>JAYKKI010000028.1:18975000-20335000 GCA_039881145.1 Druceiella hillmani | reverse complement strand
ATAAAATACGTCTCTTTCTTTTCCAGTAAATAGTTTTTAAAATTAGTATTGAAACCAAAGAAGCCATGATTCAATCCTAAATTAAAAATGAGCTGGTGTTAGATTATCGAACTAATCGCATATTAGACGTATATTTCTTGACGCAAGCCAATGCAAATTTGAGGTTATTTAGTGTAATTTTATTACATTAAATGTTTCATTACTGAAATATTGATAGTAATCAGAATCATCATTCTCAGGAAAAGAGCTTCCTCCGAAATGGTATTTTGTGCTTTTCTGTGCCCATTTTGAAATAGATCAAAAGAGATTCGTTATTTATCTTCTTTTCTGTTTAGAACGAATTGTCACAAAACTGATTTTTTGGTTTATGCGTTTTAGATAAAGGATACTGTCAGTTAAACTGATGAGTCATTTGATGTCATTTCAGTATTCATTAACTGATAGTCGAGAAACAATATTTTCGTCATTATTTTTATTATTCAATTTATTCTCGTCTCGTTTTATGGACAAATTTTCAAGTGAAATTTGATGTGGACGCGAAATAGGAAGTAAAGGACGAGAAGTCAACTCCATTACAGGAGGCATGATTTATTATTTAATTTTGTGTCCATGTTTTCATAATCTGCATGCGACAAAATATGATGAATATGTCTACGTATACTACACAAGCTGCTGAAATAATTTAGTGACAAATGAGTTTAAAAACTATCTGATCCGTGATGTTTATTTCAATAGTATGTTTGTCTAATTCAGCCTATCTCCAACATTTTACCTTCCCAGCATTCAACATTGTAAACATTTAATCGTCAAATGTTATGTTTTTGTTGAATCCCGTTGATATTTTAATTAAATAGTGAAGGTTAGTTTAGGAACGAAGATAATTAAATAAGGGCTTCACCTTTGTCTGTCTTTATTTTAATAATATTTAGTTGGGATATGGATTGTTTATAGAGGGTTGAATTGGACTCGAGGCTACGGGTTTTATGCGGAAATATTAATGGATATTTAAATGTTCTCACACTGTAGTCACATTTTGCTGAAAAGCGATGAAAACAGCTTATGCACATGTTTAATATAATATAGGTATTATTATAATAGAAATGAAAACAAGCCAACTAAATTAATTCGTTTACATAAGCCGAATAGTATGAAGCTAGGCCCAATTGTCTTTATCATGCTATCAAATCGAATAATAATTTATTAAAACTCGGTTGTATTTTTCACTTTAACATTAAATTAAATTTATATGTTATTATGTCACTGGAAATATTTTTATGATATTAGCTGAATTTCAAAACACTTTATTTTGGTCATGGATGGTGTGCTTACATAACTAAGCTAAAATGACTGCAAATGTATCAGATTTTCCTACAAAACTTCATCAATTCTTCAAAAAATGATGTCACTTCCTAACATCTCAGTCATTCATAAACACTTGATTTCAATTTCTACTCGAAAAAAATCAAAATATTTACATATGCCTCGTCAAAATTTCTATCTTATATTTAACCACGCTTGATGTCTTCATTTGTTATGTACTTCTTACAATATAAGACTGTCCTTTCTGAAAAAATATGTTCCTTTTATGTTATTATCATGCTTCAATAGTAGTTGAAAGGAGACGGACACTCAAATACCGAATTCAAGATAAATCACTAATATTGAGTCCGAATTATAAATTTATTTAAGTTTACAAATACATTAACGGTTGTTATTATTTACATCGCGACAAAAATTTAATAAACAGATAATATTATAATTTTTGCTTAGTTCTATTTCTAAATTTTAGTCAGAATAACATTTTTCTAATAAAAAATGATTGATATTATTAATATTCTAAAAAAAATTTTCTATATATTTAAATTCATAAAATGAAACCAATATATTAACTATCGTATACAAAATTAACCAGACTTCATTAACGAGTAATTATAGTGAAAAATAATTTTTTTTTTATCTATAAGTATCCAAAATTTAAAATGAGATTGAGAGAAGGTTAACGCACGCAACAATAATTATTACGATTGTAAAATACAATTTCTTGATAAAAGTTGTATTTATAAAAATGGGAAGAAGAGATGAATATATTATTAATAGGTTAGATCTTTATTTCCTATGACCCTACGCTTCCTTGATTCGTTTTACCGTATTAACGATTTCAGTCGATTTCTGAAGAAGTTTCAATTCACCGATAGATTTAAAGTTCAATACAATCTTTTGAAAACCTTTTAGTCATTCCATTATCATTTTGTTGTTTATCTTTAACATCCATTATAATCCGCTAATTGTGTCTTCCGTCCAAATTAAAATGTCGAAAAAGTGAACAATACTTTTTAATTTTCCTCAAAATGTGACAACGCCTGCATTTTAATAGATCCATACAAACTAAACATAATTTTTCAACTACCCACAAACTAAACATAATTTATTGCCTTACATGGAATAAAAATATTCTTCTTCGTCCACAGTCTCACTTTGACATAATTGCTTATTTACATCATGTCCATAACTCCAAAATGTCTGAAGAGGATTTTTCCCGCTACGATATATATTGCGTCAAGTCAGGTCGCATAACAATTTTATACTTATGCAACACGTAGGCTTCTTATTCACTTTTACACGTACATTTTATATGCCTTTTTATTTGCAGGCTATATCCCAACTTTATGACACTACATCGCACTATAGATAAAAAGTTATCCTTGTAACTGAGTTCTTGATATTATTATTCCATACGCGTGACGCGGAAAGAACGAATTTTTCTAACAATTTGTTACCCGACTTATGACGACCCGAAACAAAGGTATTGTTTTTCAAGTGTCCGTAGGTACTCACGTATATTAGTTCCTTCGTGTCTTATATTATATTCGTGACTGAACAACTGTAGAGACAAAGACTTGAATGAATTTTAACAAGTAAGATATTGTTTGATCCGTTATGACACTGGGTAATATAAAGAAGATGATGTTGGAAAAATCATCATGCTAGATATTATATAGCTGTCATATTGTTAAACGACAGAAAGACTAGGATTGTTTGCAATATGGGTATCAAATGAAAGGTCTCATCCCAAGAATTTTGAAAATCTAAATTTTTTAATTTGACTTCGGCCAAAAAAGAATGAGTAATGGTGCCTTGAATGGATCAGAATGAACTCGCACCAGCCCTAATGAACTGGTAAGTTCGATTTAATTTGAAGTAACAGTTTACAGATATATACAGTATTACTTTAATTGAGCAAACTAGGGTAACATTTTCAAATACAAAAGAAGTCTTAAAGATGATCGTATATATTTTCTATCTAACTTCTTTGGAAAAATGAACTAACTAAAAGAAGAAAAATAAGCTTTGTTCCCTAATGGTTCCCTAAGGATAAATGAATATCGTAAGATATTATGTGCATTTAGACAAGTATATTTGTTTTCATAGAAATGTAAGATTTTCTGTATTATAAATTTAGAAATAAACAGAGAGAAAGTGATAATAAGAGCATAACTTCTGAAAGCTTTACGTGGCTGGAGACTCTCAAACTTGTAAGAAACATCCAACGACGTATGTTACTGATAGCCGTTCTCAAGGATATGTTATAGCAAAATATTACATATATTTATTATTCGTATAGGGTAGACTATAACTTATTACTATATTTAAATGTGTGATTATTATATCTGTGTTAATATTTTTGATTACTAAACATTCTGTAAGATTTTCCTTGAAATGTAAAGTTTATATATTTAAAAAAAAATCGATTCGTAGATAAAATATACTAGTTTATTAATTTTAATTATTTATTTTCTAGATCTATTGTGTTTTCCTATATCATAACCATAGAATCTAGCTCAAATATTTTTACATAATTTTATTGCTTTTAAGTGTCTAAACAATTTGGTCTATTGTATCCATTGTATAGCCATGTTCAGAAATTGCGACTTTAAGTATCATTCCTGGCATTTACATATTATAGTAAGTGACTGAAAATACTTTTTTACTTCGTTTTAATATATTACATAGTCACTTTAGCTAGTACGTAATACATTAGGTCCAATTTGGCCGACTTATGTACTTATAGACTTTGAATATATTTTAAAAGGTTTCCGACTTTCCTAATTTCAAAATATTGTATTGTTTTCAATGGGAGCTTATCCCAGATATTAATTTGAAGGATCCTATTAAAATTAAATCTTTAGCATACGTGGCTGTATTTATATCACTTTCGGTACATTTCACAATGATTTATTGCGCGACATGCGAAGTGAAACGCTGTGTTGTCTGCTATCGTGAAGTCTTTTGAAGTAAAGATGCTTCTAAAAACTAATTTGCTTGCACATATTTTGGTAATAAACCCGTATTAAATAAAAGAAGACAAAACTTAATGAGAAGATCAAAAGATATTCAAGTTTTTAATACAATGTTCAAAGTTTTGGTCAAACTTAACAACGGACATCAGGCGACGGACAGGTACAATTTACCTATGTATATAAAGACACATTACACACATAGAGATTCAATGAAAGTTTTTCTTCCTGTGTTCAGTAGTAAAATTTAAATACCTATGCAGTGTATATACTATCATCATCACTTCTGTATCTGTTGGACTGTAAATCCACGGGTTGCAGACATTTTGTTCGTGGAATATTTTATATTAAAATTTGGCGTTATTAATATATAAAAAGTTGGTGGCGATTACAGAGGTGATGTATAAAACAATTTAATAGGAGGAAATTTGTGAAAATAATTTTATTTTATATGTATTGAAAATAAAGAATACAAACGAATAACTTTTTTTTCACTAAAGGAGATTATTTGTCTACCTGCGCTTTCCATTATCATATCTGACTTCATTACCAGATATGTGCCAATTTCTAGCCTATCGGAAAATTAGTGATAACATCGATTACAAAATTTGCAACTGACATTCAAGAAAATAAGTTAAACAATAGTTTTGAAAATTTTATTTCATTTTGAGAAGAGTTTTGAGGGTTGAAAGGAGATCCAAAAAAAAAACTCATATAAAAGCAATACTACTAGTTACTAAATTATTAATGCCATTAGTAAAAAAAATAGCTTAGGTCCTGCTTTTTCTTTAATCTTCGCTTTTCTAACAATTATATAAAGCTTTTCAATAAGCTTCCTTGAGATCTTTATTCATTTATACACAAATATAGATTAAGGAAATATAATAACGTTTTAGTATAAAAAATATATTATTAAACGCACGTGTTTTAACTAGATATGTGTGTATATGCAACGTTGTTCAGGTATATTTATTCACAAGAAAATATAAATAATCAAAGAGAGGATATACTAAATACTACTTTTCTAGTAATTATTATACACCTTAATTATAACTAAGGCCCTTAAAAAACAAAAAAAACCTATCAAGAATAATGTGCTAATGCAGGCCAAAAAGTGGCATTATATATTATAAAAAATATCACATGTTTAAAACATATTATAATATTTTAATTACATAATTCTATGTAAACATATTGCGAACGTCACAATAGGATTTGGCTAGGACTTGGGTAAAACAAGGCATTGTATTAGTTTTATACAAGAAAATTGGAATAATATTAACTGATATCTTTAGCGTGGATTGAAGTGAATAATATAAAAAAAAAATATCCTGATCCATTTGCGTGCACAGAGTAAAACTGACTTGTACTCAAGGTAAACAATTTTAAAGCTGAAAATGACGGTGACGTCGAAGAGACAGTTTAATTTAATGAGGGTTTAATTTTGCTGCAAACATTTTCATTAAAATTTCATGAACGCAGATTGATGACCTGTTGCGAGGTTAATTATTCTTTTCTGTTTGCGCAACTTCAGCTTCGATATAATTAATAAATACAGGTGACAGGCAACGGCCGAGCTTGCAATACATTTCGTAATTAACAATGTTATATTATAGCGTCATAAAATGGAAGATAATTCGGCTTTAAAATCATAATGAAACTCGCATGGAAATGTTAAACACGTTAAAAATAAAATGTTAAGGAAATCAGTGTACAACTTCGTAATTAATAATTACACATTAGGATACGTATTGAAGTGAAACTTCTTATGGCGCTCCATAGCAAGACGAAAATATGCAGGAATTACTGGTAAGAATCAACGACGAGTGTCCCGGTTAAGAGATATATGCCAAGGGGTTACAGCGAGTATCGTCTCGATATGTGTAAATTAGGCACGCGCGATCGCGCTCCCGAAGACTGCCTCCAGTCGTATTTTGATCTCAGTGCGCCAATATCGTTCCGAAGCTTTGTCAAAATGCCGAGATGTTTAGTACTTGTTTGTAGAAGCATTAGCATGAACAGCTTTATGTGGCGAAACATATTACCGACTAACATAAGATTTGATGGAATTATCAATTTTTAAATATTTTTTCAGTCCATCCCGTTTTGTTTACAATATGCTAGTGCTCATTTTTTATAAACCAAATACTGTCACTTCCGTGTTTTTTTCCTTTCATTACATCAAATCAGAGGAATAGCGAAATTTCTTATTCAGGATACGCTAGGTTTCTTATTTACTCTCATAAACTGTGTGCTTTCTTTGATGATAAACTATCTAGTTTATTTTAATTCCGTTAAATTTAAAGCCATTGAATAAAAACATAACTATATTCTTTTTTTTAGATTTATAAGCTTGTATATGATTGAGATTTTATTTCGAATAATTTTTTTTTCGAAAATTAGAATATTTATTTTGAAAATTGAGACTTTATTTCGAATTATTTTGTTCAAAATATTAATTGCATGAAATACGTAGCCAAATTAAAATCGTCAATTAAGTACTGCTTGTGATTTCAAAAATTATTAATTGCAATTTTTAATTAAATGTAGTGTATTCTTAAACCATATATTAATGACATTTCGTTAAAATAACAATAGTGGCAGGTAGAAATATTATAAATTCCTTGATGACATGTTCCGAATTATTGACATTATTATATTGGTATTTTTTCAGGCCCCAGCCGCCCGTGTAATTATGATGATGTAGTAATAAGCAAATAAGTTAGTGATCATGTATTAAGTGTAATTCATTATGTGTATGAAAGTAGCGGTACTGGGGTTATGTTTATAGTTCAAATAAGAAGTGGTACACAATTTAGCCGACCCTCGGGCCTGCATTAACTACATTCCATAATCTGTGTCCCAGTTCCATGATCTGTGGCGTATGTCTACTTAATATTTATTGCCTTGTTACCGCATCGATGGTAATTAAGAAAGTATTATGGTAAGCAGACAGCCTCTGTAAACGAAATAAAATTCGTAATGAATTAATATTGTCAAAGATATGTTATAGGTAACCTAACGATTAATTAACGTGTTTGCATTTGGATTCCAAAGAAAATTAAGAATCCATTTAAGAAAGTGTATCCCGAAGTTATATAAATAGCACCATAGAATTATATTTTCAGTTTTCTATTTTGGATATGAATTAATTCATTTACAACACACGACGGGTAGTGCATTTGATTTTAATATTTTTAATTCATTTTACTATATACCCACGCAGGCACGCACACACGTATACATACATACACACACACACGCATGCACACACACACTTATTCTATAACACACATACGTACACGCACACACACATACACACACACGCAACACACAAACGCACGCACGCACGCACACATACACGCACATCAAATTAATGTTAATCTTATCAGTTTTAATTTTATAAAATATTAGCGATTACTACCTTGACAAAAACGAGAGAGGATAATTTAAAATAACTGGCCAAGTGCGAGACGAACTCGTGCACGAAGGGTTCCATAGCACTAAACAATATTAAACTTATAAGTTTGCATTTCTCAAAGACAATGTGAAAAAGAAGTTTTTGCAGGGGTCGGTACCAAAAATATCCCATATCTCAAAAACTACAAAACACGTCTTATTCAAACCCATTTTAGTAGAAAGTTTATTTTAGGTTTCACTACCTTCAATTTGTTTAGAATTTTACACACTTTAGTTGAATTGGTAGGGGGTGGCCACACTTTTTAAGACTTTAGAAAAGTGTATCTCAACAATTATTGACTTAAAATTTTCTAACGATGCTCCACATGCCTATGCGCACTGGATTCAACCTTCAGTTACATGTATGGAGTGGCCCTTCTAATTTTATTTTTTATAATTTCACTATTTCGTTGTATAGCAGTTCATAGAAAACACCTACAATCCAAAATCGTCTATATAGTGCACTATATGCACGACGCCCCTTGCAAAAGGGCTGTGGCATACAGACAGACAGACGGACAGGCATACAGATGGACATACGGACAGAACAAAAGTATATAAGGGTTCCATTTTTGCCATTTAGCTACGGAACCCTAACAAGAAATCATATTAATTTCGAACATTCTTTTAGCGAATAAAGAAGCTGAATTTTTCTAAATACCTTCGTATTAATTACCTCATAAATGACTTTTGAGCGGGCGTACATCGGAGATTTTTTTCCCGTAGATCGTTTAGTATTGATAAACAATGTCACAGGAGCATATGGATTGCGTACATTATAGATCACGAAACCAGCCTGATAACCTTGTCCTTTCATATCTCGGGTCTACCTGACAACCCGCGACGTATTTGCCTGCTGACTCTTGGCTTCTTTTGAAATGTGTACAACTGGGTCCATCACCCCAAAACTATCTGCGGGCAGAGCGCGGGCACTCGCAGCACATTGCATTGACTCAGAAGCAGGTCCGTAGATAAATATAATTTACTATTAAAATAAATGGGACACTCGCTATGACATTTTCGACAAGAGATGTAACACTAGTTGGTATTCAGGTTCGATTTTGAACCGAATACGTTTATATTTATGATACAAAAGTGTAATAAAATGAGAATAAATTGTCAATTAAAAACAAAATTTTATTGCGTATTTACTCATTTATAATTTCTCAAAGCTCTGTCGATCGACCTTCAAATGGAAATAAATGACAAAAGTATATATATGCGTTTGGCGTATGCGGCATAAGTTCGCAATGCATTTATAAACGCGTTTGGCGCTGAAAAGATTTAGAATGACAGCTATTTTAAAATGAGTTATGAGGATATCACAATAATTTTATATGCAGCACTGGAACAAAATTTTACGTAAAATATTTTAGGCATTACGAGTTCTGCGATTTGTTGATACATTAAGTGCGCATGTTCCCACTGTAAAGAATTGCATATTAACTTAAAGAAACTTTCATTCTTCCACGCCTAGTTTATGAAGTAAATAAATTAGGTTTTATTTGTCGCTTTGGTTGCTATTGAAGGAATATAGAGTTATTACAATCCTAAGTATTATTATTTCCACAATTCTATTAAGGCATTAATTACATATATTTTAAATACATATTCCCCAGGAGCTGCCAGCTATTTAAAATTTAATCGTGCTGAGGACGAAAATACTTCTGCGATCACGGGATGACATTTTCTATTCATTCCAAAAAATATATGGCGCGGAATTTTCAAATAGTGTTTTAGACCAACAATTGCTATATCGATAACAAATATTGAGTTTTAACCTTGTTAGTCTGCTATTTCACTCTATATATGTAATATATGGTTTTGCACTGAAATGCCCTTTTTGCACTCAACGAGATGTAATTGGAAAAAAAAACATGAAATTGAGGACTGTGTAACTAGAAAATTTCTTAAAAATACAAATATTTGCATTCGAATGAGTATGTCGTTCCACAATTTCATTCGAACAATTTGAATAATACTTCTTTTCGAATAAGTATTTGAAATAACACTTGCATATGAATAGTTAGAATAAAAGACACTTATATTCGAATAAGTATTTAGAATATTACTTGCATTTAAATAATTCGAGTAATACTTGTATCCGAATAAGTATTTCGAATAATACATGCATTTGGATAATTCGAATAATACTTTTATTCGAATAAGTATTTCAAATAAAACTTGCATTCGAATAATACTTCTATTTGAATAAGTATTATTCAAAAATATTTGTATATGAATATTTGTATTCACGTAATTCGATTTACAAATCTATCTGAATTAACAGAGTTGTAAAATTGGAATAATAGATTCCAAGCAAGGACTCGTATATTCGAATAAACTATATGGAGAGATTAATATCGGGTTAGAACCGTGATTCCTTTGACTCGTCGAATTGTATTCATCATCCGAGCGGACCAGATAGTTGAGCAGGATGAACATCTAGAGAGGTGGCCGTAATTAGAATTCACGAATCGGTACTTTGTTTCGTAAAATATACTTACTTTGGTTGATTCTATCGATGTTTAACAGATAAAAAATCTAATTGCGGATTTTTCCATGATAAAAAATATACTTTATTTAAAACGGAGTTCAATGTTAAAAAAACACAACTAGTTCACATACACAGCATGATCTTTATTTAATTAATATCGTGTGTGTGGTTAATATCAAGTTTATTAAATAATAATAAAATTGAAATAACAATTAAACAAATTCTGCTTATTATATTTAAACAAAATAACAAACAATATGTAAAAGAAAGTGTCACTCGTTCTAACAAAACCACTATTTCGATTTAGACAATTACACCTCGAATTAACTCGTCTATCCGAATCCAATTCTCTTTTCAAATAAAGTGAATAAAAATTTAAAATTATTCATTGGTGTATATTTCAATTCATTATTTTACAAAGTATTCGGAATGGCGCATCACTTGTTAACAACGACGAAATATCATGACCTCGTGCCGTCAGCAAACAACACATGGGTGAGATAAAAAGCCTGGGCGTGCCCTGTCTGCTAATGTGCGTCTGCTCTTACAAAAGAAGAACCGCACATAACATGAAAGTAGTGAAAATGAGATCATTCAGAATGATTTGCAAATAAATTGTATAGTGTAAAATTACACCAGCTAAGCACGAGAACAATTCGCATAAAGAGGGTTTCTTAAATATTTGGGTTTATGTGAACATTTAAGGGTTAATAATTTACCTATTAAACTATTTACACAAATTTAGTGTAAGTACTATTACAAAAATAAAGTTTAGAATAATCGCTATAGTTTTCCGGTGAACTTTGCGTACCACTGTTTTTTGCATTATTTTGACTGTAGCAGCTCTGAAGACAGGAGAGGGGGACATCATTTTGTGGACATTTACAACAATACTTCCAAAAATTCATTATGTAATTTTGAAAAAAAAAAATTTAAAATCCTTATAAATTCCAAATTGTTCTGTTTTTATTGCTAAAAAAGAATGTTTGTTTTTCATCGCCTCTTAAAGTTTTCGCAGGAATACGATTTTTTAATATTGGGTGTATGTGAATGGTTTATCAGTCTGGCGTATTTAAAGTTTTTTTTGTCCAAGGCATTCTGAGAAAAAATTTATGGACATTTTCAGAAATACAAAAATTACAAAATAATTAATTATAGAATTAACATAAATTATTATAATACCCTTTCAATTAACATCTAACGTGATATAGGAAATAAAAAAAAATAGACTACATAAATTACCCGCTTTATAATTTCTAAATTTTAAAATTCACATATAAAGATCCTTCAGAAATCCATTAATTTTTTTTGGAATTGTACCAATGTTTATTTCTTAGAGCGGGGCGACTATACCATTCCATTGATTATTTTCCTATACAGAGGATCACAACAAAGACCCATAGTTTCATCTTCACTAATAATAGAATTAACAAATTCTTTCAATTTATTTTCGCAGAGTGATAAAAGCTGTGTAAAATAGTCCACATTTGGTCATTTAAAAAAAGACGAAAAAAGTTTCGAACCTAATTTGCACTAATCTAATACATCGTTAAATGACAGTGTAGAATTCTCAAAATTGTCGTCCTCCTGTACTCCTTCCACTAGCATGATATTTTCCTCAGTGATCTCGTTCGACTATTGTCCTGGGTTATGTTCATCATTAACCGATCCTTGGCCTAAATACATTTTTTTCGCCCATTATTTTACAATTAATAAGAAAGTCGAAGGATCCCTAAAGTGGGCAGACTGGAAACTTTGGATTTTATAAAGTAATGTGTGTTCCATTGTTTACAATACACGAGAAAACACTTAGATAAATATAAAGAAAGAATATATAATACTTCTCGTTGTTTAATCTTGTTTATGTTTACTCAATTTAAGAACAGGATGACGTCTAGACAGAGTTTCATGAAGTCTAATCATCGTTGGCTCCATTACAAAATGGTGTTAACTTATATTTAGGTAGATTAATATCCCTCACACATCCAAATACAAATCTTTTTATTCACGTGCGTTTTAAAAGGCAATGATGGAAAGCTGTATGCCTCTATTACGACTCATTTTTTATGTCACGCATTCTAATAGGAACTTTCAGATTTTTGAAATTCTTGAATTTATATAATATTTTAGACTTTTTTAAATTTTATTCGCCCATGTGTTTCTGGGTCATTCAAATTTAATTTATGTTTTTTCTTTGTTTAGTCACTCTAGCCATACTTTTGACATGGCCAAACTGTTTCAATATTTTTTTTATTATATTTAATTCACGCTTATTCATCAGATAGGTATACATCGAAATCTTTTACGTACTTTTCTATAATATAAAACATTGAATAGCGCTGTAGTAAAGGATTACGAAAAGAAAAACGTTTCTTGCGACCCTTGAAAATATTTACAGAGGGTTCTTAGTACTTGTGAGCTGGTTCTTGGCTCAGGATCCAATTTATTCCAGTGTTTTACAGCTTGGGCAAAGAACGACTTTTTATTGATAGTAATTGTGTGTTCGAGAAAAATAAAACCAAGCAGATTTTCAGAGCGTATTTCTAGATTATGAGTATGACTTGATAAAATTGGTTTCTAAAACATGTCCCTGGATAAATATATTTAAATAAAAAAGGCGCTATTTATTCTGTTCACGATAAATGCTTATCATTACATATTACATTCTATCTTTTCTTTTTTCGATGTTAAAATAAAGAAAATAAATTGTTTGTTTATTCCATAATCACATTTCCAATCTTTATTTCGCACATTGCCTTGGATTCATTCATTATAACGATGCGCTTACCACTTTCTTTTTATCAGCATTAATTTATAGCTTTTTAAAAATACTTTTGGATATTTCGGAATGCACTATATTACATATATATATATATACACACACACACACACATATATATATATATATATATATATATATATATATATATATATAATCACATCCAATAGCTATGTGAGTTGACTAAGGATAGGTTGTCATATGATGCATTACTGCTCCACCATTTGTTTGCTTAAGGCTAAATCTTCGTTGATAAAGCATTAATTTTTAATAATATATCGATTTTTAAAATTAATTTAAATAGTTCACCAAATTCGATAAAGACATATAATACTCGCTCTGTATATATTTCCAAAAACATATAAAGTTTTTATAAACAGATATGAAAAAATCCATTTCGCTAATTTTTATTCATTATGTTAATAGTTATCTAAGGTTATTTAATTACTGTTAGTACTAGTTTTAAGTTACTACTAGTACTTTAGAAAAAATATCAATTTAAAATGTATAAATTTTACTTTTTGATTCTTAAGCAGATCCACAAAAAAATACATATTAAGCTTACTTTGTTCTTTGCAAGTATTTGTACATATAATTTAATTTTTACAACATGTAATCAATTTTAAGGAGACATTATTTATATATATATATATATATATATATATATATATGAATATAATATCACAACTTCAATTATATTTACCTGAGATTATAAGATAACAAATTTTATATACAATTTATTATATATATTCGTGTAAATCTCAACATCCTATATCAACAACAAACTATTGATTTTTCAACGGATTATTGATTGTTATGCCGTCTAATAAAAACTAAAAAAATTATTTACGTGAGATTTGTATTTTTGATCAAGTACGTAATATTAATTTTAATAATTAATGTATATAAACTATGGTTATAAAATAATGAACACAATTCTAAGCGGTAAGTGGAACTAAAGAAATTATCGTCATAACAAATTTAGAGCAACTCAGCAAAATCTAGTATGAAATAATATTAATATAATGGAGATATTTTAATGTAATATTAATATAATGGAAAGATATTTTTAATGCAATATTACTATAATGGAAAGATATTTTTAATGTAATATAGATATAATGGAAAGATATTTCGTAGGTAAAATTCAATTATAATATAACTATTATATATCAGCAGGTTTACTCTAGAAGATTTATACAAACTTATGCGATTCATGAATTCATGCATTACGATATTTGGAAACTAAAAAGCATCTGTGGGCACCATGCAGGTTGAGTGTGTACATTTTATACTTAGTGTTATCTTTTTTTAAACATCAAGTGAAGCGGTAAAAATGTTTGTTTTTATTTGTTTACTTCAGCCCGGGTGGAAGTGAGTTTTGTATAGTTTCTTCAGAACGAAAAAATCTGTAAAAAATGTAAAGTATGTTGCACAATAGATATGCTCCTTCTAGAAATATTAAGAAGTAATGGTGAAAATACAGAATGATAAGTTACAAAGATGACTTACACAAAATTAAAAGAAGCTATGAATATATTTTATTAATGTTATTTCTACATTGTTATTCGTATTATTGAGATGGAAAACTTTTTAATGATACGTTTCATATACAAATTACAGAAATGGAAGAAAATGAAATTTTTTTACAGGTAAACACATTATTTCTAGGTAGTATGTAATTGTTATAAATAAGCACTGGTAAAGTAGTTTCGTGTTTCACTTAATATTCACAAAGAACTAAAAGAAAACCTTATTCGATGTATAAATACATACGTAACTTAATTATGTTTGCAAATATTGATCCTTAGTTAAATAGATTTATGCATTATTACTTAAAATTACGTGTTTCAAATGAGCAATATCCTTAGACGACATATGTTCTACTAGAAATTACTACAGGCAATAGGTAAATAAACCGAACGTATACTATATATGAGTAAGTCGTTGTCAAACAGAATACTGCCTTTTGTATATCTTTGTCTAGTCACAGTTCTTTTGTGATTAATTGTTACATCAAATTTATTCTAGATTTATTCTAGAAAGTATGATCATGTTTTTGTCGAAAAAATACCATCATATTTCCAAGTTACGTTTATATCTCAACTGAACAGAAATACGTGACCGGCGCAATTTATATGTTCTACATCTATTCATCAATATATTGAGGATATTTTCTTGTCCGTTTTATGTCAACTCTAGATTTAAAACCCTGGATTAAGTTTTGAATTCCTCTTCATTTTCTTGATTCCTAAATATAATATTCATTTCTACTAGTACTGCTTCACTATACATGCTGCCAAATTCTGGAATAAACTTGCTCCTAAAATTTTAAACGCAACATCGATTTATGTTTTCAAACGCCGTCTGTAAAATATATTCCGGTATTGATTCCCTGCCACTACCCTATTCTTTCTTCTCTTCTCCTATATCGGGAATATATAGGGAACAGATATAGGTTTTTTTTATCCATATTAATATTTAACTTATTTGTTAATTTTGTTACTATTGAGTTAATATTGTGATATATTTATATTTTTAATTATTATATTGAAATAGATATTTAATTTTATAACGTTTCCCTGGCGGTCTATTTTAGTCATCCACAATACTAAGTTCTCAATTTCTGATGTTTTGATTGACTGGAAGAGGTTGCTTATAAAGGAATAAGTTTATTCAGTGAATTTTTGCGTTGAAGACTAATTAAATAAAAAAAATATTCAACTAATTTTTCTTATCTAAAATACTGGCCGCTATTAAAAGAAGCGCCCACTGTAGAAATACGTAATAGTAATCGTTTGTGTAACATATTTACTACTTGGTGACATTGACAGTGCATATAATATAACTGTGTACATAGGCATATTATGATAACAGATATTTATAAGCAGAAATTTTAATTATAGGAAAGAAGCATAAGGGTAGTAGTAAGAAGTTTTAAGAAAAATCGCTTTCGAAATTGATGCAAAATAAATCAACAACTAAAAATCAGTTGTTAAGATTTCAGATAGCTGTTTCTATTTTAGTTCATCTACACTGGATGTTTTTCGATTATATCCATATTTTTATTTTTTCCAAATAATGACTTTTGAGGTCTTTAGCGAAGAATCACAGATTTTTACTATTTTTTTAATTTTATACGGGTGCAAAATTGTAATTCTTTTTATCTCACGTATATGTACATATTACTAAAATTAATATCCGAATATATCAAAAATATATTTAAGAACCCTTACGTATTGAATAAAATATATGAATACCCATTAAATATTTTGTAGGTAAATAAATAACATAAATATCGCATTGCACTGTTTTGAAATTTGAATAATGTATGATTCTGTTCCATTAAATTATGCGAATATTAAACCTTTTAAGGTATTGCCATAATAAAGGATATCAAACACACTAAGGCAAAAGATCGCCTTATAGACGTCTATCATTTTATTAATTCATCGGATTAATCAAACATTTTCAGAAAGGTTTGAGAGAGGTGTTTTTATTATGCATATTATCAATTAGTGTAATGGCGGTTGATCGGACAAGGTCGATAGTTGCTTGTCGTGAGTGTTGACAAATGGACGCTTTTTGTTAATCGATTTTATTTAATATGGTGTTTAGTTCTTAAAAGACTTTAAAAAGGAGGAATTTCTCAATTCGACGCACATAAAGTTTTTTTTAAATTTTTCTTATGTGTACACTTATAACCTGGAAATGCATCGACCGATTTTTATTTTTCTTGTTTTGTTTGAAAGGAAATCACTTCACAGAGATCCCTTGTAAATATGGTCAAGATCTAATAATGAACTACGGACATATCCTAAGGAATTTTTTAACGAAAGAGAGCATATGGCCCCTTTGAAAAAAATTATTTCTGTTTTTGATTGAACATTTTTGTGTTTTTATCAGAATCTTATTCACAAATGTCTGTCAGGGTCTATTGGTGGGGTTGGAATGTGGTGACAGAACTTCTCAAGAAAGAAATAGATTATATAAGTTTATACTTATTTGTGTTGAGTCCATAGGTCATAAATATTGATAAGCATATGACGATGGGACCGGACGATGGTTAACAGAAACTCCTCAGTAGCGAGGAGTAGGTTCGTCATGTTTACGCGTAGTTGACTTTTACTGACGAGTATTTTAGTCATAATTTGTGGCCAAGGTTTACTAAAGGATCAAAAAGTTGTAACATTACTTTAATATTGCAGAGTAGATTCATAGGGTTTGACGTATCTTAAAAGGTTTTTGATCATAAACGGTACCTAAGGTCTTACTATGGGGCCGGATGGCGACGACATCAACTTTTCAATGGTGAGGAGAAGATTCATCATGTTTGCCCAAGTTTGATTTATCTTGATGAGTCTTTTAGACACAATTAGTGACCAGGATCTGATAATGAAGCTGAAAAATCTTGACAATACTCTGCAATGGTGAGGAGTAGTTTCGTCGAGTTTTAAAAATGATACTTACCCATTATTGACGCCTCCCTCTCTATCTCTTTTATCTCTCTCTCTCTCTCTTTCTCTCTCTCTCTCTTGTATGCACATCTACACGAGAGAGAGAGAATATATGCATGGCTAAATGCCATATTTAATTTGGCCACGACTCCAAAAAATTATAATAGTAATAATATTTTGCAATTAATAAATAAATTACAATTTTTTTCATGTTTCGAAATAATATTTTACAGTAAAAGTACCAACAAAGTACTTATATTTTTATTATTAAAAATCAGTGAATATTTAATATCTATTGATTTTATACACATTATCATAATGAGTTGATATTATGTAGTTTTATTCAAAACACTTTCACAAAAATGACAATATTTGTAATCCAAACAATTCAAAAGTAGGGCTATTCAAATAACACGTCAAGTAAATAAATAAGAAACAAACAGAAAATAAAAACGAATAAAAGTTACAATAAAAAGCACTGCTAATAATAACAATAATAAGTATATATGTTATTTGATACAAACATCACGAAAATTGGCCCCAGAGGCATATCCGTTTGCTTAAGCTTTTTCATGCATTCGGGACCAGCAGAACTTTTCAATTAGATCTAATAATGGGTCCAAGTTCCACCCTAATTGCCATTGAGAAGTATATATTTAAAATGGAAAAACTCAAATATATCTTTGTTTTCAGATGTTGTGTAGACAACATCAAGACCGAATGTATAAGCCGATATCCTTTACATACAAAACATGGAAAATATTTTTCTTATCTCAGTTAAATTTAAACTCGCGCTAGCGCGGGAGCAAGTTTTCAACAGCGGTGCGGGCACTGTGTAATTGTTTAAAGGAAATATTTCGAGTCACTATTGACCTCTCCTCGGTAAATTAAAATCTTATTGATGTACGACTTAAGACTTTACGTACGCAAATGGATGCTAAACATAAAACTATATTTAAAATAACACAAATGTATCGTTTACGATGCATAGACTCCCAAAGAAAGAGGCTTGGAATTTAGCACGTAGCCTAAATAGTAGTAACATAATTTTGCATCTTAGGGTTTTGCATACATGTAAAAGGAAAGATTAACAAATGATTAAGGGTAAGTTACAATTATAATATCAAGGGTAAGTAGTACGAATAATAGTAGACAATTTTTAGTAAAATTGAGAGCGTAACATTTTATATAAAATTTGTTTTCTCAAATTTAATATATTATTTTCATTTCAGTTTACCGATATAGATTAAGCTTTTTCCAATTTTGTTAAATTGAAAAAAGTGTAATAGTAGTATAATTAATAAATTCTAATTCTTCTCGTGCTACTGCTGTAAAATTTCATCATTCTTTATAAATAAATACATTTAACTCATTTTGCTGGTAATTGTAATTATCACTGGTAATCGTAATCACACTCCCTCTCTCTTTCAATTCATGGTGCTACTTAATTAAAACTATATAAAGCGTAAGTACATCACCGTTGTATGATTTGTTGCTAGCCTCGCTTAAAGTTTAAATAGATTCACTACCAATTTGACTGCTATAAGTGTGAAGTTCCAAGAGCTTTGCATTATTCAGATACGATGTTAATCTCGTATGAATTAATTTATGCATATCATGAAATTTCTCTCTAATTTAAATACAAATTTATGCTTGGAAATCTATCAACTGACATAAATGCAATTTACGCTTGTGCGGAATGGATATTAATTTGCTTTTATGCTTCAATATCAAACAACAAAGTTAACATGTTCGCCTTGATATAATCGTTTGTAACTAATAAACGTACAAAATTACAGTATTCCGGTCAAATGAATTTAGTGTTATTGGGGTTGAAAATACCTCGTAACGGTTTGTGAGAATATATAAATGATTAACGTCCGCTATATTTGTTTTCTGAATTTGACGTTATTCTCCATATTTATTTTTAAATGGTGCCTGGTAATACATTTCTAGATCAAAAGTTAGAAGTGTAAAAAAACTTCAAATTCGGCATGAAGTAATTTTAAATTATTCTGCAAATATCGAAAAATACGTCACAAATCAAGTGTCAGGTGTGGGAAAAAGACATATATTTCTTTTTAAATATTTAACTTCTTAATTAACCTGTTTTAAAGCATTGGATACTTGTATCAGGATTGTAACATATTTTTATGGAAAACAATTTTTTTTGGAATTTCCTCGAATATCTAAATATTTATATATTTTGAGACAAAAATTACTGCATCAGTTGGTAGTAATGTTGAGAAAAGACCCATAGCTTAGTACCAATTATTAAAAATAACGACAAAATAGTTTGAAAGAGCTCCATGTAGGTATATTATTAGGGTTGTGTAGAACCATAACACTGATACACTGGTGTCTGAAGTTAGAAATGTGAAAGGCAGCAGCACTGACCTTGCGTCAGCAGTTTGGATGAAGTTGTTAAGATATTCTTGATTTAAGAATACTAGATTTTTTTAGAACTACACATAACGACCCTTTTTCTCTTCGATCTTGCCTCATTTTAGTAATAAATTATTGTAAACATTATAGGTAGTGAAACGTGAAAAGGGCAACATAAAATTTGGGAAAAATGGTATACAGGAATTTATGCTGCAGAAAAGTATTATCGTTTTATGCTTAGCTAAAAAATATCTGAAAATTTATTTTCTTTTAATATTTATTTTCCATACATCAATACTGCAGCAGCAATAATACATTTCCTTTTATACACATTGGTTTGTTGATAAAACTTGTTCCATTATTTTAAATAATGCCTTTGCGGTTCGTTCAGTTTTATTAATAAAATATTTTAATGAGCTCTTTCAACGGGTTTAATTTTAATAAGTTTCCGCCATTATTATTGAATTCAATATTTCGCTTCTATTAAAAGAAAATGTGTTAACGTACTTACAAAAACAAATACCTTTGAAATCATTACAGAAGAAGAAGTTTCTATAGTCTATTAACAATGAACATAAATCGAAATGAGAACGACTTGTAAGAATTTAAATTGACTTATTGTACTTCATTGATTACTCCGCGGATCGTACTGAAAGCGAAAGTGGAGGGAATAACAAAGCTATTGTTACAAAAGGGGATGGAAGAAAATATTACCATGGAAGGTAAAATGGCTCACAGAAATATTCGCAACGTTTAATTCTAAAAGATTCTAAGTACTGAGTGATATTAATAAATGAACAAACCAGATATAGCTATTTTATTCATAAAAGCATAATTAATAAAATCTTCAATAAAGTATCTGAGAGAAAAGGACTATTTTGAACAGAGAACATATTTATGAACGATTAATTTTAACTTCTGGTTGAATATGTTAAATATATATACAAACAAAACAAAAAAAATATATATATATAAATATATATATATATATATATATATATATATATATATATATATATATATATATATATATATATATATATATATATATATATATATATATATATATATATATATATATAGATATATATATATATATACATATATATGTATTTACATCAACCATCAACTGGTCATCCGGTGTAATTGGATAGCGACAGGTTAAAATTGTTAGTTGAAAATGATCACCGATCAATGATACGCTGGCTAGCAACTGAGCTCGAGTGCTCCCATGCAACTATATATAATCATTTATACCGCTTGGGGAAAAGGTTGAAATACGGTACGTGGGTGCCGCATGAGCTCAGCCCCGACCAGCCATAGTCGTAGCCCGGTTCTCATATAACTAAACAGATCCACCTTAAAGTTCTCGATTTTTGTTGGACATAGATTCCTTATCCGTCATATTCCCCAGACCTTGTACCCACTAATTATTGTTTGTTTAGATAGCTTAGCAACGCCTTATGCGGAAAAAACTTTTATCATCAAAACAATCTACGACACATAAACAATTTTTTTAATTCCTGAATTTCACGCAGATACTACGCAGATACTATCTACTGCCAGTGTGTCGGATACATATAGTACAAAGTGATGGTGATGTGTGTAAATATATATATATATACACACACATATATTTCACCCATTGGATTGTCATGCAAAAGTGACCGGAATTTCAAGAGTAAAGATAGTGGAATACGATATTTCATTTCAAATATCTTAATATATAATATAATCTTTCAATTTGAAATAGTAAAAATATATCTCCTATGTACAAACACAACGTAATTGTGGAATTGGAAGACCACTGATTTTCAGTTGGCAGTTTGTTGTTGATATTTATATAAACCTGTTCTAAGTACTAAAACTTTTTTTTCATATAAAGTTTATAAAAAATATAAGTTTTCGTAAATATGAGAGCCTTAAGATTTATTAAGATTAAAAAAGTGCACAAAACAGAAAAAGCAAAATTTTAATATTTACGTTTAGTGTTATTAACATTTCTTATTTTGAGATTCAACTTTATTTCATACTGTCTGTTTTTGTGTATAGTTTGATCGATTATCCTGTTACTGTTTTAACAGCACATTCAAGAGTCTGAATGTGACTAAGAGGTGTCAAAACATATTTTCCGAATGAGATACGTGTTGAATCAACGAGCAAAAACAATTTTTAAAAACATTCCTGGTTAGAAGCGGAAATTGACTGAAAAGGAAGATTCCGGGCCCAACTTTGTATGAAGGTTGTAGTTTTACTCTAAACCGTATTCTCAACTGCAACCTGTAAACGTAGGATTCTATTTATCGTGTTAACGGCCTGACATGTAAAAGTTTTCCAGACATTTATATGTTAAATGTTCCGGAAATATTGTTCTTGAGTTGATAGTACAAACATTTTATACTTGACTTGTTTTAGTAATTCGAAATATTTCCGCAGTCGTTTTTCATATGACAAAACAGGTTTCTTCTCAAGCCTTGAGTAATTTGTCTATAGAACCAGAAAATATTTTTGGTTTTGAAGTAGTTTAATTCAAATATTGGAATACGAGTATATTTCAAAGTGGTAACTCATTAATTTATAAAATATATACTTGTATGATTCTCTAAAGTGGACTTTTTAATCATGCTTTAAGTATCTCCACCATATTTTAAACCATTTTCATGAATTATTTTCTGAACTTGTACTTGCCAAAATATCGATGCATTTAAATCTTCCATATGAAGAAAGGATCTTTTTTTCTTGGCAGTCAACAATTTGGCCCAGTGTAATTCTGAGTACTCATAACCTAGATCCTGACTCCTCTATCAGAAAATTATATTATTCCACTATAACTTCTTAATAACACTTATTGCCTTTTGGTGTTATTTAGCGTCTTGTCCATTAATATTTATATTTTGCTGGACAAAAATTCTTCAGATATTTTACGGGCCATTCTTCAGATATGTATTTTATTTCGTATTTCTATCCTTATCTTTGCCAGGAATTAATAATTTTTTCTCTCTTCGTTCCTTTGTTTTCTCTCTAACCTTATTTGGTTGTATTTCTATTTGTCAAAAATTCATCGTACGAAATGTAGATTTGTGAGTATTAGTGCGTAATAAAATAATGCGGAATAAAATTAATTCCCCGCAAAAAGCGTGCGATTTTTCGGATTTTGCTGTTTGTTGTTGTCGTGTCCACATGAGATGAGGAAGATCTCGTATGGAAAAATGGTTGCCAGAGCCTCGAAAGGTTGGACTTCTTCCAGTCCCACTTGATGAGCGGCCGGGAATCGAACCCGGGTCCTCACGGTACATGTCTTGCGCTCACTACGGTGATGACCGGATTTTGCTACCAAAGATATTTATCGTAAAATCTGGTAAGTCAATATCGTTTTTTTTATTTCTTTTAAATATATCAGACACTGAAGGTGATTTCAGAAATTTATATTTCACTGATTAAAAATATGATAATTATTGCATTTTTCTATCAGCATGCACCCTAATATAGTTGCTGAACTATGATCTTAAAATCAAACAGAATTTTTCATTTACATATATAGCTAAACCATTACCGAAACAATCCTACTTTACTGTAGCCTATATATTACAATACTATTAATATACTAAAAGCTAACGGATACTAATTGGAATTTGATACAAGAATAAACATTGTAATATATGGAAACCCTGCATTTCTAATAACTCGACATAGGCATATCAAGATATAATTGCCAATGCGTACAACTGTGAAATTTTGCCTGCGTAGGTACGTCCACCCGCTCCAAGCAATCAATGAAATCCGTAAAGCCGATTAAATATCTCGAAAGCAGTCCTTTGTATGAACGTAGATTTCACGAAGGCTTACTGCCTTGAATATAAGGATTACCCCATAGAATTCGAGGTCGATTCCTTTATGTACTTTTCTTAGAATTTTTGGTCGAGTAAAATGATAATGCCGAACAAATTGAAAATATCGTGAAGAGACCATTGCTTTGATCTGTATTGGACCATCGATTGTGAAGTTATTTAGAATGACGCTTGTTTTATGAAGCTTTGATAGAATTTTTCATTTGGTAATTCCTAGAAAGATGACTGAAATGATTATTTTTCAATATTTCTGTAAAAGATGTATTTTTCAGTCACTTTTTATGATTTACATTAGTTAATTTATTATTACGAACAAAGAATATATAATTTTACATTGTGATTGTGGTCTTCTATATGTATATGACAAATAGAAGACCACAATCACAATGTAAAATTATATATTCTTTGTTCTTTATGTTCTTTATATATTATATATATTCTTTGTTCTTATTGTTCTTTATGTTCTTATTGTATGTTTGAATCTGCACCTTATACGATATGTTCAATGTTAAATATTTACGTTGGGGAAAAAATTTAAATTGCGGGTCATAGTGTTTTAAAAGGCAAGTAATGATTTATATTTTACATAAAACAGGTCAAATGTGTCTCAAACATCGATAGCTAAGGTTTTGTAGTTATTCTAAGGAATTTAATAATGCATTGAGTTTGGAATAATTTTAAACAAACTTGCTCACTGTGTGCTCTATCTAAGATCCTTTTGTTTCTTTTTGCGTTGGTTTAAAAGTAACATATAAGATAGTAGATTTGAAAATAACAAAAATAGGCACAAGTGATTACTACGACTGGAAGATTATATTGGCACATAATCCTGATGCGGTATTTTTTTCGCCTACATTTCCTTAGGAGGTGGCCGCAGAAGTTAATTTCTTTTATATATGCATAGGCTCTGAAAACCTATGAAATAATACTTCAGTAACGTATAAACTAATTAGATTTAAGAAAAAGTGTAGGTACAAGAAAATTCTTGCACCGGAAATAAAATTTTTGTAATAAATACATTTAATATATATTAATAAATTTATGTAAAATTTTGAGAAGTAATATTATAGGAAAAAATATATTTTTGAATTGCTTTTACATGTAAGTCTTGTTAGGTCGTTTTCATATTTTGAAATGTTTTTTACTATTGAATTAATATTTTACAAAACTAATAAATTATACGCATAAAATATCACTTTATGAATTCGAGGTAAATCATGTACAGTGCACACCAGCTACCGTAGAATTTAATTGGCAGGTTAACTCGCTGACCACTTTCGAGTATGATGCGACTTTCGTAATATACTTCTGTGACGCCGCCTCAATGGATTTGTTGTGTACAAGAATAAGATTCGTTTCAAAACCGTTTTTTATGGTTCCACAGCCAAACGAAAAAAAAACGGAATCACCAGACCAATAGACGGGTATAAATAGTTACAAGAAAAACATAGTGGCACTATTAACATACCCGCGATAATAGAAATAATAAAACCGGTCAAGTGCACGTCGGACTCATCTCCGTAGCACCAAACAATATTAAAGTTATGTTTGTATTTCTCAAAGGAACTGTGTAAAACAAAGATATTGCTTCGGTCGATACCGAAAAGATCCCATATCTCAAAAATCACCATCTCATTCAAACCAATTTTAGTTGAACCTTGATTTTAAGTTCCACCACCTTAATTTTTTTAAGAATTTTATACACTTTAGTTGAAAAGTTAGATGGTGGGGGGAACATTTTTTAAGATTTTAGAAGCGTGTATCTCTACTATTAACTTAAGTTACTTTATAACCTACATATAATTTTTTTACCTATTTAACGATAACCCACACGCCTACGCACGGATTTTTTGTTTGTTTTTGCGTCTTAAAATATTATGTACATTTGACATCGAAGTATCTGACTTACTTTTGTTTACGTCATTTAATTACGTCTCTCTTTACAATTTATTCACAGTCAGTATTTCACTTCAAGAGCTTTTATTGGGACATATGAACAAACAGACGCAAAGACAGACGTATAGAAATTGTAGGATTCCTTTTTGCTATCCGGTTACGAAATTCATTTCTTATTTAGTCCTAAACCATTCACTTCTTTTTAAAATTCCTACATTTTCATGAATTATTTTCTGAACGTGTCAAGAACACAATTTCCGGAAATTTCAGCTGCATTTGGTTAAAACGTAATACTGTTTTTTTATCATTATTTTCCATTGCAAGAGTTTTCTTATTATCTTCTAGTGCAAGAGTTGTAAGTTATTAATAATAAAATGAAGTATAATTTTAAAAGAAAATTTAATTATAATATTAATAATTACATAAACACTAAGCAATTACTTACAATTTAAATGTAAATATAAGCATTTGTTCGTAGCGGTGTATTAATTTATTTCGTACTGAAATTTTTCATATCAATTTATTTGCTAACGTGCATAATGTATATCTCCGTCGCGAAAAAATAACAAAAATAGTTTTAAGGAAATTTCGTGATATCGTATCGTCGATATGCAAATATATAGTTTTTAGTTTTAGATAACTAATTTTATTAATGTTTTCCATAACTTATTAAATAAATTATCTATACTGTGCGATCAATAACTCAGATTAATATTAAATTTCGTGCTACAAAATTTCAAGCTGTCTCAGATGTGCAGTTACTCGTCTCTATTGCTTTTATTTTCACCAATATTTTTGGTGCCCTACTATAGGTTTAAGATATGTAATACTTTTTCCTACCAAAAACTATTTCGTTGTCCTATAAAGATTTTCTTGGGAGAGAAAATCGAAAAAAGCGCATATGCATAAAAATGGTCAGCCATCATATTCGCATATGTGTCCAATTTGTTTTTATGCTTTTTTATGAAAGTTTCGTCTCATTTCTCGCTGCAAGAGCCAACAATTTCAGGTAATTTATTAAAATGGCTACTCAGATAATTAACTTTAATGCTTACGTTGCACTCTAATTTTTTAAAACTCTTCAGCATGTTATTTAGTAGTGGAGAGTAATTTGGGATGTACAAAAAACTTTTTAATAAATTCTGTTACATTAGTTCAAATCTATGGTTCTATATAATTTACAGAATTTATAGAATCGAAGTAATTAATCAGCAATTATAGAATGAATCGCAAAGCAAACGAATCTGGGCACATCGAAATAACTGCTTTTAGTTTTGTATGCATTCAAACTGCATAATAAAAATTAATTACTCTAAAACGTACTCGCAAAAGTGAATTTAAATTTAATATTACTTAAGAAGAAACCACGATATCAGAATTATTGATAAACAATTCACTATTTGTTTGACTAATAATACATTTACGAAATATAGTAAATTCCATCATACAGTGGAAAATTGCAAAACTATACGTTTATGATGCTTTTTTATAAAAGAAATGGATATATGTTTAAGCGAATCAATTAGTTTGTAATTCCTTAATTAATAAGTGCTATTAGAATAGTTGAGTCACATTTTTAATCAAATTTCTAAGGTTTTATTAAAATACGTCCAGTATTTTTTTGCGTAACGCAACAGTTCACATAAAGTCCAGACAGGATTTCGTTGGCATCGTATTAAATGATATATGGTCACGTCTTCATCGCATTTTGTATATACTTTTTGTGACCGCAACAAAAACTTTTTTCAACAAAAAAATTTTTGATCTATTAAATTAAATTTGGTATCATGTTGGTTCACTAGTGATTCCAATACTTTTTTTAATGCAAATGAATAAGTTTCATTTAAAATTAAGTTATCAAACCTTTTAATATATAAATTAAATACGAGTTAAATAATTGAATGCATATATGTATGAGTGTACGCACATGCATGTACATATATGTGTTTATTAAAAATACATACTCACATACAAATATACTTTTTGTAAATTTTATTACAAATTATAGAATGAAACGGTCAATATCAACATTGCGGCTGTCCACCGACATTTGGGTCAATTAATAATGCTAATTTGAGATATAAAGGTTGATACTCATTTTTTGAATCTGTTTCCTGGTCAAATTTGGTCAAATAGCTACTGGTGTTGAGGAAAATGAAATAGGATGAGAGTTATAATAAATATAAATTCACAAATCATTTAAACCTGCCTAGACTTAATAATTGATGACACATATGTAAAAAATCAACGCTGAAAAAATTTCAGAGTGAAAACATTCAATTATTTGATAATTTACTTTGAAAAATAAAAATTTACTTTCAAAATGTGAAGTTTTGTGAATTGCTTAAGGCGAAAAAGGTTGCATTTGAGTATTTTATTAAGAAAAAACAGCACAATTTCTGTGATAGTTTTTTACAATATTATGTATCATCTCATCAAAGTAATCGTTGTTTAAAAGGCACATTAAAAATAAAAACTCATTAACTTTGAAATGCCCAACTCACTGGGCGTCCTGGATAGAATATTTAATTTATATCATTTCAATAATATTACTAATGACAAAAGTCGCTAGGTGGCAAAGGCTGAAGCAATCATATCAGCGAACCAGGTTTTATGCTCGTAATTTTTTTACTCATCCAATATTTTAAAGAATTTGGCAAGAAAATCCTTAAACTATTTTTGTTGTATGTGTACAAATTTGGAAATCTACATAATATATCTCTGATACATTATTGTTTGCAAAAATACTTTTGTAATTATCACAATAAAATTTACGATTTATATTCTTAATTTTTTTTAAACAACTACCATTTTTATCTTTAAATTTTTATATTAAATTGTTTATTATGTTAGTTCTGTTTTATTGTTTTTGTAAGAAGATCATATTTTATATTGTTCAATCCACAGGAAGAAATGTAGCTTGCTTGTTTCGGTTTATTTGAATAATTTTGTTTCACCTCCTAAATACCGTAAATATGAGAAAAATAAATAAAATGATAGTTTCGGTTATTTACCTTAAACTGTATGTTTAATTATTCACAATTATTAAGACATGTGTTGTAATAATTTTTTAAATAAATGATACAAAATTCATGAGACAAAATTACTCTTATGTATGAACAAGTATTTAGTTTCATTTGTTTGCTGGACTGATGTTAATTAGAAATATATTTAGAATTTATTGGTCAATAGTCTTTATAATATTAATGGTAACAGACTGATAGATTGGTTTTATTGAAAGCAATAAATAGAAGCTAGCTGAGATATTAACCCTAGTTATATTAATATGTAAAATTTGAATCAGTCATCGTGAAAACCGAAAACATTGAATCGTTTGCAAAAATTATAAAATACGCATGTAATTTACATAAATTATACGTGGGCCAAAGCGTCTTAAATAAATAGAACTAAAATTGATGGATATATATATAAAATGTTTACCATCGTTAATAACATCGATCTTTCAAATTACACAAAACTAATACAACTCATTAAACTTGTTATTAATGTTTTGCAATTATGTTTAAATTCAAATTATGTAAACCCTTTTAATTCCCAAACATGAGTAAAATACATTTCCGAATAACAAAAAGTTATCTCTTAATAATCCGAGCAGACGGACTTATGTACTTTATGCCTGAAATATGAAATATTGGCTCAGATCCGTTTTCGGATATTTACGTTAAACATTAAATATAACTATGTTAAAAGTAAAGTATACTCATCGAACATTGAAATATTTGGATTACGAATAATTAATAAATGCAGGCTTCCTTTTCAAATAAATTCCATTCAATAATAATTCATTTGAATTTAATATGAGATAAAATAATAAAGATATAATGACCAGGTTTACCTTAAATTATTAAATAATGAAATATGATGTGCTTCTTGTAATCGTGTACTATTTTAATGTAAAACAGTGTATCGTGGAGTTTATTGTAACATTATGTTTATTGTTGTTGAGTAGACTATTTAGCAACATTAAAAAAATATTTATGTTCGTCTAAGGTGAATTAATTTGCCGATAAATGAGTTCGACGATAATGAGAAGCTGAGAGGGTAGAACTGAAAATTGTCAGAATTGACGTTCATAATAAAAACATAAATTCTAATTTTGAAAATCGAAATCTTTGTTAACCCTGAAATCTTTGTTGTTTTGTACATGGTTCGAGATGGAAACAGCTTGGCGGAGATGGAAAATTGAAAATTGTGTTTCTCTTGTGAAAAAATTTTGCTTTAATATATTTATTGTGGTCTCAATCAACAACAAAGTTAAGAGCGAATTATAATGGGTCTAACGAGTCAAAGCGTGGTCGCATTAATGTGAATGACGTAATAAAGAATTTGGGTGAGGGATGTCCCTTAACAGCGACAACTTAAGATATCGTCAAAGCTACTCGGTTTGTGGTAAAGATTGATAAGAGATTAATCTGTATGCAATCTGCATACAATTTTAGGCATTGATATAAGTATAAAATTCTACATGAACATACAAGCGTTCGAAAGTTTTGCATTAGGTTGATACTACATTATTTCACTGAAGCTCAGAAAATACCGTCACGTTAATTAACAGTAAGTAAGAATATATACTGCGAAGAATACCGTTCCCGGACGTCGAAGAAGAGCTGATAGTCTCGGAAAACCACGGAAGTGATGTCCAATGAAGAGTGGGTCGACCGTTTCTTTCAATTCCAACGAATGAGTCGGTTCATAAAGTGTCATGGAGATTTTTTTGGAAAACAGTGAATAAGTTATAAACCTGCTAGTAAGTTCGATTTTTCATATTCTAAAATCTTTCAATAGTACGTATAATAACTAAATTTAATCTTGTGGTCAAATATTAATTTCCACATAATTTTTTTAAAATTAATGAAAATATTGCAATTATTTAAATTCCTTGCTCTGAAAAAAGAGTTCAATATTTTATCTAATTAAAATTTTGTTCATGTTATCGTACAAGGTTTTCAAACTTTTTACCTAATTAACTCGATTTGTATGTATTTGTAGTACAAAACAGTTAATACATTTTCATAAGTAATAACAAAAACTTATAATTTCATTATTTAAACTTCATTTTTCTGATGTATCGACGTATTGTACGTTTTACATATATATAAATATATATATATATATATATATATATATATATATATATATATATATATATATATATATTTATATATAATATTTTAACTTCTTTTTTGATGTTTTTTCCCACATATCGATCTAACAGATGAACTTTTTTCCTCATTGAAGTTTTTCGATGTTTGAAGGGGTTTTAAAATGAATTAACAACGTTTAATGATATTTTTGGAACGGTATATCTTTCGCTTGGTATGAGTCTCTAAAGCGTTTTGTAATATGTCAAAAATATTACAAAATGAAATGACAGTTATAATACGTAAAACTAATATGTAAAACAGAGTTATTTCGGAGATCCGCAAAAACACACGAGGAAAAATATTCAGGTCATAAAAATACAATTTGAATTTGTAATACTTTAATAGAAACACTGGATATTCTTAAATGTTCAAACTTTTATTCGTGTCGAACTTCATACGTATAGGAAACCCTCTTTAATGCGAATTCTACTAGTGCCTTTTAAAAGATTGGTGGTATACATTTAAGTCGATAAATATGTAAGGAATAAATAACTTTTTTATGGTCATTCTCATTTTATTGGGAACTCATATGTAAAGTTCCAACCTACCTACAAAAGGAATTACATGTTATTACGTAAATATTGACATGTTAAAATTATTTGAGTATATTATTAATAATTAAACTGCATATAATTCCAGAAAATCTATGTTTTTGAATACTCGAAGAAGAGTAGAAACATTTACAGGGAAAAATATTTTAACGAACGCATTTACATGAAAAAGTAGTATCATATGTAATAATTTCTGTTCAATCATTAGTTGGTAAATTTGCCGTTTGGTTGAGTTTGGTACAAATCCTTATTTCATCAAGTTGATAAATCTTCCTCATAGCCTTACTTTTTCTATAGTTTTAGACCTAACTACAAGATATTTGGCTGATGATAAGTAGATGCATCAAATAAGGATTCCAATTAATACGTAGCAAAAAAACAAAATTAAAGTATTTATCTATAAAAGAAGTGAAGTAAGTAATTAAATATTGTAACAAGTATTGTAGATTTCTCGGTATCAAGTTTATGATATCAAGTTTCTCGGTACCAATTAAATGTAAATGTTGAAAATAGACTTTCCATTCCGGGACCTGAAGCAACAGTAGTGTGAAGTTGTGTCACTAAGTCAATTGTTTGGACATTAATTTGACTTTTTAATTACAGCCACCATTTTAGACATCCGATCTGATTTGCTGTATGACCTTTAAATAGAAATATATGAAATGGATCCGTCATTGCCTTATATTTTACAACATAGGGCATCGTTTCTTTGTGATGAACTTCAATAAATGATAAAGCTTCAGAGATGTCTTTATTAGTGAGGTTTTTGTACTTAGGATGTTGTAAGTTTGCTGAAATAAGCTGGAGATATTACCATTTAAAATGGGGAACTAAGCGTTCTTAAACCACCCAATGAATACTCTATCCTACACTGCTGCATGTTCAATTTATTTCAATTTTCAATTTATTTTTAAGCTCTATCAGTCACTTCGTCAATCAAACAAGTTGTTTCAAATGAAACTGCTATATTTTCCAGTTTTCTGTAGAGGGCCTGCGCTTGTTGAGTTAGTGCCAAGTCATTAACTTTTAACGAAATTGACATAGGTATTTAAGCAGTTACATTATTTAAGTATATGTTTGACATAATATGCAAGCTTTCCAAAAAAAATAGGCAGTCAGCCATTGTGTTTTACTTGATCTGTTGTGGTATAACAATTGTTTTTCCACCAACTTGTTTATATTTGGAAGATCCAAATTGAAATGTCGCATTATAGATTTGACATGCTAATATTCTCTTCATTTCTCTTCATTTAAGTAATATTCTTTTCATTTAAGTTGTGAGTTAAAAACTTCAGATGAACAGTTTTAAGTTGGCATACCTTTGTGAGAAGGTTTTTATTGTTGAGATAAAACTCTTCCCATTATGCTCATTTTCGTCTCATTATTGTTTACGATACTTCGTATATTGAAACTGCTGATGAAGTTGCTATTTCCACCAAGTAATCAGCTATGTGGTTTTTGGTGCCAGACACAGGCATTGTATCAAATGAAATGAGTGCTTTTGGATAAAACATCTGTGACGCAGACACAGATTATTAAGTTATGCCTGGCATCGCTCCAATCATCAATTGACATAATAATAACTTTATTTTTTCAGTACATCTTTAATGTTTTCTTGAGTTCAGTTGTAGATATTATCGCGCAGGTCACCAGCGATGTTTTTGTGGTTTAGAGGTTTATATTCTGGGTGTAAAATTTACATTAATTCCAGGAATTTTGCGGTTGCTACGTGATTAAAAGGCATGTTAGTTGCAAGCATATGACGAGATAATTGTAGATAATTTTTTTTTATCTTCTTGACTATTAATAATAGTAAATTTTTTCATTGAAACCATTGATTTCATACGAATGCTAGCACTAGAACTTTTAGAGTGAAGAGAATTAGTATATTTTTAAAGAAGAATCATGTGAAGACCGGGAAAATCTAGATGCTCCTCACAACTCCACGATAAAGTCTTCAGACTTCTCAGTCTCGTCAAGATTTGAATTAGTGTCAGAAATGTTACCACGTTTCTGGAAGTGTACCTTAATTTTTTTACAAGTCCAACGAGCTTTTGGTTACATTTTCTACATCGCATCTTATTGGTATTCAGTATAGTATTTTCTTGAGGTTGCTATAAGACGTACAATTATCGTCGCAAATTTCGAAAATGAAATGGAATATCAAAAACAAAATCCGTCCTCTATATATATATATATATATATATATATATATATATATATATATATATATATATATATATATATATATATATATATATATATATATATCCTCTATAGGTAATATCCCGCCGGTAAAGACCGTCGCGAAAGACACGTTCCGTCGGGAAAGACTCGTTCCATTTCCAACCTTGAATCTTCTTGCAAAATCAGTGACATTCAAGTAAACACTCGAAATCGAAGAGGTTGATTCTTTATTTAATGTTATAACTTGCAATTGAAGTAAATTCATTTTATATTGAATTTTATTCCTCTAATAAGATAATAAGTTTAATTTCTTTTTTACAAGGTTACAAGAATAAAATATAACATCTCAATATGTAACATAGTATTATTTCAGTAAGCTTATTGTTCAATAACTTAGCGCCATACCTCTGACAATTAATGCTATCTAAATAAATCATGGGAAACGAGTTAAGAAATTAAAATCATCCAATTTTCAGCACATTTCACTTATACCACTCATGGTCTATTAACTACACTGAACTTAATATGCAGCGATTATATTGTAATCATGATGATATAATACATCATGAATAGAAATGATTCCTTCAAGAAAAATTTGAAGACAACTACCGAACATACAGCGGTATTAAGATCGATTCAAATGCAATTATTTTAAAATTCAGTTGATTTATCGACCTTCATTGAAATTACAAATGCAAAGTATATTGGAATCTCAGATTAATAATAAGGAGAAAAAATTGTTAAAATTATTGCTCAAACATTCAGAAATGACCCTCGTTCAAATAATTGATTACAATAAAAAATTTATTGTTATTATATTTTATTGTATATGACCGTCATGTAGTAAATGGAGATATATACACTTTTGTTAAGTTTCGCAAACATTTCAAATGAATTATTTTCATTTAACAAAAAGCTACACTAAAACTCATATGACGTTTTATAATAAAGCGAAATTAAAAAAAATTAAACCGAAATGCCTCTTAAGAAGATTGGAAATCTTGGATCGATTAATTTTCAAACTAATTAAAAATTAAAAAAGGAGCCCTTAAAACTCTGCCAAGTTAGCCCGTTTCTCACAGCTTCAAAGTTACTATAGTTTTATGTGCAGTAGTAAACGATTTCGGTGTGAATCTTAATTAATAATATGTATGAAAATGAAAATATGAACTGTTCTTTTTTAATTTTTCAACATACATATAAATTTTGGGTGAAAGTTTTATTTTGCGTAGCTTATTCAAGCGCAAGTTTTTCAAAATTAAATTGAGACGCAATTTAGAATTTTTAATTTACAAACATTGGCGTCACAATAAACTTTAAAGTGGTAGGTAATACATTAAGCAACTATTAAAAATGGCATTTAAAAACAAGTAATCTACGGAAAAGTATAGAAAAGAATGATTAATAATAATATTAATAGTACGTTTTCTTATGGCATGGTTATTTAAATGCACCACAATGTGCGGCCAAGTTTTTGAAAAACTGTCGTGTACGAGTATAACGCCGTATATTATTTAGGATTTGAACACGTCTTTATGGGAAAACCTAAGCAAAGTCTATTCAGTATAACAGTTTTTGTAAATTGCTAGTAAAGTAATATAAGTATCGGGGATGAGGAATATCGACATGAATAACATCAAACAAATTGCTAAATTGAATGAAATAAGTTTTGTTAGTTAGAATACTTAATTGAACTTAATTATTAACTGAGTCTATAAAACCAGATACAAGAGAATTCATAATTAGACACGTGGCACGTACAATGCACACTAAGTCATTTGTTATCGCAATATAATTTACATAGACCTAAAATCTCCAAACCTTGAGGTTAAGTAAATTTCTGCTAAAAATTTAGTAACCACTAATCATGCCACAAATATTTCAATTGTATTTGGAAAGAAACTTGTAAGTATATTATTTTACTCTTTTTACTTACCTCAATCGATTAATATTTCAGGGAAATTCTTAAGTCAGTATTAAATGGGCACGGCCCTAGACTTCACTACTCACAATCTTTTTATTTAACGTTGTATACGTTTAGGGATAAGTAAGTAAGGATAAGAAAACTCCTATGAATATTCCTTCACTGTACTTGCTGCCACACTGTGAATATGTTGGACCCTGATATCCGAAAGGCGATGTCAATCTGGCGCCACAATAAAATAATTTGAAATGTTTTTTACTTATCGGAGACTTAAAATATGCTTTTTCGTTTGAAGTGTTGACAAGTTCAATTCACCTATACAATATATATATCACGCTTAGTTTTATCGTAAGGAAACTGATTATGATGAGATAATAAAGTATGTGCTACTTGTGAAAATAATTAACATAAGATACATTTTGTTTTTGTTCACACTTCACACATTCCTGTGCATTATTTCGTATACAGATGAATTCTTTCTGCTATGAGACCTCTCAATGTTGGTTGCAATGCTATTGAAACATTTTGGAATGTAAAAAGTATACAAAGCATATGAAGATATTTTGAAATAATCATATTTTGAAGTATTATATTTTATAGTATCTTGCAAGATGTATTCAAAACTTGATAGGGACTATAAAATGAATTTGATAGTAATGCAAATTTAAATATAAAACGACTCTGTGTTTTATGATTGGGTTCATTTGTTTTATAATTGGGTTTTTTTGATGTGTGTTTTTGGATAGTCAATCCACATAATCACATTATGGAATTCAATTCACTGGTATCCTCTGTTGACTTTGTGACGGTTAATCATTAAACTGTTTATTGTAATAAGAATTTTATTAACCTTTAATTTTTTTAAGCAATTATTCCATTTCCTTTTTGTTTTTTTTTAATAAAAATACGGAAAATAAAACTATTTTAAATTAGCAGCACATACTTTGTTGGATATATATATATATATATATATATATATATATATATATATATATATATATATCCAACAAAGTATGAGGCTAATCGAAAAGAAGGAGTCTGTAAAAGATTAAGTTAGGTGCTGTGTATTTTGACATGATGATTTGCATGAACTTTCAATGGCCAAACGGAGTCCAGTATGATAAAAGTTTGTAAAAATGGAAAAGGTATGTTGCGATACGAGTGAGGCAAAGGAAATTACGGAGTTGCGCTCATACGAGGTTTCCGTTAATGATTTCAAAAAACGAGAAGGGAAATTGTTTAAACCAATGAACAGTTTTCGCAATGCAATTTACAACTGAGTTTTGGGCTAATAAATTCCTACAAAATTTTACGTTACTTGGAAGATATACTAGTACATGTAATAAACTGATAAGCCGAAATTTCTCCGCAGCAAATATTTTTAAAATTTAGAGAATTATGAACACTAATAATTACAAAGATTAATTTGTAAATAGATTTTTTGAATGCTAATTTAATATAGTAATGTAATTAAGTAGCGATTCCCGCATACTAAATAAAAAAATCCTGTTCATAAGGTAAAACCAAAAACCTAATATTTATGTATTTGTTACCTAAAGTCATAATAATGCCAAATACAGGATGACGAGGGATACTATTGAAATATTATATGAAATCATAAAGTCCAAAAAATGCTTACTTATTAAATATTGGTAGTAATAACTCCGATTTGCATTTTTACGACGTTCTTACAATTTAAAGAATACAGGATGAAATATCTTCTATAAAATTGACTTCAAAAAGGTAGGTACTAAAAAGTAATAAATTACTAAGTTACTTATTTTTAAGCGACTTAAGGAAGAAAAAAAGGCAAAAAGGAGAAGGTTCTCTATTCGTCGGAATCTTTTTTTTATTTATGTTTAGCGATAATTCTTTACCTAATGGACCGATTTTGATGAATATATTTTTATTTGAATAGGATACTGTAGGTGTGATCCCACAAAAATATGCTGATGATCTGATGATAAGGTCCGGAAATGAACAATGGAACTCCTTAAGGAATGGCAGTAAATCAACTACGATTCAAAATATTTGCTGCGGGTAGTTGTTATTTTGCAAAACCACTACACTACTTACCATGTCAGGGCCTGATGATAAATTTTGGACGTGGATAATGATTAAAGATATTTGCTACTAGCAGTTGTTACTTTGCAAGATAACTATACCGTCGATCAGGTCAGGGTCTGATGAGTTCTGGTGATGAACAATGGAACTCCTTAACGGATGGTAGTAAATAGAAAGTGATTCAAAATATTTGCTACAAGCACTTGTTACTTTGAAAAATAACTACACTATCGGTCATGTCAGAATCAAATCGGAATTCAAATATGTATGTACTTTTTTACGAAGGAAAATTGTATTGGGTGATTTTTTATTTACTTATTAATAAATTAAACAGATTTCTGCCATATTTCTGGATACACTGTGTTACAGCTCATGTAACAACTTTGAATATAAGGAACACTTTATTTAAGATAGAATTAAGTTTACCATAGTTACGCTTACTTTTTCAAGAAGTTAGATTCCTGAAAGCGAGTTTGATTTGTGAAACTGTGGCAAAACTCTGCTACTTACAACAGATTTACGTCTATGCTATTTTTAAATTCCTTTTCTGTGATATTATAAACAGCCCATTTATATAATACCATAAACCGCAGATAGAATTTAAAGAAAAATGGATACTTTCTTTGCCCCTCTCACCGACTTTCCATGAACATATTTTTGAGCGTTATGCGGCTTAATTACATTTTATTACTATGTTAAAATTTTCACGTCAAGCAATTCCTGAGAAAGATGTCTCTGATTGACAGATGGAGCAGATGTGTGATTATAAGGATTCTTTTTTTTGTTTTGTGGTAAGGAACTCTAATAAATGAGGTTACCGATATCAAAAGACCACATAATAGTAATCACGCTGCTACTAATAAAAACATATTGAATTTTACACTTTCACTTAAATCAGTACTTTAGTTCATAAAACTCATATTTGTAAATACTATTAATATTTAATAAAATAATATTAAGACGTCAATACAACATATGAAAGATTTCATGAAGTAAATACAATTTTGAAGAAGATTTATGAAACTTTAAACCGTACAAAATGGAATTCCATCTCAGTTTTACAATTTACCGACGAACACCTAAATGTTATCGCAATAACACAAGGAAACTCAAAAATACATTGGCAAATATAAATTACAACAAATTTAATGCAAAAATATATTTTAAATATTCAAAATACCCATTATAAATTATATCAAAAAGCATATTTAAAAATGTTTTTCGATAATTCCACCAATTTCACTTTTAATTTCTGAAAACACCTTGTCAGATCAAAACGCCAATTCAAGTGTAAATGAACGCATTTTCCATTATGTCAGCGTAATTGCTATTCCCCTTTTATCCATTTTTATCTATCTACGCCTCTGGTATTAATAAAACCCAGTATTTGTCCCTTTTATTTTGTAGGTAGCCGTAGTGGATAACGCATAATATGGCTTTGGGATGGACCATCTCATATTAAAGTGAATTTCAATTAAGATATTCATCTGGAAATCATTCCAAAACAGTTTGCATTAACCAGTTTTCTTTTGAACGAGTATAATTTTATTAATATATAAAAAAATTTCAAGTTATGGCAATTTTTATAAAATAACGTTCGAAATGCAATATATATATATATATATATATATATATATATATATATATATATATATATATATATTTATTTGTTTTGCGAAACAAAAAAGGTATATGTTCGTGCCAAATAAGGATAAACGCGAACCTAAAAAAAAACGCAATGTGGAATGATGAACGTAATGTATATAATGTGAAATATAAAATATAAAAGATTGTATAAATTCAAAGTCTAAGGTATCAAGGTATTGAAAGGACCCCACCCGCGCTAATGTTTTCTCGGTCAGAGCTGAAAGTACAGTGTGTCGGTAGGGAAGAACTTCGATACGTTAAAACTGAGTTGGGCTTTGATTGCCTGGAATGATCGTTATTTCTTAAAATAAATTATGCCAATTGATATTTTATTTATAAAAGGAAACGCTATTTTTGCGAAAAATAATGGAGAAGATTTATTATTGTTTTTATATACTTTACATCCTTTGAATAGTGTTTAAAAGGGAGTTGTTGTTCCCTTAAAAATAATATCTGCTTTGAAAAGATACTCAAAACTTTAAGACTGGAGAAGAAAGGACGAAACTAAATTGGCTTAAATATACTGGAACTGGAGATGCTCGCCCTCTAATTGGAAACTGAGAATACATGAACATTTACTGCCATTTTTCAATTAATAATACTTATAAAGACGTGTTTCTTTCTCCTTACACACACACACTCACAAATGCACGCATGCACGCACGCACGTAACCGTACTGTTTACTGTAGATTTGTGCGCGACTTGTCGACTAGGTTGTAGATATTTACTGGTGAAGGTTTTTTAAATGTTGTCATTACAATAATTTTTGAAGCCTAATTTTTTGTAGGAAATAAAAAAATTCACGATAAGAGTCTCTATTTATTTTTTTATTTATTCATTGTTTACAATTTTTCCTATTTTTTCTCTTTGAACGAGTTCTTGGCGATGGTACCACATTCAATAGGTTTTTCTACACAAAATTGTTTCAAGTTATAAATTTAATCATGTGTTTTTGGCAACATTTTGATTTCCTTAGAACATATTAACCAGGATAAAATGTCGATTTTAACGGTACTTAATATATTAAAATCGGTTAAGCCGTTTCCTCGTTATGATGAAATAAATAAGTTCACTTAGTTATACACATGAATCCTAAATAACATAATACTCATTTATACGCAGTTATGTAATAATTAAGTCAGAACAAATAATTATGTTTTTATGTATGTCATATCACTAAATATTAAAAAGTGCAACATTTTTGCCTAGTCAGAGTTAACTTGTAGACAGTAACTAGAATATTTCATTAAAAAGAAGTATTTTCTCAGTTTCTTGGCTATTTGAAAATATATTCTTATTCTCATGATGTACCTCTGTTACTTTTATTAAACCTCTTTTAATAAAGAACTTACTGAAACAGATGACGATTGATATGTAAAAGGCAACTTTTAACCACGCGATGTCATATAATATGTTGACAAACACATCAATTACTTAAATGTGTTGAATACATTCACGCGTTGTTTAATTAAATGCAAAATCAATGTTTTTTAGTCCATTTACATGTATTTCAATAAATAAAACTATCTCATGGGTCACATTTATATTACCGAAAAATTTACTAGATATCATCTGAACAATAACAAATCCAATGTAACATAATTTGATTAAAGAAATTCGCAGATCACTCAAAATAATCGTAATTAGACATCTAACTTTCGTAAGGAGAACATATAAATATTACGGGGGAGAAAAATTAATTAACTTAAATATTATAAATATATAATTATTTTATTTTAATTTTTTCTACAAACTTCATAATAATAAGGTTGAAATTAATTCTCTTCAATTCTGACGAGGCTTGTATTTGATCATGCAGCACGTTAGTCGTCGTTTGGGTGTCTTTTTATGTATTTTTTTTATTGTAATATGAGAGTATGAAATCATATTTAATTTTACCTGCTGGAATTGCTCACGAATACCCTTCAGAGCCTTTTTATTTCCCAGGTTATTAAATTTATTAATGTGTCTCACGCTGTGCCCGTCTTAATAGTTTTTTGCCCAATTGTCTACTTTACCACCAGTTCCTATCTACTTAATTTATTTTTAACCGTTAGTAACATTTTAGCATTTCAACAAATTACTGACGGATAGATATTGCTATTTTTGTCTATTACCTTAATGCGTGACTGACCTATAGGAGAAAAGTATGGAGATGACATTTCAAGGCGTCCCCACTTAGAATTCTCTCAAGGCTGTTAAATAGAAAATATGCTATTCTTACAATTTTGTCAGTTTGATGTTGATCTAGAGTTATAAATTATATTCCTTTTTTGTGCTTTACTAATAATGTGGAGTGCACTGAAAGTGACATAGAAATCTTAAATAATTAATTTATGTAATTTGGAGTAATTTAGAATTAGTTACAACCGAAGTGTTATAACACGAAACTATAGAATAGAATAAATTAAACTCTACATTTATACACACAAATTCAAAACGATATTTCATATTGGTAAAATGCTAGTAGACCTCTAATTGTTTTAACTTTGTCGGGAAAATTAAAAAGCTTGTAAAAATATCAAATTATTAATTAACTATTCGCATACCGTGGATATTTAATTTAAAAAGTGCGTTGTTTCTTTTTAATGTCTATCGTTAATTGTCCTTTGTTTGTCATTAATTGAAGAAGTATTTTACTTTTCTTAAAGCATTTATTTTCATCGATTCTTTCAGTAAATTTTTAATTTAATTCGATGAAGTCAACATATTTCTTATACGTAATTAAAATGAAATCGTTATAATCTCTACGATGTTACGTAATTATCCATTTAGCATTATTTCAGATAGCACCAAATGCTTGCGGGACGCATATAAACCGTCGATATCTGAAGCTGGTCTATCATTTTGCAAATAATGTTATTGACATTTCGTAAGAATGGGCATTTAGAGACGAGACTACGAAGTAATTCAGTGTTGTGTCGTAGATAGTCCGCTAATATTTCGTTTAGTTAGGTTGCTAATTTTATCTAGTTACTTCCTAATAATGTTATTCATACTTTTTGAAAAACAAATAATATTTGTTTTAAGATGGTATATGGAATTCGATGGGGGAAAATCTTTCACTAGATATTAATTAAGACAGGGTAATATGTTTTGATAATGATTTTAAAACATTAATAAATAATTTAAGATTAATAAATTTAGCTAATTTTTTTGCACAAAAAGTTATAAAAAAATTAGATTATTTTACGAATAATAATCAGATTGCATATTTCAAATACACAAAGATACAATCTACTATCATTCACCGTAAATTGGAGTTAAGAATGTTGATAGCTGCTCGCTGAAATCGGGTAGCCTCTATTTGTTTATATAAATATAAATAATTAAATTTCTTACTTGGCTAATTTGGAAAACCATTCTGCTCGGGAAACCAGATGTCAAATTTCTACATATTTTTATTTTTAATTCGTTTATTTATTTTTTTTTGTACACAGTTGTGGAATCATTACAACTTTAACATCTTTACGTTTCATTAAAAATAACTGGACAATTAATTAATTAAAGTCAATAACAATACAACAAACAAATGTGTCACACGTTTCAGTAAATTTACTCTCACTTACGAACAACGAGAGTTTTATGGACGAATTCCGGTATAAATCTCGTCATTTAATCAGATCGGAAAATCAATTTCAAAATAGAAACTCCTCTTTTGTATTGCAACTTTTGGTAATCTAGCACATTCAAGAGAAAATAGGAAAGAAGAGCAACCATTATCATATCATGTACGAAAAACGAAGGAACGTTTTTGGGATACGTTCATTCATCAGTTAGATTTATGTGGGCTCGGAGTAATAGGGCTGGTTTCTAATTTGTTTCTTAATAAAATCCTATATAATAGGTCAATTGAAGAAACGTATCGGAAGTCTCTAGCATTCCGTAACACAAATTTAAGCCTTTTGAATAATATTTCTACTACATTCGTCAAACGTTCACGACAATTAAGACGCAATTCGAATTGAATTCCTAGATCAACTATTTCAATATCGCGACATAAGGGTATGCCAATAATGGTGTATTCATACTTCAAAGGAGTGCACGCACGATTGTAGCTCATCACAAAGCACTTGCTCGAATTGAATATCAGAGAGCTTGCAAAGCTCCACTGGAGAAAATGATCGGCAGCACACTGCAGTGACTTGCAGTTTGGGTTGCATCTAAGAGGGTAGACGATTTTCATGTCATTTGCAAATGAAAGGCAATATGAAGTTTAACTACGTTACCGATATCATTTACCAGGATATTGGTAAATAATAATGGTAATATAGTTAAAACTACACATTTTGAACTTCGTCTGACTTTTGGTTGTTAGAAATGAGAATCGGATATAAAACCACTTACTAAAATCACTTACGTATTGCTGTCGGCAAGATACCAAGAGAAGAAACGTAAGAGTCGAAGAGAGAAACGAGCTTCGCTAAGGCATTTTAATAGGATGTCATTATTCACAGAAGCTTTCTAGTAACCGAAATACGCAACATCGACTTCAAAACCGAGTTCACCTTAAAAGAAGACATAGTTGACGAAACTCGCGCGATTTGTAGCTGTCGAACGTCCAATACGAAATTCGTGTTGCTCATTACAGATCTGACCTCTATAGCTCAAATAAATGTTGCGATGTAACGCGAAATCGATTAATTTTGAATTGAAATGATTTAAATATAGTAGAGTGAATTGACAGTAATATATCTATTACTGTCAATTCACTCTACCCGTGGACTCTTTTATGGATATAATGATGATTGTACTATGTACGGTCATAAGATATTCCGATAGATTATAATAACTAATAGATGTTAACTTTATTTCTAAGGAAACATTTTTATATGGAAATCATATCTCCAACAATTATAAAACACGTGACAGTTATGATTTGCACAGCAAAAAGGGCTCGCTCCTTCTGATTTTCTATTAACATACAAAAATTTAAATTTTGCAGGGGCATCTCACTTCACGGAATCGATTTTTTGCAGTTAAGGGTTACGTAATAATAATATATAAATAATAATAACTTAATGTTCATTCATTACCCAACAGTGATTCATTTTAAGGACATTATTATGGACACGTAAAGGGAAAATTGTCTAGCTTATTTTCCAGTTGTAAGTAGAATTTAAAATGATTTTGAATAATTTTTTTTGTTAAAATGAACGAATTGCTATTAAATTTCTTGAGATATAAATGTCATTAACATCTATAACTACTTATTTGGGGACAGCAATAATTCAACTGTTATGTGTTCACGCTGTTATGTGAAACACTCACATATTTTTAAAACAAAATAAAGCTTTTAGCTTTTGGAATTTACCAACTCGTAGAGGTATTTTAATGAAACAGAAAAAGTTCCAATTGTTAAGCTACGGTATCGGCAATTAAATTTTTTCATTGCTTATTTATTTTGAAAAAAAAAGTTTTCATGTAACAGCGACGAAATATTGAATACATTGTCTATTTGAAGTATGTATCAGCTACTTTGTTACTACTATCTGCCAATGAAGGTGGCAGTAAAAAGTCTTTCAATATTGAGTCAACAGTTTCAATAATGAGAAAAGTATATTATTTAAAGTATTTACTTTCATTATTTTCATAATTTAGCAATCGTACATTATCATAAATGCAGTTAAATTTGTAACAGGGAATTTAAGGAACTGAAATCAATATAAAACCAATAGTGCACGTAGCCTGATATGTTAGTTATTATGTAATGACGCACTCCATGATAGAAAGCAAAATCTTCTTTCGGAGAATTCTTTCAGATTACAGATATTGTCAGATGCCTTCACATTCAGGTTTAGTTGATAAGATTGAACGCTTGTTTTGGTATTTCATGAATTCGATCCAACGACATATTCATCTCCTTTCCTTCTGTAGGCTCTGATTATAGCCCATTTCATTTTTAAATATATATGAATAATTTACTTATTAGTATTTGATTTATGCAATCTTAAATATCCATTTTATTCTACTTAACACCACAAACATATTTCTTGATATATGCTTAAACTAAATGGCATTTTATTAACCTTGTGTTATTTCTGCTCGAATTCTAATACTATTATAAATTTCATTGGTTTTTTATAAGTGGTTGAAAGTTTAACTAAAATCTTATATACCCATATATATTTTTATTTACTCACAATAATCTAATTACCGCAAAGACCCACACCAGCCACAGTAGAATTTAAATAATGGAATTCACTCAGTGAAGAGAGATTAAAATAAAGAAAAGCAAAACGTAATACCGGTGAGCGATTTCAGAGACTAAGCGCACAAAAAACCCATTCCGTTTGTTCATGTGGACTCTTTCAGCATCAATTTAATTCTATCCCAGACTTTTATTTTAACGACGTCTTTATGTATTAGAATGTGTCTTTATTAAATATATTTATTGGGGATACAATGGTTGTTGATGAAAAAGAGAAAGAAACTGTTTCCCTTTTTCATGAATGAACACATTCTAAAGTCTTTTTATATATTTTGTAATATTAGTAAATGGTATTAATTTTTTTATATATATATATGTCTTTTTTTTTTTTAATTACATATAGAAAAGCATCTCCAGAAATAACTATTTATAGAGTATTTAGTTGTTCGACAAACACATTTTGGTGTCAGCAATCGATGAGGAACAACAAATAAATATGTTTAAGTATTTTGTATCAAAAACATGACTCTCACGGAAAATAACGTTGTCTTAATTGCAAAGATATTAAACATATTTTTACAGGATTAACAGGATATTTGTTTTCCTTAAAGGAAAGTTTCTTCTATTATACTCTAATATCTCAGTTTCATTTGGATACTCTCAATGAACAAGTTTGGTCCTTCCTTTCGCAGTAAAATTTATCTTATCACAAAATCAAACCCGGATTGAATGGAAACGATCTCACCACTTTTAAATTTTCTTTTTAAATTAGTTTTGAATCTCTTGAAAATTTTCTGTGTTTACAGAAACTTTCGAGTTTCCTATTTGTTTCGCTGTACATGACATTCACGTTATAAATTTTCAAAATGAACATTTTTTCATTTTTGAAACTCTTTCACATCAATGTTGTCAGTATATGTTTTACATTTAAAGATGGAAAAAAGGAGCAGTGATTGTGATCGAAAAAACTTTAGGTAATTTATTAAAAGATTTCTATAGACGAAATGGAAGAGTGGCAGATTTTAATTTTCAAAATTGGAATATTTGCACATTTTCTTTTCAAATTTTATTTATTATTAATATAATGTTTATTTTATATTATGAATAACTGGCTATAGGACTAGCTATAGCCAGTTATTCATAATATAAAATAAACATTATATTTGTCTTCAAATATCCCGTTTTGATAGCAATCAAAATCTTTAAACAAAACTTTTAGAGATGGTCATTGCTTTTCTTTTCGACGCACAGAAAAAATATTAAAAAATTATTTATATTACTTCAATTTTGAAGGATTTCAATTTAACGTAGTTATCTGATTTTTTAAGAGAATTACTATGAAAACCAATTAACGTATATGAAAAAAGTATGCGCTCACTGCTCGGTTCTTTGTGAAGAAGTGATGCATTATTCGTTTCATATTTTTGTTATGGATCTTAAATTTGAAATAATTTTTTTAAACTCTTATTTTTGTATTTATATTTTTATAAGCTATGAATACTTGAAATTAACTCGCAAAATTTGAGCTTTGAATTCAAATAAAACAATATATAATTAGCAAACACGGGGAGAATGTTTAAGTTTTATGTTTATATAGTTTGTGACCAGACTATTAGGAATATTGCAACTTACCTTTTTCAGGCGATTTTTTTAATGGTTATAACTAAAACTAGAAACAATCATTCTGTAAAAATGTGCTATTAAAATACAATGGTTTCAAAAATAATCCAATGAATTACCCTTCTCATTGCCAAAAATGATGTTGTCCGATCGAAAAGCGAATTTGTTTAAAATCGCGCTAATTTTGTCTTGGGTATCCTCGTCAAATACAGAATTCACTTCTTATATTTGATTGCTTATTTTAATAAAGCACAAACTGTTGAAATAATCCATTTAAATTATATTGCATGAAAATGTTTTTGTCGTGTAAATATCAACTGAAACAAAATTAAGATAAAGATAAATTATTTAGGTACATAATTATAGTCGAAGAAGAGATGAATAAAATAGTATGCATAAAAATTATAACCAAAACGTGCAAAAAAAAAAACAAAATAGAATTGATGGCAAACGCCAATAAGAAAGGTTAGTTTCATAAAATTTCTTATGACCTGTATTATTTATATTGTTGAGGAAAAACGAGGAGTGATGCATTAAGCAAAATTATTTCTTATTTAGTTCCTTATCCAAAAATGTTCTCTGAAATAAGAAAAAGAAATTCGTCAAAAATACAAAAATAAAATACAGTGTCGCTTAACTGTGTTCAGGTAGAAAATAAATTAGTTTTTAGAATTTTGCTTATTGACGAATCTATCTTATTTCATTATATCATTCATAGCTCATTTTGCAATGGATGGATTCGTCAATAAGCAAAATTTTCATATCTGGGTCAATGAAAATCCTCATATTATTCAGGAAAGATGCTTATAATTAAAAAAGTTACTATTTGGTGTGGATTTTCGATAAATGGGATCATTGCGCCACATTTGTTTGAAGATGATGCTGAAAATGTTGTTACTGTGACTGCTGAGCGATATCAATCAATATCGAGTGACTTTTTATGGGCACGAAATAGACATCAGATACATCACACTGATCTGTATGATATTTATTTTCAGCAAGACGGCGCTACATATCACACAACTCGCGATTGATTATTTTCTCGACATGTAATTTTACGAAATGCAGATATTAATTGGACTTCAAATTCATGTGATCTAACAACATTACTTTATTTTTCCAGGATTTTTGAAAAAAAGTGTGTTTGTGTTTTATTAAGAAAAAATACATGGATAATCTTTTTGGGTGACCCTTCATATTAGAAAACATAATGTTTATATTTATTTAAGCGTATAAGATATCCTCGTTTGTTACAAAAATTAAAACGAACAGGGGGTATTTTACAAACATAACAAATATCATTACTCTAAAGTAAAACATATTGTCTAGTTAGTAAATAATTGAAAAAATGCGTTATTATGACACTAAATTAATTTTGTGAAAATGATTAGCTTTTTATTATCAATATTTTTTTATTTACTCATATTTGAAAAGGTAGACCAGAGCATGGACTGTTAATCCCCACCTGACGATTGGAAAACTGTGTATTGCTACCATGGTGACGTCAAACTGACAAAATGCAGATTTCTGAACGATTTAATATTAATTTCTTTGCCTAAAATAATGTTATTCTACACTGAAGGCATACTCCAATGGTTTATTAAAGTATAAACTCAAAGCTTGCATTATATTGTTTACGCAATTATAAAAACATATATTCAACATTTCAATGTTAGCTGGTATCTATACTTTGAAACGTGAAATTAATAAGGGTAATGCTGTTTATCTAGAGGTGTTGCCTTGGAGTTCTACAACCAATGCTATCCTTTGCGCGCTAGGTCTTGCTTCCGGCCAATGCTATCTTCTCTGCGTCAGCTAAATTATTCGATTTTGATTTGCATAGCAACGTTTATGTATATTGCAGAAGTAAAATTTATGAAGAGCGGAATAAATTTCGTGTTGGGCATATGGAAATTATGATCACTTGCGTTGCTAGATTGACTTCGTTTTCTATTTGACTTTGAGTTTCAGGTTGATGTTACACATTTTGAGATCCAGAAAACTTTGAATCCCCAAAAATTTATATCCTATTTTTGAAATTCTTTGACGAAGCCGGATTCCCCATTCCGTTGTTACTTTTATTTTCTTTGTATCTTACAGACAGAAAGCAAGAAAGAAAAAAATATACAGAAGTTTGTTTCGGCATATTTTGGAATTCAAATTTAGGGGCTCTGCTATTTAGATAAATAATTGTATAATAATATTATTCGACTGTAATTGTAGTACGAGGTAAATATTTTTCTCAATTTTTAGACATAACAGAGGAACGTTATAATTTCATGTCTCTACCATCCTTCAATGGAGCATTATATGCATCTTAATGTTCAGCGCAAGCAAATTTCAGTAATATGGTACAGCAGAACATGTGCTATATTCTAGTATGAATTTATTATTATTGAAACGTCTTTACGCCAAATAATCTCGTCATTGATTTTGGGGTTAACTTCAATTTTCATAAGCATTTGACATGTTAAGCGAAGCATCACTTAGAAAGCTTGAATTAGTATTGCGTAAGACCAAAGATTTTCAAGGTGTTTTTTGGTCTATTGTATCACACACGTTTTCAGAGTTATTAAATAATTCAAAGAGCAATTTAATTACTAGAATTCTACATGAGACCGAATAGAATTTCATTGAACATATAAAAAGCACGCACTTTAGATATTTGTATATGAGATGAATACGTTAGTGTCCTTTTCTATTGTCTTTCGATTAAATATATATATATATATATATATATATATATATATATATATATATATATATATATATATATATATATGTATATAAATATATCACCGATTTATCGTATACCGGAATTCCTAACTACTTAATCACATGATTGCAGTTATGTCACAGATTTATTTAATATTTTAGGATGAAATTAAATTTCTTGAAATGTGTCGTCGTTATATATTTCACTCTCCGAATTTATAAATTATTTGCAATTATCCACTTTTATACAGAATTATGATAAATTGCTCTCGAGAAATGTTTATTATATTTTGTTTTTCTACGTGTGAATATCTGAACATTGCTCCTAGAATTATCTTTAGGGTTATACAGGTATACAAGTATCTCTTACCATTACCCAATTATTTTATAGTCTATGCTGTATTTGTATTTTGGTTTCGACAAAATTATAAGGGTATCCTGGCTTATAGGTATACGAGTATCTCTTACTATTACCCAATTATTTTATAGTCTATGCCGTATTTATATTTTGATTTCGTCAAAATTATAAGGTGTATCCTGGCTTTTACATTATTTTTAAACTATTATGAAATAAGCGAGCGTACATATTGGGAATGTAAAATCTAGAATGAGGCTTCCTACTCTCGTCCTAAACATATTTCGTGATCATTCTATTGTATTGTGGTGTCATAAAAGCACAGTGTATCGAAAGATAGTATGAACATGCGAAGGTCTTAAAATAAAAAAAATTATGTGCAATTTGACCCTGCGTTATTCCTATTTAGTCAACCTTGACTAATAATGATATAAAGATCTATTTATATACGTTCATTATATCTCACCTCACTATATTGAAGTCTGATTCAAACATTTCTTGTATTATGTCAATAAATGTGCGACAAATATGTTGCTTTATAAATATTCCATTTCTATCCATCAACATACTCAATTTTAGAGTTCATGGAAAACCTCGGCCCTATGTCACTTTTCTCTATTTAACGCTATCCGTATTGTACGTAAATTTTCATATGTCATATAATTTTCTTTTTCATACGTCCATGTCTATTTTATCGGGTACCGTCGACCCCAAAAAATAATTTGATTTTGCATTATTACGCTATTAGTAAATTAAATCAAATAAAACAATGAACGACACAAACGTTATTTATTCGTAGGTACATGTGTCACCATAAAGAAAGGTCTACTCGCTACTAAACCTACATCTAAATTATATAACACGCGAGAGGGGTGAAGAGAGACTCAAATAATAAAATTCAACATGGAATAAATGGCCGTCGAGCATTTCAATGGACTGATTGTGAACAATTAGCGTCATCTCTTTGTTCAGGCACTTTCAGCCTATTGGTATCGGACTAATTCTCTTTGTTAGTTTTGTTTTAATAAAGTCCTCATGAGTAGAACTATTCCATTATTAATTACTCCAAGTGATGGTGCAGTGAATGTAGATGGGTGGGTGACTCGTGACAATAAGCAATGAATGTTAAACGATCTCAGCTGTAAAATTGTAACATATTAAAATTATGTGAAAATTATGGATTAATGTAGAACAAAAATTATTTAACGTACTATACTATATAATATTATAGATTGTAAAAAAAATGAAGCGTGAGTTGAATTCGATTGCCAATTCAATTTATTAAAGGAATATCGAATCAAATCAAATGGTGATGTTTTTGGCATAGAAAAATTTCTTGGTATGTAACCAATGTGGATGTTATATATATGGATATTATATATGAATGTGGATGTTATATAAGATGAGTATATAATTTTTTTTCTTTAATCTGCATTTAAATGCCAGTCATCTTTCAGACTAGAAGTGTAATTCAAAATTATGCCTGAATTAGATCATAATAAGCATAATGACATTTTTTGATAGATTATTAAAATCACTACATAATTTAAAATTTACAAAAGGTCAAAGAATCCCTTTAAAAATGAATAACTATTACCCAGCGGATAAGTGTTTACTATCCTTTTCTGTGTATTTGTATGGAATTGAAGAAATGGAAAAAATAGAAGAATTGAAACAGGATAGATCGAACTTGATTTTAATCTAGAAAATTCGCACGATGTAACAAAAAATAAAACATGAAAACGAAAAGTTGTCGTTAACTAGATTAAGATTAGTTAAATGTTTGCTGCATATTTTCGAGGAAAAATGTCTTTTCCTTTAACTTTCATCTATTTCAAAGCCTGCAAAAGAGTAAATTTACATGTAAGGAAAAATCTAAGATAACATAATATAGATGGCAATCTACCTTTACCGGTGTTCCTGTAATTCTCATAAAATTTGTTCAGCTTTGTTGAAATATTAACATCAGATTAAAGAAATTGTAATGTCGTCCGTTCCTGACATTATTTGTGACAGAGGGTGTAAAGACCGGAATCTGTGTGTGCGTGTGTGTAGAATTACGTGTTTGTGTGTGTGTAAATTAATAAGTAGAATAATTGAATCGTCTAGTCGAAGCTTAAGTACTATTCGTTTACTTTACGTATTATATAGAAACTATATTATTATATGTATATTTATATATATATATATATATATATATATATATATATACATATATATATATATATATATATATATATATATATGTGTGTGTGTGTGTGTGTGTGTGTGTATTTGTGTGTTTGCAAGTAGTAAGTGAAATCGTTTTATAATTTTATTTCATAATAATTATTGCCTCTGATATTATATTAACAATAAAAGAAAGATCATCGGATAGGTCGCATAAAATTTTAGAAGAAAAAATAACACAGTGTTATGACCTAATAAATATTACTCCAGTAACTAAGGAGTGTATCTTGGATTTTAGGGTTATAGAAGTTTAAACTAAATAAATTTGAGCGTTTTATCACCGTACAATATTATTGTCCTTAAGAAGTCAAATGAAAATGTACTTTATGATGTTAATCAACGTACGAGTATTCGATTCTTTAACCAGTCTCGAAAATCCTTAATAAGGCGTCTAATTGATAATTTTATTAAATAATCCTGTTCATAAAAATATTTTATGGTCCCGACTATCTGAATACATGTGTACTTATACGAGTACGCGTCTATTAAGACAAATATCACTAATAAAAATCCGTTTTTTTTCTTCGTTTTGTTATATTCGGTTTTTCCTCTTGTCCAAGTGTTTTTAAAAATATTATGGATAATTTGTAAAGAAGTCAGTCGGCGGATTGCCAAAATATTTTACGAATATTTTGCTAATAAAAAGAATTTAATACATTAGGATGTGTAACAAAAAAAATCTGGACGGAATGGCGTCCAAACCCTATAAGTTAGAATTGTAAACAACAGAGGTTAATAAAAAGAAATTAGATATCTAATAAATCTTTGAAAACATTCAATAAGATAATTGTCTCTCGCTTGGCAATCATCGGTCTCTATCGTGATGCGTTGTCTCAGGTTGTGTATTTAGCTGTCTTTAGTTGGATCTTGTTTTGGTATATAAAAGAGCATGTTGAAATCACCAAAATTCATTCAGAAGTCGCTACCTGGACTTCTAGTGTATTGTATCGCATTATACACCTGATAACAAGTATTCACCTTTAAAGTATATACAAGTTTAAACGCTTCAGTGGTAACCTCGCGTTTGAGAAGACTATGCGGAGGATAAATCTCTACTCGACGACGCACTTGTGTCCAAAAATATAATCCTGGAGACACTACTCGACGATCAATCTACACTATGGTGCAGGTGACAGTACCGCATGTCGCGGGCGTTTCTCTACCACCATTCTGGAGAAACCGATTACGCCTGTAGTTTAGCTACTTCGTGACAGTAAACAGCGACTCCAACAAAACTTCGCTGCAACTTGCTCAAGTTGTCATCGCACAATTCGAAAAGCAGGATGTGGAACAAATCAGTGACATCCTCAGGAAAAGACGACACCGAGGCATACGCGCACATCAAAAATCAACTAATCTTCGTATACGAAGGAAACGAGGAAAGATAGCTCGAGGAAAGATTATCGTACAACACGATACTGAGTAACCAGCAATCCAGCCGCCTTCTGCGCAGAATGAGAGATCTTGCTAACGATCTTTTCCTTATATTGAATATATTTGGCGTTAATTTTGTAGAAATGCATTATTCGCAATTAAATGAAACTACGCGATGTAGTATTATTTCTACTATCTTTAATGTCTTTACCACGACCTAGGTTTCGTTGTATTACAACATCTTCAGGTGGGATATTAGCAAAGATTTTAATCTTTGCTAATATCCCACCTGAAGATGTTGTAATACAACGAAACCTAGGTCGTGGTAAAGACATTAAAGATAGTAGAAATAATACTACATCACGTAGTTTCATTTAATTGCGATCTTTTCCTTGACAAGACACAGACCTTTTATGGCTGAACATACTAACAACCCGAATTCGTAACGTGCTCATCGTAAACAACAGATTATTCAAGACCACGCCAGTAAGTGACCCCATGCTACTCGATAAAAAGTTGTTTGAGCACACGTAAGTTGCTCAGCCGCTGCAGCCAACGATTTCTACCGAACAAGAATCTCATAGAAACGTTGCTCGCCGCCAATTATCGCCACATAATCGGTCAAATCATTGCTACCTCTACCGATTACCATCATATCACGTGGCTAATATCACCGCAAATTCGGAGCTAACGCAAAAGAAATTCATGACGTTATGCTCATTTAAGAAATCCACAAAAGATACGCTGAACGCAACACTGGCTGCAGCGGGATTTAACATCCACGAGTTACCCCACCATATTTGCGTACGAACAAGAAGTCCAAACTTACCTTCCAGATAGACACGGGCGCCAATATATTCGTCCTATTCCGAAGAGGTACTTCAACACAACCACTGCCAATCCAGTTTCACTCCGCTAATAATACCGTGACTCCCACATAGGTCACACACTTCAGCTTGACCGAGGGCTATGACTATTAATCGTGGCCGCAGTCAGTAAGCCCATCTTGGGGTCTGATTTTTTTAAATACCGCTAGCTTATTGTCAATCAGAAAAACCGGCACCTAATTAACAGTTTCATGAGCTTCGCCCTTACAGCACCGCCACACGCAATCAACGTGCCAAGAATTAGGAGCATCGACGTGAAAAAATCCTACCATGACATCCTAGCAAAGTACTCGAGCATCACTCGTTTCATATCGATGACAATAACACACATACTTTGCTCGAAACAACAATTCCAAGCAAAATCGCTACCGCCACATCGCTACATGCTAGTCTAAAAGAAGTTCGAGCATATGTTCCAGCTGGGTCTATGCAGTCCAAGCAAAAACCCCTGGTCATAACCAGTCCACAGTGTATCCAAAAGGAAAGGCAACTTGCAAGCCTCCGGTAACTACCAAAGACTCAACGCAATCACCAAGTTCAACTACTATCCGATATCGCGCATTAAGGATTTCCCCTACTAGCCGGCCAATAAAACCGCGTTCAGCGCAATTGATCTAAATCGGCCATACTAGCAGATCCTGGCGGAATTATACACATTCTTGACAGAACCATTACCCAGCGCGGTGCGTGGAGAGCTCCTTCTCTGCATCCTATGATGGTCAGCGGCGAACTGTTGAACGCGCCAGCGGTGGGAGCCGTTTTATTCATCCCGCCGTGTGTCTCATTCGGCGATCGTCCGTCCCTGTCGCGATGCGTTGTTTCAAGTTGTGTGTTTTGCCGTATTTAGTTTGGACCATACTTTTGGCATATAAAAGGGTACGTCGAAATTAGCAAAATTTATTTAGTACTCACTACCTGGATTTCTATTGTATTATATCATATTTTATACCTGACAACAAGTATCATCTGACAACTTTGTAGCTTCAAATTCTACAGTTCGGCCTTATTAAATATAAATGACAAAATTTCATTTTATTTAATTCCATATCGTGTAGAGTTTACGTATCTGCCACGTATCGGCCGTTGATAATTTACGGCGAGTGGAATGTAGATTAGTAATTCTACATTTCTAAATACAGTAGTACTTCTGCTTGGAAACATTTTTAAGTACTTTTTCCGACATTTAGTATTGAAGAAGAGTCGAAAGCGTTTCGTTTCTGCAATTGAATTTAGCAAGGTATTTAAGCAATTGAATTTATCAGGTAATATTATTTTTCATTGCAAATGAAATAAAACAGAAATTCAGTCTTTGGTTTGGAGGCAAGGAACCCCACCCATTATGAGTCAAGAAGTTTTCTCTTTTAAGACCCTTTTTTCTAGATTTCGAGATTTATGGAAAATTTAAGAATGAAAATGATTTTATATTTCCTCATATTTACTATTTTGGAACGAAATAAAATGTTTGAAAGGAAAAATAATTATAATAGAATAAAATAAAAATAAAGACAGATTATACAAACCCATAAATACGTTCATGTATTAATTTAAGTTCAAATATATGTGTTTACTATTTTCTCTCAGTTCTCTGAAAATCCTGACCACATTTAAACTGTATTTGTCATATTGGTATAGGTTCCAAGATTAGAGATTCCATCGCTGACTCATCCTCGTTAAGTAGCCAGCTCTTAGCCATCCTTTTAAAAACGTTAATTTTATTGTTCAGTATCCCAGATATATCTTAGTCAGTTCATTGTTTGATTTTAGTCCGTACAATGCAGTGTTTCTATCCGCATTTATTTCTGGTTGCAGGGGGCAGCAATTTGCATTTGATATGAGTGCTTGTACTATATACTCGCTAACTGTGATTGTATAGTTATTGTTCGTTTTCGTTCTTCTATGGTTTCGTGAAATTATGTTAATATTTAGTCAAATATCTGTTGTATATTGGTTTTCGTAATCCTGGAGGTCACTTATAACCAGGTTTGTAGCTAGAAATTGTAAATTATTTTCAGAAGATCAGTGCTTATTCAGAAAACAAAATACGTTGTACTCGCTATCTCTTTCACGTCAGACCTTCCAATATTTACATTCGGCCTGATGATATTCTAACTTAAACCACGTTCATCCTATTATTCAAAATTTGTCAATGTTTTATTAACTTTGCTAATTCAACAAATTACATAATTTAGTTTTTATTACATTTAATACCTGGGAATTATCTATTATTACTTCTATTTACTATTATAGAACTTTATGTGTAGGAACCTAAATTGTATGCAGCAGCATCTTATATGTGCTGCTGCATACAATTTAGGTTCCTACACGTAAAGTTTATGACCCCCGAAGGATTCTCGTGCAATACGTTCGTGCAAATGGCGGTATTCTCAATCACAGCTGGCAATGGTTGCTTAATACAACAACGACTTATCCTCTTTTATCAAGAAAATTCGAGTTTTTATTGAACTTGATTTCATTACTCTTTCCTTTTTGCTCTTCCTTTCTTTCTGTCTCTTAATAGTTATTTCTACTCTGCTATTACGAAAGTAGTATTGATGGCATATACTAATTATAAATATTAATATAAGCGAAAATATTAGTTAAAAATAAAGAAGATGGATGGCAATAAATATTTCTAATTTATTACGTGGATCTTTTGTTAAAAAATCTCAACTTATTAAACAGCATACAAAAAATAATTTTTGATTTAACGGCATTTTTGTCTGTTAAAATGTCAACATTATTCATTTTAATGTCAACATTAAAATGACAACAAAAATTGATCGATGACAATAGAAAGCTCTTTCTCAGATTTGGGAAAACGTAGTAATGTCAGAAACGGGCGATATAAAATTGCTAATGAATACATTCTTAGCAACTTCATAATTACATGGAGCGCACTGTGCATTATCTATGGAATTATTAACGGATTTTTTAAACCACTTAAAGCTATTTGCCTCCAGTTAATAGTCAATTGTGCTAATATAAAGTAGATTTTTTAAATTTATTTTGTCCAAGTAGTCAGGATATTCATTTCTCATTATATTGCATGGCCGGTTTCGAGTTCAAGTGGAAGTTCTATACATATATCTACCTACATATAAACCATCTTATGTTTGAAGAATTGAAATTTTTACAATAATTTATAACGCAGTGTAATGGTATTATCTAACCCCTTATCAATGTACCTAATTATTATCTGGTGGACGTAAGAAATGAAAGAAAATATTGAAATTTAAAAAGAAACCTTTTAAAATAAAATATTATCTCTAATTATCTCTTTGTTATCTCTAATTCCTTGAACCTTGGCAAATTCATATAATTACGTTAGTCTCATTGATGCCGACATATCCTTTACTCATCTAGCCGACAATACGATGAATGCAAATGGAATTGTTTAGTCTTTATTTAGGTCGGGACATTATTCTGGAGGAATTACTTTACGTAAGCCTTAATAATAATTAAGGATAAATTATTTTGTTTCTTTTTGGAAAATTGATATAGCTTTATACGACATAAAGTCGTACATAATTGCCCATGGGAATATCTAAGAAGATTTAAGGTCAATTAGATGAAATATAAATATAATTCTAGACCTACTTTCTAGATTTCAGCTATATTTTATTTAACTTGAACTATTATTTTCTTTTCGTGTAAGATGAAATTTTTTTTAATAAATAATATCACATGAGACAAGACTAGTCTTCAGAGAGATATTAAATTTCATAAAAATAATGAGCTGCTTCGTTACTTAGACAAAATAATACATTAACTTTTACATTGCGTTGGCGGATCGACGTCAAATACGATTTCTTCAACTTTCTCAGATGACGTTTCTAAACAATTATTGATATTAAAACGTAACTTCGTTTAGCTCATTAGAAGGTTATGAGAAATGGGTTACATAGGTTAATTATACACGGCAACGTCATTAGCCTAGTGTAGGACATACAGGACTCTCAGCATACCAACCTGAACTGAATAAGAGAAAGTGAGTTCTGAGCTGCTGATGGAATGGAAAACGGGTAATTTATTGGAAGTTACCTCCAAAGGAAACTAAGTACATAATTACTGTTTACAATTATATCTATTAGTTTAATAAAGAAGTTAACATAACGAAGTTTACTTTCTTCGTGTTCATGGTAAATTACATATCGGAAAACATGATCGTCAAAAACAAAAGAGAAAAACAAAAGTTCTATTGAGTTCTACCGGTACACCCCATCCACCTTATTCCCCTGACATTGTCCCACGATATCAGAACTCTAAATTATCTTTATCTATCTAAAGTTAATTTTATCACTACTCTTCAAGTGGTGGTAAGTAATATATAAATATGGGGCCCGTGTAGTTTGATTTATTCGTGACATTTAAGTTTTAAAACATTTTTTGTAAGAACAAGGAGGGATTAAAAAAAATGTTAGCAAATTCAGTATGTGGATGGTTTTGTTATTTATTCTCCAAACCCATTGTTTACTCAATTTCTGGCTGAGGGCTAATATCAAGTCAATGTAAATACGGAATGAGTTCAACAACTAAACCAGTACTGAAAGAAATACCCATCATATAAAGGATTCATGTGATGCGGATTTTTTCTCGATACCGTATTCATAGATTGTTATAGTTTATCTCAATTTTATTAGTTTTTATATGTATTTCACTTATTGTATATCTATAGTTTCGACTTGCATGCCATTTCCAGTAAAGATAAGCAGTCATAATGGTATGCCGTATTTATTTATTTAATTGGTTAGTTTGGCTTTTTTCTTCTCATATGTGCTTTTTTCGATGGGGTTTTGTCTGTAAAAATTCATATTTTTAACTTGATCATTAAACGTTTTTCTTGTACACATTCCGCAATGATTTCATTCCTTGTTTGTTTTTACCAAAACTCCGTATATATATATATATATATATATATATATATATATATATATATATATATATATATATATATATATATATATATATATATATATATTAGTTAGTACTGAAATACTATTGTTTCGTATTTTCTCTCTTTTCTTTTTTTGTACACCTTTTTTGAATACCCACTTTTATAAAAGTACCAATTATTGTGTTAACCACTTGTACACTTGGTTTTGTATTTTCTTCATTTTTAGGGTTATGTACGTCAAAAGAAGAAAAAAACAGAACTACTATTAGACCACACACTTGCCCGTCTATCTTTTTGTCTATTTCAGCCTTATTATAAAAAGGCGCTCGATGTAACACTTTAAATTTGACGTACTACCAGAGTATATTAATCCACGTATATTTTAACAGTTAACGTTGAAAAATATTATGCACACATTTTAGATAGTGTAAAGTAAATAACCGATTTTTTTTAAGTGTCGTATGGAGTATAGTTTTAAAAGGCTATTTATAAAGTGTACAATTTTTAAGGCCTTAATTTTTTCGTAATTTTGAATAACATATTTCTAAAAATTTACAAAAAATTTATCGCAAAATAATTGAACTCGTACTCTCCTTATTTCTGAGTTACTGAACTTAAAATTATGAAAATAAAAGTTACTAGAAGTTTATTTTAAATTTGCCGGTATTATTGCAAAGATTCTAGGTCTCATTGCTTTACAGAAATAATATATCTGGAACTAATATATACCTGAAAACTGTTTAACAGAAATAATATATCTGGATTACAATTTTATTCATTACAACTATATCACATCCATGTGTACTCGCTATGAGGAAATTTACAAGATTCGTCCAATGATAGAGTAGGGTGCCTCAACATAAATATTTCGGAGTGGAGGTATGGTGAACAGCTTGTGTTAGCCAGTTCTCATTAATTGATGGTGAGCTAAAAATGTATATCAAATAATAATGTTAATCAGAAAAGTTTTGCGCCACAATTTGAAATAAAAAATAGAAGTATTAAATCTGTTCAAAACTAGGAGGAGGAACGAGGTAACTATAATTTTTGATCACAAAAAAGTTTTTTGAATTCTTTCATGCATAAATTCTTTCCTTTTACAGGATTCTGTATGTTTGGTGCCTTAATCGTACTACGAAGTAATGTTTCGTATAAACGACAAAAAGTTAAAAACGTAATGAGATCACGTGCGTTTCACAATATTAATTAAAAGTACAGAAGCACGAGTGAGATACATCAGCGAGATGTTATCATGAAACGCGAACTCTTTATTGAATCTTACGTTCAGACGTATCATTTCATCTAATACCAAAATAGCAATATTTGGCTAGTGTAAAAATCATAATTATGGCTGTAGGAATTCGAATAAGATTTTAACCCACTACTAAGAATTTGGCAGGGTTAAGTTATAATACGCTCGCTTTTTTTCCGTTCATTTACACAATAAATTTCACTTATAGGTTTCAACAGTATGCTGTTATAAAGCTTAAGGTCACAACATAATACACAGCGTCCCTGTAATCACTGGGTCCAGCCCATTTGTCAAGATAACCAATAAAACCGTTCCGAAATTCAAAACCCGGCATACTCCAGAGCGTACAATATATGGCTTAGAATTTAGGCATTATACCTTACGTATCGCTTTTTTCCGTTTATTTACACAATAAATTTCACTTATAGGCTTCAATAGTATGCTGTTATAAAGCTTAAGGTCACAACATAATACACAGCGTCCCTGTAATCACTGGGTCCAGCCCATTTGTCAAGATAACAAATAAAACCGTTCCGAAATTCAAAACCCGGCATACTCCAGAGCGTCATTATTAACTAGATAACTAGCATTTTAATAATCGCAACATTCTACTTCTATTTGACTCTTATTAATATGATAGCAACTACTGATTTTCACACTGGCAATATATCTTTCGATTCCTCATAAATCGGAAGTGATTAGCAATTGAAAAAACAATCGCAATGAGTCTTCGCTGTCGAAGTGACCCGCGTTACTTTCCATCGAATCGGGTACATACCTATATATTTGGTTAAATATAAGTTAAATATGTGATGTATTCACAGAACCAATCGAGCGCTATAATTTCTTAAATGATGGTATTAAATCAACTATATCCAAGCGCGGAACGTTTTTAAAGCTGCGTCACTGTGATACATATTGCGACATTACGGATGCGTCAAGTGTTAGTGCGTTACGGAGATAAATAGATTTGAAATGTGTCATAAAATTTTATGCGGTTGCCGGGTTCCTATGCACACAGGCACTACAGAGCAACACCATCGTCGCGCTTATTATGTACATATCGCCAGAAGGAATTAAGATATATATATATATATATATATATATATATATATATATAGATTTTCTCTGATGTCAATTTGTATAATAACTGTATATGAGACTTAACCTTGGCACGAATATAATTAAACATTTTATAACCAGATGCTCAATGAGTTTGCTTCCACAGACAACTGAAACAGAGTTTTGTCGAGTATTAATGATTAAGACATGATCAAATCGAACTAGATATCGTATATAACTAGATATCCTTTTATGTTACTTTTTGGGTACACATATGTTGTTTTTATGATCACTTTCATGTAAATAATACATGAATATAAAAACAAACAACAGTAAGATTTATCTTGCTGGTATGAATCATGTCACTGCAATCGATCTCGGATAGAAAATAATGTAAAAGAAAGTAATCACTCACTAATATTTATGTACATGATACATGCATATAAAAATAAACAACAGTAATATCTATCATACCGGTATGAAACGTGTCACTACAATCGATCTCTGATAGCCAATAGTGCGAAAACATGTAATAAACTTTCGTAAAACCTCAATTGTATTTGGACCGATGTTTGAAGGAGTATAGTCAGTATAATTATGGAAACTGGAGAACTATAGGAAAGTTAAGATTAACACTTAGGATCGGGTGATAAAAGTCTTCCGATTCAAGTGGTTGCCGGCAATGTGTCACGGTCGCTCTGCCCTCTCGCGTCATTGCGAAATCAAAGAATCATAACGTGAGCTCCATTCCGTACGGGACCAATACAGCCCCACTATCCATAGCGAAGTAACCTATAAACAATACGTTTGTATCGTTCATACATTCACACGCGAACGTAATACTTCAAAATTAACAATTCGTCGTATATCGACGAACACTTGAGTACGGTCTGACTGTAATATGATGCGCCCATCAGGTGATGCGTTCGTATAATATTGGGTAGACGGCGAGGGTAGATCGCTGCCGCGGGAGACGTGGTCATGTGTGTGTGTGCGTGCGTGCGTGCGTGCTTGAAGCTGAATGAGAAGAAGAGAAGAAAGCTATATATTTTTTATTTCATATTAAACTGGAATAAAACTTATTAATTGCGTTCTACACGCACTACTCGCTCTATGAAGGATCCGTATGCACTTAGATACCAGAAATATTTAAAAGTTCGTGGTATTTCTATTAAAATATTTACTAATGATAATATTTTTTTCACCATGTGAATGTTAGTGTCTAGTATATTTTCACAAATGGCCATATTATTATAGATATTGTCAAGAGTATCTCCAGAACGGTTGCACATTTTACAAAATAATAGTTTCGGAATTCTTACAACTTTAATCTCCATTCAATACTTCACGCGACAAGTCAAACTAAATTTTTTTTTCCATTTCTGCATGTGCATGCTTTAAAATTTACGTATGGATATTTTTACATTTCAATCATAAAAATATAGGCATGGTAGCATGCTTCATTATTGACCTTAATTATAACTTTTGGCATCAAACTGTTAAAAACAGCTGTGACAGAGAGTGTGAGTTATGTTAGGAAGTGTTCCATTTTTGTTTTGAGGTACGTAACTATAAAAAGGATCCACTCATGTAATAAACGTTGTGGCAATCCATAGTGTCAGTCACTTAAAAATTCCAATATACGTAAATAGAATAAAAGGAATATTTATTATTTTTGGCTATGGCATTCCAAAAACTACCTAATGAGTCTATGTTAAACAAAAATTCAAAAAAGGTCAAATACTTGAGGTCTTTGTCCTTTTTCGAATTTTTGTTTGTATTGTGGACCATGACGCATTATGATTTTCATCTCCATTTAATACTCCACATACAGAACAAAAGATGGATATACATTTTGTGGCAGAGTATGATGGTATCTATCCGTGGTGGAAATATTATGCATTACTTAATGCATAAGTGTGCATGCATGTATACAATTAAAGTGACACTATAACAACATAATTCATAAATACAAATTTTCCAATAAATTTTAACCCAATCTCCCATATTATATCGAATTAAAATGTTTTATATGTTCTTTAGTTATTTTGATAACAAGATAATGTTCCATTAAATTTTACTTTAAAGTTCATATAATATTTACTCTTACTAAAATTAACCACAATTCTCTACCTATGCTAAATTAAATATGGTTACTTGTAACAATTTCCAAGATAATCACCTATGAAAGGATAAAAAAGTTTAAAAATTGTTAAAGTATCATATCATAGAATTGAGAATATAGAAGATTATGTTCATTATTAATTTTACATCATCCAATTTAGTACTAAATATAATGTAACAAAAAATATTTTTAAACAATTTGCGTACTCGATTTATCTCAAGATTGGTAATTTTGACTCAAAAATTTATTTTGATTTTGCGAACCTTGACGTTTTCCGGACCCATTCCTGCCAGTTAAAAAAATCCTTAAGGTTAAAAAGACCAATCGTATGACACGTACGATATTTATAAACATACCGTTATAATAAACAAGGACGAGACATTCAAATTTATTTATTTTTATTCAAGGTATACAAAACATACACTGGTATACCCAGAGAAAGCGGCTAACTCCGATATATATATATGTATATATATAATATATATATATATATATATATATATATATATATATATATATATATATATATATACTATATACATACACGTTATACTCTTCTAGAAATCTAGAAATAGAATATAATAATATTCCTATTTCGTAGTTAGCCACTTTCTCATAATATTAAGCAAGAAAACAATGACTAGTGACGAAAGAAAATATGTAAATACGAAGAGAGATAGTTTTTTCAATAAGAAATAGTGTAAATATAATTCATTCAACGGTCCGAAAGGAAACATTTCTAACGCAGGTATCTCCTCCGATTTGCAACGAATTGAAACTTAACATATTCGGGAGAAAATTGGTAGCGAACAGAAAATACTGTCTTAAACAAAAATATCAAAGGAATTTATGTTCTTGACCTTGTGTTGGTATACAAATAAATCATTTGCTTTATACTAAACAGTTTGGTGTAAGTTAATTGAAGGAACACGTTGAAAATCTTTAAATTACACAACAATAATCCATGTTAACATGTAATCTTTATAAACTAGTTTAATTAAACTTGTCAGATATCCGAAACTTCATTTAGAAATAATTTTTTATTATTGACAAAGTGATTTTTAAATCATATTAATTATATCAAGCTAACGGTAACTGGATAAAATTTTATCTTAGCAGTTATATTTGTTAAATAACTTGATACTAAATAGCTAATAAAAACATATGCTACTCGTACCTTCCCTACAAATTTAAAAGTAAAATTTATAACACGATAAAAAGTATCTACCTAAATTTCCTTACAAGTTCTAGTCACCTGTTCTGTATTCTGATATTATATATATATATATATATATATATATATATATATATATATATATATACATATATACATGTATATATATATGTATATATAAACGTCAACGCGAGAAGGCAGGTACTTTAAAAGTACTTCTGAAAGTTTAAATAAGGTCTAAACTTACGGCAGGCACCAGCAACTAAACATAGCAAAAGTTATGACATCGTAATATAATTCAATTTACATAGTAAAGACTCGATGTCGACTTACTTGTACGTAAAGGAAAGAGACGTGAAAACTGTAAGTTGCTTTATAAAGGTACAATATTCATGATTTTCACCGCCCTGAACTAAAAAGAAAATAACGCAAAAGTTCGAATATTGTTAAAGTTTTTTCATGTAGTGGATCTTTCATCACGTTTCCGTCTTATTTCGGGACCGACGTAAACAGGGATTTCCGGATTTTCAGGTTTTTAGAAAATATGTTGAAAAATGTATTAATGTCAACGTTATTATGACCAATACTAATTATAATAAAAATCAATTGAAAAGAAAATAAAAAAAACACTCTTGAATTTAAAAAAAGTACTGAAATTGTTAGTAACGCCAAACCGTAAAATTCGTAAGTTGCATTGCAAAAGGTATAATATCGATGATTTTTAATAATAATAATTGGCAACTTAATATTTATTATACAGAAAAATAATTAGTATTGAAAGGAAAAGTATTCTTTATATTTAATTTCATTAAATAATTTATACTTTATTTCAACAAAGTGAAATTTTGTCAAAACTCAAAACAAAATATGGTAAAATTAATTAATTACGAGTTGTTTGCGAATAATGAATAAAAAGAATAATTTTTTGAGGGAAAATTACGTATTTAAACGAGGAAACCCCGCATTAGACCGAATTTATTTTAGAGGTTGTTTTGTTCTATGAATTTAAATTATGATTATTCAATTATTATGAATTTGAATTATATTTATTTATTTCTATAAATTTCAAAAGTTTTAAGTATATGTATATAATTGTGAGGGTTAGTTCATTGTTTCTTTTATGAAATTGCACGAGTGCAGTGCTTTATAAAATTTAACAATTTATTTGAGTGGCCAACGCTTTCTTCAAATAAAAAAAGGAAATATCATTTCCATTTGACTGATCCAGATTTTAAATTCAGGACGACAGCTTGGCAGGTTCTGAGAAGTAAGCATAATTGCCATACGCGTTTTCCACAGTTCTGACATTTGACGTCTTTAAAACTGCAAATGTGATGAACTTTGTAAAGATCTCAGCATTTCGAAGGTTTATAAAAATAAATAATATAATTTACAAATATTAATAGGAACGATTAAACACGACGGAACGAACAAATATTAATAGTAGCGTTTTTCCGTTACGCGCAGGTACAAGATAATATTTTTCCGACATTGATGTCAATTATCAAATTTTCGTCCCTTTGGAACCATAATTGAAAATCTCCGTATACTTGTAACAAAGTCAATTTAGGTCTGTCATATTTTATGATATCGACTTAATTTGTAATTTTTTAAAATGTGACCTTCAGACGAATTATTTAAAAAAAATGCTAGCATAACCGGGTATAAATATGATTTTGGTAAAATAGTTTTTGACAAATACAATGAAAGCTGCAAGTATTCTATGAATATTTAGTTAATTTTTTAGATAGTTCAATAACTTTTATTGTAACAAAGGTGTGATTTAGGGTGTAAATATTTTTCCTTTTTTTAATAAAATCATATAACTTTACTAGATAACCCAATAAATCCAACATAGTTCCAATTTAAGCGACACATGACCATAACCTTAGATAGAATATTTATTTTGCGAATAATGACAAGGAAAAACCTGTCAATCACGATTAAACCTCATACTGTGAGGATATCGGGAACATTTATGCATTCATTGAATATATTTGGCGTTAATTTTGTGGAAATTTTATTTTTGTGATTTTGTAGAAATGTGAAAAAAAATTAAGTGATTTACGCACTTATAAACTTTAAAGGTTATACACTATTTGTATCAAATTATTTAAAATGTTTCAACTTTTCACAATGTAAATATGTTATTTACTTTATCTTTCACAAGCATAAAAACATGATGCACATCAAAAAACATATAATGTCTAAGATGAACTATTTCTAGTAATCGTCTTTAATATTTTTTTTAAATATGCAATTTAAAATTAAGAAAAAAATATTTTTGTGTTGTTCATCACGTCTAATGATAAAAAATTAAGGCCATTATACACGAATATTTTCAAAAATCTAATGTATGATTATTTTTAAAAATCTAATGCAGGATACGTGGATTAAAAATATGTATTACTGTGTCAATTTTAAGTTACAACGTCGCCCACCCCCTTTTCCTGACAGAGCGAGAGGCACCCGACACTGGAAACCTGACGTGCCATAAAGTTGTTGAAAACATAGAGACTTACCAACTTTAGATTTTACATCATCTTTCTTTAAAAGCAGTTAAGCGAAGTGTAAGAATTGAACATCTTATGCATTTTGTTTTCGCGTATATTAAAAAACGAGAAGAAATTGCGTGGTCATTCTAAAAGCTTCCACAATTTTAATTGGACGTTCAGCAAAAGCTTTTCCACTTCCGTCACTCTGTACATTAATTATCAAGATTCTACTCACTGGTCAGACTGAAAAACAAAAAAAGACTCTTTGTAGAAACTTATTTTACAAGTTTCGTTTGGCGTGTAAATTAGTAGTGGATAACCTTTTTTCTAACAAACCGAGAAAATCGGCTGTTAACATAAAACATGTGAATATATTGACTATTGTATCTTTCATAGGTGTAAAAACGTGGCATTTAAATAAAATATAATTTAAAGAAATGAGCCTTCGTAGCAATATTATTTATATGAAACAGGTTGAAGTAATTTAATTTAGTTAACACGAAATTACAAGGCACGTGCAAGTATGCGTAGATGGCGTTTGTAATTATATCTACATTTTGATTAATATTAACGCCCACTATCAATATATTATGCAAATTCAATACCCAACAAATTTATAAATTTATATTGTTTAACTGAATTTAAGCTTTTCGTTAACATATCCGCGGGCCTATTAACTACCGGCACATACTGAACTTGAATAATTTTGTCTAAAATTACTTTTCTACAGAAATGAGAACGAATATAAAATGTTTTGTTCTGTTATGAAATACTGGATTTACGAATAGCTTTTGTTTACTGTGGCCACAGCAATAGCATGTAATTTTTGCAAGCCTCTGAGATTGCCATATACTCTACCTTAGTGCTGTTCAGTGCTACAGATTTTTTTTTCCTACACCTCAAGGTATAATACAACCTGGTAAGATCAAAACAGCAACCCGAGTAAGATTTTCTATCTATACAATTTTTAGCCCAAACGGAATTAATATTACCTTTAATGTTACAATTTCCACTTTTACAATATTTGATACCAAATATCGAAATTTTTCTTAAACATTTCTATATTATCTTAGTAGATAACCAATGTTCATTACTATGACAATTATAATATTGACTAAGATAACCTATAGAGTAAGCTATATCTAGCCTAATAAGAACTAGGTACATAACTACTAGGAACTAGGTACATAACTATGAGGATTGATATGAATTTTGACTTGCCACATCTTGATATTCCTCAATATTTAATTTAGTTTCCATAGCCGTATCAACAGCGTTATAATCTGTCATTTTAAATTTACCCAATAAATGATCAGCATGATTTTCTCGACTCAAAGTTACATTTATTTCTATATCATTCTTATATATACCAAGGTATTGTATGATGTTTTAAAAATATTCAATCATTGAATAATAATTGTTAAATTTCTTTTCCCTTTTATCAGTGGAGAATATAAGAATATTCAATAAAAAGTGTGAAAAAATTATCCTGGGACCATTAAATATTTTAGTTCGAATATCTTGCGATGATTGCTACGCTTTGCGAGTGTAAATATTAGTTAGATTGATCATAAATGAGTTGGGAATTGATGCATTCGCTATCCCTGCGAAAATCAAGAATACGCCCCTCTCTTCCTTTTTTACCTTCGTTTTTTATTGGCGCATGTTTAGTTTTATATACATTATTCAGTGTTTCGTAGAAAAGCTTCATTTAATGATGTGACTTTCATATTCCTATCACGTAAAAACTAAACTATTTTTATTGATAAAATTATGGGACTGAAATCAGTTATTTAATTGTTTTACACGCATTAAAGAGATGTTGTATCTTAATTAATTTGCGATATTTCTAATTTAAAATATATCATAAAATAATATTTAATATTACTAACCTTGTCCTATAAAAATATGGAAGATGAATAGTTTTGAATGCGATGTCATTTGCACATACGTTGCATCTATGCATTGGAAAGGTCTTTAAATGTTAAACTTTCTTATATATATATATATATATATATATATATATATATATATATATATATACATATATGTTATGTTATCTCTCAATATACTATCAAATATGTTGAATATATCCAATAAGTTCAATATTACACCTTTAGTAACAATAAATTAAAGTTTTATAAAAATTTCCTAACTTGAGTTTATTTGACAAAGTAAACATTCAATGTGTCCACAAAAACCTTCTTCTAGCTAGCATCGTTAAACTAATGAACAGTGAAAGTCTAAATAATTAATTATTCCAGTACTTTTAAAAAAATACATACACATAATACAAACAATATAATTTTTGGTTTTTGAATTACAAATTTTGAGTTTCTTATCCATGTATAGAAGTAATCTCTTCGATTATATTGTTTCAAATGCGATTATTATTTCCCAATTGTCAACTTATTATTCTTGTAAACAACAAATCACAAATCAACATTTTTATGTTGCAAAAATCATATAGTTACAGTTTGAAGAAGTACTCAAGAAATTCTGTTCATGTATCCACATTTTTATCAAAGTCAATTGGTTGAAAAAGAGCTAAAAAAAAACTACCTTTCCTAAGCTTCATTTTCTATAATAATCTCCTTAACTTTTCCTTTTTCTAACTTTCTCATGGGCTTTATAAATCGTGTATAAAATGGAAATTTCTTCATCTTATCCATTGACAACGAGGTACTTCTATTCAGGACACGGTTTTGTATATCCGGAACCTTACCATTTAACCTTAAACCATCTCATTATAAAACTTCTCAACCGTGGTAGAGAAGGTTTAAAATTTACATTTGTGGCCTCAACTAGATTACGGAGACGAGCCTCACCTTGTCTTTTGTCAAGTGGTAGCACTTAATACTATCGGAATAATCTCAATTTTACCCGAAGACGCTTTTCGTCCAAGGAATAATTTTTAGTCAACGAGAACGAGGAAATTAGATATTTTGCGCAAATTTTCTTGGAATGTAAAAAGTTTACATTGTCCTTTTACATTATGTAATTTAAATTAATTTTATACGAAAGAAAAATTCTAATATATTCTAATAGAGATATTAGCATCAATTACAAAATATATGAAGAGATATGTAGACAAGTATAGCGTAGCTTTATAACCATTTAAATTTCAGCTGAAATTGAAGTCTAGTTAGATCACTGCTTTCAGGGATCTAATTAGACTTCAATTTCAGCTGAAATTTAAATTTCTTTTTCTTTTTATAAGAATCTATGGGAATTTAAAAATGTTTATATTATGTTCTTTGTAATTAAACACATAACAAAAATTTGAGGTTTATAATGATACATCAAAACATCAAATAGGCGAAATTTGATAATTAGCTGTGCCCGTGACTTTGTTTGCGTGAACCTTTAGAAAATATTATTAAAATGATGAAAGTTAATTTTTTTAACGCTTTGTAATGAAATGTGAAATGATCATATCTTCTTTTTAGTTTGTCGATTGCAAGGAAACATAACTTGTAAATATTTTTCCCCAAATTCAGCAGAATCCACAAGTGAAAATGTCATCGATATCCATGTTGCACGAACAAATATAAATGTTTATAAACAAATTCGAAAAAGTGGATAAAAATTACAAAATCTATGTTTTATTATATTCCCTTAAATTATTCTTTCCTAAATACCATCTATAGTTTCATTGAATGTAAAGGTAACCAATAAATTACATTACGACTATATTTATACAACTTAAAATTAAACCTATTATATAATTAAACTATACTACTATTGACAAAACATCGATTATAACATTGATAAACAATATGTGCGGAAGATGAGAAAGACGCACGTTCATTCTCATACATCCTCCTGCTTCCATGTTGCTTATTTAGGGTCCTACCCCTCTTCTCTTCGCACCACTCCATATGAATATCTCGCCAATATATGTCTAGCTAGAGAATTTCATCGGGCGATTTAATATGTAGCTCTATCTTTTGATTATATATATATGTTTGTGTAATTACTATGCGTCAAGTGGCTAGGAACTTCTTCCCACAAATTAATTCACACCTCAGCGCTGTAAATTAATTTTTGAAAATATTGAATTCGCCAATATCCAAATCAAGTAAACTGATTACGATGAAATTGAAACTAAATATTACTTCAAGAAACCTGTGTTATTCTAAAAATTACATCCAAATTCGGTAGTAGTTTTTACGTGATACATGCTGCAACAAATACAGAAAGGGAATACATAATAAGCAGCATAAATAAACACGCATTCAAAAACGTTCCTTTTTTGTAACAAGTGTTTAACAACAGTGTGCAAAAGTATTTAACAGACAGGCATGCAAAGTTTCATTATTTGTACGAATTTAAAAGCACATACTCCTAAGAAAGAATAATTATATCAAACTGAATCGATTCATTCAGTAAACTGGTCAGAAAAAATTTTTTTATATTCTTGGAGAAAAAAATTAAGATTATTTAATATGAAGTAGTCTATTGAAACAGCAAAAAATTGTGATTAACTACAAATACTAAATCACACTTTTTTTTAGGTAAAAGTATTCTATGCCAAAATAAAACATTTTTGCAATTTTTATATTAGAATTTTGAACATTTCAAGCCTTGATGTACTTATAATTCTGGTATGCTCGCACGCAATAAAAACTTAAGTAGTATGGGTACATATGTTGTAATCTTAAATTGAGTTCTGGTATCCCATTATAGAGCCCAGCTTATAAAGGAATTTCACAGACACTGCAATGTCCTTAATTTTTTCTCCAACTTGGTAGCAGTAGTTACTTCATTTATTTGAATAACGTAAATGGAGATCAAATACTATTTTGTTGGTAATGTTCTTAATTAAGCAACGTTTGTAAGACTTCCATTTTATTTATATTTTGTTAATATGAATATCATGATTCGCATTTAGTTTTATTTTTAATTTATCGTTATTTGAAAACTTACTTTTCGTTGTATGCTTCTTAGTCTGATACAAAGTCTTTCAACTAATAGTCATCGAATACAAATTAAAAAAAAAGAAGTGAGGGAACAAAATAGTCTCTTTATTAATTATTTCATTACTTTCTTCAATTAGCTATTTGAAAAAAAGAAACATATATAAAAATCATAAATATTAAAAATAAGGCAATTTCTCTTCAGATAATCGTGTCCACTGAAAAAAAGAATTTATGTTAAAATTATTGTTAAATTCCAAGCATTTTATTTACGTGGAATTATAATAAAGTTGAAACTTAAAAGGTAAACGTTCATAACACAAATTTTAAACTTGAAGTCGGCAATTTTTTTAAATCTAGTAAAATATGTCGTAGGAGCAAAACTACTACTAAAAAAGATAATTTTTTTAAATTTTCCTCTGTAACTCATCTCAACAAATAATAACAACAAAGTTTGAACAGAAACTTGCTTTTCGCGATCAAAATTAACAAAATAAAATTAAAATCCGCATCGCATATTTCATTATTAAAGTACCTTAATGTTAAGTGGAAAGTTTTACTCGCCATTTCAGTTGGATGTGTGTCTACACGAAATTTTACTATAGATTTCTTCTTATGTTCTTTGCCCTTCTTACGGTAGATTTAAATATACGGTTTATTAGAATTATTATTTTTTTTCATTCCACCTCCATTTCCCAAACAATTGCAGGAGTTTTAACTGATTTCAAACTTCCTTCATGAGATAAGTAAATATTGAATGATTAATAGTTATAATCGAGAAAGACTTTATTTTCACAACCATCGTATTAAGAAGAAATAAATTTCCAGGGGAAAACTGAATTACAAGAAGACAACTAAAGTTCAACGAATGATGGAAGTCAAACAATTACGTAAATTCTATTCGTAATCTAGAAAAAGTGGTTTCCGAAATTGTATTCGTGCTACCTTAACCGTGTAAGAAAAAGACGACTTTTCGTGGAATACTGTTTATAGTTACCACGTTCTATTTTGCATGCTGCAGAAGTTGCAATCCTAGACAAAAGATCATAGGACCTTTCAATCGATGGATCGATTCTATTTATTATAATTGCGAGATAATTTATAGAGTGACGCGTGATATATTTTATTCAGCGTTTATAAATATGGCTCCTTACATTGTACTGGCCCTCATAAGTTTGTTTCCTGAGACAAGTTAATTATTGCTCTAAGCCGATATAAAATAAATTATTAGCAATGATAAATAATTCGACACTTATTACAAAAATTTAGCCGATCATTCGAAATAAAAACTTTTCTTCAAATCTAGATTCGTCGAACTAAAAAGAGATTTTATATTTAATACATATAAATATTTTTATTCATAAGAGATTTTAAATATATTCACAGTGCAAGGTAATAATTCACTAGAATTAACTCAACTGAAAAAAGTTTTCTTTGTGAAACAATTGTGTCACATCCTTAAATATCCGCAAGCGTAACCGCAGGGAGTTAATACTTATAAATAGTACATGAGTTCATTATAATCACGGGTTCATTGTAAACCCATAAAAATAAGGTCGAGAATTTCTACTCTTTTTCTAATTTATGAACAACGGGAAAGTTTTACACCTTCAATAGGGACCTTATTTTACCAACTCAACTAACATCGTAGAACTTTTTAATTTGAAACTCAGTTCGTTAACATAAATGAGTAAGGATTCGTACCGATTAGGTCAAAAGCTAAAATGGCGAGGAATTTTTTTTTAAACCATTCTGGTATTTATTTCTAAATCCATAGACAATTAAACTTGAAAACCAATAAATATTCATATACATGATATCATTACGATAATAAGAAATAAGTCATATGAAACTGCTTATTATTTATTCTACTTGGGACAAGAACTGAGTTGATTTCCCTAAGATAAAACTTGATAGAGAGTTGTAAATATCCAAATTATATTACCTAAAAACATATACACCAAATGCTTTCACAGCAATAATGAAAGCAATATAAGAAACCAGATTTTTGATACATCTGAAAAACCCGAAAAATTCCTCACTGTCTGAAGTCCGTCGTTAACGACCTAAATAAAATTTCAGCCCAAGTTTTGAATGAAGGAAGCCGTCTGATATTTGAATGATGATTTTGAGCAGACTACGAGACGACTTTTTAAATTATATTATTGGTATGTATTCCTCAAAGCGAATCTATTCCGCTAGAAAATCATAAAATGGTTTTCCTACTGTATTTATTAGTGACGTAATTTTATAATTAAATGTTTCATGTCAAACTAACGTAAATGTATCAGGATGTTTTCTGTACATCTAATCAAAATTATGAACCAAAGTCTACACTTTTACGCATATAATTTATCCAGATCATTATTTACTGGAAAGAATTACATGATAGTATTAAACACTTATAAACGTTAAAGTATGTGTAAAAAAACTTACTCAGCGTCCTATTAAAAAGCTAGACTCGGTGTTTCTACATAAGATGTGCTCATAGCTTGTAGGATTTTAGTCTTCCTAAAATGACAATGGGCAGATCATATAGCTCGCAGAAATCTTCTATCCAATCTTATTTATTAATAGCGATGCCTAAATTCCAACAACTCGAGATGTTTAAATTCCTAGAAGTCGAAATAGTTGAGAAGTCGAAGTTGAGAGAATTTATACTCCCAACGATGATTTTTTTAAACGCCGATTTTTCAAAGAAAATAAATTGTGATAGATGAAATAATAAACGAACGAATGATTTTGTACGAGTTCTTTTTATTTCTAGATCTGGAACCCTAAAGAGGCTAAAAATAATTTTAAAAAAATTAGTTTTATATACTTGAATATAATAAATAAAAATTTTTAGATTAACTATAATCAACGACAAGATTTTATATTGAAAAGTGATTAAATTTTAATAACGCAACTCAATGAAAATTTTTCACAAAATTTTGTATTGACGAGTAGTCGAATTCAAATATTTTTAGTTAAATTTAAAGCTAGGTCCTGATAGTCATTGGTACCTTATGCGCATATTTTCAAAAAAGTCATTGAATTAATAAGACGAGCTCGATTATTTGATCCTAAGAGCAATAGTAAATTTGAGTTCGCTTGCTCACAAGAAGCATATGTCAAGTTGCGCCTGTTCACAATTTTCACCAAAACTTTTCTCGGGCTGTGTACTTTTTCGCACCAATTAGATGAAATATTTAAGATTGCTTGAAAAATATTTGTCTCACTTTAAAAGTTTTAAAGAAGATTTAGTAAAATGAAAGATTTTTTAATCATAAATTATTATAAATACATTAACATTATTGTTTTCAACGTACAATTTTCCAGGCGAAATAAAAACTAAAAGATATTATCGCATCTCACGCATACTACACGATAAAATCTCTTCCAAGTTTTGTGTTCAAGGCTAAACAAAGTCGAAAGCACTTGCATTGAAAAAAAATTAGAATAATTGAGTCATTCATTGGTGAAAGATCAAAAACAGGATGAACGCACATTAATTTTCAATCGCGAAGTGATTTTACAGTCACGAATTGTTTTTAAGCATAAATCTCTAGGCCTCTAAATAAAATTGTAATAGTACGTTAAAATGTATTCAAATATTTTTATTGCTTTACATATATATATATATATATATATATATATACATATATATATATATATCTATATATATATATATATATATATATATATATATATATATATATATATATATATATGTATATATTACTTGTTAGAAGAATCTAATACGATTTACGTTAAACCCGAACAGACAAATAATAGATAAATAACTAACACAGAAAAAATATTTCTTGACAAATTATCAGAAGGGGTTAAAAGTAGGTTAAATTTAAATTTCAACCGGAATTATTATTCCACTGAATATTCCATTTAAATCAGTTCAGTAGTTTTTGCATTATTCTTGAACAAAAATAAGGAACGTCAGATTCATACTTTTTATTTGGTAATCCTGCCAAGGGGAGCCATCAATAATAATTCGTCATCTTGGAGTTTTCGTTGCATTGGATTTATGATGACGTCATTAAAATCAGTTTACTAGTTTAGCTATGAAGAGTGAATAATATACAGATAGAAAAATTCATAAATTAACCAACAAATTAATTTTCACCTTTATAATATTGATGTTCAATATATTAATATATAAGGGAAACAATTATTTTTTTTAATAAAACGTTATTTTATATTTAAATATTTTGTAAATCACGATTACAGATATAAATTCGTAATAAAGAGAAGATATATAAAAATTAAGAAACACCCTAAATTAACAGTATAATTGACATATGGTGCTGTGTAAATAACACTTGTATCGCTGAATACACAAATTTCAATAAGGGACTTGTTCGTAAATAATCGCGTTGCGTTCTATTGCATGACATTGAACTCAAGCAGTGAATATCAAACATCTTATCGATTATAAAATCGTCTTATTTTATGCTCAGGGACTTATGGGAGGCGGTTATGCCAATTTATCAATAGCAAAGTATGTCCATGCTTAAAAATAGTTTATATTGCAATATGTCTCGATTATGAAATATTTTAAACATTTTTTTTCTCTATATCTATGAGTGTATTACAAAATTACTGAAGGGGTTAATATCATTGACCTCTAGTTCAAGCTTTAGTAACGATAAGACTGCAAACATATTTATATGTAAATTTCCTAATTAAAACTTAGGGTAACATATAATGTTCATATTATATTGCATTAATGATAAGACTGCAAACATATTTAAATGTAAATTTCATAATTAAAACTTAGGGTAACATATAATGTTCATATTATATTGCATTAATGAAGAGAGATGAAATTCCTTTTTAAACCATATTAAATATAAAAGTTGTTAAACGCAAATCCAATCTTAAACTATCATGGTTCTGTATCAAGAAATTTTGTGGGAAAAATGAACCAGTGTGCTCTATATATAAATGAATTTTCTACTTAATTATCTACTTTAATTATTTATAATTTATAACAAGTGTGAACTTATAGATTTTATCCACAAAGCTTCTTGACACAGAATCCTAAAAGTTCAAGATCCGACTTACTACCTACGAGTAACTGGAAAAAATAGAACTATATCAAATTATGTGTATTTGATAACTTTAATACAACTCATTTCTAAGCAACGTTGTGCTTCAAATTAGTAGATATTTGTGACTAACATACTGCATACATTCTTATTTTATTCATTCTTTATAATAATCTTTATTGTCGACAATAAGTAATAAATTTTATTGTTTAACATCAAAAAGTTGACAGTCCTACGACGTCTTATTAAATACCGTACTACTCATATCACAGATATAATCCGTCCTTCCCTTTCCGTATTTATTTTCCTGCTTAATTGGGAATAATTCAACTGTTCTTTAGCTCTACTTAATCAACTCTTAATTCAACTGTTGTTCAGCTCTACTCACAATGCTCATCATTCATCGTAAGTATTTGGTATTTAATCTTAGGCGTTGAACACATACAGTGCGATGCGGTGCGTAATGTGGCCTGTTGGCTGCTATTTGTAGTCAATTCATCGGATAAATGTTTTGAACACCCAATAAATATGTATATTTTGAAGATATTCTAATAATATTTGAAATTGATCAAAGTCATATTATATGTAAAGATACATTAAGATATAATATATAGGTAGGGCTCTAAATTAAGGATTAAACTGAGTGATTATGTTACGCCTTTATATTGCATATGTAACGATTAAAAAAATCATATCAACGCGTTGCTCCATTGTGACATTGCTTCCTTATTAACTTTCTGTATTTTTTCAGTCTCAAATGAACTTTTCCATAATGAAAAGTAGCTTATGCCATTTTCTGACTCCTCGGCTATCTTTACGTTGATCCATTGTGACGTGAAAGAAGGACAAATACACTTTAAATATTAGTTAGGATGAGATTGCCCGGGGTTGGAAAGTAGCTATGTCATTTCCCAGTCTACCGACCTCTCTTCTTCTTCTGTGCAAAAAATCACGTCGATCCGTTGCTCTATTGTGACACGAAAGAAGGACAACCAATAAACACACTTTGCCATTACATTGGTTAAGATAATAAAACTGTAGAATTGGTCTATCTGTATATTAAAGATATCTACAAAAAATATTTACAGTTATAAAACAAATGTTAGAACAAAAATAATATTGTTTTTGAAATGTGTCTGTGAGTATTGATTTGTGCATGCATACCGCAAGAGCAGCTAAATGGATTTCGTTAACCTTTTAATATATCCTCGGCCGCTTTCTTTTATTTGCAGGTCATTACGGCCAAAGAATCGTGGCTCTTTCAACTGAACCTATGAACAAGGAATAGGAGATATCCAAAGGTATGTAAATATTATTTTGATAGATTTTAATTCATAGCATAATGAATGGTAATTTAGATAGTCAGAGAGTTAATAGATAGTTACTTTAAGGCAGTATCCACGAATGAAAGCAACTAATTCCGTGTTGGTCGCCCCCTACAATGTACCTAGGTTTATTGAGATAGTTTAATCACGATTCATTAGAAGGATATACAAAATTCTTGGACATGCTAGTTTACAACAGGCTGGCTATAAAATTACTGAACCCTTGTCATATTTATTGCTGATACTCAATTCAATTATTTATACTAAATATATCTTTATTTAATATCGTTTTAGAGGATTTAGACGCTAGCTAACACTCCAATTCCATATATTAGACAATTTCCTTTAAGGAATAAGAAAACAAGTGTTCATATAAAAATGGAGTTCCTATGATTATTTTCCTTTTTAAAATGAAACATGGCCATAATAATATCGGAACGATGGTGTCAACATCTTGTAACTTCGTCTCTTCTATGGGAGTAAATAACATAATAGAAAGTAAATTTTATAATGTTACTGCCTTTAAGAATTAAACAAGGGATATTTTAAATTGTTTTGTTATTAATTTTTTTACAATTCATGTAATATCTTAACTTTGAAAAATAAAAGCTTAAATAAAAATTTAGTTATTATTTTTTTTTGTTTTTGGGATATAAGCGCTCAAACTATAATATGTTCAAAGCATCATACTATGGAATGACCACCTTATAGTTTCAAAAAAGACAAAATTTTACGACATAAACCTAATGACACATAAACGTAGACTAATAATAAATACCTACATTGTAGCGTTGATGCAGTACGAAGTTAATTAAATATTATATAAAATGTAAACAAAATACCTAAACGTTTTTAATAATATTTTTGATAGAGTCAACATGTATTAGATACATATTTAAAATAATTCAATTCTCATATAATCCAAGGTAATTAGCAAAAGTATCATTAGCAGATTAAAATTCTATATTTTTAATTATATTGGTAAACAATGATAATGACAATGGTAACCATTGTCTTAATTGATTAAAATATATGTCTTCTTAAAAATGTTATTTACTTTTAAATGTTACGTATTTGAGGGAATAAAGAGTTAAAAGTCTTTAAATGCAAAATAGTGATCTCAGTACAGTAACCTTGACATTAAAACGAATTTCTGGAGAATTAACGACTCTTACGTACGAAAGGACTCCGTTATTTTTTGTAAACTTAAATATTTGGAAAATTATTTTCCCAAGCAATATTAAATTTTCCGAGTAGACGGCGCAAATTCTCAGTGAAATGGAATATTTAATAAAAATAAGTAAGAGGTCGAAGTGCTTTGAGCTCGTGAGGAAAACTCAAAAGTAATTTTTTTATTTTTTGTCTCATGAGTAAATAATGCGATATTCGAGCTCGGTTTAATCCAATATAATAATAATTATGTGCCATTGATTTCCATTTGAAAAATGTATGCACTATAAAAATTAGCACATTGTCTGAAATTTTGTTCGCATGGACTATTTATTTTACACAGTTACTAGGGAGAATGCGACATGTTATTTTTGAGTGTTCATGCCGCGGCCATTATCATTTGTAGACCGATATTTCCACGAAGAAACTGATGAATATATATATATATATATATATATATATATATATATATATATATATATATATCAATTTTTACCATTTTCACCTTCATTTGGTCTTGTTACTTTCACTATTGTACTAAAACCATTTGAACTATAACGATATTAAAAACATAACTAGACGTCAGAGACTCAGCAACTGAACATCGTGTCATTGGAGGTTACACTTGGTTTCCTGCCCATCGGAATAATGTGAGCAATATAACAAAAATCTTTGCTCGCGATGTCCTTCAATGAACAGGTAAGTGAAGTGCAAGGAAGGGCACAATGACTTCAACCCAGTAATTTATGAAACAAACATATATTTGTTTGATGAAATAGTTTTTCCCCGCTTTGATATGAAGTGATATTCAAAAAGTGTAATATCTTAATGTAGGAACACTTGTTTCTGTACATGTGTCTTCGTGTGAATGCCTCAACCATTTCATTGTTCACATTTTAATTTAGTACATTTATTTATGTGTACTTAATTCACTTTAAAGTGGCATTAGGAAGTAAACATTACAAGAATTTAAGTTTAGTGTGTCTTTGAAATATTTAAGTGGGGTTCGTATCATTTTCACATTGTTATGACCGTGATGTTAATTTATCTAAAGCGGAAACAAGTTCTATGGAATTTTTACAATTTATCTGTCCGTTCGTTCGTCCGATTTTTATCGGTATATCCAACCATACTATTGTTTGTCACAGTTTCTATTTCCTTCAATTTACCACCTGATGCTACAATTTGCTACAACTTTGTAGCTGGACATCTTAAATCAAGGCAATGAATTATCACTCCACTCAGTACTATTTTTAGTAATTACATGTACTTGTAAAAGTAGAAAGAAATGGATATTTTCTTTCAACCATACTACTATAACTTCAAAAATAAAATTATTTTCAATACTTTAAAGAAAAACGATTTTCTCATTTAGAAAAGCTATTTTTTAAAACTTTATTGTTATTTTAAATGAAACTACATCTAATTTATCATCCAAATTACTTTTACTTCTTAGCAAGTTTCTCATTATTGATTTTCAGTAAACGTTTTTAAATATTGTAAACATCTATGGCTGTGATAAAAATTTTACAAAATCGAAAAAAAATGGAAAAATTGAACAATTTATTAAATATCCTAGTACCCAGTTTGTTAAAATATGTTAATTATCGACAAAACCATTGTTAGTCACCAGCATTTACGCATTATCTACACGCGTGTACGGAAATCTGCTCGCAGTATAGTTCGTTAAAAAATATTATTGGGTAATTGAAACATAAAAGTAGAAACGTGAATAGAAACTTGAAGGGGAGAGAAAAAAAAACTTGGAGGATTCTGCACTAAGGACATCCAAATAGACGACGAGGTAATTCCGTCGTAGTCTTTGGGTCACATTTCAAATATGGTTTACGGATAAGAGCGTAAACGTAGAGAAACTTCCTGTAAGCTGAAGTTAGCCGATGACATAGAGACTTGATATGTAGCCCTCGCTAAATACGTGTATTAATTGTAAGCTACTACAGAAAGTTGCGATACAACATTAAATGGAAATATGTTTAGTATATCAATTTTTGAATAAACAATAACATTGCTTATTATGATTTATCTATAGAAGGAAATTAAACGAGGTCTCAAAATTTACATAGCATTGTTAAATATTTATATATATCTTATATATTATTTTGTCACATCTTTTGTATCTTGTATAGTTTCTATATCACATTTTTACACGCAACTAAGTACAAGTAAAATGCATTAAAACTTATTTGTTCTCTTTTTTAATATTTTCGTACCTTATTTTGACTCACGTGGCTTACAAAAAAAAAATTATGAGAAAAATTATTTATGTCATCGATATTAATAGAAAGAAAATTTCTTTTAAATTATTATTTTCTCGTTTAACGGTTAGATATTAAGGGAAAGCAATGTGCATTATAAATACAATTCATAAGCTAAAAAAGTTAAAAGTCTGTCAGCGTTACGATAATTACGAATATCTATTAGTTAAACTCATTTCAATATGGTTCCATAGTGAAACAGCCCATATAATTTCGTCATGTCCATTTGTCCGCCCATCGGTTACAGCTTCAAAGTTTCTATGGTTTTTAACCAAGACGCATATTATTTTATAATAACATACTTCATATAAAAGTCTTAATTAATATGTAAAAAAAATATGCGAATTTTGGTAAACATTAAGTTATGCTTATAAGTTATGATTATTATGCTTCAAATTTTAGAATCATTTTTAATACAAGGTACTTTACTGTATTATATCAAAATACTTTACTGTATTATGAATATAATACAATAAAGTATTTGGAAATTATTTCACTATGTCTCCGGATAAACAAAGACAGGAACACGTAGTTAGGACATTATCATATATATGAAAAAGTAAAACTCTTATTTTATATTCAGTAAATTTATCTTTGTGCTAAAAGGAAAAAAACCTTATGTTAGTTTGCATTATTTTCCCTTAGAAGTTTATTACTAAAATAACATGACAGCCATAACATGACTGCAGCGAAAATAATATTACAGCCATTTTTCTCTTGCAGCCTAAATGTAATATATATAATGTATATAAAAATGAAATATATCCTATATTTCATTTGCTGCTTAAAAGTATTTTCAGCTTACACGTTACTTTTCATTAATTTTATTAGTAATATATATTAACTAAGTTTACAATTTTAGGAAGAATATGTAAAATGAAATGTGCTTTAGGGTGTAAAATGCGGGAATATTTTTTACATTAAAATCAACGCTAAATTTCGAAAATCGTATATTTATATTAGTATATGTCATTACCTCAGAATGCTAAAATATGTTCTTTGGATATTGGAATACCATTTTTTTTAAATTGTTTCGATTCTTAGCTGTTGTTTACGATTTCATTTACGCGAAATTCGAAATATGTTCGGAAACCTCTATCTACAAAATTTCAACCCTTATTCTGTTGAAACCAATAACTTTTAATTTTAATTTTACATCAAAATTATCTATTTCCAAACTACAATTAATTTTTGCAGTACAATTAATTTTTAAAAAGGGTAACAACAATCGAAATAATAACCATTTAACGGCTGCTGCTTGTATTGACGTTACGGACACATGCACATAATAGAGCAAATAGTAATCGCAATATGTGCAAATGCGTTAAGCCCTTGGAATTGGAGCTTGAATATTTGCGGGATGCCTTGTGGTTATATAATTTTTATTTATTTAAGAGCTTTAATTTTGTTTTATTTATTTAAAACATTTTTTTACACATATTTAGTAAAGGTTACAAGAAACTAAATTTATACCTAATAAGAAAATAATGAAACATAATTTAACCAATCGTTAGTAACACGAAAAGTCTTACCATATCGATAGGATACGCCATTTTTCGTTATCAAAAAAATGTTGAATATTTTTTATTAAATATTTTTTAATAATTTATAAATTGAGAATATCCTTTTAATTTGATAAAAGGATCTGCATACCCTCTCATGTGATGAAGAAAGGAAAAGGTCATGCAGTACAGGAAGCTCTTGTCTTACTAAGCATCCGGAGAAGGATAGAAAGCCCACAAGATACATGACGATCCACCATTTCTAAAAAAAGGACTTGTATTTCAGGCAGTATAACCTGGAGTAAGAAGACAGGGAGAGAAGATTCCAAAGTAAATGAGACTAGAACAGAAACAATGAAGATTGTCATAATATTTTATACATAGATATAGTCAATATTTATTACATTAATATTAATATAAATTCATTCAACATTACATATTGTTAAAAAAAGAAATTATTTTTACATGACATGTTAAAAATGCATTGTCAGTTTTCTTTTTATAAAACTTTTGTATTGCAATGAAAAATAATGAGCTAATAGCGATCATAAAGATCACGACTAAGATGACATAACAATTTTATTTCAGTGTCAAAACTTGTTAGTGAGAATGAATGTAAATTGTGTCAACGAGACAAAAAAGTCTAATAGAGTCCAATATTCTGAAATGAGAACTTCGTGAGCTGAATGAACACTAGTGACGTGCGTCGATATTTGCATCTTCCCTTTCATCTTTAATTTTATATCAATTAAATATTGATATAATAATTGTCTAACAACCACTAATATTTGTTATAACTATGAAATATTCAAAGCAAAATTAGAAATCAGCTAGATTTTTGATTTAGCTGGAAGAATTCCTTAATGACGGAGAAGTTCGTAATAGAAGTTCTATTACCGGTGTTATTATTTACAAATGAATGCAACCTGATACAGTTGCAGATATCTATTATTTTTTTTAATTGCAAACGACGTTGGAAAGTTGTTTAATTACTTATTAATAATCGAGTATGGGCGATTACTTTTCCCTGTTCTAACTGCATAAAAACGCACAAACAAACACACCCAACGTATTGCATTAAATTACGAAAGACATAATTGGGAAATATACGCCGACAGATATAGGTATGAACTTATTTGATTTTATGGTGACTTTTTCATTTATTTCGGGCTTAGGACAAATTTTTTCCAAGGCGGAAATTTATTGCCACAAGGCGGGAATAATTTCTCAACTCTCGTTTAGCAAGGTTTTACACTAGCGAATAAATAAAATACCATTATAATGATAAAAGTGAATCACTGATAAGAATCTAATACTTAATTTCTTCCATTTAAAATGGAAACTTCATGGATAAATATCCAACATTATTTATTTTATGTAATAAGTTAATTATCTGGATGCTGTTTTATCATCATTCTGTTAAATTAAAATTTAGATAATATGATGTTATTTTATTAGTATAATTTTATTAACCTTTTTTATAATCATGATATCTGTCTGTTTTGTTATCATTCTGAAAAGAGTTGAAAGAATACATATTTCCAAGTTCTTATTCAATTTACATCCTTTTCTGTTTGGAATAGATTGATACAAAACTAATTATTGGTTTATCCATTATGCTTAAAGAACACTGTTATTTAATCTGCTATTGACTTCATCACCGTTTATTCATTTTTCTTATTCCATTTATTTTTAGTTGGCTTGCTCGGTAAGAGACGCAGACGTGAAATGCGAAGAAAGGAAAAGAGTAGCTTGAATTATTATTTTATTTTGTGTCTACATTTCTATAGTCTGCATGCGGCAAAATGCACTGAGTACATACATTAGTTAAGCCACTGGAATTAGTGAATGAAATGAAAAACATCTGATTCATAACATATGTTTGAGTAGTATATTTGTTTAATTCTATCTAATTACGAACCGAAAGCATCGAACACAAAGCCCACTTCTAATATTTTACCTTTGCAACTCTTGACATTGTAAATATTTAACTTAGAAATGTTATGTTTTTGTAGTATCCCTTTGATATTTTAATTAAATAATGAACGTCAGTTAGTTTAAGGACGAAGGCAATTAAATAAGGGTTTCGTATATATTTTAATAATATTTAGTTGGGACGCGGACTGTTTATGGAAGGTTGGTCTAGATTCGGGGCCACTACGTTAATATGGAAATATTAGTGGTTACTTTACTAATTTCGTATTGTACTTTTATTTTGCAGAAAATTATTAGAGACGTTTTTTGCATATGTTTAATGTATTAAAGTGACTTGATCTACAGGGGAAAAATTATTGTTTTAAAAAACATGCAAATTATAAATGAATCAAATAAGAATAATTAAATAAAATACAGATATCAAACCGAAGGATAATTTACAAAAACTTAATCTTGTTTCTTTGTTTAATATTAAATTAACATCGGATCTTACAATGATGCCTGGAGTATTTTTCTGCTTCAAATGGGATTTTCAACCTCGCATTCCATCTCATGGCTCGTGTGATTATGTTGCTAAGCTATAATAACTATGAATATATTAGATTTATCCATAACCCTTTCTAAATTCTTCATAAAATGATGTCACTTTTGAACGTCTCAATAACTTATAAAAACCTGACTTTTAATTGTTTTTGCAACGTTGGCAACGTTGCAACATGTTCACATTTTATTTGTCATAAGTCCCCAAACTCCATAATAGAAAATATGTTTTTTCTTTGTTTGTTTTCTATTTTTTTATTGCGGTGTTAGTTTTTGTGAAAATAACATTTTAATAAGCTAAAATTATTATTTCAATGATACTAAAACTGGTTTGGTTTTTGAAATAATTCTTCTAAGGCCCTTCTACTTCCAAGACTTCAAGTAACATTAGACCATTTCTTTTGAAAATGTAAGTTTGATTTTTGTCATTATCAAGTTTTAGTAGTAGTTGAAAAGCTATCAACATTCAAATACTTAACGATAAGTCGTGAGTATAAATTTTAAGCATCTTAAATGATACAATAATTAATTTTGTGAACGAAACCCCATAAATAGAAAATAAGTTTTTCTTTGTTTTCTATTTTTTTATTGTAGTGTTAGATTTTTTGAAAATAATGTTTTAATAAGCTAAAATTATTATTTTAATGTTTATTATTTATATTCAACAAATATTTATTCAATAAGTTATAAGCCATGGCAGTAACCGTGGCAAGTAAAGTAATAAATTTAAACAAATACGTTAATTAATCATACAAAAAATTAGCTAAATGTTTGATGAGTAACTAGACCAAAAATGATTAATAATTAAATTTTTTTTATATCAATACGTATTTAACACTTAAAATAGGTTCACATTAAAGTAGTTTTTTATGTAGTAGATATGTAATACTTTTGCATATCGTGTGCGGTAATATTAATAGAAGACTTTTTAGTAGATGATTTCACTCGCCGATACAAAATTTTATATTTTTGTCTATTGTATTAATAAAACTATCATTATATTTAATTTTCACTCAACTTCATTTAAATATTTTAATTTTCACGAAAAGTTTATAGCTTTATAACAAACCATTTTGTAACTTTAAACATAGCTTTAAAACATTTTTTGACACAACGTGAAATTCGAAAATATCGATGTAATGGATATTCAATTATTAACGTAAATTAACAAAAATTAATTCCACAGATAAACCAGATTTTGCTATCTTTCTTTGAATTTTCTTGATTTTTGCTAAAAACTGTTCGGGGAAAATAAATACCCAAACAAATTTAGTTAAAGCTGGCAGCAAAATAAAAGAATGGAATATATATAATTTATTCGCTTCAATAAAAAATATATTTATAAAAATAAAATGATATAAAATAACAATATGTTCCTATGACCCTACACTTTCTTGAATAGTGTTATTATGTTTACGATTACAGACGACTTTTAAAGAAATAATTTAATTATAGAATTGAAAATTCTTTCACTATTATAGACAGATAATCGAATTGAAAAACTTTTTCACTATTATATATATTATATATATATTTTTCACTATTATAACTAGACTTTTTAAGCTCTACTACACTATACAAGAAATTTAAAATTGTTTTTGCATACTTCATTTTCCTCTACTCAATACTTTCATATGAATATTTTTGAGTAAGTATTATCTATTCAGATATGTACGGATTAATATGCTAGATTGTGCCAAATTTTAAGTTTCTATGTTAAGCCTTTTCTTAGAAAAATTTCGGCGATACGAAAGAATAAAAAGAAAAATTTAAAAAAGGCATAAGGTGTCATGAGACACTCGAGTTAAGTGAAGTTTCCTACGCATTACACATAAAATTAAATTTTTAATTATTAATTCACATAATTTAATATCGATTGAGTAATAAATAATATATATTTTTACAAATAATTTTCAGTTTATCTACCACCCAATAAAAAAACAATTCCTCATTCAAACTTACGTCCGCTTTGAATTAACAAAACGTATTCGCTAATGGTTATTTTGTTTTACCTTCTAAATTTTTCAACTCGAGCAATTACTTAACATGTTGGCGATTTAAACGTGACATAAAGTGAGTTATGTTCACGAGTAAATCGGACTTTGATCTTAAATGCGCCATTAAGGTTTGCAATCCCCAAGAGCAATCTAAAAAAATATTTTTGTTGCCAGTGGTTACTTCATTATATTTTCTTTTATATACTCTTTACTTCTTTTCTTCCAGAAAATTTGTTTCTTCGACCACGTATATACATATATGTTGATTTTTAACTAATTATCTTTTATCTTTGTATATCATAATTAATAAACTAGTTATAAATTAGTTCTAATGAAACTGGCAGGTCTTTCGGCTTTCAAAAACAACATACAATATATAAATCAAAAATACAATTAAAAATATTTATTTCCTCGGACGACGATTACAACAGAGTATTGTACTCAACATTTTACTATCGTTCACTGTATTTTGATGTTTGCCATATATAAAAACTCATCGTCACTATTTGCTATGTAACACAACTATGTCAAAACTTCGGAATTTAGCGAATATTACAATTAGCACATCATACTTAATCGAATGCAAAAATGTGTAAAATAAGAAATCCTAATAATTTAGTACAAGTCAACGGCATCCTAAATTATCCGTTACATATACATTTAGTTAATTGTCAGGTTTGAGGTTAGTTTTTATTAGGTTCAATATTTCTGTGACTAATAAACTTAATATCACAATTTCAATATTGAATTTCATTTATGCAGCTATTATGAATATATAAATAAGGAAGCACGATTTGGGTTATGGTGTGGAAAGTTAATTTGAAAATTAACATTTTTTTTCTTTTAGGTTTATACGTGCTACATTTTCTCTCAGAGTTGTTTTTTATATACAACTCTGAGAGAAAATGTAGCACGTATAAACCTAAAAGAAAAAAAATGGTAATTTTCAAATTCTACAATAGTCATAAAGTTAATTACAAAGTTAATGTGTCAAAAGTAAGCTTATATCTTTGGTTTTGGGGTGTAGATATTTAATCGAATTGTCAATAAAATTTATTGAAAAAAAATGGAAGGCAATCTACAGGGAATGACATATGAAGAATCTTTTGTATTCAATAAAAAAGATAAAAATATAAATAAAGGTACATATAACAAAAGCCATAACAATAATTTTTAAACAGCATTGCATATTTCATTAAATATTTTTAAAATTATTGCTTTGGAATTAATTTGCTTTGGATTTTGGAATCATACATATTTTTAAACCTTATTTGTTAATTTTAAGCTCTAATTAATATAAGTATATTAGCTCTAATTAATATAAATTATATTATTTTAGCTGTATATAGTAGCTCTAATTAATATAAAGTAAATTGAAAACAATTTATTAAAGTTAGAAGTTTCTAAAAGAAAAATAAGAAAACCATACCAATGAATTCGGAATCGTAGTCAACGGTGAGACGTAAAGTTTTTAGAATCAATGTTCAGTAACCTGAAAGCATTAAGTTAACGATAAATCTGGAACAATGGGTATCTAGATGATAATTCGATGGCCTATAAATATTAAAAATTGAATGCTTAATGCAGCCAATCTGTAAGATATGCTAGAAAGCGATCGTTAAACGAATTTGAAGCATACGTCAGAAAATTTGTGCCTAACACCTGAATTAGTATTGCCCGTGGACAACTTATGAAGGAAGGTCATAAGGCCAAGGCCCTACACAAATAAAAATAAAGCATTAGATCCATAAAAGAAGTTGACATTAAACGTAAAGAACACATCCTTAGGAAATGAGATAGGCAGTTCGCGAGAGTTTTTTTTCGCTCGGCACTTTCCGTATAAGCCTCTTAGTGTAGTCACATTAGCATTCATTTATCAATAACCTTTTCAGAGTAAAAATTAGTTTTGGATGAGAGTAAAATAATATTTAAGCATAAAGAATATAAGAAAAGGGTTTTATTTCCCATTTTATATATTCAAAAAAGAATAATTGTTAGTAATTACGAGTATAACAAAATAAATAAGAATCTCCTACTTATTTTTAAATGTTTCTCACTTCTTTACTTATAAAAAACTTAACGTACTCATATAAAAATAAATAACATAAATTATTTACTAAAATAGAGCAGGCAACATTTATAAATTGTGCAATTACATTTATCCTTATTTCGGAAAGTAGCCTCTTCAAGCGGCTTTCTCTTTTGGTCCTTCGTCCGATAACGACAATGGCACAGAGTATGAATACTACAAAACAAATTCCCATATGAGCAATGTCGGTCGACCCTTTTAATAATTACGTCTTTCAACTGGAGCTAAAAGGTCGGTCTCCTTTTCTGTCGTATTCCCTAATAGTGAGACACGCGGTATTAAGCATTAAGCGCATATAGGTAAAAGTATGTTTATATGCGTAAACATGAAGCGCCAAGTATTTTAACGTTTTGATTTGTATAGAATTTTTTTTAAAGTTGTTTTGTGGTTCGAAAGAAAAAAAAATGCCGTTTAAATACTATAACTATGAAAAGTATGTATATATATATATAGTAGTATATATATATATATATATATATATACATATATATATTTATATATATATATATATATATATATATATATATATATATATGTATATATATATACATACATATATATATTTCATAAAATACTCATGATATTAATACCCTATTTGTTCGTAATCTATAAAATGTAAATTATTCTAGTCTTTTTTAAATCTTGCGTTGAACGATTTTGGAAGCAGATAAGTTACATTATCTTTATTCACACGTATTTATTGTCATTCAAAATTGCCGCCTCTGTCTTATTTTAAAAAGAAAATTAAATGAAATAAAGACATACTCATGCTTTGTCTGATATAAATATTCTTTTAAAAAATATCACAGGCCTTTGTTGTAGGAACATATTTTAATTATCTACGTCTTTAGCCTAAAGAGTGTCCCTTTTTTTATCAAAGTATATCATTCTTAATTAAAACTTTTTTTACTTATTTATTCCTCAAACTACATGGTCTTCGATGACGAAAAATCAGTTGAGCGGCCTTGTTCAGAGTTTGATAGTGCTTTGAATGAACAAAATATGTCACACTTTTTTACCCAATATCAAATTTAATAAGGTGTAGTCTTGTTGTGAAGTAACGAGTTCAAAGATGAAATGATGCTCAACTCAATATTGCTAACAACTCGTCGCTAAAGGTGATATTTGTTGAGTACTTGTAATGTATAAAAGATAAGCGAAGTAGATGGAACAGTTTCCATCTTACTCACATTTTCAACGTTATAGCTTCAGACCCGAATATCGCAAATGCGTCATTTGTCCGAAGACGTCATTTGTACGAATAGTACGATTGATCTCTCTGATAAAATATATCAAGAAAAACATGAAAGCGGCTCGAAATATTTTTAGCAACTTCTGTGATTAATTTGTTAAATTAATCATTTTAAAACTTCAGAGAAAAGCTATAAAAATCACTTAAGTTGGATTTATCATTTTCTATATGTTCAAATTGTTGAAGCTAGCTGACTGAAAATATTTTGATCGAAAGTTTTAATCAATTGGTAGTACGTGGAATTTGAAAACATTTTTGAAACCTATAGTTAAATAATTAGAAAGCAGAAAGATGCACATTATATATCCAAAAATAAATCAGTTACATGAAAAAATGCGTTACAAAAAACATATAATCGATAGGAAAATACTTTAGTCTAAATAATAAATCGAATTGTGAATATATGAGAGCCAGCTGAAAAAATAGCTGTCATGGAAATGTCATATCATGGATAGCTATCATGGAAAAAATGGCTATGATAGAAATAAAGATATTATAAAATAATCGGGAAATGGAAAGGGCATAAATTTTTGTGGTGATCCTTAAATATGCATAGCGATATTTCATGAATTCGGGTATATTTTTTCATAACTTAGCACTACACTATAAGTGAGCTAAATTTGAAAATAGTATTACGTTTTGGAATTAAGGGGGTGATGAGGTTTAAAAATGTAATACATGTTTATGAGTAAATAAGGCAGTATAACTGTAGGTAAATCGTAATGCACTAAATAAAAAGCGTACTGAGAAGTAAAGAAGGATGAAAATACCAGTTATTAATTTCAACTTTTACGGTACATCGTTTGCGAACCCAAATATATTTGCAAAAACTGCTCTTACAAGGGATCGTTGGAAACAGTGCCAAGTGGTAAACTTTACTTATCTATGTATCCGGGTTTGCATGTATATGAAAGCGAGAGAGAAGCGTAATTTTTATTAACTATTGTGCCAGGATAAAATATCGGCAATTTTTTTATACTTTGAACTGCCCCCACTTGGTCTTGATCTAAGCTATTGTATAACGTATATGTATATGATTTTGTTATTTTTTTTTAGTTCATCCCGATTAATTAACAAATAAAGTTTGACAACGTTGACAAAGCTTCATGTGTTGGTTTTAAATTCCATTTCAAATTTATTCTAAAATATGGTGGTCACATCGGGACTTAAATGTAAAAATATTTTCAAATTTTCTGATTTGTCCAACAACGGTATGTATTCATTTACGAGTGGAGCATTATATAAATTTTATTTCAAAGATATTATGAAATAAAATTTGTATAATATTTTTCCTCACATTCTGCAAATCTAACATTTCTTGATGTTGTTTTTATTTTTTGCTCCAACGAACAAAATCACAAAAATATATTTCAAATCAAGTGATAACAATTGGTCACACTTGGTCACTTTCAGTTTCAAATTTACATAAATAACTCAGAATTGACCAAGACTGATTCTGAAGAATATATGAATGAAAATCACAAAACCATATATTCTGAATCAAGAAAAATTGATCTGTTTGAGTTATATATGTAAAACAACCCGAATTCACTAAGGAATGACTTACATAAAAATCACGTTCATGTATTTTTCGGGGCTTAGTATTATTACTTAGTAAATTCGAAAGAAAGAAATACATTTGGATGTTAACTCGCACGAGAACGTAATGTTGATAGTGTAAGTATGATATACTATTATGTAACAATATCTAACTTCAGTTCACTGATGAATGCCTTGAGGTCTAATGTTTGGGGATGTGTGGAGAAAAGGTATGCGATGCAGCTATTCCCACTTCAGTCTCAAATATTTCCTTTTACGATTAACGTTTTTTTGTTACGATATAGAAACATTAAATATTTGGAAAAAAGAGTAAATGATTAGAACAGTTTAATTGAAAATACTATTTCAACTAATTATTAATTTTTTTTCTTTTTATGGTTCCATCCCTCAAAATAAAAAGACGGAACCCTTGATTCGTGATTCTATCACTTGGTTGTCCGTCTGTCTGTCAGAACCCCTTTTCCCAAAAATGGCTTGAGATATGAAATAGAAATTAATATCGTGTACCGAGTCTTATTATTGCTGCACTTTCAAATATTTTGGTTCACACAACAAAAAGGTATGTTATGTCTCTTTAAAGTGTACTTTTCTACGGCGTGAATATTTGTTTAAAGAATCTTTTTTACTATCTTATGCAATCTTATCCATTTAAAAAAAAAATATGAAATTTGTGTAGTCTTTTTACTCATTTTCTAAGATTTCAAAAAGGCTTATAAATAAGCTTTGCACAGTGAAATTTATTAATTAATATTTTATGATAAATTATTCATAATTACATCCTATATGAAAAGACTACCACGTCGTGTCGTATTTGAAATTCTATTTGTTCCAGACACTTCGAATAGATAAACGTATATTTTACACAATTGCAATCAACGTACACAGCCTAATTTTAATTTAAATTACAAGAAATATAAATTATTTTTAAAAATAATGTCCTCGATTATGGCTTAATTCTAATTTAAAGATGTCACACGTGTTAAACAAATTGCGACTTTCCAGGCGTGGTAGGTGCGACAAATTTCTTGTGGATGATATAAAGAGGGGAAAAAAGAGAAGATATCTTTCGGTTCTCTGGGATCAAAAGCAAAGGGTGAAAAATTATTGTTATATTTATGATAAAAAAGTGATATTAAAAATAGTATGTAAGAAAGTGATGTTATTTTGCCGAACTTGATTTCCTTTATCATAATTTTTGGTACAAACATGACAACATGTTGCATATATTTATTTTTCATTGAATTATATATTGTTCTACTTTAATTAGAAAAAAATAATTAGTGTATTAAACACTAATTATTTTTTTCTTCCATTAATATGAATTGTTATGATAACAAACATATATCCCTATACGTCAGTGACGTTTGCACTTGAGCGAACTAAAAAAAGAATCAAAGATATTTCTTCGAACTCTTTTCGGGATATAGATGAAATTGATAACGTATTGCTCCGACAGATTCATATCTCTACTCCTTGAGGTTCCAAAATAATATATTCAAAGGAAAGAAATATACTTACGTATTTTTTAGGAGAATATTATGTCAAAAACATCGACGGATATAGGGCGCTCACCTTGAGGTTGGTTGCTTAGGACGTATCTGGGGTGGTAGGTGATGTTGCGAATGGAGGAGGGGGTGATAAAAAGTATTGCGTCTTTGGACATAGATTTGAGGGATGGAATGTGTAACATAGTGCTAAACAATGGTGTCCTATAAACAATTTAGTGTTACACTTGTCGCTGATAGGTTCCAATAGGGCACGTCGATTCGAATTAAGAATCATGTAAATGATAGAAATAGTACCAGTCAAAATTCGAATCGCTTTATTATGTAAATTTATTTTAGGACACCAGATTTTTTGCTACAATTATAACCAATACTTTTTGTAATCATATTAGTCAAATAACATTTTGTAACAAATCTCCCATTAGATATATAAAAACACAACATGAGGTTTTCCTATATAGAAATGAAAACATAATCTTTATGATATTATCGAAAATGAAGCACATTTTACTACACTGACTGTGATTATATTATTCCATACGCCCTCAGTTGTTATGTGGATTGTATAGGATTCGGTAATAACTGCATATTTTTGATAAATTAAAAATATTTATTGAACTAACATTAACACATAATAATAAAGAAACAAAAGATAATATTCCTAACACGAGTTATCAAAGTATGATATCGTCACACTAATCAAAATAATATGTAAAGCAACCAGTGACATCAAGATCGTTCGAAATAATTGCGATTGAATTTTATTCGGTTACACTATATCCGTGAGTTTACAAATTTTTCTTTTGCAAAGTAGTTCAACAATTTTTCTTTCAATTCAGTTTTTAAGCTTTTTTAAGTAACATCCTGTTGATTACAAATAATCCGGCAGTTTATATAGGAAAATTACACTTTTATGTAAAATTTAAAATAGTGTTACTTATCAATAAGTAAATGAAATGTTAATAACAGTTAACATCAATCACAGTAAAGCTTCATTTTTAACCTGTAGAATAAGATTGAATTTATTTACGTGATAACGCCTACTTATGCTGAAGCGAGGAAGGCTGTGAGTATATTATTACGTAGTTTTTTCTATCAATTACCGTCAGTTCCATGATCATCCTTATGATTTAATATCTCCTTTATAAGGCTTTAGACGTGCACAAGAAGTACTCGTATAAGGATTTCACAGTTTTTGTAAGCAGAAAAAAAGAAGGAATACTCTTGACGAATCTTGAGAGAATGACATATATATATATATATATATATATATATATATATATATATATATATATATATATATATATATGTATATATATATATATATATATATATATGTATATATATGTATATATATATATATATATATATATATATATATATATGTCTATAGGGCTGGTCCAAATACAAAGTCTTACAGGGTTATTGCTTCCTATAATTTACATAAACCAGTTTTAAATCGTGAAAGAACACTAATAAAATTATTATTAAAAGCAATCTAATAAAAATATATTTCCTTATTGTCCTAATCCTCTCCTATTTTTAATTTCTTTATTCCTAATTATATTACGTAGATTTATTTATCGTCTACTTTCGTATATCTTATCCCTTATAAACTTTCTTACACTCGTTTCTAAGTATTTGCGTTTGTAATAAATTTATATTTTACACTTTCGCGTAGCGCTTATAGTTTCAATATTAGAGTTTTATCTACATTTATCTAAATCAAATGAAAAACATTATTTAAAAAATGAAACATTTCCATAGAAACTCTTAATGTTGGTTAGACGTCGTTCCTAATTTGAAAATTAATATATGAAACTCTCTTATTAGGCGTGTTTACAAAACGTTATCTCGTACATTTTATGTTCTTTTCCTGCAAACAATTTCAAAATTGTTTTGATCATACTTTATTTTAATCTAAATTATAATATTACATATTTCGTATTTTTATAAATTAACATTGCTCCATAATTTTTCTTACACATACATATTCATGCATGCACGCACACGGTCACACAAACATACACGGTCACACAAACATACGCGCACGCATCGCACGTTCACACGTTTTTTTTGTTTAAATTTTGTATTTTAATAATTTCAATTAAGTAATTTCGACACACATTTAATTGTGTTACATTTTATTGAGAATAGTCAAATGATTAATAATATTCGAGACGTCATCCGTTACCTTTTATACTCTTTTCTGAAACAGAAAGTAATATATTATTGAGCAAATTATTATAAAGATACGTGTTTACTGCCGAAGAAGCTGAAAAAATTAAATAAATCTAATTACTTAAAATAGGCAATAATTTGTAGTACGTTTGCCAGAAACTATTACTAGATTATAACTTTATAAAATGTTTTTAACAACTAGTGATGTAGGAATGTAACATTCTAAAGTTGACAATTCTCAGTGAACATATATTTCACATTTTCATACAAATTCGTTACTATGTCCAGGTTTGCTATAATTATTTCAATAAATAATTTTAACGGTTCAGCGTCTTTCAACAAATTAATGTTTCCAAGTAATAATTAGTAACGCAGAGAATTAAAATTATTTTCAATCACCCTCAAGTATCCGTTATAATTAATATCATGTCGTAATGAGATTGGATGATAAACAGTTTATTTTGAAAGAGCACATAAACGCTTATTCAAGCTCCGTATAATTAGTTGTTATTTACTTGCGCAAGTAAAACAGACAGGCTAATTGCCGATTCCGGCAAAGAAATTAAAATGTATATTGGCTTTACTATGAAATAAACAAAATGAGTTCAGATATGATTTATTTATACTTTTCAACAAATGTTTATATTGTGTACGAAAATAATTAAATTTATCGAATGCTTTGTAAATTTATCGAATATTAATATATTTAATAACGTTAAGCAGGCCTTACTTTAAAATGGAATATAATTTTGAATATTCTATATTTAAAAAGGATAAATGAAATAATAATAGTAAAATACCATTCAACTTGTGCCATAACAACTTACCTCAATTTTTTCCAGAAGCCCATTTTCTCTGGAAATTAAAAATTTAAATTAAATTTAAAACTTAAAATTGAACGTAATTTTTGACTAACATGTATTACACATATACAGATGTGTTTGTATATGGATAATTATGCGAGTGCGGAAGGACTCTCATCATTTTTATATGGATACTTACGGAGAGTGCGGAAGGATTCACATCATCTCGCACTCTCCGCGATTTTCCATTCTGTATTACGTTTGTTTCGTTATCAACCATCTTCTAATATCGATCGTTCCACCGATTTGAACTCTTCAAAGGGAGATGATATCTCACTTTACCGTCTCCTAACATCGATTTATTGGAGCGATTTCCACTCAATCGAATGTGTGAAGGTTCCTATCGAAGTCGATTCTGGTAATAACTAATACATTCTGTTAAAACCCAAAAGTTTTCAAAGGTACATTACCTGACCTAATTTAATCAGCAGTTAATTGCCGATATTAAACGTAAATAATATTTTCACGAACCTTAGAAACATCAACGGTCCTCTTGTGACTACAAAACATTTAGATCGCTTCGATGAAGTATCAAAATGCGATATAAAGAATCTTAGACCCGGTTATATATATAATGTAGAATTAAACTTAAAAAAACATCTTGCGTCGCTTCGCATTCATAAGCGCGAAAGAACTATCAGCGAAGTTCCGACATCGCTTCATGCAAGGATGAGATCGTTTCAGATCGTTCAGCGGTTTCTTGCTACCTTGACGGAATCAACATTGATGTCACACGTGCTTCTTATTGTAATCTTCAACATGCTTTTTCGAAGATGAAGGAGTCAATCTGATCCGACGGTATGTGTTACCCGGGGATACATATTTAAAGCTTGAGCTGATATTTTTAAGCAATCTTTGAAGCAAAGATTTAAGGCAATCCTAAGGAGGGAACGGCATCAGTGGCAACTATTTTCAGACCAATCGTTATTCTATCCATACCGGATAAATTATTTAACTTTTCGTAGGCATATACAAAACGTCAATCGCGAATCAAATCGAACGTAAGAAAACATGGTTTTGAAAACTTAGAACCGTGTTGTATAATTGAAAAGATTTTTAATCCGTGACATCAATTTGCCTGCTTTATATTTTGATAGTAACCCACGGGAACGTTAGGAATCCACACGAAGCCAATTATAGTTTAATGATTGAACGTGTGCAAAAAACATTGTTACGATTTCTGTACATGATGATTGTTTCCTTTCCTATTACCTCCCGGGCGTGTTAAGTTTTAATTCTTTGCAACTCAGAAAAGACGTTACATTTATGAAATTTACCCTACAGTTTCTTGCGTTCAGGCAATCATCATTTTTTTGCTATACTACCCTCTAGAACCGAATTATGTCGAAACTCTTCAATTTCTCATGGTATTTAAACGCTCAACCACCTGAATGCGATCGCACCATATATGATTTATTTGTAAAATATGCCGTCGTTGTCTTTTTTAGTTCTGGGGTATTTAGCGCATTCAAGTTTAAATATTGTTAATTTATTAATTTATAATCATTAGGAATTAAACATGTGTGGTATATCGATAAATATATGTAAATAAATAAAGGAATATTTCTGGAAAATTCCTCAGAACAGCCTGAAAAAAGGGTTGTCAAGCGAATCACTATTTTGATACATGTTTGATAGTTTTCGTGCAGTCAAATATTAGTGCGCAGTATAACTCTGTAGGACATATGTATTTTCTTTTTGACATTATTTTCGTAATTTAATCGACCATCGCTACTTGTAAGTAAAGTACCGACTAAAACATTACATAAGTATTATAATTAATTAAAACATTACTTGTGCATTTTTATGTTATATAGGCTGTTATTTATTAATGTATTAAGCCAGCTTCTATGGATTCTTAAGAATAAACTAGGAGAATTATACATTTTTGTTTTCATATTTTATCTCTTTCTCGAGATACCCTATTTCAGCGTTAATGCAAATATTAGGCGTCCATTATGCACACAGAGCATCACATGGCAATTAAAGTGACCCGGCAAACACCTTATTCGGTTGCGAATATTAAGCTATGCGAGTAATATTTTGTAGTAACCAAATCGATTATTGTGGTAAAAGTTCTTCCAAAGTTTTTTTTTTTAAATGAACTCTCTGTTTTTAATGAGACATTTATACGGAATTACGATTAAAAAACTGTTAAAAATTAAAAAAAAATATTTTGTAATAATAAATTATTTCTCCATAAAACGCTCCAAATCACAGAACAGTATTTTTGAGAGAAACGATGAAAAATACCTGTTATGTACGAGTAGAATTCACATTAGGAGCATTCCTCACATATTCAGAGACATGTAAACACTTAAGGGTACATAATATTTTTATTAATTTATTTAGAAATATTAAATTTTCACCAAAGAAATATATTGCATACTCTATGTTCCAGAAGTTTAAAAATATGGCGTATATTTAAAAAAAATATGAGGGTTAGGAAAATCGCTTTAATATTTCTGTAAACTTTTCCTAGGAGTGGGGGACCTATTTTGCATAATTTTTAGTATATGTCTGTAGATATACCACATGCAATTATGATATATTTCTGCGATCCTTATTACTAGATTAACAAAATTGATTGCCTAATTGGCTATTTCTAAATATTATTGAATATTAACTACTGAGGTATTTGTGGGTTAATATATTTTATTAATATGCGAAATTTATAGTTTCGACATCAAGCCTTTTTCAAAAAAAAAAGTGGCTGCGTCAAACTGACAGACAGATGCGTGAGTAAACTCACAAGAGTACCATTTTTTTGTTTGAGGTGCGGAACCCTTAAAAAAGTTTAAAATATTGCTATACCAATGAATCTATATAGATTTAAATTAAAAAGTAAGGAAACTGTGATTAAGTCAAAAGTATAATTAAAAAATTTCATATTGAGATTCAACCAATGACTAATTTAAATTTATAAGCATGAACATTGTCGTCGATTGATATAAATGAATTTAAAAAAAAATCTGCTCATACGATTGGAACCATGCACTGTTGCTCTTGAAGATTCTTCTTCTTGAAGATCTTGATTACACTGTTGCTCTTGAAGAACTTGAATGCCCTTTATTTGGCTTATTGTTGTAAAACTGTAAATATTTTTTGACAGTTATTGATGGTCATTGTTAAATGTGATATTTCAAAATATATCCACAAAGACTGCATTTTTTGTAAAATGTAACAATTATTTTATATATATTTGAATATATTCCCTAGATTTATATTGGTTTCAAAGATATGTGTGTTGTGGTAATCGTCAATGAACAAATATTTCAAGAAATAAAATATATAAATTTTCCGCATACGAATTTTCTTGGTGTCCCATTATAACTTCATGAAATTATTTTCTCTATACCAGAACTATATGTGATTAAGGATAACTGCTTCGTAGTTCACATTCTTATTATGGTAAGTTTACCAGATATTGGATAAATAATAATGAGTGCATTGTTATTCCCTTTTACTCCTCATTACATATTGTACTTTAAATATCGCAATTACCCGTCTAACCTCCGTGTGGTGAATTTATGTAGATCACGATAGAAAAAAAATGGAAAATTTATTGAATTTACACATTATAAGCATATGAATATTTTATTTATGTTTCCAATAGACTTTATAAGAGACAAGTAAACCTCCTGAGCGCGCATATTTCGTATGGAGTTACGTGGTAACTAACGCCACTCAGACGTAAATAATAAAATTACATTGAGATAAACATATAGACAATTACAGAAAGAGAATAGAATAACGCATTAAATTTTATTTTTGAACATTTTGTGTGACTGTAGTTAGGTTTGAAACTTAGCAATAAGATTAATTGTTTTCAGGATGAATTATTTTTTATTTTTATATTTAATTATTGTACGTACTTTTTTACATTAGTTAACAAATTTCATTTTATTAAAACTTTTCTCTATACATTTTTCTTCCTTACAGAAATACAGAAATTTGTTTTTCTTTTATTTTCATTATTTTTTATATTCATAGCTACATAAAAATAATAGAAACGCTTCGATTTTTTGGGATTATATTTTTTCTCTATCTATGGAGAAATAAAGCCAATATATTGGAGTTGATAATTATTTTATAGACAGGGTGTGAACATGTTAAGTGAAAGTAACAAATAATAGTTATTTTTAATAACACAATAACAAATAATCATTATTTTTAAAAGAAAATAACTATTAGGTTATATGTGCTTAGATGAGAAGAGATAGGGTTAGTATTCGTTAGCTTATGTTGAGTTATGTTGGGTTGTGGTTGATTAGATTGAGTTAGATTTTGTTTGGTCATACTGTGTTATGTTAGGTTGAATTACATTAAGTTACGTTGGGCTAGGTTAGTTTATGTTGGGATACGTTAGGTTAATGTTTGGTTAGATTGAGTTAGATAAGTTTATTTTCAATTAAACTGAATTAAGATAGGTTAAGTTAGGTTTAGAGGGATTACATTAGGATTGGGTAGGTCGGATTAAATTTGGTTATGTGAGGTTATGTCAAGTTGGGTAATATTAGTTCATGTTGGGTAAGGTTGTGTTAGGCTGGGTTAGGTTGAATTAGTTTGGAATAGTTTATTTATCATGGATTAGTATGAACTAAGCTGAGTTTTTTTGGGTTGGATTAGATCATGTTGGTTAAGTTGAGATTGATTAGGTTAGGCTGTCCTGAGCCTGTATTATTACAGAGTACTAAATTATTGTCTAGCAAAGTATTCGTAGTATATAGTCTGAAAATTAAAAAAAAAATTCTTTCTTATAGCGTACATATTTCCGCGGAGTACCAAAAATCAGAGGAAAAGCTTCTCCTTCTCTCATTTTACTCTCCTCTCCCTCACTGAAATCGGGTAACATTTTTATAAATGTTTACCATTATTTTCATTACAATCAAGCACAACTTTGAGAAAAAAACATTATTACTGTAGGAAAATTAGAAAAAGAAAAAACGAAGAAGAGAGACAGAAAGCAAAAATAACAAAATATCACTGATTGTTTTTCAATCACTGATTGATATGATAACTGATTATTTTTCAATCAGTGATCATAATTGAAAATTATATTCTGGAGTTTCGATCTATACATAATCATTACTAAAAAAAATTCGATTCATGGGAAGTATAGTTTCTTTAAAAAAAATTGAACTGCTTGTTTGATTTATAAAAAAAAAACTTAAATGCTCGCCCTAATTATATTAGTTATGAGATCGTGTTGAAATATTTGTATGCGAGCATAGGCACTGCGACAAAATAAAACAAATGGAGACAAAATGTGACTTTAAATATTCTCGTGGATAATTGTGACGAAAAGTTCGTGTCAAAAATTTGAAATGTTATAATATTCTTGATATCATCAGTCATTATAGCCATCGATAAAGTATGGATAGGATGACGCACAAGAAACGCAAGCATTTGTACCAAATTTACGACCGGGAAACATGACGCATTATGATCGTGATTGACAATAATTAGCTGACATATCGTCGGAATCTGTAGATCCCTTTCAGAATAGCTAAAACCATGTTTGATATACGTTTAGAATTTAGGATACAAATTAAGTGGGAAAAAAGAAACTAGAAATTAAAAGTTAATATTATGTTAGGGACCTTACCGATCTTATGCAACTCAAGTCAATATCGAGTTTTATGCTTACGTATAAAACAAACAAAAAGTATGTTTAAAATTAAATAAATAGTCGAATTACGGTAGACCTTTTTAGGATTGTAGATTAGCTCAATGCATTTATTTGACATGGAGGAATCTAATTCCTTTATCAACCTCATTACTATTTTGTTTCATATTTTTGCTCATAAGTTATTTCTTTTTGTACATAAGTGTCCTTGTCACGTACGACATTTTATAATTCTGACATTGATTTGATATTAAAAACTAACATTTGGGCTTCAGAAAATATTTTCTTTGTCCAAATAATTGAAAAATTGATTATGTTTTACACTTTGCTTTAAACACCTGAAAAACTACTTTGGATTCATTGGACAAAATGAAAAAAAGTATTTTGGATTAAATTTTTTTAGAAAGCAATTGCTTAATTTTTTAAACTACAAAAGTTGGTGTGTATGTGATAAAAAAATCTACCTATCATGGAGAGTTTTGTCGAGTAAAAAATAGAGTTTGACCTCAATGTTGATTAGCCTTGTTAATTTACATGCCATGTATATTGCTATTTCTTATTTTGTATACGTGAGAATCTATACTACTAGAGATAGATCAAGCATTGACCAGCATGTCGTCAATCATTGGGAAAAGTTTTGAGTGTTTTATTCCGATGAAAGTGATCACAGTTATTAAAAAGTTAAAGTTTGTGAATGGGTAATATGATCAACTTTTGCCAAAATCCAACATCATGATGAGCCCGAGAAAATTAAGAAGAAGAAAGTAAAGAAAAGAGAAAATTTAAATCTAGATAAAATACTAGAATTATAGGACCAATGCTTAGACTATTAAGAAATTTGAAGAAAAAATTACAATTTCATCAAACTATTACCATGAAAAGGGCTAATTTCATTTTTAAATAATTAACCTTAACAATAGTGTGATAAAATCAGCTATGTTCTTGCAAATGTAGAGAAGCGTAGATGAACAAGCTTTACGTGTAAATTGAGTGAATGCTATATTTATCGTAACACTAAACATAGCCGCGTTAAATTATTATCTGCCTGTTACTTTTCCACTTAATAAGATTTATAAAACCCTTTTTCTTTTTGGATATCTCTGATAGTTAAAATTATAAATATCCAAAAACTACCTACCGCGGCTATGTCAAGATTATAAAAAAATAGGTTAATTTATTTATATTATTAAAAAAGGATGATGTATATTACTTTCAAAATTGAAATAGTTTTATTTGAACAGTTAATTGAGGTTATAGCATCATGTACAAATACTTTTAAATTTTGTTAAATATGTTGACCAACAATTCATTATTTGAGACTGATTTCATAAAATTAGATTGATTTAGTAATTGTGTTGCATAAAATATTAAAATATAGTTCAAATCATGCAACAATTTTAAATTCTCTTTTTAAATTTTCCTAGATTCTCAATTTTTTAACATTATATTGCGATTTCAATTAAGTTAGTTGGTTAAATGTGTGGGAAATTTTCATTAGCCTATGATTAAAAGTAATCTAAATTGGCTGCAAAATTTTCAATGAACTAAAACTAAAGTTATCCATTAAATGTATTTCAAATATTATTTATATACAATAACAGTCATATTTTTTGTGAAAATACTTTATGTATTAACAAATTATGTATTAACATCAATTTTGGTTCAACTTGATATTTTTTAAGTCTATATTACGACACGAAATAGTTACATCTTAAAATGTAATTTACATATTCTGTTTTTACGTAGATGTATAATGTCGTTTTTGATCCAAATCCATAAGAGGGTCTTTCAATTATATGTTACTAGCTCCATTTCATATTTTGCATTAAAAACGGAAAAATAGAAACAGTGGTTCTAACTGAAATGGTTTAAGGTAAATTTTAGCGAACGCAAAAAAATAAAATACAATCGTTAAGATGATGATTTAAGTTTTTATAAATAACCATCAGAATTATTTATAAACACTTAAATCCGGGCAACAAATCACCTTAAAATTTAACTCTCAAAAACCATCACTAACTACTTAAGCACAACTCAAATAAGCAGGTTAAGCAAATACAGGGTACTTAATTACCCAAACCTGAAATAAATATTGAAGTGTATTAATTAACTGGAATATCATATGAATCAATCCCGGATGGATTACTTCACACTGATCGTACCAACTTTGATGCCAACATGTAATTCTGCCGATACAATATTGTACCGAAGCGACAGCGTCGAGAATCAATCCTAGATATGACGTTTCCAAATTATTCAACACGACACTTGCACGACATTAATAATATTGGCGCTGATTCTGATACGGCATAGAAAATTCACGGACCACTTCAAACTAATCGAACCGATTTCGATACCGACAGGATAGTCTGTTGGAAATGTGAGCTTTAGAACTTTGTGTTTACCATTTGAAAAATGTCAAATATAACGATAAATCACATTTCCTTTATATTTCATAATTAAGAGCTATTAAGATCAATTAGACACGAAATATGAAGAAAACATATTATTATGTTTAGTTTTAGATATGATTTATTTAGAAGGCATATAGAATATATTATTTGAAAAATGATTTGCTTCACAGAAGAAGTTTTACAATTTTTTAATATTAATTTATAAATATCATATCAAAACAAGTGGAAAATTAAAAAATCTCATGCCAACTCTTTTACCAATACACGTGGCATTTAATAACATCTATCAAGTCACTACGTCACACTTTAACTAATTTTGGAATGTGTTACGTCTACAAAAGTAACAAAAACCTTTATGCGAGCGAATAAAAGATATTCTCATGCATGTCACTGCGCGTCTGTCCTGGTCGACTACAGTGGTTGTGAGCGATAAGATTGATGCCGGCATCGACATTGTCGGCTAATTTAAGTACTGTATTTAAATGTACGAGATTAGGTGCCCATCAATACCGATATCGGTATAGTGTAGGTGTTGTGTTGTCTAATGCGAAAATACCCACACCAGGAACAGTGAGCAAAGCTCATATCCACTGTTTCAATGAGGCATTCGAATATTGAAATTACTGAGAAAAGGAAAAAAATGAAATGTGTTTCAATCATTACTTTTCAAATAATCCTTAGAATTGTCATAATATGTGCAAAAGAACCTATTATCCTTTGATCAGGTAAAGAATTGTAAAAATAAGGTAAAATTGTTTCAAATCGTGTTGTGTGAGCGTCTATCAAAATATATAAAAAATATACTTTTTGTAACATGGCTGCTTCGAATTCGTTCTTGTAACACAATCATTGATTGGCAGAAAGTCTTTCTAGTACATTGATGCCTCTCTCCGTACACTCTTTAATATAGCAGGGACCATGGGCTCGCATATGTTCCCCGTAACAAGAGCGTGCTTGTTTCAGCTGGTATATCCAGCATGCGAATAAAAGTTAATTGCAGTTGCGTTGGGAAACTCCGTTAATTATTCACGAGGTACATTTACATTTATATAGCGATATTCTATAAATTACTCATGACTCGCTGGTCATGTGCCTCGTATTGTATTTCAAACTAAAGCCCAACACAGCACATTGCCGTATGAAATATATAAAATATTTGCCAATGTTTGTATAATCTATATGTCTATTTATTTATCTACTTTACTGTATCCAATTGATATACAATGCGGATTTATTGCTACGAGAGCAATCTCTTAGCCCCGACGAACGGCCGAGAATCGAACCCGGGTCCCCGCGGTGCGCCGCATCTTCCAAGGCCGCATGCCTTGTGATCAACCAAACACATTACAATATATATACATATGTTCATGACAATTCTATATATTGAATATTTAAAAATATGATTACTAACTAATAGATATTACAGCTGGTGCATATGTATTATTTATTACCATAAATCAAGTATAAGTTTGACTGTTACATATCACTTATGTCTATCTAAGGATTCGATTCTTGAATAATATAGTGAATTTCTATTAATTATCGATTATAACTTGATTATAACAAAACACTATTCTCTTTTATATATTTAAAACAGTTGGAACTGAGCCCATAACCCATTAAACGTCGGTTATCCAATATAGAATTATCCGAAATTTTATTAATTTTACATTTGAGTTAAATATTGTACAATATAAAACTAAATAACAATACGAGTATGAAAGGAATAAAGAAGAGAATATTTTGATACGCTATATTATTTATCACAATAAAAATTGAATAAATAAGCATTTCTAAAAATTGCCTAACTTAAACATTAATTTATAATGTTAGAAGACAAGTATTTTGTTAATAAATCAGCCGACATAAAATTGTTAGGAAAATATACTACATTCACATTATTTAGAAAAAGCTCGCAAACAAAACGATGGCCATTTTTAAATTTAGTCCTTTGATATAAATAAAGATTGGATGACGATTTAAGTATACAGTTTTCATACAAATCACCAGATATTTCAACCCACAATCTTTGCAGATTTATTGCTTCTCTACTTATTGCAACAAGAGCCATATATTCAATGAAACCGGTACCTTTGTTTTTTTACTTTGCAAAATATTTTTTGCTTTGCACAACTAGATGTTATAAAACAAAAATCTGGTTTAAAACCTTCTATCTATTAAGTCACTGGACCCATTTACATCTACACAACCACGTAATTCTACTTTATCTTTAGCATATTTAAGAAAATATTGTCTCGTTATCTTTATAAGTTTGACTATACCTTTCCCATAACTTTAATGTATATCTGAACAATTATTGTTAAATTATAAATTCGATGCCATCATACCTACCACCACTACATTTAAGGGGTATTTCATTTGCAATAAAATTACAACAGAAAATTACAATTCTGTCAGAAAATATTACAAAAGCCAAGATGAAAAAGAAAACTCAGTTGAGTATTATTTAACCAATTTCTAATAACTGTATAGCGTTTTTTTGGGATACTAAACAGGTAGTTAAATGACCCCTTTTTATGTACAATTTAATATTAATCTAATGTACACTATGAAAAAATTGTTTGGCAAAATATTAATTATAATAAACATACAATAAACAGCAGATATGTTTTTCGATAACAAAATTTAATTTAAATTTGCTACAAACATACACGTACACGTGCACGCGTGTACGCTTACACAACATGCGCGCGCGCACAAACACGCACGCGCACATACACGTGTACACACACATACGCGCAGACACTGGAGCACTCACACACGCGCACGCACACATGCGAATATGCGCACGCGTGCGCCCACGGAAAATATACTACAATTAATTCAATTCGAGGTTTCAGCGATTTACTTGTTAACCATGCTTCTTTGGCATCGTATGGATACTTGCTCCTGAATCGACATATCACTTAAAATACTGCGCAAAATACATTACAGTGTTTTCGTTTCTCAGATTTATCAATCGTTATTAAATTTATATGTAGAAATAAATTAACAAAACATATAAATTACATACAAAATTAACAAAACATAAATATAAATTTATACAAATTTATATTTATATGTTTTGTTGTCTTTCGGTCTGTCCATAAATAAATTTTTACTTTTGTTGCAATTTTACTTCTCTCTCAACATTTAAAAGCAAAATATCACTATACTCGGTCGTCTCACCTGGCGGCTCCGTATCAAGCAATTTCATTTTTATTATATTCGCACTAATCTTAACACCTTATTGGAAACTTCTCCGGTACTTTCGCTAACAACAATGATCCGACCCATTAATCACTTATTTCGAAATAATTTCCGCATGATCTGCGATATTTCAATGACTTGTGTCACATACGAAGTCATTGCATCACAATTCACGAGTCTAATTAATAATAAATGACGAAGTAAAGTTATTTTTTCTGAAGAAATCGCGATCATTGAACATTGTTTTCTACTCTGTTCATAGCTCTTTAGCAGATTCCGTTGTTTTAATACGAACGTATAATGACGAGTCTAATGTTAAAACTAGCTTTGCTTTGACGTTTGCATCCATATGTGTGGTTGCTACGTCTGTAGATTCCGTCTGGATTTTACCTGATGTATCTTCCAAGATGAGTAAATTCTCCGTCGCAAAAGCCCACTCATCATGTTATCTCCGTCTTCTAATTTCGGCACACTTTGACATTTGAAGCCATTCTTGTACAATGCAACGTAATAATGTTTACTAGATTATAACAAGACGCTATTAATTTTTATATATCTAAAATAGTTAGAACTAGACCCACACAGTATGATAAAAGATGGTATCATCAGTATGAAAGTAAAAAAAGACAAGAACATTTTGATACGCTATAGCAAATTTTAGTGTGCATTTCCTAATTCTCCTTGTTTCAACACTATAGTTGATTTAGAGATTTGATTGTCTTTTTTTCCAATATTCGCGATTTCTAATGAAAATCTATTCCTATTATTTTAATTTCTAAGAATTTCTTTAAAAAAATTAAAGTTTTGAAAAAATTTCTTAATAAATATATATATTTTTGATATATTATACTTATATATTCTTCTCCGTGATGGGGGCAAGTTTGACAACACCTTTTTGAAATTTTCTTTGTTTTCTTTTCAAATTATATTTATTAATACTGTGACCAAAGTTTTTCATAATGCCAAAAAATTATATTTGTCTCCAAATATTTTAGTTCGATAACAATTAAATTCTCTTAGCAATATATTCAAGGCATTTCTGTTCTTTCTTACTTATAGAAAAAAAGGGTTATTACATTTTAAAATAAATTGTTTAATTGTGCAGGACCTCTGTTCAAAGTAATTATTTGGTTTTAAAGGGAATAATCATAAAAGAAATTAAATTTAAAGTGGGTAATTAACTCATTTTTAACATCATGTGTTTATATGCTATGCACACTTAAAGTAATTCGTGTTTCGAATTCATCTAAAACTAATGGAGATAAGTAAACATGAAAATAATGTTGAAGGTCGTATGTTTGTACGTGACTACGCTATTAATATATATTTTTTACCAGTTGATTCAATTTTAGGGGCAATATACAATTGGCCTAAATGGTAAGATAATTTTTTAAATTTGTTAAAAAAATCAAAATATTCAATTAAGTCTGTTTCAAACAACTAACAACGAACAAGTTGAAACTGAATATCCAAACAATGTTGAAAATAATTTAACAAATTCTCTTTCCCATTTCCGATAAGAATGTTATGGGATCAAAAAGTTAATTCTTCTAAAGCTAGCGCTCTTTTTTGTCTTGCTCTAATTACCAATTTGCCTTTTATGTCCATCTGTGTCGCAGGCAGAGTTCTATTTTTCCGTTTTATTATTTATCATAAAGTGCACAATGTTGAATTATTTATATATTAGTAACATTTACGTTACAAATATATTGTCATTAAAATAATTATTCTAAAAATTTCAAAATTATTTTATCCAATACAATTATTATGACAAAAAATATTAAATCAAAATCAAAATAAAAGAAATTGTTTACAAAATTATAATGAAAAAAGGGGGTAAATTAACTAAAATAGCATGTATAAAAAATTATAACCAAACATTGCAAAAAATGTGAAATAAAACCAATGACAAACCTGAATCGGAAAGGTGAGTTTCATAGAATATTTGGATCTCGGTATTGTTTATATTTGTGGGAAAAAGTAACAAGAAGAAACAATGTACGAGAAAGAAACGTCTTGTGTTTAATTTTTTATCAAAAAATTTAATTTTTTATCTTTTTTGTGTTGGCACTTTGATTTACGAAAAAAAAATTTTAAAAAATACAAAAATAAAATGTCTTTCTACTACTAGTAGAAGTTAGTTTTTTGATAAAATTTAAATTTACTTTTATATACAACTCAACGCCATCTTCCAGTGGAAACTTCGTAAGAGGTTCATTTTGTCGTACAACGTTTTATACAGTAAATAAAAACTTACCTGCCTGCCGTGTCTTCCTACGCCACATCAAAAAATAAATATGAATGAATTAGTAGACTTGATTTCCATTGACGAATACGCTAAAATCTAGAGCCAAATGCACCATTTATTAAAGAATTATTTACCATAATGACCTGTAAATGGATTCTGTATGTATCTTGAATGTTTAGGTTAAAATACAGTTTAAGGCATTTTACTTTTTTTTCAATAGATTATAGAAAATATATTTTTACACCGTAATGTAAAAATATATTTTCGGACCGAAGCGATCATTGACGTAAGTAAGATAGCTTTCGTGTAATTTGAATAAAATTCAGTGAATGAAATGATGGATTGCTGCAGCATGTACAGAAAATATTTATTTATTTAACTTTATTGCAAGTTTAGAAAACTAAGTATGCAGTGACGGACTTATTGCTACAAGAGCAATGTCTTACTGCCGAACACAATTAATTAAATGAGAAAATTAAGTGCTGTGGCAGATTGTAAGTGATTTTTAACTTAATTGATTATTAATTATTTAATGATTAATAATTATACTGTCATAATGTATGGTAATAAAATAAGATTAATTAAAAACAAAAGCAAATCGACGCTTTAGGGCTAGAGAGGGGTTAAGTATAGGTTAAAATAAAAGGGATTAATGTCTGCCGATTGTAAAAAATATTGTAATTTTAGACGACTTTTGAATAGAGACAACGAGGGTGAACTTTGTATATTTGTGGTCAGTTCATTCCATAATCAAGTAAAGTATGTAGTGAAGCATTATCTATAGAATTCAGTTGTATGTTGAGGGATTCGGATGGTATACTTGTTTTTCAATCGTATTCTGAGGTCGTGGTATTTCGACTTCGGATTCATTGGAAACTAGATCTAAGGTATGAAGGTGTAGTAAAATTATTGAGGATATTATATGAAAAACTTAGAAAATGTAGTTTGCGTCGGCCACAAATCTTTAACAATTTAAGTCGTGATTGATACTCGGATAAACGGTAATTTTTTAAGGTAAAAATATAACAAATATACAGGTTTAGAAGTCGTTCTAGTTCGTTGAATAAATGTTCATTTATATTAGAATAACACACGCCTCTATAATAAAAATAGGCAGAAGTAAAGTTTAACAAATATGTTACTTTAGTGGGAAATGAGAGAAAATTTTGAAGCTATTTGGGAGAGTGTATTTTGAAAAAAATCTTACGGCTAACATCATTTGCTTCAGAATGCCATGTTTGATGTTAAGCAATTAGTAGGCCAAGATCATATGATTGATATATGTCATATATCAGAGACACGTTTTATTAGCAAATCGTTTATTGGATTCAAGAACTACTCGAACTGTCATTCAATCTTGTAAACACTGTTAGTGGAGGTGGTGTTGTTATTACTATAAACAATATCAAACACTTTGAAAAAGAAAAAAATATAATTTTTGACATCCGACTGCCACGAATGAGACAACTACACAAAGCTTCAAAGTAAGTGCAATGTATTACCCGCCTAGGTATAATATTTATTCCAATGAATTTATTATGCTTTTCCACAATCGATAATTTTGCTTCATCACCAGAGGTGTCTTCAAGGCTAAGCACATCCACTGGGACTCAAGGCTAATAATTTATAAGGTACGAAAGTTATACAGGTCTGATGATAGTTATGGATACGTATTCATATTAAATTGCAAACCAACATGTTGGCCCATAGATCGTGATTAAACTTCAGACTTAAAAGAAATTTCGTGGTTAAAAATGTATCATTGAACTTTATTAAATTTGAGTAGGACTTGATATAAACACTAGTCATTCTCCAATTTACCTAACAGATAAAAAAACGTCAACGTGAACAAATGAAAACTTATTCAGATTAACAAATACACAGATCGTAATTATTTTAATTACTTACTAGAAAATTACATTATCCTGATCTTATGGTACTGATAAAACTTTTTTAGATACTCCTATGGAAGTTCCTAATGAAATTAAAAACAACGTCAACGCGAAGAAAATATTTGCGAGTTGATCTACTTACAGGTGAGATATTAAATAGTAAAAAAAAATTAGTTGAGTTAACTACTCTGGTCAATGCCTATATTAAGTTAATTAGACACCGAAATTTGGCAAAAAATACGAAGGAGGATAAAATGAAAATGAGTAGAGCTATATATGAAATACGATGTATGAGCTACATACGGCGAAAATTAGAAAGAGTCTATATACGCTGTTATTTAATTTAGTAGTAGGTTTACCATTAACTTGATAAGTTTGAAAATGTTTAATGAGATTAACAAGGCTCTTAAAAGAGTAAGGTTGAAGTTAGTTATAACTCTTGCTTCTTTTAAAACATGCCTTTTTATAAAATTATTTTTTAATTTAAATATTATTCTGATGGTTGAAGATTATACATATACAGTAATAATAAAAAACAAAACATTTAAGTAAATATTCTTATCTTATGTTATATATGATGGCTGTTTTTTCGGCGACTACTTAAACGTAGTCAGGTTAAAATGAAATAAACATACTCGAAGCGTATGTATGTATGTCGTTTGTAGAGTATGTGAGTATTTTTATTGAAAATTTTGTTTGTCACGTCACTGCAATGTTTAAGTTTAAGTATATTGAATGAGTAATAATGACGATTTCGATAAGGTAAAAATGTGTTATTATAACGCAATTATATTTGTGAAATCATTACCAAGAGCCCGTCTCAGTCCACTGATATACATAGACTTCTCTCGATGCCTGTATTTTTGTAGGGTGATGCCTATAATCGTCACCCTAAGCAGACGGGTTAGCAATTTCACTGCGTAAATTTTCATACTGGTGGTGCTGTTGCAATTATTGTTTGTGGTATTCAGCTACACTATTACAAACAGTACTCCAACCCCGCGTCATGAAGATTATGTCTTGCAAACGTATCGGCGTCAACATTGATATAATGCAAATAACGATAAAATACCGGCTTCCTTTAAGGTAATGGTAATAGTATCCATTACTGAACTGTTTACTTAAGTTTAAACTTGAAGCATGCATTGATGTTCTTTACTCGACTTTAAAAACGTGTATCAATATAATTCAGTTCCTACCCACACGCTATGTGTCTATCCTTTGTAGCTCAGTCAGAAGTCATTATTATAATGAAGCTTTTCTTACCATTAGATAAAAACGTTTTGTCTTATAGTTTTGAGAAAATTTTGGGCCCGTCTAACTTTCTGGACTCGCTTGATAGTCATCGTTTCGATATATCGGTATTTACGAGTATGTGTAAATGAAGAACATGAGTATCGGAATTCCAACAATACTTAACAACTCAATCACTCATTTGTATTATGGTGCGTTGTTTAATATGAGTAAAATTAAATTTACGAAATGTACCATATTTATGTACTGTATCAACAAACTTAATTTTTTTTTAATTATATATGTTATATTGAATTTTAATAAACTATCCTTAGGCAACGTTAGTCATATTATGTTTTTCTTACTACGAACTTTTGAAAATTGCTTCCGAAATAATCTTCAAATCGATGCAGTTCTATATATTACTTTTCTCAAATTATTTTATAGTTCCTGCGGTATTTATATTTTCCTTTTCACAAAATTCGGAGCAGTGTTATATTATTCATTTTGTTTTTGAACTACTATGAAAATAGCAAGCATATTTATTAGGGATATGTCTATTTACGGCAATGTGTGGTGGTGTCATAAAAGTATAACTTGAATGTAATAATACATTACAAGGAAGAAAGTGTATGTCTAGGCCTTTGAGTGACTAAATATTATTTTTGATAGTGTTATATGAACATTTCATTATTCTAATGGCAGCGATAAACCTATATCTTATGTAACTGAAATTTTCGCAAAACTACGATAAAATCTATATATAATTTGGTTCTCCATTATCACTGTTTACTCAATTTTTGTAAGAAATGAAATTAGGATGTGTCTGAATATGTATATTGAATCTTACACCACTGTATGAAGTCATATTCAAACAGTTCTTGCAATACTTTATTCATCGTAGGACATATATTTACTTTATAAATATTCAATTTCTATTCCCTTATATTTAATGATCTTACAATAATGAAAAATTTTGGTGTTTACGCTACTTTTCTCCATTTAACACTATCTTTATTGCACTTAAATATTCATATGTTTATATATATATATATATATATATATATATATATATATATATATATATATATATATATATGTATATCTATCTCATCTGATTTTGTCCACCCCGATAAACATTTATATATTAACGTAATTATCAAATTAATTCTTGTGAAATAATGGATACTACCAATATTATTGTAAGTAAATATATGTACATATGTTACCTTAATAAAAGGTCCACCAGCTACAAAACCTACAGGTAAATTATATGATCTCGAAAGGGGTAAAAGAGCCTCAAATAATGAAATTCTACACTGAATCCGTCCGAGCATTTCGACGGAGTAACCGTAGACAATTAGCGCCTTCTCTTTGTTCAAGTGCGGGTTTGCCTTTTGGGGTCGGACTAATTCTCCTCACGAGCCTTACTTTAACGAAGCTCCCACGAGTGGAACTAATCGATTATTAATTATATCATTTAGTGGCATAGAAAATGTGGTGATATGTTAAAGGTTTGAAGCTTGTAAGCTGTCCAGCTGTCTTTCGAACGAGGCGTGCAATTTAAAAGTATATCCTAATGACATTGTAATCATTCAAGATACATTTCTAATAGTTGATTATAATTAATATTTAATTTAAAATTCAGCAACGCTTCAAAATCGACTAACTATTACACTCGGTGGATAATGGAAAACTGATATTCTTCGCTTACTTATATAAAATTGAATATATAGTAAAATTAGAGAATTGGTATATATTGCGGTAAGTTTCCCGGAAAAAAGATTAATTTGATCTTTTGACCTAGTCTGATTTCTAAAATGTAAATTCGTATTTAAGGAAAGTTTTAAGAAAACGCATATAAAATGGCAGTCTTTCGCATCCCATTGATGTTCGTGAAATTAGAACGTTTCCGAAAGTTAGAATGAAGTTTCATATGGCAATGTCACACGTTTGGCGAACGAGAGCTAGTCCGAAAAACGTGTAAGATTCGCTATATTTGCAACAGTATAAAAGTATAAGATTTTGACCGACACCTTTGCTTCAGTATAAGCGTTTGTGTGTTTACAAGAGTATATAACATTATTTTTCTGTTGGCTTTCAATTGTGAGACAATCAGCCGACAGACCGTTTCATTACAAATGATGAGTTATGACTTTATCATTTATTAAATATCTAAAATTGATTCATTATTGATTAAACTGTATTTATTATATTCATTTAATCAAATAATTAAATTTCATTTTAAAATTAATTTTACCTTTAATTTCATAAAAACAAGGAAACAAATTTAATACAATTAACTTAAAAGCAATAAATAAAATAAAAATAAATAAATTTAATTTAAAATCCATTTAAAAAAATTAAATGATAAAAAATAGTAATATCATTATTAATATAAATATAATATAAATTGATTGTCTACAAATATATTTTTCTGCTAGTTTTCAAGTGTAAATGAAGCATCTACCAGACCGTTTTTAAATATGTTTGTTTATTGAAATTGAACGCTCTCCGTTTATTTACATTTTTGAGATAATTACTTTTAATTTCAAAATTAATTCAATTACTTTCAAATTGATTTTAAAGTAATTAAAATAAAATTAATGTGTGTCCCGCGACACCTCTCGTTATCTTCATATATATATATATATATATATATATATATGTACATATATATATATATATATATATATATATATATATACATGTATATATATATATATATATCTATATATATATATATATATATATATATATATATATATATATATATATATATATATATACATTAGTACTGCTTTTAATTAAATCTGACGTCGTTTGACTATGATAATACGAGTGTTCCCAACGAAAGAATGTTTAGAAGAACAGCTCTTCATACAAGGTAACAAAACTTTAATTTTTGAAATATCATATTCCGCTACTCGTATTCGATGGATTAGTAATAGTAATCAGCATTTTAAAAGAAGTTGTACTTAATTTATTAGAAGAAAAATTACGTTTTTTTTCTAATACAGCTTGTTGTTTTTGGAAAAAGTAATTAACAAATTACAATTTGCTTATGAGATGACCAATTTGCAGGAATTTTCTTTTGTTTTAAAGAAGTTTTTTTTCAATTTTTACGTAGGTAAATTATATTTTAGCAAGTAGAAAATTGGTGCTAATTTAAAAATAATTAACTATTTCTTTGTTTAAACGACATTCCACATTTATTCGTAATAAATAGTTTTGTAAATTTAAGTTATTGTATTTTTCTATTTTTATGAATTCAACGCAAAAATTCCGTTGCGATCACATTTGCAAAATTTTTATTGTTTTTTCAAGTATTATATATATATATATATATATATATATATATATATATATATATATATATATATATATATATATATATATATATATATATATATAATTTGTAACGCTCGTTAAAAGTTATGAACTAGTCGATTACTACGTTTAATGTAGAAATTCTATGAAATTAGAGAGAATTTATTGTTGTTATCGTTTGACATATGAATATGGTCGATATTATTATCTGGATCGGAGTCGTCAATTAGGTAGGAAAGCTCTTCTTCAACCTATAATGCTAATAGTTTGATCAAAAAAATGCAGAATTTGATAACTTTACTAAAAATACATTAAAATATTAGCTCGTTAATCCAACAACACCATATATTATATGTCATTGAAATTATTTTACAATTTTCTATCGTCACAATTATTGCCTTGAATATAGCAATATCAAAACAAAATTATTTCACTAAAGTCGTTTCACAAAACTTCATGAGGAAAAACAAGATAATTTTATGGACTAATGATAGTCAATCAACCAACTGGGGCAATTTGAGTTCTAAGGATTCAACCCAGGTACAGTTGCGCATTACATCCAATTATAATATTTTGGCCAAGGAAATAAAGTAAATATGTATTATTTGAAATCTGTCAATATAAAGTTATTTGGTTTATTTAACTTGCTTTGATTGAACAAGCGGTATAATTGAGTACTTTTATTTCACAAACATTCTTTAAAAACACTCTATTTATAGTATCGACGACGTGTATATATACTGTATTTACGTATGTGAATAGGCGTCCATTAAAAGAAAGGCTCATTAATAAACGCTCGCTTTTGATCAAATGCGCAATTAGTAAGACTGTTCACTTGATAGCAAATAAATATATGTACAATCGTTTGTCTTTATTTCCAATGGACCTATCCAATGGAAAATTTCTGATTTCGCTGGTATTTTCAGCGAAATAAATCTGTGATGTATGAAAAGAAATCACGTTTCGAAGATTTTAGGCTATATTATATGTATATTAATATATATATATATATATATATATACATATATATATATATATATATATATATATATATATATATATATATATATATATATATATATATATATGTAACTGCACTCTACGGTTTCACTCGCGTGAAATTCAGAATAAGAATTGTTTTTCTCTCATGTTGGTCTTTGTTATGTACTATTATCCTAGTAAATTTCATTAAAATCCGTCCAGTAAATTTTGCGTGATTGACGCATAAAATAACATACGATCAGATAGACAAAAATTGTAAAAAAAGGTGTTCGACCTATTTTCATGCTACACTCTAAATCAATCACTCCAAAATGTTTTCCATGTACAGAATTTACTCTGTTGCAATTTAAATGTATGTATAGATACTCGTAAGAGCTTATATTTTTTACTTTAAACGAATTAAAAGAGATCGATTTTTAATTCTTTATTGTATTTAACTCAGTATGAAGTTGTGTTTCTCACATAATATAATCCTCTGTAAATAAGAAAATAATTTTTACCTTGAAGTTGCTTGGAAGGCGCCCAACGTAAGGTTGGGAGATATAAAACCATTAAGTTAGAATAAGAAATATAAATGAAAAGGCGCATAAAATTTGGATGTTAAATTAAATCATGATAAGTATATAAATGATGTTCATATCCAAACCATAAATATAATAAAATTCCTATTTATATTGTTGATATTACGGCTTAGAGACGTGCATAAATATATTTTTATATTCTTAATTTTTATTCAATAAAAACAATTTATCAACGAAATTTTAAAAGAAGGCAAGGTTAAGGATTTTTTTGGGACTCTTGGAAAAAATATATCTTTCAAAGTTTCATTATAAATTGTGCACATTTATGCATCTTTATGCACAATCTACAATGAACTCTAACAGGAGTAAGCGTGTATAAAAAGAAAACAGAGGGAAATAAAGAGATTATATTGCCACGATTTCTTCTAGATTACTTTAAGGCTAAGCTATAACTGGAATCGAGAGCGCAGGATTGCTTAAAAGCACAATTATTTTCAGTACTGGGCACCTGCATCAAAATCGAGAGTTTAAATTCACTATATCATTAAACTATCCTTCTTGCCACAAGCAGTAGATTAAAGTATAATATTGAGTTACCACCTTAAAGCTATAATTAGAGGACCTGTTTATAAATGTATATATATATATATATATATATATATATATATATATATATATATATATATATATATCACAATGCAGGATAAACTATTTACACGCGCCAGTTGTGTCATGTTTTGCATATGAACACCTTCTAGCTTTATTTACATATTATAACGGGCTGTTATATACGTTCCTTGCAGTGTGCTCCGTTAACATATCCGCATCTATTACATTTCGCTGAAGCGATCACCCTAAGTCGAGTAATATTATACAATTCTGATGACTTTACAAATTATATGTACCCAATTTTTACACTAATTTTATGTAAAGGGATTCCTGGAGTGGAAAATAAATGTCGAATTTAATGATGTAGTGAGTGGATTCATCTTAGTCGACGACTCCATTTATTGATATAAACTGTCACCATCGACACTCTCAAGTATACTGATGTTAATTGCTGCAACTTGGTCATCGTGTGGGCTTAAAATTGCCCCGCTGCAAAACCAAAAATGTTTGAAGACTTATTATTAGGCCTGCGTTACTGCAGTAACCAGATCTTCATTTTATATAATCATTCGACAAAAATGATCTGGCAGTCTGATTTGTCCCATATCCTCTGATTAAGTACCCTTATCTGTTCCTAATAACAAACCGAAAAACTCTTGCACATTAGAGATGCCTCCTCTTCCCTTTCATATTTATTGCGAGGTGCCAAAGTGAATACATCTCATAAAATTATACTTCAATTACATAAAATTCATGCCTTTTCAATCTCTCCCGAAATATCATACAACGGAAAATATCACAGAGTTTTACTGTAATCTAATCATGTGGCAATTTTAAACAACGAATGTGAAGTTTTGCCACCGGGTAACAATATTGCCACTATATTAAAAAATGCCACAGCTAAAGCTATTTTCCCATGACTTCGGAATTCGACTTAATAATTTTGGTGAGGTATGTTATTTCCCGTACCTTCAAAGGCATAAAAAACATCTCCCTCAAATTTTCTGTGGCACTATGACGTACACATTCAAAAACTATCTTTTTCTGCGGTGCCATGTGGAATTCAGACACGAAAAGTATCGGCTATTAGTACCACGCCATAGTGGATCTTGGTTGTAAGTTTTCTTTTACTACGTTCTCCAGCTTTGTTTTTGGTTTAAGCAAACCGTAATGATGGATTGGGTATCCTGCAATCAATATTTTGACTCGCTTTCAAATGATGTGCCTTGTAGAAAAAATACTCTGCTAATAGGTCCTGGTGTTTTGGCCAGAGTTTTTTATGGTCAGATATTGAAGAAAAGATCAGTATCATAATGTATAAGTGGAGCAAACGACGAGGGTCCTCACTAATTCAGACCTTGGTAAGAGAGTCGTTCTAGTGCTAATCCCCACGCGTTCTACATTCGACATGGAATGTTGAACATTACATACAATTTACAATTTTTTAGTCATTGAAGTGTGTGGACCACCGCCCAACATGTAATACCATGCGCAAATGATAGCATTGAGGTATATTCAGATGAACAATATATATATATATATATATATATATATATATATATATACACAGTTTGAGGACTTGTTCCTTAAAACACTTATTTCTCATACGTGTAGTAAGAGATGTATAGGAAAACTAAAGATACGTTAGATAGCTTCAGAGGACCTGATAAAACTTCTAGCTTGGAATCTCGTGACTTCATTGCCATTATTTGCGACACCTAATATAGCTTATTCACTTCCTTTATTGATGTTTTTACAAATATTCTTAGTGTTTTTAACACTATTTGATATTTCCTTGTTAATATGACCTTCAAATGTTTTGACTACATGGGTGAATAAGATACAACCGATCTGTTATCAAGAACAATCTCATGAAAACCCGTTTTCTTGGAATTATTCATCGCTTTCCGTTAAAAATACTCAGTAAATTAATAATAATTCAGTTAAAACTGAAACGCCGTTTTCTTCGAATTATTTATCGCTTTCAATTAAAAATAATATTCTATTTAACGAGTTTGTAGTTGTATTATTTATTACATCCTGTCTCTTTTGAGATTTAAAAAGGTATGCGATGATATAATGCATGCGATGATATAATTCACTACCCAAGTCGCATCCCATGTTGCTCTTCAGCTTTCGCAGACATAGCCGTCGTCTGGCGCTTACGATCAGCAATTAATCGATCTTTTTGTTGTGAAAATGTCTCGGGGGCATAAAATTCAACATGACGTTCTCGATTAGCCTTCAACCGTATATCTGACGCTCGAGACTCAGCGTGACGCTAAAGGTCAGAAGTCAAACTATCTCACGGTCCGTATACGTACCTAACGTTCAAGAATCGGCACGTCGATTACGATCTAAAGACAGACTTAAGTGATGCTCTTCGCTATTTTTGCCTAACCCAGAAGAAACTACACAAATACGCTGAATACTCAACGGAACTTTGCATTTATCATTACTTTTTAAAAGACAACAAATAGTCTGAGGTTCTCGTTCAGTAGCTAATCTAATTTCACACTCATCCTTAGTTTCTTGTGAGTGAAATGTTCTTATTTTCTTCCGTCCTCTTGAATACTGAGAAAACATTGGTAAATTTCTGCCAGGTATTATTTAGACATATAATTTATAGTTCAACCGTAAAGCAATACCAAGAAGTCCTTAATCCACTAATACCAATAATATAAATTCTAAATCCAGTTCGAGAGGTTCTTATTTATTTATACCAAAGTTAGCCATATGTTTAATTTTTCAAATCTAGTCCGTAATACTCTTTAAACCAAATCTAAAAATTACAAACACTGCTAATAAGTGGCGTTAATTGTATATTTATTTTGATATTATTATTAGTCAAAGATGAGGTTCAGAAAATTTTAATATTTAAAAGTAACATAGTGTAGTGACCATTATTGTAGAAACTTAAGGAAAAAAGTCGAGCGGCCGAATTTACCGTGGTGTTATAGTTAGTACGGCACGACGCTGACCTAGGTTTAATATTCGCTATTACATCACTGTTAATCTAAGAGTCATGTCGAAACTATTATTATTGTTATTTATTACTATTATCCAGTTTTTTATCACTATTATCTAGTTTTTATTTTATAATAATTTGCATAATATTTATTAGCATGAAGTTTATTAAAAATTTCAGTAGATGTCGTTGGAATTACCATGTCGTATTGCACCTATGGGCATAAAGTTTAATGAAAACTATAATGGCTGGCATTGGAAGTAATATATCATAATATACCATATAATATATCAGCGTAATAGTTTTTAAGTGAGCTTATAGACGGCGTTATCAGTACCAATTTTGTAATATTTATGAAGTCATTCTGAAGAATCTTGTATAAAATATGTTCTACGATATGTTAGAGAATGAAACTATTTTCTACTAAAACTATTTTCGTCGAACAGACCTGTGGCAATATTATAGCTAGCTTATAATTTATATCATCTGTCAACAGCAGAGACGTATAACATTATAACTCCCCTCAATTTAGCACAAGCCAAACGGTGTCCCAAATTGGAAATATTCAGGTTTTTAATTAGTTTAGACTGTTTAATACGCTTAAAATAATAATTTTGGTAATAATTTTTTATGCACCTATTGCACGTATCCACTAAAACACTAATTGCACTCTAGATAGAGACACTAGCCAGAGAAGTAACTTTCTAGCTACAGTGCTCAGACATTGCCTGTACACTGTAGAGTGTTTTTTGTCTAGTAGAGTAGAGAAGTTCTAAAGTGACCCTAGCTAGATTATTTACGATCCTCTATATACACTGATGCAGACCTCTTGATATTTATTAATCTACGCAGACTTTTGATCTAGAGAAGAGCGGAAATATTTTTTTATTTTATTTATTCTTTGGTGTGTTCCGGCAAAGAAAAATTGCTGCTGCACCTGGAAGTTTTAAGTAAATAAAAAGAAGGGAAATAAAAACGAAATTGTGAGTTAGGGAGTGGATATCCAAGAGAGACGAAGAGGGAGTTCATACAAAGTTATAAAAGAAACTGAAAGCCCAAGATGTAAGTAGTTATGTAAGTTTTATACGAATGACACTTGAGGATTTTCAGTATTTGTTGGTATTAATTGCACCAAGAATTGTAAAACAAGACACTCATCTTTCAAAATCAGTATCACACCTTACACTTACATTAAGATTTGTCGCTATTGGTAATAGTGTTTCATAAAAACGTCGCAAAATAACTATTTTATGTATGTTTATATGTTGTAGGTGACAGTTATAAGTCCTTAAGTTATTTGTTTCGAATTCCACCAACAATTGTTTCTACGATTGTTCCTAAGGTGTACGGCCCCCTATATTTGTCTCTATTAGTTCAATTAACTTAGTAACTATTTTCTTCTCCCAAAAAAATTTTTCTTCTTTATCTGCAGAAATTCCAATTTCATCCACTTTAAAAACAAATAATTAATGTTAAAAACTACTGAAATTAAAAACAAATTTGGCAATGTTAAATATCTTATTAAAATAATGTAGTGTAGAAGTAAATAAAGCATTAGAAAAATCTATTAGTAAGCTGAATAGTGCTAAAGGTAGATCCCTTTAGCACTATTCAGCTTACTAATAGATAAACCTGGAGCGTAGATGATGGTAGAGATGTCTTGTACGCTGCACATGATTAGTCTAGTTAGATCGTCTATCTAGAGCCTAGGGTGACACTATCTAGAGAGCTCTATTTTCTGTGCACACTATAGATTTAATATAGAAAACTCTATTACCACTCTAGCTAAAACAGCTCTAGGTAAAGTATATACAGTGTATCGTCGCCGGTAGAAGCGCGATATGGGTAATAATTCTGAAAAAGCTGATTTCAAAACTAACAATTAATATTTTCTTTTAGATTAAAAAAGGACATTTCCTTTCACAGCTATTTACTTGTTTTTTAAACAGTTAACAATTTAAGTGGAAACTAATAATGTTGAAACTAGGTTTGTACCTTTATTTTGGATTGTGAATACTATTACCGGTAAAATCGGGCTTATTTTTTAAAAATATTTTTTAATAGAAAAAAAAAATTATTAAGTCTTTTTTCGCAATTTTTGCCTCAGCATTAATTTTTACAAACATTTTTAAAATATTTTATGGTAAATTAAAGCTCTCTATGAAAAAAATAATAAAATTTATTTAAAAAGAATTTGATAATATTGCATGTTTTAAAAAAATGCATGATGTAATGATAACGATTTTAAAATTACAATCAACGGTGAGTAGAAATGTCTTTAGAACTAATGTTCGACCATTGAAAAACATAAAGTGAGAGATAATTCAATGGTAATGAGATCGCAACCGTTTATATATGATAGGTTTTACGATCTAGGAAGTTTAAACATTGAATTTCGAAGGTAGCTGATTTGTTAGAAATTCCAGAAATCTAGTTAGAATTAAGCATTACTCATGATTTGCACTTCAAGATGATTAATAGTATCATATGTAATATTTTGTCTAATGCCGATAGTACATCCAAGTGTAAATACGACGTAAATCCTTCAGAGATGAATAAGCCTGTGGAACACATTTGCAAAATTGCAAATGCAGAATATTATGGACTTGGCATTTCTTCTCTATATGTCTGAATTAATTCCTTTAAGTGTCTGCCCCATTTTGCGTATCGTCTTCTTATAAAATCATTGTATGTGAGGGGTAACCAAACTATAGCAGATTCCACAAAGAAACAAATTCAAGCCTCATTTAAAGACAAACTTGAACTTATTGTCGATAATCCTAAGCCTTTTTTAGGGTGTGGTCCTAAAATGACGGTAATACAGCCGGTTGATTTTCCAGAGACCCAGAAATTTCTGTTCAAATAACAGGAATTAATGTGGAACTGACTAAAAAATGGCAGTTATTTGTAATGTTTTTTTGTGGATGATATTAACATTGATAAATTGGGTCAATTGGTGAGCAAAATCAAATCTTTATATCTGTATCAGCACTTATGCACGAGATATTGGTTCATGGTATTGACATAATATTTATATGCATACTACTAACAGGGCAATTATTAGAAGAAGCATTAGAAGATCGCCACAAAAAGAACCCAAAAATATGCAAACTTCACACTCGTCTATTCCCTCGCAAGTTCCATTTTGTGCTCATGTTCTTACTCTTCTCCCTTCCTGAAATTTTCATCTTTTTTAATTTTTTTTTCTTTTTCTTACAGTTCTTTATTCAATGAATAATAAAAAAATACGTGGCATTTGCTTTAAGCTATTTATAAAACATTTCAAGCGGATTCATTGTTGGCAATTTTTAATTTGGTTTGTCATCTGGAGGGAATAAAGTTATTTATGAAACCAAGTAGCCCATTAAATGTCAATGGGACCAATTGCGCGCGTATACTTCATTCGTTATTCTACATTTTCAAAAATAAACAATTTTTTTTTAAATTTCGGAGACAAATTGTTTCTCAGTGATGGAACTTTTTAAACAAGACGACAAAACATACCAAATAAAAAGACTAAAAATAAAGTTATTATATTCCGTCATATTAAATATTAGCTATGCTCCACGTTTTCACATTCGAATTAAGAAAATTATTTTCTTTCATATGTTACTCTTAGTTATAAACTATTACCACACCAAATTTTTATCAGAATCCGTCCAGTAGATGTTGCGTAATGGATGCAGAAGTTAACACACAGATAGATAGATAAAAATTCTAAATAAAGGTTTTCCGGCTTCTATTATCATTTTATACATTAATTCAATAACTCTTTTTAAAATATTTTCCATTTATAGAATTTAGTCTGTTACAATTTTATTATATGCATATTTAGCAGATTATTATATTTGTTACTCTAAGACTGCGATGACCTAGTACTTTAATAAAAGTTGTTTTGAAAGTTATTCGATCTAAACTTTCTTCCAAATAACATTTTTCACTAAAAGTAATTCGACGCTAAAAAGAAAAGGGGCAAAAATTAAATTGATAAAAAATAATTGCAGCATAGCTTTTGCTGTCGTTTACGGCTATTAGAGCTAAAATGAATATCTAAATTGAAAAGTGTGAGGCTGAAGATTAAACATAAATCTGACTCAAATGCTAAGTGACACTTGAATGATTACAAAGGGCAATTGCCTTCTAAACGACCTTTCATATATCACTTCAGCGATTTTTTGAATTCAATGCCATAGATATATACGGAGCGATCTGCTGGAAAAAATTCAATTACGGAGGCACAATTTTCACACCGGCAAATATGTTTATACTGACAGGACCAATTTTACATTTCATTCAGCCACAAATTTCTAAATTTGTTGTCATTCAAGGTACGCAGTCCATTTGTGATTGTGCGGACGGCTTTATTAATACATTTCCATACTCACTCAAAAGTCAGGATGTAATATATGAATACATTCCCGTATAACGCGTGTAGTTAAAATATGCTAGTGTAATCGAAGGTGAATATATGATAGTTGCACACAATCTACTCTCTGCAGTATATTGAAAATGATCAAGAATGATATATTTATTGTGTTTTGATATAATAGCTGCGAACATACGGTGAACTTAATGCTACGAGAGTAAGGTTTTCCAATCAGGCACAGGAAAGAAGATAGACGAAAATAAAATGTAGTAAGCAACAATCATTATTAACTACAACTAATCACAAACTAATAAAAACTTACTTAAATGAAATAATCAATGTATATGAAAGAGAATTACCACTCACGCTCTGACCCGTTCGTCACTAGATCTCTGAACCTATACGACATGCGGGTTTGAAATTGGGTATGTATGTTCCTTACACGACACAGGCATCCACTAAGAACGAATTTTATCGAAATCAACCCCTAAGCGGATGAGTGGGAGTGGGTTGATAGAATGAGTCGGTGGCACTATCTCTTTACCCATAAGACCTACAAACTTGACATTCGGCATGTATATCCCTTACGCGACATAGACACTTACTAAAATGGGTTTTACCGCAATCAAACCTTAACGGGATGAGTGGAGGGTGTGTTATTAGAAAATTAGAATAAATGTGTTACACTATCCTTTTACCTACAAAACATACAGATTGGGATTTGGCATATATGTTTCTTACGCGACATAGGTATTCACTAAGAATGGATTTTAATTAAATAAACCCCTAAGCAGATGAATTTGGGTTGGTTGATGGAATAAGTCGGTTACACTATTTTCGGACCTGTATGGCCTACAAACTTGAAATTTGGCACGTATTTTTCATCTGCGACATAGATATCTACTAACAACCAATTTCACCGAAATCAATCCCTGAGCGGGTGAGTGGGGGTGTGTTGATGGAATGTGTTGGTGGCACTATCTCTTTACTTATAACATCTACAAACTTGAAATTTGGTATGCACGTTCCTTAAAGGTGGCATGTACCTTTGGGAGTGGGTTTGCCGAATAAGGTCGGTGGCGCTATCTGCGGACATATATGAGCTACAAACTTGAAATTTGGTATATATGTACCCTACGTGACATAGATATTTACTAAGAACGAATTTCCTCGAAATCAACCCCTATTAGGGTGAGTGAAGGTGGGTTTGTGAAATGATTAGGTGGCACTATTTCTTTACTTGTAAAATCTATAAACTTGAAATTTGGCAAGTTTGCTCTAAATGCGACATAGGAACTCGCCGAAAACAGATATTACTGAAATCAAGCCCTTAGGGAAGAGTGGAAGTGAGTTCGTGGAAAAAGTCGGTGGCACTATTTACGGACTTATAAGACCTAGGAATTTAAAATTTGGCATTTATGTTTCTTATATAACATAAAGATTCGTTAAGGACGAGTGGGTGTGAGATGGTGAAATATGTTGGTAACACTATTTCTGGACTTAGAAATATGAAATATGAATTATACACATATACATATACATACATTTTAAAGTGAATTTAGCTTTAGTATCTAGGAACCATGATGGATGAAGATAATATAATCTACATTGGATTTCATGTTATTTATTTAATTATTATATAATTTATTTCGTGACACTTGCACATTCTAAATTCAGTGTAATATTTTTATGTCTGTGTATTAGTTATATAATAACGTATTGGCATTACATTCATTACAAACATTTTACTACTAAAGTGGCTTTAGTCCGTAACAACTATACTTAATATTAATTATCGTTCATTAATACTGCGAATAAGAACAGCTTCGTTTAAAAACCTTTGATATCAAGTTCGAAAATTTACTACTGAACTCAAAATCACACAGGTTGTAAGTATCCATGAAATAATTCACGAATCGTTTAGCAGTCAAATCGGATTTATGTATTTTATCATCAGCCATATACACTTCAGTTTTAGATATTTACACTCCAACGATGAGAAGTGGCCATAAGATATTATGATGCGATCTTTATTCGTATCATTTGCGCTCCTATTATTTTACATTTTCAGCATGCGTGTGGTTTTTTGGAATACGTTGATAGAAATGAAATTGAACGTAATTTATTTTAGAATAAATTGTTTTAAATACTTACCATTGTACTAAACTACCATGGTCAACACTTCGGAAACAACACTGTATAAAAATATCAGTCTTTGAATTAGAGTAAAAATGTTACAATTCTTAATTCCAAATTTCTTTTATTAAATTACTATTTATAATCTAATTATAAAAACTTAACCAGGAATTTTGTGAAATGTTCATATGGATACACATTTTCATATTGTCAAAGTGCAAAATTAAATTTTTATGTCTAATATAAATATCGATATTAAAATGAACGCAATGAAATTGTTCTAGATTAACTGTTCTCGTTTTTCGCAACAAAATTGACGAAAGAGTATCAGTTTTGAAACTCCTCGATGTCCAGCCACCTGTCGGCTGCAAGAAATTTTCGCGGAGAGCATTTGTCATAGTAAATTGAAATTGAAATCAGCGGTAGTAGTAGTAGCTCAATTTCAAACTTCATATGGAAATATTGTATTTCAACATGAAGGAATATTTTTGGGGGTTCAGAGAGATTTTACAATTTTTTTTTGTAATCATCTTGTTGAGTACCTGACGAAAGCTTATTAAAATACAAATTGAAGAATATATTTTTGCTTTATTGAAATCTAGTTTCTTTTTGATAAAATTCTTCTTAAAATATTATTCAAATACTGATATATTTGAATAAAGTATTTTTTTTGTCTTCAACATTTGATTATTCAAACTTAAATTACAACTGAATTATAAATGAAAGCAAAAAAATGAAGGAAAAACTGACATAAATGACTCATAATAAATGTAAAATTCATAAAATTTACTAATTTTTTTTATATATACAAAGGCAGTAAAGCCGTCGTGCGCATTATATGCCACCGACGCAGATTTGACGTGTGTTGAACGATGTCTGTACAATTTTGCGATAAGGTGGGGAACACTAATTGCACAGATTCCATTTAGATGAGATCGGTTTCTAAATTTAATATGCGTGTGTAAACTAATAACTAATTCACACAATACCGTTCTTTTTTATGAATGAGACCCAAAGTACACTGAATTGATTAATTAGTCTTTGAAAATTATTTTTTTATTCATGTATTTATTTAATTGACGTATTAATTTGGATATTCCCAATACGCAATTTATTTTTTTTATTATAAAATGAATAATTTTATTTTGTTGAACTTTAACAATCTGACATATTTCGGAAATGTGACGAACCCCAGTTTTAGATCTACTGGACTTGTATTTCTATATATGTCCAATGGTAAGAGCGTGTATAAGTAGCACAATGATTTAATGACTAATGATGTATGAGGTGGTAGTAAGCCTAGAGCACATCTGAGTATATAAGAAACTAATATTCAAATCAAACTAACAATAATAATAAAAAAAACCTTGAAATGAGCGTGAGTCCAAAATGTAGACCAGAACTTATAGAAATACTCTAAACTGTATTTTTCTTTATGGTTAAAACGATATTTCTATTTTGTTCACGTAATTAAAACATACACCTTCTACTCTATAAAACTAACTAGGACAATCTGAACGTTTATGCTGAGTTCAAATAATATTTAAAAGTATATATAATAAATTGTCGATTTAGCAATATGTTTCTGGTCTATATCCGAATGCATCTAGTTCTTTATCCAAAGATTCTTCTTATTGTTTTTAGGGTTATATAGTACTGATGTGCTGGGGTATCTGAAGAATACAGCGATTCACGATTTAAATTTATGGTATTATGGCCACACTATCGATCATAGATATTAATTATGTTATTATAAACCAAAAATCCTAGGATATTTATTTATATATTTCCCTTTAACATGTTACTTTAAGAAAATAATAACTTTGTGATTATATTTTTGTTATAATACATATTAATTATATCTTACTTAAATAGTTAATAAGGTTTTCACCTTACAGCCCATTTTTTTTAAATATTCTTTATACACACTGAATAATTTTGTGAATCAAATATGTAAAATAATATTAAACAGTCCTTGGTTATAAAATTTAATTGAAAATCTATGATACGATTACCTGTATGCGGACAAATTAATATCATACTACTTTGAATGAAAACTATAAAAAATAGCATGTCAAAAATTTTTAAAAAAATTATTAGCATTGTGAGAGAATATTTTTTAAATTCGAGTACCTGTGTCCAGAAATGTCTCGTAAAATAGGTTAAATTGTATTTCTTTGTAATTATTCGATTTTTTTGTCTGCCTAAAGTGACAAAGGAAGAAAAAGTATGTAAATGAAAGAACAATTATTTAGCCAATAACACCTTTTTTATATATCTATACATGAAATAAAACTCATAGCTTTATACGACAACTATGCTATAAAAGACACACCGAAATTTTGAAATGAAACATATTTTCATTTCCTTTTTTCCTGCTAAATGTCGTAACAACGAATGAACTTGCTGGTGACAATAAATTACAGCGCGGATATTAAATTATTTACTTCAGATAAAAAAATCTCAACGGGCTTTTACTGTCTTGTAAAATATTTCATAGTTCACCTCTGTTAGTAACAAAAAAATCAGCGGGACAAGATTACATTGGGAAAGACCATAATCCTTCAGTAGTTTTAAAGTCATCTTTGAGAAAATTGGGATATATAAAGGATACAGTGATTCACGATTTATATAGAAAGCGAGCGCCTGGGCAGAATGCATCCAGTTCCTTGGCCAAAGGTTTTTCTTATCGTTTATAGGGTTACATGGAATCCTCTTAGTTTTTATAGTATTTATCCTTTGTGCATAATATTTTGCAATATTTGTTTCATACATAAATCTCAATCAATATGTGACAGAAAATTGTTAGCTATTTTTCAACCACCGCTTTATTAAGAAGTGGAGGCCAAACATTTATTAGCTAAGCCCATTATAGGGAAATCTTCACGAATATATTTTAAAATTAAGTTTATATTCCATTTACAACTTTTAAATATTTAGCGCTCTTGACGAACTATTAGCCTTCAATTTGTAATATGATCACCCCCCCCCCTTTTCAATTTTCAAGTAAGACTATGTAAAAATCTTACAGATAAAAAAAAGTTACTTATTACAAGGAAGATTGAGCTTCTAATATAAGGTAAATTGGTACCTTATATTAGCAAGCTCAATCTTAATAAAATTTGGTTTCCAATATTTAATTTAGAAACATACAGAGACAAACCGCGGTAGCAAGATCGACTGTTAGGATATTAGAATCCTTATTCAATCAAATAAGAATCCTTGTTAATGAGCAAGAGACCCAATGTGATTATTTTGGGGAATTAAAAAAAGGACTTAAACTACTTGTTTATTCGTTACCGCAGATTGAAAATACGAATTTTAATTTAACTTCAAAACTGAATCCTAATTATCTAATAAAACCATTTGATTTCAATCATGGTTTTCCGTCTGATCTCGTTAGGAATATTTCAATGGCTTCGTTAACTTTGTGTTGAATTTAAGCAAATTTCAGTATTTGTTTATTACCCTAGATGCAGGCGGAATGCCTAAAAATATTTATATGCTGTAAGTTAAACACTCTGGCTAATTGAAGAAAACACACGGACTGTATATTCCTTCACAAGTTCGTTCACCATGTAACTAAAACCAGTCGACTGCTTTGATACTTTAAATTTAACAATCCTCGCAACACCAATGGGACATACTCGTATATATGTCGTTCTCTCTTTGTTTTTACAATATCGACATAAGTTTTGATGAATGTTCTTCATCCCGTGGATTTTGTGGATCCTCAAATTCATCGTTAAAAAAAACTTATTGGCAATAGTATTAATGCATAACTCCTCCATAGAAGAAATTAATAAGTCTCTCTGTTTGAATATATGCAAATTTGTTGTAATGTTAATTATATCATGTAATTCGTAACAATTCACCACGCTGTACTCACTTCTTTGATGCTATTACAATATAAACTGCGTGATATATATATATATATATATATATATATATATATATATATCTGCGTGATATATATATATATATATATATATATATATACACACACACATTTATATGGACACAACTGTGACGTTACTTCTTGTGTACCAAGTACATAAATAAATATGTAAAATTTTCTCAAATACTATTTCAATTATTGCACTAGCCATAAACATTTAACTAAAAAATTAAATAAAGCTACAAACGGATTGTACTTGTGCACATACAATAAGGCAGGCAGGTAGCAGCGTCGCTGAGCATCATCTGAGGAAAAAGTGAAATTTAAAGCCAGAGACTAATCGACCCGTATCGATTCGTATTCAGTTAGATTGTCTTAGCATATAATTCAATTTATATTTTAGCTTTTATTTATACATCATTGATAAAACCAAATACCGTTTACGGTTACAAAATTTGAGGTTATACTTACCTGTATTGTTTGACAAATACACTAAACGTTTAAACGCCAACCTTCTGTAAATATTCCAACAGGGAGGTAGATGACAGTTCCAAAAATTGTGAATTTCTTTCTGTTTGCGTATAATTCATTAGTCAGTTTAATACAATGACAAAAATGTAATTTTTATTATAATAATCGGATAACAATATTACTGATTTAACCTATCTTTCTCTCTATTATTTAAACCTGTGACTTTTACTGCATAATTTATTAAATAATAGAAAGAAAAATAATTTCCATTTATTTGCGCTAATATTTAAAACTAAATCAAATTTTTTCCGTTGATGCAGTAAAATTGATATAAATTTTTAATATTTATTTTATGTAATGTATTTATTATTATCCGAGAAAAAGATTCTTTTAATCGCTTCTGTATTGGTAACCGTATATTGCCTACATATAAATTAAAATAATACGAAGTAATATATATATATATATATATATATATATATATATATGAATATTTATATATTTATTATATTTATATATATTATATTTATATATATATATATATATATATATATATATATATGTATATATATATTTTAGTAAAGCCTTTTCCATATTTATATAGTAAGCAAGAATCAAAAATAGAAATTTGATCATATTTTTCGCATTAAATTTCTGTATTTTACGTCATAAATATTTACTGTAAAATAAAGAAATTGGACGAGAAAAATACTACACAAATATAGAAAGGTTTCACTAAAATCATTTTAATGGTTCTTCGTATATGTACATACATATATAATCTACGTATACGTACATACATATATAACGTAAACGAATAACTTGCAGAAAATGTAAACTATGAGAACACCTCATTTTATTTGAACTATGTTATATTAAAAGAAACCTTACTAGAGTGTTTTAGTAGCACAAGTATTTGTATTACACGCAATGTTGTACTCGCGTATGTAAACCCCTCGCATGATTAAGATACTCCAATAAGCACTGCAATATATATATATATATATATATATATATATATATATATATATATTTATATATATATATATCACATGAAGCAAGATATATAAATTTTTGTACTAAAGGCAACAAAAACCACAGAAAAATTCGTTACTACAGCGGAATCAAGTTATTTAGAACTTTCGCCAAAAATCTGATTAGATCTTATGATCGTGCAGAAAATTTCGAACAACTTTTCGTATTTCGTTGTTAACCAGAATATACAACAGCGCTCTCGCACTGACTAAGATAAAAATTTAATGAATAAGAGAGTAGCTGTGAGTTTAACGTGAAATGAATATGGAATTTGAAACGCGTGACCGCTCTTTGTTTTTACTTTTGGTCTTAATAAATCTACGACTTTTCAGTTAAGTGTGTAATTCGAAACGAGAACAATTTTAAACATAACAAATATATGCCAAATCAGTTTATTTTGTAAAATTTTAATAATTTTACTATGATAATAAATGCACACATCTGTTTCTAAGAATAATGCTTAAGAACAGCCAATTTAATTTCTTTATTATTCATATAGCGAGCAATATATGTGAAATCCTTTTCTATCTTGAATACGATTTTAACATATATAATTTATTTTAACCCATAATTACGAGAAATACAAAATGGAACGCTGTACTTTTAATATATTCCTTGCGTACCAGAAATTGTTAAGAGATTAGAATTTGTGTTTAATATTTATTTATATATATATGTCATAACTTTTCTATTTTTGATTTCCAAATGCCGACAATCTGATTTAATGAGATTTGGTAAAAAAATTAGAATGTAACATTTGGCTCATCCATTATACAGTATTGTAATGTTTCTTTATAGTATCTTATATCATATAAAATCGTGGCAATCTTCAAGAGCAGAAACGAAGAATATGGTTATGAAGACTAATTTAAAGAATTTAATTTCATTTTAAATTTTCCAATTGTTAAATATTGTGCGAGTATATACAATAACCTGCCTGGCTCGTGCGTCGTGAGTTACACATTTCGTTCGAATAGAAATTACTAGGTTTATGATAAGTTATCTCAATAAACATTTAATAATGCCTGATATAATTAAGCATGGGAAACATACATTTGCCCGTTAGGTCCCACAACTTAAAATTTCACTACAAATAATATTAAATATTAGTCAATGAGATATGTGCGGGTTAATATAAGTATATTTTAAATTTCTACGTCGATCGGGTTTTAAGAAAAATATAACATAACGGAAGAACAAACCGATATGCAAATGATCTTTTGAGGATCGCATGTTTCTTTCTTGCCAAACAAAAATCTTGATGCAACATGACAGAGACAGGTCCACTATGTGGAATTAGAAATGAGTTATGATATTCACAACTACCCGAAAGTTTGTAGGATGTCAAATGACACTAATATAATATTTTTCCACTTATTGCATAAATGTGATCAGATAAAACAAAATCAAAATATACTTACAATGTCATACCTCTTCGTGTATCCAAAATTGATCTATATCTGTGCTTTTTCTTACGATCTATTTACAGAACCAAAACATTAGGTGAAAATGTCCGTAAAAAGTGGCTAAGTGTGGAAAAAATAACGAAACATCTCTTCAATTTACTTAAAACTTTTTAAACTCAAACGTATTCCGTTTTAGCATGTACTATAGTTTCAAAAATATCCTGAGATTCAAATAGTACAGTAGAAAGAAGCTTTCTGTCTCCTAGTATTTTTTATAAACGAAGTAAGCTCCAGACCTAAGTTGCAAAGTAGACAGAGATAAGTGCTCGTGAAGGGAAATATTATTTTACTTCATAGGCTGTATTATCAACTAATATATATTTTCCCTATGTTAACTTCAAATTCTTTAATTAGAAAACAAAAAAATATTTTCCTTTCCCAGCTTCTTATGATTATGTACGTCATTCCCTTCATACAGTAACGCGTAGTTTCTGTAAAGGTGTTTTAAACAAAGCCATAAAACATAACTTTTAAAGAACGCCATCACACATGATTTCTGCTCTTGACATAGAACAAAATTTTTGATTTAGAAAATATCATTGTAAACATTTTTGGTAACAGAAAAATAATTGGGAATCGTTTGGCGTCGGACGTTAGATAAAATAGGTTTGAAAAAATGGCTGTTTACACAAAAATGTAAGAATGTACTGGACTCAAAAGGGAATAATCTTATAATAAATACGATATGTGCTAAAGCAGCAATACATACATTGATAACTGTTTATTGTTATTGAAAACAGAAAAAAAAGTAACAGCGAGACATCTATGTCTCAAGTCTATACCACCATACCGTAATATAACTCCCACTAAACAAAGATTTTTGCAAGATTCGTGTCACGTAATCTCAAAAACAAGTCTCTTGTGACGACTACCCGTTCCGAATAGTTAAATAAAAACAACGAAACACGGTCAGCGCAGGTTAACTTAACAATTTTAATGCAAACCCCACCCTTGACATTGATTAATTCAGATCACGCTCCCGTTTTGGCTTTAATTATTGTTTTTTGCTATCCGGGTAACAATAATTCAATTTTATTCTTGAGTGCTTTCAGGAAATAATTCAGTAAAATATCGCCAACGCTTGTCATGTAGTGAAGAATTGATTTACAGATACATTCACAGATATATTAAACATACCAGCTGATGTGAGCATGAAATTGCGATGTCGCAACAAGTATTTTTGTACTGGTTTGACATCTGACCGAAAAATAACCAATTTAGCTAGAAATCTAATTATACTTAGTCAATGAATATGAAACATCGTTTGTATTTGATAATTTATTGTATCTTTAATTCGAATAAAACATTAATCAAACTTAAATGTTACTACAGAAGCAATCTCTTTCAGTCAGCCATAAAAGAAGAGTTCAAACAATCAGTTCCGAAGTAGCTAGAAAATATCACGGTAAGTAGAAAACATTGAAAAGAAATTATTATTTCTTGTATGGAATGAGGGAAGAAATAATTCAAATAGATGAAGAGGGAAGGAAAAAATGTTATGAATGGAGGATTACGAGACAAGTGAGGAAAGGCATGTTTTTAAAGAGGAAAAAATATGTTTTTGAAAATGAATGTGGTAGGTTCATTTCTGATGCTGGGATCCAGTTTAGGAAATAAGTTAGCAATATTAACGGAAGGAAAATATTTATTCCAAATGAGAACGGAAAATGAAAAACGCTGTGCGTTTTTTAAATTTCACATTCCCATATAATAAATATAAAGAATTTGGTTTAAAAATATTTTGTTTTCAATGCAAAAAAAAGATGCTTAATTTAGAAAATATATTTTTTAATTTACTTTTATTCTCGTTATATAAACGTTTCAAACTACTGATATTATTAATCTTCATTTTCAACGACGTATATAAATATCGTTATTATTAATGGCAGCTTTAAAAAGTTTGTAGAATAATCGATCAATCCATAAAGCGAACAGTCTGTTAATACCCTATTAAGTCTATAATAGTACCGTTATTTATAGTGCTCAGTCCCTTCAGGTCTTTTGCTCATTTTCACTTTCCTAATAAAGGAACTCAAAGCCCAATACCCTTTCAATGTTAAAATTATCCGCGCCTATGCGCTGTATTCCAATGTATGATCATTAGCATTAAAAAAAATATATATTATGTCTGAAACCCACAAGTAGAAATTTGATAAATTTATTAAACGGCGCAAGAGAAATAAGCTTTAAGGCTTCTGTGACAAAGGCATCAAAATATGGTCGATGAGGCAATTCCGTTGCAGATTATGGGTCACGTTTTAAATAGAATCTACAAATAAGAGCGCAAACCAAGAGTAATTTCCTGTTAAGCCGATATTGACCGATGAGATTGGGCCCTGATTTTGCATCGAATCCAATATTTATCTAAACAAATAAAATGCAAACATTACGTCTGTTTTCCTTTAAAAATACCGTAATAAAGAAATTGTCCTTCTTCATTTTTAGGGCCCCGTACCTCAAAAAGAAAAACGAAACTCTTATCAGATCACTCATATGTTTGTCCGTCCGTGCGTCACAGCCGTTTCTCTCAGAAACTGCTTGATTGTAATAAAACATTTTATCTCGTATATATTTCGTATCATTTGCTAGAAAATATTTATTTACAAACTTTAACTTTAACTTTAACTTTAACTTTAACTTTAACTTTAACTTTAACTTTAACTTTAACTTTAACTTTAACTTTAACTTTAACTTTAACTTTAACTTTAACTTTAACTTTAACTTTAACTTTAACTTTAACTTTAACTTTAACTTTAACTTTAACTTTAACTTTAACTTTAACTTTAACTTTAACTTTAACTTTAACTTTAACTTTAACTTTAACTTTAACTTTAACTTTAACTTTAACTTTAACTTTAACTTTAACTTTAACTTTAACTTTAACTTTAACTTTAACTTTAACTTTAACTTTAACTTTAACTTTAACTTTAACTTTAACTTTAACTTTAACTTTAACTTTAACTTTAACTTTAACTTTAACTTTAACTTTAACTTTAACTTTAACTTTAACTTTAACTTTAACTTTAACTTTAACTTTAACTTTAACTTTAACTTTAACTTTAACTTTAACTTTAACTTTAACTTTAACTTTAACTTTAACTTTAACTTTAACTTTAACTTTAACTTTAACTTTAACTTTAACTTTAACTTTAACTTTAACTTTAACTTTAACTTTAACTTTAACTTTAACTTTAACTTTAACTTTAACTTTAACTTTAACTTTAACTTTAACTTTAACTTTAACTTTAACTTTAACTTTAACTTTAACTTTAACTTTAACTTTAACTTTAACTTTAACTTTAACTTTAACTTTAACTTTAACTTTAACTTTAACTTTAACTTTAACTTTAACTTTAACTTTAACTTTAACTTTAACTTTAACTTTAACTTTAACTTTAACTTTAACTTTAACTTTAACTTTAACTTTAACTTTAACTTTAACTTTAACTTTAACTTTAACTTTAACTTTAACTTTAACTTTAACTTTAACTTTAACTTTAACTTTAACTTTAACTTTAACTTTAACTTTAACTTTAACTTTAACTTTAACTTTAACTTTAACTTTAACTTTAACTTTAACTTTAACTTTAACTTTAACTTTAACTTTAACTTTTACTTTAACTTTAACTTTAACTTTAACTTTAACTTTAACTTTAACTTTAACTTTAACTTTAACTTTAACTTTAACTTTAACTTTAACTTTAACTTTAACTTTAACTTTAACTTTAACTTTAACTTTAACTTTAACTTTAACTTTAACTTTAACTTTAACTTTAACTTTAACTTTAACTTTAACTTTAACTTTAACTTTAACTTTAACTTTAACTTTAACTTTAACTTTAACTTTAACTTTAACTTTAACTTTAACTTTAACTTTAACTTTAACTTTAACTTTAACTTTAACTTTAACTTTAACTTTAACTTTAACTTTAACTTTAACTTTAACTTTAACTTTAACTTTAACTTTAACTTTAACTTTAACTTTAACTTTAACTTTAACTTTAACTTTAACTTTAACTTTAACTTTAACTTTAACTTTAACTTTAACTTTAACTTTAACTTTAACTTTAACTTTAACTTTAACTTTAACTTTAACTTTAACTTTAACTTTAACTTTAACTTTAACTTTAACTTTAACTTTAACTTTAACTTTAACTTTAACTTTAACTTTAACTTTAACTTTAACTTTAACTTTAACTTTAACTTTAACTTTAACTTTAACTTTAACTTTAACTTTAACTTTAACTTTAACTTTAACTTTAACTTTAACTTTAACTTTAACTTTAACTTTAACTTTAACTTTAACTTTAACTTTAACTTTAACTTTAACTTTAACTTTAACTTTAACTTTAACTTTAACTTTAACTTTAACTTTAACTTTAACTTTAACTTTAACTTTAACTTTAACTTTAACTTTAACTTTAACTTTAACTTTAACTTTAACTTTAACTTTAAACTTTAATTCAGTATTTAATAAGCCCCCTCTTATTAAATACTGATTTTTTTTTTCATTTCCATATATATTGTGGGATATAGTTTAAAAGGACTAGTTATAAAGGTATTAACATTTTTTCTTCATATTGTAATGTATCTCTGAAAACATAATACCAAGATTATGTCTTCAGAGATACATTAAACAATACACAAAAAATATTTTCCCCACTTTATTTCTGAAACAACAAAATTGTGCAAAAAAGGTAAGAGTTTTAAATGGCCACGCAAAGGTTGTGTAAAAACTACAGCGATGATCTTACAATTCTTTAATATGCATCACGTTTTTACGCCTGCAATAGATATATAATATTTATGTTTTTTTCATTCAAAACCTTGCAAGGTAGAAACTTGTAATTTTATTAACCCACATATTGTGCAGCAATTTACATCTTAAAAATATATATTTATAAGTATAAATTAAAGTCTCGAAAAAATTATTTTTATTTCATTTACAACGTTGGATATTATTTCAAAGGACTGGTTATGGGAAATTTAAATTTTTTCAAAATAATTTTGAATTGCGTATTTCAAAATATATTCAGAAAATGGCAACCACTCCTCCTCCTTTTCCGAAATTACTAAACCAAAAATTATGAAGCAAAGAGCGTTAATAAAATGTGACTAAGAGCTTACACAGAGAAGCCATAGCGATTGGCATAGATCTTATATTTTTTTAAATATGTACCATGTTTTATGCCTGTGAAAGAAACAGTAGGCAATTTGTTTAGGTTGTGAAAAATTGTTATTTGTAAACAGGTTGACAAAAATACTACGCACCCTTAAATCTTTGTAAATGCCTAAATGGGTACTGAGATCTCGCAGTGCGGAATTATACTCATGCTTGACACGTTTCTTGAAATTAAACCATCTATTTACAGTACATGAGAGACAAATTTACAAGAAAATGTTATTATTATTATTTTATTTACTTTTTAAAATTCTTGAGAAATATATTCTGATGTAAACCATCCGCAAGTTAAATTTACTTTATTAGAGTTCCACAGCGAAATAGGGTACGCTTAAAATTTCATCATATACCTACGTCCGCCATCCCCACAATTTCTACAGATTTAGACTTATGCATGTAAAGATTTCAATTATTAATTTCGCCATTCAAAGTTACTCGTAATATTTAATTGCATTGGTCCATTATAATTAAGTTAAAGTTTCATTTTTCATTTTCGAGTTAAATTTTCGAAATATTAAATTCAAAACAAAGGTATATGCAATGGAAGTCGTCCTCTCCAATTTTCCTTTACTAAGGATTTTAAAAATACGAAAAAATATTAACATCTAACTAGAATTTTCGAATGGAGTTATTATGGTTATTTCGTAGAAACAATTTCAAAAGACACAGAAATGCAGAACCCTAGAGATAATCAACTAAAATACCTATCAGATTACAAAAACTAAATATTTGCCATTTTTGCATAACAAATTATTGTATAACATAAACGATATTTATGCACAACATAAATAACGACGCCCTTTTCATCATGTGAAGATTTCAATTACATTTCAAATCCTGCAAATAGAAAGAAAATGGGCATTTTAGTGCGCATTCTACTAAAAGGTTTATATTCTTAATATTTAATGTCTATTGAGCTAGTAACTGAGACTGGGTATTAGTATGTTATCCAATCAGTAGAGTTTAATTTTTTGCAAATCTCTTCTTTATTAGTTTACTGTATCTTCTACACTTGAGCTATTCCCATAAAGTCTTTTGTAATTTTCAGTCTTTTTGACAGAAAATTGTTGGTTGTGAAAATTGTTAATACGAATATCGCTACTATTTAGTCTTATATTCTTTTCACTTCTCCAGTAGTAACATTTTGAAAAATGCATTCACGGTGGATTTATGGAGAGGGTTATGAAAGAAATATACTGCGAACATCACGTTTCTATAGCAAATTTTTTTTTTTGTGCTGATTTATTTGGCTGCGCCAGTTAGTATAATATCCAAGTAATACAAAGATTCCAAAATAAGTTCTTAAGTGTATATTCTCTTAAGTGGGCAAAATATTACTAGATGATTAAAAATTATAAAACCGTTTGAACTTGCCTGATATTAATTTAGATGCAAATTATTTGTTATTTATGTAATTGGTTTTAATAAATACCGTTAAATAAATTTCATACAGATGTGTCGTAATAATAGTCCACATTTAAAATTTCTTTAGATTTTATTGTGTAAAATATGGCTTTTTAAAAATATTCTTACCGTTTCATGTGGATAAGGAGTACCGTTTCCAAACGTGTGCCAAAGTTTTTAATAAACTTTAAGATAGTATTATGAATAGACTCTTTTTTCGAATAAATACATATTTTTTTCATTGTGTAATTTTGACATTAGTTACGGAAAAAAGTGTATCAAGTTAGATATGCCAATTATTTTGTAAACTTGACATTTAGAGCATATTTAAAATAAATGGAAGGTCTAGCTTGGTATAATTTTTTTCACACTGGCTTCGGTCAAATATTGAAAATGAAAAAAAATAGTGTTCATTTAAAGAAAAAATATCTAGTGATAATAACTTGAAAGTTATGCTTAGTTGATGCATATTTGTCTATATGTCTCCGAAGAGAAGCTTTATGACATTCGGTTAAAATGGAGTGATAATTTTAGTAAAGTACAACGTATTAAATTCCGAATCTAGCTTAAGTACCAAAGTTTTGAACTAATCTACAGTGATAACATCGTACTTACTTCCGTAATAGAACTGTTTTCTGTCTCTATTTTCACGCTATCCGAAGGTGCAGTTTTGTACACTTTCACCATTTTGTGAACCTCTCCAACTTTTTTTAAATCCCAGAGTGGCTTCTCTTTTTTTTTTCTTCGTATTGGCCATTATTCATTATTTACCATTATTTTTATTAAACATATTTTTTTACTAATATATCCAGGCAATGTAAATTAGTTAGTTTTTAATGTAGCCATAATAATTAGTTTAGATAGATCCATCAGTTAATTTGACCTCAAAATTAATTTATTGGACTCCAAACTTATGGTTGAGAGATTTTACGTAAGTGCATATAAATTTAATGTACTAAAATAAAATAACTTCTAAACATTTCCACATTACTAAGCCTAAGCCTAATGTTGAATATATTTGGCGTTAATTTTGTAGAAATTCATTTTTCACAATTAAATGAAACTACATGATGTAGTATTATTTCTACTTTCTTTAAGTTTTTTACACGATTTCATAATTAAAAAGTAATTTCCTAAGCCTTATATTTATGGCCCATTAATACTAACATTTATTTTTAGTACATGTTGCTATTTATAGTTTACTTTGTTTATGGTACGATTTTCTTCACATAGTAAGTTAACATGTCGGATTTACAATGGAAAGTTAACAAAAATCACGATATTTTTCCATTTATTGTTATTGAAAAACAAAATTTAATAAACATATTGTCTCTAAAATGGTAAAAAATATTTTCTACCTACATATTATAGTTGAAGATTGACCTAAGAAAAGGCCAAAAAATTAGTTTCATATAATCAAGATAAGTGGATATGAGAGAATGTCCTATTTATCTATGTAAGCATATTTATTTTATTTATTTATAAACATGAAGTTAGTCCTGAAACGGTACATTAAGAAACGTGAGATGGAGATAGATTACTCGTTTACACTTTTTATATTACTTATAATTTAGTACATAATCTGGTGCATATTCTATAAATGAATCTCCATAGTACATTGTTCTACGTAAAGATGTCAAATGAATATTGTTTAATTTGCTCGTATCATTAGGCAATGTCCTGATAAGTGTTAAAATCCAAGTCTGATGATAGACCGGCAGCTAATTTCGCAATCTCAAGTAAACATCAAAATAAATCTTTAAATTGTCTTAAATAAAAAGTATGTTATAAAATATCTCCTAAATTCCTCTTCTCTCAAACTAACTTGAGTATCGAGCGAATTAAACGTCTTCATGTTTTAAAATATATCCGTAATTAAACAAGTTCTGCTTACTTCCATTTAAAACTGATTTTGTGTCTAATAATAGGCCGTATGTTATAATATCCATTATGACTGAAATAATTAAGTAACATGTAATCTACAATCAATATTTTTATATGATATCCTTAATACTTGCACTCTTTTATGTTTTTGCTCCAAATTTCTACATTTGTCAATTTTCAGCACACGTCTTTAAAATGCGTGTCAAAAAAAAATAAAGTATTCCTGATTTTTTTTAAAATCTTCGCCCTAATTTTTTTAAAATTAAAAACCTAATAATCGAGATCACTGTTTGAAGAATCTACTTGTAGAATTTCAATCGTATGGTCTAAAACTGCAGAAAGTGTAAAGCTGTGAAAGACGAACGAGACAAAGAGACGCACATAACGAACTTGCGAGGATTAAAAAAAATCATTTAACATACATCTTCCATCCTTAAAACTATCATACCCTTAAGACTAGATTGGAAATAGAAAGATAATTACTATTATATTTCTTCATTTGAGACTAACAACAGAAAAGCTTTATGATACTCGTAAGACTCAGCACCTAGGAAAATATCGTTGTTCCTTTAACACCAGATTCTTAGCGATTTTTTCAGTTCATGATAAACATATAGTCGAACCGTTATTATTCCCCGTTTTCTATACGACGGGAAGATGTAAAATGTCAAGTTCGCTTTGGTTGCATTATATTGGTTATATTTTGCAGAATCGATATTGTACCGGAATAACGCAAGCCTTAAAGAACCCAGCGTCCGTTTAAAAAAATAGATGTTGAATAATTCAATGCTTTTTACATACACGCATACACATTATCTTAACGACCTATTGACTAAACTTTTGCCATAATTTCCTATTTTAAAATCGCTTTTACGTTGTGGAGCATGTCTGGTTGTTTTTTAATTTGAATTTTACCGAATTAGGGTTATGTAAAGTAATATAAATTAATCTGTCTGTCCTCAATTTTATTCCTTTCAATTGTTAATCAAAAGAAAATAATAAATTAACGTATTAAACATATAAGTGGATCCTGTTTTTATGTGACAAATAAATAGAGTGACTAATATATTACATATGTTCCGGATTAACGTAAGTAAATCAAATATTTTCGACGTGTTCAGTATAGACGCAATAAGCTTTGTTACTGTCAAAACTAGAAAATGGATATAAGGAGATTCTGTTTATATAGAGGAGGAGGAGATCTATTACATTCACTGTATAACCGTCCTTAGAAATTATGATTATTAAATTAAATTTTCTATGATTTTGTCTCCCCTAAATGGACAAAAATGCCGAATGGATAATCAAGATAAATAATCCATAACTTTTTAGCAAGTGCATGACACATTGTCTTCTATCGTGTTACCTTAGCTGTTTATAAACACTTATTTTATTTTTCTCTTAATTAAAATAAATTGTTCTTTTTACTACAATAACGTATCTACGACATCAATATATATTTTAAGAGTTCTGTTAAAATTAATTAAAAATTTTAATTGTTTTCCGTCTTTTCCTATGTTTTGGAGCAAAGAACAGCCCTTTTCCTACCCTCTTTATATTTTTAAGTACCTTTCAATGTGAATGGACAATACAATACGATAGTGATAGGACGATATTTCCAATTGTTCCTATTATGCTAACACACCAAATGACATTTTTTTTTAAATTAAATTAAATAAACCTTTAAATTGTCTGATAAGTGTTATATGTTATAAGTAATTCTGACAAGTGTTTTTCGCTGGCATATTGAACTTGAAACGAATTCGTTTTAGATTATCATATAACAGATAAAATTTTTCTAGTTAAGTAGGATTTGAACTGTGATCATGAAGGCGTAGTGCCTTCGTGGAATTTGGCATAGGAATATACATAAAAGTAGATAAGAAGTGCGAGTACATATCTTAAAACTAGAAAAAAATTGTGTATTTTAGAGAAAGCATTTTAAGAACTCGAAATAATTTTTTTAGTTTCCATAACTAATGTGGGATACTGTTTGAAAGCGCTAATTGTGAGGGTGGTAAAAATATAATTTTGTTCATAATCTTTATTATTATATTTTCAGAAATACGGGTATACTTCAAATTACGCAAAAAAATATGTCCCTCGTTTAATTCCAAAACTACCAAACCTAAAATAATAAAAATATTTGAGTTTTACAAGTTCACGTAAAGATTATAGAGAAACTGTAGCAATGATTCTTGATATTATATTTATTTAAACACGCAACATATTTTTACGCCTACGAAGGATATAGCCGACAATATATTTGTTTTCCTCTATTCGAAACCGTGCTACGAAAAAAATTGTGTTTGGCTTAGTAATATATATCGTTAACCCACATATTCTGCACTAGCTATTTTATTTTTCAAAATATTCACATATTTAATAAAGAAAAGCAATGACCGTCTTAAAAGAATATGATTTAAATTTCATATATAATTTAAAATAAAATTACAAAGTGCTTGTTAAGAAAAATACAAAAATATTTTTTCATAATTTTAAATTGTATTTAAAAATGTATTAAAAAAAATTGCAAATATATAGGATTCGCCCTTATTCACCAATAGTAATGATAAAAACCCATTTGAACCAATAGTAATGATAAAAACCCATTTGTAAAATGATACTATGAGATTACAGGGAAACTAAAGCGATTGTCCTAGATCTTATATTTTTAAATGTGCGTCACGCTTTACGTTTTTGAATGATACAGTAGGCAATATATTCAGATTGCGAAAAATTATTTTTGTACATGGTTTAATATAAATGCTATGTACCCTTAAATGTTGATAAATGCCTGAACGCGTACGGAAAATGTACTTAAAATTTCAAAATTTTCTTACGTTTTAACCTATACTAATTACTGCAGTTATATGGATGTATAAGTTTCCTAAAGTATATGTTTCTTTCTGAAAATATAAATTCGTTTTTTGTTATCATCATCTCTTCAGTAGATGTTGGAATGAATACTTAAATACTGAATGCAAATTAAATCAACTCATAAGTAAGAGTTATTTTCATACTAACACACATATTTGTAATAACAACATCAACGTAGATAATATTTTTTCTTTGTTTTAATTCCAGAGTTTTGTTGCAGTTTTATTTATTTTTATTAGCATTACATTTTTACAATCTTAAATTATTATTTCAAAATTTGTTATTAATATTAAAAAAACTTTTTATTAAATTTATATAACAATAGTTATTAAACTTGGAAAAGGTTTCAAATTTTACACGATCAAAGTCACAATTTAAAACAAATATATTAACCAAGGTATATAAAATTAATAAGGTTATATAAATAGTAATAAAACCAAAAATGAAATATTCTTTCTATTTATAAGGATCCGAAACTTAAAACAAATTCGTTCAAAAGTAGTTTTTTTTACGTTTATAAATTTTGCATGTCGAGTGCAACTTTTGAATTACATGTAAATTACTTATTAATAATATGAGTAGTAGGCTTATGATGTGGTCACAAAGTATAACTTGCTATAAAAACTTCATTTTTCATGTTACTGTATTGTCAATTAATTTAATTCTATTTTATCTTGCTAAACGTTTATAGAAAATATAGCATTTACTAATAAACAGTCTATTTGAAAGGATGTAAATAATTATGAAAGCAAATATATTGAATATTCATTTATTAATATATATTAATAAAAAATAGTATAATAAATAAACTAAATCTTACAGCTTCTTTAGTTGAATTTTCTCCATATTTCCTAAGAATTAATATCCTTAACTTAATATCCAAATATGTTCAATTAAAGTAGACAGCAAAAAGGATCAAACAATAAATATTATAAATTTAATGTATATTATTAGTTTTTGATAAAAAAATACATCTGTAAACATTAGAAGATTATAAATTTAATATAATTAATGTAGATTATTAAAAATTTAACGTAATTCATTCAATTTTGATGAAAAAATATATCTGTAAATATAAGAAGAGAAGATGGATATGCTTTACATTTAGGGAATATTAGATTATTTGATAGATTTATTTTATTTCATTTAGAAAATTTTGGTCGACTTCTAAAGAAAATGCCATTCATTAATAGATATCAAGTTAAATATAACCTGTAAAAAAGTTTTGTTTCTTTCACTACTATTTTTTTCATCTTTAGCGGCAAATATAATGAGATAAATAGGTCATCTTCCTATATTAAGTCTTGAAAAGACGTCAAAGCCAAATGTTACTTTACATACAGTTTGAGAGACCCTAGCGATGTGGGCGGAATTTCACTTCCATGCGAATATATTTTTCTTTATCCGCAGACGCACTTCGACGTAATTGCATATTTACGTTATATCCATAACTCCACAATGTCTGAAGAGGATAATCACCCTCTACAATATCTTTTGCGTTAAGATAGACCGCATATCAATTTGATACTTATACGACTTGTAAACTTCTTATCCCATTTAACACGTACATTTTATGTGACTTTTTATTTTTATTTTATGTTCCAACTTTATGGCTCTATATCGCATTAGATATAGAAAGCGACACTCACGCGCTCTCAAGTCCTAACCGCGTAAAACTATATAATACGAACAAAAACATAAAATTTCGCAGAACGACTCCTTGGAATGAACGTAATGATTGAACATTGTGAAATAATATTCGAGTTTGAAAACATTTCATCAGATTGAGGTAAATACAATATGGAATACACATTCAAGTCGCTCAAATTCAACTTTATAATAAAAAGCAAAAATAAAAATGTTGATAAAAGCCACGTTGTATCTAGTTGTTGAAAATGAAAAACGATTAAATAATTTTCTCGATCCCCCCTCCCCGACTAAAAGAGTAAAAACCTATTAATATAATTACAAACCCAAAAAAATTCGTCGGGGCTGCCATTGTCGTTTCAATTTACAACATCAATTGCATTGTAGCAGCATAGAAAAGTTGTTTGCGCACCTAAGAGAATTTCAATTAGTCATGAACTAATAAAGCTGCAAAATTTTAGGCATAGGCATATATAAAAAAAAAGTTAATAATGAATTTCTATAACAAAAATAATGAATTTGTACAAAATTAACGCCAAATATATTCAATAAAGAAAAGTTATTAAATTTAAAACGTAAATGCAGGCCATATGCTGACATGGGCTAAAATCTAGATAATAAATATGTGGAAGACCTTGCTTCCCCGAATAAACAAAGCGACGTGAATTGTAAATTTGTCTGAAAAATACAGTGTGTATAAAATGTCTTCTAAATTCCTCACTCTTTAAAACACACTTTTTGCAAAATGAATATATTTATGTCAAAATTATATCCGTAATTTAAATTTAATATATTTCGTTGTATCCCGAAAACATTGCAATTTATGTATTTCGTTGCATCTAGAACTGAATATATATATATATATATATATATATATATATATATATATATGTATATATATATATATATATATACATATATATATATATATATATATATATATATATACATATATATATATATATATATATATATATATAGAGAGAGAGATATAGATTATAGAAGGATTATTTTTATCTCTCTTATTTCGTTTATAATCTTGAATTGATTATAAACAAAATAATTAGAAAAAAATGCTTTCTATAATCTATATATCTTTTTAAGATACCTTTCATGACCCTTGCACTACTTTATATATTTATTTCAGATCCCCCCTCTGGTTGAAAATTGTAATAATTCAAAATGATATTTATTTTTATTTTTTTTATAATTATTACATGAGAATAATTTATATTAGATATCAATTAAATTTGTTAAACTTCATTTCATCACCACCTGTGTGAGGAATGACGTTTGCGACTTGACGTTTTGTCAAATGATTAATAGTTCCAATGTTCTTTTTTTTTCTTCTGTATGGATTTCTAATGTTTAAATACCAACAACAATGTATTGAATTTTATTGAAATATGGAATCATTTTTGTAAGGCATAGAACATTCTTGAAGGCATTCCTTTTTTAAATAATAAAATTGTCTTTTGTTTTTACATGCTCTTTTAGCAAAATTTTTCATTCTATCTTTTCGAAACCATTCACAAGTATACATCGTTAATTATTTTTTCTGTTGCTTTCGAGTTCTCAATGGACATTGATAATAACTATATATCCTAGCAGCAAAGTTACTTTTAAATATTAAAATGCGAGGATCTTTAATTGTATATCCAAGCAGTAAAGTCCTGTGATCAGTTACTTTTAAACTATTGAAGTGCGAGGATTTTTAATTATATATCCTAGCAGTTAGTTCTGTGAGCAGTTTAAACTCGTAAAAGGTTAGGGTAATTATCGTATACCGTAGTTGCAAAATATCTTCTTTGAACTCTTAGAGAGCGTGAACAATCTACACATCTTAGCCGCATGGCCTTGGCAAAACTTTAATTTTAAATCGGACTGTGCTATGGAACATTAATTCGAGAAAGTTCTATCCTAATTTAAAGTATGAGTATAAGAAAATTAATGAGTTGTGTATTATAAAAACAAAGAATGAAACTGGTCCTGATTTTTTTATTGGGAAGACACATTTAAAAGGTTTTCTCCAATTCAAATCATATCGTGAATTATCCTGTCGACCAACGACGATCGGTCTTCGTATCGGGACTACTCGACAATCAACTTTGAGTCGAGATTCTACATCATCATCTTCAGGGGCCCATCTGGTGGAGCAGCAAAGGACTTCGACAACCATTTTGTTCCCTTAAGGTCAGTGAATGCCAATTTTTCATACAGATGGCGAATTTTTCTTGGTCGTAAAACAGTAAAGAATTAAGATTTATTGTTTCATTAAACTCAATTTCATTTTTAAAATATTAATTTGAATTTAAAATTTAATTATTATTTACAAAGATTAATTTGTTAAAATATTTTTACTTCATAATTCATTTAACTTGATAATATAATTCACCATTTCATTAAGATATTCTGCCAGACTTGAAATTTTTTTAAAATTTTTATTTTTCTTATGGCGTTCTGCTATTTATACGCGATTCGCCATAATACCCTCTTCATAAAGATTCAGAAACTTCTAAGCCTTCCTATCATCAGCACTCAGCTTTAAATTGTATATTAAAACGAAGAAAGCATCCCTGATTTCTCGGCTTTCTATGAAAAATGCTTATCCTTCTATGCAATCATATTATGAAATTGATTACATTACGTATGCATTGCACTCGAAAGATATAAAAATTGAACATATACTCAATATTACTTGCTTTAACCACAAAAAAACTTAAAAATATAAACTGTAAAAATTTACCACTTTTGAAAGATGTTTTTTTCTAAACTTAACGTATCACGTTGTAACATTGTGTCACTTTATTGACTACTAATATCATATAGGATTTTCATAATACAACAATTGTTCGCAAACATTGTAATATGACAATTTAAAACCTTGACTTCTTTTGGTTAACAGCAGTTGAACAGAAATTGGTGTGCCATTTTTTTAAAATAAATGTCAAAATAATAGAAATAATGAAAGATATTTGCTAGATCTTTGTAAAGAAACCACCAAAACTAAAATATAGCTGTAGATACATTAACTCGCATAAATCAATACATTTAATTAATATTTGCCATGTGAAACCATTCAGAAAGCGCTTATTACTATATTAAAGTATGATTATATTTTACAATCACTTCTCCGCAAAAATATAAGTAGTGCTGAATAGGACCTGTCCAGAGGACATCATTTATGCTCTTAATGTACTCCATTATGCACACAGAAAAAACCATGGCAATACGTTCACACGAAAATGACAAAACGGTTTTCAGTTCTAAGTAAAAATATGAAAATGTTAAGGATTTCAACAATTCATTAATTTTACCATATATGTACACTTCAAAGTCCTGGAAAAACTGAAAAATTGTTACAGAAAATAAACCAGAAAACAAATGTTGCATAACCATATGCGCAAAAGTAGGCAGACGAGTGAAAAATTACTTCGGTTAGTTTGGCCGCCGCAAGTAACAATAATCTTAAAAGGAGTTACAATTAAGTCATGTTGTTATTTTTGTGAATACCGTTCAAATTTGATAACATGCTTCCCCAATTTTTAATTTTTTAATTACTCAACAAAAATTATAATTTTATACTTCCTACACTATGGATTGATTTTTTAGGACACTCCGTAAAAGTAGCAATGTCAATCGTCTCAATCAAAAAGCTGAAGAAAAAGAATGAAGTTTTTGAATTACACTTTGGATTTTATTTGAATGATGTCAAAAATTAAGTTCAAAATTTGGTGATATTCTGAATATCTAGAGTTTATATTGCTTTTCTGACGCCATACTAAAATGTTAATACATAATAAGTGATTTTCTTAACCTGAATAGGTCAGTTAGTCAACTAGTGGATAAAAAGTCAAGTTTCTATCACAATTATTTTAGAATCGTTTTTTCATTTGTTAGAGATACCTTACTATTTGTAGTATTTTTAACCAATTTCTAAAAAAGAGTCAGTTTTTTAAACAGTTTTTTAATATATATGACTTCATATTTCAAGCTAATTTGGATGATTCCTTTTCATTTGATAGGTTATAACCCAAATATGGTCCGACGAAAATTTGAATAAAATTTTGGGTATGGATATTGAAGGTATACCAAGGAATTTCTTAATAAAGAATGTTAGGTATATGGTGGTCAAGTTGGGCGATATAAGTCTAATTATAAATTAATGATGGGGCAAAGTGGCAATCATCTGTATCTATGAGGGTGCATGCACATGATAAAGAGAAGTGTCGACTTGGCACCGATTTCAAAATTTACTAGCAATATCAGTACAAATTTACTTATTATCAGATAAGATAAGTGTATTGGTGAAGTGAGTATAGTCAGATGTGAAGTGCGGAGTGGTGCGGGAGTGTAAGTAAGCGATCTGAATACCGATAGGCGCGTGGAGGCAGACGTCGTTGTTAGTCGTCTTAGGCACAATTTTTTTCGACATTGTATGAATTCAACCTAAGCTTACAACTTAACCTATCCATCCTACACTAATCCATAGCGTGCCTCTGCCCATGCCTTTTCCACTAATGTAAGTACAGATGTTCCAAGAACTAAATTTTTTGTTTTATTAATTTTATTATGTAGCCCAGAATTATTTATTCGTAATACTCACTGTACGTACCTACACGCAAATTCTATAACTTTATAAAATTTATAGATTATGTGTATAGATATGCGACGGAATTCGTGATAAACTAATGACTAATTATGTAACAAGGGTAACTTCTAAATATCACATGTAAAGTTGCATTAGTTTTACATAAATACAATTTAGACTAAGAGCTAGCGGCACCCAGACTTAAGATATTTGAACCAACTCTATATTTTCTTTATTGTCTCTCTCATACCTGCCGCACATGAGATAGAGACTCGCTAAGCGTCACCGAGGTGCGAAAGATGTGAAAATTTTACTGATTTTAAATTATGGTAACAAAGTTGCTAATTAGATATTTTAAAATTTTACATTATTATTATTAAAAAATAACTATGTCAGACAGCTATAGCGGTTCCAAGGACATGGCAGACACTATTGAAAGTACCAAAAAAATATAAACAATTTAAGGTATTTTAACAAAGCTGAAATTTGTACATGTTTTTAATATCTAATAATATTCTAATCTTATATTTAGAACGGCAGACATTGTCTGCGGTTCTAACATCGCTGCAGACAACGCAACGTTACTTCTGGTGCGTCTATCGTATGTATATATTATTTATCGCACTCATTCTCTAACATCCATTCAATCCATGCAATTTAATGTACTAGTATGTGTATAAGAGCATGTACATTCGTATGGACATATACATTTACTGCTGCAAGACGGATGTTAAGGAAAATGGGCCAATTATCATCATATATATTAATACGCTAAGGTTAAGATGTTACTCTCCCTTTTTAGAAAAAACCTCACAACTAATCCACATAAATTATATATTATTTTATAGATAATTGCTTGCTCTACCGGCATCCACAACTAAAAAATTTATTATTGCTATTGTTTTTGCAAATTAATTAATTATTAAAATTATATACACAAAACAGCAATGCTGCCATCTAACGGCTCAACGTCAATATGATTGACGGTCGGTAAAATTTTTGTTTAATTTCAAATCCACTCACGTATAAATAAAGTGGCGCTTTAGCTCAATGCTTTTGATACTTGCGCCTCTATATGTCAATTTTAGTAAAATATTTGTTTGATCTGTCATCTGAGCTTCATAATGGAATAAAAACGTAATAAGCAGTGTGCAAAATTAGAAATTAATTGAATACCTGCAATCAATTTTGATTTATTAAATTGAGTTGAATAATTTATAATGCGAAGACTACGCACGGGTCACGCTAGTAAAGGAATAATACTTAAAAAATATAATAATAATAAGAATGAAATCTGTGCGCCGCTGGCTCTTAGACTAATTACTTCGTGATTAAAAATTGATCAGTTGAACAACTGACATTACGTGCGTTAACTTAGGTTAGTGTATGTATTATTTGCCCTATATTCAATCGTCCAAGTTTTAAAATTTGTATTGGAAGTAATTACTGTTCAAGCCTATTAATTAATAAAACGCTAATAGCGTTAATTTTATTGTAAAATTAATATTGCGCAGCAGGCCTAAACTGTATCTTCTTATCAACTTTAAGAGATACATTTTACATATATATTAGAGCGGAGTGAAGTTTTTTCTTTGTTAATTGTAATCTAATAGTAAAAATATGATGCTTTTTAGACTCAAATAAATCTAAATAAAAATAAAAAATATAAAAATTTGGTTAAAATTAACTGCCTCCACAAACTCTTTTTTTAATGGTTTCAGACTCAATTTTAATATCATGTAAATGTGTGAAATTTTAATAAACTGACCTATTTTATTACTGAAAAAATAGCAACAATAGTTTATTATCGACTTATAGTACAAAAATTGTGTTTTTACTTCAGCCACATAAAATAAAAGGAAGGGGTGAGGGCCACGCCGCGGGAGGAGACAGTACGTGTGAGACTTGTCATGTCATGTCACTGCGCTATTGTTCTTCGCTCACATTGGTCGCACAAATCGGTATTTAACAAATAATTCCAATTTTGTTCCATGATAGTGATGCAAAGAACATGAAGTGTATTCAAATGTCCTCTTTTCGATGATATTTGTGACATAAAAAGAACGTACTGCCTACTTATGAAGATATAATGAAGTACTACGAATGGACGAGATATCAACTAAAATTTATTGGAAACTGCGAAAGAGCCCACATTTTTAGAAATAGTAGACACAGTATCATTCAGGATTTAAAATATTTGGCATATTGCATCTATACATACAAGGGTCGTAGAGATGTTGAAAGCATATCATTTGACATGCAAAAATCTACTCAAATCTGTCACGAGGCTCTCTCCGGATAAATTAGAAAAGATTCGACAAATCAGTAAGTTGCTTTTTGATATTTCCGCATGCAAGTACAAAGAGTTCGCTCAATGCATATGTCCTCAATATAACAAGGTTCCCAAGCAAGAATAAATGTTAAATTTAATTGACCACATCACCTCTCGTAGGATGGCAATATTTGCCTATTGTCATCATAGAAAGTTGATTTCATAGAAATAAAGAAGCTGCAAAAGGGTCTTAAAACGAAACAGACTCGATAGAAACGTCAAGCTACAACTATTTTAAATACTTCTACGCTAGCTGTTTTAGAGGTAAGTACATCTTCGACGTCGTCATCATCAACGTCGAAAAGGCGTAGTAGTACCGATAACTTTATAAACACCGTATACAAAGGCGTTTCGAAGAAGAAAAGGAAAAAGTCATGCGTTGATTTATCTATGTTATCGAAGACACGTGACAGGTATGGAGGATCAGAAAGGGCATTAGTAGCGATTGCATCGTCTGTTTTATTTGACAAGGGGTCTCGAAGTCATTGACAGACATAAAATACAAAGAATGATAACTAAAACTAGAGAAAATTAATGAAGGAGAAGACTGTTCCAGAATTATCTGTTTTATACTTTGACTGGAGGAAGCCCAACACTTTGAAAATTTTAATAAAGGTAGTAAACGTTACAGGACTCTGACTGTTGGGGAACACATCTCGTTAATTCAAGAGCCGGGATCTATTTACATGGAATACGTAGTACTTAACGTTAGTTCAGGGAAAGGAGTCGAAACTGCAATAACAGGTTTTCTATCAGATAAAGGGATTTACCATCATCATCTTATGGTAATCGGTTATGATGGTACGAATGTAAATGCTGGAAAGTATGGTGGTATTTTAAGACTGCTGGAAAAAAGGTTCCAAAAGCCACTTCAATAGATAATGAGCTTACTACATATGAATGAACTGCCTTTAAGACACTTGTTTTTTTCATTTTGACTAGTGTACTTCGAGACTTAAGTCTTACACAGGTCCTTTGGAAAAGGCACTCGAAACCTGTGAACAATTGCATGTTAAAAATGTCAGTCCATTAAAAGAAATATGCTTCCAGAAATGGCCCAAGATTTAAGTAGAGATCAACAATACTTGCTTGTCTCAGTGATAATATCAGGGTATTGCCCAGATGATCTGGCAAACAAATCTTCAGGCAAGATGCCTCATGCGCGTTGAGTTATACGAACCGGATACTACGTTTATATATAACAATAGAGAAACTTTCGGAAAATTTGACAACTTTGACCACATTTATTGTAAAATTTTGCGCACTAGATTTGCTCCCCATCAAAAATAAATGAACATGTAAAGATGACACGCGACATATTTTTAATATAATTAGGACTTACCGAATTATTTAACAGAAAATCTTAAAAAGTAATCGAACCTGTTATTCAACGAAATCGTTATTTTGCACATCCCGAAAGCATTTTTCTTTCAATAATAACTGATGACAAAAACATATAGCCTATTAAAGGCACGTAGTACGTCTCAACCTTCAATGCTTAGGCTGTTTCAAATACCGCAAATAAATTTCAATTTATCGAACAACCGATTATGCAAAACTTGCCTCATAAGAAAATTCAGTTCATTGTGGAATCTGATGATGAGGGTGAAGTACTGTTTTTAAGACCTCCATGCTACATCCAAGCTATTGAACGGGATATGAAGATAATGACTGAAGCCTCCACTTCTCAATGCACAAAAAAGTCTCGACTAGGTGCAATAAAGGCGAAATCACATCACAAAAGTTAAAGCCTAAATTTGAAAGGGATTTTCAAGCAAATTGATTTACATTTTTTCAATAGTTTTATTTGAATTTAATTTATTTCTGATTAAAATGCACTTCTGATTATCTATATAATATATTGGTCATAAATTACTGTCCATTGACTATTTAATTATGTTCAATATATTAGCCATAACTTTAACAACATTTTGATGTGATGGAACATAATATTCAAATGAGTAAATATCTTTCAGTAACTTATACAAAAAAATAATATCCATTTTCCGAATATATTATTACTTTCAACTCTTCGATCAAGACTAGGTGTTCGCCTGAAACTCGTCTGTGGAATACTCGAAGTTTGCTCTCTAAGGTGTGATGATTTAAATTGGAAGACTATAATAGCTTTTTTAATCTGACATTTCATAGCAGGTTATTGGAAAACGTATGTGATTACAGCTGAAGAACGTCGCCGCTAATTTCTGAAGTAGTTCGTATTTTTCCCTAAGCGTTAATATTCTCTGAGCGTTAATTTCCGAGGTTAATAGGGATGAATATTCCCAAGTTAAGTGTAATCCACCCGTAAAAACTCATTTTTTCATTAATAATGTAAAATGCAAAAAAAAATAAACCAATTTGTAGAGAAACGTTTCGTTTGAAGTAGGAAGAGAGGAAAACAGATGTAATGTGTGAGGCTTTCTCGCATATGCATATGTTTTAAAATTGTGACCTTGTATAAACTTTTTCGCTTTATTATGTCTTTCGTACACTAAGGAGAAATTCTTTTAACATTTTAATTTGCTTTGTTTATAAAAACTTAAGACAGTAAAATAATCTTCAGACGTATTGACGTCTTTTAGTCATAGTCTAGCTGCGCTGTTTTATATTGTCTGATCTGATTATATATATTTTTATAACTAACAATTTAAGCAATTACCGCTCTAAGTAGAAGAGATTTTAGTATATTTTTAATAAATTTAATATGTTCGAGTACCAACAATTGATGTAACGAGATATGCGTTTTACTAATTTCTTCAATAAATCTTTTCAGTAATAGTCTAGAAACGCGTGGGTAGAAATTAAGTTTAATTTTTCCGCCAAAAATTTGAACGAGATAAAAACATTCTACGGATTTTGAAGAAAATATCTACAAAAATGTACAAAACTTCATTTCGTAATTCCTTACGAAAATGAAAGAAGTTTGTTAGAAGTGAACGTAAAGTGTATCAGAAATATATGCAGTCTCATAACTTTTGAGAAATACATCTCATACCCTCTAAACCTCGCAGTTTTCTATGAAAGATATAGGTACTGGGTAATATATGTGCATAGTGAAATGAAATGGTAACATTAGGCAAATGAACTCGTATATGAAAGGAATATATACCTAATTGTTTTTAGTAAGTACGAAACCCTCAAAGTGCTAGTTATACTCATATTTAACAAGTTTTATTAAAAGTTGCACTCATATTTACGAAGTTTTATTAAAGTCAATAAAAATTCAAATACAATTTATCCAATTTCTTTTAGTTTTGTGTGATTTCATAAATAAACACATATTATTTAAGGAATTTGGCGAAAAATTATATTTATCAAAACTGGATACCAACATATTTTTTTCTTGAGTAAATATTTCAGAACTAATTTGTGTAATAAATTTGAGCCTTGCATACTTAATTGTCCATTGCTACATAAAGTAAAGTCAAAATTATAATTTAAATTTTTATTTTCTTCCCTTATTTTAATGGAATAACACTGTATTCTATCTTACCATAATATCATTACATAGATAAACATGTAAGGGTGTGTTTCTACAACTATAAATTTGCCAAATTGTTATTCATACGAATATCAAAAGTAAATTCTTAATTCACAATTAAATGAAACTACGTGATGTAGTATTATTTCTACTTTCTTTAATTTCTTTACCATGACCTATTAGCAAAGATAGATCTTTGCTAATATCCCACCTGCAGATGTTGTAATACTACGAAACCTAGGTCGTGATAAAGAAATTAAAGAAAGTAGAAATAATACTACATCACGTAGTTTCATTTAATTGTGAATAATGAATTTCTACAAAATTAACGCCATATATATTCAATAAATTCTTAATTCCATGTTATATTTTGCTCAGTTTGAACTTGTGTTTTGTTAACGTAAAGGAGGAAACAATATTTGCGCTGAAATAAAGCGCGTTAAAAGCCGCTCCTTATCTAGAGAATAAAGAATCGTAAAGTTAGGACATAAAATGCAAATAAAAAGGCGCATAAAATTTGGGTGTTAACTAATATTATATAATAATAAAAAAAAGAGGAGCGTATCCAGCATTTTTCTTTTTTTTTTCAATCTAACATTATTTTAGGATATCACATGATAGATTCTTTGGGAGAAAGATATTAAAGAAAATAAAATCTAAATATTATTACACAAAAATACATAATACAGTTTATAAGATTGATATCCCAACATAGTAGCATGTATGAATCTAATTTTATATTCCTTATTTTTATGCATTTGGAACCGTTTTATAACAATGTGTCCATTAGATTTCTAATGAATTGAATGGGAATTGTAAGACAATTATATTTGATACTCTAGAATATAAAAGATTGTATAAAATTAGATTATAAATTATTACTTAGAACTTAGACAAATTTCATTATAAATTAAAACTTAACAAAATTGAGGGTTACGATGCCGGTAAACAGACATTTAAGGCAAGTCTACTTAATATTAAAAGCACAAAGTTCGAGTATGGAAAAAATTTGTTCTCTACTGTGTAACTATGCGATATATGATATCAATTACTCTTACTAATTAGTTTCGAAACCGAAACTTTAAATTAAGTGTATCGTAAACCTGCCTTTCTTGCCAAGCAAAAATTATAATATTTTAGATAATACTTTAAAGCCATAATTATGGTCATTTTCATATGTTTAATGTATTTGTTAAGTCAAATTAGACACACGAATTAAAGCTATATATCATAGCGCTTTATTTAAGAATGTGTTACAATTAGGTTCTTTTAATATCGTAGTTCTTGAAGTAACTATATAACATCAAGAAAAACTTTCGATTAAGAAAAATTCAATTGTACCAAAAATATTCCTTGATTATAAAGATATAAATTAGTACGTAATGAGTATTTTTAGGTGAGGTCTATTAGCTACGTAGTATGCCATTGTCAAAACATAACTATGTACTGAAACAAAGTACTATTCGCGAAAGAAAATTTGTGTGAGCTTCAGATATGTTGCCTATAACGTATACTGGGAAGATATACGACGATACTAAACACAATTTAGTTACTTATAGCTAAATGTAAATGTACCATTAAATTATAAATATTAATTTAAAAGGAAATAAATACTTTAAACTTTTAAATAAGAACTACAAAGATGGATGAGAATGGCCGCAATGTAACAACTTCCATCAATTTAACAGGAGCTAGCAGCATCGTAAATTGTCCATTATATATTCATTTCGGTAATGTTCAGGTTTTAGATAACTTTGTACTAGACTCGGTACCGTCGCTAGATTCAATATTGATATGCTCAGAATTATAATTTTAATTGGTTAATGCACCTATTAAGGATATAGGCGGAAGTGTGATTTGGACAATGATTTGGAAATGTTGGTTTTAAAAATTTGAATTGATATTTTAGATTAATTGTTATATGTTTCAACTTGAACTAAAATTCGGGTTTCCGATCGTGTTGTATCCCAATAAAGCAAGAATAGCGATATTAAGCTTATTCAAATACAAATATTTCTATGTACGCACAAATGAACTGTCAATTGTTTTTTATATTGTGAATTTATTTAAAAAAATTTTTAAACTTGTTTTTTGGTTTGAAATAATGCTATTTGAGTGTTGTAATTATGTAAGATAAATCGATGGAGCAGTAGTTTCGTGATTAGCGGTAGGTCACATAAAAATTATGATTTTATTATCATTATTTTCATTTTTTTTTGTTATTCTAATACAAGTCACAGAAATGTATAAAACCATATTTGTAGAACTTTGTACAGAAACATTTGTTAAAATTTATAAAGAGAAGACATTTTGAGTAAAAAATTTTGAGTAAAAATACACTTATTGATAAATTTTACTAACAAAGTCTCCTAAAATACTTAATAAACTTATGTCATGTTTGTTCGCCCAATATCAAATTGAGTAAGTCATCGCTTAGTTGTGAAGTAACATGTTCAGAGAAATGAAAGATATTTTGATGTTTACACAGTGAAATGATATTGGAAGGTTCCACTCAATATTTCTAACAATTTGATGATCGTACGATATTCCTTGAGCACTTGTGATGTGGAGAGAGGAGGGGTGATGGGTGGAAAACAGTTTGATCCTTACTCATATATTTTCATATGATATAAGACGTAAATACCGCATAAAAGATGTTACTGTTCAAATATGGTTGATCTCATATGAAATATAGTAAAATAAAATATAAAAGCAGAAGAAAACAAAATTGTATATCACTTTAAAAGTTTAATAACGGATATGACAGCAAATCACGTGGCCCAAAAACTAAAAATGTTACATATAATTTCAAGTTATTTTTATGGTTAAATTTAATGACGCTCCGTAATAGTTGCGCGAAAAAAAATAATCAGTGCTTCTACAATTTATGCATTTATCATAAATATATTTATTAAAAGGTATTTCCATATATATATATATATATATATACAGTTATATAAATATATATATATACAGTTATATATATATATATATATATATATATATATATATATATATATACATATTAATTGATATTCCTGTCTAAAGCACCTATATATAGATACTAGATAGACCCAAGTACGGTCATAATGAAATTATCAGGGTTTTTCCTTACTCCAAGGAAAATTAAAAAGGGACAATTTTAATTAAATATATATTTTTCACTTTATTTAAAGAAAAAATGGGTTTTTAACAAACTTTCAATTTAAACATTATAACTATTACTGCAAGCCCTTAGAAGCCCTTAGAGACCCTTCAAACTTAAAACGAATAGAAGAATATATCTGAGTTTTTTATGGAAGTGCATCATAGGAAATGCATGAGTAATATCTCATCAGATCTGAAATTTAAAAAAAAGTAAAATGTTATCTAAAAAAATATTAACGAGTTAGAGATGTAACGGAGATATAAATGCGCAATGCTTAATAATTCATAGCACTAAAATAATATTTCGTTCAATCTCAGTACGGGTGTTTTCCAAAAATAACATAATGACAAAAAAAATGAGGAGAAATTCATGATATCCTGTATTGAGGTATATGACTCAATGTAAACGATAGATAATAATCACCTGAGAATGATCACAACAATGTAAAATGTTTACTGCCAATAGTAAGCAATTGTTCGAATTATAAAATGTAATAATTTTACTCAACCCCACAACATGTTATCGTTGGAAAATTTAGATCATGGACGTTACTCATTTTTGTTTTGTAACCCTAATAGTAACAACTTCTATCAATAATTTAAAAAAATAATAGATCTAACAGAAATAGTAGAGAAAAATATATTTGTTAAAAAATTGAAATATGTTAAGTGCGAATAGAACTTGCATTATTAAACTTCCATACACTATATTTAGTCATATTTAAATATTAAGAGTGCATAGCATTTCTCTCAATATTCGAGTATTTACAAATATTATTATTAATTTCCATCTTGTAAATATATTCCCTGGTATATCTTTCACAGACTAAAGAACAATATAAGTATTACAAAAACTATGGATAAACGCTATAGTTTTCCAGTAAATTTTTAGTAACCATGTTTTTCATAAAACTGACTTTAACAGTTTTAGGGATATGGAGAGGAGAGACATATTTTCTTTAGATATTTTTCCATAACATCTTTAGATTACCTTTACTTAAAATTAAGAAAAATATATATTTAGGATATTTTTATGAGCAGTAAATGGTTTCTAATAAAAATATCGTGAAGATTTTGAGTAATATCTCAAAAATTCTTAGAAAAAATTCTAAAACAGATTGTTTTGGAATTCCTATAAGTCGGCTTTATTTGAAATTATGTTACATTTAAAAAAGGTGGGAATCATTTATTTCCTTCTTTTAAATTCCCATATATTTTTGAGTGTTATCTATTAGAAATATTCGAGTCACTGTACTTCATTTCTCTACTAAAATTCATGTTTCTATGTCAAATAGAATCTAAAAAAAACGACTGTGATAAATGAACAGATCGAGAACCGTAAGTATTCTCTTTTTCCTTTTGGGGAAGGAATCATAAAAACGGGAGAAAAACGCAGTTTCGTAAGGAAACTGTAAGAAAGCTCCATATTAATAAAATACCATTTAATAGATTATAAAGTTATTATCAGTTTTTAAGGAGTGCTATTATTCAATTGTTTATTTTTGAAATTTTCCTGAAATCTCGTAATGTCTATCTGTCTAACTGCTTATTGCCACATGCAATAATTCTGAAACGAATTGACCGATTGACGATTATTACGAAATTTGGTGTATCCATTCCCTCATATTTTAAGGAATGAAATTGCCTTCAATCACTTAAACCACCAAAATATATAGTATCTAATATATTAGTAGAAGATTTCCAATTATCCGTAACAGTCACGTTTATGTTTATCATTTTTTAATGGCATAAAGATATACAATCGATGTACAATCACTAGCATTTTGCACCTGATATCAGTAATACAACCTTGATACGCACAAAAATTAAAAAGTCAAGAATTATATATTATTTATGTTATATTTTGGTACTAATTTGGTTCAAAGTACATTTAATCTTAAAAAAGAAACAAATATTTGAAGGAATCATATTGTTCATAATCACGTATCTTGCTACTTTATCCGCATGGGATTCCGAATTGCAGGTGCAATGTTTTGATGCGTATATTTTATGCTCTTTATTACGCAAATGAATAGTTTATTTTAAACCCCCGCGTGGGCTGACTAGTGCTCCCCTTTTCCATGCATTCATAAAGCCCGCTGTTCTCCTGTATGCTTGTGGCGATTTTGTTTGATTTTCAATGTAATTCTTTTATCATCATAAGTTTGGAATCGTTTGAGATATTACGATGAACAAAAATTAAGTTAGTCGCAGGGTTAGGGTCCATAAACTTTGTGATTTATATGTCGGCAGATTCAAAAGATTTCGACTTCTTTTCTTTTCGTACAGAGAAGAAAAAAAGGGAATTTCTTTATATTTGATTCAGTCAGTTTATATTTGAACTAATTCATTGCTTAAAAATACGCATCAGCATACAAACAAACACATAATCGATATGAAAACAGAGAATAATAAATACATTCGACTAAATAATAAATCAAACCATAAGTATGAAATGGCTGGAGTGGAAAATAGGAGTAAAGAAAATAGAAGTATGATCAACATAATCAGGAAATAGAAAAAGTTTAAATTTTTTAAGACAAGCCTTAAATTTTAGAATGTATATTGTTACATAACGTGGAACTATACGTTATAACTAGGCTTACATTGAAATAAATGTTACGTTTCAGAATTAGGCAGACGATGAAATTTCAAAACGCTATCGAAGTTTATGAGCAGCTAAGGCAGTGTAACATAGCTAAAGTATAATATGTTACTTGACTTATTTAATACATTAAAAATAAATAAAATTATGCGACGATAATATCATTCGGATTTCACATATCCATCATTCGAGTTGAGAGATTTAACTCAAATTGAAACTAAACTTCGGGTATACTCGACGTTAAACCGGGTGCGATCTCCCGATAGAAGCTGAATTAGTAAGTATAATTTTATTTCCCCACTTTGCTCAGTGATTCCAAATTAAAAACAATTATTTATCATAAATTTATTTAATTTTACATCAGTAATATGTATTTCAAGTCGATATACATATATATAGATATAATTTGCGGGAAACAAACGGATTGTTGGTGATCTTTGTTAGCATTTAATTTTTGGAGTTTACTCATAATCATCGTTTTCATATTTAGCGCCCGGTATGAAGTTTTATAAGGAGTAAAATTAAAAGTTCAGTGTACAAAAAATATAACCATTAAGTTCTGATCGAACGAAGTTCAGATCATTAAAAAAATTGTAACCGTTAGGTAGCCTCTCCGCGCAATATTTCTGCGCACCGTTATAGTGACATATCAATATGTTTATTTGACATTTTCATAATTGCAATGATGGAGTGTGATAAACATAGTTTACTATCGTTTGCTTATGTAATATAATATTTGCTTACATAATCATTAAATGTCATTATGTGTGAACATTTGGGTATTCTGGTGTCTTACAAAATTAAAAAATGTCTTAATTTTAACTTCTTAGTCCGTCGTTATTAAATATTTTAAATTTTTTTGTGTAAATTTATCTTGTTCATTCATGTTTTATTTGAAAATAATTATATTGTCGGCATTTTTTTATTAAAGAATTTTCCATTTACATTTAATGATGTTGATATTTATATTTATATACAGTATTACCTATTTTATGCATTCTAAGACAATCGTACTTAAGGAGTAAACTCTGATCGCACGTCGGGGCTAACACGAACATTTTGTTTAATCTATCTTTTTGCCACATAAGATTTGACGATATTTTCAGAAGAAACTATCACTTTGATTGCTTTCTGTAGTTGTTGCTCAAAAGCTTTAGATGTGTTCGAATTGAGGTCTTGCTTTCGACGTTAATTTCTGCTGCTGTAGCTAAATTCTTTGTGCCCCCTCACAAAGTGGGGTAGGGAATATTTTATTACAAAAATTCTTCAGTAAATTTAATTAAATTTAATCAAAGCTATTTTACAGTATTTGTGTCCTAAAAATATATTCTATTGTCATTAAATATGGAAGAGTTGTATAGATAATTGATCAAAGAAATTCATTTCAAATTTTCCCTTTCATTAATCTTATTTTTTAGAGATTTGAAAACTGCGGTAGTCAAATCATCTTCCGTTGATTGTAATTTTTCAAGTATTATGGTCTTGGAACATTTTTCATCATTCCAACTTACGAACATTTTCAAACTAATAAGTATTTCTGTTATTGCATTTCTCTGTTTTAAAAAAAATTCAACCGTTTTCATTGTGCAATTGATACGTATCCTCATGTCCAATAATGAGTTCAACTGATGGTCAAACTGTTTTTTTCGCATATTTCAGCAAAATAAGATTGTTTAAAGGACTCTAAAAACATTACGTACTCTTTCTAATATATTTATAGATGAATATGTTCCTTTAAAAAACTTTATTAATTTGCATATAGTTTTTGATTCGGACCCTAAGTAAAAATTATCATCTCAGCAGTCACTTTCCTCAACAGAATAACTTAATATGCCAAGTGCATTAATATCTCGATTGGCGTTTTCACTTTTATTGTCTGTTTTTATGATTGAGGTAATGACGCCAGGGCAGATACTATGCAGGGCTTTCGTGAACAAATTTAAATATATCATATGATCCATCACTTGTCACATCTTCGTTTGAACATATTTTCGATGATTTCCTTCGTCTCGGTAGCCATGCGTTTTCTCGGAACATAAACTAACCTTAAATAACAAAATATAAAATCCGTACGGTGAATACAAATATCAAAATACCTTCGATTCCTTAAACCAGCCCATTCTTCGATGCTTAAACTGAATTAAGCTAACTGACTTCAGCATATGCAATGTAAAGAATAGTTTACTTTTCTTTATAAAATTGAACCAGGAATCTCATTACATCTGACTCATTGTTGGATAATTTAAAACCTTTTACTGAATACCTTTACTACACCTATAAAGTCAGTTTTAGAAAACGCTCGAATTGACAGACGCGTAAAGTTTAAAGTCCGTTGACTATCAATATTTGCTCTTTTTCTGATTCGTTTTTGCCGCTACCACCGATACCCAAGATATCTGACCAAACCACTTGTATTCTAGATCTTTATTGATATCGTTTTAGGAAAACTTAGGCTTTGTGCAGAAGAGAATGTTCGATCTTAATAAAATACTTCGAACCGTTGGACTTCTCTATTTTTTATAGTTACATTAACTTCTACATATTATTTTCTACAGTTTTCACTAAATAAGTATTTACTTACAGTTTTATTAATTAATTACCACCACGCCATTTGTAGCAATACAGTTTTAACTTACAGCATTTACAACGCAATTTGAAGCGACGTTTTTGTAATAAAATTAAAATAGGATACATATTTATGGATACTACCACAAAACGACCCAATTTTATAAATTCATCACGTCAAAAATTTTTCCTAACGTAAAGTAAATATTTATATAGGTATACCTATCTCATATAGCACATTATACAAACCCACAGGGTAATATATTTGCAATAAATTAATGATTAATTTATAAACTGGTAAATCAAGGCTACTTAGTAAACTTTCATTTATTTTGGTCGAAAGTAAAATTTTACGTATTTTATAAACCATTAAATTATTTATAAATCTTAAATTAAATACCCAAAATGTATGAACATCCTAATTAAGACACAAACTGCACAGTTGTTGTTAACTACACAGTTTACAAAAAATGGCATCAAAATAACATAGTAGAAATAAATGCATTCATAATTCGTGTGATCAATACTGAACCACTCGGGTTTGATTTAAAATTTATTAAATCATCTGATATTTTACGTCACGAAAATGGACGGATTTGTTGAATTTGCTTGCTCCGAGAAATCTCGACCAGAGACCCTACTCGTTTTATATTTTAAGTAGTTCGTGTGCAGATATGAATTAATGTAAAAAAAACAATTAAATTATCGGAAGTCTTTATTCGTATCCTACTGCTGTAGTTTATTTTTTGTGTTATTTCCTTTTTAGAAATATTATTTATTTTTAGAATTCAAATAAAACTTTCTCCCGCGCTCGGGGTATTTTCAGTAGATAAAGTCCATGCCCATAATGAAAACCTATATGTTTTCTTTACACAAATACATAGCCTACTTATTATTTGGTGAAGTTATATTTAATTGTGAACATTTTATAACTTATTTGGGCGTCTTTTAGTAATATGTCAGATATATTATAATACTATTTGGTATCATAGTGTCATAAAATATGATCAGTTGAATGAGCAATGCATTGTTTTGATTAATTCAGGTGTCTTCACGATTATACATGTGGTCCACAACTATTATTAATTTTAATTATTTTTTTTTTTAATTTCTGCATTAAACTTTTCCAACATACACAGTACGATTATACAGTTTGCCAAAGTTTTACATTCATAATGTGGTTGTTAAACACACCATTTTTTATTTTTTGGGAGTTTACTCCTTAAGAATCGATTGATAAAGAACTTTCACATTTAGCGCCAAGTATGAAATTTTTATGGGGAATAATATCCAAAGTTTAGAGAGTTAAAAAAAAGTGTTGTAAGTTTGGATGTAGGAGGCAATCTTCGAAACTACTCATCCGATTTCAAAAATTCTTTCACCAATATTTAGAAAGAACTTTCAGAATGGACATAGGTTATATATAATCCAGGTAAAAAAATTTCATATATTATAAAAAAGTTAAATTTTGTAAGTTTGGATGTGGAAGGTAATTCCGAAACTGCTCATGCGATTTCAAAAATTCTTTCACCAATAATTAAAAGGACCTTCAGGATGGATATAAGTCGTATATCAGCCCGTTAAAAAAATATCATATATTATAAAAAGTTAAATTTTGTAAGTTAGGGCGTAGGAGGCGATCTCCGACACTACTCATCCGATTTCAGAAATTCTTTCACCAATATTTAGAAAGGACCTTCAAAATGGACATAGGTTGTAAAATAACCCCTTAAAAATTCTTTGATACCAGTTTTGCAACGTAAGTCACCGAAAAAGCAGTTGAGCGAATGCGTTTCTTATGAACGCTGCATTAACGTTAAGAGATATATTGATAGATGATATTTATATTTATATACAGTGTTACCTATTTTATACACTCCAAGACAACCGTAATTAAAGAGAAAACTCCAGTGGGGCGTCGGAGCTTATACGCACAATGTATATTTTTTTTATAAAAATATTGCTTAGTAATATAAAACAAATAAAACACCCTCTCACCAGCGCTCGGTGCATTTACTGGTATGTAAAGACCATATTTATATAAAAAGACGTATATTTTTTTTAGACAAATTTGTTTTTTTTATTTTGTATATAACTGCATAACTTTTGCAATATAATTGATTTGTATAAATTAGAATATCATATTCATTGTGATGTAAATAATGTAATTAATTCACTTGTTCTTTTTTTTAAATTTTCGTATTAAAAATTTCCCGCACCCACTGTATGATTATACTGATTGCCAAAAATTTCTAGTATTTCACATATTCATTTTTTCTAGTATTTCACATATACGCTATTAATATAAACGCACAAAATGCAAAGTTTCATAAGAGGAAATTCTTAGTGCAGAATAAACACGTTCCTGTAATAAAAGAACAGAGGTTTGGTACCTATACCACCCTCTACAAAAATATACGAGGGTCTGCAAAATTCCACCAAAATACAGCGTTGAAAGATCCATTGGAAGCTAATTAACATCATCCTAAAGCCAACCCCTCTTATCCAAATAATATGATAGAAGGACACTGCGTAATCTTTGTAAGTTTGAGTTTAGATACTATAAGTTAGAGGGGGAAAGCACCGTAATAAGCGAGTGCGGAAAAATTTCATGCCACTATAAATACATTAGAAAATAATGGTGTTTCGTTTAATAAAATATTGAATGTTTGCGGCATTTTTTTTTCGTTTTTCTATTGCTTTGTTTGTCACACCGATTCCCTTTTTAACCTTAGTTATCGATTGTAGATATGGCGAATATTTTAAGCAAACCCCCTCTTTTCACTGTCTACCATTGCGCCAGCAACTTTGGTAATTTTGTATGTAGCTTATTTGAGTATACCACATGAAATTTCATGTTTACATATGAACAAAGGCCGTTGGCAATCGTCTAGATCGCAAAGAAATGTATTTTTCATACAGGTTTTGATTTTTCCTTTTAATTATATTTCCAAAAAAAAAGTACTAGCAGAAAATATAGCAGTTTTGGTAACAAAATTAACCCGATTAACACGACCTAGGTTTCGTTATATTACAACATCTTCAAGTGGGCTATTAGCAAATATCTTTGCTAACAGCCCACCTGAAGATATTGTAATACAACGAAACCTAGGTCGTGGTAAAGAACTTAAAAAAAGCAGAAATAGTACTACATCACGTTGTTTCATTTAATTGTGAATAATGAATTTCTACAAAATTAACGCCAAATATATGCAATCATTTTTCTAATTCGAGTAACATTTTTTACAGATTATGAGATTATGATGTTGATTATATGGCATTAGTGATTTTAAAATTATTGTATAAAACTCTATTTTCAGGCGTGAACACAAATTGTTAACTTGCGTTTTGTCTATTTTTTTCTCGAAAGCTTTTTAAAATAATTTTCTCATGCTGTATTTGAATCTAAATTATTTCTTAAAGTTAATTCCTATTTTTTTCATTATCATTTGATGGTAAATTGGCAATGTCAATCTCCAATCGTTTAATAGGTCATTTAGTTATAACTATATTGATATTTGGTGGAAATTTTAAAATAAAACAAATTTATATCATAGAAAAAACAAAGAGTTTTTTGTGTAGACGGGAGCAATGCAATAAAGCGTTATTCTTAAATTAGCACCATTTCGAAGCCTATTACTAACATTTTTGAAGGTAGAATATAGGTTTTCGATATTCGTAGAGTAAACAACATTGGTAACTTAAATATTGTATCGTTTACAGCTCGTTGGTTGAAGCGAAACATTCACATTTAATCAGGGCGTGTAATGCTTAAAAATGAAACCTTCCCTTTGATATGTAACGATACAAGTAGGGATATGGTGACTAGTTTCCTTTGTTTCTCCTAGCATGTAGAATGTTTTTAGAGAACAAGTCAAAGTTCACAGAAAAGAAAAATTGAAAAATTGAGCTTTCGAAATTTTTTGTACTGCTCGCTGAATGTTGACAAATATTTTCAAGTAAAGTGTATATCTACTTATACTTTACTGTTGGTCTCGTTCAACTCCAAACAAGTAAAGCAGTAATGAGTTAAGGTTATGTCGCATATTTGTGCTGAAATGGTACATCATAGTCTCTTAGATTTGTTCTAAAATGGCTGATTGTGTTGGAATGGTAGCTCGTAGTCTCTTAGATATCTCGTTTACGACTCGTAAGTCTCTCAGATAGATTTATCTAAGCAGTTTCTTAGATATCTCGTTACTCGTCTCTGTAATGTGGTGCACGAAATGCAGTAAAGGCAATATTTATGTACGCATTATATGTATTTACATCGAATGTTTTAAAATTATTGTAGCTTTAGTAATCATTATACTATATAATAATGATTATAGGTATATTCAAATTTCTAATTTAATTCTGGGATTTTGATTATACGCCTGTTATGCTAAAAATGGGATTGTTCATTTTATAGATTCTCTATATCTCTGTACATCGGTGCTTAGAAAACTCTCCTTGATTGATTGATTAACAAACTGCCATAACTTTTTTATTTTAGGATATGACTAGTGATGACTGTTAAGTCATCACTCTATGTGGAAATATAGGAAGTGAGGTTTATCGGAAACTTAAATACTATTGGTATAACGGAAACTTAAAAAATAGATACTTCAAAATTAGTTTCATGAAATTTTCAGGACAAAGAATGGAAGGGTTAATTTTTCATTCTACTCAGGCAACACTCTAACCTCCATATATAGTCTTAGAAAATTGAAATTTAAGACTATACCTATTTTTCAAAATATTAATAAAACAAAATAAAAACAAACATCAGTAGTCCATCATAAGTATATCCTTTCGAACAAGATGTAACGTGTAAATTAAAACGTAGTATGGTTTGACTATCCGAAAAAATATACAAATGCGTAGGTGCTTCGCCAGTGTTGCCATTTCTCCCATTATAGTCAAATTTACAACTACATAACGATTTAATAAACAATTTTGGTCGAAAATGGTATCTAACAGGTTTTCAATGGCTTCCCTTGATGACATTTTTATGATTTAGAAGGAAAATTTAACACTATAATATATCGGTAATATGCGCACGCATTTCACCAAAGTTCAGAGATTATTAAAGTATTTTAATGGGTCTCCTTGATATTATCGTTTTTCTTCTAATTCAAATAATAATCCGAGCGTTTCGGCGTTCAGTAAGAATTTCGGGAACGAACGCCACTACGAGCGTCTGTTGACATATTTGGTGAATATCAAAGATACTGAAAAAAAATGAAATCAATGCGACATCCTTTTATATAATTTTTTAAGTTTGACGAACTTACATATTGTAATCATATGAATTTTTTGTAGAAAAGTAATAAAGGAAAGCTGACAGGCCGAAATTACCATACAGGTTTTATTATTTTCCAAGACATAATTTCATACGGGTGATTCATTCCCTTATTCCGAATAAAACGCTTATTTTCTAGTTTTTTCCATTCATATAATGGATTACAACTCTAAATAAAATTGTGGAAAAAATGTCGCATCAATACTTCGTGAATGGTCAGCTATTATTATTAGTTATGTCTAATTTTGGAAAATCCCAATTCTTTTTATTTCTGATCTTAAAGGAAATTATCTCGAAAATTATTGGTTTTTTTATATTCATCAAAAACTTTTTTCATTTAGAATGATGAGAGGAGTCCATCCTGCAAAAATACATTCTATATGCATTTTGAATATGAATTTTGTATATTTTATTGTTTGTCTGTTTTCAGAAACAATGAAACATATTTTTCACAATTTCCACTATTCTTCAGTACAATTTGTTCAACTGGCCATCGCATATTGAATTTTAATTGAAATTAATATTTTTACAGTTTTGTGTTTAATACTTTGAGTATTAAGACAAATTAAAACAAATGAACATTTTGCCCAACATTTCGAATTACCTTTACTGAATAATAGAGATATGAGTTCTGCCAGTCTTACGGAAGAGCATTTAAATTAAGATTTTTTTCATTACATTGTTTCAAAGAAAATTATCACATTTCAGAATAAAGATTTTTGTAATGCTCAAACGGTTAGAGACTCATGAGCGACGTGTGATATCATTCAAGAATCATATGCTTTTGCTTCTTTTTAACGTTTTCAATTGGCAAATAGTCCCTAACACAGCATCATTCAATTCGCAAATTTATTTACTCATGAAAATAAGTTACCGTCCGAAAGTATAAAAGCCATAGTTTATACTTCATCTTATCGTTCATTCATTTGAAATATCTTATAACATTTTGTTATTATCATGATCAGCTGATTGCATGATAGCGCTTTTTGGGTTCGAGTTTTCTCTCGCAACCTGGATCAGAGAAATTACTCCTGGGCAGGAGCGGGTGGTTTAATATTTAATACCTTAGAATCACTATCTACAAGACATTCTCATTTTAATGACTCCGCCTTTTCCGTAGTTTTCAGCAGGTTTTCCCAAAAGGCAGGATTACAACTATCTATTCCGGTAACAGGTATTCCGGTGAATATTCGCAATCCCCTTTATTTCTATTTCTTCTCATCCCGTTTAGATAAGTATTTGTATTTTTAACTTCTGTAAACATTTGATTTTGATGTTCATGATTTATTTTAGAACTGAATTATTTTTTTTTATACATTTTGAAATGAGGAACTCTCATACGTACGTTATGTCGGTCATGACCCCAAATTTTTATGGTTTCAAATTTATACTTTACATGTTTTTATCTCAATTAATATGCAGTTATATTAAAAAATTTAATTTCTAAATATTAAAAAGGGTGCGAATAATATTTTTTGCACCCTATGAAGTGGGGGTTCATTGAAAATGAGTTTTAAAATTAAATTGACGTTTTATTTACCATTTTCAATTTTTAAGTTTCAATGCAGTCCCTATAATTTTTTTCCACCGCGGATTTGAAGAAATGGAAAAAAATCCAGGTACGGATATTCCATTAGAACTTATTAAGAATTATTTCATTTATGTTATAACAATAAGCTGAAGAAATAAACGCAACTCGGAACCCTATGTTTTCAGCGAGTTCCGACACGCATTCCGTCTGTTTGTTTATTATATGTCCTAATTCTTTACTGCGGCTTTTTGTAGTCTTAATTTTCCAATGTATCTATCAAATTATAAGAAGAAATTTATTCTTTAACAATAATTTTGCTGCATGTATACATATTTTTTTTATTTATATAAAATCAACCATGAGAAAAAACAATCCAATCATGCATTGTTTTTGCAGCCATCCCAAATAAATGAAAAAATTGCCTGTTAAGAGGACGGATATAGGACAACAGTGAAACATTTTATGTAATTGGCGCATTGTATAAAATAAATATATTTTAAGAGGTTGTATCACAATACAGCAAGTAAAATTACAGGGCCATGAGGAGGAAGTTAACAAAGTCCGAATTATAACACATAAAAATTCACAATCGATAAGTGTGTATGAGTTATACGTACAATGTTGAGAGTGGTTTTGAAAGCAAATATAATAATAATTGGATGGAAACAATAGAAGATACACGAAGACACATGACCATTGATGGTATATTAGGACACTAGGCTGTGTGGCTCTCGATAAATTTATTTCAATAAATAAATGTGCTGGTGTGTAATTGCTGACTTTAATATAACTTATTACATTTTATATATATATATATATATATATATATACATATATATATATATATATATATATATATATGTATATATATATGTATATATACATATTTTTTTTTAAATATTTTATTTTTAGTGTCTGGCATTTCCAAATGAATTTTATTTCGTTATAACTTTAAAAATGATTCATCCTCCATCGTACAATATAACGATCGAAATCTGCATAAATATGGAATCTACTACGAGCCTGTCTCTGTACTGATTAAACTGAAGCTAATACTGTGAAACAAACAAATGATAGGTGATAAATCTATATTAATGCAATTTTATTGAAAATTTTTAAAGCTTACACAATTTCTTCTTTTAACATGCCAAAACAGATCTTTTGCAACCTTGTTAAGTCATATGCATCTTTTTACGCTTTAGTCTATAACTGATGCCTACTTTTTACAACTATGCCAAATTTCTGTGAGAAAAAATTTCGTGACATGAACTAACTGACCAACAAAAACCGAAGTGGTGCTATAAGTGTTCTGTTTTTCATATTTTGGAACAACACGGAAAAGAAAAAAAATTATATTTAATATTTTGGTCTATTTAGTCTTTCTGTATATTTCTCTTTGTATATATGTATATGACACTACTACCATTGTGCTTTAAGTTCGACATAAACTTTGAACCTCGATTTAACGTTTTACAAATATGAATATGTTTTGATTTTCGAAACGTTCATCTCCTTGCTCTTAACTTTTTATTATCTTTATAGAGATTTACTAAGAAGACGTAAGCAAGAAAATTAGCTTTTAGAAACGCTTTTATGTCAGCTTGGAGCGTCTCGCATCACGACAGGCGTAATAAATTATTAATATAAACATAACATAGTGAAAGTGTTTGTGTAAAATAAGCTACTGATTATAAAACTACCCGACTCTGTAGCCTTTCTTCGTAATAGAAGAAAAGAAAGCTAATACATACATCCAGGTGTTATTAAAATGTTTTTAAAGTAAAATCGAGGTTGTAAGTATATTTCACTACACATAGAATTTGATTATATTTTAAAAGGTTGCCCATATTCAAAACATTACGTTGTATATACTTGTAAGTATATACAACATAATGTTTTCAATATGGGCAACCTTTTAAAATATAATCAAATTCTATATGTAGCTAAGTTCGCAAAACTGGAGCCAATGCAAAAGAAGCAAAAAATATGGTGGTTATTTGTTAGATATTTTCGTCCGTTTAATATGAAATACAATAGCAAGACATTATTTTTCATAATAGTATTGAGTGGAAATATCATAAGAGTGGTTGTACAGTATGTTTAATTTGATTATTGCATCCGCTGCACAATATCTTTAGAAAATAAAAAGCAATAAAAGCGTTTGAATGTATTTGGTACCGTTTTATGGTTATGATATCGGAAAACACAGAGTAATTTTATTAAATGTATTTATTGAATTCAATAATTTAATAAATAAATTTAATACATGATAGGTATTTTATTTACGAATCTAATTTTCTCCGCAATCCATATACTTAACCGCCTGTAACTTGATGGTCTACAATGATAATTGAATCCAAAATTTTATATAATATTTAGCAATCGTAAGAAGAAATGGAATAGATTAACGCAAAAAATTTACTTCATATTTTAGAAATGAAAAGAAGTAAAATATGGGGTATTTATGTATATTGCCCATGGGGTATTTATGTATATTGCCCATGGGGTATTAATGTATATTGCATGGGATATTTTGTTGTAAAGCCTAAATAGTTTGAGATTGTTAATAATGTACAATTCTTTAATGAAGAAAATAATTTTGTTGAAAGAGGTCGTAATTTTACAATTGTTATTGAAAACGTAAAAAATGTATTAAAACTAATATAAATCTCTTCTCTGATATCCATTCGCTTAAACATACAGTTTAAGAATAATTCAGAAAAGTATGAACAGACATAAAGTAGTCAGAAAATAGTAACAGTACATATGGAAACGTTTAACATTCGTTGCAAAGTATATCCACTTAGTCAAAAATGATATATACCACTAAATATATCCACTTAGTCAAAATAAAGATGATTATCGAAATGGGTCATAGGGACAATAAGGTTTTGACGATTGCAAAAAACAATCAAATATAATCACAATCAATTACATTCTTGAAGTTACCGCCCGCCCAATCTTCTAGAATAAGAAATACAAACAGTAAGATCTTGGTTTTTCCTGTCATACAATTTTTAATAATCTGTAAGATAATCTGTGTCTCAGGATTGATTACATCAAAATTTAAGTCTTCACCTCCTCGACTAGATGGATCTTGAAGGGACTGGAAGCTGAATATATCATGTAAATGAACTGGAAGCTGGTTATATCGTATGAATATGAATTACTTTTGAGTTACCTTTTCGCTTAATCAGACAAATATATTTCTTTTCGTTGAATATTTCATGCCGAGACCCATAGAGGTGAAGGCGTAAATCTGAATGTCAATACTTAGGTCCATACTAGTCATCTGTTACAAATAATTCAAAAGGAATCTGCGCGTTATGCATTCATATTGTGCACATTTTCCGCTTTCAATAATATTTATTGATGTTAGAATTATTTGTCTTAACAAAAAGTTTACACTAATCGTAAAATCATTAGTTTCGCTTGCAGTAAAACAGTAAGTGAAAGTTAATAAACTGGAAAATTTAGCACATTTCTTTAAAAAATTAGTTGAGTTAGGTACATTGTAAGTATTTACACTATGTTAATTAGTTTAAAGATGAACTTATTTATATATAAAATAATTATTTCAATAAAAATATTCGTATTTGGAGATTTTACATGAAACTACGTAATTAAAAAAAAAGAACCCGAAATTTATTCACACAAACTTCATGTGTGATTACATTTCACTCACAATTATTGTTCGAAAACATGTATGGTGCTATCTAACTTCCAGCACCAGATATGTTGTTTTCCCATCTGGTCCATTCATAGCATCCCTATATTTATGCACCCTTGGCGATGTACTGCAAAATCAATGGTAAAAAATTCAATTTGTAATGATTTTGCCGTATCCTTTCATTATTCATTTTTGGATGATATTAAATAAATTTAAAAAGAAGTATCCAACGCCATATTTTAAAAACTGAGAAAGATCTCGGGTATTTTCAAAGTGTGAAACAGTTTCCAACCGTATTTCCTCATATTACCGATATGATTTATCAAGAGTTTTCTCTAGCAAAACAATGTGTAAATATATTACTAAGAGCTCCTTTAGCATACCGATCGTTGAAGCATGAGCAATTTCGTGCACGTCTCACTAGATGAAGGTGTGCCACACCTCAGCTGCGCGCGTTATGACCCACTGACACGTTGCGAACCACGCGGGGGCGATCATTATCCAACGCGCATCGACCTCGTCCTCGAGTATCGTTATTTGTTTGTCTTTTACTTCCTTAATTGGAATTGTCTTCATCGAGATAATCTTGCCCTTTAACATCTATATTTGTCAAACGCCGACGGCTAATTGGTGGGCGATGCAGTCCCAACTGTGTAGACATATTTTAGTGACGGTACAACATAAACTAGGTTGGTCGATTTTGAAATATTCTTGGCATATCAATATGCCCCTTACAGCAAAGTACCCCGCTTCCGCCTAAATTTATTAATATATATTAATATTCATACAATGAGTATTAACTCATTCCGATAACAATGATTGAGGTAAAATTTGATACTTAAACACGTATAATTTATGCTAAAGGAATAATAAATTCATACACTGTTTTGCTAGAGCAAACTCTTCATAACTGATATCGATAATATAAGACAATAGGTTCGAAGCGTGTTTTACTCTTTGAAAATACCCAAAATCCTACTCAGTCCTTGGAATATAGGGTTGGATTTTTTTTTAATTTACTTAACAAGCATCTGTATGTCAAAGAAAATAATTCACTGATGCCTCCTCAATTGTTCTTAGTTAAAAAGTTAACGATAAGTTAAAACATATATAAATAATACATTGTGTTTTATAAAGATTATTATGAAAGTAAGTTAGCATACAAACAATAAAGAAAAGTAAAATATACGTATTTATTTGAATAAATGTATACAAACAAAACAAGTTACACATTAATATGGTTATATACTAAGGAAAAAGTTTTAGTAGCAGTTAATGTTTACAGGATGTGTTTTTATTTCACATATAATGAAAGCACATAATTAAATTTGATAAAACGATTGATATTTAACGTATTAAAATATATTGAAAGCCGTTCAGACGTTTGAGCTTCAGAGTAGAACAAATGTGCTTGAATACTTATGGACACGTGAAAAACAATACCCCGTTTTTAATTGAATTAATTAAAGTTAAAAAATATTCTTTACGTGTATTGGATAATAGGAACTGTTACGCAGTCAGTTATAAAATAAGAAATTTTAATGTCTTATGAACCAATAAAATCCTATAATCCCACTTCTAAGAGTTTTATTTCCATAAAAGAGAAAAAATACGACTCAGTTTGACAATTAAGAGAACCAAAAATTAAATAAAATGAAAAAGTATATATTTGCTAAATTTAACTTGAGTTAATTCAGCAAATATCCTAGATTCAAACAAGATGTAAGCCATTTACCTAAATATATTCTGTAGATAAATTTTCAGACTGAATATTATTTCATGATCTTTAATTGTTACTTTCTTTCCAATAGGTCTTTCTATAAAATTACGTTTAACTATGAATTGTATCAAAAAATTTTGCTCATATAAGAGTATAAGCTCATCGAGATTAGTTGTCAATCTCTAATGCGATGTAGAGCCATAAATTTAGGAAATAAAATTAAAATAAATAGGCACATAAAATTAACGTAAAAAGTGTGTAAGAAGCCTACAAGTTGTGTAAGTATCAAATTTCTATGCAACCTTACCTAACGCAATAGATATTTTAGAGGTCCACGATTCTATCTATAGCATTATGTGGAGTTATGGATATTACCTAATAAGTCATTACATAGAAGTAAAACTGTGGGCGTAGAAGTATATATCATTTCCATGCGAGGGAATGAAATTCCAACTACATAGCTAGTGTGGGATATTGTATAGATGGAAAATGATTTTGAGTTTAAGAAAAGTGGAAGAAAATGATGTTGGGACTTCATTTCAATAAATAAATATACTAGTATATAATTACGATATAAGTTACTAAGTTGTATTCTAATTTTATTAATAAAATATCAAGACAATAGTCGGATGATGAAAAAATCTGATAAGAAAATAGGAAGTTGGGCAAAGAGTCTCCGTAATCCATCGGATTAGGGCCCGTTTTATATATCTTGGCAAATACACTCTTTCTGTGTCTTACTTTTTAGTAAATTTATAATAATTTTTTTTACAATATTTTTCTAATAATTTTTGTTGTTTGTTATATATTTGTATATATATATATATATATATATACATATAAATATATATATATATATATTTATATATATATATATATATATATATATATATATATTTATATTTATATTTATATATATAATCAGACAGCGGGGTGATTTTATACATGATGCCGAGGTGTTCTTATAATATTTAGGTACGGAATACTGAGAAGAAACATAATTCCATGGAATCAGTCGGGATTGCTATCTTGCTGACTATTTCTCATTGTACATACTTACATCGTATAATTGTCCATTGTTAAATTTTACTTCGAATTTTGAAAACTTTGAAACCCAATTTGATATTTTATAAACATTAATGTGTTTTGATTTTATGATAGGAGATATTCTCATTACGATAATTTCCTTATGTTTTTTTTATAAAGGTTTATTAGGAAAACATAAGGAAGAAAGTTAGTTTTTAGAAATATCTTCTTTTCGGTTTATTTGGACATATAATGGTCATATATAATGATAATTTATGGTGGTAAATACTAATTTTAAAAAAAGGCTTCATCTTTCTAATGTGTTAAGATAATATGTGGATTTAACTATATTATATTTTCCACAGACACCGGCATGTATTTACAAAAATATAAATGGCCGGGATAGGGACTATTCCTTTCCCTGCATTAGAAATTAAATTCCTACTAGAATACTAGAATTATACTCCTGCATAGAGAATTAAAAATGGAAAATAAATACCCCCCGGTATATCTAAAAATGTTTGGTATTAAGATTAAAGGGATCCTTAAAAGTCCGTATCGACGTTGTATCTGTCATTGAAGACATATCATCTTTCAAAATTAGGAGTGCAGGCAGATTTTTAAACTGTTATCAAAGTCTATGAGCCTATGAGCAGTTAAGACGATAAGACTGGAGCTAATGTGTTATTTATTGACTACAATATTATGGATTATTTGAAGAGAAGTAAATTATGCTATTACTTCATTCGGTATTTTTGTCTGGTTAGCATGAAACATAGTTACAAGAAACTAAATTTAATAATCGTGATTTCCGAGGATGGTGAAATAGAGGTCACAATTGGTTTATTTTATCCACCGAACAACAACATCATCAGAACGTGTTTGAAAATATTTGATATTGATTTAAGTCATGTTTGTCGGAAAACAGTTAAATTTAATAAATTAGTATGTGCATTTGATTTACGAATCCAATTCTCTCCACGATCTATAAACTTTACCGCTTGTAACTTAATTTTCGGAATCGATAATTGAATTAATATTTTTCTAGATACAGAAAAATCTCACAAAATATTTAGTAACCAGTAAATACTAATACTTATTACGATAATATTGAACGGGATAAAATCATTACATTCAAACACCGTTATAACGTTATAAGAAAATAGATCTGCGGTATGCTTCACAATCTGAAAAAAAATTTAAGACTTTTCTCTGTTTTGAAAACATGGCATTGGTTACTTTTAAGAAGTTACTTATTTCATCCAAACAGAAAACTCCCCTATTACCACCAACAATGGAAGAATGCTGCAAAATCATTATATAAAAACCCTTTTAATAATGATTTTGCAGCGGCATCGATTTTGCAATGCGTTGCCCAGGGTATGTAAAAAAGGAATGCTAATGGAAGAGATGAGAAAGCAATATTTTTAGTGTAAAAGGTTTTAAGGTAGCACTATAAATACCTTGAAAATAATCTTGAGTGACATGTAATTAGACATCATAATTATTTGGTTTAATTTCGACTTTTTTTTTGTATAATTCCATTCTTTTTACCTGTATGTTTGTGTCCATTTCATATATATGTATATACAAACACACACACACACACACATATATATATATACACACACACACACACACACATATATATATATATATATATATATATATATATATATATATATATATGTATATATAATAATTTTACAGGGCAATATGGCTTATAATGAAATTATGTTCAAGGTAAGGCTAGATTCGTATTTTAAGCTGTCGGCATTAATCTCGGAACACAGCTTAACTTATGTAGTTGCATCAAAATTTCACGAAGTGTCTTGTTTTTCTCTTAAAAAAGGCGAATAGTACCTCATTCACTTCTCCCAGGTAAATACAATTTTAAATTTTATTTTATTAACAGTGTGTTGTTGCGTCTTCCGCGACTTTTTGTAAATATGGCATATTAATAAAGGGTATTGATATAAACTTATTTTTAAATGAAATTATCAAAGAGCAAATGTAATTCAAGATACTGATAAATATCTTGGATTGTCCGATTCTTTCACTATAAAACATCCAATATATTAATTTAAATGAAAATAAGCACTCATATTGAGCACCTTCCAAACTTTTAATAATATTTATTGATGTCGTTATAATTATCTGTTCTAAAATAAGTTCGTTCACTTCGCAAAGCCGTGAGTTCTACGAGGAACAAAAAAAAGTAATGCGTAGATTCCTTTGAGTTATTTGTAAGAGACGACTAGAAGTATTATGGCTTATTCAGATTCACTCCCACATCTCTGCGGACCTCGGCACGACAGATTCAAAAGAATGTTATATACTTGGCAATCTATACGACGACGTGACATACGTTTTGTCGATATCGTAGCTACCAGATACTCGATAGGTTACGTCGACCTTAGGCCGGCATATGGGGGCGACGACGAAAGTAAAATTTAAAAAAATGATTCATTGATGTTCCTAGCATATTAGATGCTAATTAGTGCTGTGTAGGGCTGTTGCAACAATAAGCAAGAACAACTCATTCTGCAGGTTGAATGTTCTAATTTTGTAATAACTTATGAATACGTTTGACTGAGGAATCGTTTCAGTGCTTCTTGGTCAAAGTGCTTCAGATTACTATGAAATCAGAAACGTGAAATAAATGTGGTGTTAAGTATTTTATATTTTGGTATTAACGACAATATTGAATTATGGCGGAAATGTGATCAAGTATATTATTAAATAACTAACAAAATATATATTTATACATAAATATGAATATGAATATATGTGCGTGTGTGTGTGTGTGCACGCGTGCGTGCGTGCGTGTGGTTGCGTGTGTGTGTTGTGTGTATGTATTTATGCAATACATTGAAAATTAGATAAAATATACATTTATCTACTGCGATACATTGCAGAATATTTAGATTATGTGGCTAAAAATAAAAGTATCCATTTCATATAAAGATAAGCATTTATGGGGCGAGTAGACGTACGAAGTCCTCTCTCATATAGAAGAATGCAGAAGGATAAGATTAATTAGCTATCAGTTAGTGGTACGTTATAACATCATCAGATTTCCGAATGTCCATTAAGTTTCATCTTTCCAAAGAAATAGGAGTGAAAACTCGTTCTAACTTCTGGGGGTATAGGAAAATGAGTAGGAAAGACTTGATGTTTCATTACAACAGATTCAATTTTAAATAAATTTGTCTATCCGCCATATTCTTTGGCTAAAAAAGTTAATTAAAAATTGTACGTGGAATTATATCATCGTAGAAAAGTGAAGTTCGCTGAGATGAAAGTGACACTTCTTTATAAAATTTATTTTTAATTCAGTAATTGTTTGATTTTGAAGCTCTTTGCTATATAGTATAGTTTTTTAACTAAAAATAAATGAAAATAAAATAATGAAAGTTTTTCCCATGTTATTAAGAATTACTGTAGTCGAACATTTTATTACTTACGACTGAAGTGGGAACTCAAGATGAAATGAAGAAGAAACAAGTCCGAGACTGACTTTTTTCCTTTTTTTCATTTGAGTTTTATAATTTAGTATAATACTCTCGATGTTGACTCTAGGGCTCCGAGGAATTCGCGCGTTCTTCTCTCGAGGTTTTAGAATAATTTGTTCATTGGAAATAATTGGAGATGCTTATGAGGAAATATAATATTGACATTATCAATATTAGATTGGGTGCTTGTTTTGCGGCTCAGAATGGATTGGACAAATAGTGGTTTCGGGGAATAGGACTTGGGACGTAGGTTTGAAGGAAATGTGAAATTTATTTAATGTATTATTGTAACGGGTATTGAAAGACAGTTGTTAGGTTGTCGGAGCTTAGTTTTGATATGTTGTATCTAAGAGTGTCGTTAAGAACTTTTTCATGTAAATAACAAACACTAAATGTGGATACGAATGATATCAAAAATCGCCTATTAATTTTTTCTAGGTTTAATCTCAGTCCGAATGTAACCAATTGATGATGAGATGTTATTATTAATGTAGCCAATTAATAATAACATCTCCTATATAAATACTTATTTAAACAGCTTTAACGTCGTTTTTATAACCAAAGTAATTATTACAGCCTGTAACAATGCTACTTGAAGATATCTTTTCATATGTAGGTACTGTATAAATATACAAATTGTGTCCAGTTTTGAATCACAATATAACCTTCTACTAAGTTAATTTAAAACCACGAACTTACACACTGTTATTTTTACCGTAATTTTGAATCGAAGTAAAAACACGCGTAAACAATCAAATCTACATTACTTAAGAGCGGCTCATGTAAATAAAATCATGTTACAAGAAATGCAAGAATACAGGAAAGATCACATGTTTTCAAAGATAATATTATTTCAAAACTTGCGTATCACGACTTATTAGTTAAAATTTTGTAAGATGTTACTGGTGAATAATAAGTACAAATAGTGAAAGATAATATATTTTGTTACATCAAAGTGATTATTGAAATAACGCAAACGCAACAGGTAACTCATTAGGGCTAGAAAAATACATTTAATACATTTTAGAGTTCATTTTCAGAGTTCACATTTTTTTATGTTTTGTTATATTTATAGTCGGAATAAAATTTCTAAATAGTTAACATTATTACAATTTAGAAAGTTTCCTCATATTTTTTAAATTATCCATATGTAATTTTCTCAGTTTAATAAAATTATTGCTAGTGGAGGTAAAGAATTTTTCACAGAAAACTGAGAATGCTGTTCTGATTTTGAATCGCAATTTAAAGCGACGTTCTGTTAATTATAAGGCGTAGGAATGTGGAGCAAAAATATAAAATGCGAAAGTCGTTAAGGGCATGATATAAAAGGATCGGTTAATAAAAATTGTACTGTTACAATTGATGTTATTATATCTAGCACTATTTTAACGCATAGCGAAATATATGGAGTACGCTTTTTATGCCTGATTTAGATACTCGCTGAGAACAGACAAATAGGCACGAAGTAACAAACAACTTATTCGGGTGTATTCGGTACTCGCTACGAATATATAAACTAGTCTTTCGGTGGTCATTCGTACACGAATTTTTCGGCAAGTTATTTGGCGAATTACTTGCCGATGATCTAAATGACGCATTAAAGATCAAATAAGAAATATTTGAGGCGGAAAGGAAGTTCAGAGTTCACGTGGAAATGAAATAGTTCAATTCGACCAATATGTGTTTTAATTTGAAGTGCTAGAAATTTCGGAGATATTTTATAAAGAACTCTGTGTTTTTAAATCACCACCGTGGTACGTTAAGCTAATCACAGACTGACTGGCATACTTCGACGACTTGGTTCAACCCGAGTTCCTGGGTTTATTTGCCAGCCGTGCGCTGAGCAACGCTGGAGTGTTATTTCTAATCACGTAGTTGCCATACCATAGACTAGTGACGGCCAGCAGCAACAGTGGCGCGAGAAATTACGCACCGAGACCACCAAGCTGCGATCCAGCGTGACGATTATTGGCATTACCTCCAAAGATAAGCGCATTAGGAGAGATGGCTGATGACTATGATTTAAGACAATTTTACGACTAACGTCGTTCGTCGGGGATGCAAAATTAAACGCCAATCTTTCAATTGACCAACGTCTTTTACGTGTTACGTGTCTCTATTTACGTTCCAAATTTAATATTCTATTAAAGGTTATTTATAGCTTATGCAATCAAATTAATAAATTATATCCAATATATGAAGTGTGAGAAATATGAAATATTTCTGGTAATATAGCCGTTCACAACTTAAATATTATTAATTTTAGTTCATTTTATCACCTTTTTCTCTGTCTCCCCATCTCTTTGCGAATAAACTTGTAATACCCTGGAGCAATCGATTGTATTAAAGTAAACATAAAATGACGTGGCAGTGGTATGTTGGATCGATTTCACTGCATTCGGTATTTGATGGCGCGGAGTACCGCGGGACTCGGCCACCCGTCAAGTGTGGCTGAACTGGTGTTTTATTGGCCGTAATAGATTGTTCTCGTAGCAATAAGTCTACAGCGTGTATCAATTGTATATACTAAAGTATATAAATAAATAAATATGCTTTTATAGATGTATAAGATGCTTTTATGATCGCCTGATGCTTTTGTGATATGCTTTTATGATCGCCGGTATCAATTGGGTGAAAATCCTTATTTGCTTTTACATTTAGGTCAGTGAGCTCTCAAGATATGTAGTTTAATTTAAAATATCTAGTATCATCTATGTGACTTCTTTATTGATTTAAGTTTTGTCTCAGTTACGTCACAAGAAAAAGTCTTGATTAATGGAAAAAAAACCGACTGGAATGAAAATATTTACAATGTATAAGAGAATTTTGACAGTTTAAATACAAATTGCAATAAATTAAATAAATATTCACATGTATTACCAAAATTCTTGTTAAACCTCTCATCTGATACCCAACTGCAAAACTTCTCAAACATTAATTTTTGTTTCAATAATATGGAGTCTGACGTCAATCATGACGATTTCTATGACGTCACCTATGCTAATATATCCGGTGCGTTGTGGTAAAAAGGATGATATTTCATTTATTGAAATGCGTTTAGGCGTTTGAGCTCTATAGTAGTACTAATATCTCTCTCTCTCGCTCTCTCTCTCTCTCTCTCTCTATATATATATATATATATATATATGTATATATATAAATATATTATATATATATATATATATATATATATATATATGTGTGTGTGTGTGTGTGTATGTGTGTTTGTGTGTGTGTGTGTAAAGAAACTATATTTCTTTAATTGGTACAGCGCTCTTCTGTCGGTGAGCAGTGACCATGTACTTATGTACCCCATAGATGGCGCTGTGAGTATTGGCGGCTAATTCAGTCAGCAAAGTAGATTTGTATTGATTGATAGAACTGACATTGTTGTTCAGCTGTTTGGTTATATTAAAAGAATTGTATAAAAAAGGAATTGACAATTTAAATTATAAACTTTAAATGTCATTTCTTTGTTTTCAGGTAGTATAGTACTATTTAAGTTAAACTGTGTAATTATTCTTACGTGTTACGTGTACTGCTAGAGTGTTTTCAGAGCAACGCAATTGTTTAATTGAATTTTGCAATTCCTAGTAAGTTCGAAGAAATTGTCTTAAATATATATATATATATATATATATATATATATATACATATGTATATATACATATATGTATATATACGGACACGTGAAAAACAGTACCATCGTTTTTGCCGTTGTCATGTAAAAAATTATTAGGTGAAAAATTCTTTATGCATCACATATGTCAAATAATTATATCATATAGTCAATAACAAAATAAAGATTACTAATATTGCTCCAAAAATTATATTATAAGCTCGCCAAATAGCATAATCCTGCTTCTGAGAGTTTCAGTCGCGTTGAAGACGAAAATTACCGTAAAGTTCAACATTGAATTGAGAGATCCATAAAGTATATTTTAAGAGTGAATGGTTAAACTCATATAGTAATGAGTTTGTCATGACCTATTTATATAATTTTTCCATAAACTGGGAAAACCTCAACCTCTTTCTCTTAAATTCACTCGAAACAAGGTTGCAAATGTGCTTAAGGGCTGGATACATAATTTGAATTAAATTTATTGCAGACTTATAAAAAAATTATTACATATGTTGTTAGTCGTGTAATTGTTGAAGTTTACATAAAATAAGTAATAAATTAATTATAAATAGATAAATAAAAGGACACGATAATTTAAATAGTTTACTTTTTACTCAAAATTATTATATCATGTGCAGAACAGCTTATAGCAGTAGTGTCATTTTTATTTACTAAATTTTCCTCAGGTACAGTCGTATATAAATGTGAATTGTAAATAAAATTTATATAGCTTTTTCATTTTCATTATTTTGTTTCGACTATTTGGTAGATTGGCAATTAAGAAAATAATTAGTCTATCGATGTTCATGTTGGCACAATTGAAGGTTAAGTATGCCATGTTCGATGCACTACGGTTCGGTGCGTTCGGTGCACTAATTTAAAAAAAAACTGTGATTGGTTAAATTTTTGGATTTTATGATGGTCAATATTGGGTGACACTATTCTTTTGGTTTTTGATGTTTCAAATTCATTTAAGTATGGAGACCTCGACGCTTTAAATACAAGGTCGTTTTTTACAGACAACCCTCAACCTCCTCCGCGATATTATACTTCAAATATACCAAGCGATATTATTTTGTAATTTTATTATTGAAATCTCCTTTGCATATTCATGGCATTTTAAAAAGCAAGGTGATTGATTGGTTTTTGAGATATACCCTAAATATTGTCAGATTTTGATTTATCTGGTACCATAATTTTAATAAAAATTTCGAAGCTATGTTTTTAGATTTCGCCCAAAAATGGTGAAAGGGGACGAACATATTTGATGGGCATATTTCAGAACACGTTATAAATGTATATATATGTATATTATATATACATATATATATATATATATATATATATATATTACATAGAAATATTGCTGTCAGTATATACATACATTGATAGATACCGCCGAATTTCTACAATAAACTATCCTACTGATTTTTGGTTATATTTTTTGTCTCAAGAAAATAGTGCCGTAAGTGGCTTTCTTTCTGCTCAAGCAGAAATGCAAATTGGATTACACTTTTTTCATTTTCATTAAATAAAGCCTGTATAACAAGGGGTTCACTATGGAAACATCTCGCCGATCAACCTACAAGACGAGCATAAGCCAGGAAGCGGTTTTAGGAATTGTTTCATCAGGTTATGATTTTACATAATTAAAAACTTTCAACTTGCTTAAATATTCCTGCACTAAATTTGTAGATGTACCATCTAGATCATGATATGGGCTTTACTTGCTAGAAGCTGGCAACAGAGTACAGTTATTTGGGCCAGCAGAGCAAGAAGCCCATAACGCTAAGATCACTGGTTATACAAACTCTAATAATATTAATTCTAACGGAATTCGTGAGTCACCGAATTCGAAGTTTTCCAGTGGTCAAATATTTAATTTTTTTGCTATGGTAATTAAATTATTATTGTTATAGATATCATTGTGGTCAGCTCCCATCAGAACAGCTAGCGATAAATATTGTGATTACATATGTTTAAGTACGTGATAATACGCAACAATTTGCAGTGGTATGTATGTAATGTCTTTCTGTTTTACTAAACTTATATTGAAATATTGTTTAGTTATAAAATAAATATCAAATTAAAAACTTGTGTCTCACTTTTCACTTATACCTCTTATTTATATAGAAACCAGTATTTAATGACTATTGGTAGTCTTCTTAATCTATCAGTACTTTATTCCTTTAGAAATATATCAGATTACTTCAAAATAAGGTCCTTTATGTAAGGAGAAATCCATTCATTGTGACATCGTAGGGATACGAAACACGACTTTGAAATATTTTTTTGAAGAAAGATACTTCGTGGCGATAAGATGAACCGTTCTCGGTGCCATTTTTTCACACGCGGGCGTTTTACCTATTGCGCTACAGATCATATCGAATTATTTCTACTAATATAATAAAAGTGAAACTTTGTTTATTTGTTTATTTTTCCGTCTTTCGTCATTAAACGGCTCAAATAATTCCAATGCAATTTTGTATATAGACAACATACATCGTGAATTAAAAGATATGTAAAATAAAGCCCAATATTATAAAAGTGAAACGTTTTCTGCTTATTTCTTTTTTATCTTTCCTTCACGCTACAGAGCCTAGATTAAACTATAGGTTATACATAATTACGCTGTTATTTAAAGGTGCTGCGCAGAGAATTAAAAGTAAAAAAAAAAATTTCACGCAAATAAATCCTGAAATTGCGAAATGTTGAAATCGCGGACAAAAGCTAGTACCATAAAATCGCCAGTATGATCTACTATACTCTGTTAGGATACTTTGCTATAGTGACTGGTCAACTGAAATTTAAATATTTTAATATTTCACGAGACCAACTTTTTGAGTGACTGTAATAGGCAAAATACTAAACTAAGTAATTATTGTAACCTACATTTGATACATGCTCCTATTTGGTATCATTTCCGTTGACCTAAACTGCGTTAAAACCTTTAATAACCCCATAAAAAAATATATTTATAAAGTAACTCTTCAGATGATTCATAATGAGTTCTCAAGCTAGACATATTCCTAAGATGAGTTCACAAGCCCAATATTATTCTTATTCAACCGGTATCTTCATTTCAATATAATGTTCTACAAATGTTTCTACTACATATAAGTAAGAGATTGCACATGACTTGCATAATTGTTACAAAGGAAAAAAAAACTACTTTTAAAAAATTATTTTATATTTTAGCTACTTGTATTTAGAAATAAAAAAATTTTTGATTTAATTACCGTTAAGAAAATTATTTAAAAATTATGACTTAAATTATGTAGCAATTCCTACAATTTCAGATTTAAGGTCAAGTTTTCATGAGTGATTGAGATGTTAGAAAATAATATCGTTACTTGAAGAGATTGGAAAGTTTTACAAGTAAATCGGGTGTATACGTGGACATTATAGCTTAGACAAATAATCACACGTACCGTGACTAAGATGTGGTTTCAAATTCACTTTGAAGCAGAAAAATACTTCCTGTCTATAATTAAAGTTAATTTACCATTAAAATTAAAAACGAAATTGACTTTTTATCTATTATCGTTTTATAGCGTAATAGAAATAATTAGGTGTACCTGTATCCTATTCACTTAATGACAGTTAAGTAATTTAGAAATCGCGTATTTTTTTAATGCACCTCATCGAACACGTCTCTTTATTCTGAGTCTGATTGCATCTCAGTGGGACACGTCGCTTCATTAGGTTAAATAAGACGTATTTATTATTTTTCATCAAAATACAAGTTAAATGAAGGATTAGTAAAATAACTGTTTACATTTTCACAGAAAAGCAGTAGCTTTGAGCCCAATTCAACCTTCCGCATCCCAACTAAATATTATAACAATATAGATGATGCCTTTGTTTAATTGCCTTTATCTCTAAACTAACTTATCTTCAATATTTATTATTCTGTTAAAACATAACATTTAAACGTTAAACATTTGCAATGTTAAAAGTTTTTGCTTTAAAATCATATAGAGTTAAGCAAATAATTTTGAAAGAAATATCACAAATCAGATTTTTTTCACAATTTATTGGTTTACTAACTTTACGCTAACTGACTCCAGCGGCTTATCTTATGTATGTACACATTCCAACCGTATTTTATCACAGAATGTCGTGTGCAAATTTTAGAAATATGGATACGAAATAAAATGATAAGCCGTGCTGTCTGTAGTGGAATGAACCTCTCGTCTTTTATTTAGTATTTCGCTGCTTTGTATTATTTGTATTTGCTTTCGGTCTAATTGACAATTAACAAGTGAGTGAGGTCAAAATAAATTGGATAATAAAAAGGAAAACTAAATGGTAATTAAGTTAATGGCAAGTTAATCGGCTATATCTTTTACCCAAAACAAATAAGCCAATGATTCATTTCGCGACAGTTTGTTTTAAACCGAAAAAGGATATAAATTTGGAAGTCATAGAAAAGTGTGTTCTATATACCTTAACCGGGATGATGACAAAAGGAACAGTATATTTAGATGATAAAATATTATTGAATATTTATAATTTTTTAAAGACAATTAACGTATTAGTTAAAATAGACAATATTAAATAAGCATCCATGAATTTGCCGTTTTAAATAGACGAAATAAAAAAAAACAAGTGTTAAAGTTTCATTTTGATCATTAAAAGCATAAAATTCTTATTATTGATGCACGTTGATCATCAAAATGTTACTTATCTCTTAAAAATTTACTGAACGGAATTGAAGAAATTATCCCCGCCTCGTAGAAATAAATTACTGCCTTGTAAAAATATTGCTAAAATGGAAAACTTATCGCGAGATATGGTAAGTATGGTAGACGGTTAATATTTCCCAGCTTTATAATTTTGAAGCGATACATTGGGGAGAGTGTTTATGCTTTATCATGCGGTAACAACGGATAACAGCAATTATCCTATCTCGATTGTTTTTCGCAAGATTTTCCGATATTGTTCACAGTTCTTAATAAATATTTGTGATCCTGTCAGATTGCTTTCGGCTTTAATGAAAAACACCGGTACCAGACCTTCCTCCATTATGAACTTCTTTACCATTAAGAATTTCTTCCAGTGAAGTGAAAAGTCTAGCTGGATGTTTAATTTTAATTGAACACAATACTTAAAAAAATATGTTGAATATTAACAATTGTTGAGCAAATTTAATATCAATCTATGCACGTTTCTTACTAGCCTTCGTTTAGTTTCACAAGTTCTCATTTTAGAGTTACTTTATTTCGTCGATTGAAGAGAAATTATTCAATATTGTTTCACCACTGAGGTAAAATTCTTTAGTAATTTAGCTGTAATTTTTGGAATTGCTATCTATTCGTTAATACTAATAAATATATTTTAGAAGGTATGTCTAAACATTTCCTTTTATTTGAACAATATCTAAATCGTGAATAGATCCATAATAATATTAATATAAGAATGATATGAAATATTAAAATCGATAATATGTATCCATATAACTATTTTCTTGTTTGTTTCTGATACGGGAATTAGTTTATTGTGAGGTCAGTTCCGCCTTTTCTCAGTTCTGCAGTTCACTTCTTGGTTTTCTGTCCGGAACAGAAGTCCGTTTTAGATACGGTAGACCGCCGTTTAATCTGTGGGCTTTCTATCCTTCTCCGGATATTTGATTGGGCAAGTACTTTTTGTACTGCATGATCTTGTGCTCCCTTCAGCACACGACAGTATCATCTCTAAATGTTTTATGACCAATGTGAAAGTGTGGAAAATTATTGTCGATCGGAATGTTAATATTAATTTATAAATCAGTAAAATATATTCAAAAATGAATAAAAATTCCCTTGATACTTAAAAGTATCAGATCGTGTCAATTAAATAAAATATTTTATATTGTCGATGCTTATTTAGAATACATGTTATTATCTTGTATTATAATTAATAACAACCAAAAAAACATAGATGCTTGGTGGTAAGCTTGCGAGGTAATTAAGCTCCAATTCTAAGGGATGAACACAGGTGTATATATTGCCGCTACCATGTGTTATGCTATATATACGTGTCGGTATCAGCAACACGAAGAGTATCCGTTACTTTCCTTTTTTAAGGGCTACTTTTCCGGTTACTGTCAGTTATTTACTAATTTACCGTTTTAACCTTTAACGGCGGTAATTTAGCGCTAGCTAGTTTTTACTGAATAAAATTTCAATTATTACTTCTTTAATCCGAGTACTAATGTGAATATTAAATTAAAGCAACGGTCAATGATCCATTAAGGTAATAATTTTACATCGTCCTACATAAACGAACAGGTATGTATGTCGGTTCGCGTTGCACCGCCATAAAAAAATCCCCTCCAGCCACACCGGTGCCACGACAATAAAGATTGCGCAGCTTAGTACTTCGGAAGACGGCATATTAAGGCGGTGAAATTTACGCCCTTGTGGTTAATCTTCAGACGTGTGCATACTTTATCGGTCTTGACTCTTCTTAGTCCTAATAAGAGACATATATATATATATATATATATATATGTGTGTGTGTGTGTATGTGTGTGTATGTGTATATATAAGCATGTATTTCCAGATTTGAATGTTTATTTACTTTAGATATTTAAATTGAAACAATTATGTTTTTGATATTAGTTTGACTTAATAAATTTTTGGTTTGTGAAAAAAATGTTCATAATTTTTTTTATGTCTTTTTTATTTAATACATAAATTAAATTATAGTTTGCTTAAAAATTAATTGTGCTGCAAATTTAACGTGAGATTAATAATTTTTGTCTAATAATGTAAAATGATTATTAAATTTCCTTGCCATATATTGAAATATGAATATGTTATATATTTATAAGTTTTGAAGCTTAATTTACTTATAACATAAGCTATTTAAAGAATAACAAAATTCTTCATGAAACAAAATTAATGAAAAGCAAGTTTTAGGGTTTTAATTTTGACATATCTTTCCGGTTACTTTCATATATTTTTCAATTAATTTAGGCTATAACTCTGTACAATGAATTGTAAGACATAAACCTAATCAAGTTTTATTACTATTTATTAGAACATATTAAGTCTAAGTTTATCATTCAATGAAATTTAGTAATTTTTAGGTATAAGTTACAAATATGCGTTAAGGTGACAGTTCAATATTATTCATTTTTAACACCAGTAATTAGGTTATTATTCACTATCTACTTTTCAACAATATTTTGTTTCGCTTATTCAAATAATACGTTTTATCTGAATACTTTGCAATTGTTACTATCAATTATTGTTATAAAATACTATCCGCATTTTCAAATGAAGATCCGGACATGCATATGAACTTTAATCAATTTTAATTTTATTAAATGTTATATATATGTCCAGTTCTTAATAAATTGTGCGGACAGAGGTGTGTAACTTCAGAAACTTATAAGGTTGTGGTGTATTAAAATAATATTTTTAATCTTTTGCGACAAAATTATTGAGATCTCCATCTAAATCATCTACTTAACAAATTTCTTGCACATAAATATATAACTGCAGAAACTGTGAGGTCGTGGCATATTAAAATAATATTTTTAATCTTTTGCAACAAAATAATTGAGATCTCCATCTAAATCATCTACTTAACAAATTTCTTGCACATAGATATATAACTGCAGAAACTATGAGGTCGTGGTGTATTAAAATAATATTTTTAATCTTTTGCGACAAAATAATTGAGATCTCCATCTAAATAATCTACTTAACAAATTTCTTCCACATAGATATATAACTGCAAAAACTGTGAGGTCGTGGTATATTAAAATAATATTTTTAATCTTTTGCGACAAAATAATTGATATCTCCATCTAAATCATCTACTTAACAAATTTCTCGCACACAAATATATAACTGCAGAAACTGTGAGGTCGTGGTATATTAAAATAATATTTTTAATCTTTTGTAACAAAATAATTGAGATCTCCATAACTGCAGAAACTGTGAGGTCGTGGTATATTAAAATAATATTTTTAATCTTTTGTAACAAAATAATTGATATCTCCATCTAAATGATCTACTTAACAAATTTCTCGCACATAAATATATAACTGCAGAAACTGTGAGGTCGTGGTATATTAAAATAATATTTTTAATCTTTTGCAACAAAATAATTGAGGTTATTATCTAAATTATGTGTTAGTTAAATTTCATGCACATTGATACGTAATTGCAGAAACTGTGAGACCATGGTATAGTAAATTAATATTTTTTAACTTTTGCTGTAAATAATTGAGATCTATGTAATAATAACTTTTCAAAGATACATATTTACCCAAGAATGATGATTTCTGTCAAGAACAGCCCTCGATTATATTAAAGTTACTATCGACTATTAAAATCACATAAATAACGGTAGCAAAGTGCCTCAACCCACTTTTGTCATGATACAGTTATATATCGTAGTCCGTGTCTATGGGATACGGCAGATGATGTTTTCATACAAGTATTTATATGAAATGTATACCACGCATCTTTATTACAGGAATTGAAAATATTCGAAAGTCTCAGGTTTTGAATGTATATTCTGATTGAGACAAGGAAATTAATTATTATTCTTATTAGAATGTAATAACAAAAGCGGAATATAAAAGAATAAACTATATCAAACAATTTTAATAGTGAAAAGCAAAGAAAACTATTGATTTACGCAGAAAACACCGTTATACCTTCATAAGGTTTCAGGAATTGAAAATATTCGAAAGACTCAGGTTTTGAATGTATATTCTGATTGAGACAAGGAAATTAATTATTATATTTATTAGAATATAATGACAAAAGCGGAATATAAAAGAATAAATTATATCAAACAATTTTAATAGTGAAAAGCAAAGAAAAATATTGATTTAAGCAGAAAACACCGCTACACCTTCATATTTGGTATTTTGATTCAAAAAGATTACAAAAAGTTTTGTGTCTTACATATATCAGCGAGAAAAAAGATTAAAAATGAAAGAAAAATACTTAATGAAAATAAAATACTGGGTTTTCGTACTTTTTAAAAAATAATCGTTCCTTATCGCCAACCATACTCGCCGTACTATTTAGTGGAGATACTATACGACATATGTAAATTTAAATAGAATTTTAGGTACTTCTATATTGTGTGAATAAACTTTTCTCGTTCTTTCTGAGAAAAAAACTCTGCACATTGACAGGTGTATTCAATTTTAAATTATTGAGTGAATAAATCAGCCACCTATATATATGACTGGAGATTTTTTTCTGTGTTGGCGGAACACAAACCAACATATGTATCCGTTTCAATACGATAGGAGAAAATGATTGTTTTATTGACTGTTGAGTAATTTTGTTCAATGTAGTTCAATTCTCATCATATCGACCTATTCTGCCTCTCCTGGTTCCTTAATCTTTTCACCCAAGTATCCAAAACTTTCGTTATATATCCTACAAATATTAAGATTATTATGAAAAACAATAAATTTAGCGACAAAATTCTAAAATAACTTTAAGTACATCTAGTGTATTAATAAGCATAATATTTGTCTCTTATGTATTTAATTATAATAATTAAACGCTAAGGATTATAACCGTCAATTTCGGCACAACTCTATTCCAATATAGAAGGAAGAAAGAAAAATAAAAAAGTGTCATATCAAAAAACGTGCTCGCTTGTTTGTTATGAACCGTGCTTAAAAGCAAATGTAATTATTAGTCCTGGGCGAAACCCAATTTTCTTTGCTACATATTTCATAAAGACGAAAGTATTACAGAATGGCATATGAAAGTAAAACTAGTTAAGCAGCGTATCTCAGTAAAATGAGTAGTAATTTAAGAAATTTTGCTTTCTAATCGCACAGTGCCAGGCGCTACGATCACTAAAGTGCTAAAGTATTATGCCTAGCATCCAATATTAATTTCAAGTATATCAGATAATATCAAATACAAACTTTTTTAAAATTTTTGACTCAACTAAAGTAATGCTGATAAAAAATATTCACGGTTTTATATATATATATATATATATATATATATATATATATATATATGTATATATATATATATATATATATGTATATATATATATATATATATATATATATATATATATATATATGGATATAGATGTTATTTCTCAGGGAATAAACTGCTGTAGCAGTTTTAGTAAATGAGGTATTGTTGGATCGAATAATATTATAGGCTCTAAGAATATACAACACTCTATGCACTGGCTTCCGTATTGTTCGGATGATACAAAAATTGCATTTAAATCGCAACGAAATGGATATCAGATTACAATTCTAACTGAGATTATTACTACCCATTATATTTTCCTGGTAAATGAATGAAAAAAATAAATGAAAGAAAATCTATCTATATTCTTGCATAGGCTTTATTTACGTTAGTATACAAATTTTAAAGAATTTCCACATATAATTTTTCTTTTACTCGACTGTGACTAAGTAAAAAGTCAGTATTTTAACAGCGTAGAAACACTGTAACATAGATGAAATGTGTAATAAGTATTAACAATTGTGATCAAAAGCTATCCGTTCAAAAGTTTCAAATAAAAAAAAATGAAAAAGTAGGGTCCTAAAAGGGGTTACAAAAAGAATATAAATCAATCTTTAAGTTCTTTTACGCACAACAGAACAAAAGACAACGTAAAAATTAATACAATAAAATGGAAAATATTGCTGATAATAAGGTTTTTTTTGCATCATCAAATATGAAAATAGTCTTCACTTTTTAAAGTTTTATTTTATTTTAATTTATTATTTTTTTTAAATATCTCAGACCCAATCCTTTGATTTATCTTTGCTTGTGTAACTGTACCAACCGCAGTGCCTCAGCGGCGTGCTGAGCAGGTATGGCACCTCACCTCAATAGCACTCGTCACAAAGAGTGCGGGGTTCTTGTTGTGCCTACTGCTTGGTTACGGGCACGGTGGCAATGTTGCTACTTTCATCGGGACAAACAAATATATTTTATGGGAGAACTTATATTTTATGGAATATTTGAAAAAATCATAGGATAAACTAAGTAAACTCCAGGAATATACCAAGTAATTAAAATAAATGTATATACACAAAATGGAATGAAAATATATACATAATGAATTATATGGATAAATATTAATACTTATTAACATTTAATCTGCGAAAACTTAGGCGGATGCACTACTACAGGTGCAATTTCTTCCAGTCGATCAACCAAATACCAAATAGAAAAGGACTGTGAATTCAATTTAAAAAAATACATTATGAAATAAAATTACTACCTATAAAAATATAGACAACAAGTAATTAATAAATTTTAACATATTTTGGGAAGAATAAAGGAGAGGGATAGGAATTGGAAGGAAAAACCATGGAAGGGACGACGGGGCCTCACGAATTTTTTGAAATCTTTGAAAACGTTCCAGACGACGTATTCCAGGTATCGCGTGGCAGCATAAAGGATAAAAATATTCATGGAAGGCAGTATCGTGTGTTTTGTTGTTAAGAATAGTAAGATTTTCAAAGCGAAGTCTAAGGACATGCATACCGAAGCCTGCGAATCTAGACCTGAGAAAATTAGATTGCGCCGGTAGTAGAACTAGATATACTATGCCCTGTTATGATAAACATGGTAAATTGATATGTGATACACATGGCTTTAAATGTAGCGAATAGTCAGGTTTTCAAACCGTTATAATTTATTTATGCCATCTGTGGTGAGATCAAAATAGCATACAGCTCCATAATACAGCAAAGGCTATTTAAATATTCATATATTAATGTCGAAATGATTGAAAGTTATTTAATTTTGTACTTTCAGTAAACGAATTCCGAAATCGGATTGACCGATCGACCAATCAAACTAATTTGTTTTGGATACATCAAAAATCAACTGCACTAAATATAATGCCTGGGCATGTTTCAAAAAAAGGTTTTATTAAATGGGAAAAAATAAAACATTTTACTCAATTGACAATCAGAATAGAGCGAGAAATAAAATACAATACATAATCATAATACAAAGCAAACAATTTCTACACGGCGGAATATATCTTATGTTTTAACATATAAGGATTGCCAATAATTTAAAACAATAATTTACATCTAAAGAAACATTTCATAAACCTTTTAGAACCGATTACAAACAATTGTCAATATCAATCTCATTATAAATATGTCGCCATTGTTTAAGGTAATTAAAAATAAATTGTTAACTGACAATGACGATGAATTTGTTCTCTTTTGTTGTCAAATGAATACTATTTTCAAATTTTACCATTTATGTGGTTTATCACCGACCTTTCAAGGTTTGCAATTTTCACGAATTAGAAAATTAAATTTGTGTAAAAAGGATGAAGCTGCACATAATCTGCACTTTGTTTTATATTTTTCCTTCAAAGAGTTTTGTGGAAATAATATTTTAAAACCATTGTGGAAAATAATTTGACTTTTGATAAAAAACGTAATATTACTCATTTATCTTATTGACGATTTAAATATCTTTTAAAGGGATTATTTTGTAAGTTTATCTGTTTAAGAGCGTTGAATTTGTTCTTATCTGTGCCCGACACTAAATGGACTTTTCCCGGTCTCGTCGACAAGTAAATAACTCATATGATTGTCACATGTTGGCTAACTCATATAAAATGAGTTACACTAGCTACTTTTATGATACCACGAAAATTATGTTGGTTATTTAGTTACGTCTAGATTACTGGATAGGTTTTTATGATTCACATTAACATGCAAGGTACTTACTGTTCGACCCGAAAAACGGTGATTATTTCTGTTGGATGAAATAACTACTGTTTACTCAATAATAAAACTATAGTGCTACAATATATCAGTAAATTTCGCAGTGTATATAATAAATCTATTTTTCAGGTACCTTAAGAGCTCAAAAGCATGTAAATATGTAAATCATGCCATGTCAATAGGTGAAAATCCACTAAGAAAAACTGCCGCTGAAATATAGTATATATATATATATATATATATATATATATTATATATATACACACACAACATTTTGCCAGTGTATACACTATACACACACTCATGCACATATATACATGAAGAATCTTGAGTGGCTAACGTCAATATCAAGGCGATGATTCTAGGAGATTTGGTTATTAAATACATTTTTTTTGTAATGTCACACTGGAGTAAAATATGTCTTTTGGATGGAAAAAATCACTATTTTGAAACACAGGTATTCAACATGTAATATTTGTAGGATATATTTTTTACATAAAGTAACGCGGGACTATGATAAGGTCTTTGAAAATTCCACTCCTAATTCGGAAAAAAAATTTACAATTTCTCCAGAATTACATGTTTTGAAAATATGTAATTTGGACGACTAAAATATTTGGGTCATTTTACATGTCGGAGAATTGCCAAAAACCTGGTTATTCTGGCATCGAGAAAAATTAAGTTTTCTTAATTAATGCTTTCCGACATTTTTCGAATCCTGCGTGGATGATAACAGTTAATAGTTGGTATGTATTTTAAAAAAATGTTATTTTAATTGTGAAAGAACGTATCTGAAAACGTTTAAGCGAAAATATACTAAAATAAATTGATAATTTTCGAAATTCACTGTTAACTTTTTCATAATCAAAAATAGTTACTTATTATGCCTTAAAATCATGTTACATTTTATATATTTTTATTAAAATTGTATATTTAGTTTATTTTACTATGGATACTATTAAATACTCTAAAATATAAATTTACTTACGAAAAGGGCAATAGTTATTGGAAAGAACCCGTATATAGAAGTACTTACGTAAAAATATGGTATTACAAAGGAAGGACGATACTGACAGGTTTTCCGCCTATTTATGTGATAAGAAAATTTCCCCACATATAGATAATGAGCTCGGAATGACCCTATACCACATAGTTGCCTATGAGTCTAAACTTGTTGAACTAAAGTGTAGTTGCAATGAAAGCGCTTGTCGTGTGCACGTACCTATGTGTTTATCTCTATTGCATAATTTTGTGAAACAAAAAATTTATTAATATACTCATATGTATTGGTTCCTTTTACTACTTTGTTGCATCTTTAAGACTCTGTTGTTCTTTTAAGGCTCTGTTTGTTTGTGTTCATTCTGTTATTCGCCCGCTTTTCGCAAAAAAAAATTATTTATGAAATTATATTGAACTATTCCGTCTTCATTGGTTAAAAAATTTATACTTACATCCGTATAATTACGTCGGCATGCTTAGGTCCGCCTACGCCCATCGTAGACAGACGTAAGTCTCAAGAGTGGAACATTTTCAGCTCTTTGTGCGAACGATTTAATTATGGCCCAAATAAAAAAATATATTTTTAAGTACTCTACACTTTACGTCGAGTATAGCCAAACCCATTTTGTTTCATCGTTACACCCTTGTACAAAATTTCCTAACGTCTTCTTTTATATATTGAATATATTTGGCTTTAATTTTGTAGAAATTAATTATTCACAATTAAATGAAACTACGTGATGTAGTATCATTTCTACTTTCTTTAAGTTCTTTAACACGATCTAGGTTTCGTTGTATTACAACATCGTCAGGTGCACACCTGAAGGTTTTGTAATACACACACTTAGTAGGAAAGATTCAAAGATTCAGTCTTCTTTTATATTTTTGTTAACATCCAGGGTTTAAATATAGGATTTGTTAGTTTAGAGTTTTTGGGAAGTAAAAGTCCTATTTTTATTTAGGAAATATATCGTATCACTTTTTCTTTTTTATTTTGAAACGCAATTTTCAGAAATTTGATAGGTGGATCGAAAATTTAATAGTGGATCTTCATAAAGACTTTGGATCGTTTTTATTTTGGAGGTTGATTATTAAAGATATCTCTTGAAAATAATAAATTTAATTTATACTGAGAAATAATACAGACGAACTTTCGTTTTTTTCTTTGTGTATAGCTCAAATGTGTAAAGCTACTGACTTCTCGTCAGTAGCTTTTTTTTATGTTTGAAAATACTCAATACCAAAAATAATTTTAAATTTGAATAGGTAAATGTTTTTTAATAGCTGTACAATTATTATTTTTTTATTTCAAAAAAATCCTCGTTATGATTTAAACTCGAAATAAGTACTTTTTAGTATAAATTCATCGACGAATAGTCATTGATCCATTAAATTAAATTGCCTATTTATGATCATCGCATCATACAGGCAGCGCAGGGCTCATAAATGAAAGTTCATAGATAAAGTTGACGACTTGCTACTTGCTGGTCGTGTTATTTACTAAAATATCATTTTATTTTCTTGCAGAAGAACGTTAAAAATTCTTTTTTTTTAAATATTTGGTACATATTGAGTAAAGTCTTCAAAGTATCTACTTGCAAAAGCGTATGTTTACAGCCTTTAGCGTTTTTACTTAATTTATAAATAATAATTATAAACGACTTTCGCTTAAAATCAAACCTATAAATTATTGTATTTTTAATTTAATCTGATCATAATAAAATTTAAAACAAATGTCATTACTATTGATTACAATGATATAAATAAATTTTGCAATAAATGTTTTATTGTATACCGCGTAAATTAAAATAGGGAATTAATATATTATGAAAAGAGAATAAACTAATATTCGACAGCATTTTTATCGTCGTTTCAACAAATGTTTAACATTGCTTGATTGAACTTTTATCTCAATAATAATTTTATTCATTTAAAAAACAAATGTCAACTACCTATAAATTTGCTAACGTAAATTTCCTATCGTGTACTTGAGACAGAATGTATAGTATCGAGAAAGGATAATTCAAATTATTTAAAAAAAAACTTGATATTTGCATTTCATTAATTGAGATCAAATTACCAGTTTCCTTTTAATTTCCAGCGACACTGTTAATGGGTTACTAATAATTCAATATCCAGTATTGTATTATTACAGAATATTGAAATAAATACATAGAAACAATGAGTGCATATACTTAAAAGTGTCTCTCTTAGCTTAGTGTTTAAACTAATCTATATTACCAAAATTGGTCATTTAAAATCCTTTTACGAATGTCTATACTTTTTTCATTTTAAATAAAAAAAAATTATATTAAGAAATAAAGAGAATTGTTTTGTTGCAAAAGAGAAGCCAGCTAAAAATAATTAAACTAACGAGATATAATAATTCTCAAAAAATTAAATGATAATATTATTTTGTCACTAAATGTTGATAAAAAAAATTCAACAACTTCCTATTTTCGACAACCCTCGACCAGGACGGTCGATTGAGGCCACCACGACGGATATTGTCGAAGAAGTCGAAAAGCTTGTATTTGAAGATGTTCGCCTGAAGAAGAAACAACCCTCTGCATTAATTGATGCATGAGTATTTGTTATAATAATTTTAGTAATTTTACACGACCAACTTGACATAACTATAGTTAGAACAAGGTGGGTACCGAGAATCTAAGGAGTTTTTGAAGCTATATGCTGACAGATCTACACCTATTTTCTAGTGATTGTGACTGGAGACGTGGGTTCATCACTTTGAGTTTGAGTCCAAGCAAGATTCGACACAATGGCACAACAAGTGTATACCACACCCTTAGAAGTTTAAGGCCTCGAAATTGGCTGAAAAATTTATGGCAACCGTTTTATTGGGACTAAGAAGGGAATGTATTAATCAAAAATAAAGAAAAAAAGTACCACTATTACCGGAAACTACTACGCTACTACACTAAATAAATCAAAAGAAACTATAAGGAAAAGACAAAGTGCGATGTAATGCAGGGAGAGAGGGGGTGAGGGAGCAAGCCAAATGAGAACAGATGTTGTCGGAAGTCTTCCGTGCATAATATTTCTTTATATTGTGTATATTATATGACGATCTAAGCTTACTTTCATCGCTATGTTTAATACAACGGCAATAATAGCACAAACAAATATTGTTTCGGGAGTATGTGCCTGTTTTTTTTATCTGGGTTAATAAGTAAGTTAGGTTTCATTGTATTCGACATACTGAAAAGAAGATATGGTAACTGACGATTCAATACAAAACACACGTATTTAAAATATAAGTATAAACTGAAACGTATTTAATAAAAAAGTTTACATTTACAATTGTTTTAATATATGGTATTGCATGTATTAATTTTAGTTGATTTAATATTTTCTAGGTTTACACGAATTAAGACATAGACACAGATAGCGATAATAAAATGTTTAATTTTATTTTAAGATGCTATCAAACGGTATACCAATCAATGTTAAAAATGTTCGCGTTCAATTTATATGCACGGAAAGTACGCCAAACAATTTCAAGAAAATTAGCTCTTTAAATTTTGTGCAAAACATAATTTATTTTATCATATTTTAGAACCAATTCTAGTGGCAAGTTTTGTTTTCTTTTAAAGTATTGACAGACTTTATTATCGTCTATTGGCAGAAATCAATGTCCACTTGTTTTAATCCGTCTCCCCATGCATAATAATTGAGTGTCAATTGAACTAATTAATATCTAATATAGAATAAATAGTCCAATATAAAAAGGCTTGGCTTTGATTACTTTCACCTAATCCTTTTCAGACATAAAAAGCTTGATAAAAAGTACAATACAGGGAAGAAACAATATAGTAATATATTACATGTGTTACGTATATACATAACGTTTGTGTCCGGATTATGCCGGATATTATCTCTAGTGATCTATGATTAAGACGGCGATGAAACCTTATTGAGTTTATTTAATAATTTTTTTAGCCAAAATTTACTAAATTTATGGCCACGAAAAAAAAAATGTTTTATTTAACAATATTTCTTAAGTCTTGGTTATTTTCAAAATGCAACTGAACGATCTTTTATATCTAACAAAAATCCAAAAATATCTTGTAACACGAATTTTTAACCAAATTAACTCCCTTATTTATACCACTTTATGAATAGAATTAAAAAAACTGACTATTCTTTTTTGAAATTTTGGTTGTTTTTATTTTTAATAAAGTAAATAATATTCCAATAAAAAAATTAAGCGCATAATTTCACTTGAACGTAAGGAAGTGTTTTGGCGATGTTTTTGGAGTGTTTTTTCTATTGCTTCTCTTTTACTCGCATTCAAACCGATAGTGTGCGCTGAGGCACGGTGCTGGTCGGACTTAATATCACTCGTTTTCCTATCCGCTCCAAAATCAATAAGAAAGCGATATAATTCAATTAATTTCAACCCTAACATTGAAATAAATAAATATTGTATCTCGGTATTTTTTTATTATTAAAAAAAAAATTTGAAAATTTTCATACATTTTTTGCGAGGGTTTATGTTTTAACATTTTTCTTTCACGTAATTTATTTGTTTTAATCCTGTTTGTCTCTCTTTGTTCTCACTTTTGAATATTTTGAGTTTTTCTTTTTTTTATATTAATTCGTGTTTGCATTTGTAAAGTTTTTTCACGTGATTCTTTTTGCTTATCAAATTTATTGGTGTTTTGTACTTGGCAATTCGTGTTTGTACTTATGTATTTTTTTGTTCATGTGACCCTTTTTGCTCATTGAATTTTTAAATAATTTGGTTGGATTTTTTCTGTATTAAAATTCGTGTTTTTATTTATATTTTTTTACATTTTTTCTGTTTACAAAATTTTGGATGTATTCGTTTTTTTTTAATAACTAGTCCGAGTTTGTATTTATAATCTTTCTTAACGCGATCCCTTTTCGTTTATTAAATTTTTAGATATTTCGTTTTTTATATCAATTCGTGTTCGTCTTTTTTTTAAAGTAACCATTCGGGTTTATATCAATAACATTTTTTAAGCGACCCTTTCTGCTTATTCATTTTTATTTCATTTTGGTTTATTCTTTATATCAATTCGAGTTTGTCTTTACAATGGAGGAACAGATCAAAGTAACTTTCGGCACAGAGATAGTTAGCATGCCAGGAAATAACGTAGAATACTTTTCAATCTAAGAAAGGGTTTTCTGTCCTATTTCACATCGAAACTCAGAAACAAATCGACGTGACAGTATTTCTGTGCATTAAGCACAGAAATAGTCGGAGGAATAACACGGGCTACTTTCCAACGTAGACAATATTTTCCTAACTAATATTAGTTTGCTATATAACAATCCCAAAATTTACAATTTTGGAAATGCATTTGTTCACTTTACAATGGAGCAACAGATCAACGTGATTTCCAAGACAGAAATAGTTAGCGTTCCAAGAAATGATACAGGCCGCTTCCCATCTCGGTTACTCTTGTCCTAACTAGTATTACAATGCCATTTAATATTAAAAATTCGAAACTGTGTTTGTTTATTTGTCCATCTTTTGTAACGGAGCAGAAGATCGATAATTTTTTTTGCACAAAATTAGTTAGCGGGCTAGGAAATGGAAAGAGTGGATTGCCAACCCGGGAAATCTTATCCTACCTAATATGACAATCCCAAGTAATATTGAGAATTGAAAAGTATGTTTGTTTGTCCTTCTTTCACGTCATAACGGAGTAATAGAACTACGTGGTTAGCGGACCAGGAAATAACATAACCTACTTTTCATCCTAGTTAGAACAAAAATCCCAACGAATATTTAAAATTCGAAAGTGTGTGTGTCTGTCCTTTTTTCACGTTACAATGGAGCAACATACCGATGAGCTTTCTGCATAGAGGTAGATGGCGGGCCAGGAAATAATAGCTGCTTCTGTTCAACCCGGGAAATCTCGTATTAATTATTATGGCAATTAAAAATTTGAAAGTATAATTGTTTGTCTTTTCTCACGTTGCAATTAATAGTTGGTAAGCTAGAAAATAACATAGGTTGCTTTGCAACCTAGGAAATCTCACCCAAACTAATACAGCAATCCCAAAAATTAAAATTCGTCAGTGTATTTCGTTGTCATTCTTTCATGTCGCAACGAAGCAATATATCGACATGATTTTCTGCACAGAGATTGTTGAAGGCCAGGAAATGACATAGACTCCTTTCAAACGACTATTAAAAAAATAAAAGTATGTTTATTTGTCCTCATTTCATGTCGCATTGCAAAAATATATTGATATTATTTTCTGTGCGCAAATAGTTGGCGGATCAGGAAATGAGATAGGTTACTTTCCAACTTGGTAAATGTCATCCTTGCTATTATAATAATCTCAACAAATATTACACATTGCAAAGTGTGTTTGCTTGTCGACCTTTCACGTCGCAATAGAGCAATATATCAACGTGATTTTCTGCACAAAGATAGTTGGTGAGCCAGGAAATGGCATTGACTACTTTTTAGCTTGGAAAACCTCATCGTAAATAATATAGTCTAATATATTATAGATTAGTGGACTTAATTAATCTTAATTATTTAAATAATCATGTCTGTATTTATGCATACATACATACATACATACATATGTATATATATTTAACACCTTACTTAAACTTCTAAAAAAAAAACTAAATATAATAGACACCACGAATTTTTTTAAATATACAAATACAAAAATAACAAAAAGTAATCTGCCTGAATTATAAATGTAGGTTTGATCTATTTCTTCATATTAAAATAATTATATTACATATGCCCAGTTTATAATAAAGTCCGCAAAAATAGACGTTTTTCGTCAAAGATGCAAATACGTTTTTAAGTAACATTTAGAAACCATATTAACGTTTTAAAGAGCATAAGTCACAAATTATAATTGTGAGGCCAGCGAGTTATTGGTGCGGTTAATTTAGTTTGTTATTAGCGCTAGTTATTAGAAAGAGAAAAGGGCGGAGCTTGAAAATTAAATCATTCAAGGTCGTCGACTGTTCTCATCGCCTTAATAAGAGTACCTATATGGCGAAAGTCATATACCCAAATTCCGATCTCAACGGCTAACATTAGCTTAACAGGAAAATGCTCTTACGTTTGTGCTCTTATCGGTGGACTTTATTTGAAAGGTGGCCCAAAAGTAGCAATGGAATTACTTCATTGACCTTATTTCGCCATTGGTACAGTAAGGTACCAATAGTATATCAAAGCACAGCAAAGTGTATCTTTTCTTGCATTATTAAATATAGTCACGCTTCTATTTTTGGGTTTCAACTGTCATAAAATAATTTTATTTTCGGGAACTTACGACTAAATACATATAATATGTAATCATTAGTTATAAATTAAGGGAACAAATTTCCGCTCATAAGGAAAAGCTCGTAGGCGCGAATGGTTTCAACCCCGGAAGGATATCGGATTCCGGGATTCTTTATCTGGAAATAATCATGGGTGGAAAAGGCGTATATTTAACAGGAAGGGACTGGGTAGTGTAAGTAATGGTATTGTTACAATTTAATGTACTTCAGGGGACTTACTGCTTGGATATTAATAAATTGTTCGCCTATTTTCCTTGATCGTCGTGTTTGTAATTTTTTTATGGCACACATGGATATTTACGATATTTACAGATAGTCACTGAATATAAATATTAAAATTATCAATAGTTTAAAAGGTTTGTATAGAAATCAATTTGCAACAGTTTTCATTTAATTTTATTTAATAAAACTTTTATATCCTATTTCGTATTTACAGTATCAAGAAAGTTATTTTAGAATATGCCTCTGAATGTTTTTTTGTTTAAGAAAATGGAATTTATATGTTAATTAAGTGTATTAATGTACGTTGTTGTGGTATTGAGAATGGATCCGATATTATATGGTCTGTTGGGTATGAGCGCTTAAATAATTTTTTTATAAGAATAACAAAAATGATACATATATTTAAGTAAAATGCAGTTGTATTTTATTAATTAATGTAATTTCTATTAGACGTTTTACGTGCCCCTTCCGTTATCGACTAAAAATTAGCTGAAGAATAATGAAAATTACTACAAAAAACTAACTGTAACTTTAATTACATCTTTAAAGATAAGTATTGGGATTATTACGTTCGAACAACTTTATAGCAACATTGCTTGGCTTTGGCAGCGATTAGTTTAAACAATCGTCGTTGATTCATATATTTTAGAATTGTTTATCAAAATTTTCTGTAAATTTAATAGTTTTGCAACTTAGTATCAAATATTAAAATTTTTTTTTAAAATGGCAACTAATTGGAAATTAGGCTTCGTTTGTTGTTGGGACATAAAAACATAATTTAATCATCTTCTATCGGTAGTTGCGATCAACATACAACTATTTATTTGGCTAATGTTTAATTAGTAATTACTTTATGCACGTAATAGAAAGGGCTGAAAACAAAGGACGGAAACTAGGGATGAAAACAACGGCTTTACGCGACAGTCTTACGGGGTGGGGTTGTTAGCCCCTCGCCCAACCCTCAACCTGGAGGACTAGTCCCCTGATATAATACCCTCCGGTCACCACCCGGTCATCAACGTATGAAGTGGGCCAGCCATGTAATTAGAAGGAAGATAGAACGACAAAACAAATTTTTCTGGCTGAGGCAACTGGCTCAAGTGGAAGAGGAAGACCCAAATTAAGATTGGCGGACTGCCTAGAAAGTGTTTTCGACGCCCTCAACATAACAAATTCCAAAACAGTGGCGCTCAAAAGGAGTGCTTGCAACAGTCTGCTTGAGAAGGCCAGGTCCCACCGAGGACTTTCGAACCACTGATGATGATGATGATGTTATTTGGGGAATCTAAATAATATTAATGAAATTTTAGAATCTCTCCTCCATAGAAGTCATATACTTTTTAATGTACCCTAATATAATGTCGTTCAGTCGCTAAATGGAAGAAAAATGAAAACCTTATCTAAGAATTCAAAAATGTATACCGATTTCTAAAGTTAGATCTACTAATCGATCAAAAATTTAGTGACGTGTAAATTATATTAATACTATAGAGTACACTCCTAATATATCTTAAAATATTACTTAAATTCTGATTATGATTATGGAAAAGTGTACCATCATGATCCCAATATATTTATTTTTTAATGTAAATACTTTTAATATATATATATTTTTTTACAAAAAAACTACTGATTATAAAGCGCATTAAAATAATGAAAAGTAGAGTACACAGTTGGAACTTTTGTGGTACTATATAATTTCGGAACATATATAAATTTGCAAAATACGGCCGCTGCTAGAATTTTTGGAATCAGTTTCAAGTCGACGCTTTTCTACTCTCATATACATGCACAGAAATTAGTGCTGCATTTATTTTGATAAAAACTACAAAAATGTCTAACAGCAACTGTATTTTGCAATTTTATTTATGTTCGAAAACGATATTGTACCGCAAAAGTTCCAAATGAGTACTGGAATATTTTCATTATTTTATAATTTTAAGTGCGCTTCCTATGGTCCAGGATCCATGGTCAAATTCTAAACATTTTTTGTGATACTATACACAGACCATTCAAATAAAAAAAGAATCATTCAATTTATTTTATTAATTAGATATTAGTAAGCATGTACAAAACAGCCGTCATGGTACATATATAAATTATTATCACTGGCGTCTTCAGCAAGCACGCACTGTGCTGGTGAAACGGTCGTACCTCTATGAATAGAACGCTTTTAAAACTATTACTTACAGTTACTACTTCCAAATCACACCGCCATATATATATATATATATATATATATATATATATATATATATATATATATATATTTATATTTAATCCAATATTTTTTGTTACGTTTTAGACCTAAATTTCAAAGTTTTATTTATGCCTTTTTAGTTTGAAACAAACGTTTTTGTCAATTGCTTCTTTTTCTCTACAGATCAATATTTGAAAGTATTGTCATGAATTGTATTACATCGTTATTAAAATAACTTTGGATGAATATACTGGTATGGAAATAGTGACAAGCAAAAATGAAATAGAATTAGCGCCTATTTAATTGACTGCGACCATTTTATTATTGTGATTATTAACCATTTCATCCAACTAAGAAAAATATAATTAAGCAGTAACTAACGTACTTCATGGTCTATAATCAATAACAGAGATGAATTGTGTTAATTGAAGTAAATATTTTTAGATTAAAAAAATAACTAACTTTTTTATTTATGCACTTTCCATTATAAATGTTTAAACAATTGTGCGTAAAAAACCAAAGTACGTAAAATCCTAAAAAATAACTTTGCAATCCATAATACTCGTTCTTTCAATTGATACTCTAAAGGACGTTTCAAATTAGAAAAGAATTTATTTTTGAAACCTTAATTTGACCAGTCCAATATTCCGATATTAATATTTTTGAATATTAATTTTTAGATGATTGGAACATATGTTGGTTGCTATACCTTATAACTGCCACAAAGTGAAGTTTCTGCATCAAACAGATTTGAAGAATAATAGCTGTGATCGAAAAGAGACAATTGGACACGGGACTATAAGAATTCTGTTTTTTATTCCATTTAAGTTTTGGAAATCATTAACTCAGTTACTATTTTACCAGTCGATTGAACCTCAAGAAGTATGGAAATATATATTGCAAATTTTAGTTCAAACTTAATTCAGTAGGGTATAGAAATTAGTTTTGTAGTATCTAAAGAGCATAAAAATCTATTATTTAATAGGTTACAAAATTACTAAAAAAACAAATGAAACATTAGGAAATCTTAATAACATAAATATTAACTTATTCAATTTGCGAATCAATAACTTTAAAAGAAACTCTGTATCAAAGTAACAATCGGCCAATTAATTACGCAGTAACCGAAACTCATTACGAACTCTGCTGTAACCGCTATAAGTTAAATGAACTGAATTAAAATTTGGTCAAACAAAAGAAAATTCATTATCGGGTCAGCAATATGCAGCAACTTAAATAGCAAGGAGAAATTTATTCACGAAGCTCTCATTAAATTAAATTGTATCTGGGATACCTTTCGTATTTTTCGTTTTAGAAACGGACACCTCGACCAAATTAAGTTTTACTTTGTTATAGAATTTGAAAGATATAAATCACGTTTATAATTTATATCTTGCTATTTCTTAAAATTCATGCCACGCTCATAGATAGCTAGCGGCGACGTCGATTTAATATTTATCTGTAATTTTATTATAGCATCTGTTCATACGAGCTACGTCGAATGTGGACACAATATTTTCCATTAAAAATAATTGTTTTATTAAAATTCAATAGAGTATAAATTATTAAAATTCATTAGAGTATAAAATAATATAGAACTCTAAAGAGAAAAACATTGGTTTCTTCGTTCCACTGTCTTTAAATGGAATGCTTATTTTTTTAATGTTTGAAGAAGATTTCGATAATTCCGGAAATGTGGGAATTTAACAAAAAACCTCACATTTTCGCGATAGTTCCAGTAGTTGCAAGTCAATACGGCTGTAACTGTTTTACAGTTATTAAAGAGGCACTTACATTGTTGGTAACTTTTATGTTTTGAAGAACTCTCTACCTTTTTTTTGACATGGTTTTTAATATTTTATTTGTCTTAAGAACAAGGTTTTCATCTACTTTTTTTCACTAGATAATTTTTATACTCCAACTTAAGAATAGCACCGAAGGATAGTCCAGTAAAAGTCATAATAAAATGTTTTGTTCTGTCCTTCCTGTAACAACACGTGTTAGGGAATTATTTATTTGTTTTTTTTTAATCCAAGTGTTTTCAAATTATTTAAAACCCCTATTCAAATTATTTCGATATAGACTAAGTGGTATTTCTAGGCTCCTTAATATTTTAGTCACGGACTTGTTGGAATTTTTCATAAATATTTTCTTATAATATACATTATATAATAACTGTGGCATTGAATTATCTAAAGACAATGTTAAATATGAACAATTCACTAAATCTTCGTAAACACAAATAATTCCACGCCAAACATAGTCGTTCTCCGACCATTGTAAGCAAACAATAGACGGGTCGAAATGTTTACAGCTCTTAAATGATTTCTTGCGATAAAACTCGTTATAAATATAAGTTAAAAAGTTTTAGAATAAAGCTTTGGATAATTTAGTATCGTGAAAAATTATTTATTTTGATTACCTTCAATAAATTTCACGTAAAAGGCAATGTGATAATTGTACGTGTAATTCTGATTCACACGTACAATTAACATTAATTAATTAATTAACAAAACATTTTAGTGCTTCACATCAAGGTCTGAGGAATCCGTCCTTACGCCGCAGGGAATTCAAATAGTTTACATAGAAGTTTTAAATTACGTAAGAGTGTAAAGACTCTGTAGAATATTTTAGCATTTCTTGAAATAAAAAGCTTTAAAATTGTGTTTCAAAACTAAATAGTTGGGTCCAATTAAGTCGTACGTTAATCGCTGTCAAATAGGATGTATTAGTTTCCCATTTAGAAATCATATAATTAACATTAAATTTTGAATATTTATTTATTTGGATGTTTATTATCTAAACAAATTTTAGTACTAAAGTGGTCGTATTTATAGAAACATTGCTCCAATATTGACTAAAGTGTTGACTTTATAAACTGAATAGCAATTAATGTTTAAATTTGGAAAAATCAAACAACCTAGACATTAATTGAATTTGTACGTTAGATATTTTAGAAAATAATTTGGTTTTTTTGACATAAGTTCAGTAACATCATTTCGATTCAAGTTACAGTAATTTTAAAAACCAAGCATCGAACTATTTGTTTAATTGCAAACTACATTGTGAACTGTAAGGTGGATAAGAAATACATTAATTGAATTTAAAAAGCTCGTAGACAAAATACAGAAAAGTTAATGGAACATCAATAATTCATTGTTTTCTTAGGTTTTTATTAAAATTCTGTTTATGGAATAAAAAATATTTTCTAAAAATCCATTATTTCTCTTGTAACCCAGCAACAAGTAAATCTGTTACCAGCAACAAGTAAATCTGTTAGAACATAGCATATAAATTATTTTGTCATAAAATTAAACTGCGTCGCCGTGTTTTTGCTTTAGAAATGGTTTTACATCAGTCAAATAATTTTGATTCCGTCCCTTAAACTGTAAAATATAAACAAGATTAACTAAATGCGTTTTATTTTGATTTATCCAAATCTTTATACCATCAACCTTGTAGTGAGATAGAAAGCGATAAGTGTCTCTAAAACCCCCCTTGTTGTGTCATGTGATCTCAAAGATATACAAGATGCTTATTAATTGGTATAGTAAGATTTTTATGGATTTCTCACAAAACTGTAAGACAAAAATAATCCTCAATATTTTTTGGTTCCAGTCTTTATACCGAGAAATAATGGATTTTTAGAAAATATTTTTTATTCCATAAACAGAATTTTAATAAAAACCTAAGAAAACAATGAACTACTAAACACAATATTTTTTGTCTCTCCAAAAGGATACTCGTAAAGCTCAATATAAATCAACAAATTAGAATTCAACCACATCGCTTTTGATGATGTCGCGCGACGCCCGGTGTGCGTTCGCTGCTGGTCGCTAAACCCTTGCGTTAACAATGAAATATTTATCTTGAAATTGGATAGGGTATGTAGAATATTTATGGATTTTAATTGTCTTATTTTATACTTAAGAATACGTAGAAATTTTTTGATATACTAATTTATCAGCAATTTGTACATATGTATTTTTACAATTAATGAAATTATTATAACACAAAAATGTATGGAGAAAATAGCGGCCAATACTGCAAAATTTAGTAAATTGAAACATAATATTTTTACCTGGTATTTCAACATGTTTTTAGTATGTCATCATAGAAAAGAAAAAAGTTCTGTATAATCATCGTTCTGCATAATCGATTAAATTTCTAATGTGATCGTGGCTTTGCTCGCTTAGAATAGATAAGAAACGGTATAGTAATGTAGTACGAATATATTTGTTAAATTTATTTTTAGCATTAGAAATTGCTAAATAGGTAAAAGATTAATAGTGATTTTTTTGTCTTCACTTCCCGAAATTTTTGTGTATTAAAAATAATAGTTAATATCTATGGACCAATAAGGAGAGACTGCAATTTGTCCGATTCCAATTTAGGTTTTTGTTGTGGAAACAATTTTTCGGCAGCACGGCTGAAGGACAAAATTGATTTATATATATACATACATATATATATGTATATATATATATATATATATGTATATATATACATATATATATATATATATATATACATATATGTATATATATATATATATATAAATATGTGTGTGTGTGTGTGTGTGTATATGTATGTTTACCCAGAGAGTTCGATGCGATTCGTGTTTATCGATTAGTATTTTTATTTCCCTTATTTTTCTTCCCTTCATTGATTTTTTTTGAGATTCGAAAACACAAATAAAATTATGGCAAAATATGGTAGTCAGTCGTGGTATTTACATATAACTAGATATCATTTTTATTTTTGTCGTGCCAAAATGGTAGTAATTGCTATCACCGGTTTCCAATCTAAGCCAAAGTTTTAACAGATGGAGCAAAGTTTACTTACATAGTATTTTATATATCCAACAACTTCTTAGAATTTTTTGATTAACATAGATCGATCATGGCGGTCGTGATGGATGAGCATGATTGGCTTAATCGAGTTTTGTAATCTTAACTAAAAATTAAGACAGGTTTTTCGCATAAATTTCACATGTGTTTTATCTTTCTATGTAACGAGTAGTGCAGTTCTTTACAAACTGAGCTTACTTTCTGTACAAAAACATTCCAAACTGATTGTTTTAGAGAGATATAATTGAAACCAAAAAACAAACCCGTCTCAACATAATGAGAAGAATGTTTTACCTGTGTCAGACGAAGGTTTACCTGGCTTCTTGAATTACCAAAAAAATCTGCTAACTCCGGGAGTTGAAAAATGTCAGTAAATCAATGACAAAGGCATCGAATATAACTGAACATTTTCCTCCACAAACAGGTAAGATTTTTAAATCCTTATTATTATCCTAAGCTGGTTAGCAAAATTTAGAAGTGATTCAATAATATGAGATGAGATAATAATTATAGTATGAATGGGGTAATATCGGTATGATCGAAATACGTCGTTCCACTAGTTTTATCGCCATATAAAAACCGCATTTGCATAAATAATTATGTCTTTATGCAAATGCAGTAGTCCAAACATATTTATCAACTATTAAAAAAATAGCTATGGTAATTTTAACAATCAGATCCAATGGTTTAAAGATCTATATAGCAATTGTGAGCAGACCGGATATTAGGTTCTTAGTAAATCAAATAAGTGGTATTTAGTGTTATAATTGTCACTGAATTGCAATAAATAAAACACTAAAATTTAAAGGAAAACATGCGGCCCTAATTACGCCATCTGTGTAATGCCTAATGTGTATTTGTGTAACCTAATGACCTAATAGGCCATAGTAACGCAGACCTTACTAGGTCCAGCTAAAGCTTTAAAAGAGTGGACCTATCTAACACTGAAGTAGAATTTGGGCAGGCACGGTAGTTTGCGCAGTGGCCAAAAGGCAGTGTGGTTGAAATACTTACTAAATAATCTAAGTTAATTTAATTAAAAAGATATTTGTTTGAATATTGACAATCAAAGTACTATAAATTTTATAAAAGACGATAGATTTAACAAAAGATCTAAATATATAGTACATATGTTAAGTACAAATTTTTGAAAGGAAAATCTGACAAAAATTTCTATGGTTTGAACCGCGTATTTACAAACAATCATAGCCCTAATATGTTTACAAAGGCCTAGCAGAAAATTAAATTTAAGCCCAGGAAAAAAGTCAGATATCAGAGTTAGAACTAAGTACATCCATATAAATCTACGCAATTGCCTGCCTCTAGTAATTTCAATAGAAGTTGTGTTCTACCTTTATATAATTAAGAATACAATGTTTTAATCTGAAATAACGCAGTTTATAATAATTAATAATAATCTATCAATTCAGTGCTAATTCTTTAATTATTTTTAATGTTGATGAGATATGTCTAATGTATTATTCATTGTCTATCGGTACTGTGGTAACACTTATTTACATTTAATGAATACTGTCCATCCATCCATCATACCTTACTGAGGTCATAAGGAGGTTTAATATCGGCTTTAGTATATAATGACTGGATCGAATAGAACGATAAAGATGGCCTGCCAGGTTACCAGACTTTACTGATGTTTTCTTTCTAGGATTTCACAAAATATTTTGTATTTGACCTGCCTTGTGATATTTTGTATGCAATGAAAGCAAGAATTGAAGAAGAATTGGTGGAAGAGTCTGGTTATCATCCATACGTAGATCTACGGTTAATCGTGCTCAGAATTGCATAAGAGTAGGTGTCTGTCATTTCGAATATTTTCCGTAACACTGCTGAATATTAAGAGTAAGTGGTATTATAAATTTTTGTGAAAAGTTATATTTGAATCAAAGATGTAGTGTGAATAATTTACTTTAATTTCTGTTTTATTATTTTCTAATGCCATAATTTTTTTAACAAAATTAATTAATGATCGTAAGTAACTCAGTATCATTTGGTAATGATCGTAATAATCGTAAGGAACTTAACATAATTTCGTAAAAATTATTGAAATAAAGAAACCCTTTTATTAAACGCTTCATAGTTATAATTATTTATCTAGCAACGGTCATAGGTGTGAAATTTATTTGAATTTCCGCAAAAGGGAAATAGACTTGCGACTAAAGAATTTCGAAGGACATTAACAATACTTAAGGAATATTGTATGTTTTATATATTATAATGCCGTTTTATGGCATGTTCGCTCATTTTACGATCTGTCATGGCCTAACTTAAATGCGACAATTACAAATTACACTGCTTCGTGAGTAAATTTCATCATCATTCAAATATTTCTGGACACGATAAATCGTAGATTGGCGTAGGGATGGCCACTAAACTTTTCGGCGTTCACTTAATTTAACGAATGTTTCTTTGACTCTCGTTTTAATCGCATTAATTAGTTCTTTCTGTGGTGTGTTGCGTTGATAACAAAGTTTACTATCTTTAATAACGTGACGCACCGTATGGTTCCAGATTCGATTTCCGGCTGTTAATCGAGCAGGTTTGGGCTGATATTTGCAATCGTATAGCTAAAATGGCATAAACCAGTGGCAAGCGATAATAGCAAAAACATACACCGGAAGGTTAGCCAGTATAATAAAATCATTTAATTTGATATTGTCAAACGTTATCATAATAAATATTAATAATAAATATTAAAGTAAACTTTTTCTATCAATATTTTTTTAGTGACATTTTTCACAACTAAATTTCAATCCATCTGGAGATCTTCTCCAGATGGATTGAAATTTTGACAAATATAAAAACAAACATGATTTAGTCTGACAAATGGTTTTAATGTTGTGTTATAAATTTATATCCTTTCAGTTTTTAATAATGTTCCTCAATGTGAGAGTATTTTTTGTTTCAAAATGTTGAACGAAAAATTATTACTTTTAAAATTTTAATAAATGAGAAGATGCTTTGAAAACGCTCTTGTTTAGCGCTATAGGGCGTTTATAAATTATATATTTTCCATGACCATGAACAGCTGATTTAGGATTTCCGTTTATTATTACTGTAAAATCATAATTTAAATCATATAATGTTGATACGATTCAAATCTACTTAAGCAGGACTATTTATGAAAGGATAAATATAATTATTCCATGAAAATAAAAATTTCACAAGTGTTTTCCACAAATCAGTTAGAATTCCATTAATGGTTTTATAGAAAAAGCTGGGCATTTTTTTTATATAAGGTACCTGTTTGTACTGTATGTGTATAGATACACACACACACACGCACGCACGCACACATGCGCACACACATTGATAGATTATATATATATACATATACAAATATATATATATATATATATATATATATATATTTATATAAATATATATATATATATATATATATATATATATATATATATATATATATATATATATATATATTATTGATTTGTTGACACAGGTGGGCTATTAGCAAAGGTCTATCTTTGCTAATAGCCTACCTGAAGATGTAATACAACGAAACCTAGGTCGTGGTAAAGAACTTAAAGAAAGTAGAAATAATACTACATCACGTAGTTTCATTTAGTTGTGAATAATGTTTTTTTCCAAAATTAACGCCAAATATATTCATATTATATTATATTACTGAGTATTTATATTACATTATATTACTTACTTTTATATTACTGAGTCCACTATTTATTTTTTTGTTTTCAAAATGATTTAATTTGAAACAAATTTTACTTTGAATCACGATCATTTTCAAACAATATACTTTAAATTTTGTTTATCATTTTACATGGTAGAGCTTTACGTGGTGGATAACCAGTTCCCCAGTTTAATTAGGACACCAACATTTAACATGTAACATGATAGTTCTAATCACATGAATGATAGTACATTATTTACGTTGTCAACTAATCCGTTTCTCGATATTATTTTTTTATACTTTTTGAGATGTGACAATTTTGTGATACCTAATTATTAAGTATAAAGTTATTCATCATAATTTTTAAATTTCACCAAAGAATACTTTCTGACAGATTAAAACACAAGTATGTAACAAGTAACAAGGAATGTAATTTAAAAATAAATTAGACGAATATTTTATATTTTTCATTATAAATATTTAGATTAAAAAACTGTGCAGGAACAAACCGCCATTCGCTTACTTAAATCAAATCAAACATTAAGATAGAAATTTTCGTAAGGAAGAAGAAATTATTTATTTTTTAAATAAATAATAACTCATTTACTTAATATAATGCATTAACATACCGTCGCTAATAAAGATACAAAAGTTTTACATAATATGTTCTTTATCTATAACTGCCATATTTAGTAATAACAAAAAACTTAACGATTTTTTCACTTTATTGCATGATTTAAATTTCATCTAACTTAAATAATTAAATGAATTGAGTCTTATCAACTTAAATCATTAATTAATCTTTTTCTATCTTCATCACGTATAAACCTCTTTATAAAATGGCCGCTGCATCTAAAGAATGTTGACTTGTTGAAACCAAGTTAAAATTATGCAAATAGTTAATCGTTAATTAAGTTCATAACGAACGCTTGATCTTCATTAATTATACGTCTAAACAAAGTTTTATTTTAATTAAATTTAGCATTTTTCGAAATTCCAGGGGGAGGTAAATAATTAACTTTATTTTTATTGTTTATGAGTCGTCTAAGTAAAGAAAATAATCAATAATTATTTCTAAGTTTACTTTCATCCATTAAAATAGTATCGATAACAAAAAAGACATGAAGAGTGATGATATAATTAAGTTTTATATTATTATGTTTAAGACTTATACAAATTTATGTGTGCCTGAGGGAACAAAACGGGTGTGTGCAACATTTTATTGTACCAGCCTAATTTCTTAAGTAGTCTATTATCGGACATTACTATTACCGGACATTATCGGACATTACTAGACCTGAAATAAATTTGAACCTTTTCAAATCCAATAACTTTTGCTAATTACTCTACCAATGACAATTTGTCGTTTTTTTGTTAGTAAGCTGACCGCTACTGTTAATATATTCAGTGTAGTTCTCCTAGATGCGGTTTATTAAATTATTTCAGCATGTTTGTGTTCTTAACGGTTTTCCAAATATTCATCTTTCGTTAACAAATTATTAAATTTCGACCTGTGAGTTTAGCTGTTCCATGTGATTGACGAAACTCTCGGTAGTCACGATATCGTTATTTTTGTTTGCTATTAAACCCCCTCCTTATTAAATTTTACTTGACTAATATTTTTAATAATTAGACTCTTTGATTATATATATTGGTTGTAAGATCTGGTATATATAGTACATTTCTATGGAAGATTTTATTACGTTTATCTTTAATGTTGTAATTTTCGAAACATACTTGATAAGAAATATTTGCTTGAACAGATTTGTCGTCTGCCACTTTTATGCCTTAAACTCATCGTGTTGATGAGTTATGGTGACTGTTCGCCTCGTGGCGCAGGAAGTATTTATTTTTGGTCACGTGTATGGAGGCACTGGATGTGTAGCACTTCTTTCTTTGTCTACGTTGGAAATGCGGTAGCGAAAATTAAGCTTTCTTAAATTGAGTCTTTTTTTCTGGTAATGCTTTAATTTTCCTTTTGTTCCCACGTAATTAAATTTATTGCAATTATATAATGGTGTCCTTTCTGAAGACTATTTTTCCATTCCATTATTCTGAAAGCTTGACTAATTGCAAACGCTTTTGTGTCGCTATCCTTTATTCTAACATATTTTAAAATGTTTTGTTTGACCAACTTAACTCTTTTTTTCATACCGGACATTTCAATCGCTGTGATCATTTTGGTTTGTTTAGCAATGTGAAACATTGTTCGAAGCTACGCGTTATTCAATTTAAATGAAATGTTTCGGAGCTCATACGCTCTTGTTATTATATTCTTACCATATTCTTCTATATTTTGATATTCGATAATAATTTTCGTACATAAATTCCGAAGTAAACCCATTCACCGTATCGTTAAAAGCACGTACTAAATTATTTCAACCTTTTTCTTTAGTTAGAGCTCCTTATACAGGCATGTAATATGTAATAATGTATACGGCTACAGTGATTTCAACACAATATGGATTCCTCGACTTGGAAATAAATTTTGACGGCAAATTTAAAAGGGAAATAATTTTCTCAGCTGATTAGGTTTTTAATTAATATCATAAAATTATAAGAAGTTAGCTTGCCATTTTAATTCTTCGTAAAGTAACAGTAAGTAGAGAAACAGTAATTTTAATTATCAAATTACTTGAGAGCCCTGGCCACTGGACCCGTAAACGTTTAAGCTATAGCTTGACAGTTTACGGGTATATATTATGAAAGATATGTGGGAGATTATTAATACGTGATGAGGATTCCAGACGAATAGCCACCACAGCTCTTGATGTCACTGAGCATAAAAGAAGGTGCGATGACCAAGTTACAGAAACGACATTACCATAACCTAATATTTTAACAGGATTGTTAAAGTGAAAAATTAATGTTTGAATGAGCCATAATTATAATAGAGAAAATACGCGAAATCCTAAAAGATTAACATTTAAAAAGTCCATCTCCAATTCTATTTTAAACGCGTCGTAATTTATTGTTCGCAACAATAAACACGTAATTATTTGTTCTAATTATAAAAAAAACAAACAGAAAATAGTGTATAAAAAGAAATCACTCACGTAAACATAAAGAAAACAGCAAAGAGGAATATTTTTCGTTTTCTAATTTCATGATTTGAAGGTGATCCAGCGAAAATATTTATGGTAGTTGGTAAAACAGTCTGCGACGAAAACAACATTCCCTCCCACGAGCAATTATCTCTGCTCGTGTAGCAAACTTTGGCCTCGGGCGTACTTTGTTTATGAAAAAGACTAAGAGATAAAAATAGTTTTGTTTATTGTGCTTTTAGGATAATCTTCAAACTATGATTATGCTGGTACAATACAGGTTTGCATTTAAGAGGCCTTAAATAATTAGGAAGACGTTTCTGTTTTTTTCGTGCTTCGTCGATTTTTATGGGAATGTACGAATAAAATTTGTAAATAAGTCACAAGAAAAATGAGACACTTATGAAATTTCCCGATTTTCATGGGAATGTATACCTAAGATTGTAGCTTTGTAAATATGTCATAAAAATAAAACCTTTATAATTTTTTTCGATTTTCATATAAAACCCTTGTAAGATCTTTTGATTTTCATGAGAATGTGCACCTAGGATTGTGGCTTTGTAAATATGTCGTGAGAAGAATTAAACGCTTGTAAGATTTTTCGATTTTCATGGGAATGTGCACCTGAGGTTGTGGCTTTGCAAATATTTTGTAAGGAAAATTAAAACCTTGTAAGGTTCTTCCATTGTCATGGGAATGTACACATGGCGTTGTGATTTTGTAAATATATCGTAAGGAAAATTAAATCCTAAGATTTTTCAATTTTCATGGGAGTGTGCACCTGGGATTGTTGCTTTATAAATTGTCGTAAGGAAAATTAAACACTTAAAAGATCTTTACAAGATTTTCATTTCCGGTTGCTCGTCAGTCACAGTCCTTTTTTCAAAAATTGCTCCACTTAGAAATACAAAATTTGGCATAGTAATATAGCATATTAACTGGTACGTATCTTAAATAGATCACTCTCAACACTATTTATTTGAAAATAAGAGCTCCCTGCTCTTGCGTGGTTGCGGGTAAATTATATAAAAAAAATTGTGAAATACCATTTATAGATATCGTAATTTTTTTAGATATTCAAAAAATATACGTATTTATCTTACTTAATTACGTAAAATATTACTAACTATTTAATACGCTAGGAAGATGGAATTCCAGCGACAAGTTATGACAAATATAATAATTTCACTTCAAAGGAAGTACGGAACTCACATCCCACTTTGACATGTCAGTATTGGTTCAGCCAGCACATTAATTTGCTTATCTTTACTTAATGCTTTTTTGAATAGAAAATACGGCTGACGGAGTAATACTCTGAAAGAATTTCGGAATCCGTTACATTCTAATGCATATTATTCGACTTTTTTTCAAATATTCCGTTTATTTCATTAAACTTAATAAATAATGATTTAGTTAAAGGTTATAAATTACAATTTCATAGATTTTTCTTGGGCAGTCTGTCACAATTATCGATGGTGATATGCAACAAAATATTACCAAGCACGGTATAGAGCATACACGTTTGAAATGTTTTACGTAGCAAAAATTTCAGTACGCGTGAAAGATGGGAATAACGAGACTTACCTCTGAGGATTTCACTTTTATGGTTCTGTAAAAGATGTTCATTGAAAGTTTTAATGTAGGAAACTTATTTTATATAGCATCTTTTTCTTTTTACATATTCATTTCTATACTATCTTCTTTAGGAATTGTTTTGTGTTTTGTCGAATATTTGATTAAATTTTTATGTCAATGTGTAATGACACTTCATTAATTTTTTTGAATGTATAGCATTAAACTCTTCTGACACGAATTTAGTACAATCTATAGACTTACGCTTAGTATATATTCTGTTTCTCTATCTGTCGTTTTACCCTTTACTGTATTCTTACAAATCGAGGTTTAGATGGTCAAAGTAGTTTAATTTATGTCACATGTACTGAATTGCATGCGCTCAGTTTTTTTTTTCTTGATACAGTATCTTATTTAAGTGTGTGTGTTGTAATCTATACTCTTATTTACTACGGTGGTGAGTATAATGTTGAACAAATAAACTTTTACCGAAATTATATACACTTACATAAAATTTAAATGCTAAAAAATTTAAATAGTAAAAATGCTTTTAAAATATCTAAAAATTATTTATGTCCGTCCTTAAAAAATGTAACGGTTTTGTATACTGATCGATATTATAAATATTACAATTTTGTATACTGGATGATCCAATACCAATCCTCCTAACTTTTCTATTAAATATAAATAAATTTAATAGTAAAAATGGAAAAGGTATGACATGCCCCATATTTTCGAATGAAAATCATGGTCAATGGTATTTGTCGTTTCTAATTTCAACTTAACAGTTAGTTAGCTGGTATAATATATGTTACAATAATAAACTCAAATGTGATCTTGTAATATTTTCTGTTACGTGAGGGATACATTAAAAATTGTAGTATAACATTTTGCAATTCGGGTAGTTACGAGTTCAAATAAATTATATGTGTTAAAAGCATATTAAAAGTGGGAGAGAATTTCATTTATAATTCTGTTGCTAGCAGAAACTATATGAAACATAAAGCTGTTCGAAGCGAACAAAATTAAAATTAAATTAGTTGCTCTTGAGCATTATTCGAAAAAAGATATCTGTTTAATGACAAATATGGGTGTTTATGAATATAAAACTTATTACATTATCCGTCTAAAAAATACATTATTATAATTAAAAACTGCGTTTGTTTTTCATTTTAAAGCAAAATCGAAATCGCGAGATCATCTTAGAGCAAGAAGAAGAAAAAAATTATCACCTAACTTAAATCCCATATCCATTACATTTTAAATTCTAATCCTCTAATTCATTAAATTGTAATTGTTGCAGATACAAGAGCGCTTTTGTATATTCCGACTAACCAAGAAGTAAAAAGTGCTTTAAAATTTTATGCATAATAATATAATGTCATCAGGTATATTTGGAGGAAGTTCTGAGTAACTGAATACCGCTCTATTGTCGATATCATCTGTGATTTTTTTACCTTTAAGGCAAAAAAGCAAACAGTAATTTTAATCATAAAATAATTTGTCTTTTTCCTTTAATCATTTGTCCTGCTAATTACAGAATCTTATTTATACGAAGGTTTTATATTACACACACACCATAATACAAACAGTCTTAACGACTAAGATATTCCATTAGATTTTTTACTGAAGTTTGTATGCTAAATAATCGCTCAATTGAGTGCAGTGAAAACTTTTGGAATTAATATATATATATATATATATATATATATATATATATATATATATATATATATATATATATATGTATGTATGTATATATATGTAAAGAATATATTTATACGTACATTGAATATTTTAAGTGAAACTAAGTTTTAAAGACACAGTACAATGGTCGCGGTTTTCAGTGATGTACTTAAATTAACATTTAAGCTTGGTTATATTTCGATCGATTCACAAATAAAAATATATACGTCATCCTTAAGTTTACGTTCGTGTGTTTTACGTAGTGTGCACAACTAATATCAGAACAGGCGGAACGATTTGGTGGCCAATGCCACCTATTAGCATTTTAGTTAAGTTTATGCTCTTAAGATCGTGAGAACAAAAAAAAAACAAAAAAACTCTGTAATACCTAGTAATTTTTGTCATTCACGATCTACTAATTCAATATCTACTAATAATTTTTGTCATTCACGAACGAAATCGCGGGCACAACTAGTATTGTATAAAAATGAGCCAAGTATTATATAAAAAGGAATACAAGCTTTGCTACATCAAACGTACTATATTTATTTAGTGTTGAGTCTCAAAATAAAGTACAATTATTGCCACTTGTTGGTTCCTCATGTACCCAATATCAATGCAAATTATAGTACTTTGCTCGCAACTTCTTTATGGATTGTGATATTTAAATAACTCATGTAAATAAAATAGTAAGTTCACGTAAATAATATTATTAACCTGTTCTATTTTTCCATCTATTAGATGGAAAAATAGATAGGCTTAATTGTATTATTTATCACTAATATAATAACGTTTTCGTGTGTCTTTTTATTTTCTGATGTTAAAAGAAGTGATGGATTGTACGACTACAGGAAGAAATTCAGAATTTTTTACATCGTTGTTTGTCTCTCAGTTTTAATGTTTGGGAAAAGTTAAAGTTTAACATTTATTGAGTTTTCCATGAAATATAGCTATCTATAAAATCTAATTTTGTAACAATAAGCGGTGTTTTGTTTCATCAAGGATGCACAGAAGCTAAGCTGTCAGTTGATTTAGAAGCACGGAACCCGAGTTGCTTGCACGGCGACATGAATTGCCTAGCGTTTTCGCCTTGTTGCTTATACAATGCGTTTGTATGTAGGGTATTTTTTTAATTTTTTGATTGTATATTTGTGCTTATTGCAACAATTAAAACATTATTTAAAATTTGTTAGCCTATTTATTTATTACAATATTTAGCACACAAACAGTAATTTCATAATTTTAATATTTTAGTTAAACTAGGTAAAATATATATATATATATATATATATATATATATATATATATATATATATATATATATATATATATCCGGAAAACGTTCAACGTTACGAAAGACTAGACCAATACAGATATTCAAAAATCTATGACTTCAATAAGTCTTGAATTACTTTTTGACGCGTGCACAAGGAAATTGCAATTAGTTGCGAGTTGACTTCATATTTTATTTTCTGTATTAACAAATGTATTAAAACATATAGTTAATGATGAAATAAGCTAATACATAAGTTTTGGCAATATGTCTGAATCTCGGGTAATACTTAGGCATAAATTATAAACATAAAATACTATTATGCCTAACGGTAAATTCTGATTCAAACAAAATGGTTCTGTTAGATACCTACGATTTAATTTCAAAGGCTCCGCTCGGTATTTTAAGAAGCGTTCATACAAGAAATTTTTATGGCAAGAGAATATTGTATTGTCGCGTGCTTAGTGCATAAAGACTTTAGCTCAAGATAAGACAATACTCAATTTCAGAAGGTTTGGTATTGAAAGCAATCATTAAAATAGATCTACGATGGAGCGCCATTCAAATCAAACCAAAAATACCAAATATTTCACGTCAAAAACTAGAAAACTGAAATAAGAAAAAATATACTTTGTCCAAAATAAATAAACAAAAGCGCGTGTCGGATCAGTTGTAATTGTATACTTGTTTTGTGTACATTTCACAAAACAAGTATACAAATCCGTAAACATCTATCGTAGCTGAATAAGGATTCTAATGCCTCAAAAGTTGGACCCCAGTATTTTTCTCCCCCTGTAATTCGCCCCTGTATTTTTCTTTGAATAAAATATTGTGAAATATATTTTTGTAATTCATATTAATCTATCTTAAGTACACTTGTTAGTGTAGTCATGCTAGTAATCATTCATTTACAATTTTTTTCCAGATATTCACAAAGTATTGAATGAAAATGGTTGAGGTGAGGGAGCACATTGCAAACAATGTGAAGACTAACATTTCGTAAATGGGACTAGAAGATGTAAAGCGGTGAACGGAACTTAACTTTATTTTAAAAGACCTCTCTAATGATATCACTCTCAATAAAGTATGCCAAAATTGTTTTTGACCACCAATTCTTAATGAAAGGAAACCCTGAAAAACAGGATTAAAAGAAAATTTTGCTTCACGTTAATAAATTTATTTATCTGAAGCATACATTGCAAAATATATCGCATATAGGTCAAACATTATAGGAACTGAAAGGATATTACTGAAATACGGACACACACAGATATGAAATCATTTGGGTTTTGACTATGTAACCCTAAAACGATAAAAAGAAGCTTTCGATAAAGAGCTGCACACATTTTACACATACACAGAGTGTATGTGTAAAATGTGTGCAGCTCTACATAAATACTAATAAATTCTGAATTTAAGTTCCAATTAAATTTTCGTGGCATATTGTGCAAGCGTGATCACTAGTTGACTGGTTTCGAATGGTGCTATGCCTTATGCCTGGCTTGTTGACATTAATGCAATGATGATGGGAGATTTGTATTGCTATGTACTTGAAATAGGCCAATTTTCTAAAAAAAAAACAGTCTCAAACATAATTGAAGAGACATGGCCTTGTCCCGTAAACCCGTAAACATAGGACTGTGTTAACACGTGGACAATATACACTTACTCATGGAATTTTCTTGTTATTATCAGATGTGAACGCCGCTTTAAAACACGCCTGTAAAAGCCAGCCAGAATTTTTTATCTGAAGTTGTAAATAATTTAATGTCCGTGCTATGATTTAATGTTGCAAATATGTTTGTTCGGTTTTATTATATTTAGTAGGAAAAAAGGAAAATTGTTTTTCGTGGAATAATTAATGTTCCTCGTAGCCATTTGCACTTAAATATTAAAAATTCAGTTTATCTTTGGTTGAACAATGGTCGCACAAAGTTCTGAGTTTTAATACATACTCGTAATTAATGGTTATTTAATTATATACCGTTTTATATTTTCTCTTTAGGTGGACTTAATCACTTCAATTGGACGAAATAATCGATTATTATTAATTCCGGCGCATTTGACAATGCATGGTAGCCAGCTTTTTGTCCGCGCTACAGTCTTGTAGAGTGTTATACAGATTTGCCAAGAGTTTCCATGATTATTAAAATGAAAATTTAATAAAAATGCTTTTATAACAGATCGAGCATTGGTACAACTGGTAAGTGACAAATAAGATACAAGTTTATGATGTCAAAATTAGTTCCAAGTCATAGAATTTACATTTATCGTGTTATAAAGTAAAATTTTCATGGTATATTTGTATATGTCTTACTTCGTAAATGAGAAATACAACAATGTGTACGCTGAATAGATTGACCTAATATGGTCTGTTTAGTAGTCTTCATAATGTATATTAATGAACACATTTAGAATTAAATATTATTTAAAGTGAAATTTTCGTTAAAAATTTCAATGAACAATCAACTTTTTATAAGCATAAGAATATTCTCTTTTAAACCCAATCAGACATTTACTCAATATAGAAATTTCTGCACAAAAAACTAAAAAGAATGTACAACAGTCACGTTTCCAACACGAAAGGAGGTCTTTATCTTTATATTTTATATCATATTTTAAACTGTGCATAAAGAGTTTTAACTTTTTTTCTATTTAAATGTATTTTTTTACTTATTTTTAAATTAATATTTTTTGTTCCCAATAAATTCACACATAATTTTTGAAAATACTAATTTTAGGTCGAAATTATGACAAAATTATAGTTCTTAAATGTGATATTTAAGGAGGCTTAGAGAAAATTTTGAAAAGTAATGTTTTGTAAAAACGTATTCAAATGTTAAATAAAAAAGTTCAATAAATTTAAATAATCAGTATACATTATTAGCAGAACTGTAAGAAGTAAATATATAGACATTTAAATAAGTACACAAAAATATTTTTGTCTATTGGTCTTTTTGTTTACCATAAAAACTACTAACTGAATCCGGATAATTTCTTGTTTAAAAAATGTTTTTAAAAAAGGGGTTAACTTAAAAAAATTTATAGTTTTTATTTCGTCTGAATCGATTTGCTCAATCATAAGGTTACCTTAAAAGGATTTAATTATTAAAAAAGTATATATATATATATATATATATATATATATATATATATATATATATTAATATATATGTATATATATATATATATGTATATATATATATATATATATATATATATATATATATATATTAATATATATGTATATATATATATATATGTATATATATATATATATATATATATATATATATATATATATATATATATATATAATAAATTATAGAAATGGTGTACCCATTCATTAAAAGTATTTAGGAAAAATATTTAGACGAACGTAACAAACACAATACAACAAAAAAAACATAACAAAAATATTGTTTCTGAAATATTTATCTGTATGCCTGCTGTTTCTTCATTCGTGCACCACGTAAGCATAGCTAAGAAGCAGGCCCATTCATGTGCAGATGGTGATTTTTAATTTTAATGACCGAATAATATTACCACAGTTAACACCACAGTTAACGATATATTTAAACGCTCATTTGAACTTTTTCAACACTAGTGGTAATTAAACTATACTTTTATTGTATTTTATGTATTAATATATTTAAGAGCACTTAATTACCCGATTCTCTGACTGTTCATTATATGATATAACTCAATAGATTACGTGGATATGAACTTTAAGACTTTAAGAGATAACGTCTTTAGGAATTAATCAAATTCATACCAAAGATTGTCATATATTTTGTCATTACTTTAATACTCGTAACACATATGTTTATTGCGTAATTGCTTGTGAAAAAAAAATAATGAAAAAATTTCCAACATAGTTCCAAAGTTGTTAGCTGGGTTCTTGTACTTCAAAATCCTATTAAGTAACATGTTGGAGAAAAGTAATTCTAACAATGGCTAAATGGACGAAGTTCCTCGGCAACCTTTCTCATGACCTCGGTTTCAGTGCTGATTAAAATAGTTCTCAAGTAACGTAGGGCAAAATCGTAATGTAATATAGAGATCTAAGAATGAAAACGTGTCCTAAAGTTTCTACCTTTAATCATTAATCTGCCTGTTTGCTTATAAATTGAGTGATACTAGATACATTTTAATGGTATTTAGGCTTGTCACAGAGAGTATTTTTCAAGGAAAGTTTTAATGTACCTAATATTGATCTAGATGCTCAAGTTACACAGCTACGCTAATATTTGTAAGATGTGTTGTAGAACAACGACAGGCACGAAACGTAAAAATATTTGTAAATATATATTATTAACATTAAAGCATTAAATAATATTATTTGTCATAATTTAAATATATTAAATGTAATATAATCCTGGGATTAAAACTGTCGTGAATTTCCCAAATTTAACATTGTAATAGTTTTTCTGCAAAACTACAAAAAAGTTATAGTAATGCTATTGATTTCCCAATTTGGACCCAGACTGTTTCAAAAAAATTTTAAAAATCTTACAAAATATTTTTAAAAAATTATTTTGAAAACGTTAAAACTGGCCCTTAAATTCCGCAGGTAGGTGAAATAGCAAAAGATTTAATTTCTTTATTTCTCCCTCTATAATTTCCATAAGAATATTTTTGAACATTCACTATTGAGAAATGTGCGGAATAATATGCAGTACCACTTAACAAAAATTCAATACAAAATTTTTAATTTCTACATCAAACGGGATTCGAGAAAATCTAGTGTGATATGTAGGCAGACCGAACTGATTGATATTTTTTCTATTTTTTTTCTTATTTAGGTAAGAAAAAATAAACTTGATAAGTGCGCGAAGTCTTAGTAGACATTATGCTAGTTGTACATGTAATATTTACATGGAATAAAGAAAAGCAAAATACCTTACAAAAAAGGCTCCAAATAATAATATTTAGGTACTTAATTCCATTTTAAGTATAATCTTTTGACATGCATATATAAAGTAAACTAAATGTCATACTTTCAATTAAATATTTCAACTTTTAAAAATTTACATGTTTATTTAAGACCTAAGATTAATTTTTGAAAAAATATCCTCTTCTTTATTTCAGATCTTGTTATATCAACCTATTATTTAATTTATATTACAACTTAAAGCTAATAATTGGTACTATCTAAAAATTATTTAATGAGAATTTCCCTCAACAAGTCTATTCATGTTTACTGTATTAGATAACTATTGCATTTTTTGTAATAAAATGAAGATTTAAATCAAAAAGCTAAAATTGAGATATTTAGAACTCGTAATTTCCATCTAACGGTTTACATACGGTTAGATCCATAATTTATGTGAAACTGGATAAGATTTTTTTCTCATTTAACAATTTTATAAAGTATTTGAATTCACTCTGTGAATAAAACTTTATACGAGTGGCTCTTAAAGACGAATCTATGTAACGTGCTTGCGTGTGTTATGAAAAAAAATGTGGAATGAAGTTACGAAGGTAGTTAATTTATTATTACATTAAGTTATAAATAACTTTTATATTATGTTAACTTAATAATCGAAAAATATTTAACCCCCGGGAAGAGTTCAGTTTTTAGACGACAAACTTTACAAAGGTAGGTAAAACAGGTTTTCTGGTTTAATGAAATTGAAAGCACAGATTTATGTTTTCTTAAAATATAATCATCATTGTTTCAGTATAATCATCAGTTTTCTATAATCTACCCATCGAACAAATTGTAACCCGAAGTCGAAAAAGAAACGTATAATCGCGCAAGACAATTATTTATACCACCGAAGAACTTTATGTGCATGCTTTACCGAAAATACATGAAAAAGTTTCCAAAATAAATTGATATACAAAACTTAATGAGTTGTTAACATATATTTTATTAATATTTGGATATATCTATATATATTTATATATATATACATATATATATATATATATATATATATATATATATATATATATATATATATATATATATATAAATGTATATATATGGATACTGGGTTAAAATTTCATATTTTCTACTGTACTATAAGATATAAACTTAAATAAATTACATTTGACTTTCTTTACGAATCTTGCTGTGTGAGTAAATATAATCTTTCATTAAAAATGAAGTCTTGGCACAGGATTGAAAATAAACTCTGTTGCATATTACATGCTATTATAGACAGAAGTGTGGCCTCATTACGCCAGTCACCGAGTCTTTATGCTACGCAACATACGCATTTTGATTGAGTATTAAGTTATGCGATACGCAATTTGTTTAGTTTAGTTACTTGTTAGTGTAATTAGTTCAGTTACTTGTTCAGTCTTTCAAGTCAACTTACTTTCCTATTCGCTACCGGCGGGGTTCGCTATAAATTTATCCTCTGATGAACTCTCAATTATACTGTTTTGATATTGGCTTTGCTCATCCCAACGCTGAAAATGGTACCAAATTTAAGTTTGTTTTGCTGTTCTATTTACAATGTCTAAATCAGATTTGGTTATTAGGAATGGTAAAATATTAGTTTTCGTTCCGTTCCGTGTCCGTTTCCGTAAATTCCGTTTATGTGTAGATATATATATGAAAATAATTTTTATTTATAAAAATGCTATATTTGTTTTTATATTATGTTTATTCATTAATTGTTGAATGTATTTGGCGTTAATTTTGTAGAAATTCATTATTCCCAATTAAATGAAACTACGTGATGTAGTATTATTTCTACTATCTATTATACCCACCTGATATCTTCTATCCCATCTTATATCCCACCTGAATATGTTGTAATACAACGAAACCTAGATCGTGGTAAAGAAATTAAAGATAGTGGAAATAATACTACATCACATAGTTTCATTTAATTGTTTATTCATTAACTCAAAAAATATGACAAAAAATAATCAATTATTTAATATTTACTTTTTTGTAGATTTCGTCGTGGAGCAATACTGAAGACTACGACTACCTTCAAAACTCTATAGGGATGGTGCATTTCTGATACTGAGATTCAATTGATTGAATAACTAAATCACGTAAACAGAAAAAAATTTTCTTTTTCTTGAAAGACTGAACAATTGAGGATATTTTTGCGACTCTTCCTTAGGGAAATTATTATAACTTATTCCAGCCAATTTATTTTAAATAATGGTTTCGGAACGTGAAATTATATTTTTGAAATATTGATAGTGTTAATGAATTTTTTCCAGGAATTCGGATGTATTGAGGATATTAATATAGGTTAATTTAAATTAAAATTTGATCAAACGATATTCAACCAACACAACATCAAAATGTTGTATTGGTTTAAATATTACTTTTATTTATTGCCATTTGAAACGATTTACCTAACCTTACCTTACCCTTAACCTTATCCAAACCGATAATGAAAACCTGTCACAATCTAATTTTTAATATCTTTGATAGATAGGAGGTATATTAATGAACATCATTTATATTTTTACAATATTAGCAACTATCATTGTTTGCGAATTATATTTTACATGACATTTTCTTTTGAGTTTCCTTACTACATATCCGAGCTCAATTCTTTCGGCAAAGTTAACGCTGATGCGTAACTAAAGATGGTGTTTTTTTAAGAACTCTGTCGTGAACTATTTGTTAATTGATATAATAATTAAGCATTACATATCTTCAAATGATTAAAAAATAAGTATAGTTTTTTTTAAAATTATTTCTAATTAATCAAAATATAAATTAAATTTTTCAGAGTTACATCCTATTAATAAAATCATATTGTGACCCCAGTAGGCGTTTAAAAAAATCTACTTCCCTAATTTTTTTTGTATTATCAACGTGCCACACATATAATTAGTCTGTTATACGAATAATGAGAAAACAGAAAAATAATGTAAGATTACTTCATTGTAATTAACAAAAAACAATATCCTTTTATTGAAACTAATTAAATATATTCTTATTCAAAATACATTATAATGTCCAAAATAATTTCAAAAATAACCTCCTTTTATTAAAACTTGATTTTAATACAATATTAAAAATAGATGATAGAAAAATCTAACAGAGTTAACATCTCCGGAAACAAAGATGACCAGAAAATTCTGATAAAATTTAAGCGTTCTGTCACATGGCGCACCCTGAAACTACTGCACCCGCACCCAGTGAATCGTAAGTAGAATTCCAGGGAGGTTCTGGGTGATCATTTGATCTTCTTATATATACATTCTTCTTCAAATTTATTAACAGCTCTTTTAATAGAGTGGAACCATTTTCCTCTCTCTTGCACAAGCTCTTTCCTGAATATTACAGGTGATAAGATAGCGTTTGAGTACATTTTTCTACTGCAGAAAATAATCCCCAGATCTACGCCTTCCCTACTTCAACTGTGAGTAAAATACAGATTTAGGTAGACTGGTATCACCCGTGCAAAGTGAATATACCATGTCAGTTGATACTTGATGAGCATAGATTCTATATCAACCAGTAAGGGGAGTCACAAAACTTCTGAGTTTGGTACTGGGTTCTACGATTTTATGTATTTTCTGTAGAGACGCCAAGTCTCAGCGGTATAAAGCGATTATTTTAAATACAGCAACCTTAGTGTGCAAACCATATGAAGCTCAAACTCGTGTTCGTAGCTTTCCAAATGATGACGATGCTTTCCGATGCTTTCCGTTTTGTGAGGAAATTTTGATTTTTATACTATTTTTGTTGTACCGAAATGATGCCTGGGCACGAAAATTATATTTCTCCAAGAATATATATATATATATATTTATATATATATATTTATATATATATATATATATATATATATATATATATATATATATATATATATCGGTAGTGTCTGCAGTAGCAATACTTGCTGTCTGTTTTGTACTTAGATTTAGATACATATGTAACTAAATCTAACTTTGTACACGATTCGTCTTGGTGATCTAAAAATAGTTGCAAACTACCAACTTCATTAGGCAATTAGCAAACTTCACCTACATAGAGGACGTCCAGGATAAAGTCCGTGCACCATACGTTTAGATCCGGAATACGACATATCAAAGATACGCTTGTAAGCCTTTATTTATATCGAGAAATATTTGTCCAGTATAGCCACAATACAAGTCCCTTAATACGGCAGCAAAATGAATGGTGAAGAAAGTGAGATAGAAATTTGGCTTGACCTCGCTGATAAATGAAAATCGGCCTATGAAGTCCTTATCGTTCTGTATTCTTACCCTGCCGTCGTGAAGCTGGTGCGTAGTAATAAGAAACTTCACAGAACATTCGGCTCCTTCAAGGTTAATCCATAGGACGGATCTCAGTACACAGTCAAAAGCTTTCTTCATGTAAACAAAACACAAGGTGATACTTTACTACGTTTAACGGTATTACTACATTTAACATACTCTATCTTAAATGGGTATTACTACATTACCCTGAAGTTTAAAGGAACGAAAAAATTAGGAAATAAAATGAATGTAGGATCCGATTCCTCAGATAAATGACAGATAACGGTAAAAACAAAGATCGTATTTGAAACAGGTTTATAGAGATGTTAAATTGAATTTTGAGAGCTTTTAAATCACGTGATGTATTTAAAATAAATGTTCAGAACATAGACTTTTAAATGCCGTGTAAATTTAAACTTATTGTTTCAATAACGTATTTCCTTTCAACGCACATATTTAAAATTGTATTCATTAAAGATACTTAGCCATTTCGAAAAAAATATCATTGATTAAATTACTATATTTTTCTATTCAAGTAAAGGTTTTCAATAGCTTCTATATTTGTAATATAAATACTCATATAAAACCTCTTACTGAAGTTGAAACACTCGCACATAAACAACATTATTACATGAATTGTCCAACGACAATTAAAAATATTTGATATTCGGTGTGTGATTCACTGAGAATGACAAGGAGGTTTGAACAAAGTTAAATTATATGAAGCTTTACAGCTTATATTTTAAACAAAGTTCTAGCTCAAACAAAATAGAAGATGTAAAAAAAATTAATTGGCAGATGTGAAAAAGGCGAACATATCTTGTTTTATCCCAAAGATACTCCGCTTTTACTGCCATCATCAATACAATAACTTATATTGTTAGAAATTTCACTTGAGCATTGCCGGATACGTCTGGTGGTGACAGGCAAAAATTTTTGGAAAATTATTCTAAATTGTCTTTTATTACCAATTATTTAAATCTGATTCAGTTAAGGATATATTTAGTTCTGTGACGTTTCGCGCAGTGTTGGCTTAAAGGGTTTGCGTCTAAAATGATAATACTAGCCGATGTACGGAGAATTGCTTCCCTTGGAAAATTGGTTTACTTTTAAGCGTCATTTAATGCTAACATAATTAACAATTAATATTACTATATGAACTTATTTATATATTTAGTAGAGATGGTGTACTCATCTTTGCATGACAACATAGTAAACGGTTTCGTTTTCTAATTAATATTACGCTAATGTTTGATATGAAAACGAGATACATTTAGTATTAAAATATGCAATAAAAGAAAGTAAATTGTTTTTTAGTAATATATTTAACACAAAGTAGGTAAACGGTAAATGTTGAAGTTAAATAATCGTTACTATAAATTATTGCTGTCTGGAACGTTTGGTTTTTCACTTGAAATAAATATAATAAAAATGTATTAAATGTATAAACAAAGGATAAACTGTTCAGTTTCGATGATCTAAAGTCAAAATAAGAAAAAAACTTATAAATTTATTTTTATAAACCAAGGGAAACTAAAATTATATTTAAAAAGTTGTCAACTACGATTAGAACTCGCACTTCAAGGGTTCACATTTAAGTATTCATAAATATTTTGACCGTATTCAGATAGTAAGATAGTAGATAGATAGATAGTAGAAATTCTTTGAATGTTGTATGTGCTCGATATATGCTTACTATGTTTCCTCAGTTCGTTTAAAATTTGAATCTGTTTTCAATATGGTAATTTCATTATTTTCATAGATTTAGTATTAAACTGCGTATATTTGGTTGTTACATACTCGATGGTTTTCACACATAACACAACTGTGGTATTTGCTTGTTTTTATACATATTAAATATGTTCACCAAAAAAAATTTAGGGAAACGTAAGAAAATAAGAGAGAACACAAAATATTATTTTTGTAATGTTTATACGTTTTTCTGTAACCCTATTTATTTGTTTGCGCTCCACAAAAGAACAGCTAAAAAGATTTCAATGGAGTTTTTACTGGTGAATTTTACTGAGCTTGGGGTAATAAATAGGTCATGGTTAATCGCAATCGAGTATGTTTTTTTGTAAGTGACCATTAAAAATGAATATATGACAACTTGAATTTCCAACAGAAATGTACTTACTTAAAAAAGTTTACTTTTATTATGTAAAGTTAACTTAATAATATTTTCTAAAGATTGATATGAAAAAAAATTGTGGGCACAGCTTGTTTTAAATAAGTTTACAAGACGTCTGAAGGTTATTTCTTATCATTTCCATTTGTATTTTTTTTTATTATTTTTTATTCTTAACAAAATTCAGCAAATTTTCAATACAATATTCAGAAAAATTTTCCTTAATAAAAAATTATATTAGATATCGGGATTTACAAATCATTTCATTCTTCATTGCTCTATTAAACTAAATTTTTTGTCATTTAAAGAACAATTACTTATTAAACTCAGTGGGAAAGCAAGTTCATTATGTTCCTGGTAGTTTTTTTTTCATATCGACAAAAAAAATTGTTGTGGGAACTCCGTGAGATGTACAACAGATATGTCACTTTTTGTTAACAAATTATTCTCATTTGGCAGTGAAAACTGAAACTTTATTGCAAAGGAAATAAAATAAAATATAAACTTAATTCCTTGCAAATCAATAATCGAATACAATTTATTTTTTCTCAATGGAAAATAAATTCTATAATCAAAGAGACATACTTTCTGTTGCTTCTTTGCTACACGAATTTATTTTAGATTTAACAATTCTCTAACAAACATATTGTCTGTTATATAAGTAAAAACATAAATTTCACAAAAAAGTGCAAAAACATAAATTTCACAAAAAATTATGAAATTGAGAATCATCACTATTATTTTCCGGTAAACTTTAATTAAACTTCTAATATTGCTATTTTTACATATTTCCGAAAATTCGACAAACGGGAATTTGACGGGATAGGTCTATTTTTTGTTAAAAATATTGAAATTTGCAACTACGAGCTTGATAAACAAGTATTGAATTCGGCCCTCAGGAATAAGTAGTAACCTTAAGGCAAAACTAATTCACACGGGTGTATCCTCTTCGGTCCTGAGAGTACTTTTTGCTTGCGATTTGGATGAAATGCGTTATGAATACTTAAGGAAATTCCTAGGTAACGAAAAAATATTGATATCAATCCTTTGGAAATGTTGATATCAACGCTTTTTTTAAAAACCTACTTCTCCTATAGAAGACACTGGGTTTACACAATAATTAAATTAGTGTTTATAGAAATTAGAAAAAAACCTCCCGAAGAATTTTTTCTTGAATGAAAATTGTTATTTGGAATTATTAATTAGCCTCATGATCAAAATATATTGAAAATACAAATATAAACTCTTGCAAAATAAGTAATATTATTATTAGAAAATTATTAGTAAGACTTCTGAATTTCATTATACTGCTCATAGCAGTAGCGCCCTGATACGAGGCATTGATAAATATAGCAATTAAACAATACACTCTGGCTTGTTTACTTTTGCAGCCTGGTAGTCTTCACCGATGCTCATTTTACTGCTCATCGATCATCGGCACACATTTTGTTTTACCAGAAGTTGGTACATCTTCAGCAGACTTTGGAACGGCTTCAACAGATTTTAAAATGCTGCTCTTGAACTGTCACGTGTTGCGAACGAACCCCCTCTTTTGATTTGTTGGCGTAAAGGGAATAAGAGTTGTAGAAATACCTACTTAAAAATCAATGTAATCCAAAATGTTTTTGTTGTCGGACCCCATTTTTACATCTTTTCTATACAAAAACCATGTAGCAGCAGCTGAAAAATCAGAGATGAAAAATTAAACACACAGTCAATTTTTTCTTTCGTGTTTTGATTCTCTAAAAGCTGATTATTCTGTTTTATATATTGACTCCTCCCATCTTTGAATTATATACCTCAGCAATAAAAGATCTACCAATTTCCATTCCAGAAGTTGCCGTTCTTTTACACTAACGTTTACATTTGTCGACAGGCTCTTTTCCATCACCTAAAAATTATAGTATTACTGGTTTATTGTCGAATCATTTGATACATGCGAGCTGTCTGTCACTTCTGACTAATTATAAATTATGGAACATCATCATCTGTACGTCCAATTGAACCTAAATTGTCAGGTTCCAGGAGTGTTGGTTCGTGATTGTGCGGTATAGGGTCATCGCCGTCGCCTTCGAAGCCGCTTATAACTAACTCATCGTCATTAATTTTTAGGATGTGCTGAATATTGTTATCATAGAGGTCTGAAAGAAAATGTAGACTGTAGATTTTAGAGACACAACAAAAAAAGTATGCAGATTTAACTCACTAAAACCGAAAGCCCCCAATATGGGATAATTAAATACCTAATATGATTGCTGCTAAAATAATGGGTGTCTTTTTTAGGGGTATACAATTTTAAAGTGTATAAATACAAATAAAAATCAGTATAATCGCCATTGTATCGGATTCATTGAAAATAAAATTTTATGCTATTTGGGGTTAAATACGATGTCAGGCATATGGATGCCGCTGGTAACTCAAATAAAGCGCTATCAGGAAGTTCAATTGTCAATCACTTTTCGAGCAGTCGGAGTCGTATTTTGGCAGCAACGCAACGAATGTTTTCTTTCAAGTAATACAACGTTTGTGGTTTATCAGTATAGACTAGCAACTTTAAACATCCTCACAAAAAATAATCCATGGGTGTGATATTGCACAATCGTGGAAGCCAACTGACAAGGGCGAAATTATGCAAGTTACGCGAAATTATGTGTTCACCAAATTTTTCCTGCAATAAATTTATCGAGTCGCGTGCTGCATAGTATGTTGCACCATCTTTTTGAAACTAAAGCCCTTCAGCATTAATGTCATTAAATCAGGGAACGAAAAATTCAGTTATAATGGACCTAAGGCGCTCCTTATTAACTGTAACATTCTCACTGGCATCATTTTTGAAGAAATATGGTTCAAAGATTCCATTACCCCATAAAGTACACCAAACAGTGATTTTTTGCAGATATAAGAGCATTTCAATAACGGCATATGGTTTTCTTCACTCCGAATCTAGAAATTTAGTTTAGTGACGTAGTTATTCAACCAAAAATGAGTTTAATTTTTGGTTGAATGATTACGTCAATGAACATGTGGCTGAGAATTGGACTTCAGGATTGCACTTCATTTTCGCCATCCACGACACCCTCATACCTGAAATTGTATTTAAATACAAATAGCACAAAATTATCTTTTCAATAAAGCCGATATCACGGCCATTGTCACGATTTTCATTTCTTCTCTTTCATTTTAAAGTTGTATACCTAAAAGAACGCCCGATATTTATGGAATTGGAAATATTTTACGCTAATTACATCACACTTAAACCTGTCACACTCACTACAGTTTCAATACAGAATACTTTAAATTATTTAATACAGAATAAAACTTACGATAAGTAGTCATTTTTTTCAGGTAGTAATTTCATCTGTCAAAAAGCAGAAAAAGTTTGATAGATGTGAAAAAACTACGACAAAATTATCGGCATCATCTCGTCTAGAAACCCTGAATCACAAATATTCTCGTATTATGTGAAGACCCCGCTAGATAAAAAGCAAGTGAACAATGCCCCAAAGACGGAGGGAGTGTTTTAATGTAAACATTTAATTCAATGAAACTACGTGATGTAGTATTATTTCTACTTTCTTTAATTTCTTTACCACGATCTAGGTTTCGTTGTATTACAACAACTTCAGGTGGGATATTAGCAAAGAATAACTCTTAGGAACATCCAACAGCATTTATATGTTTCAAACACAATAGCGGAAGCCGGGTTTGTGCGGGTTTTTCCACTGCTTATGTTAGTGAGTATATTGCAGGGCCGCGGTGTAGGTTTTATTATATTTCCGAGAGTTATACAATATACGAGTATTTTAGTGAGGGTAATAAATTCAATTTTTATTATTATGTGAGGTTGTACAATGCAAATGTTATAAAATATATAATATAATTAAATGGAAATTATTATCGGTAATATATTTATACAAAAACAAGGGTACTTGAAGGTAAGGACAAGGTAATACCACTAATTCTACATATCTCCGGTTTTGTTTATTCATATATTTATTTATTTATTTCTTTTAATTTTTTTTTATATGTACTTATATTTATATTTATATGTGTATTTGGGCTGAAACAATTTCAAGAGTACTGTAGTATCAATGTTGACTAATTATATTATATCTAGAAGATATTAAGTATGGGTGATGGTATTATATTTAGTTGTTCATTTAATATATTAACCTTGGTGTCTTTTTTATGTCTGTTTATTTCTAATGTTTCTAGGATATTAAATATATTACCTTTTGTATTTATTTGTAATATATAGGGGGCATTATCAGTATGGGGGTGATGGTTATTTTCAATGAGATATTTAGCAAAGTGAGATGTGTCTGGTTTATTATTTCGCCAGCTGGCAATGCATTCTTTATATCTTGTATTAAAATCTCTTCCTGTTTGACCTAGGTATACACTATTACAGTCGTTACATTTAAGTTTATAGATACCACTCTTTTTATGTTTATCTATTTTTTCTTTATTATTAATAAGGGTTTTACCTAAGTTATTTAAAGTACTATATGCACATGTTGTATTATTTATTTTTTATTATTAGTTAAGAGTTTTCCTAATTTGAGTGATATTTTACCTATGTATGGGATAGATTTAAAGTAAATATTATTATTATTTGGGTATATTTCTTGTATTAGTATTTTTCTTAATTTATTATGGTACAGTTTTGTGACAATTGATGGGTCATAATTATTATTTACTGCGATTTGTTTTATAGTTTTTATTTCTTTACGTAAATTTACGTACAACGTGTGCTTATAGTTTCATTTAATTGTGAATAATGAATTTCTACAAAATTAACGCCAACTATATTCAATATGTAAAAATTTAAATAAAAGTGATGTTAAATTAGTTAATCATGTCAAAACAATTGTGATTGGTTACATAAGAAATACTGCAATTTAGCATTAATATAATAAAATATTTGACACTAAAACTATTAAAGCTTCCGGTTCCCTAAAATATCGTTTTCATCCATTTCTATTTTAGTACCAACAACATATTTGACACAATTTTTATTAGAGCTTATTTTAACCGGATTTCGTAGTATATAGTGATAATAAAAGTTTGAGAAAAGCCTTGCTGAAAACCAGAAATAACTAGATATATACGGTATATTATTTTTTATATAAAAATCTTCTCTAAGTGATAAAAAGTAACAACTAGAAGCTTTTTTCGGAATAGTTTTAAGTGGTAATAAAAATATATTCGTAGATGTAAATATGATCTTTTAAAAGCAAAGTTGTGTATTTCTCATGGTGTTATTGGAAGGGACATCGTTCATAATGGAATATATTATTATGCACTTAAATTTCCATCATGAAAGTTTTAATTTTTTTTTAATAAATATTTCTCTTTGCGCCTTATTTAGTAAAATTTTCGGATTTTTCTCATTGTGCTTCGGAAAATGTATATTTCCCTATCGTTGATTTGTGGCTTAGGTTGTAACTATGTTATATCTATTGGGATACTTATTAAATTAAGACATTCTATGTTTTTAAAATTCGCCTAATGGTTCTTTAGCAGTATATGTACGTAGCTAGTGAAATCCACTGCAAGGTAATCCACTGCAAGTGTATATATAAACACAGATAAAAATAAAATTTTGTGTCATTCATTTTAAAAAAAATATTTGACCCTTAAAATTAGACGACGTTAACATGAAGAAAATGAACATTTACTTACCACATCTCCCTATAGCATCCATGATCATTATTGAATTATCTAAAAATATCTGTCAAATACGAATAGAACTCGCCCTGCTAGAGTTTTATACACATTTAGGCGTATGTAAATAATTAATAGTTCGCAGTCTATCTATTCAGCTTTTTAACATATGCAGATACATTGCTTTTATTCATTCTTATTTTTGTATTATTACCTAAATATCTCATTTGCAATAAGTAAGAAATAACTAAGTTTTCACATTTTTAAAATTCCAGCGCATTAATTTCTTATGAAGAATGTCTTGACACTTCTTTTAGATATCATTTTTTTCCAAGTGACTTGGTTGAAGCTTACAAGCTCCAACTTTGTTACTTGGAATCAACAATATATTAATCGTAGTACTTTTGTCGCTAATTAATCTATCTTAGTGTACATTGCCAAATCGTGGTATGAATTGAATTTTTTTGGTCGCAAAATAGTTAAAAACGATACGATTTTATTGGGTATTGTGCCTCATTATAATCAGTTTTTCGATAAAAAGTGCCATGAATCAATGAGTAAATATAATATAATATAATCAATATTTCAACATAGATAATTCAAGTTGAAGTTGAAATATTGTTTTATTTCCACAAACGATATCGTACCTTTCCATTCACAGTGATACATAAAATCCACTTAAGTCTCTGTTGAGACCAAATGGACTGGGCTCAACTTATCAAGATTCTTTTGCCAAGGGACCGATATGAAATAATAAAATATGTCACCGTATGTCATATGTGTGATAAAATTCCTCGGACAAAGAAAATCAAAGTTTCGCTTACTTTGACAGAGGTCAAACAAGATTTCCACAATTTATTATTTGACAACAATACGTTATATTGTTTCTTCTCTTTTTCCTCTTTAAGTTTAAGTAAAAAGTTTGGTTTAAAAGTTTCGGTACGGTTTCAATTACAAAATTAGTTTAGGATTGATGTTACTGGTATCAGGACGAAATACATATAAAGGACAAGTTATTTTAAACATACAGATATTAAATAAACTGTTATACAAGGATGTTACACAGAAAACGACAATTTTTGATTTTTAAAAAAAAATAACAATCCGGAATATTGAGTAATTAAATAAAAAATTTGTAGTCCATTTACTAGGGACTGATAAAATTGATTGTTCAAGTAACAGTATTTGTCAACTGAATTAAATGTCATTGTCCGTTATTATATATCGATATTCGCTATCAAGCTTTTTGCTACTCGGCTAGAAGTTTTTAGTCATTAAAAAATTTCTTTGAATTTTTAGTATTTAAAGGGATTTTTAATAACTAAATGACCATCATCAACATAACATAATGACCATCTAATTAAGCACATTAAAATACTTGTATACTAATTCCAAAAATGTAAAAAGCATTATTTTCTTCTCACATCAGTTTATGTTACATTAACTGAGGTGAGAAGAAAAATGTTTTCTTTTTTCAATTATACTTTTCTATGTGCGCAAATAATATCATAGTGTTTTACATTTTCATTACGAAACAAATATTGATTATAATGCTGTGCAATATTTGCAAGCCGCATGATACTCAAAATATCCTGGATAGCAAGTACTGAGAAAAAAGCCCCGCAGGAAGATTGTAGGATGGTCACTATTGACAATAAAGACCCCTTTAAAATTTCAACATTATTTAAGGGGGAAGTAATTTGATAGTTCCGTATTGCTGAGAAATATAAGGCAAAAGCCGGCATATCATTAAAGACCGTTCGATGACGACCATTAGAGGCAAAGCTTTTCGAAAGAATTGCTCGAAAAGTTTCATTGCATAAAAAGAAACGTGGAAGAAATACACAAAAAAGTATGTATATTTTAAATAAAACTACTTGTTCTTTTGTGAAGGGGCCATATGAAGTTTGGAGATTATTTTTTTTGAACTTATAGTGGGACCTGTAGAAATAATTGAAGTTGCTCTTGGTCAACACCAGCATAAAGAAATACAACAGAAAACCACGCTCCTTTTTTCAGAAGAATCTCTCCTTTTTATATATTTCAAACAATGGATATTTCGAAACATTAACGATACAAAGCATGTAGTAAAGTCCGTCAAATCTTTCCCGTAAAAACTCCTTGTCGTTAAAACGTTGGCCACGCAAAATGTTCCAAATCTTAGCAGTACAGAGCACCTATGGTGTGAAGACAAGAAAATAGTTGCGACTCAATGTTATGGTACTATAAACTAGCTTTATAATAATTTTAAAGAAAATTTTAACATTAGACGGAGGTTAGCAGTTCTATGAGTACACATAATTTTCTCCTATTCTAATGTCATCAAGATGTAATTGTTTGTTACGTAACAACTTTTTATATAATAATCCAATACTTATTAAATTTTATATATTAATAGAACATATTGGGACTAATACAAGAAATATTTTTAGTGACGAAGCATGACAGATTCTTAAGGAATAACAAACACGTGTTTCTTAGGACGCAGCTAGACGCACTATGCTTAAGAAAGTAACTTTTTGTTAAATTAAAAATTACTTATAATCTTTATATTTTCTCTCAAGTTTGGTTAGAAATATTTTTTTCAAAAATGTATCACCCCAAATTTAATTTATCTTTGTCTATTTAAAGAATTGATATCACCTTAGTCGCCTAAACGCGACATTGTGCATCGCATAGTTGTAAAAAATATATTGTAGTTGCGTACGGCTAAAAAGACTAATGACAAATTTATTTCCTTGGTGTACTCCTATCGTTTCGTACTTCAAAAGAAAATCGGGATCGTTTTTAACGTTTCTCACATATAATACGTCCATCTGCTTATCTGTTATCGCCATTTTTTTCAGCAACAATTAAACCTAGAAACCTCTATTTAGACACGCTGATAAAGCATACTAATTTGCATATATTACACTTGTTAACATGTAATAAATTGAAATTTAAATTTTTGAGGGGCCAATTTAAAAATCGAAAAAATTTGTCATTATTTTTAGTCATGAGGAGTACCGAATAAAGAAGAAAATTATAATGAATATAAAATGGTCCTTTAAAAATTTAAGTGAAATGTATTTAGAGATATAAAATGTCCACGAAAATATATATATATATATATATATATATATATATATATATATATATCTGCATCTCTGAAAGTGTTAAAGGCGTATTTAAATTTTTGACGAAAACTTCTATTTAGACCCAGTTTACTATAAATTCTGGTAATATTTAGTAGAATGATTTTTATATAGAAATTAGATCAAAACTGCCTCCTTATTTCAAGATTTCTTTTCATAGGTATATATTTATTTCATGAAAATCGACTTTTTGCGTCACATTTTTTATCAAAATTGCTAAAGAGGAACAAGGTAAGAGGATTCATTCGAAACAATTGTAGTTTGATTTGAAATACTAAAAGAGCAGTAAAATGTACATTTACTCTTTTCACTTTGTAAGAAAAAGAAACAATTTAGTATGATCTAACATCAAAAGAGAAAAAGAAAAATTGTTACTTGCGTTTTGATACGTCATAAACTGAACACACACACACACACACACACACACACACGTGTGTGTGTGTGTGTGTGTGTGTTTGTGTGTGTGTGTGTGTCAATTACATTATTAGGCGTATTAATAATAATGAGAAAATAAACACTACAACCTTATAAGATTACTAACGTTTATGTCTGTTATAACCGTTTGACGAAAAGACTTGAAATTTGACAACCAGTAAAACATATCAACCCCCATACAATTCCATAGTTCACACTCAAAACTGTCAAAATTTTGGGGGGCGGATGATTGACTGATGGTGGGGGAATTATATGTATAGTGTGGTTAAAAGGACTAGTAATAAGACTATTTTTTTAATTACATTAGGTATCATATCTTCAGAGACATACTAGAATATATGAAAAAATATATCAAAATTAATGCATCCTCCGAGATTCTGTGGCCACTGGAACCAAAATGACAAATAGTACGAGGTTTTTACAAGCCCACGCAAACGTTGTGGGAAGACTGGAATGATGATTCCAGATGTCATAATTTTGTAAATATAAACCACGTTTTTACACCATTTTGTTATATTTAGTTTTTCTATATTCTATACCATCCGATTTAGAAACTTATATTTGATAGTAATGTATATTATTGATCCATATGTTTTTTGAATTTTAAAAAATATAAAATTTAAAGATGGGGTAAATAATGGTCGTAATTTTTTTTCATTTTATATGTCTTACGGGTATCATTAGCTTATGAGATATACACAAATCATTTTTATAACTTTAGATTGTGTTTTTAAAAAGATATTCCACAAATATTCAAAAATCTAACATTACCCCTTATTTCCAAAACTATTGAATACATTTACGCTATGGAAAATTAATATTTTAATGTTTATAACTGCCTAAAGATTTACGGAATCCTTAACGCGAGTTCTACTCGTGCTTGACAGTTTTTTATGTATTTCATGTAAATGCGTGTACATGTTATATTTTTAATGTTCCTATGCTGCAGTAATTTTAGTGTTACATTTATAATCTAATTAGTCACCTATTTGTTTTATTATTAGTAGTTTCAATATAATTCCATTTGTTCGAACATTTAATGCATTTAACTTATTTCGTCTATAAATTATTTTAGTAAGTAAAGTCTTAAAAATTATTTGAATTATTTCATCCATTCGTTTGTTAGTTTTGATTTGATTTCGAATATATGCAAACGAATGAAACGTAGCAATTTTTAAAAGTAGGTGTTATAAAGAATGAGTGCCAAAGAAAAATAAATGAGTATGCAAAAATATTGGTGTTTTAGTATCAATGAATATGTATGGAAGAATAGAAGGTTGAAAAATACATGAGTGAAATAAAAGAGAATACGGTTAAAGTGAAATTATTACTCCAGAAAGGAAACACGTATTAAAGCATATATGTGAATGAAAGTAGCTAAAGTAGTAGTAAAAGGAAAATTTTATCAATTGACTTACCCGTTTGTGTTTTCAACAAAGTACATTACGATCGAGTTTGGGCCACTGATCGATCACTAAAAAATAATAAAATTATTCATGTAAGTTATTAGCAAATAAGTTATCAAATTAACCTTACTTTTAAAAAAGACGTTTTCAAATTTAATAATCACAAAGAAATCAAACCATTTACACACTATATTTATCTATAACCTGTAGTCATTTGATGGGTAGCATCAACGTACCTTCGTCTTGAAAATGTAATAATGATTTAGACTCGAACAAACTTATATAAAGTCAACCATGCTATGGATTTTAATATTCTGTAAATTATTGCTTAAAGTTCTAAGCTTGTATCTTCTGAATCAGGTAGAGTAATGTCTGGTAAATAAGGTGGATGGGCTAATGGAACTCGGTCTTAGTCTAATTTGTGACTATATTAATTTGCGTTACGTTGTTTATCGTTAAAGGGAAAAAAATTAACCCGTTTTCTATTTATCAGGTAGTCGATCTAATTGTTGGCGATAAATATCTGCATGCATAGTAAATGTGATTGGAAGTAACTTTCAATAAATAACGTCCTTTTGAATCCATCAGCTGCTCAGTGTTACCTTCCCGGTATTCCGTTCAGATTTGGATACTGATAATTTTGTATATTCTGTACCCCACTGTAAATAGACTGACTCTATACAAAACATAAAGCCGATCTTATTCATTCTGTTCTTACTTTTAATTAATTTCTAAACGGAAATATTTAAAAACTAATATTAATATAAGTCGACTTGTACTGCAAAAAATTCGCTGCTTGCAGTTCCGAGCATATTTTATCACTATTTTCTTAGTAATTATATTTCTTCTGCACTAGCCGTAGTAGTAATAATAGTCGAGAATATTCCTAGAATATATATATATATATATATATACACATATATATATATATATATATATATATATATATATATACATATATATATATATATATATATATATATATATGTAAACGAAGTGAGTGACACTTCATTCAGCATGAAGTTTGCATATGATCTGTGCTAGCTGTCACTTGGACATGTCCACGCCACGATAGAAAAATAGGTTATGTTCTTAGAAACGATCAATGAATTATAATATGATATAGTATAATATTTTAATACTTAATTGATACGAACTAGTGAAGCAATAGCTTTAAATGTTGTTTCTCTTTTCAGGTGAGTTTGTGATTAATTAATTAACGTTATAAATTGTTTTGTAAAAGTGTAAACATTTGTTTATGTAATAAATCTCTTTTCAGAGCAACTCAATGCTATAGTTTTACTGTTCACCATATTATCCAAGGATAAGAATTAGAAACACATTATAAAACAACATTTCTACAGCTAATTCCCAAGAATAATGGACAAATTACAGTTCGAATTCGTAGTCAAGGCCAGTGAAGATGTGAAGACAAATATTATTTGTATAACAAAAATTACCGATTTAGACGGCAATACCTTTGTGTTCCCGGATAAATTACAACCGGTAAAACTACTCGATGCAATAATAAAAACACAAATCTTTCAAAAAATCAAAGCTACTTTACAAAAACGGCATGACAAGCGACAGGTATGGATATTCATGAGCCCAGAAACAAAGGCGGTTTATTGTGATGAAGATGGAAATAAACAGTTCATGGGATACCTTTTAGAGGAAAAAGAAACACCGAAAACTTCTACAGCAGGAATCTCTGAAGAATATCTAATAAAAATCATGGAAAGCTTCGCTGAAATGAAGAATGAATCATCAAAACCTTTTAATGTGGGAAAAATGGCAGAAAAATTTGTTATACAAAAATTTAGTAGTAAGATTACCAATGTGTCCCAGTGGATGACAATCTTTGAAGCGGAATGTGCACGTTTAGGTATAGAGGAGGATATCAAAAAAATTGAAATTTTTAGGTTATTTTTAGAAGATTCCTGTAAAGACTGGTATAGTTCTATGCTGATTAAATACACAATAAATTCAGAATGGGCTATGTGGAAACAAAACTTTAGTGAGACATATGCAGATAAGAGTTGGTCACCGATCAGGTATGCAATGTTATTTAAATATAGACAGGGCTCATTACTGGAGTATGCATTAAAAAAAGAGAAACTGCTATTAGAAATAAATAAGTCCATAGATAAACATACTCTAATTGATCTAATCGCCACCGGATTACCGAATTTCATTGCGGATAAAATTGATAGAAATAGTTTAAAGGAAACTCAAGATTTATTTAATAATATAAGAAGTTTAGAGCACATGGTAAATGAAAAAAACATTTGATAAAAAGATAATAGCTTCCGAAAGTAAAATTAAAGATAAAAATGTAAGGCCCATGGTTAGTCCGTGTAAAATTTGTGAAAAAGAAAATAAAGGTACACGTTACCATCCCGAATCACAATGTTGGTTTAAGATAAAAAATAATGATAGAACAAAAAACGATCAGATAAGGAGTGTAAACAATTCAGAATTAGAGACTGAACTAAATGAAATTAACCAAAAAAACTGGTAGTGCCGCCATTAATTAAAATTAAATTACTAATAAATGACATTTTAGAAACATCAGGAATCTATGATTCAGGATCCAATGTGTCCTTAATAAATTCAAGGTTATTATCTTTAAAAAAAATACCATCTCATTATAAAAAAGCAGGTTTGAAAACAATTAATGGCGTAAAAAAATCAATAGGAATGGTAACTTTAAAACTAAAAATTTTTGAAATTGAAAAACATGTTGATATTTTTGTTATAGATGAAGAAAACTTCGACTATAATTTTCAAGTTGGATTAGATTGTATACAAAAATTTAAATTAACTCAAAATGAGAATTTAAAAATCATGCAAAATATCCACAACAATAACAATAAGACAAAATACATAAAAAACAAAGAAAAACAACCTATAATCACAAAACAAATTCCTGGCAGTACAGGTAGTGACATAGGGATAAATAAAAATGAAAAACAAGTTATTATTCACAAATATGAAATAAACTTTAATGAAAATATAAGGGTCAATGATTTTGATATTACGATAAATCATTTAGATCATAAAAAAAGATCTGATATTGATCAATTGATATGCAAATATAATTCAACTTTCGCTAAAGATAAATATGATATAGGTACAGTAAAAGGTTACGAAGCACATATTGATCTGTTGATAGATAAGTACTGCAGTAAGAGACCATATAGGTGCTCTATTGAGGACATGAAAGAAATTGAACATCACATATCAAAACTACTAGAAAATAATTTAATCGAGGAATCATATAGCCCTTTTGCGGCTCCGGTAACACTAGCATTTAAAAAAGAAGAAGGAAGAAGATCAAGGCTTTGCATAGATTTTCGAGAATTGAATAAGATTGTAGTTCCCCAATCGCAACCGTTTCCTCTAATCGAGGATTTAATGATAAAAACGAGGAAATGTAAATTTTTTTCAACACTTGATGTGAACTCGGCGTTTTGGTCCATACCTCTTAAGATTGAAGATAGAAAAAAAACTGCATTTGTTACCCAGAATGCACACTATCAGTGGACATGTTTACCTTTTGGCTTAAAAACTTCGCCCCCCATTTTTCAGAGAATCCTGAGTAGTATTATAAGAAAGCATAAATTGTCAGATTTTATTGTTAATTACATAGATGATATTTTAGTATTTTCAGAAACGTTTGAGAAACATATAGAACACTTATGCTTCTTATTGGAAGCAATCTTAAAAGAAGGGTTTAAATTAAAATTCACGAAATGTAACTTTGCACAGGACTCGGTAAAATATCTAGGGCATATAATAAAAAACAACACGGTAACTCCGCTAAAGGATAATTTAATTGCCATAAAAGAATTTCCGATTCCAAAACCACAAAAAAACGTTCGTCAATTTTTGGGAAAAATAAATTTCTATGGAAAATATGTACCAAATATGTCAATAACGCTGGATCCATTACATAATTTATTAAGAAAAGGAGAAAAATTTGTCTGGTCCGATAAATGTCAAGAATCATTTGATACTATAAAAAAACTACTTTGCTCAAAACCAATCCTAGCAATCTTTGATACAGACTTACCAATCAATATTTATACAGACGCTAACATACAAGGCATAGCTGCAATCTTAAAACAAATTCAACCCAATGGTGATGAAAAACCTTGCGCATATTTTTCCAAAAAATTAAACAATTCCCAAAAACAGAGAAAAGCTAAATATCTTGAGTGTCTGACTATAAGAGGCGGTTAAATACTGGCAACATTGGCTTATAGGAAACACATTCACGGTTTTTTCAGATCACAAACCCTTAGAAAAAATGAATATAAAAGCCAGAACGGATGAAGAACTGGGAGATCTTACGTTTTATTTGTCGCAATTCAATTTTAAAATAATATATTCTCCGGGAAAATATAATATAGAGGCAGATACCTTAAGCAGAAACCCAGTGTTAGAACCAGATGAAAATGAAGAAAGTAGTTTAAAACTAGTTAATTTTATCAAAATAGAAGATATACAACAAGATCAAAATAAAAACGAAGATATAAAAGAGAATATAAATAAACTTATTTATAAAAATAATATATATTATAAAAAGATTGGAAAACATGAAAAGATTATACTAACTGAAGACTTTCGTAAACATATTATAAAACAAGTTCATCACTACTATTGCCACATAGGAAAACAACAAGTAGAAAAAAAATAAAACCCTTTTATCAAGCTAAACATTTATTAGACAACATAAAAAAAATATGCGAAAACTGTGACGTTTGTATAAAAAATAAATCAAGAGGAGCATACAAGTTTGGACTAATGTCTCACTTAGGACCAGCCACACATCCGTTCGAAATAGTGTCTATAGATACCATAGGTGGATTTGGTGGTGCACGTTCAACAAAAACGAATTTACATCTTCTAGTTGATCACTTCACTCGTTACGCCTACATTTTGACATCCAAAACTCAGAATGCAAACGACTTTATAAAACTAGTCCAAAGAGTAACACAAGATTATAAAATAGACTTGATTCTGTCAGACCAATATCCGGGTATAAATTCAAAAGAATTTAAGTATTTTTTAGAAAAGGAAGGTATACATATAGTGTTCACTGCAGTAAATGCACCATTTTCTAATGGATTGAACGAAAGATTAAACCAAACATTGGTTAATAAAATTCGTTGTAAAATTAATGAAAAAAGAGATAAGATCGCTTGGACTACCATTGCTCACGAATGCACAAACAAATATAACGAAACCGAACATAATGTGACAGGGTTCTCCCCAAAATATTTACTGCAGGGAAAAAGTGTGGACATTCTACCAAACGAACTGAAACAAAATAAATTACAGAATCAACATTTAATACGAGACCGGAAGATTGCCTTAGAAAATAGTATAAAATCACATAATTATAATAAAAAAAGATTTGATAAAAACAGAAAAAATTATGAATTTGAAGTCGGAGATTTAGTATATGTTAAAAACGGAAATCGGTTAAACCGAAAAAAACTAGATGAATTGAAAATTGGTCCATATCAAATTATAGAGAAAATATTTAATTCAATTTACAAAGTAAACACGGGACACAAAAAGGTACAGTCAAACCTTTTCCACATAACACAACTCGTTCCAGTGGTAGTAATACGTTAAAATTTTGATAATTACCTATGGAGGGGGGGGGGAGATGTAAACGAAGTGAGTGACACTTCATTCAGCATGAAGTTTGCATATGATCTGTGCTAGCTGTCACTTGGACATGTCGCCACGCCACGATAGAAAAATAGGTTATGTTCTTAGAAACGATCAATGAATTATAATATGATATAGTATAATATTTTAATACTTAATTGATACGAACTAGTGAAGCAATAGCTTTAAATGTTGTTTCTCTTTTCAGGTGAGTTTGTGATTAATTAATTAACGTTATAAATTGTTTTGTAAAAGTGTAAACATTTGTTTATGTAATAAATCTCTTTTCAGAGCAATTCAATGCTATAGTTTTACTGTTCACCATATTATCCAAGGATAAGAATTAGAAACACATATATATATATATATATATATATATATATATATATATATATATATATATAAACTATAACATTCCTTTGGCATGTATATATTTTCAATGTGACTATCACAATTATGTCAATTTGTCAAGCCCAAAGAAATTAAAGTAGAGGAAGTTTATTTTTACGGTTATTGTGAATTTTTTTTATTTACTTACTTCCACAAAGTAATTGATTGCACTGAATCTATAAACGTCGAAAGCTTTCGCAAAATTTGTTTTAAAATTTCGAACATAAGAGGGTTTTTCTATAGATGAAGAAATATATTTAAACAAATTAGTTGTCTTGAAAACTTGAAATTGATCATGTATAATATGAACATCTTCTTGTATAATTCAACAAAGTAGATTTATTTGACATCACAAAAAAAATACTATTTATAATTTTACGCCAAAGGAAAATAATAAATAGCTGTGGCGTTATTTTAGGAATAAGGCTGGTCAAGACTTAATAGAATAATTTTTTTACCCACAAAACCTGAGAAAAATGCATGTCTTCTTGAAGAGTGCATTACGTGTATTATAGGAAATTTCATGTTAATTAAACATAATATTATTTCCAATTCGCACTTGTTAAAGATTGTAAATACTTACATCTGGTTCCATTACGCAAGCTGCATAGCTAAAGTTGTCACAAATGGAATTACTTATAAATATCAGTATATTAATTGAAGAAAAAATATGTATGTGGTGATTTAAGAGTGTTATCGTTGTTAGTCGAAAAATAAAGAAGTCGCACCATATTACCAAGTTACTCACTGGGAAAGAAAGCCAAGTTACTCACTGGGAAAGAAAGAAATATTTAGAATCCGAAACAAAAGAGGTATTGAAAGAAAACTCGGTTAATCCTAAGAAGTGCTCCTTTCTCCACTTCACATTAAGGTGGAACTTAGGGAGCAATTTGTTAAACCACTACCAAAATTAAGGTAAATATTTTATATATTTTTACAAATATCACTTTCAATCACTTTCAGAGGAACGAATTTTTTTAAGTCTAGGTGTTCGAAAATTAAGTAAAGATAATGATTTCGGAGCTACGATTAAAGCAAGAGAAAATGAAGCTACTAAAAGAAGCAAGAAATATAAATAAAAATTAGGAATGGTCATTTATAATTTTTTAATATTTAAAATAATGTATTTTTCTTATTTATAAAAATATTTTAGTTTAAGAATTATATTAGCGATCAAACCTGTGATGAAGTGTTGGAAGATAGGATATAAATTTGAAATTATAATTTTATTCAACTATTTACCAAAAATAATATTATTTTCATGATGATTATATTGCAAATTTGTTTAAAAACTGCGGGTTTTAAAATATTCACTAAAGTTTTTCATTAAACTTTAGGTGAATTTCTTGTAACGCTGTTTTACCCAAAACTTTTGATATTGGAAATTTCGGAGATAGAGCGGAGGATATTTTTGAGATTTTTCAACAATATCTTTAAACCCATATTACATAAAATTAAAAAAATATATATTTTTGAACTTTTTATAACATGCTGTTTCAATGACATCAGAATAATACAAGAAATTAAAAAAATAATTGTATTCTGTATTTGCCGTCTCGATTAAGTTCATGTAAATGTTACTGGATGTTAATTATTGAAATATATACGCCTATATATACTATACATATATACTATATATGCCTTGTCATTTTCAAATAAACCAATCTTCGGTTTCGATCTCCAAGGATTTCTGGAAAAAAATTGTGGTCATTTTTAGAAATATTTCTAGAAACATATAATTCTAAAATTATACTTTTGGAATTCTACCGTGCTGTTTTTACTCTAAGCTAAGGAACCTTAAAAACAGGTAGGTATTTACAATTAATCAGATATTCTTATACGCACAAAATCGGATAAATTGCATATTACATACCTTTTTACAAAACTTAACAGCGTGCATTTGTTACAAATTTCACGAACGAAGATTTTTTCTTAAATGGGAAAAGGAAAAAAAATCGCGAGAGTTATTTGCATTACATTTTTCAAGTTAAAAGTCAAGTCATCTTTGAGTTTAAAAAGGAACGAGAAGTGACGTAAAAGATGTAACATAAGAGTAAGCGAAAAGTAACGTACGCCACTCAAATCTCTCTTAATTTTCATTAATAAAGGTATTTGAATTGTTATTTTGAAGAAAAAAAGAAATAATTTTTCTTAGCTTTCAATTATCATTCCTCAATTGGGTAACAATTTCCGGCTAATTTTTCACTAAATATAATTAATAGAATATCTTCAAAATATTCCTATTATTCTTAGGTTGACCTAGGCAATTATTTATTTGTGTTAAAGTATTTCTGTAACTGTAAACTAATTTGACTTAATTATTCAAGTTGTTGAATAGTATTAACAATTAAGTGGTGCATAGCTGAATTCCAAAAAATAAAACAATTACCCATTTGTAATAGTTTCAGGTTTAATATGAGATTGTATAAATTAATTAAATAAGAAATAGAGACATTATCTAATTTAAATATGACAAAAAATCAGCATTTAAACATTTTTAATATTACAGGAAAAATCTGAACTTAAATTATTTTGACAATTTGGAAATATGTCAAGCCTTCATGAAGAAAAAAATAATAATCGATAATTTAATTACGATTCATTAAGAATACAGTTTCCCGTTAATATTGAAGATTACGTCTAAATATGAATATAATTTTTGATTAAATTGTACAAGTTAAAATAAGTTAAAGACATACTTAAAATTTTCTTGTCGTTATATGAACTATATGAACGCCCTTATTACTGTTATGTTTGTAAATATATATATATATATATATATATACACACACACACACACACACACATATATATATATATATATATATATATATATATATATATATATATATATATATATATAAAAACGTCAAGTGCGGGTGCGAGATTTTCATACAATTTAATATAAATATTTAAGGGTACACAGTATTTCTAATTAAAAAACTTACAAATATTAATTTTTGACAGCTTAAATATATTGATTACTATACCTTTCACAGGCTTAAAAACAAACTAATTATAAAAATGCATAATCCTACGTAGGATTAGAAGTTATTGGTTCTTGAACTTTTTCACACACTTTTGCTCGCATATATTTTTGCACCTATATTAGGTTTTTGTATAAAATGGACTTTGGACTATCCGATGTTAAATATGTAAAACGGTATAGTTATAAAGTAAAGAGCGGATACAGCAAATGCAGACAATCCTTTGATAGTTTCTTTAACGAACTTAACATATATTGCTATAACTTATAAGGTTGTTCCACGCATGGTAAACTGTAACAGATCAAATTCTCTACATCGGAAACACTTTAAAGAGTGATTGATTTAGTGTACAAAATGATAACAACATAGTTAGAATGATAACAAGTAGAAGATAGAAAACCTGTTTTTAGAATTTTTATCTACCTGCCTGTCTGGCTGTTAATTTTTTCTTCAGTTACGGGAAATATTCTAGACAGATTTCGACGAAATCTCGGTAGTATCTGTTTATACCATTGAGCAAAATATAGGATTTTTTTTATCTGGATATTACAGATTTAAAACAACAATCTCTTACTCTGTGAATATTATGATATTGATACCGCCAACTCCGTCAATTAGCCGTTTTAATAAACGTTATGCTCATAAATGTATTATTATATGGTACTGCGAATGCCATCTATTAGCATTTTTAGCAAACTTTATACTCGCAGGTATCGTAAAAATAAATGAAAAATATAAAAATAACAGGATCATTTTGATAATAATGGTAACAATATTTTCGATAGGTTAGTTTGATCAGCCGTGTTGTAATTAATGATTGGCACGCCACGCCCAAGACGTGGGTTTAATTCCCACCCTTCTATCGACTTTTCTTTGTGTGGTTTGATATAGGGGTTACGACACTAATAATATTTTCAAATATTAAACTAATTTAAACTGATTTTTGATTTATGATATAAACAAAAATAATAAACAGCTAACGCCACCTATTGGCACTATTTCTAAGTTTTACGCTCACAGAAAATTAGGTCTACGTGTTGATCATTTAAACAAAACTATGTAGGTTGTTTCGTTATTTTTCCATCCATCTTTCATCCTTTGTCAATATATTTATGACGGTTACTCTTTCAAGTTTTTTCCCTTTAATATCCATCACGCATTAAGTAATTATATTTCACGATAGATGGCACTGTTTGCAAACTGAATGCTGGCATTATCGGGTTCATAACTTTTCTTATTTAGAACTTTACGCGAACAAAGTTGCGGGCATAGCTAGTGGTTTATAAAGTAACTTGAAATTATATTTGAAAGGAATTTCCAAATATGTAGAAAGGTTAGAATATTTTTTAAAGATATATGAGGACTAAAAAGGAATTTAAAATGCCTCTTTAGAGAAATAGAAATTATTATTTATAAATAGTTTGCTACCCTAAGAATTTTTATTCCCTAAATTTAAATGAATTAATTGTTCACAACTAAACAAAACTACGTCATATAGTATTACTTCTAATTTATTTAAATTCTTTGCCACGACCTAGGTTTCAACATCTTCAGGTAGGCAATTAGCAAAGATGAATCTTTGCTAATAGTCCACCTGAAGATGTTGTAATACAACGAAACCTAGGTCGTGGTAAAGAACTTAAAGAAAGTAGAAATAATACTACATCACGTAGTTTAATTTAGTTGTGAACAATGAATTTCTACTAAATTAACACCAAATATTTTCAGGAAAGAATTAATTGTTCAAAAAAATTATAATTGACCAGCTTTTATTCTTTTCCCTGTTAATTATTTTGGTTCTAATGACTTTATATATTTCAAAGCAATGTTTTCGAGTTTGAAATAATCGAAGCACCGAGCTCCGATCATCCCTGCCTGTGTCATACTATCGGAATTAATTAATTAGAGGTTCTATTTTAGTTTAATATGTACATATATAACTTATGTCGTTGCAATGTATTATATGTGTCAAAGTTTATAAATTATTAAACGATTTTCTATTTACCCATTTATTTTTTTAAATAAAAATGAGTCCCATATATTCTCTTGTATGTTAAGATTTGCATATAGGAATGAAAAATTTATTTGTGGTCATCTATTCGTTTACTATGTATTTATGTAGATTGCAGAAAACGCAGTCGTCTTCTATTTACTGGAGCCTATAAAATGTCAATATTTTGTGCCCACCTGTAACTTCTCGGATTTCATACTTTTTTAAATATATTTCTTTTCGACAGATTATACCCCGCTTTCGTAGATAACTAAACTATCATTGCTCACAATGCCACCCGGTAACCATCAAAAGAAGTTGAAATAACTTAAAATGGAATAGCAAAACAGACATCACATACAATATACTCGTATCTTTTGAGGTAGCAAAGTGACCAATGCAAAATAATTTGATTATCTTTATAAAAAGCGAAAGTATTTAATTCTGGTAAGCAATTAAATAAGTGAAAAATTTTAAATAAATAACATTGTTCGGAAATTTAAGCGCAAGTGCTTGAACATTGCAATTTGTAATTTTGAGGTTATTAATGGCTTCATAAAAACCTGGCTTCATAAAAGAGACGAAAAAGTAGGCAGTTTCGTTAAACAAACGAACGTTTTACCAAAATAATCCTAAAGTATTGTTTGTCATGCTAATGAACACTCTCTTTTTAAAAAGAACTATCAATAAAAATTAAGTTTTAAATTTTTGAACGAAAAATAAATAGATATTTTATTGCAAAAAGTAAATCGTTGGCTGTGAGGTTCGCACAACTTAATTACTTGATTTTACTTAAAATTGTTTTTTAATAATCTACTTGACATCGTTTTGAAAAAAATTGATGATACGGAATTAATTTATCTTAAATATTTTCAACAGTAGAAGAATTTTCCGATCCCATTTTAAAAAGATTCCTTTTTAAAAGGTACCGGTTTGAAGATAGAATCGATTTTAATAAAAAATTATAGAGATATTTTTATTTATTTCCATTTAGTTTCGTCTCAGGTCATTCAGCACTTAAAAAGTTGGGTTACTTTCATAAAAATTCGTCATTAATAATTTGAAGTCATATTTTATTTTTTCAAAGTGAAATGCGGGGTCAGAAACGATGTATTAAAATGATTCTTTTTTTTATGAATATACTTCAGGAGCATTCAACCTACAAAAAGGAGACTGCGATTTTTGCAACCTCTTTTATAAATAACTTTGAATTCGAGGATATTAAATTTGTCTGAAAAATGCATATTCGGCATTATTTAGCACATGGCTCCATTAATGTCATGACAAATAATCGTAAAATAATGTCAGGTTTCAAATAAAATAACAAATGACATTTTTTGCAGTTGAGCTTATTTTAAATTAATTTACCAGTAGAAGAATCGATGCTAATAAAAACTATCTTTGAAATATAATTGATTAAAAATGGGACTACCAAATTTTTCATAAAGTTCAAAATGATGAATGGATCTAAATCTGCCGATATAAGTAAAGAGTAATTTCACATCAAAAAGCGATCTAATTTTCATTTTTACCTTCTTTATAGAATTCAGACTAATGTAAATTGTATGCAGCAAAAGTCAAAAATCCGAAAATCTTTTGAAATTAATATCAGCAAAAGTTAAATAATTTAATATATTTTTAAAAACAATAATTTTCGAATATCTTGTGGACGATTCTAATGATTTTGTATCTTTGTGGATTTTGAGATAAAAGACAATTTTATGGTGAAGACCGTATTGTATATCGATGAATAAAAATACTTTAAATGACATGTCAGTCATTTAAACATTTGTTAGGGAAAGTTAGTTTCACATAGTAATACCAATTATTATGATACCAATGACAAATTAAATAATACTTAAAATGTGGATCTCGCGTTGAATAATACTTCAATTTATTTCCCAAAAATGTTTTATCAAAATTGTATTTGTCGTTCCTATAAATATTACGGGAAATCGATGCGCAAAGTGTGCCTTCTGACTTTCTGAAAGTATTACATATACCTCAGACAGGACGCTTCATAAGCTTCCTACTGCCTTTTCTGAAGTCCCGTGCGTAAAAGTTATTTCTAATTTACAAAGTATGAGGACATATTTTGTCCATGTGATTTTGTCTAAATAAATTGCTCACTAAATATACACGTTAAAATTTATTTGCGCAATTATTTTTACTTCTTTTACTCTTCTTCTAAAAGTTTATTTCGTTTTAAAATTTTCCTGAACGTCTTGTAATTCACATTTCGAAAATTTTCACTCACGAATACAGCAGCTCTAGTATATGACAATCACAAAATTTAGAATTCTCGTGGAAGGCAGTGAGCTGATATGAAAATTCATAACTGCACATAAGACTAATGAAACGAGTTTTGGGGGTTGTCGAAATTCAAGACTTCTATTTTCCAAAAAAAATCATTGTGAGTAGTCGAGCGTCAAGTAGATAGATTGACGCGTTTACTCTATGGGTAAACGCGTCAATCTATCTACTTGATATAAATATAACTATAAACACGGTTTCAGAAAATTATACATATTTATGGACAATTTGAATGCAATAAATTTTAAAAATGTATAGAAAAGTCTCATTGCCGTCTGCTAAAATATCTTATCAACGCCTATAGTGCGTACAAGTCGCCACCTTTACAGGGATTGTAGAATACGATATTAATTTCACTGACCACCACATCCAGGCGGCAATACTGCTTTTCAAAACCTATTTATTTATTTTTCTGTAAGATTAGAAATCTAAGTATACAGTAGCAGACTTACTACTACAAGAGAAATCTGTTATAGCCATGCACAATGAATTAGAAGAGAACATTAAGTGCTGTGACAAACTGTAAGTTATTTTTAAACATTAATCAATTCTACTTATAACATAAAATATGTAGTAATGTGTGGTAATAAAATAAGATTAATGAAAAACCAAAGCAAAACGATACTTTAGGAATAGGGAGGAATAAGAATGGGTTATAATGGAAGCGATTAAGATCTGCCATATTATGATACATAATGTATTATCAGACAAGTTTTGAACGCAAACAACGAGGACGTACTTTATATATTTGTAGTCTGTTCATTCCACAATCGAATAGAATATATGGTGAAGGATTCTCCATAAAATTCCGTTTTATTCTGAGGGTCTGGCAGGATATACTTGTTTTTTGATCGTAGTTCGAGAAATCTAGATTTAAAGTACTGGAATCTATATTTAAGGTATGAATCAATTAAGTTTAATTCAAAGAGTCACTACAAAATAAAATTAAGTTTAATCAACATTATCTTGCCTTACTTACTTAGAAATCCATTATTATGATAGCCATTATAGTTATTGTTAAATCATCTCACTTTTATCAAAGCGGTAAAATTATACTTACAACTATGTTCAACTGATGTAAATTAAAAAAAGCTAAATATTTAACTGGAGTCACTGGCAGTATTATGTTTAATGTTTTATTATTATATCTAAATATAATCCTAATTTAAAAATAAAAAAATCTGTATTTTAATCAGTGTAAGACGTTTTTAGCTAACATATTTTTCCAGTAATGTATTTTTTCTTCATATTTTATCAATTACCCTTTAACATATTCCAATTTTACAAAAATAAAAAAAATTTTACCATCCTCAATGGAAGTTAAGTATTAATATTATGTATAACGATGAAGGCAACAAATCGTATTTGAGTCAAACTCTTTACTCGGCCGTAATAAAAAACTTAATAGCAATTTTTTTCAAAATCCATTTTTGTATGTATTTCCCATAATTTCTGATTAAATGATTTTTTTGTAGTCGATTACGCCGATAACACTATTACACATTTATTTCTAAGTGTTTGTTAATTACAATAATCTAATCGCAAACATAATTTATGAATTTAAATAAATAATATAAAAAATATCGGATTTAGACATACTTATACATTTGAAAATTTAATTGAGCATTGCTCACAATCAATGTACCGTTAATAAGTACGTTTAACAAAGAAACAATTACACGCAATAAGACGTCATTTGAAAAGTCGTCAAGGAAAGAATTAAATTATTTCTAAAAGGAACCCCACTCGACCAAATGGAATTCGCGAGTTGAGCGATTACTCTCCAGAAATGCTCGTCGGTTATTTATTACGTTTTGTCTTTCATTGTTTCAGTCCCTCTTCACTGAGTGAATGTTGTTATTTAAATTGTCTTGTGGCGAGGGTTGTACTTAGTGGTAATTAAACGATGTTGAAAATATAGAAATATATCTGCGTGTAAACTGTAGTCGGTCCACTGACTTATTTTTACCTTTTACATTAAAGTTTTAACCAGGTAAATTCATGAAATTATTAACATTTGAAACTATTAAACAGAAATTAAATGAAATTCCGTTTGAAAAAAGCATATATTAAAAAAATATTTATGATGTTATATAAAAGCAGGCGAGACTATAAAATACGTACAAGAATTAATTCTAAGAGAAACGCCACTCTGGTGGTGGTATGGAGGTTCCATTCATATATGAGTAGGTCATAAATAAAAAAATCATTACCATAAATTCTGACTTTTGACTACCTCACAAACTAGTATGATAAACAACCTACCTGTAAACATATAAATATCACCGCGGAAACTTAATAACACCGATTTAATGAATATCCTCATTTTACAATCAGACCACGTCGTCACCAGCCTACAGAAGCTACGGGAGGTTCCCCGAAAGAAAAAGTTTTTTGAATAGCCAGGTACTAAGTTTGTTAGTAGTTTCAATAATCTTGTAATCGTTTTTGTAAGAATATCTGAGTGTTATTATATTATTTTGCTTAAAAAATTTGAATTTTTCCTCAATTTAAAGGTCGTTCTTTCATTAATTATTTACGTTTTTTAATATAATTTGCATAATTGTTCAAGTATGGTAGACATCATTGTCAGTGTATTTAAAGGAAAATCTTGCAATTGATTTTGTTTAATAATAATTAATATAGACATCGATATGTACCTTTTTTTAAATTTGCTTCATTTTTTCATATAATTTACAATCAAATTGTTGATAAACATTTTGTATAATGTGATTAAGTAATTAAATAATACTCTCTTTTATTATTTACAATCGTTGTAATATGAGTATAATGCCGAATTATCTATTTTTGACCGCCCGCCTTTTGATTATGCATCACTATGCGGTGACATAAAATAGGAATGTAATTGGATTTGATATTAATCAGTTTTTACTACAAATAAGTATATAAAGAAGGAATGCCTTGTATACTTAACCTCAATGTGGAAATGGTTGATGGAATATGTCTTTTAGTTTGGTTTTGGTTTTGTCCTAAAATTTGTCAAAACTTAAATTGATTTAGTATACCTTTTATCATCTTCACCAACTAAGATACATAAGCATCGATGATCGACATACATATTATCTTTCACAAATATAACCACATTTATTATAATCTACCATTGGTGTAATTATGAAATTTTCTTACATTCTAAATTTCTATTGGTTAAAATTCTGCTATGTGTATTCTGATGCAGTTATCATTGAGCTAACACGTGAAGGATGTTGTGCTACAAGATATTCTTAATTGCTTAATTGTGTCTAATATACAGGCGCAAACCCTTTTATCGTCTTGCCCTATTTTATTCACAATTACGTCTAAACGTTTTATTTGTGAAACTTAATTTTTCAGAGAATATATTTTTAAGGATTTATTAACTATTTCTTTAGAATTAATGTAATCAATCTGGTTGTAAATGTAATCAAATGTAATCTGATTTACAATAACAGTTACAAAATAAAATTGCGACGTCTATGTGGAAAAGCCGGGAAGGGCAAAGAAATTTCTGTTAAGTTTGATCGATAGAAAAAAATTCAGATTAAAACTTGTATCACGTTTCCAACCCATGTTCAAACAACTCTTTCGCTGTTGTTTGTTGGTTCATAAATATTAGCAGTTGCCTAAATTTCATGTCTTATACATATGCGGGATGTGAAATTCTTGTGACTTTGTCTTGCCAATGAATTTAATATAAATATGTCATTATTACTGACACTGTACTTTTTAAATGCATTTTAGTAAACAGTAATCGTAAATTAATAAAAAACTATATCCTTTGGAATAAAAGAGCATTGCTCTTAATTCAAATAAATATTTTGTTAGAGACAGGAAGTTAATATGCGTTGACTTTCGTATGTGATTTAAAAAAATATAAAATTCTAATAATATCCTAATCGGATTATAATGGATTCACCACGAATGTCTACCTTAATCAAGGAACTATTATACTCATAAATATAATAAACAAGAAGAATTTATACTATAATTTAGTTACGAAAATAAAGATTGCCTAATATAAATAAAAGCTTAAATTAAATTATCATAAAGCTATTTTGAAATATTACTCAAAAGAATTATGCTTTAAAACAAACCTGGAATTCTCGACGAAAATGTCAAATATAACCAGCCTGAGTCTATCAATACATCAAAATATTAAATGGCGGCCTCAAGTTATTAATCTTTATCGTGGATTTTTAGCGAAGTACTCTCTCTAATGCAACTTCAATAATTTATTCTAATCAATGTCTCCCTTTCTGAAAAGCTTTTAGCTTGATTATGCAGATGTGTTCTACGTTTACCTAACTGAAGATAAATGAACACATATTGAAAGGTTCATAAGCTGTTTCAATTAATATTCATCCTTTTTGTTTTTATCATTTTTTTATATTTAAGTTACGTTTCAATTAATGAAAAATATCCAACTATTCTTTTTAATACCTTCATTGTGCAAGCAGTCGGTTTTGTTTTAATTTCCCACTTAAGCCTTAGCTGTTTAGATAGACTCCTGAACCATTATTTACTTAATCAAAGTAAAGAATCACCTTTTGTAACACTTCATCACTGCATATACTATACAATTTGGAAACAAATGTGTTTATGTTAATTGAAATATTCCATTAAGTTACGTTTATAAAAATCGTTTAAAAAGTTTTTCCCGCCTTAATCATTACTTTTATTACTATTCTCTTTGCCTGATCTTTTATCACGTTTTAAAACATATTCTTTCTTTTTTCAGTAATCGTGTCCGTGTACGATTTATTGGTATGTTAATTATAACAAAATATTTTATTACATTTAGATTTTTTCTTAAATTTTCCACATTTTTTATTACAAATGATTTAGAATGATCTGGAGAAACAGTTTACAAAGTAAGAACTATTCTCTACGTATGTCCACGTTAAAATTCTATATATGTAAACAAAAACTTTAGTAATAAATTCTAAATCCTTTCATGCGGAAGAACATCATAATGCAAGTGATAAGAGGGAAATTAAAAAACAAAGAACGTGGAACGAAATTGAGTAATAGCCGAATGAAGATGTGAGGAATAAAGAAACTTAAAATGAAAAAAAAACAGGTTTTATAATATATACTTCAGCTTCTGGCGATAAAAGTCAGAAAATATAAATAAAAATATAAAAATATTAATGAATTTGCATTATCTCCTATAATAGACATTCTCTTATTAACCCGTGCGGGGTTAACATAACAAAAATAAGGCCATACTTCATGCAGTCTATGTCTAAACAATTGTAATCATAGATAGTATGCATATGTATTACCCACTTGATAAGTTATCAAGTGGGTAATGCATATCAAAATGTTACGCACTATTTTTATACATGTCAAACTTTTGTCCATCGTGAATCAGAGAAATCGTTTGGCTATTAAAATAGGTTGTCACAAATAAAGTACACGTTCATTTAATATTCATTTTAGTGAAGCCATACATATATATCCACACGCAAAATTCGTTTATAAGTTGAAAATTGTCACAATTGTTTTCGTATCATTTTCTGAGCATTTTGATTTTATTTGATTCGATTGAAATCTTTTTTTTTTTGTAAAATTATTTTGACAAATGTAATTTTGAATTCAACACACCTTTAAATCGATAAAATCATAGTGCATATTCAAAATTTATATGAGAACAGGTACGTTCAAAATATATTTATATTTAATTTTCTTGTGTTCTTAAGGAAAATAGGTTATAAAATCTTAAAATTATGAAGCTAACTTGCTAAATCGCCGTATAAACTTATGCCGTAAAAATCTTTCAATTTGTTAGGTTCTGCAATTGTTATATGATTGAACAAAAAACAAGTATTGGCGTCTATACATACAGGCAGCATTTTTTAACAGCTTATCGTTAAATAGTTTAGCATGATATGCGTAGTGAAATAGTCCCCGATATCCGTTTATAATTTATTGTGGTTTTATTTTCTCAGCTCAGCAACTAAATATGCGCAGAAACCGCAATGGACAAGCAGTATGGTAGGGCCTCTGGTTACAGCGCTATCAGTAGAAACCGCACAGTTGGTGTTAGGGTTTTTATTTTTTGCTCCCACTTTGGTTTAATATATTTTATTGTGCTATTGATATTTATAAGTAGTCACAAATTTTAAACTCAGATTCTTCTGGCGATTAATAGTTTAAGACAGTCATAACAAATATATGCGTGGAAAGGTAAATTGTTTGAGATAAAGAATCTCAGAACAATATATTCACTCAAGAATTTCTATCCAAAAATGTTTTAAACAAGTCCCTACCTAATAAACTATATGAGCCATATTTAAAAAATACCTTCATAATCATATTTATTTTATCTATTTCAAGTAGACTTCAAAGTTAAGGTCCAAAAACTATGTATATTTTCTTCTTGTAGCACACCCTCATAACAAGCAATATTTTGAAAATATCTCTTGCGGCATTTCACAGTCCTTATCGCGTTGGACTCTCACAGAAGTTAATTCAGAATTTAAACTCAATTTAACGTAATGGTTAAATAAGTCCACTCCTCTCCTTTTTACACCGTAAATTCGAATAATCTGTCTAATATATTAAACGATAATTTATAAATAGTATAGAAACCAAATTTAATTAGTATTATCATACTGTAGAAGCATTCTGTAGAAGCACCAGAAACATTATCATGTTTCTGGTGCTTCTACAGAGGACATTTTACCAATGCCAACAACCAACATATTCAACAAATTATAAAGATATAACATTTACGAGAAATGAAATGTAATAAGTAGTCTTTATTAGAAAATTTATAATGATAGAAATATTAACACAAATCTTCTCATTTTTCTCTCATAAACAATAACCTAATGAAAACATTCAGTTTTATGTTATTCTTATTTGTATTAGATATAGCTTACTTAGATTAGATATTAGACTTGCATATTTTAGATTAGATATTTGTTACCTGTAGAATATAACTTATTTAAGAATAAAGCCAAGTTTTAAAATCATTTAATGTAATGTTAGGTTTCTTGAATACAACCTACTTAAACGTACTAAAAAGCGACCTCAAGGCTGGTTTTCCTCAACTATTTACAAACAGGTTTTAATAAAATATGATATTGTGAATAACAAAAAGGATCTGAAATGCGGACAAAACATTACGGAGCAACGGTGTTTGACACCATCTAAGGGTATGACAAAAAATAATAAGAAATCTTCGCCGCATAAAATGTTCAACATTTTCATCATTTCATTTTAACTGGTAAATTTTAATAATTAAGTATGGAAGCATAACATCTGGTTTGTTATATCCGTTACTAATAGACGACAACTCGTTAACTTAAGTTTCGTTCAATTTAATTAAAAAAAACAAGGGGTCTTTATTTTAATTGTACGTAAAAGTTTGCTTAATAAAGAAAATATAAAATACTTCAATAAAATAATACCACACTATTTAAATAAATTTTAAAACTCTACAGAATATATTCGTCAGTGGGAAAACTGCGCCTAAATATTTCCTTTCGTATCGCTCACAGCACGTTGGTGTGTGATTTATTATCGACAAGCGCGCCAGCCTCGAATGACAGAGGTAATTAGACTCCGTCCATTGGTTTGTATATATCCAAGTTACGACACAATAAATGTCGCAATTCTTGACTGATTTTGTCTATTGTTTATTGTACCGATTAGTTGACTAGCAGAATCATGGCACGATGGAACAAATAATCAATACTATGAATTTGCTCATTAAACACACATTTATATAATTTAATTGACAGATAAGTGGTCCACCACTTTATTTTTCTGCTGGCTTTCTATTTTACGCCACACCGTATCGAATTCGATATGTATTTATTTGTATTATAAATTATAAATAATTAAAATTTTAAATAATTAAATTTATATTCATAGCCCCACAAGTTTAAACTTGTTCTCATTCAAGGTATATAGTCCATTTGGCATTTGCGAATGACCTTATTAATATATTTCCATCCTCATTCAATGGTTAGGATGTATATAATATACGAATATATTCCTGTATAATGAGTATACGCAAACAGAAATATGCGAGTCTTAAGTTAAAATATGCGAGTGTAATCCAAACCAAATATATCATTAATTCCACGATACTTTTCTTGAACGTGAGTTTTATTAAAAATTATCAAGAAAATCTACATTTATTTGATGATATAGTACGTATTTAATTATTGTGTTTTTATCTACTATCGATGTATGTAGGAATTATTGCTGCAAGAGAAATATCTTCTAATCAACCACAGGAAAAAACGTAAATATTTCGTAGTAATCACAAACTAATAAAAAAACAAGTGTGCTTTAGACCACACGACTGAAGTAAAACTTCAAATTCACAAAATATGAACTTTAAAATGAAGTTACAATTTTATTCACTTTAAACGTAGGATATTTAAGGTATTGAACAAAATAATAATTTATAAAATTGTTCAAGAAGGAAATGAAATGACAAAATAATGAAAAAATCACCGTTCACGTAACGCTAACAAACTCACATATATGAATATATATATATATATATATATATTGCATGCACTGGCTATGAGAGGAAGAGAGAAAGAAAATGTGCGCGCACACTGCTCTCTCTTGCTCCTACAGAGTGATACAGACTTGAAATGTGTCTTAGAAATACGAAACATAACTGGCTATGAGAGAAAGAGAGAAATAAAATGTGTGCTCTCACCTCTCTCTCTTGACCCTACAGTAATATACGAAACGTAACTCTCCCTCTTTCTGTCTTCACTAACTTATATCTCCCTCTCAATTTCCGTTCGCCTCGCCCGATCACACTTTTCGTAACGCTCTCGTCACGCATTCATCGCATTCATAAAGAAGTTTTACTTCAAAAAGTTCTTAAATGACACAATATTTATACACGTGTGTTATGTACACATGTGTTATGTACACGTGTGCATACCCACAATCACACGCGTATATATATATATATATATATATATATATATATATATATGTATATATATATATATATATATATACATATATATATATATACATATATATATATATATATATATATAATTCTTTTTTCTGAAATATGGGTCTAAATTACTTTTTTCTTCTATTTGGTATATACTAATTCTTTATCAGCCTGATACAATTGGTTACATCAAATACATCGATAAATTTCGGACCCATTATAATACGACCTTTTCTACTGACACATAATCATTTTTTCGATCTATACTTATTATCTGGTTATATATGTTTTTTCACTCGTGAAGTTTCCATACTAAATTTGGAATAAATCAACAACACAACTGTAAACGCTAATCGCGTACGTTTTTTAGTTTTTGTCTACCTATATTGTTAATAGTGTTGAGGAAAAAGTAATAATTGGAAATAGGGTGGGAAAATATTAAACAAATATTTTTCATTTAAATTATTCAAAATCCCTCTGTTGAATCAATGTATTCATTTGCGAAAATATCACGTGAAAATATGTTTTTACGAAATGACGCAGCGCCATTTAATTGAGTTCTAGTAGAAAAATTTAATTAGTTCTTTAAATATTACTTAAATTTAATTTTATTATATAAATACCACGGCGCCTACTTTTAGTAAAACTTGAAACCGGGTTTAATTTTATTGAATTACTTTGTAACATTAAAGTTATGTATTTTATTGCAATACTTTATTCATTGAAAGATTGCAATTTTCTTTAACCAATTTTATTTTACATTTTGAAGCACAGCTATTTTCATTTTTATGATATAAACACACACAAATACATATACACCCACATAAACATACACACACGCAAGCAATCACGCTCGTGCACGCGCACGCGCTCACACACGCCCACGTGTGTTCTTCACCGTAAAAAAGAAGTTTAGATTCGGAATGAAATGTAACATTAAAGTTATGTGTTTAATATTACAAAATGGTAGAACGAATGTCAAATTCTTCATCTAGAAATAGCTCGTTTCATTTAAAGAGCCTTGATGTTTAGTTCGAAAACTCACCGAAGTAATCTACGGCACGTAGAATAAAGGTATCCATAAAACCTTTTACGAATCGTTTAGCAGTTAAATGGATTGATTTATCTTATCGTCAGCTGCACCCTCTTCAATCTTAAATTTTCTCTTTATCTCCAAAAGCTTGAAATAGCCGTAAGGGTTTGGGGTGCGATCTTGATTTGTGTCATTTTTGATTTTATTCTTTTTCCGTTTTTAGTATGCGAGCACTTCTAACAGAATTTGTCAATTGGAATGAAATATAAAGTAAAATAAATTTTAGAATAATTTATTTAAAATGTTTACCATTGTATTAAACTAGTTTAAAGTAGTAAAGTTTTTCTCAGAAATTATTTAACGTTGAAACTTTGTACAATCATTTAACATATTAACTTCTATATATTGACAACTTCTATATATTGAAAACTAAAAAATATTTATTTGGATATTTAAGGAGGGCAAATAATATACTTAAAAAAAATAATTTATTTCCACGTGTGGTACAGTGTTGTTTGAAAGTTCTAGTTACAAGGGTTTCAACATTTTTTTTATAGTCTTAGTTATTATATCTTCAAAGATAATATAGAAAAAGTAATTGTAGTAGTTGTTATATGCAGTAATATACAAATATGCTTCCTCTCCACCGATTTCTGAAACTATTCCACTTAGATTTACGAAAGACGGAAGAGGTTTTAGGAGCTCACATGTAGATTGTAGGAAAACTATAAGGATGGTTTCAGATATCATGACTTTTTCAAATATTCCCTTGTTTTCACAACTACGGAAAATATACTAGGCAACATGTTTATCTTTTTACATTTTCAGTGCCGACTTTCTCAGAAGTCATACGATGTAGAAACTTGAAAGTTGGCATAGTAATATATCTTATTAACCCATATATTTTACACACACACACTTATATATATATATATAATATGCAAAAATGTAAAATACACCCTCTTATTTCCTAAACTATTAAGCAAGAAATCATTGAAACCTGTGAAAGTTAAAGTACAGGTTGCAATGTATTTACGTAGTGAAAATTTAATATTTGAAAATATTTTAATAGAAATACTAAACTCGCTTAAATGTTTATAAGTACCAAAATATTTACGGTAGCCCGTAAGCAAATTTTACGCGTTCTTGATTTTATTTACATTTAACATGTATGTGCCATAACACCTAGCTCACAGAGTATTGTTTTTTAATAAATAACACACGCAGTATAAGATATTGTTTACATATCATAAATTCTTTTATTATGGAAAATAACTTAGTATTTGTGTCTAACAATACAAAATATCTGGGAAATTGAGAAAAACAACCCCAGTTGCATTTGTATCGGACTGTACTTGGATTTCTCTATATACAAATGTAGGAGTGTGTATAAGTATGGCAATGATGTAATCAATGATGATGGATAAGATAGTTGTGAGCACAGATCATATCGCAGTATTCACGAAAATGATATCCTGCCTAACTAATAATAATTAAATAGATAAGCCCTGAAATGAACGGAAGTCCCAAATGTTAAAAGCTGTAATTGTAGAAACACTTACAATGTTATTTTGCCGGTTAAAACTATATTTTTATTTGGTTAACATTATCGAAACAAACTCGAATAAGAGTTGATAGCAATTTGTATGATCATATTAAAAAACTGTAGATAAATGGTAAATTTATTACTTTTTTATTGATGGTAAACCGGGGATAAATGGACGTAAATTTATTCCGTGTTATAAGATGATGGTGTTAATTTATCATAGGTTTTAACACACTTTCCATTCCATAATTTAATGCCGACTTCGAGCACGACTTAAAGCATAATAAATTGGTAATTTAGCTATATATTTCTGGTCTATATCGGTAGGCACGTTGTTTCAATCACGAGTATTCATTATACTATTAGAAACGGAAACGAAAGGAGCACAGAAGAAATTGCTGTTTAATGAAATTGCGTCTTATATCATTACTACAGACCATTTTTTATGCTTTATGCAACTAAATATTTGTATAAATCAAATATATACAGTAGTATGAGTCAGCCCGTGTAGATAGAATTTAATGAAAATCTATGTGCAAATACCCGTATACGAATGAAATAATGTCGTATTTCTATGAAAGGAAAAAAATAAAAAACACCTAAACATTTTTATAAATCTATGTAAGTATGTGAAAGAAGATGTTTTAAATCGGAGTACGTATGTCCAGAAATGTCTGATATTACATGTTAGATTCCCCGGAGGTATTATTCTGTAGCTTCGTCCACCTAAAGTGACAATGTCAGAAAAAACATAAAAACAAAATAACATTTAATTATTCAATGATAACCTGTTTACATATTTATATACGCATTAAAACTCATAGCTTTGTGCGACAATTATTTTCTAAGAGATACACCGAATTTTTAATATTAAAGTATAAATGGCTACGAGAAACATTAATTACATCATGAAAAATGTACTAATTTTTATTTCTTCTACTAAATAAAATAAAAAGGAACAAACTCATTTGGTATATTAAATTAAAGCGCGGACAGTAAATTATTTACAATTTCAGATAAAAAAATCTAGCGAGCTTTTACTGCCTTGTAGAATATTTTAAAGCTGAATTCACATCTGATAATAAGAAGGAAAATACGGTAGGAAAGTTGATATTATTCGCGTGCAAACATAGAACTATGGGTTAAGACCATAATTGTTTTCATACCGTTTTTTGAGAAAGCTAGGTTTCTAAATGATGCAGCGATACAAGTCTCTCACAACCACTGACATATTATATCATGTGCGAGGTAGGTAGAGCACCGTTGGACATCTGACAATGACACTTCAGAATTTATTAGTATTTATATAGAGTACGAGCGTCTGTGCAGAATGCACCAAGATCCTTATTCAAAGCTTTTTCTAATCTCGTTAAGGTTTCACAGTCAAATACGTCACTCATGTCTGTGTATATGTTTATCTACCTATGACATCCTCGTGGTTTCTACGGTTTTTGACTTATGTGCATGAAATTTTGCAATATACCCTTCAAAAGAAGATTCAAATTATTATGCAGCATAAAATTGTTTATTTAATATTTTTCAAAGTAACATTTTTGAAATGGGGTTCACAAAACTTTTAATGTATTCCATTTAATAGGGTATTATTAAAAAAGTATTTTAAAACGAAATTTATCTTCCATTTGCCCTTTTTCAATAGTTAACGCCGTATAAGAAATATTAGAGTTCAAATTGCTCATAATGGGGCACCTCCTTTCCCAAATTCTGAGTACGTTTACGACAAATCGGGAAAAATTACGAAGATTACTGGTTAATTAGACAACTGGACTTGTTAGTGTACTTAAGATAAATTAGTATGAAATGTTTTGTAATATTTAATTTTAAAAATATATTGAAGGCGCAGGTTAGCAGGTTGAACTGTAGAGATATCATAATCTTTATTTAGTTACCATAGAATTTTACGAATGCATACGAATACGTAATTTCATTTTATGAAATTACCACGAAACCTCAGTTTATGAACGGTCGGACACTTATTTATAAAAAATAGTTTTTCTTTGGTTTAATTAATACTGAATCGCAGATCTATTTTACTGATCGTTTTCAATACCAAACCCTGCAAAAATTAGTGTCATTTTGTATTGAGCTAAAGTCTGTATTGATGAATCATGCAACAAATAATATTGCCTTGTCATTAAATTTATTCCGGTGTGAACGCTACTTAAATACAGAAGGCCTCACATTTTTTGTTTAATCAAAACATTAGGACAGCGTGCTCACCGCGGCCCAAATTGTATTTTAATGAGAAACAGAGTGGATGCCCATTTACGGTTAATTGAAAAAAATTGTGAAATAGTTTATTTGTTAATTTGTTTAGATTGTAAGCAATTTATTACCCGAGATTCAGACGGAATGCTACAATTCTGCATTTGCTATGTTTATCATTAATGTCTGTAATCTATGTTTCAATATATACTGATATAATAAATCACATATGTACTAACTGCAAAGTATTTCAAATTCTATACAATTCATAGATTTTATGTCTATGTATTAGAGTAGATCTAGGTGATTTGAAGGCTTTCCGGATATGAGGAAATGAAACTCACAAACTTCATGATATAAAGTTTTATTTTAGGCTTATGAATTAAGTCTGTGAACAACTTTCCATCAGTAATATATGTTAAATTTAGATAATAACACAAATTTAGCTTTTGCTCGCGTTTTGACTGGCGTGGATTACGGTTTTACACATAATGTGGGTATACGAATTAAAACAATTACTCTTTCCATGATTCCTCCTAGTTATTAGATAAAATGTCATGGTTTAGTCTTGACAATTATTCTAGTATAGGTGTGCATTTCTTTCTTTTATCAATTAAATTTCTACTTGTAAGAAATTTAAAAATCAGTTTAGCAATTAAAGGCGTATGTCAATTTTAATTAAAGTTTTAATATTTTTTTAGTATTAATTCATCCCACAAGTTTGGTCTTGTATTTATTTATTGTTGTTTCTAAGTATTATCTACCTAGTCTAAATGTTATTACCGAAATAAAATAATTTATTAAATTTGTTCGGATTATAAAATGACTTCACAGTTACGTGAGTCAAGAAACTCATAAGGCAAAAACAATACAAAGAATACAGCAAAAAATATAGCTACGATTAAGAAGTAATGTATTGGAATAATGCCTCTAGAAAAATCGGATTTTGTAATACATTTTTCGAAAATTTATTAAAAATAGTATAAAACCAATAACTTCCATAAATATCAGTAACAAGAGAACAAGCGTATTTCAATGTTCTGACATGTTCTGATGGAATACCTATGGTTTTTGTTAAGAATTATACTCTCACACTTTGCTAAACTATATATTATTATATAATTACTTACACACATAACATTTTTTGGCATATTTTTCGTGAATCTAATTTATAAAAATATTTAATGTTTTAATACATTTTTTCACCTCTAACCAGCGTAACTTCTGTCAAAAAATCTACTTTGATAAATGTGGTTGAATATATAATGGATGGTGCAAAGTCTCTAGATAAACCCAAACAAGTTGGTATTGATTTCAGCAAGGACTTTTGACAAAGTAAATCATGCTGTTTTAACACACAAATTAAAATTGCGTTACGCATGGTGACTTACTTAGATGAATTCATTTTAATTTGGCAGGTAGAAAGTACTGCGTTACAGTTAATGGGTCCTCAATTCGTGAATTTGACACATCGTAGGGCTCCTAAAAGTTTTCGATATCCTATCAATATTTATCATAATAAATGTTCTTCCTTACAATTTTCTGTCATTTAAAAAAAATCTAATATTTAGTATGCTGTTAATAATATATAGCTTGTTCAACATAATATAATGTTAAAACACGATTATAATTTTAGAGAAAAAATAAAATTGAAATAAAATTGAATTTCGAATCGGGAACCATATTAGAATAAGACTGCAAACATGTTGAGCTTTGATTTTTTTGGCAAACAACAATTTTTTAGACATTCAAACTTGACTTTTAATATTTGTACATAGTTAGATTGAATAACGAAAGGAAGATAATGTACGGTGTGAACAATTTGACTATTATGAAATATTATGACATCGAAAAGACTCAAAAAATATTTTGTATCACCTCTTGAAGAAAGCAGGTTTAAGCAAGAATTTACTTAGTTACGTAAAATGTTTTTTTATATTTAAAATCAAACACGCTGTTTCAGGAAAAAAATATACTGTATATTTCTACACAAGTTCGTTCACAATAAAATTGAGTGTAGTACACTAATTCGACACTTTAAATTTAACAATCCCTGTAAAGCTATCGAGCGTGCGGTAGATCAAAAAATGTGGTACTGTTTTTGCTTTCTAACATATGTCAAGTAATTTATATATGCACTCAGAAAAATGTTTTCTCTTCATCTTGAAAATAAGCTAAAATTGTAGACTTGACCTCTTCATCATCGCAGATTTATTTTTCCACGGATCTCCTTTTTCACTTTTCGGAAACGAATAACAGTTTCAGGGGGCTAAGTCTGGGCTTTAAATTAGATGTTACAATATTTCAAAGCCGTGTTTGTGTCGCAACATCGTTCTTGGAAAAAGGTGGACCGCCATACAGGAGCGGTATATTTTTCGTCAATTTCTCTCTTTTTTTCCTTTAATGCTTTATTAAACTATACCAGTGTATCAGTGTAATACTCTCCCATTATAGAAACGCCCTTATTTTTTAATTCAATAAGCAGGATATCTTGTGTGTCCTAAAAAACAATCGCCATGTCTTTTTCTCCGTTTGTGACTCCTTGAAATTCTATGTGCCTGAGGTACCCTTTTTATGCTAATGCATGGACTCCTCTTGCGTTCAAACTTGTATCGATGATCCCAAATGTTATCATCTGTAAAATTTCTGCTCAAAATTTTATACTTATCAAAAGATACAAAATGTCGTGTAAAAACTCGACACGATTGCTTTTATATCGGTGCGAGTTTTCTCAACGCCCGTCTTGCCCTGGCTTTTGATATGCCAAGATGATAATGAAAAATACTTAAAATGATTGAAGAGGATTCTCCAACCATTTCTTACTGCTGTTTCTTCTTTAGTCAGGCATAATAATAATACAAGTTTTTCAACTTTTTAAACTATATCCAAGGAAGTAATCTGCGCACGTGTCATTTGCGACTGAAACTTTGTTTTGTTTGAGGACACTATGCCATGGTATATCATGGTTTTTCCATATTTCACGAATTTTATTTCAGAAAGTCTCCGTAACATGATGAAATCTCATTTAATATCATATCATGTGTGGCGTGTCTCCTTATCTTTCCATAAATTTAATGACAGCTCGAAATTTTATTTTCTTCATAGTCGATGATTTCTTCCATAATGAGTTACGTGATCGATAATAGCTCAGATGTTAATAACACAATTTAGATGAAACTTGATTTATATATTTGCAATGAGTCTTTCATTAGCGACTTTGTGAGGAAGCAACCCCAATCCCTCGCTTTCTCCTCCATTTCGCGAACTTTTTGACCAACCATTGTATATGTATTGTCCTTCTTTTTGTCTACGGGTGTTATCAGCGTAGGTTTTAGCTCCAGTCACGAGACTAAATCATAATGTTAAGGAACGTATTTCATGTGTAGATTATTGTACATCCACAACCTTATTCTTTTAAAATAAACTGGTTTACAATAGTATTTATAAATAATTCCAACATAAAAGAACTAATCATTTTGTGTATTCTTATGCTTATATATACGAGTATGACAAATTTCTCTGTTTGAATGATTGAATGAATGTTTTAGACAATTTAATCTAATTTAATTTATTTTACTGCACCGCCTTCTTCACTCTTAAAATATACATAATTAAGATTTATATTATAAAAACCGAAACACTTAAGGCATCATGCTCTGCCTCTTTTGATGTTGTCATAAAAATATATATTTAATTGCTAAACTGATATGTGAGAATTGAGAAATGACTCTTTGTGTGGCAAATATTACAATAAGTAAGTAAATAAAAGTGTAAAAAAGATGAAATGGAGTTTTAATTGTTACACCAGTTACAAATATTTAAATAAAAAATCCACAAATGAACCTACGAAGCAAACGCATTTTCATTCGTCGGGCAGCGAGACCAGCGGTCCTTATCTGAGGAAAGAGGGGAGTGCAATCACAACAGACGCTAGTCAAATATTATTAAACGTTTTTACATTAGTCGTATAACGAAATTGGTCTTATGTATCTTTCTATTTAATACATTATCCTACTACCTACTATTTCATTTATATAATCGACTAGTAAACCCGGCCACGGCAGGGTGGCTCAGTCTCATATGAATTAAATGTGAAAGTGAATAAAGTATTCTAGTGAATATAGACTCACCGATAAAATCAAACATAATCAGGGTATTACAAAATGTAATACCCTGATTTGTGTTTCGGTGGATATGTAGAATGGAAGGAAAGGAAAGAAAAAAGATATTTTTCACAGAAAATAAGTTTTTATTGTAAAGCTACTCGATTGACTACATTTTTTGTTCGCCGTTTTCTGCATAAACATAAAGATCAGATGGTTTACTGACTCAGGAGCGTGCGACGTATAATTTCCCACGAGAGAAGCAATCGTTTTCTAAATTCAAACCGTACACTTGCAAAGATTTTCCTCGCCCTTTATTTATAATCATAGTGAACGCAAGGCGTATTGTAAATTGAAACTGTTTGAACTCGAATGCCATATCGGTGAGGATGAGTGATATTCGTGGAAGAAGTAGATTTTTACGGTCATACGATCAGTATGCGGTCCAATCAGAGTTGTGGTTTCAATTAGACTGTTTATAAAATGTTTAACTACTAACCGTGTGTCATGGCATAATTTTGGCTGATTGATATTTTGGTGTAATATAACTGACACTCTTGTTTTCAAATTCAGTATGTGTGATGGTAATCCGGGAACATTGTGAGAAATAAGAAATTCCGTTGGAAAATTTACTACTTCACTTTAGTTCATCACAGAGTCAATGGAATTGTATGTCACTAATTTACCTGTGATTCTATTTAGAATGATTCGGTTCATGTCGTGTAAGTTGACATTTTTAGCCTCTAGACCTTGTCTGCTAATGCTTCTTTTGAATTTACGGTATTGCAGAAATTATATGGGAAGATTATTAAAAAAATAAAATTAAAAAAAATAATAATAAAATATTTTTAATAATAACAAGCGTGTATTCAAATTCAATGTAGTGTCAAAATTTCAAGTCAATCGACGACTACCTACTGAGAGCACAAACATACATAGACTGAATTTTTATATATAAAGATTAAACAAAAACATTACAATTTCTTATATATATATATATATATATATATATATAAATTTACTTTTATATAATATGTATTCTGTATGATGTTTTGGGATAAACGATGGCCAGAATACAACAACTCCGTATAAATAAACTTACTGTTCGTAACCTTTTCTTAATCATTCGTTTATTGTAAGTGTGCATTGTCTATGAAGAAGTTAATTATAAAATAATGGGATTGGAAGAGAAAAACATGATCAAGTGTGTGTTTTTGGTTCTGGACTTCTGTATTAATGAGTTGTATAGTATATTTTAATTCAGAAAGAATTCACCGAAATTATTTAAACCATACTTAAGCACACATATAAACTTTACATGAGCACATATGCGTATGTAAATACGTACATATAGCATTTAAACGAACATATTACAGAAAAAGTAATCTAAGGGCACACACCCCTTCTTAACGGACTAAATGATAATAAAGAACTTATTAGAATACCTTAGTCGTGCGAATATTTGTATTCATAAAAAGCTATATGTAATAAAAAACCATCGTGTAATTAATAACAAGATAAAATATTTCGAATTATTTATGTCATATCATGCAAGGTACATATATGAATAATAGCATTACTGCTTTTATGTTTTGTATTATAGTCAATAAAGACCACAGAAAAATATCATTACTAAGCCCTTATTTAATTACTTAGAACTTTTGCTAAAAGAAAACTCATGAGACTTTTATTATCTTGTCTAAAATTTCAAGGAAGTTTTCTTATTTCTTTACTACCAGAATATGCAACAGCGCTCTTGCGTCGGCTAATATTAAAATTTAATACATAAGAGAGTAGGTGTGAGTTATGGTGAAATTTATCTGAGATTTGAAACGTGCGATCACTATTTTTTTCCTTATTGCTCTAAAATGAACTCTGGACTTTTCAATTAGCTTTATAATAGTAAGTTGGCAATTTTTAATCTTAATAAATATGTATCTGCATAGTTTATTTTACTAAGACAACTTTATTAGGTTTATTTTATTAAGACATTTTATTTTATTAAGTTTATTTTATTTTCACGGTTATTTTATTAAATTTATTTTATTAAGACATATTTCTATATTTATAAACACAAATATCTATTAATAACATGATCTTCTTTTCTTTTGAATAATACTAGAGAGCAGCTAATTCAAATTTTTTTGTGTCATATCGTTTGAACGAGCAACATACATGAATTATTCCCCCATTTTTAGTAATCTTCTGATATATGTGGTGTACTCGAATCTATAACTACCCAAGTTGCAAAATGGGTCATTATACTTTTAATGTAATCTTCACGTACTAAAAACTATTACGAGATTTCCATTTAAGTTTATTATTTTTGTACACATTCTACCAACTAAATGACTTGAAAAGCAAATTAAAAACGGGAAATTTCATTGGCCATAATTTCATTCTCTAGTATGAGTAGAGTCATTATTACTTTTCAACTTTTAATTTCCAATACCAACAATTCAATTTAATAAGAATTTATAAAGAAGTAAGAAAGAAAGTATTGGCTCATCCAGTATACAAAAGTTTATGTAACGTCTGACATTATGCACAGCATTACATTCTTCAAAAGCAAAAATGAAGATGATGGTAATGTTTTGAAGACTAATTAAAAAAAAAATATTTTAAATGTTTATAGGTTTTAATCGCAAAATTTTATACGAGTGTACACTCTAATCTATCTGGTTCGTGTGTAGGGCGTCCGCATTTCGTTTGATATGAAATTATCATATTATTCTTCAGTTATGGCTAATATAGACTCCCTAGCACAATAAATGTTTAAAAATACTCAATCTATTTAAGGTGATACGAAACATATATATTATCGTGCTTACCTCAAAAATTACGATGTCTATGTATGAAAATTTAAAAGTGTTTTTCAGAATTTAATTTTCCTACTGCAATTGGTAGATACTGAGACAAATATTGATTACAATACTATTTATCAAATTTCGAATTTCTGCGTCAAGTGGTTTTCAAGAAAAACGGATTATGACAGACGAACAGTCAGACGTACAAATGAGCTTGTAAGGGTTCCTTTTGCGGTACGAAATACATTTTTCCTTTTACGGTACGAAATCCTAAAATTATCGGTGTAATATAACAAAACAGGTCCACTATATAGAATTAGATCTTACTGATATTCAAAATAACCCAAAAGGTTGTAAAATGCACAAAAACCCTATCAAATCATTCCAACGTCATCTTTCTCTCCTTGTTGTGTACATATGTTAGGTAATGAAAACTCAACATGTGTGCATATCCCCACTAATTTTTAAAATTTATTTATATATGTTCTTCTTTTTATGACATGTTTACAACGTGATAATCCTAAGTTAAAATTCCTATGAAAATTGGCTAGATGCGGAAAAATAACGAAAAATCTCTTGAATTGTTTAAAAGTATATATTCTGTATCTGCGAATACTATATATTGAAAAATATCCTAGAGTCCATGTAATACAAAAAATAATAGCGTTTGTCTCTTAGTGTTTTTCATAAACAAAGTACGCTCGAGGCTAAATTTGCGACGCGGACAGAGATAATTAGTGGCGAGAAAAAATATCATTTTACTTCGCAGGCTGTGTTACCGACTGCTATTTTTTGTCCTTCAAGATACATTCGAATTCTTAATTAAAAAAAGAAATAATTACTCCTCCTTCCCAAATTGTTATGTTTACGTGCATGAGTTCTTTTCAAGTATTTTTCTGCTTGGAATACTTTTTTGAATTAAAAGCAAATAAAACAGGTGCAAAAATCATTAAAAACAACTCTAAAGAAAACCAAAATTCAACTTTTAAAGAACATCATCAAACATAATTTCTCCCTACGCTATAGTTTTACTAATCAATTTTCGATAGCTTGGTACAGTAAGAATATTTGGAGTTAAATAACTACCAAGAATAAATTAAAAAGGCCTACGTTTACCAAAATAGATGTTTACAAGATTTCCACTGCAATGACAGTAAAGTAAGCCATTTATTTGTATTAAAGTGGAGAGAAAACTAAATAAGTACTTGAGTCGAAAGGGAATAATTCTGTAAAAGTCCTAAGATAATAAGATTATAATAATAATAAGATTACACATAAAGTTTCAGAATTTCACTAGTTATATGTGATGTGTATATGTTTCGGCTTATTTTAGTATTCATGATAAATATAAGATTAACTGGTTAAACTTAAGTGTAACCACAATCTAATGGCTGTAGCTATAAATTCAATATTTATGTTCAAAGCACTGTCGTCGACGGTAATTTAACTTTCAAATCAAGTAGCTTCGCCCTCACTCGCAATAAATTCGAACAAAATATACAACTACGTCACGCCATCGCACCAGTAATATGAGAACATGATGAAAAATCGCATCGATCCCACACCAAACACACAATTAAAATCTCTTCAGAAATGCCAGATTTATGGGAAACCAAACTTCAAGTACCATGGAACGTATCGCATAGAGCTTATGAACCCGTATAGAAAAAACCGCTCAACAAGACTACTGTAGACTCAATGCCAATACAAGATTGAATTTGCTAAACGGATGACAGATTTACGAGAAACCGATTTATGAGATCTTTAAGTGCCATGGGAACTGGTCGCATAGAGCTCAAGGACTCACTCATAAAAGCTGTTTTTTTTAGAGAAAGCAAGCAGATACAAGCGAGTAACTGACACAGACGCATTGAGATAATGCCCAAACCTAGGTACGCGACTGGTTCCATCTCGCATAACCATAATAATAATTTATTTTTAAATATATATTGATGAAAAACCATGACGACTAACTCACTTCGGGAAAAATGTGACGATTTTCTGTCCGAAGTAAATAAATGAGAGGGTCAAGCAATAAAATAATCCGTTAATCTTCTTAAGATGTTAAATTTATGTCATTATATTGATGCAGATAGTTAAACAATTAAATCCAGGGAAAAATCGTTAAAGAACTTTCTTTCCACAAACAAGTGCAGCGTAACCGTAAGTGCAGGACTAGGCGATGTGGTAACAACTATCAGCTAATTTGGGCGGAATAAGTAGTAACACTCTAAAAAGGAATTACGATTACGCCATGTTGTTACTCTTTATGATGAATATAACTCAAACTTGATTAGTGTCTTCCTCAATTTTTATTTCTTAAATTTTAATTTTTCATTTATTACATTTTGCGTCTAGTTTTAGGACGAACCACAGAGGTAGCCATGACAAATTTTGCAATCATAAAGCTTATGAATTACGAAAGTTTTTGAAGAAGGTTCTGGAAAAAGTTACGTGAACTTTTTTTTCAAATAAGGTTAAAAATATAGTACTTCAAATATCTCATTTTTATTTACATTTTTTGGCGCTAGGTTAAGACGAAACGTAGTAAAATGTTATTTTCGACTATAGCAAGGAAGGTTATGTTAAATGTAAAATATGTAAAGTGTTAGCTTAAAAATACCTGTGTAAATAAAATATTCGTATTAATGCTAATTAGGAATATTATTAAATACTTCAATAGACTGACAATTAAAAAAAAGTAGTAAACACAGACCCAAATCGTAATATCTAAAAAGAAGTTTTGAGGTAGGTAAAGTTGTGTTATAGAGAACCTCGATTGCTGTTAAATTCTAGTTACTTTAATTCGTTGCTTCTATTTCATTGGAAGAACAATAAATAGAAAAAAATATGACACAAATACAAAGAATTAAAAATATATACTATAGGGTAGTTAACGAAACTCTTAATTCCGAATGATAAAAAAAGATCTTAATTCTGAAATGGTGAATCGAAAGAATCAAACAAATCGTAGTGAAGTAGTGCCTCCGAGCTTCAGAACATCGCTACAAAGTATGAATTAATTTGCGTATACCTACGATAATTGAATTAATGAGTATTTGCACACTAATTCAAAATGGCCTGGTATAAAACGAGACCAATTTCAACATCGATGGAATGTAACCAGTTAGCATTTTGAAAGAACAAAGTGACGTCAATGACTCATTTCGTATTTGCAAAAACTTATATTGGACTGTGCTTAATATAAAAAGCGGGATAGGCGTGTAAGCATAGCATCCATAATGATGAGAATGAAAGTAGAGAAATATATTGTATCTTATCTATATTGTTATGAATGTTATTCACTTATATAATATAAATTATCACGAATGGAGATCAAATGAACGGGTTCGTTTCCATTTTATTCCGAATGCATAACGCAGTTTTGACACAGGCGATATCGTAAAATTATTGGGAGTTGCGCATAACAAAGTTGAGTATGATAAATTATGTTTTAAAATAATCGATAACGTGATCGTGGATTTAGAGAAAAATGTCCAAGACTACAACGCTGTCCCGAATATTGAAACAAAATGAGACTGAAACTTGCTTATGCATTTTCAAGCGCCGTCGAAATATTGAAAAGAGCTTTGATAGTTCAAAATTAGTACATTATTTGACATTTGTAGTAATTTTTATAAAGCCCTTATGTAGTTCTCTTACATTGGATGCTACAGATAGATAAAAAAAAATTAAAATGTGCCGTTATACACACGTCTTTACAATAATTAGCTAAGATTTATGATAAAAATATTGCTCAATGGTTTTGAAATGAAAATGATGCTACCGAAATTGAACATATTATTTAAACATTATTATTTTGAAAACCACGAAAGATGGAAACACGTAACTTTTTAATAAATTTGCTGTTGCAGAGAAATTTGCTAAAAAATTATGAATGTCTATTATCAACAAATAAATTCAGGGCAGCGGCCAATTTTCCTGGGTAGAATAATTGGTAAAATCAATTTATTTGGAAAGATTCATACTCGTATCTAATAAAATGCCCAATAAATAATTGTGTCAAAAATTTGGCTAGGATATTAAATATTCGCACACATTTGCGTATTATGCCGCAAATGTGTGTAAAGATGCGTCCCATACGTGTAAATTACAAAACCTAAATAGATGAACAACACTTAATGGTCTTATTACTCAACGCGACTTTTTTTATCAATATTATTTTAATGGATAAAATAAACTTTAAAATAGAATTTTACTTTTTTCTCTAACAACTACGCGTAAATAATAAAATTCAAGATATTTATTTATTACCCATAGAATTTGAAAAATTGGTAGGACAAACTTAATTAATGCAAAACTGCTGAAATGTATAATTAATGGAGTTCAAGCGCTCGTTACGAACTTAATTAACGTTTAACTTGTTTACGTAACTTGAACTTTGTTTCAGTAAGTCAACGTTCCTTATATATAGCAGTGACTTGCACAATGAACTTGTTATAGAATTAAGAATGAATTCATTTAATGCTTTAATCTTCATTCACTTGTAATGTAATGAAATATTATTGCGTTGTTAAAATTCCGTACTTTAAAAGAAAAAATGGAACCCTTATTAGATCACTCATGTGTCTGTCTGTCCGCCCGTTCATCATAGTCATTCTTCTCAGTCAGAAATCGCTTGACATTAAAACTTGAAATTTAGCATAGTAAGAAAACATATTATCTCGAAAATATTTGTTTGGAAGTTTTATAAATGACATGTTACCATCTGAAAGGGTTTGTCACAAGGGTCTTGAATTATTTTTTGCATAATTTTTGGTATTATATCTTCAGAGTTACACTGAAAAATATTGCCAAAATTTATTCTTCCACCTTTCTGATATCCAGAGCTATACAACTGAAAAATTATGAACGGAATAGGAATTTTTAGATGTCTATGCAAAGGTTATAGGAAAACTATTACCATGACAATATATTTACACTTTTCTATGTTTACAGTCTATTTTCTCAGAAGCCATGCAACGTATATTTTTGAAATTTGGCATAGTAGTATTACTATGCCAAATTTCAAAAATATATCAATCAATCGGCGATCAAAACAATTTGCAACAAATAATGTGTAGATTGATTTATTTTAATTTTGTGTATCATGTGATATATTGAATCAAAGGGCTTGTTAAGAGAAACGCAAAATTATTTTTTTCATGATGTTAAATGGCATATTTCAAAAGATATTCTAAAATATGCAAAAATACAGAATTCCCCCTTTTACTTCCGCTACCACCGAGCCAAAAATCCTAAAGAAAACAGCGTTGGTAAAATCTGACTGGGATACTGCAGGGGAACTGTAAGAGTTATACTGGATTTTTTAATTTTTTAAATTTTCACCATGTTTCACGCCTGTCAAAGATAATAATATTTCGTTCGCACAATATTTTGATTGGGAAAAATTTATACTTGTAAATATATGTAAAATCTTAAATGTATTTTAATTTAATATAATCACCATGTCCTTAAAATTTTTATAAGCGTCTAAATGTGTACGGACCACTCCCATTGCAAATTGTACTCGTGCTTGACTGGGTTTTGCTAGTAATATATATGAACTTGAAGATTGAAGTTTATTTCTACAATACGCAATGAAAGGTATTGAACGTAATAAAGAATGCTTACTTTATTCTTCAGTCAATTTTCCATCATTTCTGATATCGCTTGTTACTATCGTGTGAAATTATAATCTTTTCAGAATCGAACGGTATGTAATGCTGAATGTTATTATAATTCTTAAAAAGACTAAGAAAAAAGTGTTCCTTGATGAATTGATTTAGAATAAATGATTTTGTATCAAATAGTCAGGTATCACGTAATTATCATACCCTAAACGTAAATAATATTAGTTTGTCATCCTCCACATTGAGCTCTGTAAAAACTAAACTCTTGCAAGACAAAGTGAAACCGAGTTGATGAGTTAATTATAAACGCTTAAAGCGAATAATTTCAAAATTATTTTCGTCACAAATACATTTTATTTCTTCGGAAAGAAAATCATATTTGAAGGGATAAAACAATAAAAAAGTAATTTAATTAACGCCAAAGTTCTCCTTGATTACATAATTAATTAACTCGAATCGGGTGTTCGTTATGAACATAATTACTTTTTGCTCTGTTTGCATAACTTTGAGTTCAGTTCCGTAAGTGAGTACTCGCGGTAGTTCTGGTTGAGTCGCGATGAGATCGATAATTGAGTAAATGTGAAGAGCGCTATACTTTTGTTACATTACTTTAACTGCTTCTATTGATAGGTTATATGATCGTGTTAATAATGAAGTAGCTTCAGATATCAAGGTTGGGTATAGCAACAGTTACATACGAGATAAGGTAGGATACTGTGACAACATAGTTTTTCTTCTAACTTTATTTTTTGGATAAATTGATTTATTTCATAACTCGTTATCATGTCATTTTAGAACACTTATCGAAAAATAACAATTTTACTAATATGATGTTAATTCTACATCATATTGATAAAATTGTGTGCCTTTTAAAAGTTTTGCCTGAATTAAATTACGTAAACGAGACCTGAAAGGTTTTTTATTGTTAACTTTTACATGTTAACAAGTTAGCATCAAAGCGAAACTCTCGAAATACTACTGGCGTTTTTTCTTGTTTTGCTTAATGTCGTTTTTTCAAGGCGCAGAAGTAGCAAACATTTGTCAATTTTTATCGACAAATGTTTGCTACTTCTACGCCCGTGTTTTTTTATATTGAGATAACTTTCTAATATTAACCTTTTTTCTTATATTTTGTTTTCATATTCTCAGTTTAAAGTGCACTTTTTTCTCAGTTCATATATAAATGAAAATCTAGGTGAGAAAAAGAATGCAAATTTATAACTATGAAGGAGAAAGAGTCATAAAATATAATTGCTTTGCCGACTGCATTATAACCATGCTTCTAAATAAATCAGATAAATATTTTTCGTACTGTAATTGAAACGAAATGATTATAAAAGAAAATATCGAAAACTATTCGATTGATTTCTCTTCCAAACTTACATAAGATTACAGTAGACAACGTAAATAAGGTAATATAATTACATCGACTTTGCAATTAGGAAAATTTAGCAGTTTGTTTGAGCTTTTTTGAATTACTGAAACATTATAATCTAATGCTCCATTCAGAAATAAATAAACAGATTCTTTTATAAAACCTCGCCTCGGCGGTATTGAGATTTAAAATAATTTTTAACGCCTGAAACATTTTAAGCAAAGTAAAAAATAATCTGGCAAATATTTTCAAAGTAGTACTTAAAAAATGTTTGTAAAATACAAAATTAACCAATTTTTGTAAATGCTAAGATAGGTGAAATTTATTAAATCCTAATAAATTTACTTGTACGCCCTACGCCTATAACAGTTTCAACTTTATTAGACTTTGAAATTTCCACCCGTAAAACTGACCTACAGCTAAATAATATTATTTATTACTTTCAATAATCAAATCCTTGAAAAAAGTTGTCCAATTTTTCCTAAACAAATACTACATAATCATAAAAGCACACATCTCTCGTCTTTTGTAACACTATTAAATTACGTGTTAAATTTAAAATTATATGTTTAAAGGATCACATTTCGATTCCTTCAATTTCAGTAAGAAATGAAAAAAAAATTTGATTAAATACGGAGTTAAATCTATTGAAAAAAATGTAGTCCCCCAAAAGTGAAAAATTTATCTAAATTACTTGTATGACTTATTTCATCAAATCTATTTATTTTACAGGATGAATGTGGTACGGCAGTATGGGAGACTTAAATTTTATTTAATTATATAATAATAACAAAGGGTTTTGCGATTGTGACGACTAATAGCTAAACTTAGTGAAATATGTCTGCGAAGTTTCTTCAAAAGATTAATAAATTCCTATTCATTAGTTATTTTAATATTACTGCATTCGGTTATTATACTTCCTTTTTTAAATACATAACTCGTTATGTACACGTTAAAAATATATAAATTCAATTTTGTGGGCACTACAACTTTATATGAATATGTAGTAAATTTTCTGACAATAAGCCTTCTCTTGACATTTGTCTTTTAACATCTTACCGTATGATTTACCATAATATTTAGCTTCATATATCACTTCCTTTCTTGTTATAAATATGAAAGGGGTAAATGGGGAGTAACTGTAATGCTATTACGTTTACAAGTTTATGAAGATAATATAGTCATAAGTTCGTACCTTCTATTTTATATTAAAAGGATTGGTGTCACAAATATAAATTTATCATCTTGTCTCTAACATCTGCAATAACTTTAGAAACGAATACATCAAAAAGTTGCGGTGAGAATAGCTAACCAGAAATCATTTTTAATGAATCACTAAGATGTAAACCGTATATAATCGAAGAATTATGTGTAGTTCTACAGATCTAATATCTACTATTAGGTCCATGTGTAGTTCGAATGTATGTGCTTCACTGAGCTGTAAGCAGAATTCCTTCAACGTCTCCGCTTTACACATTTTCCTTCTACTAATATGATACATAATTGAGAGGTTAAATATGGTTATCTGACATTTTTGTCGTTGCACCAAATTTGCTGTCCATTTATTATTCCACTTATCCATCACGTGTATTTCTGTTATCGATAATTTTGTTTCAAAATCTATTAATATCTTTCTTTATTATATCAATTCATTCAGTCATTATATATCTAATAGTATTTTAATTAGCGTTTACTTCCTTTAAATTTAATAATAATTTAGCTCATTGGTCTTTTGGTTCACCATAATTTAGCATATATATTATTAACCTATATCAGATACGCGCATAAAATTTTTCTTCGTCTTTGACGATGATACGCTCAGCTGGTAAGACTCCTCTAATTTCCGTGACGAGATATAACCTAAAATTTATATTTCAGTTGAGTGAATTATTCACTTACCGCGGTTGCTTTGGCATTTGTTGCCATTATCTAGTAGAACTTGTTTAATTATATAAGAACCTTGTAATCGGTTTATGTTTACTTAATTTTTGTGTCTTAGCATTTATTTCATCGCTTGCTTTCTATGACCTTTGAACTTTGACTTTCTGAAACAAATTTTAAACGATTAAAAATTAGCAAAATGTTTAATCGTTTAAATACTTAAAAATTAGTCAACACTTAAATGTATGTAATTTATTCTACAAAAGTGTAATTCGTTTGGAGCGTACTTATTTACTTTACGAATAATGTAATAAGTACGCTCCAAATGAATTACTTTATATGCTAATATGAAATAATTGAGTGATTTTATAGGTGAGTTATGATCTAAGCATTCATCATATACATAGGCTATGAATTAGGTATTTCTACATTTTAGGGACTTGACTGATGAGCTGGTGTATCGACATGCATTTTAATTCTTGCCTGATTTAGATATTCTTTTACTAATTGATATATTACTTTGCTTTTTTATCAACCATTTTGTTTTTAGGATTACTTATTGAAGTAAACATTTTAATTAAGGTTCTTACTGTAGCTATCAAAGTTTACCCTTCTAATTTTGTTAAAACCCCCTTTTTAGAAAATCTATCTACTCCATATAATTATGGTTTTTTTTTTTAATTTATGTATCTATTTGCTACTCTAGGGCAACCTAGGGTTTCTGTGTCCTTTAATAATTGTGTCATGGGCAGTCGTCTATATTTGGCTATGGTATTTATTAAGGAAATTCGGTACCTTTTTAGATCTGTTTAAAATTTTACTCTTGATTCTTCTATTTCTAAGGAAGATTCTTGTATTTATGCGATACTGCCGGTCATCGAACAGAATTCGCCACGCTGGATAATTTTAAAATAGCTTTTATTAAAATTTAATTTTTATTTCTCACTATTTTAACAAATATTTTCTTTTTTTATAATTACAAAATTTTTTACTACAACCTTAACAAATTTTATAAAATTTTCTCTTATATTATTTTTGTCTAAGCCTATAAATCTGAATTACGGTCATTATTTTCGTAAGCATAATTTATGAATTTCCCGTTAATTTATGATTATTCTAGTCATACTATACTCAATACCGTATCGTTATCATCATTCTTAATGTATGGTTATGACCTGGTTATCAGACCTTACCATCGTCAGATATAGCCAATTAAAACGAACATTTGAGTTCAAACTCAATGTTTCTAGTTATAATAGTGATACAAATACAAGTATTATTGTTTTGGTCCACAGCAGATCTTTGAATTCGCGCGTTGTAGAAACCGTCTAACAAAAAAAAAATTTTAACCAAAACTCGAAGGTCCGAGCTATATTACCTTAGATCCAGGTATTATTATTCTGATCCTGAATATGCCCTTTAATTTGTTCGCATGATAATTGCCCATTAAAAAAAATATTGTATGCTGTAATAGTGACTAAGATCCAAAAATTTATTATATACCTTTTCTTATCACAATAAACCTTAACAAACTTTATAAAATCCCATGAGTTCTTGCATGTAAAAAGTATGCAATAAAAAAAAGGGATTTTAGTCTAAAACTTCAAATTTCCAACTCAAATAGTGGTATAGATCCAACTTTTATACTAATAAAGTAATATCGTCGAACCCTAGAATTTGTGGATTTGAGGAGTGTCCATTAAAGGATAAATTTTGAACTCAAAACTTTTGTTTCTAGCTGTAATTGTGACTAAAATTTAGATGTCATTATCCTGGTCCTCATAACACCCTCGAGTTTACGCTTTTAAGAATTGGCCAACAAAACTGAACATTGGAGACTAAGTTCAAAGCTTCTAACTGTATTAGTGGTTCAGATTCAGACGTTGTTATCCTGGTCATCATCAGATCCTAAGGTTTGTGGGTGTGAAAACTACCCATTAAAACAAAAGATTTGAAGTCAATTGGAAGTGTATAGGTGCAATAGTGGCTAAGATGTAATAGTGGGATAATTATTCTGGTGAAAATCAGTTGTGCGGATAAGAAGTGTCTAACAAAGTTTAATATTGGAGCCGAAACTCGAGTCAATATTTATATTGATTTCAAAATGCATAATCTAATTTTGATTTTAGTGGCAATAGCAGAAATCAAAGGTTATTATTAATCCACTATATTGGTAAGTAAGTATATATAAACACACAGAAGCACACAAAAACACGCGCTCACGCACGCAGCACGTACATACGCACACGCACACATATTTGTACGTACAAATATAAATTAAACAGAATAAAATTGAAGGATAAATTCTAGAAAAGTAAACCTAGTTAACTGTATTTACGCGCTTTACTTTCATTGTAAGACAACGAGAAGTCGTATGAGTATAAAATGGGTCATTATCGGTTTCACCTATAACAGCATAAAAATTTGAATAAAACAAATAAAACGCATTTAATTAATCTTGTCTATATTTTGCAATTTAAACAACAATTGAACCATTAGTTTGATCGATGAAATATCATTTTTGAAGGACGCACGGACTTTACGACGTAATTGAATATTACGACATAATAATTTATACAAAGTTTCCAACATATTCACGTGCCGCTGATCTGTAGAGGTCCTGATTATTTTTAATTTTTATATTATGTTTACACAGTTTTAAATTTAGCTTAAATTGATAATATCTACTTTATAATTCATGATTAATTTTACAAACGTTCGACATATTTGAATAGTACTACGATTGATTTTTACAAGTACTGTAACTTGCAAAGTGATATATTCAAATATAGGAATAAAGTTTCGAAGTGACGTCAGAAAATAAATGAGGTTTCAACAGTAAAAATGTTCAATAATATTGTATACGTAAAAACATTAATCAACGTCCAAACTATACTAACGCACATACTTTTCAATTCTTTGAGAACTTGGATGTTAGCATTGCTTAACTGGATACTGGATAATTTGCCAAATTTAAACTTTGTTATTCATAATGGAAATGATTTAATCAGTTTTGGCTCAGTTTTATTACCGGGTAGTGATCTCCAGAACGTCTATCTTTGTACTAAAATTTGTTAAAGTAAAGAGCGCCAAAATTAACAAATAATTATAATATTATTTGGAAATAGAAACTGAGAGATAAGTTTACAAGACATATGATATATAAAGCTTTGTTGCTTTAATTAGCAGAACATAGCGTAGCACATGATTGAACCAAACGCAATTACATTTTGAGATCAATTATAGTCGATGAAATACTTTGAAATATGCAATTTACCAGATGCGATTCTCCGAGGTATAATTACAAATTTGTGTATATTTATAATATTTATTTTCTTCCACCACATAAATTTGAACTCGTTACATTAACGGTATTCATTTTTGTAATTATTGCGTTCTTTATATTTCCATGTAACTCACAATATTTGAAATTAACGCATTTCCATAATAAAATATGTACATGAAGTCATTTCCCTAAAGTTGAAATATGGGAGTATAAGCGAAGGTTGGATACATAAATCGTTAAACGGAAAACATTACCACTTTTCCTCCAGCGCAAGATTTGTGGAAAGTAAACGAAAAATGCATTCGAGTGATGTTAAAATATTTGCAGCTTTAGCCAAAAACTATTTAGGTTATCTTTTTAACGACCTTTTTGCTAAAGCAATAACTTAAGATCAGTGAAATATGTTTCTTATATTTTATATACCGTGAAGACTATTTATCTTCAGCATTATCACAACTTACGCAGTAGGATAAATATCTCAATTATTAACTGGTTTAATAATAAACCAGTTAAATAGGGTCTATCAAATAATTTTACTTAACATTTTGGTTACATTATAGTTATGAAATAATTGTCGTTGGATGTGTATATATTTTATGTGACGCCATCATGGATCATGACTGCCTGTCATGGACTAAAAAGCACAATGTTTTGTGTCAAATGAAACGATTGTACTAAAGTGTTGGTCCATTCTTACTCCTGATTCAATGAAACTTTTCTTCATTCGTTGAAACTATAATGTATTAAATTTATAATACAATAAACACCTATATTTTCTTGGGTACGAATCCGGAACCAGGCCAAAATAAAGTCCTTTTGTGAAAGCTCATGGAAACCCTTTGCACTCTGAGAAGGCATAGGACATAACTAACTGAATTAATATATTTTATTAAATAAGCAGATTAATTTCTTAAGACGTTTTAAGGCAATTGTTAGAGAATGAATAAAACCTAAAGCAATGAAATTTTATATTGTCGCGTGTTTCCATAATTATTTAAGCATTGAAATTTTTTAATTGAAATGGATAGTAATTGAATTTGTTAATTATTCGCAATTCTTTAACAAAAATAAAACACGTAATGACATTGTTATATTTTTGAAAATTTATTGTTGTGCATTTATGACTTTGGTTTTAAACCTTAACTATTTCCCTGTCTGTAACTTGTTAAATCATATCAAGTAATAACCAATTTCTGTTCTTATATTAAATAACAAAAAATTATTTATCTACATCTATCCGTTCATAATTTGATTAAACATATCATCTTTGATGAACATGCTCATAGCTAATATGGTTAAAAATTTGTGTTAGTAACATAAACCACATGAAAGAAATCCTTGATTTTTAAATTAATGTTATCTTTCAACTTAAATAACTTTGTTTCTTTAACTTGTATTCTCAAACGTTAATAACCATTACTGAATTGAAGCTTTCACTAAAATCCAAATTTACGGTGAGGAGCAAAGTATCGCATTACAATTTTTGTCGAAGAATTCTGGAACGTTGCCCCTGGAAGCATAGTGGATGTAGAACTTGTACTTAAGACAAAAATAAAATGTCAAAAAAATTGTGTCGAAAAAAATATCAAACCTCCGAATACTTGTGAGTTAGATAGTTCTAGCAAACAATATAAAAATTAACAATAATATGTGTGGTTCTTTTATATCTCTAATACATCTCTATTTAGTTTTAACTGCTGGAACTGAACAAGAAAATGTATACGAAATACATTTTATTAATAAAAATTTATGGGTATATAGTTTTCTACTAATCTATTTATAAATATTAACTTTCCACAATGTAAATAATTTGCCTACTAAATTTTTTACACTTTTTGTGGTGGAAATATATTTTTGCATATTTTTTAGTTTATCTATGAAGACCTAAAATTATGAAAAAATATTTCTGAAGCCATTTTTATTAGCGTTTCCAACAATGACCCACACTACGGAAACTAACGGAATTTAAAAAAAAATCGAGTGATTTGATTCCCTACTTTTGCCTCAAATTTCCAAACATGCATTTTTAAATTTTAGCTATTGAAATATGTGCGGATTAACGTCTTTTATTACTGTGCTCAATTTCAAATTTCTACATCAAGTAGCTTTTGAGAAAAACGGCTATGACAGACAGACACGATAATGATCTGATAAGGGTTCCGTTTTTAAGCTCGATGTACGGAACTCTAAAAATAAGAAACGTAAAAAGTTTAACTTAATGACACCTTCGCGTATCAATTTTATCTTAACCTTATTTTCTCCTTAACGATTGTTACATCGTTACGGCGTTTTCAAATGAACCCAATATTTTCCCAATTAGAGATGTTCCATTCAGTTATTTAACTATTTTGGGTGTGAATATATATCAAAAGAAAGTAATAACGCTGTAGATATTCCAAATATTAAGTTCTAAAATTCATTGAATTAAGTTCGGATTTAAACTTTTTCCATATATTTCCATACTTTTGACAATTGAACACACATATAAAGTGATATTAATTATTTTGTTGAGATTCCGTAACTTAAAAAGGAAGAAATGTATTTCTTATAAGATCACTAAATATTGTTTGTCATAGTTATTTTTCTCCGAAACCGTTTGACGTAGAAATTTATCATATAAAATTAGAGTCACATATTTTCAAAACCATATTTTTTCTACAATTTTACATACCTTGACTCCAGAGATGTTTTTAAAAATATTCCAATGAAAATTCCAACCCCACCAAAACTGAAAAAGTCAAAATTATGACAAAAACAACATTACTGAAAAACTAAAGCAATAATTCAAAATGTAATAATTGTTTAAAAATTTACATTGCTAGCAAGAATGAAGATTCAAAATATGTTTAATTCAATACAATTAAACTCTGTTATTTAATTTTATTAGACCATAAACTACGTTAGATATTGTTTAAATATATATTTATTAAAATCATGACATACCCATATACCACAATAATTAGATAGCCGCTATTAATTAACTCGAAAATAAATCTATCCGATTTTCACTTATAACCATATAAACATCCACTTACGAGCCCCTCAATAAAAAAATTGATTAATGGCATAAATTGCCATTAATCAATTAATCGAGGATTAAAAGTGTGACACTAATTTGCGAAGGTTCTTCAGAGATTATTTATTAGAAATATTTGGTTTAATGATTAACAATATTATATATATATATATATATATATATATATATGTATATATATATATATATATATATATATATAAGAAATATATATATAAGAAACCAAGGAAAGGAAATTATTTATTTAGTATCTAAGCAGCAAGTCTCCTGAAGCGTATTTATTTCCAACAATATCATTATTTACATTGGCTAGTCCCTTCCTGTTAAACATACGCCCTTCTCCCGCCCATCTTTACTTTCCAATTAAAGGATCCCAAAGTCCAATATCCTTATATCCACGTCTACGAGCCATATGCCCACGCATGTGGCGAAATTTATTCGAAATGTAATCATTAGTTTAAAAAGAAAGTTATTGTGTGATACCTGAAACCCAAAAGTAGGAATTTGCTAACCATGAAAAATGAATGAAGAGAAATGTCTTAAGGATGCTATGCCAACGGCATTGAAATAACGAGATATTTCCGTTTCAGCTTTTGGGTCACCTTTCAAATAGGCTCCATCCGTGGAGCGTAAACACAGATAAACTTCATGTTAAGCTGATCTTAGCAAATGATGTTGGGACTTGAGAATGTAGCTCTCATTATGTACTCGTATTAATTATCCAATATTTTAATAAATTGTAATATTGCTTATTGTGATTTATCTAAATAATGTAACTAAATGAGGTTCCAAACTGTTACATGGTGTTATTAAATATTTATATACTTCTCATATATTATTTTATTGCTTCTTCTATATTTTGTATAGTTTATACATAAGCTTTTGTGTAATTAGTAAGGATTGAGTGAAAGACATAGAAACCAAACGCATTCTTTTTACATTGAACATTATATTTACATTTACGTTAGTTACTCCTTCAATCTATAGACATTCCATTAACATGCATGTAGAGAAAACTTGAAAGTAACTGGCACCGATCAATGATAATTATTGTTATCCATATTTTCAGTCAAATTACCATATCTTATTTTTAGTTGGTCGAAACACAGCCTATATGTCATCCCAAACAAAGAGAAAAACAGACAAAAACTATATTTTTATGTTATCTTATTTTTATTACTTACCTTAAGTATTTTTTTAGTAAATATTACAGGTGGGGTATTTCTACGGTTATATTACATGTATAAAAATAAGCTACATAAAAACCGAATTTATGCAACCTAACACCAAATCTGCCGATGTAAATATAAATACTGAATAAATGCAAATTGGAAATACTGACAAACAGGCCAACATTTTTAATAACTTAATAAATAAATAAACCTATATCGAATACATACAAGAACTGCGGAAGATGATCGGCAATCTCTGCCCTCGTGTGTCTGCATTATACGGGCTATTTACTTGGGCACTTACCTCTCCCTCACCACTTCACTCTTCACCTAACTGCGCGGTTTAATATAGGTATACTATGCACATATGCAATTAGTACACCTCTAGCAAGTACACGGTCTTCGTTGTCGTTGTACTACGTTTAAAATACACTAAATTCCCGATAGAGTGAACCGACTGCTATGAAATAAAGCCCAAGAATTGATGAAGTGTGCACAAATAAAACTTCAAATAGACAGATAACAATTCCAAAAATGATCTTAATGTATTCTGTCACTTACCTTTCATGCCTCATTTAATTTTTTGCAAATATTTTTAATTAGACACACGAAATTTACAGTTTTTAAAAACTACGAAACCTTATGTTATGATCATTTGGCGAAAATTGATTTGATATTTTCATATTATTTTCAAAGAAAACCAATAACGAGAAAACAAATAATTTTGCTAATACTACTGTCCTGTTAGGTCAGGAACAGTAGTAGAATTATTCTAATTAGTTTAAAAAATCTTACACTGTTTGCCAAATGTCGTGATTATATATTATATTATCATACCAAACGACTCTGTGTTTTACTTAGGAATGCATAATAATTACGTCAATGGCGTGATTATAGTGAAATAAACATATTTATAAAATATGCAATTAGAATTATGATATTTCGTTAGCCTACATTTTTGATTGATAACTTCTTCGAAATAAAAGGACATTCTCCATTTATTCCTATAACTTTTTTTATATTTTAACTAAGCTGATTCTATGAATATTCGTAAAATGATTGTAAATGACTAATTTAAACAAGACTGATTAGTTTAAATACAACGCGAATGAGAGTAATTTAAATATTTGCAGACATTTCTACACATTTCTCACGACATAGAATAGTTATATGAAATCGAGAAACGTTGTAAATTCTTTATTTATAAGAAAGTACATAAGAAATATGTTCTACAAATGTATGAACATTCGTAAAATTATTGTAAATGACTAATTTAAAGCAGACTGATTAGTTTAAATACAAAGCGAATGAGAGTAATTTAAATATTTGCAGACATTTCTACACATTTCTCACGACATAGAATAGTTATATGAAATCGAGAAACGTTGTAAATTCTTTACATTTTGTACAGAGATATATACTTTTCATCATAGTGTCGCATGAAAACATAATGAAACTAGTAATTTGATCTCGATAAAGAAAATGTAAACATTAAGTTTTTTTTTCTTTTGAGAACACTTTTCATAAACCTTATTCTCCTTTTTTGAAACTAGTAAAATGAGATAATATGTAAATTAGAAATGTCTTCAATGCACAAAAGTGACTTTTTCTTACTATGTCGAATTCAAGAGTAATTTCGAAAATTATGAATTTATCTTGGCCCAAATTTTAACCTCGATGTTCTCAAATATGTTCCGCGATTTTATAAAAAATATTTTTTAATTATATATTAATAGAAGATATTAATTATTTAAGATATTATTATAAGATATTAATTTACTGTAAACTGGTAATCGATCGGTGTGTATTTTTTTTTATTATTTAAGTCAAGATATTTAGTTTGGAAATTACAGAATTTTATGTTTGAGTTACGGTTTACATGATTACGTAATGGCGAAATTATGTAATTAGAAAATGGGTGCCTCATATAAGACCCAGATATTACAAGAATAAAAACGATGCTCTTACATAGATAAAATTAAAAAAGCCCTCAATAATTGTGTTTGAAGCGTTTCAGGCAAATAATCAATCTTGCATTTTCTATAAGTTTTTTTCCAACAATTTGTAAGTGCTTTTTCTTTGGAATTATTTAAACTAGCAAGACGAAATAAAGGGCAGATTAGGTCATATTAAGTTTTCTATGCATAGATGAACATACTAATTCATGAACAAACTGTGTTCGACAAGGTTATCAATATAATACCTGAAATTCGGGAACAACGACAAAGACGTTCATTTTGACAATAAAGAACTAGGCATCATTAGAAGAAATAGGCATCATTGCAATTTTCTCAAAATTCAGACCTTTAATTTGAAGCTTATTTTGTTGTTGTTTAAATGCAATTTTTATATTATCCAATACTGTATGGCAGCCATACTCTTAATATCAGGAGGGATTCAATGATGCTTTAACTGTTAATTGATAAACAGAGAATTGCGATTCAAAATTTAAAAAATAGCTTATATTTTATTTTCTACAACGTAGTGTTCCATTTAAATGAATTATTAACACAGAAGACGTTATTTTTATTGCTATTTAGTCGCATGTACGCTTTATAATGTATCTTAAACCAATATTTTATTAAAACTTGTTTTCTTGTCATATAAATGTGTAAATATAATTTAATATTTAATAATATTTGTATTTTTATAAAATATCCATTAAGATGAATATCTATTAAGAGAATGTTTGAAACCAAGCTGGAACAAGCTCAGGAGTAATTGTGTTTCCTTTAATTATGCATTATTTAAAACATACTGGAGCTTCGAGTTTATTGTTAGGTTAACTATTTTTGTTTATTTCCTTCGTTCATCATCAAAATGGAGTCTTATTCAAATTCGCGGTGATAAGCCTTACGAATTAATTATTATAAACATTACTGAAAGTGACGTATATGAAGTGACGTATACTGTCATATATACCTAAAATTACATTTAATTATAAGGTTAACATTTAAAGGATTTGCTATGAAAAATTCGGACATTTCAATGAAAGATAAACGAATGATGAGAGACCGTACAGGTCGCTAAAGGATGAGAGATGTGCAGCGTTAAGTGGCTGATTTTTTCAATTATTAATTTAAAGTTGAGCGCACCTGTCGATGTTAATTTTTTACACAGAGAGAGAGAGAAAGAAAGTGAAATCGAATGCTCCAGAAGATGCTTGAAATTTTATTTAAATAGTTATCTACACTGATGCATTAAGTGGAAAAGTTTGTATCGTTTATTTGTTTGTTTGCGGTAACTACAAGTCCGATTTTAATGTTGTTTAGAGTATTAATACTCCGATATTTAAGAAATATTATAGGTTATAAATCCTAATGATTTATAACCTAAAATATTGTATAACTAGCTTTTATGGGGCCATATAAGTGATAAAAAATATAATAAAAGTAATATAACGCTGCTTAAATAGTAAATGAAAGAAAAAAACCGGCTAATTTTTTGATTGACCATCTCGAGTGTTTCCCTCGAATACCTTCGAACTCGATGACCGACGTCGTGACGGAAGGGAGGCCTTTAGTAACCGCTAAATAAAGTAGCACGATTAAAAAAAATACACGGATAAAACCACAAGGCTTATTAGGACGGATCCAATAACCCCTTATTTTTACAAACGTTTCCACTTAATGCAACAGTGTAGATAACAAATTAAATTAAATTTACAACAGTTTGCAAAAATACTGTTCTACAGTATTTTCGCTAAATGGAGCGGTACTCAGCCCTCCATTTTTGGCAATGATGAACAATTACTGTTTGCATGAACATTAATGCTATTAAAATTAAATAAACTGAAAGAAACTAAAATTATTCGATTATTCATATTTTTAAATTATTTCTATGGATATTAATTGAATATATATTTTCATTCAACCAGCATATTAAGTTGGAAGGTTGCATCCTTTGTTTAAGTCAAATTTTATTAATTCTTTATTATTCCAATAGGATTAGGTATTGTTGTATTTGAATTTTTAGGTATTGTTGTATTTGGATTGGTATTGTTGTCACCTGAGAAATGTAAAAGACAACCATTTGTATACCGTATCCCATGGAATCGGCTGATCTCAACATAACTCTGTCCATACGAAAGTGCGTTGCGGTACTTTGGCATCATTACGTCATTTTAATGGATGATAGTAATTACAATATCAACCCAACGGAGGGTTGTATTAGACAGATATCATAATTTTCAGGAAACTATATTTCTTTGCAATGTTATTTTGTACCTCTTTTGCTTATTTAATAAACCTGTCCAAAAATACTATTCTGAAATGTAGATAGTATTATATTAAAGTAATTATTTTCAAAGCATTCAAGTAAAACATATTATTGAAAGAAAAACAACCTTTCTTGATGATAAATAATACACCCGGCACTCCATTCCTTTTTGAAAACTAGTTATAAGACATTAATGAATATGCTGTACCAATCTGCCTTATTAGAACTAAGGCGAATCGAAACCGGTGAATTATTCACACGTCTAAGGACTTCTCACAAGAGCGAACACTTCACCGCCTTAATGTGTCCTTCCTTGGAGAACTGCGCTGCGCGATCATTGTTCTCGTGCCAACCGTGTGGTTGGAGATGAATTCTTTTAACGGTAGCGGAACACAAACCAATATACATATTGTTGTTTAGGTAGGATTACAAAAACGTTTCACCTTAATGATTTTTTGGTTGTTGCTTTATAATGGTAGTCGTTATAACTGCAAGTATACTCGTATTTCTAATGATGCTCAGAGTTTATTGAGCAAAACGCGTACTTGTTCAACATTAATCAAATTTTAAATGTAAATTTAATATTATAAAATACGTAAAGCTTCTTTTTATGACACAATATTATTTTATTAGCGTAATTTTATTATATTTAATATTTTCTTACTTAAATGTTGACAGGAATTAAAAAACTTTTGAAATCAAAGTTGGTTTTATAATTTTCCAAATTCGAAAATCAGTTTTGACGGAAAATATATATTTTTTTAAATATCGTAGTGTGTTGTTTTATCATTCGAAGAAAGTTTAATAGAATGAGTGTTTCCGAGTGGTTTTTATTTATATCTTCCTTTCTCTTCAGAACACACACATTATTTATTTACTGATCGCCTCAAGTATTTCGGATATCCATTTTGGGTAACGGATACTACTAGCTAACCTGCAATTGACTTTATTACCATATCATTCAAATAACTGTTTATAATGTTTGTTTAAAAAAAAACTTCAAACTTCATACTCAAAGTCCACTTCTAATATTATACGCGCTATCCCTTTGATATTTTGTCTAAATAATGAAGGTTAGTTTAGGGGTGAAGGCGATAAATAAGGTCCCCATCTGTGTCGGCCTATGTTATAATAATATTTAGTTGGGATACGAATTGTTAATGAAAGGTTGGGTTAGGCACGGGGCTGCTGGTTTTGTATTTCCACACAAACAGTAATTTTACTTTTCCGTCATTATAATTGTGTTTTGCTAAAAAGTTATGAAGACGACTTATGCATATATTTAATGTAGAATTTAAGTGATAATTTGCAGAGTGATATATATTATAAAAATAAACAAATTCTAAATTAATCAACGATCAACAACTCAGTAGGACGGAATTACACCCGATATTTTCTATTATGCTGTCCAACTGAACGATAATTTATAAAAACGACATTTCACTTCTATTATATTAATTCAATAATATTAAATTAACTTCAAATATTAAATAATATGCAACTAGACGCAAAAAAGTGTTTCCTGTGTCACAAATATTAATTCATGACACAGGAAACACTTTTCTACTTCAAGTAGGATATGAAGCCATATCTTCTTGGTAGCACTTCGCGTGCTTATCTTCTAAGCTACAATGACTACAAATGTATCAGATTTACTTATAAAACTTCCTAAACTTTTTAAACAATAACGTCACTCTCTAACATGCCAACCAATCACAAAAGCCTGACCATGAATTATATTTTGGTTACGATACCATTTTCATAAACTAAAATAATTACTTTAAACTATTAATATTAAAAAAATTCTTCATACGAGTCATGTGACCATAACTATAAACCTAGTATAATATATAGTTTGAATTACTACAAAATTATGGTCGTAACACATTAATCGTATTACAAATTATCTGGACTATGTAACGAGTAGTTATACCTATAAGTAAAATATTTTTAAATTTTTAGGAATCTGAAACTTAAAACAAGTTTATTTTGAAATTAGTTTTTTAAACAATTTTACTTGTTTCGTGCGATATTTGACTTATATGAAAGTCATGTATTTGTGTTATTATTATAATATCTTTGAAAAGAGAATTTCCCTCGCTGATACAGGGTTTAATTCTTTTGCCTGTTCAAGTTTCCATATAACTTGTCATTTAATTTTAAATCCACTTCACTTGAATATATATATATGTGTATATATATATATATATATATATATACATATATATATATATATATATATATATATATATATATATATATATATAATTTGTGCATTTAAAAAAATTAAATTATAAATTAACTGGGTTTTGCAGCACTTATTTGGACTTCTTGGGCGTATTTCTGTAATTAATACGCTAAACTAAATATTACAATTCCAATTAAAGCTGACCGTGAAATAAAAGTACTAAATAAATAAAACTTATTCCATTTAGAAATATATATATGTCTGTAAATATTATAAAAAAGAATATAATCGGATTAACATTTCTTGTTTACAAATTTAAAAATTTCGATAAAATGTCAATAACATTTTTTGTCAACTTTTCTTAAAATGTTACTTTATGCACTTTCCACCTTAACTGAAAATAATTTTCCACCTACACATTATTCCACACTCGCAATGTGGGGAGAATTTTATTTTCTTAAATTAAACTAATATATTCCTCTTCACTCTCAGTTTCATTTCTCCATAATAGCTTATTTACACCATATCTATAACTCCGCAAAGTCTGAAGAGCATCTTCCCCGCCACGATATTTATTGCATTAAGTTAGGCCGCATAACAATTTAATACTGAAACAAACAGTTGTTTGATACTTACAGAAATTGTATCTACTTTTATCTGTAAATGTCATGTGCCTTTTTAGTTATACCTTATATCTCAAGTTTATAGCTCTACATTTATATTTTCACTAAAGTCAAAAAGCTATCTCCGACGAGCTTTCAACACTTACCTGCGCAAAATTATGAAATATAATTTACACAGTCACACAAAATTTCATATAATGAGCCACTGGAATAAAAACAACGATTAAATATTTCAAAAAAGTATTTAATATAATAATTAAATTAGAATATAGAATATATTTGGATACAATAATTAAATTTAATTCTTGGGTATATTAATTGTTGAACTTAGTCATAATTTTTAATTAAACGCAAATGAACCCGTCAGAAGTACGATTGTATTGACGTGTTCATAATATATTCCAATTTCTTAAGATAACATCAGTAGTCTTCATTATGTAACTGAATTATTGATATTATTATTCGACGCATATGACGTGTACAGAATTCATTTGGCTTAACTATTCCTAACTCGACAATGGCGAAGTCAAAACGATGGTTTTTTACGTGTATATATATATATATATATATATATATATATTTACCTACATTAGTTATGCTGTGAAACTCACACACCTGAACGGATTTCAACAATTGTATAAACAACAATGCCATATTGTCGAAACGAAAATAATATTTTCAGGAACTTTACTTTCCACAAGAATTTTGAAAGCATAAATATTGAGACTTAACTGTCGCGGAAAATAATGCATATAGCGTTTTGAACGTGTACGACCGAACCCACTCTTCTATATAAATGACTGGAATATTTTATTTAGTTAACTAGAATGTATACGCCTATACTATTGATATTCTCATTGCAGTCGTATTTTTTTTTTGTTAATTTTACTTTCTTTTCTTTTTCTTGTGCAAATCATTTAAATATACATAGAAGTCTCAAAGATAATCATAAATATTTTAGACCTGACTATACATTTGAAATGTTAATTATCTGAAAACCAGGTCAAATAAAGATTATAAGTTAATTGAGATAAATGAATCTCACGAAATGTCTTAAATATTTATGATATAAACTTAGTAATAAAGAGACAGAGAGAGAGAGAAAGATAGACAGGATAAGTGATGATAAATAAATAAATTATGAAAGGTTAAAGGACTTAAGGCTATCAAATATGGACATTTCGTATACTAAACATAATTTATTGCATAACTTCGTTGCGTGAACTAGTCTCGTTTAAACAACCCTTCGTCGAACATTAAATTTAGTACTTAAAACGAGATAGTATGATGTTAAAATCTAGGTAAAAGTTATGTGATAAGGATTGATCCATTAATAGAGTGGAATTAAAGTTTGCGTCCATAATTTTGGACATAAAATTGTCTTAATATATAATCATCGATAACTTGTTTCCATCTACCACTGGGCATAAGTTACTCGCAATGCGCGGATCATTGAAGGTAAGGTTTATAATCGAGACGCGTGCAACTTGGCCATTGCAGTGCGTAGCTTTTGGCAACAGTATCCAACGTAGAAGAAAACTTATTAAATCTCACATTTTATATCTCCTCCATCGAACTCCATTTCCACCACTAAACTCCCACCACCGGCCCCTTATATCAACTCAGAGAGAGTCTCCTCCATCGAACTCCATTTTCACCACTAAACTTCCACCACCGCCCCCTTATATATTACCTCAGAGAGAGTATTGACGAATTGAAAGCTAGATATACCGTATCGACTTTCCGCGTTATCGCATAAGTAACCAAATATATTTCTTCCTTTGAATATTTCATACAAAGGCCCTCAGAGATATAGCCGCGAATCTGAATAAGCAATATTTCAGTAAATTCTAGACATCTTATACAAATAGATGAAAGGAAACCGTGCGTTACTTTTTTATTCAACGCGATACTAAAGTTTTCGTGATCTGTGTCAAACTTATTTTTTTGAACAGGAAATTATTAGGATATCAATAAATGATTTTAAAGTTAGAAACACGGGCTATATGAGTACATTTTTCTTTTAATGGATTTTTTTTTATATATTTTATGACAAAGGAATCCGACAAACTACGAAATTTAGCTTTCATTTGTTTCAGTTCCTAGGGCTCTTTTTAAGTTTCGTTAGAAGGAAAACTGGTAATTATACAAAAAAAAACAAGCTCTGTTTTCCAGTTCTGTTCCCAAAAAAATATGAAAGGATACGACGACGCAGCCTTGTTAAACTTGACTTCAAAATTGTATTTACTTAGGAGAATGCGAAATTTTACGGAACATTTTACCAAAATAAAATAAAAAAACACGTGACTACACAAGTCAACCTTTTTCCGAAATTAATGCTAAGATCTGAATTTACGAATGTGATCTTACATTAAATTCAACAGCAAAGTAATAGACATTTTCTTACTCTTCCAGACGTATCCTCTTTTTCATGCATTTATTTTTAAGTTAATTGTGTGGCTTTATCTCTCATCTAGCTCCGTAGATCGCATCTATTGTAAGCATCCTTACATTCGATTCTAGGTTTTTTTTGTTTTTAATACACTAACATTTCCCATTCTCGCTTAACAATCGTGATCATTAGTTTGATATTGAATTTTAGGTACTTTTATCTAATTCAAATGACATGCATAACGTCAATAATAAAACATTTCAATATAAACTATAGTATTCGTTGGACCTTAATTTTTGACACATTGCTTTACTAAACTTCGTCTATTACTTTTTTCTCCAAAACTTTTTAAAATTATTTTGGGCATGTTCTGCTTCATTATAGTTCCTATACGTTGTTTTTCGTGGCTTAAAATTTATACATATTTAATAGGGCCTTTTTGTTAGCTCATATTATAAATTTATCGCTAGGCAATATTATATTACTACACAGTCTTATTTATAGAGATTCTATACATAAGACTGAGTAGTAAATTGAAGTTTTAAAATGAAAAAAATATTATTAGCAAGTAGTTATTTGTAGAGGCGCATATTTTTTGAAAAGCAAAAGCACTCGAATTAATTTTTTTAATATATTTGTATACGTCGTTTCGTGTTTATGAATGTGAGTCTACTTATACTTTACCAGTTTTATTTAAATTAGCAAGTTTATCTACCACCACAAACTTAATGATCTGGACTTTTTTCAACATTTAGATGAGCTTTTATTCTACTTAATAACATTACGCTCAATGTTTCGCAAAAGCATTTTGATTATTCATCCATTATAACTCTTGCCTCGAACACACGTCCAGGAAACGTAAAATTTGGAAAGCACATTCGTTTTAGCAACTAGGCAGCTACTGAGGAATAAATATTAAATAATTATCTCCCGAGGGGTAAAAGGAGGATTGAAACCTAAACAAACATATTGCCTATCTCGGAAATTGTAAACACTTAAACACTTCAAAATTAGCAGTCGTTAAGCGTCTAGGTGTTTACGATTTCCCTAGTACGCAACGTGTTTTTTATCACGGAAACCCCCCGAAGGAGATCTGGAGAGAAAAATGTTCTTTAATAAAATGAATAAATATTTTGGATTTTTTAAAATTTTCAGGAAAGAACTTGGAAGGGGTTTTTTAATGTATTTTAACATATGAAAGAACAGCCCAAACCGTTGTGTTTAGAAGTTTGAAATTGCGCACAGTGGGTGTACAAATGAAAGTGAATGAAATTACGCATAATTAAAAGGGAAGGTTGAAAGGTGTACATATAATATACATAATGTATATTTTATATACATATAATTATACAAGTCCAATAAACGCAGTGAGGATACCGCATAACTTTTAATGACGTTCATAATCATCAAACATGGGAGTAATACGTTTGCGTTTCTCCCCGTGTCTTTAACTGGGGACCAAAAATGAATATCGAGACTGGTGATCGAGAAGAAACTGGTCGGGTATCTCACATATATACTGGTGCTCGGTTAATATCATATGTGAACGTGCGTAATAGTTTACGAAGGAAATACAGAATGATTACTATTGCATTACTTTAACGTGCTGGTTATTTTACAAAATGCTGACCCTGGCCATTTTATATTCGAGGTAGGAACGGTGTTAGATTCAATGCCAAATGCGAATAAAATATTTAATACAAAAGCATTTGTGTTCAATTTATATAGTTGTAGTGAAACCAGGTTAAATTTTTGGTTTCCTCTTTTTTGTCGAATTTAAGATATCATATTCTGTAGGTAGTACACACATTTAATTAAAGAAATATGATTATTCAAATTTGAAGACGATTTAGTTCATATAAAGGACAAGATTCAGGCGATGATGGAATGACGAGAGGATGGGCTACTTAAGTAAAAATAAAATGTAAATAACATAAAATAATAAATATTTTAGTCTTTATAAAAAAATTATAAATATGTCTTTGCCTTTACATTATCGGTAGGTAAGAAAAACAGTGACTGGTGAAGAGACAAATATAGGAATAAGGTTTTATGAGGTCAATATGAGGTTTCCCTTTCACCATTTGAAATATAGAACCTTAGAATTACACTTGAATAATGATTTAGATATTTCAACAAATTCAATAAAATGTTATTGAATAAAATTTCGCAAATATCATTATGCATGTAAGCTCCGCCGTTTCTAGTAACTACATAGAAACATGTCAAGATATAGTACGGTCCATAAAATAAATAAAACGGTGATATTTCTGCGCAGACACGTCTGCACTGATTGCTTGCTTCGAGCAATCAATTAAATCCCTAAAGCCAATTAGATATCCCAAAGTCCATTGTATGAACGTAGGTTTTATAAAGGCTTACTGCTTTGAATGTAAGTACTTGTCTTCGTATTTATGGGGGAATAAAATGATAACGCTGAATAATTTGACAACACCGTGAATAGAAGAAAATTTTAACGAATAACGTTTGTTTTATAGTGCTTTGGTAGAACTTTTCATTTAGCGATTCCTCCAAAAATGATCGAAACAATCGGTCGATATTGCTTTAGATAATATTATTTCCGATTACTTCCCAAAATCGACTTTTAAATAAGTTAACTTATAAAAGGCAACGTTTTGATGAAAAATAACATTTTCTTTCACATAGAGGTTGTGATCGACTATGCGATTATATCGCAGTGTACAATTTGAATCTACTCAAGACAAGAAATGTTTATTGTTTAATATTTATATTATAAAGAAGCATTGAAATCATAAACCGTCATATGTAAAAGAATAAAGAGGAGGAGGAATTTGGAGGTATACTTCAGCCAAAGTACATTAGCCTAACAGTTTTGTACAACACTATTAATCACATTTGCAGAAATGTTTAATTAATGGTATTTTGAAATTTTAAAATTTGTTACACTCATTATATTAAGTAAATAAAAATAATTCTTGGTTGGATCCATGTTTCTTAACATCACTTTCGTCAAAATCAAAACCCCAAAAAACTTTAAATCGAAATGTTTGTTTGATATTTTTACCTAATAAAATGACGATAATATTAAACAAAACTATAAAGAAGAATAATCCAAGGTCATAATTAACATTTCAATAATATTTTGTTTATCCTGTTACGATATAAAGATGAATTTCATCTTTTTGTTATAATTAAAATCAAATGAGAAAATGATTTTGGGAAGGGCAAGCTGCGAAGGGACGAATGTATAAATAATGATATATATATATATATATATATATATATATATATGTGTATGTATGTGTGTGTGTGTGTGTGTCACACGCGCGCAAGTTTTCGCGCCCGCAACCACTCTTGGCAGCCTTGATAACGGCATTGACGGTGTAATAGATTAAAAATTTGTGTTAATAATTGAATAGTAGGCACTCAAAAACAATAAATTCTTGGGGTATTTACCCCAACAAACTATGACTTTAACTGTAACTTTGTAAAGACAAACTATGACTTTAACTGTAACCATGAAAAATTAATTATTGCTTACTTAAAAATACAATAGAATCTTTCAGCTTTTTAAATTATTTGTATTTTTATATCAGTATGTTCCCGATTCGCAACTCTTAGTTGCGCCTCGATACAAATTTATGTACGTGAAGAGATACAATTTTAGCTTTTTATTGTGCAAGCTAATTGTTTGGTAATTGTTTTCTAGAATTAGCATATTTTTTAACAGAATTTGTCAAATTACCTAAATTATCAAAGCCACTTTGTTCCATATATGATATTCAGTTCCGCATAAACACAAGGTCAGCAAAACATTTTATTTACAATGCGACTTCTGATTAGCCACCAATACTAATCGTTTTTAGAAAATTACCGTGCAAATGTTGTACCCTAGATTTATTACGAACGTATAGTTTCAAAATTTGCATCGATATGACATTCTCAATTATACTATTTTGTTTTTAATTAAAACATAAATTGGATAATCTTAACTTAATTACGTATAGGTATTATAATACGCCATTGTTTTTTAATTTCACGACGAAAATGCATGTCCAAAAATAAACTAATAAAATATTATTAATATAACGCACAAAAAAAAATGGGTAACACAGTAAATATTTCACTAACAAAATATAATACGTGTATTTAAAAATCTGAAAACTATTAAAATTATTTACAAAATTATTTTCGAATCAGAATGATAAACTGACAGTAGAGAAATCGTTATAATAATACGATGATTCATTGTTTGCATTCGAATATCATAAATACGCGATTGTTTCAGTCGGAACACAGCCAAAGTTAGTCTGACAAGCTTTAGCTTGCCTTGAGACTATAAACTGACGCTCTGAAGTGAGGTAATCAATTTTAATTTCATATCGGCCATTTCGGATTCGAGAAATTTTTGTAATTTGATACTTTGGAATTCACTTGATAATTAAATATGTTTAAATTTTCGTAAATATGTGATACGTATGTTTTGCTAAATATTCAGAGCAAGCTATGTGTAATTGCTTTTAAGATACTGCGTGCCATATATTTGAAATATATGTTAAAGTTTATTACTATTCGTGTCTCGTATATGTTAATACGATATTTTAGTACACAAATGAGCTATTTCAGCAAAATTTATGAATTCATTATCTTGATACACGACAGTGTGTTTAGCCAAATTTGGAAAAGAGAAAAATGGTGGATACAGACTTGATGTATATTTACATGAACCATTTCGAGTTACTTTCAAGCCTTCCTGAACATAAAATCTATTTGATCTACAAACTTATAATTGTACTTGTTTACAATGGTTTTGTACTTGCTCTCTTTTCCACATATGTTTTTGATGGGATTATTATCTATAGTTTTTTTTAATTTTGCTCCAAATTAGAATATTTTCTCAATCATATCGGTATCATAAATTTTATTTAATCATAATTCTATGCAATTATCTTGCGAAGGGTTATCTTGATTTTGCTTACTAAGATTCTTGGTTCTACTTATATAATAAAGAAAAGGTCCTCAGTTAGTTTTATTTTTGTTCATATTTCACATCAGCATAGCAAAGATCATGTGACGGACTAAAATTGGAATCCAAACTTCCATAAAACCAGCTATTGGAATTGAAAGTATTGACATTTATATATATATTTATATATATATATATATATATATATATATATATATATACGCATATGAGCATGATATTTTATACATATATACCAAGCTATGACTGGGTTACTGAAAACCTTTTTTAAATTTGTGAAAATCACTACTCTCGGTCGATATTTTGTGTGCCACGACTACAAATTAAGTATGATTGTTTTTTTTTTTTAGTTATATGTAATTCAGTAATAAACCTTGTGAGTAAATTGAAATATTTCATGACAACTAATATGGTACTTTAAAAAGTTCAAAAATATGCTTCGTATTTAGATTTCGTAATTTTCGTCACCTAATTTTGACTGTTTGAGCTGAAAAAAATAAACCACTCTGAAGCGGTAAACCGTTTGGAAAATTAGCTCATTTAATAAAAAAAATTCAGTAATAAATATTTTATTGCTTTCAATTACAAAAAAGAGATATTCACACTTATACACAGATGGCACACATTATGAGGTATTTATCCTATATTTGATTTACGTCTGAATGTATTTTCTTTAAACTGTTTTTATGGAAATTATTAAATAGCCTTGAAAAATAATAAAATTAAATTAAGGGTAAAAAATGTTTTTCAAAAAACAAAGATTTTATTTTTCTTAATAACAAATGTTCAACCTGCCTGCATTATGCACGTGCAATATTAAAGCAATAAAAATAATTCAAGGTTAGAAACAATTTACTAATGGTTAAAAATATTCAAATATTTAGAAAAATTTGTTGCCCTTTTTTCATATTTATTTAAATGGCTCTAAGCCAAGAGCAAATGTAGGAGGAACGGTACATACGTATTATTCGTTTATGTGTAGTATAAAATATTTAGAATTTTGTAATTTTTCGAAACAAAGACGACAAGATCATCCAAATCTCTTTTTCTAAATTTAAAATATATTTAGATCAAAATTCTGTCGGCATCTATAAAATAATATCTTTACTTTGGAAATAACTTATAATTTTAATCTCCATATGGAATAATTTCCAAGCGCGATTAAGTTGTCAATCAGGGTAAAAGAATTCTATTAATTAATTTTACGGTTTTATTTCTTCGTAGATGTTGGGAGTTTGACAAATACACATGGTAGGCTATAGTTCTTGACTTTGTAAATACGTAATTTTAATCGCCTTTATATTGAGATTGTGTAATCAATCATGCGAACACGAATTTGATTTTCTTTGCGAGAGAATTTTAAATATTAAAATTATTCGATCTCTCCACATTACTCCGTCTATTACTATAATGAAATACGCAACCCATATTATTAATATTACGAATATTTCAATGGTAATAGAGTTACATTCGTATTATATTCTTTAAAAACGAATTTAAAATAATTTTAGTATTAGTTAGTTGCCATCTGATATTTTGTCATAGCTAGGTTCCTATTCCATAAATTGATATTCATCATAATAGCACCTAACGTAAATGTTATAATTATACTATTTACGTCTTTACTAGTACTTTATTGAGATCTTACTTCCAAGGCAGTCGCGTCAAACAGCAAATGACGAAGTTTCCTACTATATAAATTACTCTTGTTTGTATTTATCGATTGAGACATACGGTGTGATTAATGAATGTCTCTGATCACATAACAGCAAGGTAGCTTTCTATATTATTATACTTTCCAGCATGAACGAACGCAGCAAATATGTAATTCACTTAAGCAAAACTCATTCAGACGTAGACGTTATATAAAAACCATAGACCCTTTGTCGTTTCCTCCTAAGGGCAATACTTTAAATTTAATACAGAACATAAATTTCTGTGTTAAATTTATCCTTATAAACGACATCAAAACAGCGATTCTTAAAAGTATTTTTCAATAATTTTACCAATTTCCCCTTCCATTTTCTAAAAACATTTCGTCTGATTAAAACATAAATTCACGTGAAAATGAACTTGAAGCGCGTTTGCATTTATTTTCACGTGAATTGTTTCCCTGTAATCGCGATTTTCCTTTTTTTCATTTTTATCTACCCTCCTGGAGAACAGGGCTTAACTTGTCCGTTTTAGATCACCGTATCACATTAAATAACTATAATACGACTTCTGATCGGACAATCACATATTAGTGTGAATTTTAGTTAAGATCTGAAAATCATTAAAAAATAGTTTTCATTAATTTTTCTCATTTAACTTTCCTATTGATTGAAACAAATGAGTACAGTATTGATATTAATATGAAATACTTTCAAAACATAAAACGGATACTATACTATAAGTAAAGCAATATGTTTTCACAGATTTGTCAAAACACAATGGCTACAAATCGCTTTTTTATACGATACGAATAAAACCTGACATATTTTCCCCGAGTGACATGCCCATTAAAATTTATTTTATGACCTGAAATATCTTGTCACTAAAATACTGGACAAAATTAATTATTATTTAGTGTCATCTTAGCATATTTGGCATTTGCTATGAGCGATGTATAAAAAAGGTATGGTTTTTCATAAAAGTGCAATATCTTCAATATATTTAATTAAAAAAACATTTAAAATTTTGAACAGTACTTCTATTATCAGTGAACCTATTTAATAACCTAATAATAAACATAAATGAATCCTAAATAAACGAAACTTTTTTCATGCAACAATTAAGTCGGAAAAAATGTTGATGCGATTATGAAGCCTATATTACTAAAATAATTGCAATTGCAAATTACATGCCCGGTCAAAATTAAACTACAGGTTCTTCAAGAAAATCATTTTTCTATATTTCGCAATTTGGAAATATATTTGGTTGTATTATTGATTATTTTTGATTTTCTTATTAAAGTTCTTTTAACCCTGAACTTTCTGCAATACATTAAGAAAAAAATACGAAAGACAACTCTTCAGCCCTTTAGTGGCGTAACTTTTGGTAAAATTCGATAAGTTTTAAAATTTGGAAAATTTTATTAATATGCAAAAAATTTTCTCCATAACAACCATATTAACACAAAACACTACAAATAATCTTTTCATCCATTTTACTCATTGTTACCCATTAATTTCTAACCACGTGGAGTGGCAGATTCAAATAAATAAATAATAGTGTAGTTTATAGATGAACAACTTCCTTTACAGAAAATATGCTAATTACTCTTTTAATTTACCTGACATCACATCGGAACTTGAATTATTAACTGATCCACCCTAGAGGGACTAAGACAATGAAATCCAACACCTTACAAATGGCCCTTGAGAATTTCAACACAATAATCGGACAAAATTAGCATTGTTTTATTCAAGAGCGAACTCCTTTTCGGGATCAACTTAATGCCCTTCATGATTATTTAAATGAAGTACTTATGAAGCGGGATTGTTCAATCATTAAATTTTCTCATCTTTGAGCAAGTGGGTAGTATTTGATTAAGGCTTTACATGATAAATGGAAATGTGGGCAATGCCCCAAATTAAACCGAAACGTGATTTGGAATTTAAGTCGATTTACATTTAATTCGTAACTCACTTATCGAACAGGAAAGATTTTCTAAAAAAAATCTTAACCACGACCTAGGTTTGCACGACTACATCTTCAGGTGGGCAATTTGTAAAAATTCTTTCAAATTGCCCATCAATCTTTAGAAATTGCTCACTTTTGTTTAGTTGTGAATAAAAATTAAGTAAGACAGTTTTTGTTATTTTGAAATTATATAAAACTTGACCGTCCTAACTTATAGTATTTTTAAAGCATTACTATGTACAAATACAATAAATTTGTTGTAAAATATTACATCTACATTTATGTACAGATAAGCAGATAAGTCATGAAAAATTCTCAACAATAATCGACAGTCCGCTTTAATATGAATCAATTAATTAATTTAATTAAGTTTACTTTAATTCAGTTTCAGCATCGGCTAACGTTGATTAAATCTTAATCTAGATAGACATAAATTAAGACTATACTTATTGTAATATTTAAAACAATTTATTGTTAAAAAGAAAGAAATGTATGCAATCTTTATTTTGTGCCTCTATTTATGTTCTTTTCAACCTATTAAAAGTAAGTAGTTTTTTTTATTTGATTTCAGTAAATTCAGATAAATAACTTCGTAAGTTTAGTAATTCAGATAAATAGTTCTGGAAATATAAAATAATACACGATTGACATACTTATGATAAAGCTCCATAATTACTTTGGAAGGCGAAGAAAAGAAAAAATTGAACAAATCCAATTACAGAATCCACGTAAACATTTTTAGCACCTACCGCAGTGTCTCTGTCGTTTGCCAGTAATAATTACTACCAAATTATTAAATGTATATAAATATCTTTGGCAGCATATAATTAAGGACTATATTGCACTGAAGTTGGGAATTTTTTTAGCACTCATCGGAGTACTTCTGTGGTATGCCAGAAATAATTACTTCTAAATTATGAAATATGTATAAATATCTTAGACAGCATATAATTATGGCTTATTTTGTACTAAAGTTGGGAATTTCCAATATAAATACCTTTCACGTTTTCACATGAGTTATGGTGATCGTTTTACCACATTACATTAACGTTTCATCGTTGTTTCATATAATTAATGTTTGTCTGTAACATTTGGCAATATAAGATATGAATATCGTTTTCAATTATCTTCAAATATACGCTTTAATGAACGTTCATGTCTAAAACTAATTGTTTCATACACAGTTTATCTTAAAGCAGTGCACGAAAGTTTAATTAAGCTTCCTATGTTCCGTTATTATTTAGTTTTATGAATAAAACAGATAAGCTAAATATCAATTCCAATAGGGCAAACAGGAATAAAAATGTATACTTATATTACTATGAGACAAAAAAAATGTGTACGTAAGTAACTTATCTATACTTTTTACTGAACGTTTTTACTAAACACCAAAACAATTACAAAGTTTATGAGTATCTTAGGAAACAAGCCATACTTATAATTAAATATAATTTTTAAAAATCCAGTATTCCAAAAGTATCAATTGAATGATAATGTCGAAACTACAGTATGCTTCCATTTATCTATTTAAACCGTTTAACTTTTGAGCCATTCTGGCTTAAAATTTTGTGTAGATGTTTATTTTTTCTATGAAAAAAAAGATTCAATTTAGTTGAAAATTTTATGATATATCATTATAGGAGTCGTTTCTAAACCGTTAATAAGACTAGGCATGATTGCATTACATTTTGAGATAATAATTTAGTTAAGCAATAATTACCGTTGGAAAAGACAATGACGTTTTGTATTCCAATTTTAACCTATTAAAGTAATTTAATACAATGAAATTACCATGTGTATTATATTACCGGAAAGTTCCTAAAAAAGTACGGACATATGACTGTCGAGCTACTCACTTGTATAAACATCTATTGGTTATCTGTCTTGCAGACGATCGTTAGTTCGTGGTGAAACATTGTAGGTACATAACGCACATATATCTTTGACATTATTTTCGAAACTTAATCGACCAATACTATTTGTCAGTAGTGTACCGACTAAAACATTACATGCCAATTATAGTGACAAATACTTACATCGATCTTTTGTGTTATATTGGTTGCGGATAATTTGTTATAATAAACCGAATTCTATTAATTCCTTGAAACAAAGTAAGATTATAGTAATCAAATATATTCCATTCCAATCTGATCTCGTTTTCGGGATTCACTATTTCAATGTTAGCGTGCACTGAGCATCGGTCGGAATAATAAATCGTCGCACGTTGAGAATCTCATTCAGCTATGAATATTGATCGATACGAGTATTATTATGCAGAGAAAAAATCTATTATAGTATTAGTACAGTGTTTTTCGCAAATATTTTTTATAGGAGGTTTTTATACCATTTATACCATATATTTTTTTACTACAAAATCTCTGGCCTCTCCATAATCAATCAATTTCTACATCACAAATATATGAATAATTTATATAATTGTTTTCTACATACGCCGTAACATAAAAGGTTGAATACAACTCCGACAATAGTTTGAATATGTATCTAATTACATTAAACGGTTGTTGGGTGTCCTTTCGTACTTTTGTTTGTAATGTGTGTGTAAGAACTAATATTTAATTTCACCTATGTGGGCCGTTAACAAAAACACTTTGGCGTTAGTCCATTTTCGATGCGATCAAATTAATTAACTTATATTTTTCACTTTGCCATAAGAATTTTTATTTACTTTACAACACCTTGCATAAATACAAAATATTTCTCTGCTAATTTAGAAAATAATTTTACTGGGGAAACAATGAATCGAATCACTATATGTTAGTATTTATCAATAGATAGTAGGAAGCATTATAACCACGTTCATGGATATTATTATGATTATTACATTTATAGTCAAAAGATATTTAAATAATTTATAATGACGAGTGGACGATAATTATAAGTGTCAAATAATATTTCACTTAACTTTTGTCTGGAGGCCTTTTTGTTAATGTCTGTCATCGAAAACCTCAGTTATCTATTTTAGAAAACTAGGTATTTACGACACAACTATGATTTCTATACAAAACTCGTTTCATTATAATAAAATGTAATCTTTTCTTCTTGTAGAATATCAACAATAAAAAAATTTTCGTATATAAATCAAATTTGCAACACACTAAACGATACTTAAACACGTGACTGGTATATCTCATGTGTGTTATTATTGTTTAGTACAAGGCGCTGGTAATAGCTACAAAAAACCTATCAAAAAAATATATAGATTTAACGGGAGCATCTCAACGAATGAGAACGTAAATATGATGTTAACATTTAAATAATAAACAAATTGTATTCACTTTTATTGTCTGTTAGTGGTTCATTTTAAGGCAATAATTACAAAAACATGAAGAGAGTTTTAACAAGTTGTCAAAATTAGTTAATGCGATTTTTCGAATTATCACTTTCTGTAAGAATGAAAAAGTTGCTCTTTTGATTTGAAATAAATCTCATTAACATTTATTACTACCTCTTTCAGAAATCTAGTAATAAATCATTAATTTGTTTAAAAAGCTAAGCTATTTATAAAATTTAAACAGCGTCAATGCAAATGTAAAAATCTCATATTTTTAAATGAAATTAGATTCTCTATGTTTATGATCTCACGACTAATAAGCATTCTTTAATAAGCGGGGAAAGTTCTAATACTTACGGAAAATTAAATAAAATGAAAGCTTGAGTATACTTTTTCTTTACTTATAAAGCTTATTTACTCTGACATAAAAGGTTCCTGCGAAACAGCGACAAATTGTGGAATTTCTTGTCTATTTAAGGAATGTATCACGTTAGTCAGCATTATCTTCTGATGAAAATTTTATTCAACAGTTTTCTAATTTCCAATTTTGAACCAGGAGTTAACCGACTCCAGTAATGTGGGGTGTATATTATAAAAATGCATTCTATTTAGCCAGTTTCAATTGTAGACTATCATAAAGTCAGTTATATTTAACATTGAAAACGTAAAACAAAAAACATCAAAATAAAATCAATATTTCCTGTAGCATAATGTATTAGTCATGATGAGATGACGGATGAGATGAATTAGTTGGTGAGGATGATAAAGTATATCCTAAATCTATCCGAGACTGAATTGAGACAAACTATAAAACAAAACGAAACCGAGAACAAGAGCGTAAAAAGTTATTTTAAAAAGTGAGACGTTTTGAAATTAAGGCTTAGCATACAAGACTTGAAAGTTTCTTAGAAAAAGACTTAAGTATTTCGTGGATCAGGTCTGAGGATACCTTTCTTCAACTTTCTTCTTAGCATTCTCTGCTAACTTGCAGTAATAATAATACATAACTATGTATTATTATTATTATAATATAGCTCATTTCATCCTTTTTTATGGGTTTTTCTAATACCGTCTTTTATTCATTCCCGTACATATTTCATGATCTCAAATTCTTTCGCATATGATAGCAAAATAATTTTCATAAACATCCGTTATAATGATAATTAGATATTGATATTATAGTTTATAATTAAAATAATGATAGTTTTATAAATTTTTCAGGTTTTCGACATCTAGTCGAACGTTTGTTTAAACAGTAAGAACAAGCGGGCAGGCCCTAGTGTATACTCAGATATATATTTATTTACTCAGAATCGTCTAGTTACCGTTTAGTTCTAGCCAAAGCAGAATATGAGTAATGAAATTCACTCAGTGAAGAAATATTGAAATACAAACGTAATAAACAACCGGCGAGCGATTCTAGAGAGTAATCGCACAACAAGCACATTCCATTTATTCGCTTGGGCTCCCTTTCAGACTCAATTTAATTCTCGCTGAGAATTTAGCTTTGACGACCCCTTTATGAAGTTGAGGTATTTCTTTGTTAAACTTATTTATTGGGGATGTGGTTATTGTGGAAGAGGCCCGATTACGGTTTTGAATGTATAATATTTCTTAATTCGAATAATATTTATGTAAATTTATAAAATATGCTTGCAATTGGGTTTAATTCTTATGAACAAATTATTTGTAACTTCTTGCGAATAAAGATGTAGTAGTTATATCGTCGTATAGTTTAATACGAAAATGGATTTTAAAAAATAAATGTTTTAAGGCCTTTTTTAACCACCAAGCAAGCAGTTGGAGTAAAATAAACTTTATGGGATCCGTCGTTACGGTAAACGTAAACAATATTCTAGTTATATTCCATTGAGAATGTACGTAAATAAATTTTTTACTGATTTAAGACAAGAAAATATGTCAAAATCAACTGATAAAATATGAAAAAATAAGATAATGGACCAAAAAATATATTAGCTCAAGAGCATCTTGAACTAAATAACTTGTCTTATTACTAAAAGAATTTTTATTCTAAAGTTAAGTTTGTACATAGATTATATTGGAAAATGTTAATCTAATGATACTGCATCAATATATTAAACTAATAATATTGCATCAAAACATTAAACTAATGATGTTATTTCAGACGAAAAATTTTGTCATGAACCATAATTCCGAATGTATTCTCGGTTCAAACAAGATGTTCTACAAAGAAATATTGACTACATTAAAATCAACGGATCGATTCATATACACTGTAATATTGATTATAATTTTAAAATCCATTCAATAACTTAATTTTCATTTTATAATTACCCTTTAAAATTCTCCCAATAGATTTTGATGAACCAGATTGGAATCTGGATGTTGTAATCTATGACGTCAATTTTGTGTCCTTTTTTCCCGATCGCTATGAAGGCCGCGTCATCTACGCTTAAAATAACTGTCTTCTTGGAAGAGTATTGTTTCTTTTGGACATAATCATAGTGGATAATAACAATACTTCTTCATAACCTTTTACCATATTTTGGTTTAAAATTGCCAATAAATATGTTTTTTCACAGCCATTTTTCTTCAAAAGAACACTCGCAAAGATGGTTTTGTACATGGTATCAATGATTTGGCAAAGATATTTGTTGTTGATAGTTGATCATGCACGTATTAACATATTTTGAGCTCAAATACATGATCCGTCACTGAAAATAATGTGGTTCAATTAGTAGCCTATATAATTCAGCGGTCTTCCTCAAACGATAGGTGAAATGTAAATTAGAAGAAAATAATTGAACTATTTTCAAATCTTATTTTAAATTGTTTTTCGGTCAACAGTATTCGTTTTTTGAACTAAATGTGAAAATAAAAAATATAGGCACAAAAAATCGTGGATGATGATTAGACAAGGTTAGTTCGATAGTTTCAAAATGGCGGCGATTAAAAAAGGAAAAATAATACTCAAAATTTTGCCTACGATAAAAGTAGATCAGCGATTATAAAACCAACACTTTAAAGTGTTTAAAAAGATGTAAAAAAACTGTTTTTCTTCTCCGAGTAATTGGAAAATTAATGGCATTATATACTTATTTTTGAAACACCTAAATGCTGCTTTAGAGTCATAGAATAAAATAAACAATTACTTTGGATTCAACACCTGTTAAAAAGCAATTTGTTCAATTTTTATGCAGCAAAAATATACATACGTATGATAAAAATTTCTACCTGATTTGGAGCTATTTTAGACTTTGGTGATGATTAGCTTAGCCTGTAAAAACTAAAGGGGAAACAGTAACCAAAAGAATTTAGATAAAATATTACTATTATAGAACCTGCATCAGTCGTTAGATAATCAAAAGTTTTGATAAAATTTATTACAATCCTATCAAAGCATTACCGTAAAAAGAGCCAAGTTCCTCTTTAAGTAGGTAATCGTAAAAATAGCGAGATTAAAGCAATCAAGGTCTTATAGAGCGAGAAAAGTGTAGATAAGAGATATTTCTTCATAACTATGCCTTTCGCTGAGATTTAGAAAACTAGTTTCCATTTTCGTTAACTTTGATTGTTTAAGCGATATGAATCTGAAAATTTTCTCCCCCAATTGACAGTAGGTTCTAAAAAATATGTTAATTTATTTATATTATTTAAAATCTACGATTTTCACTTTTAAAATAAAAGTTGCTTTAATTAAAACGGTTTGCTGAAATTCTTGGGGCTTGTATAAATATAATTCTAAATTTCGTAAACTACGTCGTTCATTGTATGAGACTGATTTTTCAAAATTATAATGATTTAGTAATTTAACTATTTTAAATCATAAATTTTATAATTATATAGCGATTAAATTATATAATTAGTTCAATATTTTGTTTCAATTTTCCCATGATCCTTCATTTTCAGCCATTAGACTGCAATTTCATTATAGTTTAGCCGGCAAAAGATGAGGGTATTTATCGTTAACCTAATTATTTTTAATGCCATATCTTAAGCCATATTACTATATCTTTACAAATATACAAATTAAATTAGACGATAACATTTTACACCCCAAAAATATGATTTTAAGTATAATCGTTGTTTAAACCTATTTTAACTAATAGAACATTAAAGTATAATTAAATAACTCATTTCCACACAAAATTTAAAAATGTCTATGACAGCAAAATATTGCCCTTGAACTGTGTAAAGAAGCTATTTTTCGAATATTTTATGTGATAACAATTTTAAACATGGAAGATAACAAAGAGAATGAAGATGACAAGGAAAATACGTATAATTAACTTTTGTTGTTTTGTATATGGTTTTTGGTACGTATAGAAGCTGTCATTTTTTTATGGTATTTGCTGAAAGAATTCGTCAAGGGACGAGTGCATGCGATTGAAAGTAAAAATACTACCACAAATACAAATAAGTTTATAATTATGGTCTATTTTTATACGAATTGTAGAAAACAGATGTAACGAAGGATCAAGAATGAATGTTACGATCGTAGCGAAGAATGAACGCAGATGCCGCAACAGACTATATGAAATACAAATGCAGAATGAAGTAAAGAAAGGGAGGAGCTTAGACATTGAAAGTGAATTGCTGTTGGAAAAACTGATATATTATAGAAATAAATACAAAAAATAGCAAGTGTTTTTATTTTTTTGTAATCCCATATATACAAGTGAGAAATTCACAAATGCAGGTGAACATATATACGACCACGATAGTCACTTGTCGTTAATACTATCTTCTACAATGGAGTAACCATATTTCTTCAGATATTATTTGAAGAAATCTTTCACGATCTTTTGTAAATTTACGTAGAGAGACAATTAAAGAAGACTTTGATGCTTTATTAAATAGTACCGGGTGACCGAGCGTTGCTCGATGTATTTCAAGTTTCCTAGAGGAACGTGAAATTACTAGTTTCATGGCATTATATTTAGTATTCGATTTACTTCCATTTCATTTGCCTTCGGCTTCAGTTTCGGCTTCGGCTTCGCGTTAGCCTTCGCCTTCCCTTCGTCTTCCCCTACACCTTCGCCTTCATCTCCACTGCCACTTAAACCTTCCCCTTAAATATTTCCCTTAAACATTCCGCCTAAACCTTCGCCTTAAACCTTCACCTTATACGTTCACCTTAAATCCTCCCCTTAAACCTTCCCTATAAATCTTCTCCTTAATCCTCTCCTTTAAACCTTCCTCTTAAACTTCCCCTTAACCTTTCCCCTTACATTTTCCCTTGAAACCTTACCTCTCCTAACCTATCCCTTCCCCTAACCCCTCACCATCTCTTCCTCTTCCTCCCCCCTTCTCCTCCCCTCCTTTTTATCCTCCACCCTCCTCATCCCGTTCATATCCCCTCACCCTCCCTCACCTTCCCCTTGCCATTGCTCGTTTAATAGTATAGGATATTAACACACATCTCTAAAAAACTATTTGCCTATCTAACAAAGTCTGAGGTTAGAAATTGCAAGTTTATTTTTGTTTCAAGTATTTAAATTATTTCTATATCTAATAGATTTTTTAAAATTATTTACGAGCATAGATAATTATACAATTAAAATAATACGAATCTACCGCTAATATTTGTAATTTATCGCAATATTTTATATTTGTTTTTAAATAGATTTAGAAAGATTTCCCATCATCTATAAAAGAATAAGGTTGTTGGATGGATTTTTATGAATATAATGTATCTTTAACATGGTGATTTAAAAAAAAAACATTATAACTTTCTGAATGGTTTCTTTGTCAAAATCTATAATTAAGTATACAATTCAAATCGACAAAGTTGGCGGAAAACACACGCGGATTTTCACGTTGGCGGAAAAGGTTTGCTCGTTGCTCTAACTCTGCACCGTCTCTCTTTTGAATGATTAGCGCTACAGAGTTTATGACTGCAGCTTACATTTTTAAAAAAGTTTTTCAATCTTACTAAGGAATTGCAAGTTAATAATTCATGTATAAGATATGACACAAGTCAATTAAAATTCGGTTAAAATTATTTTAATAAGGCTTTAAAGAAGGCATCAGCTCTCATTAACTTTAAAACATCGATAACATAGGTTTTAGCATTATTGAGCGTTTATGAACACTTATTTTTACAAAAAGCTTTTAAACTTCCTTAAATCTGTGTTAAGTTGCGCAATATTTTTAGGAATAATATCATAAGAAACAACAGCTCTCTACCCTCTCTCCCGTCTAGGCCCATGAGCGTTGTTTATTTATTATTTAAATTTTGCCTTATGGAGATTTTCTCCAGTTGTCAGGTTGAGAATAACATAGAGAATCACGTGAAGTGTAAATTGGTCGAGACAGAATAAATTTTAAAAAGAAAGTTAAACAATTTATCACAAATTGGAATGTAAAAAACAAAAAAGAGATTATAAATGGTTATGGAGGCAGATCAACATGTTTCCTGATTTCAGCAGATTGTTGAATTTTGAAAGCTTTACCTAAAGAAGCTGTACCTTTAGCCAACAGAGATTATAAGAATATTTCATGTGATGCATCAATAAGAATATATTTTATCATACTTCATAGCGTGAGTACTCAAGTGAAACTGGCCAAGAAATAAGCCTAGAAACAAAAAAAAACATTAAGCACTACGAATTCATGAAGAAAGCTACAGGCTGATTCAAACATTTTTTGTTTAGGTTTAAAGCAAGTCGATTTATTAAATTTTATTGTAGTTTCTGGATGAGGAGTAGTTTAAGAAAAGTGAAAAGTTATTGGTTACAATATATTAATATCAAAACAATTTATATAAAAGAGGGTTTAATAAAATAGTACTTTGTTTAACATTCATTCATTTTGATTTATTATCTTTGTAAAAAGTTATTCACACAAAATTATTTGGTGAGTTTTTATAAAAATTGCCTTTCCAAAACAATATATATTTGACAAAAAGGTCCTCATAATATTACTTCATATATATCTATTTTTTGAAGTCTCAAAGTCCACGTTTAAACAATTCCTTTTTTCTTCCAGGTGCAATATTGACTTATTTTTTTTCCTTAAATTACATTTTATCTTCGTAACATATCAGTGGCAAGTCTAATAGACGATATTGTTTAAAGTAAGTTTAAGTAAATTTATCACTTTGAATTCTGACTTATTTTTCCAACATTTTTTTCTCTTTGGTAGAGGCAGTTTTTTTAAAGTTTAAAGTTTACTAGAAAGCTACGTTTTCTTTAAAGTCTTGTAGAAAGCTGTTTTTTTTACACCGATAGATTGTATGCACTTTTGATGCAGCAATTCGTCTGCAGCATATCTCAAAACCGATTAGAACATGTTTAGATAGTAGTTACTTCTTTTACTTGAAAATATCTCATCTCTGTCTTTTCACTATTATAAAATGCTAATAATATTTTGACATTGAACCGTTGAACTTTTTTAAAACTGCATATTAAGTAACGGGTAGTCATTTCTTCCATTTCCATTTTTTTTCAACAATGTATTATAAGAACACTGGGCACTGTACGTGAAACCCAATTGCAACGTATATAAGAAATTACGAAGCTTTAGTACTATTATCCAAAAATCTCCATTTTTTTGAAAGAAATTACAAAAAAAAATAGAACACGTCGGTGTTCTAAGAATGCACATATTTAAATATATATATATATATATATATATATATATATATATATATATATATATAATATATATATGTATATATATATATATTATATATATATATATATATATATATATATATATATATATATATATATATATATATATATATATATATATTATATATAGTTTTAATTCTTACCTGAAAGATTTGATTTTTTCCAATAATTCTTAATATAATTTATTGATAGCTCCTCACTTCGATAATGTTACCATGCTAGAAATGTTACGACATAGTTTTAATCCAGCTTTTCTGTGGGTAAAACCTTCATACCTTATTTGACGTCAATATTTTATGGAATTTAAGAGACTTTTTTTGAGACAATTTACTACCTGTGACTTACACGCTATTTTACATAAGTACCTACACCATGTCGTCACCGTGGTGTGTTGAGTTGATCACAAGGCAATTGGTGTTCTGGTTGGGTGTAACAGATTGCTCTCGTCGTGGCAATAAGCCCGTCTTATGTATCAAATAGATATATTGAAGTAAGTAGATTAATAAAATAAATAATACAATTATATTTCTTATGCCTTCAAAAAAATCCAACGTCACCCATATTATAAACAAAATCGTTAAAAGTTAAAGTGTAAATAATGGGTTAGGTATTAACTTTTGTATTTTTATTCATCGCATTTCGTAGATTACGAAACAGCAGGTTTTCGAAAGATAGTAGGCAACCAGAAACTCATCTGTTTCAGATTGAGCAAATTTTTTATCCATTTTAATTACAGTAATCACTATAATATTGTATCACTAAATAAAATATTTGTAAATATTATCAAATAGCTCAAAACTATGTACTAATACACAACCACTAGTCATTAAAGCGAGTGCAGATTGTTTTAATGTGATGTCACACAACAGCGAGCGCCCACGCGGGATATTCGAAATTAATATATACATAATTCAATATACCATGAATTTACCTATAACTAATGTAGGTAACTAAATACGAGAACAATATTTAAGTCTTATGTTCGTACGGCTTATGACCACGTTATTAGAAACATTACCATATACTTTCTAACAGACGATTAAACATGAATGTCTGTAATGAAAAGGCTTGAATTAATGATATCGTTATTTTTAAAAATCTATTAAAATTAAAATACTGAATTAAAACTATTTTAAACAAAACAATGAACAAAACAAATTTGAATGTAGAATAAAAGCAATGTCATCATATATGATTTAAAAAATTCTCTCTGCAACTTTCTAAAATGTTTTTGTTCAAATCGGAAAGGTAATTCCGGTAAAAAGGCACGTTTTTTCTTTGCCGTAATCAAGATTTACCTTTGTCCCTTTTAGATCAACCCTCGTCGAATGCGGAGCCCCTTTTTTCTATTTTATTCCTTATCTTAACCAAGCACACAATGTTAAATTAAGCACTTAAAATTTTATTGCATGCCAATATTTTTTGCTGATAAATATGAATTAAAGCAATAAAAATAAAAATAAAAATATTTTTGCGGATAAATATAAATTAAATAAATAAGATAATTGTCAACTAATATGATCATCATGAAAGTAAGGAAAAACAACTCAAAAGGTAATGAAACAAAATCGACATAAATTGAAACTGCTTAGAAAATTACAATGAGAAAAGTGATAAATAAAATAAAATAAAATAAAAAAATGTAACCAAGCATTGCAAATAAAATACAAAATAAAGCCAATGGCAAACACCAATTGGAAAGGTGAATTTCATGGATATTTGATTTTCTATATTATTTATATTATTGAGGAAAAAATAATCATATAAGTTAGTGTACGAGGGATAAAATTTCGCATTTAGAGAAACTTAATGTGTTTTTAATAAAAGTTAAATTTTATTGTGCATGTAATAGAGCGCCATCTTCGGGTGGAACTTGATAAGAAATTAGTTTTATTATATAACATTATTTATGTACACAATTTAGATGGTGCACTAGGTAGGTGCACCGTCTAAATTGTGTACATAAATAATGATATATATATAGAAAAAATAAATATTATTGCTTGGCGAGATTTTAATCAATGAAAACACTAGCGTATAGAATCAAATGTACCATCTATCAAAAAACATTTATCAAAATGAAATGACATCCTATAGAAATATTTTGTACGTATATATTGAAAAAGGGTTTATATCGTTTTTGTTTTTTCAAATAAATGAGAAGAAATTAATTTTTAAACAAAATTTGTAATTATGTGAAATTGTTTTCACGATATATCACTTGTAAATTTTCAATGCAAGATAGATTTTAAACATTATATAATTTAAACCGCCGTAACCAATTATTAATATTATATAATTTAAACCACCGTAACCATAAAGTAATGAACCAATTTTGTCCTTCTACGAACTTAGCCTAGATTTTGATCTACATAAGCTATTTTCTCCAAGTTACTAACCGATGGGAAAAATAGGCATTTAGTATGTCCGCAAATTTCCTTATGACCCATGTATCTATGTAAATGAACTGTCACGCTAACTTTGAATTTAGGTCTCCTGATTATCATTTCTTAATATAAAGTGAAAATAACTGAAAATTAAATAGTTGATATGTCCGTAACATGCTCATTCCGCAATGTTCACCTAAGAATTCACTTCTTGCTGAAAAAGATGATCCATGTGTCCGTTTCTCCATTTATCATAGCCTTTTTTAGAAATATTTAAATTTAGCCTAGTTATATATTGTACATTTATCTATAATGCATGCATATAATGCATTCATCTTAATAATACTAAGATTAATTCTCACTAGACAATATTTGCATGAAAATTTCATATGTCGATATTATTTAAAAAAGTTGGATAAGTGGACCACAAAAATATGCATTTTTCCTAATTAGCATGTTCTCAGAAATGTGACAAAAAATATTTGTGAATATTTGAAGCCTTTTCCAAAACTAATGAGCCTAAAATAACAAAAATTACAATATTTCTAAAAGTTTACTTACATTTCATAGAAAAACTATGGCAATCATTCTAGGTAATTTACTTAAAAAATTTACAATTCTTTTAGGCCAGTGACATCTATAGATTAATTAAAGAAAAGAAAATAAATTTGCACAGTGAATAATAATATTTTTAAATATTTTAAAAGAAATACTTGTATCTTTAAGATTGCAATAGTTTTTCTATAACCTTAATGTGTAATAAATCCTAATTTGTATGCAGAAAACATTTTACCTACAACACCTTTCGTGACTCCACCTGAATTAGAAGCAGTGTCACTTTTTCTACCCGGTTAAAGTTGCTAAAATTCTGCGCATCTACTGGAATTTTCTTGTCAGTCCATGGTAATGTATTTTTCTTTATTTAAATTCATTGTTCGTTTATTAATGCAAGTCAATTGTTGATTTCATTGGGATTTCCTTTATTAATGCAAGTTGATTGTTGATTTCATTAGAATTTGAGAAACTGAGTAGTTTTGGAGGTTTATATGTCGCGAAAAATAAAATAAATGTCACTAAACTATTTCACTTGACTAAATATGTTTAATGACACCGAGTACGATACGTTTCATAAAAAAAAATTATCCCCAAATTCAATAACTCGTTATACTTAAAAGAAAAGAAAAGTAGTTTAAAAAGAAGCAGAAGGAGTAATAGTCAGAACTTTAATATTGTAAGAAATTATTTGGGTAAATTATATTTGTGTATATTATTTATGACCTAAGAAGATAATAAAAATGCAACGCAGAATGTGCTCGCACTGATATTTTTACTTAACAACACGTATTCAAAATATCAATATCAACTGGTAATTTTCCTTTGCCAGAGAAATTATTAAGGGTATGCTTGTCCCTAAATGTACCTCCACATCGGAAATATCTCGTTTCCGACTGATGCCCATTCTTTCCAAGTCGGCTATATTATCAGAGTTCGTTTTGCAATGTAATGGTCAATTGAACTACAGTGGTCAAATTTGTGAAGGACAATCAAATTTCGCGTTGAACGTTTGGCAATTACGACAATCTGGCACACTATATTGACTATCTCCTATGAGGTTGACCTCAAGTTTTAGGTTACTGTTGTGTATTTCGGTTACCAGAAAACTTTATAGCGTATGGTTAACAACGTCTTTCTGAAATTCCTTGGCTAAGCCGTATTCTCCCCTCTGCCTTTCACTTGTATTTTTATCGAATCTTACAGACCAAAAGTAAGTGTGGGATGTAACGATTTTTTCGATCTTTATAGATAAAACAAATAGGTCTATTGTTTTACCTTAACGGATCATTATGAATGGAGCGTTGCAAGCATCTATAATGGAGTATTGAGGGCATCTTACGGCTCTGAATAAGCAAAATTCAGAGATTTAATATATTGAGTGCTTTCTGCATTCGTTTGTGAATTCATTATCAATGAAATATCTTTATACTGATATAATGTGGTCATAGATTTTGGAGTCAGCTTTTATTCGCCTCTGACTTTTAAAGGCATTTGAGAGGCATTGACAAAACTTACTCGGAATGCTTATTTTAGTATTATATATAGCCAAATATTTCTCATCTGTTTCTCTATTTTATTACACGCGTTTTTCAAAAGTTAGAAATAAGTTAGAAATAAACTCAATTACTTGAAGTCGACGTGAAGCCAATAATAATCTGATGTTTTGCATATAGAAATACGTATTTCGGTACTTGTAAATAGGGCAAATGTCATTATTTCTCTTCTCTGTTTCATTCTGATTTACTCATAAACATACCAAGTTTCCATCTTTGCAGCACAGTCAGATTTATTCTAAAATTATTTCAATAATAGATATATTTTTTGCTTGTTAAATATAAATTATACTTGTCTTATATCGTAAAGAAAATTCTGGTTCGTCGTACCTAATAACTCTCCGGGCTTGCATAATCATTATACTTTTGCTTACCAGCATAGCTATATAGAAACAAATTATAATACGTTGGAATTTCTACGATGATTAATTACTCAATCAATTGATCGCTGTCACATTATAGAGTGATTTGTTTAATATTTTATGGTAAAATTAAATTTATTGACATATGTTGTCATTATGTATTTAACTGTCTCAGGATTTATAAATTGTCCACCATTATATATTTTATATTGAATTATAATAGATAACCCTTAAGAAACAATTATTTGATTATACGTTTAAGACTGTACAGAATTGATTATTGCTTCTATTGTTATTTTTTAATCAATACAAGCGAATCTCTTACTTTGGTCTAATAATTCTACCGTTTATAAGGTATTTATATTTTATTTTCTACAAAATGAAATAATGTATAATTCTTACTTTATTTTTAGACTATTTTGAAAAAGCAAGAATAATTATTGCCTTTATATAACATAGAATAAGACTTTAAACAATAGTCCTAAACATCTTCCATTTTCTAAAAAAACAGGTTCGAATTTATGATACTGTCTACATTAATTTATATGGTAATGGCTACATTAATTTTTATGATAATGGCTACATAAATTTCGTGAATGTTTATTCATCCTAATATATCGTGGCGTAATAAGCATAGCTTGAATACAATAATACATTATAACAAATTATGGATATATCTAAATTTTAAAGTTGACATATACAGGGTGTCCAGTGGCAGATTTCAAAGTTGGAAGAAACATAGTTTCTGAACGCAACATATAAGAGGGGCGAGGGGGCGTCGTTAGAAGCGCAAGCGGTGCGTATGTTTTAGTAGCCATGGAACAGTGGAGTGGAGAGCACTGCGCTTTTGCCGTCGAGGCATACATTTCGAGTGGATTTTCGCTGTCTGTAGCACGCCGTCGATTTAATAATCGTTACAGTATTCGTCGATTACGTGATGGACCATCGATCAACCTCATTCAGTCATGGGTAGCAAGGTTCAGAGCTATAGGATCAACATTAAATAGGAACAGGCCAGGACCTACACCATTGGTAGCCACGGATGAAAATGTCGAGCGTGTTATGGTTTCTGTCGTTGAAAATCCCCGTCTATCACTGCATACACGTTCATCGATATTGGGAATTCCGAAATCAACTTTACAGGTAATAATGCAAAAAAAGCTCAAGTTCCATCCATATAAAATTCAAATTGTTCAAGATTTACACGATTCTGACTTTGAATTAAGAAAAACTTACGCGGAGGTGATGTTGTTGAGATTTCGTACTGCTACCCGGATGGGCAACCTATTCTTTAGTGACGAAGTTCACTTTCAAATCGGAGGATATGTGAATAAGCAGAACTTTCGTTACTGGGATGTCCACAACCCAAGATAAATGCTTCAAGAGCCTTTACATAAGCCTAAAGTAACAGTCTGGTGTACCATGTCTGCATCTGCAATCATAGGGCCTTATTTCTCTCTATTCTATTGAAAATCAACGTGGCCAAACTGTAATTGTGAATTTGGAGAGATATGCCCAAATGTTAAATGACTTTTTCAGAGTAGAACTACAGAATAGTCCATCCTTCAACCAAAACACATTGTTCCAGCAGGACGGGGCCCCAGCTCACACTGCTAATGTGTCCATGAATGCAGTGCGGCAGTTATTTCCAGAAAAAAACTTATCCCGAAACAGTGCCGTACCGTGGCCACTTAGGTCACCCGATTTAAGCCCATGTGACTTTTTCTTATGGGGATACTTAAAATCCGTTGTTTACAAAATAAATCCGAGCACTGTGACACAACTTAAAGAAAATATTCGAGCCGAAGTCAGAAGGATACCCCAGTCGCTCTGCAAACGCGTTTTTGAAAACATGCGTGCTAGACTCGAAGAGTGTGTCAGACTCGATGGCCGCCATTTGGAAAACGTGGTTTTTAAAAAATGAAATCCGCATTTGTTGTTATAAAGTTAAAATAAACCTACTTTGTATTAGAGGTGTAGTTTTTTTTTACAATTTTTCAAACATTGAAATCTGCCACTGTGGTATGAATATTTCAAATAAAACATTATACACTGTACTCAAAATAGCTAAAACAACAAAAAGCTTATTGTGTAACTTGGCTCCCAGTTATCGCTGCTTATTCAACTTTGATGAAAAATGAGATGAGGGTGTATTTAGATATATTTAATATACTTTCTGCACTACAAGTCATATTCAAACATTTCTTATAACACGTCAATAAATGTACGACATATAAAATAATTGCCGCGCATTCTTTCTTAAACTTTACATTTCGATTAATTTATACTTGAGGATTTTACAGTTCAGGAAAACCTTGGTTTTTACGCTATTGTGTGTGTATATTTACGCTACTGTGTATGCTATTGTGTATGTATATTTTATACATATACGTGAAAAAAAATAATCTGGATTTTTTAATTTATATTTTGACACAATTGTTAAATTAATTCAAATTAAATTATGAAAACTACTAGGTGCATGGGTTGCTTTAACATCTAAATCATAAGACCAATGTGAGGGAAAATGACTGACTCAAATAATGAATTCCAACACTCAATAATGGCCGTTAAGCATTTCAACGCAGTAATCGTTAACGATCAGCGCCGATTTGTTTTCAAGATCGGTCTGCCTTTTGGATTATGGGTAATTTCTTTTGTGAGTTTTGCTTTATGCATTTCTCATGAGTGGAACCATTTGATCATTAATTATATCAATTGGTGGTAGAGTAAATGTGAATAGGTGGATGACACGTTATAAGAGAGCTATTCCGGATACAAAACTGCAACAGGTTTAAATTACATTTGTATGGCTCTTATATAACAAAATTATGTAGAAATTCTAAATTTAAAGCACTTTAAACTATATTGGAAAACTACAGTAGTATAGATTTTTAAAAAAATTAAATTAAGTGATAAAAAAAATGAAAAAAAATGAAATATTTTGCAATTTTGATATAAAAATAACTGTATGAAAGAACACATGCCAGGAGTGAAATTTATTAAATTGTTTGCGTGTCGTACAAAATAAATATACACTGATACTCAGCTGTGTCACCCTACTTAAATATTTTTCACGCTTAGGTATGTAGTAAAGTTTCACTTCAAGTGCATCTAATATAAAATTCAATCAAGTGCATCGGTCCATCTAATATAAAAAAAATTATACATATTTTCTATAAGCAAGTACATGCATATTTTTTAAAAAAACTATGAATATTTGTTACACACACTTGCTATAAGAGCAATTTCTTTATTCACTAACAGCACCATGGCATATTTTCAAAATGTTTGATGAATATATAGACAATAAATAATAACAAACTAAGGAAGGATAATAATGAAAGTGGCGCGTGATTACACTTAACTTCGTATATCATGATGGTAAATGATGGAGGTTTAGTAACAGAATTGAAATACCCTGAATCTTCCACAATTCTTAACAAGAAAATGCAATTTTTAAAAATTTATAATAAGGATTACTTCAAGAAATTAAGTTCGAAAATATTGCCATTTGAAAGTGGCGTGTGATTACACTTAACTTCGTTTATCATAATGGTAAATGATGGAGGTTTAATAACATAATTGAAATACCTACTGAATCTTTTATAATTTTCAACAAGAAAATGGCAATTTTTTTAAACTTATAATAAGGATTACTTCAAGAAATTAAGTTCGATAATATTGCGATTTAAATATCAGGCAGAAATATTTGAATCACAATTGGCTGTTGGTAGGGGCATGCAATTCATAAAGACAGTGTTTTTCTAGTAAATGAAAAATAAAGAGTAAAATATTGAAGTCACGCTTACTATAAATGTTCTGTTACTGTACGATATATTTCATTGATTAAAAGCTGAGTTGTACAAATTTCTTTGTTGTTACTTTTTATGGGCCAAATGGCTCCAAAGAACCAGGTTCGAGTCAGCCGCTGATAATTTAAGGCTAGTGGGAAAATGCACGTAATCGCACATCTTTGTTTGAAGGAGCCATGGTTTTTTTTGGAAAATACGCTTTGCATTTAGTATAATAAAAAAGTCGTAAACGTTCTAAAGATTGTTTGCTCGCATAGTTACACGGAATCAGGATATTATTAAATAAAATTGAATTTAGCCAGTCAGGGATATTATTTTCCACTCCAAAACAAATAAAACAATATCTGGGTTGGAGAACCTAAAGCCAAACCCTCTGTGACGACTTAAAAAGTTATATTTTCTCTAAGTTTTTTCTAAATCTTAAGAATAGTTTAAAGGAAATTTTTAAAAAAATCCTTTCGTATACATATAAATGTAAGAAAATATATCTCTTTATTATGTGTGTACCTTAACCAAACTCCAGCTATTAATTAGCATCAAAAATTAATCTTTCGACGTATTAAAAGTATGTATTGACTCAACTTAATTGAGTGTATAGAGTTGTTACCAATTACAAATTTTATGGAATGAAATGGATAAGCAATGCTGCATGTTTTACAAAGTAAATGGAAAAGGGAAAAAGAGAAATCACGATTATGATGGAACAACGAAAACTCAGTTCAATTTATATAAATATTTTAAGAAATTGAAAGTGTAATTCGTTGAATAATTGCAAACATTTTGTGGCCCCACTTGAATGTAGTTGACTTATACAATCAAGTGTTTCATGTATTTAAAGTTACTTTTTTATGTTATAGCTTAGTTTGTTAAATTTATTTGTATTCAGGAATGCCAAATTAATATTATCTAATCGTTCTGAAATTAATAAAAGGGGCTATCGCGCTAAAAGTAGTAAGGTCACAATGAAACATAATTATTTTTTATATTCAGCCAATTTATTAAAATTAAAAACAATTAAAAAGTAATTGTTTGAGATAACATAAATTTGAAGAATGAAACTAATGCAAGATCGTTGACGTTATATATATATATATATATATATATATATATATATATATATATATATGTGTGTGTGTGTATGTATGTATGTTTATATATATATATATATATATATGTATGTATATATGTACATATATATATATATACATATTTTTTGATATTTCTTACTCGAAAAGCGAAAAATCGAAAAATTCTTATGTGCGAATTGATATTACATGATCAAATTTTTATACATCATTTAATACTAAATAACACATGTGTGTTTTTAATATTTTAATATAATTTAGTCAATAAAGTTGAATTCGAGAAAAATTTGCGACTCACCTCGCAAAATTTCTGCCAAACTTACCAGTCAATATTTTTTGTACTTCAACCCTAAAATAATTAAATATAACTATCAAAATACAGCTTTCTACGTATTAAAGAGTTTAAGAAAATTTGCTGTGATAAAAAGACGGACGAACGGTCACGAACAAATATTGAGTGAATTTCAAACAAATTCGGATTTTCCAATTTTAGTACAAAATACTAATTTAATCAAATGTCAATACACTGAATATTATAAATAGTAATTCATAAGCAATGCAGAAAATGGAGGACAGCTACAAGTAAGTAATAAGCTAGATAAGAGCGCACAATACAAATTTTCTACAAACACAAATCTTCTTAATATTTTATTTATAATCGTTTATTTCTTATTTAGTTAATGTACTAACGTTATTATAAGAAAATATGATTTTACATTTTTTTCTGGTAAAATGAATAACTTTTTCTTCGCATAAATATCAAAGAACTACATCGATTACCACTTCTCTGCAAATGGTACCTAATACTTTTATGCAATTACTGTTTTATTGGATTACTATAATCTCTGTGAAATTGATACAGTAAATAAAGAGCAAAAGTATCAGATTTGGAAAATGTGTTTACTGAAAAGTTATAGGAATTAAAATCTATCTATTCAGACTTTTACATCGCTTACAAGCAAGATAGGATAAGCAACGATATTAGAACGTCATACTTCTCCATTCTCACATTAAATTAATTCTCTTTCCGTCCATTTCCAGACGCTCTCTTAAACTCGTCGGTATGGTCAGTTTAATGACGTTGTAATTACTTGTTGACACTTTTAGTACTTATAGTCGTTTGGTAATAAAACAAACGTTTCTAGACACAAATTTATTTGTGACGTACTTTTGTGCATATGCGTATTTGTATCTGTGCATTAATAAACTCTTACACTATACTGGTTGGTTAACTTAACAATTTTTAGTACAAAGTAACTAACTGTGTAAAGTATAATTGGACATCTACCTGTTTAGTGCATCTTTATTTTTAATATAATAGGCAAATATTGAATTTTAAAATCTGTCATTTTCGTCAGTTTTCTTTTTAATTACAATGACGGTATCTTTGTAATTAAAAAGAAATTTAAGTTTTGAAAATTAAAGATTCTTTTCTTACAGATACTCATAACATGGCAACATATTTTTAAGTTTTTCGTTATCAACATTCAGAGGACAAACTGTTTCAATGCATCTTATTTAAAGCTTTCTCCCATATTATGAGTGCTGCATGCCTTCACTTTGACATCACGTTCCCTCTCATCTTCTTTTTCTCCTACGACGTTTTGCGGGGTTTTCTCATCTGAAATTTCTTCCGGCCTCAGGATATTTTAATCAATATTAACAAACAGCCACACGTGTTAGTGACAACTCATGATTAGTTATTTGAACTTCTCATCCCGAAATTTTCATGGGGATTCTGTTTATTGATATCTTGAGTAGATGAAAATATGGTACTTTTTATGAATCCTATGTTGGTAACAGTTGTAAATCGTGTACCATTAATGACCTATAAATCGTATGCAAAATATTTCAGTTGAAGAATCCCTTAATTTTTGTTCGGGTTTTATGAATGATGCACATTAAATAATTAATAATATCAAATTCTTTGCAGGTATTGCGTTTGAATCAGTATTTTCTAATATCTATTTTTTCTGAAATTAAATCTTTATTACGATTCTAAAATATTAAAAATATCCATGAGTATAACTAAACCTATGGATGACAGAACAATTTTTTATTATAAATCCACCGCAGTAGCAGAGGAGTGTAAGTGAGAGCTACTAATGACACCATAATGCAATCACCGTAATAGACGGAGCATTATATTTCAAATTACGTCAATATAGGCGGTTTGTCACAAAAATCGAAATTCTTAGAACGATATAAATGATCTGTCAATATATGCGAAGTCTTAATAAACGAATTCCACGGTATTACGAATATGACTGATTGGTTCGACGTCAATATATCTTTTGGATAATTTTGCGTCTTATCAGCGTCTATTGAATGTAATGAATGGATCAATTCAATGAACCGTATAAAAGAGAGGACGACCCAAAGCAAATGTTTGTTACCGAATAATATTTCTATAAATGTCCTCATTCAGCTTTGTGAATGAAGAAAATCGATGTTACTCGTATATAGTTTATAGTAATATATATTACATACATACATACAGATATATATATATATATATATATATATATATATATATATATATATATATATATATATTAATTTTTAACTATTAACTTTTGATTGTACGGACCCCGTGCATTTTTGACTGTGATAACACGTAATGAAATAATATTAAAAAGTAAATAACACACTATTGATCGTATGTTGCTGGCATTTCATTGGGTGCATTTAATTTTTTTTCCCTCCCAACATTTCCACCAATAACCGTTCTAAATGTTCCCAAGTGTGAGAGTTAATATCTAAACTGTAAAAAAGGGGAACGTGCACCCACAAAGTTTTCATAATTATTAATATATTGTTTTACGCTAGCTTCAGGTGAACAATCTTGAAATGACTTTTATCATTCTGATAGCAATATATACGGCCGAGTCGTAATACGCATTTCGGAATGCATCCTTTTTGACCGGTTCCTCCTTTGTCTGTGACTGTTTTAGCTAGTGCATAGCGTTCTTGGAGACTCCAAACCTTCTACTAGATTACATAAACCTTTGTATTTTCCGATTAAAATTGAATCCAGTGACCGTTGTTGTTTTACTAAAATAGAAGCTACAATGCCCAGACATGAGCAACGTGTGGTTTATTCCACCAGATTTGAACGCTATTTGCGCAAAACTCGTTCCCTCCTTCTCTCCCCGCGAGAGAAGGTGTCCCAGATGCGAACCTTGTGAAACCCCAGAGGTGATTGTCACAGGTAAAGAAAGATGACATTTAATACTCACGAGTTGACTCCTGTTATTTAGGTAAGATTTAATCCACTTCAATAAATTTCTCTGAATTCCATAACCTTCAAGTTTTGCACATAATATCGAATGATTCATTTTCCTAAATGCTTTCGAAAAGTCTATTTAAAGGAGTTTACCTGTCTTCTTTTGGCAAACGCGCTACAAAGATAATTTTTATATATTATTAAGTTACTTATTTTTGAAACAAACCGAATTTACTTGTAGACAGAAACATTTGAAAATGTTAATAAAAAGGTTGTACAAAACGGATTCAAATAATATTGCAAAAGAAGATGGATACTGATAGGTCTATTGTTTTAAGTAGGTTTTTGTCACCTGATTTGTGAACTGGAATAATGTAATCAGTTTTCCATTAGTTAGGAAATAAACTTGATTTAAAATATTTATTTAATAAATACATAGTGAAAAACTTAAATTGTTACAAGATTTTTTTTATAAAAATAATTTATAGATTCCCTACTGTCATGAATATCACTCAAAGAGTTGGAATGGAAAGATTTGTGGAAAAGATGCTACAATTAGATTATTTTTAAGAAGCAACAGAGATGAAATAATTTGAAAATATTTCCCAAACGTTAAAAGGATAGTTATTCCATCATAACCAAAAAGGATACTTATTTTATCTTGCACTTTTAACATTTATAAATCAATCCAAATATAAGTAAAATCGTTGACAAAACAAAAACAAGCAAATAAATACATATTACATTATGGCATTATATTTGAACAGTCTAAAGTTTTTCACTTGATTCATCGTTTTTGGGCACATAAATTTTGTCAAATTTTAACCAAAAATTTTAAAAATGGTACCTTTTAGCCTCTTTTCTGGTTTCTAAGTAAAGATAATTGCATTCGGGAGAGATGTGTTCAGTGACATAAATTCGCGTCTTATTACCCGTGACGATACCGTGATGAGAACTACTAATCAGTTCTTCAGGGTCTCGGGTCTTGGATTAAACAAATAAACAAATTTATTTGTAGTAAATTTCTATGTGGGACAATTATATATTACATTTAACGACTTGAATGTGCAAGAGCGTTGTGAGGAGCAGTAACTGTTATTGTTTTAATGTTTGTATTGTATTTATTTGTATATTTTTTTTAAAAACAATGTACGCTTTTATAAAATAAAGTAAACTACATTAAAAAGTGTTTTTTTTTTCATTTATAAAGATTTTTATATCCTAAACTAGGAAAAATGAAACTTATCAAATTATTACACTTTTGCAGCGCCACGCTTTTTCATAAGTAAAATATATTTTCTATGAATACGATCGAAACGTAAATATTGCCTGTATGCTTTCTCGCTCACGCATATGCCTGAAGTTCGCCATGTATGATTTTAGACTAGATGTATAGCGAAAATGTGACGTTTGACACTTGTTTTCAATGACTTGGATATTAATTCTGTAGATTAAATTATTTTTTCGATTTTACATTATATTTAAACACGTGAAATCCTTTTCGTAGTAGCACTATTGCGTTTTTTGAAAATAAACGTATAAAGTGGTAACCGGGAATTCATTTAAATAGTAAAAGTCCCTAGTATTGATAAAACAATGCATTTTTCAACGGCAAAAAATCTGCTTGTCGATGTCAGATTTCTCAACATTTCGGGTATATAACTGAAAAATTCAAGTGCTGTTGTAATATGTAAAGGATAACGTACAAACTGTAATTTTCATCTATGTCCGTTACAATTCGTGGTTGGTCTGAACATTAAATTTTTATATTAAAATAAAAACACTAAGTTTTACTATTAGAAAGCAATCCATATATTTACTTGAATCGTGAAATATGTCTATGACGTTTAATGAAAACCTGTCAAGACAACATATGTACAAACATAGTTTACGTGATGTTAGTGTTACTTTCTAATAAAGTTAGGAATAATATATACTATCAAATTGCAAAAGTTGTACTAGTGCTAAATGTGACAACCATTCCTTGCACAAGCAAGCATGCAACCAATTGCATAGTTATGAAGTAACAAACAAATATTAATAACATTCATATTTCTAGTAATAGAATAGACAAGAAAAGAAGCAAGATTTTTAGGTTTCGTAATTTAAAAAAAATCTTAAATTATTTCCATTAATCCGTCCGCCCGTCCACAAAAAAAAGCTATTTATTTTTAAAGTGCATCATCGTGCATGTAAAGTTCACGCTCCCCAATGAGTCAGGTCTTTTAAAATGAAATTACGAGTATATATACCATTCTTTAAATTTCGGTTTCGAACGATTTTATGAGCGTTTTTCGAAACATCAAAAATCTCTCATTTTAAAACAGATTATGTTAAAATTTTATATAACGGCGAAATTTAATCATCTTGAAAATTTTTACATAAATGTCCCACTCTGTCTCTGAAAGTGCTTGAGTCGAAATTAAGAAAAAAAATGTTATTAGAATTTTGCCTAATGTTTAATGGAATACTACAGCGATTATTCTAAGCATACGTACTTTAAATCGTATGTACTCGAGTTTGATCTTAAGTATTCGAATTGAACGTTACTGAATACATTTATTCTACGTCATGAAGGCATTATATATTTCTAAATTAGCACGAAGGCATGCTTAGTTTCTGACTTATACTGTAATATTAATTTTGTTGAAGTAAACAGGACTATTTTTATATTTTTATAATACATAACACAATTTAAGTTTCTAAGTCAATTGAAAGCGGCTCAAAGATATTTAGTTATATACGGATAGACCCTTTTATGTTTTCGGTATTAAAGCTTTAAACGTTTACACTAATCCACATCTAATCTCCACTAACTACAACCACCATGTGTAACGTTATATCCAATACATCATTAAGTTTTGGAATAAATAATTAATTTCAAATTTTAATTGAATGAATGTAGATATAAGTTAATTTTTTATACTATCATTTTCTGAACTTGGAAAATTTATAAAATTGCTAGTCACATTAAAAGCCGAACCCTCTGTTACTCATTTTACCACCAATGTGATTATTACTGATGCAATTTTTTAGTCACCATTTAAATGAAAACATTATTCTGTAGAAATAATGCCATATTATTTTATTTTTTTGTAAAATTGATGTGGCATTATTTGATGCAGAATGGTACGTATTTGCCTTAAAAATAAACTAAGATGATTGAAAGTTAATTAAATGAAATATTTATTGTAGATATGGTTTCTCGCTTTCAGTTATATCTTATTTATTTTAAAATTGTCCTATCTTTTGATTTGAAGTCTTTTTGACCAGTAATGTCACATAGACCACGAGTAGTCTGAGGAAGTATATTTAGTTTCATCAAAATTAGTGACCTAGTTTGCTACTTTGATAAAATAAGAAATAAACTTATGTGTTGTTTTGACTAAACAATTTTTAGCCATGGATTTGGGACTTTTATAGAAAATTAAAAATTTCCAAAATAATAACGTATCTCCGATTGGTTGAAGTAATTACTAAATGGTAATGAAAATAAGCTACACACGTTAATTATATACGCTAATACTTATGGGTTAGTACCTACCATTCATCATTCCCATATTTGATGAAATAATAGTACGAATGTCAGGAAGATGACCTGAGCTGATTGTAGAATAAAATAGCAATATTTATTATGAGCTTTTCCCATAGTAATGTTTGATAAATGTGAATATTTAATGTCAGCAATTCCACCGACTAACTAGAAAAGTAGTCACCAGAGTTTTCTTTATGAAAATTTGGTGGTTGTTTAGCTGAGTTCTATTAGTACGTCAACCTTTATTGCTTCATATTGTGTCACCTGAACTTCAGAACTTTAAGGTATCATTTAAGAATAAGAAATTCGGAAGTTTTTAAGGCCTTATCGATTTGATTGAATAAAAATTTGTATATATTTGTGACGAAGATAATTTTTAAGATCCTCTTATTTAATCTAAATTTGTTTACAGTCTTAGAAGTTTCTAAAAAACATCAATAAATATCAATGGGATACTTTTGTTGCTGTCATTCTGTTTATTTAAAGACAATAAAGCGATCACTCTGATTAAGAAGAAATTCAAATTGATATTAAATCCATTTGTTAATAAAATCAAAAATTTCAGTATAAAACGTCCTTCAACATTTGACTTACCTATTTCTTCTCATCATATATTTTCACTTACATAAATAAATATATTTGCACATTTATACACGCCATGGTATTTAAGAAATATTTTTAAATATGTAACAATTACAAAGCTGGTAAATATAATTATATTTTTTTAATTATATAAGTGTTTATGTATGTTTTGTTATGATTTATGGCAAGATAATTTCTTTATATATACGATAATTTCTTTTGATAGTAATTTAAAAATAAACTATATTCGATTAGACAATCGTATATGTTCTTCATTAAAGTATTTAGCCTGAAGAAATTACAAAGATCTATTAAGAAAACTTTAGGCACAATTAATAAATTTTAATATTCCTCATGACGTTATGACTAAGATATCACACCGCAAGACATAATAAATATACATACACCATACAAAGCATTATTAGATGAGAATATAAGCCATATTATTAAAAATGCAATTAAATTTGTTTTGAACCACGACTTGAGTCAGCCGAATCCACATTTAAATAATAGCTGGTTTGCTCTCATAATTGACTATCGCAAAGTAAGCTCCGAACACAATAGGAATTTAATAGCATTAAGTCAGTCCAATATATTAGAAGACAGAACAATGCTATCCTTGTACATAATTATTTCAGTATACTCATAGAAATGATAATATATGGTCACACGACATATTGCGGTTATGTACGTAATTTATGAGAGAAAAAATATTCTGAAGTAAATTCGTATTCATATTTCTAGCATAATTTAGTAAAAGTAAAGAGAATGAAGTACAGCTTATTTATTCATTTTTACATCAGACATTTATTGACACTTCATTAATACCCAAATTGCAGCAATAACAAAATAAACAATAATAAAACACAAAAAGAACTTGGAGACATTACTATTCAATACAAATATATAACATTCAGCTATGCTAGCAAGAAGTAGGCAGACTGGGATGCCATGATATAGATCGATTCAGGATGGAAGTACGGCAAACAAATTACGGTCGTGAACTTTTATACATTTATTTTATATTATATATTTTATGAAAATTTATATGTAATATACATCATTTTTTATAAAAGATATAATATTTATAAAAAATATATCTAATATAGTATGGAAAAAATATATATTATCGGGCAACACTATGCAAACGAACCTGAGTAATGTTAAATCTCGTCGAATTTCGAGAGAATAGAAATTTATTTTATCAAGGATTAAGAAACATCGAAGGGAAGTAACCGAGATAGTAAGCAAAATATTATGACTGATAGGGATTCCAATTTCACTATAAATCGCTTATTCGTCCCAGATAATCTCTAGCCCACTAATTTACTCCATTCAATCAGAGCATGTTTAAACTGTTATGTCACAGATAAATATTTTGCGCATATAGTTTGTTTTCTTTGATAAGCTTTTAATTTTAAAATATTGTAAGAAGAAGGTAGTCGAAAACTTATAAGTTATCCCAACATATTGATAATTTTGTTATTTATTTTCCAAATTCATCGTTTATCCAATAGTGCTGGCTTAGTAATAGTATATTTACTTGTCAAGTTAACGTAGATTCAAAATAAGTGAAAGAATTAGACGAACATTAAATGGAATACCCGTAACATATATTTCGTTCACGTGAAACAGATTCTTTTTTGGTGCGGTATTTTATATTTTCATACTTGGCCTTGATTTTATAAGTTTTAAATATATTTGAATTCTGTACCCTCAACTTTTATGCAATTTCAAACAAAGGCAAGTTTTGTTGATGTAACGCCATATAAATGTATTCAAATGTACCAATTTTACTTCTTTTGTATCCTAATGTACTAGTTCTAATGTACCAATTGTGATGCGTATTTAAATAAATATTCTCTCCACGTTGTAACTCTATGTTACTATCATTTAATATTCTTTAATTTACATTCAGTTTTTTCGTACGTATCTTTTTTACAGTATTTAATTTTTTATACAGTGATTCAAAATATACATTAAGTGTTTCAAATAATCAAAATACAAATATTCAAAATACACATGAAATATGTCCACATTATCTCAATATTCCATATTCACCTTCAAAATCATGCTTTCTCCGTAGCAATGATTTTTTGTTAAATGGATCAATTAAAGTTTTTCTGTACATATTTTGCAATGATTTAATTTCAACCGTATTCCCTTTTGTTTCATTCCATCTATATTTTAAACAAGCCTCTCGTTTAAGTGTATATTTTTGTTGCTACTAAAACACTATTTTGTCATATTTTCTCTCTTTATTTTTTAGGATATTTTTTTGGTTACCGTTTTTCATAAGGACTCTTTTCATTGTATTAATCATATGTAAAAATCATTTTATTGCATCTTACTTTCTAGGCTTTCATACAAGAAAAGGAAAAACCGGAACCCATTTAAGATAATACATATTTTCACCATCTGTCTAACTGGTTCAGGTTTTTCCTCAAAAGTTGTTCGATGTTGAAATTGAACATTTTACGTAATAATAAAATATAATAATTTGCTTATATTTTTATAGTTATTATTCAAAAACCTATATACGTAAATTTTAGGACGGGGGAAGGCAGTTCCAAATTTGGTACTCTAATTTTTTTCAAGCGTCATGTGGAATATATTTTTAATAGGTTGTTTATAAAATTCTCAATTTCACCCATAATTTTTTGTAGGTAACTACTTAAGAATCGATTTTCACATATAGCGCCCGGTATGAAGTTTTATGAGGAATCAAATCAGAAGTTCGGAGCGTACGATATTCAGAGCGATAAAATAAGTGTAAACGTTAGGTGCCCTCTCCGCGCAACATTTCTGCGCCTTTTTAGAGTGAGACACCAATACATTTATTTGGCATTTTCTTATGGCGTAATCGCAATGACTGAGTGTGACACACATATGGGCATTTTTTTATGGCGTAATCGCAATGACGAAGTGTGATATAGTTTACTGTCGTTCGCTTATATATAGATGTAATCATTAATGTCGTTTTGTGTCTTCTGTCCTACAAAATTAAAAAGTCTCCTGTAATTTTAAATTTATAGTTTGACGTTACTGAACGTTTTTAATTATGTTGTATAAATTTTATCTTGTTCATTTATGTTTTTAAGGATTAAACTCCAGTTCAGTTATTTTTAAAATTAGTAAACTCCAGTTATTTTTAAAACTAGTGAACCTAAAATTATGAAAATAAAAGGTATATGAAGTTCGCCGGTTCTATCGATGATTCTAGGTCTCATTGTTTTTTGAGAAATTCAAGATATTTTCACACCTGTGAACGATATACTAGGCAATATATTTGCATGGTGAGAAATTATAAAGATATCTACAAATGGTTTAACAGAAAGGTATGTATTTTTAAATGTTTAAATGTAAATTTTTATTTATTTCTAAATCATTCATTTACCGTTCCTTTAGAAATCTCAATGCGAAACGATATAGAAAAGCAACAATCAAGTTCAAAATATCTAATGGAATAACAAGAATCAAATATAGTAACATTTGGACACTTCTCATTCATAACAAACTTATATGCTCGCAAAGTGATCGTTTATAAGATCAATACCACGGCATAGTAGGATATGTTGATATATATTCATTCGGAATGGAGGTAAGGCTAACAGTTTTTACTTATGAATGGCTTGCGATAGGATTATAAAAGAAGTGTTCAATATTAGACTGTAATCTTTAATTTCAACCCCACGATGGAACCAACTAGAGCCAATAACATAATTATGGCTCTTAGATACACAAACATGACTACAATCAATCATAGAGCACTTGCCTGGGTTAAGCTCAAGTAGACTTGCTTTACGTCATTCAACTACTGAATTAATATCTTACGATCATACTATAATACAGCGCGTATCCTTAGTTACGTAGCTTAGCCCATTTACAATATATTAAATAAAAACGATCAAAATACGAAATCCAGTTTACACAAGGCCGTATAATATACTCGTAGGTATAAGTTAGATTGGTAATTATTAAATAGTACGTATTGATACCTCTCTGCTACGTACGAACAGAAAAGATAAGAATATTGCCGAGAAACCTATCTCAAAAATCTGATTTAAGATAATATTATCATTATTACGATCCAAAATAATCTGGGAACCGAAATTTTTATCCGATTGGCCATCCGAACTAATTGTCATGCCGGATCATCCATTATACAAGCAAAATCGATAGTTATAGGACGTCTGATGTGTTGCATGTTGTCTATCATATTTTCATATTGACAATAAACCTTTCGATTTATCATAACACCGAAGGGCTTAGCAACGGAGGAAAGAATCGCGATGATTGCTGACCTCTGACCTACTTTCAGATTTCGGTATCGAAGTTAACCGCATCACTTTCAATCGAATAGGGTAAATCCGTACACATTTAAATAGAAATGTATTAAATATTGCTTATTAATATTGTTGCTGCCACCTTGAATGTCCTAGATAGATTAAGCTCTTAGGACAAGTCAAGCGTTATACTTTCTTAAAGGATGTCATTCACTTAAATCCAAACGCGGAACGTTTGTTAAAGCTGCACCACTATCATACCGGACTTTTACAGTTGCGACGAGTGTTGATACGTAGGACAGATAAATATACATGAAATATGTAAGCTCCCACTTTGTATATCAAGATATATACGCATAGAGCCACTATATGAGATGCACTGAAGGGCAGAACGTTTGTGGCGCTTATAATTTTTATATCGCTAGAAGGAATTATGCATAGACTTTCTTCGATTTTGAGTAAAGTACACGAGAGTTAACATGATGAGAATTAAATATTTCATAAACACGTGCCGAACAAGTTCGCTTTCACCGACGATGTAAACAACAGTTTCTTCGTGGATTAATTATTAATACATGATCAAATCAATCTTCAAACATTTGGGTCTGTATATCTTTTTGTATAAAAATAGGCTATTTTTCTGTTAACATGTATTCACAAAATAAATCTACATAATAAATGATCAAACTTAATTTTAAAAATTAACGACACCCCCATCTACATCGTCAATTTCAAACATATTGCTCCGATCGACCTCGGATACGGCAGAATGTGAAATAAGTAGTCTCGGAAAATGTCAAATTGCAGTTGGATTAATTTTTAAAGTACAGGCAGTTTAATTATCCGACCATAGAACTATAGGATAGTTAAAATTAATACTTAGAATCGAGTGATACAAACTTTCCCGTACGAGTGAGTGCCGACAATGGATCACAGTTGAGCCACCTTTTTGCGACAATGCCTCTTTCAGCATTCGTGGGCAATAATTCACACGTTATTACATTGAATATAATTATCCGATAATAACTTATACAACACCATACTTCTTACTGATAAAGTATACTTATTGCGATGTCAATAAATTTCAACTATACGCGTGGAAGTGACCCCGTATCATTATATTCATACCCATTACAAAATTATCATGTCATTCTATTTTACATATTTTTGAACGATCTAAATATACAAGAGTAATGGGTGGAAGCTACAGATAAAAATAATTGGTTCCTGACAAAATAAAGTATCATTTGTTCTGGCCATTTTCTAAAAGATGATTACAAAAGAAATAAAGAAATAAAGAAATGGCGAAGCTTTAACCCAACCGTATGTCTAATAGCCGACGTCTGTCAAACTGAAACACTTGTAAGTAGCTGAGGCTTGACATTTCACATGCTTTTAGAATTTCTTGAGAAATATATATACCTACAAGAAACATAATAATTTCTTTATCCATAAAATCCACTGTCCGTCGCTGGACATTTAGATGGGGTTTGTAAGTTTATAGGAGGAAGGAATTAAGCAAGAGAAGGGATACTGGAGAGAGTCGGGGAGTGGAAGAGAGCAAAAAATAAAAGGGGATGGATAGTGGAGGAAGTGATGGGAACCGAACAGATAACTACTGGTATTCGATCTGGCTAGCGATAGAGAAATTTTAAATTTGCCCGCCTGGCTTGTGACTCCTATCACTATTCAAGTAAATGTCGTCAAGCACAAGTGTTACAACAACTATATTTCAGCAGTAAACAGTTAAAACGGTCTACCATTTATTGTACCTAAGGGACAGAAATTGGAAAAAAAACTGATACCTTGATACCCCTAGCAAAATCATACTGAACGACAACTTGTTTGTTCAAAAATTATATTAGGTAAATGAAAATAAACAGTAAAGACGAATCGCACATAATCCTCTCCCTCTCCGTTCTCCCTTATCATACACTTTTTCCCAATTTTGCAAATGATAAATGACCGCGTTTTAAGATATATATATATATATATATATATATATATATATATAATATATATATAAATATATATACACGATTATTGTTTCAAATGCAAACACAATTGAGAAAAAATTACTTTGCCTATTATTTACGAATAAAGAATGAAAACGATGCCACAAAGATAAGAAAGAATTTTTGACCAACAGAGAGCCTAAAAGAGAATAATTAAGGTACAAATAAAAAAAAACTTTCCGCATCCACCTACTTTAAGGAAGTGATATGAATCATTTAATGGTAATTCAAGATTCACGAAAACATTTCTGAATGTCCTAAAAAAAAATTAGTTTTGCAAATATTTGCTACATTGTTCCTTACTATTGACGAAATTGAAATTAGGTTACAAATTGAATAGGATGGTACCAGCTCTCATAGTCACGTAGATTTTGAAAATAATTCACATGCGAAATGCTACTAACTACTCGAAGCTAAAGAAGCACTTGTCTTCTTAATTACTTGCATAAACAGTAATTTCAAAGGACTAGTTGTTTATTTTTGCTCAAAAAGCGTAAGTGGATAACAAAAATCATTGTTATCACTTATCAAGAAAGACTTTACGAAACTGATATGAATATTATGAGCGTTAACTTTTAACGTGTGCTCATCAGATGTAGCATTACTATTTTTATTGAAGTGTTGCTTGGACCCTAAAACATGAAACCCACTTTTGATCATCTGTGTGAAAACAGCCTGTCACGTTACTTTTGGATGCCTGCCACGTGGTTGGTAAGAAATGCCTTAATATTATAATTACTTTTACGACAACCAAAGCCAGTCAGTATTGTGGAGATACCTGTAAAAATTTATTGATTTACAAAAGGAAGAATATTTTAATTTGTTATTATGGGCAATAAGTTACATAAAGCGCTCATTGACTTAAAAAACAAATGGTGGAAGTAAAGTTAGCAAGCCAGCTCCTCAGCCAAGGCATCGCTGATGTTTTAGAAATTTGTAAAAATAAATTAAGAATAGAAGTATTCCGTAATTTGGTGCCACTGTTGAATTTATTAGGACTAGTGGTCGCCCAGTGGTCGAAATTCGACCATAATAAATTTAAATTATAAGTTATTTAATATAAATTATTAAAATATAATGCTCAAACATTATTAAAGTTCTATTGTCAAAGACTATATACTACTATAACTACAGATTTCGCCAACGCTGTTATTTCCTATTTAAAAAAAAATAAATTATATGGAATTCAAAAAGGAGAAAAATAAAGAATACCTATTTTAAAAAAAATTATTGAAACCGAACATGCTGTAAGATGATGCGAAATAAAAACATTATGTGGTAAAAAATGCTCTCCATTGAATAGCATTTTGTATCGCATATTGCGATAATATAATTAACGATTTAAAACTTCTCTGAAAACAATGTTTTTTGTAAAAAGTCTTTCATCGTTTGCTAAACGTCCTTGACCGTTATAATCGTAAATATAAAACCTTAAACCATCGAATGAACGGACTCTACTTGCTGCGACATACAGCAAGTAGAGTCCGTTCATTCGGCCCAAGTGTGAAAACTGGCCGATTCAATAAAATTCCAACCTTTTGGAATGTTTGTCCTTGAGACTTATTTATTGTCATCGCAAATGCAGGTATTATAGGAAATTGTGTTCTTTGAAAGTTAAATGGTAAAATAGTTCCAGAGTACGTTAAATTTATACGTGGAATCAAAATTCTCTTACTGCGTGCGGTCCCAGTTAAAACTTCGCAATAAATTTCGATGCATCAATTTGATGCACATTTTTGTTCCATTGACTAATGCGTCCTTAGTATTTAAGTTTATGATCAATAAAACTATGCAATTAACTTTCAATACTAACTTATGCGGTGGTAAACCACTAATAGACAAAGAATTTAAAAACTCTACCGGATAGTTATTGATGTCATTATCACAAATTATTTTATCATAGTTATGATATGTTCGCTGTTCACCAGGAATTTAAGTATATCAGTATTAATCAAAGTACAATCGTCAGTTGTAGGTGCTAAAATAACAGAGTTCAATATATTTTCTGAAAGTATGTTATTGGAAATATTTCCATACACCTCATCAACAATATTGTTTTTATCTCCTATTAATTGATGAGGTATTTCAATAACATTATTACCAAACTGAGGGAATTGTGGAGCCTTATCATTACCAATTTTTTTTAAGAATTCTACAAATTCCATTTTATTTGGTAAAGCTCTCATATTTCGAGTAAATGTAACTTTATGAAAATTAGGAAATTCATGCCAACTTGTAACACAATTTTCAATTAAAGTTCCACGTGCTCCATGTAGGATTACTGGTAAGATTTGCCGAAAATCACCGCACAGAAGTATAGTTTTTCCTGCAAACAATCCATGTTTATTATTTTCATCACATAGATCACGCAATAATCTATCTATGATTTTCAACACTTGCAAAGAACACATAGAAACTTCATAAATAATTATCAATGATGATGAATTTATGAAACTACCGTAGCTACTATTTGCAGTAATATTTAATACAGAATTTTCTAAAATGGGTATAGGCAATTTAAACGCATTATGTTGGAGGTAGGACACCTCCAAATAATAAAGTTGAAGCTATGCCACTGAACGCAGTTGGAATATAACGAAGATTAAGCGAATTTAATTTGTGAATTAATGCTGTTTGAGTGAATGTTTTGCCACAACCAGCGTGAGCGGTTAAACAAAAAACATTGGATCCACTATCATGATACGAAATGTCACGAATAACTTGATCAATGAGATTACGCTGTTCAATATTTGCACTTTCATAATACTCACAAAACAGCATCTCATGTTCTATTGTATCAATAGTATTTTCTTCTTCTATTCTCTGCGAGTATGTGGGAACTGGTACACCAAGAATTTGACAGGACAAATTATGAACATTCAAAATATCATTAATTTCTAATTGAGTTCTATTAAAGGATACTTCTTCGTTGTAAAGTCTTAGAAAATCTTCACTAAGATATACTTTATATTCATTCCATAACGCTAATGCATTGGCTGGCACATTTATTGCACAAATGTAACCAAATAAATTCCGCATTTGTTTTGGTGAATGTAATTCTTTTGATTCATTTAAACATTACCGCCATTCATTATCATTTGAAGCTATTCCGCAAGTATGGCACGCTTCAACAAAAGAAGGGAATAAAAATTAATTGTATGTTCTAACATCCTTGAATGATTTCGGACCACAGACATGTAATAAAAGCAATCGTAAGTGAAAAAGTTCGATATCTTTTGGTGACACTACATATATCCTTGTTATGATTTTATCACCTCCACGGCTTCTCTTCTTCCATTTATTTCGGGAAGCTTCCCACACATAATGCATAGGAATTTCAGTATATTTATACTCGCGTGCTGATGGATCTGATCGATTCGACTCAAAAAATGCTAATAATTTTGTTTGTCTTTCATTATCAATTACTTGACGTTCTTGCCCTTCTCGGAAGTATACATTCTGTCGACGCGGTAAATGAATATCAAATCTGATTATAGTATGTGACTGAAAATGCATTGGTAATTCATAGAGGCGCCATATGGCTTCTGTTGATCCGACATAACGACCAATTAAAAAATTGGTAACTTCATTAATTTCTATATTTTGAACTTGTTAATTTCAACCAGACTCTAGTTCAACAGATGCACTGTCATAGCCTTTATACACATATTTATAAATGTATTTGACACTTTTGACTGTAGTACATACTTCAACATTTATATGGCAATTAAATTTAGCAAGTAAATATGGATTGTATGGTACAACATACCGATTGTCAAGGCAACTACCACGAACTTCTGCATTAATACCATTATCACGTCTTCTGTATAATGGATACCCATTTAACGATTCACATGTAGTTTCATTAAATCGTTTTGGATACTCTTTTATACACTTTCCATCTCTCATACATACAGAATTAGGATTAAGTTCTCCGCATGGACCATGCATCACATCTTTTACAACATATTTATGTAATGTTGGATGTGTTTCAATGTGAGGAATCTCAGTAGATACAACTTTATCAATATCTATACCATTAACAATTTTATGTTGCTCATTTAAAGTGAGTAAAATGAGAGCATGAGGCAATCCTCTTTTTTGAAATTCAATTGTATAAATGAGTGCTTCAACTTTACCAAAGATATTATTTTGTATAAGGCCCTCTATGAATGCTTTCAACTTTGACTTGAATAAACGCACAATAATATCAGGTCTAAAATTAGCAGTTTCACCTACACCAATGTTGTTAACTTGAGCCCTCTATTCTCACATACATATCAACTATCCACTGCAGAAATAATTTTTTGTGAATGATGCTACATGCTGAAATCTTCTCTAATCCCAAGTCGATAGGCTGCATACTGAAGCATGGCTAATTTTTTTCTGGGTGCTCTTGAATTAGATATAGTTGGTACGTTATGAGGAATATTGATATGCCACCCAGTATCACCATTTGGAAAAAGTAATGGATGTGCTCAAGGGTCTAATGATTAATTTAAAATTGAGATATTTTTGATGATACTATTAACTTTTGAAAATTAAATCATATTTCGTTCAAAGGTGGCTCATCATCAACTGTACTAAATATTACTGCTACATCAGTTTGAACTGCATCATTGAAATGGCGTTGACTTAAATCATGATTTATTTTAATGAGCATACAAATTTCTTTTTTTTTATTTTCAACTCTGTGACAATGATGTTTCATTGCAATGAATGACCAAACCAAAGGATTACTGTGTTCCAATTCAAGAGATATTTTGCGCATTATATTGTTATTACATGTTTGATTAAAATGTTGTTGTAATCTATAATTGATAATATATGATTTATAGTGTCGACATCATAAAAATCGAATTGCGCACAACATGATGAGCGACCATATGCCGTATTTATTGACCCTGATCTGTGATAAAAACATAATGTTTTTGAAATGATACACTCCACTTGTAACTGCCCCGCAAATTTTAGCTTCTGAGCTAACCATAGCAAATGATGAATTATATTTGCGAATGTTTTCAAAATAATTTTTTGCCTTACTTTTGATTGAAGGTTCATTTGAAATAAGTCCATAATAAAATGATTTAAAATATTCATTTTGACTTAAGGGCAGTAATATTGCTTTACCCTTATGACAACATTAAGTGAATTCAGTCCTGTCACTTAAAGTCATTTCAGATTCAAAACGTTTCGCATTGCAAAACCTGCATTGTAAATCCATTAATCCACAATCATAACTATGAAAAAGTCCTGGAATTACATTTAGTGCACATTTATATGTATCTCTAAAAATTACTTCTTCATTTGTAAACTATTAATATTATTTAAATTTGCATTTGGTCTATTAATATGTATGAGAAACAAACTATGAATATGGCATTATCATAATTATGATTATTTTTGACATTCAGTAAGACTATGGACAAATAATATTAATCTCAGTTTGACCATAGACTTCAACCATAAACAAAATAGTACATATGTGTGTGTGTCAAACGCATGTATTTCTAATAAAAATCGATATATCTCTTACTATGTAAAAATATTAGCTTTCAGCACTCTTCTCCATATAAACTTTAACTGTGCCAAATTTCATACTCCTCCGGACGCGTAATTTTCGTAAAATGGAGTACAAAGGTTTTGCTTTGCATATTAATATTTTGGTTATTATTAACCTTTAAATTATGGTTATTATTAACCTTTAGAAAATTGAATAATATCTTATTAAATCGTAATAACTCTAATTTCAGATAAAAGGTCAAATTTTTTACTACTATATATGGGAAAATAACAAAGTTAAAGCACAATAACTTAGAAACTGTCTGGCAGATAAACTATAATGGAAAGCCAGCGGAAAAATAAAATTATGGACAACTAATATGTCAATATACACATATTGACATATTAGTTGTCCATATACATGTGTGTGTGTGTGTGTCAAACGCATGGTAGTATGTGTAATGTTTTCTTTATTAATTTAATGTGTTTCTAATGCATGATTACATAAAAATTGTAGCTTTCCGTACTCCTCCATACAAACTTTAACTGTGCCAAATTTCATACTCCTCCGTCCGCGTAATTTTCGTAAAAGAGGTACAACGTTTTTGCTTCACGTATTAATATTATGATTATTATTAATAATGTTACATTAAATGATAACAACTGTAATTCTAGATAAAAGGTAATATTTTTTACAATTATATATGAGAAAATAACAAACTTGAACTGTCTGGCAGATAAACTACAATGGAAAGCCAGCGGAAAAATGAATCTATAGAGTACTCATATGTCAATTGTACGTATATACATGTGTGTGTCAAATGCATGGTAGTGTGTGTAATGTTTTATTTAATGATTTATTGTACTTTATAAGCATTATTATTGAAAAATATTAGCGTTCTGCACTTCTCCTACATATAAACTATAAGTATGCCAAATTTCATACTCCTCCGTCCGCGCAATTTTCGTAAAAAGGGGTCCAAAGTTTTTGCTTCACGTATTAATATATAGATGATCCTTGGTTGACAGCAAGTCACCCCTTAATTTCAAGTAACCATTTTCAGTGACCGTAATCGCGTGTTTTCAGATGTTTGCGTGGTCGGTACTGGCTTCAAAACAACAAATATTGTACTTAATCTTCGGTATGTATTGTTTGTTGGTTAATGTGCTTTTAATAAAATTATTTGTTTTATTTTCGTTGCATTTTTTAGCTACTAATATAAAATAGTTTAAATTTATTTAATATTCGACGTTTTGTAGTATAATGCCTAATTCAAGTAATTAGATGGGTTAATAAAATATCTATTACTTCTCAGCAGGGACTCGCATCAAATGACATGATATAAATCAAAAGGTAATAAAATCAAATACATTGTATAATAAGAAGGTAATAAAATCAAATACATTGTATTCTGCAGTATAAACTTACGGCATGCGACAGATATTGCCGAAAAGTTAACAAAACAAAATGAAACATATTACACAACGTAACTCAATTTACATAGTAACGACTTGACGTCGACTTCACCGCTGCGAACTGAACATAAAAAATAACTGAAAAGTTAGAAGATGTTGTTAGAGAAGAGACACGCAGTCTTTTCATTTACTAGGCGTTTTCATCACGTCTCTGTCTCATTTCAGCCTCAATGCTAAGAAGGATAGCGAGATTTTCCGGTTTTTAAGGGACATCTCCAAAAAGTTAATAATTTCCTCACCCCTTTTATATCGTGTATTATTTACACCATTATATTACGTATTTTAATCAAAATGAAAACAGTAATCTCTAATATTCTTATTACTAAAATCATTCAAAAACAAGAAGTAAATAGCACCATAATACCAAAATAAATTTCTACAGTCGTGAGAGGCGTATTTTAATAACTCATACGTATATACCTAACAATTAGAATTAAAAGAAAATATGTATTTGGCTTCATCTTTCATTTAATTGAATCAGGAGTATAAAAAAGTAAAAAGAATAGTACTTCATTTCCATAAAATTAAAATTTTGCCGAAGTTTTTAAGAAAACTTAATAAAATTAATTAAATATTAAATATTTTTATTAACGAATCAAACCTAGAATCATTTTATGGCGGATAACTAGATTTTTAGAGAGAAGACATCTTTAGGCGGACGGATTTCCAAAATAAAATATGTCAAATTTTCAGCATTGATACCCGAAATTAATAATCGTAACGTTACTATTTTGAAAATAATATAATTCACCAAGTGAAATATCATGGCATATCTTGTTATAATATATAATATATGCAAAAAAACATATTTGTCGGCCTCATAGAGTACTTGGAATATCTTTACGTGCATGAAGCGCTATTCAGAATTCGACCTTGTTATAGTTGTCCTACTAATTAAATTTTTTTTATATGTACATATATTGATTGTTTATTACTTTTTATGTTCACACAATCAACATCCAAAAAAAGTTGCTATTTAAAATTTAGCATTTAATTTTGAGTGGGCAACGCGTTTGTAGACCTAACACGACGATTTGATAAATTCGAGGATGAGGATAAAATCGTCATATGAATGAGAAATTTTTTCCATTAGTTGCATATAAAAAAAATATTTTTCTGACATAGCATGAAAATGGAAATCAATTTTCGAATTATCTGTTCTTTTTAAAACCTCCTAATACTTGTATTAAAATCTATTTATAATTTTTTCATTTTAATACTTGTTGTATATGTTGCTTTAAAACTTGTGTAATTGATTTTAATACTTGTATTAAATTCAACTTACATTTATTTTTTGAAACGTTAGATTTCAATACAATTTTTTTGAAAAATGGTATCGTAAATCGTGGATAAATAAATATAAATTTGTTCAAATATTTTTAAGAGAGACAAAGTAAAAAACATACACTTTGCAAAGAGAAGTTTTTATTATGAACACTTAAGTAATGTTTGCAGATAATTTAATGATGATCATAGTAACAGGTGAGTGATTATATTTAATTTTTTAATTAATATAAGTAATGCCAAATTTTACATTAAAATAATATTTATTGAAGACTAATGATACCGAAATTTGCTTCTTTTTTATTGATACACAACCTGTAGTATATTAATATACCAGCTACGTTAATTGTTAAAGGACCACTAGACGAACATTTTATAAACACAAGCGGTATAAGTAATACCGCTTATGTTAAAAACGGATATCGCAGCATATTCAACGTATTTCAAAGAAAAAAACGAAATAACAAAAAAAAATCTCATTGCTGTTACTTCTTTTTGTACTTAGGGACGATTTTAATATAAACAGAGAAAGTGTCAAGAAGGAGAGCAAATCTTTTGTCAATCTTTTATCCAATTAATGCTCACTTGCAATATTCAGAAGGTGCCAATAAGCAAACATTATTAGAGGAAAAATTAATTTCATTTCAGTTACGTTCAATAGTAACAACTGCAAAAGACATAATTAGACTTACATATTATGAGTAGAAACTCACTGCCTTATGACTAGAGAAAATCTCAAAAGTCTTCAGAACCAATCTTTAAATTTTAAAGCTATTCTTCATGCAGAATATCGAACTAGGAATTAATGGCTGTAATCAAAAATAAATATTTAGAATTAGGAATAATATGACTAACATGTTTGAACAAACTTGGAATTCGGTTGACGAATTTGTCTGAATGTGGATGTGATCGAAACTTTTCGATGACTTATAGCCTTTAAAAGTTCCTACAATTAATGACAGCGCAAAAATTGTTTAAGTTAATTGAAATTCCTTTTATTATTTATTGAGACTTAAATATATTTACTCTTGATAATTTCTTTTTTTCAACTGCGCTGAATTCTGAATTATTCTAATGCGCTTAATTCTGAATTAATATCACTGTGTGCGGGAAGAATATTTTTAAGTAAACCTTAAATTATCCTATGAAGATTAAGAATGACGTGTTGATTGAAGACTACTCTTAATTAAAGCGACGATATTAAAAACATTATGTTGATATTTTGAATCCCAAAAGATTAAATATCAAGGGAAGGACAATTATTTTATTTATTTAATTTTAATGTTCAAGGATTTTAATGACTGTAATTTCAAATTGCTTTTTCTGAAGAATTGAATGGAGAAAAAGAAATGGAAATACTTCAAGTTAAGGGAATAAATCTCATTTATAAATAATAATATAACGGAGAATACATAGGGACGTGCGTGTGCCTGTATATTTCTCTATAATATATTCTCTATGTTTCTTTTATGGCTTCTACACTCACACACGCACGCACGACCACCCGCTCACCCGCATCGATATTGCATCTAGTTAGATGTTACTATACTAAAAAAGTATAGTAACATTTTTAAGTGGTAGGTAAGGTTAAAGTAAAGGTAAGTTTACTATACCAAAAAAGTAATTTTTATTTGATTTTTGGCAATATAGAACCATTTATGTGTATATATTAACAATAGTGCTCCTTGCTCGATCGTTTTTTATGCACCCTACGACATATTCAATAAATCAAAGAATAGGATTTCAAAAGTGTTATTAAAATTAATCTGGTAGTTTTTGTTATTAACGTTTGAATGCAAATAATTTTATTTATGCTATCGTGGCCATATGAATAATAAAACCCATTTTAAATTACATGCTGCCCAATAATTTGCAATGTTTTGCTAATAAAAATAATTCTTTTGCGTTACTGTGATCATTGAATTAGTTCAAATATTCGACTATGTAAAGTTAGATAATGCCATCTGTTGTTAAACTGAAGAAAAACAATTTTCACTATGAAGAAACAAATAATGTAAAAGTAAAAACCTTTCGAGCACAAGTAAAACTCTTACTGTGAGGTCTTCGTACAAATATATATATATATATATATATATGTATATATATATATTTATATATATATATGTATATATACACACACACACACACACACATATATATATATATATATATATATATATATATATATATTTACGTTAAAATTTTGAGGTCGTGAGTTTAATAAATATAAGTTTTTATTTAAATATTCTCTTAACATTTTTCAATATATTTCTAAATTACATCGGCACTCTAGAATAAAAATAAAAAATTTACGCCATACATTGAACTTAGAGATCAACATTTATTTCCCATCGAGTGGGATATGATTGAAGAGGTCTTTTAAAGGGCCATCAGAAATATCTACACTTTGCAGCGTATCATTCTCCCACCCTCCTATAAACATGCAGTAATATGCCGCTAATAAATTAAAGAAGTACGGGTAACTGATTACTTTTGTTTACTTTGTATAATGTGCAATATATTTACGAACATTTAAAATATTAATAATATTTGTAATAGTTTAATGAAATACTATGAACTCTAAAGATTAATTAAACTTTGTACGCGAAAATGTGTTCAGGACATTCGTGCTCTGATTCTTGACTATTGTTTAATAGCCTTATATTACGGAAAGTTTAACAAAATGTTGTTGCTTGAAAACTCAATAATTCTTAGTATCTCGATCCGGATAGATAGCTGGAATATTATAAGCACGGTTTAACCTTAAACCGGGTCAAGTATACCATTATCGAGCAACTGGCTTGTAAGGCAAAAAATGGGATATAAATTTGCATACAAGTCTCTTTCTCCGCACTTTATAAAGACTTGTCGTTGCTTTATTCTTTCGTTGACTCACACTCGATAGACGCACTCGATACACGAACGATGTCAATATTGCTCGTAAATTTCTATCTTCTCTGAAGTTTATAGGTACATAACATTCTTTGATGTTAACATTAATGAGATTTGTCGATATATTTGTTTACTTAATGTCATGTTTCTTATTTTTCTCTATAAATAAAACCATTAAAATATACAAGGAATGAAATCACTTGATAAAATCTTACATGCAGAGAGCTTGGCTATACTGAACGTAAAGATGGGGAAAATAACAAAATGTCCCCGATAATTGCCTGTAAATACCGCCTTATTTTATGCGCTACTTAATATCACTGCCACTTCGACGACACATTTCTCAAAGATTCTTTAACTATTGAAGCAAGAAAATATAAATTTAACTTACAATTTTCCTCAGACTTCCAAACATATCTATATGAATAGATGTAATTTTTATTAAGGGATCGCTCTTTGTCGGATCAACACCTACATTTATAACATGAGATACTCTTAAGAAGTTTTTAATGTTTTAATATTTGGGATTTAAATAAATATCAGTACAGTACGAGTAGTAAAATTAATAATAACATTTTAATTGGTACAACGCCTCAAGTAAAAATTATTTACGACCTTTTTTAGAGTTCTGCAATAAAACACTTCAATGGTAAAAACTATCACAGCCTCACCGTTGAAACAAGTTTAGATTTATTTGAACAAAATTTACAAAGAGATGTTTCATATGAAGTTGTCAAACAATATGTAACTAAACATTAACGTGTATTATTTTAACTTGCCTCTCCATGCACGTTAAGTGAATGTGACATTATTTCACCTACTCCATTGAGTGAGATGTCATTGTACGAGTATTAGAAATTTTCATTTTGAAGCCCTGTTTGCAAAATGTTGCGCTTTAAATACTTCTCTCCCCTCTCATTTTAAACCAGGGGTTCGAAAAAGTAAAAAAATCAACACTAATAAAATATATGTATTTGTTTACATTACTATACCGAAAAAAAAAAATTGTGTGCCATCAGGGGACGCCTCGCAGATGTGAAACGTCCAATTTTTTTAAAATTAAAATATTGATTTGAAACATCTAATGGCGCGTTTGGATGGGAGTTAAAACGTTTTGATGGCACGACGCTATGTATCATTCGGCCAGCTTCGCGTCTTGTTGACTTTTTCCTACTTAATTCTACCAGCTCCGCGTCTTATCAGCTAACAGTATTATGAAATTAAAAATATAATATTTTTATTTTAACGAAATGAAAAGGAAACAAATATTCAGATAGTTGTTAATAATAAAATATTAATTTAATTTTAATATTCTATTTTCATCAAATAATTTAACGATCTATTGACAATATACTATTGATAATATTTTTAATTTTATTATGCTGTTAGCCGAAAAGACGCGAAGTTGATCGAATTAATTTGGAAAGAGCCGACAATACGCAAAACTACCGGAATGGCACGTCGCGACGTGCCATCAGAACATTTTAACTCCCATCGAAACACGCGTTTACATGTTTCACATTAATAAAAACTTTTTAAGGAATAAAAATATTCTTTGGTTTTTCCTACTTATGAGAGACTATTCGATATACATTTTTGGGAAACTCAGGCGAATGAAGAGAGTAGTCAATATAATAATTAAAATGTAATAATAGAATAATTTTAATTTATATTTGAGATTTAGTTAAAATAGTAAGTATTTTAGATACTTTTTTCATTTTATTTTCATGTAACAAAAAAATTTTATTCTTGTACTTAGACAATAGGAAATACGGAAGTAATACCATAAAGAATAAAATGGAAATTAAACTAACAAATATTATATAAATAAAGTGGCATTTTTTATTCATATTTTTCTACCTGTAATAGCATTAAGAAATATTAAACCGACCAATTTTTTTGATTACCTGATTGAAACTCGTAATAACTGTTTAAAATAACATTGACTCAACAACAACTGATATAAAATTAGAGTCATTCAGCAATAACAAACATTTTAGTTTTTTGCCTTTAACGCCAAAAATACTTTACCCGATAATAACAAAGTAACAGGTATCTTCCATGGATACTAATAGTTTGCAATTTGTCCGGTTCCAATACAGTTTTTTTTGCATAATAATAGAAGGGACTTCCGAGCACCGAAACTTGAAGTCAATCGAACGTTGACCTCAGATTTTATAGCCCTTAAATCTGCACAAAAGTGCGTATATTTGAACGTACGGAACATACATACACATTTACTTCAATGTATATTATCGACCTTTGCTAATATTTATCGACCTCTGCTAACGTAATACTTTCATAATATTCATGAAAGTGCTAATACAATTATGAGTCTTTTCTGTAAATATGAATTAGATACGTCCTTCCTTCAGTTCTTCTTTCTACTCAAAAAGAAACTGTGTGAGTATAAAAGAATAATATTTCTCTTTTTTCTAGGTATGTGTAAAATTTTGACAACTGTTAAATTCAAATTATTATAAAAAATAATAATCACTAATCAGCTTCTGTGGTATATCTACCTATACCGAGATAAAAACTGTAAAAATATTTATATTAATAGAATATATAAAAGGATAGAAACACGATTTGGGCCGTGAGAAAATTGATAAAATTTTTAACATTTTTATTTCACATAAAAACTTATGTAGAGTAATGTGAGTTTACAACGATTTTTTGCAATCAATATGAGAGATCAAAACAGCGTGACATATGTAAACTCTAACCTGCTAAGCATAAGTTCACGGGAAAGAGATCACCGGGCCCGTCACCTTGCACACCCACCATCATTACCCTGTGCGAGTATTTCGTCAAACGACTAAATGCTCGTTGGACTGTGCATCTCCGTATATTTTTATGTTTGAATTTTATCAAAAGGAGACAGCATTATAAGCATAATAAATTGTCTTATTACCGTCACATTATAATATATCCCCGTCCACATTATTCATAAATAATTTGCATAATATGATTATATTTGCAAATTCCCGATTATATTATAGCTATATTATGCTAATTTTCCAAATTAGAGTTTTGCATGCTCACCGCTATTTGTTGCATAATCAATTGTTATCGGATATGTTATCTCGAAACTAAATGAATTTAATACATTTTGAAAGGAATCCAATAAAAATATAAAGGGAATTCCATTCTCTAATATAAAATAGTTTCAATTGTATATTATAATAAAAGAAATTGACATTAAATTAAAAATCGATTTCAATAAATTTTGGAATATTGCCCATTAAGATGCATGCGTGTATGCGATAATTCTTTATAAATCATGTGAATACCTACTTGACGTTTAACTTGAAATGTTTATTTACCTATTATTTACACAGTCATCTGTTATCGTAAGTGTGGGACAAATGAAATTTACAAAGGAAAAACAAACATTACTTTTAAAATAAAAAGTTTTTTGTTTCAGTTTTAAATTTTCGAAAAAAAAACAGAGTAAAACATGATTTTATTTCTTGAAATAGCACACATATTTTGGATAGGTTTGACATGCACCATCATAAATTTTAAAGCATCACTTTTGGTTTTTATTGCATTAATAAATAAATTACTTCTTACAGTAGTTTAGAATATAAATTGTTTCAAGCTGAATTATGAAAATGTGCGTCGAAGTAATATTTAAGAAGGGTATATTGCGTTATAATACTAAGAATTGTAAAATTTAAATTCGTCAAGAGAGATTTATAGCAGCACGCACTATTGATGGTGTAAATAAAATAATTTAAATACAAATGAAACTGTAAAATACGTCAAAATTCAGTGTAAAAGGGAGGAAAAAATCGTCGTAAAAATTTTAATTTACATCATATCCTTAATGGTCTTGTTACCTTGAAGTTGACATTAATAAATTTTAATGAATCATTACTAGAGTTCGGAAAGAGGAAATTTTATTTCAAATATGTTTCGCTCTGCGCACAGTTTTATAACTATTACTATTCAATTCGTATTCGTACATCAACAACGAAGTGGCGTGAGTAATACAAATAGATACGAAGCCCACAACGTATTAAGTACGAAGTGACGCAAAATGTATAGAATATGATATGATTGATTGACGTCACGAGCATTGACCTTAGTTGAATGGTCAGCTTAGTTGAATGGTAGTTTAATCAAAATTAACTCGGATCGAAGAAAAGTATGCAAAATCGAAAGATGGGCTGCGATAGTCAACTATTTCATATTCGGCAAAATATTGTTTGACTCGTTGCGTAAGATGTACACAGTGTTATGTCTGAATATAAAGATATATTGTACTCGAAGATAGCGCTGTGTAAGCATATGTTTATTTCATTATCCGCTGTCATTGTTTTTATATCCTAACCAACATTGCACGGCCTAAGGTCATCGGTGAAACTAGGTATGATACTGAAACTAGTTTTAAAAACAATATGTGAATGTTTTGAAATACATAACATTATTCCATCCAATGAAAAATGACCGGCACTCATGTCTAATGAAATATCAAGTTCTACACTACAATACAACACACTCCAATAACTCGTATTAATCCCAAGAATTCCAAAAACTTTATTTATTAAAAACTTTCAAGTCTTGCTACTGTTCACCTATAAATAGAATTTAAATTTCGTAGAAAGCAAAATTTATACTTTACAATACGTAATGTTATACTGTATAAAAAATATATTCTTTCGATTTGTAAAAAAATTCATGACTTTGTCGCCACATATTTTATGGGTTAATTTGGTAAAATATGCAGTTTTGGTGCCAATGTGTATAAACTGCACTTTATTTTGTTAAAAAAAGAATAAAAATAGAAATTAATTTATAATAATTTTCTGAATATTTAATTCACCCTAAACGTAATAGGATTAATCGGATTACGTTTAGGGTGAATTGAATATTCAACCATTTTTTAAATGTAGGAATTTTGAATTATGAAATTTATATTTTTTTCAGCTAATTTCCGAATTAAGTATAATTCGTATTATTATGAAGTCACCATTGAATTACGTGAACACATAAAAAATTAAATAATTTTAATTTTTAATTAAATTTCCCCCTTTTCTTCTCGGAAACTATAGAGCGTGAGGTGGTTAAAAAGGTCTCATAAAATGCAATCAAAAATAATATCTTGTATTCAGTTCTAATAGTTTCGCTTACAGCATCTCATTCGCATGACATGGACCTCTAGTGATATTCGGTATAACCGCTTCTCACTCTCTTTGTGTTTAAATAACGTGCATAAAAAATCTGAAATAAATAACGATAGTAATACTTAATGACTTATACTTAATGACTAACTTATTTCGTAATACTTAATGAAAGATATGTGGGCAAGCAATTTATTTGTCATAAGCATTTGATTTATACATTAGGCAATAATTTACAGACGAAAAATTTTATCAATATTTATTAAGTTATATCAGTAATAAATTTAAGAAAAATTATATGTACGCTCATATGTTTAAATTTTTGTTGATACCTAAATATGGACTTAACCTTAGTGATGAGAGTTATGCTCACACTTAACAGATTAATTTAGTTTTTCTTTCAATGCAAAGATCATTACGATATTGAAAATTTTTTTAAACTTTTTTACTAAGGAAACAAAAATCCGACTCGCCTAGATTTAGTTCCTAACGTTTATAAAGCAGGTAAAGATTGCGACAAACAACACAGGTCCATATATTTGTAAAATTATTTTTTGTTTATTTTGTATTTTCATTATAGTGATGAAGATACAATATTACGTTAACATTACAATATTACGTTAACATCGTTTTCAAATTAAATATTAGTGGGTAATCATGAATAATATCGAAGTGAGCATGTATGAATGTAAGTACGAATGTGTGCTTTCTAATGCTTACAACATTTTAAGGGAGCATCTGATTGATTACACACTTTTTTATTTAATGTTGCTCAGCCGGATAAACTGAACGATAAGTTTTCGAGCTCCAAAAATATGACTCCCCCACCCCTCAAGTTATACCAACCTATATTTTGAACTAATATTCAACAAAATTATATAAACATTTATATTGGATGCAGACCAAATGCAGACTATTCGTATATATTTGTCAATAAATGGTACATATTGTTTTCAGTTATAATCGGAAAAAGTATTTTTATTATTTTTTTAAGTTTCGAATTACAAAACCTTTGGAATAAGTTGGGTCGCTATGTACTCATTCAAACACCATTGATTTCATAGCTAATCCCTATCTTATGTTAATCATAACATGATAATATAATGCAATTTTATATTTGTATTTATTTTATACCAATATTACATTAGGTAAATATCCTTCTCACTTGCAGGAGTCCATACTCCCATCTTCGGAGTTGACATATGAAAAACCAAGACATTTTATACATTGTTTCCATTATTTCTCGACTAAAGATCGTCCACGTGTCAAATTTCAATCTTCTTCAAAATTTTGATTATAATCGCGCAGTCAGCGAATATGAAAATTGTGAAATTGTGTTTACTCGTATAAATAACTTTCTCTTATAAATAACTTACAAAGTAAGAAGGGTGTGAAAGTGACACAAACGTATCACTCAAGGTTAGTAACCTTATTCGATAACAAATTCAGTCCTACAATGTTACACAGTGCAAACATATGAGGATTCAAGAATATGCCAAGTGGCTTCGAGAAAACGGTAGCGTCCCTTTTTTCTTCGACTCGGTAGAAGGCTTCGTGCTCCCATACATCATAATGTAAACAAAACAAATTATAACGTTAACATTTTCCACCACCGTTGGTTTATAGCAAGAAAGCAAACTTTTATTTTAGGTTAGTTGTCTTAATTTGATTTAATGCATCTAGCGGGTTTTATTCCTTTTGTCCTGTTCCACTTAGGACATAGAATTGGAGAATGTCTATTTTCAAGGATGAGTATGTACATATAATAACTAACGTTCATTAAAATGGGAACTTCGGATGAAGGTCCAATTTTAATATGAAGTCGTTTGTTTTATCAGCAAGTAAAGTCATGTTTATTTTACGATTTTATGTGAGAGGTTCATAAGTAAATTGTACATTATAGATGATATAAATATATTGTTAAATAATATTGCTTCGCAATACTTTTACATATATTTCCTATTTTTGCTTTGTTATTATTAAAAATTAGGTTAGGAGACAATACTGCGATTTGTTTGAAGGAGTTCAAATGTGGGTGAATTAACTTAACTTGTAAATGTAAGACAAACGCTATATATATATATATATATATATATATATATATATATATATACATATATATACATATCAAAAGTTAATATTAAATATTACTTAACCCATAAGATATTAATATAGAATATGAATAGTTTTAAATACCGTTTCACTCACCTCTATTATTATATATATATATGCATTAACGAGGCCTTTCAAATATTAAATACGTTTTAATAACTGCCTATTTCCTGTAGTTTATCAAATTCAATACACCATCCTGTTGCACATAATGTCAAAGAGGGCCAATATCATATAATATAAAATATGCCAATAATGAATGAAAGTTTCATAAATATCTGTTTAATGGAAACCTATTTTTAATGAACAAAGTACAAATTCAACAAAGCCTCCTTTGGAGAAACGTGATACTATGTATGCAATATGTTAATTTGAATTCTATTTCAATTAAACTCATGACAAAAAATGCATAAATAAATAAACATTATTATTTTTGGATTTTTAAACTATAAACCAATATTAAAAACTTTGAATATCTGAAATTTTTTTACGAATATATTCCCTCTTTTCGATTACATAAACCCAAAAATTGCAAAAAAAACCAGCTAATGTGTAAACGCAGAGAGTGTTTACACATTTATTAACATTTTTATTTTTCGATTACCGACTAATCTTCCTTACAAAACACAAGTTATGAATTAATATTTGTATATTGCTTGAATCAACATTAGTAAATAGGCATGCTTTTAAGTGGTAGTTTGAAAACCCCTTTCACGTACCCCCATTTTTTAATCCAATTTCATTTTCCACAATAATATCATTAACTTTATCTTTATTCTCTATTTTGTCATGGACTTCATCTTATCCATTGGCAACGACCTAATTCCTAATAATACCGCCCAGGTACATGTATTTGTATATCAGCGACTTTACTACTTAACCTTAAACCATCTCATTATGAAACTTCCAAACCGTGACCGAGAAGGCGTCAAATTTACATGGAAATTTCACGTAGATTAAGGAGGCAAATCTCACCTTGTCCTTTGTCGAGTGGGAGCACTTAATGCTATCGGAATAATCTCAGTGATACTCAAAGACGTTTTTCGTGCAAAAGAATATTTGTTTTTAAACGGGAACGAAGAAAATGAAGATATGGCGCAAATTTCCTCTCCGTGAGAAAATTTCCGGCCCTAAATAGCAGAAACACCTTACATATTTTCTATAAGAGGAAATAGTATCAATTTCAGGATATATTCAGTAACTTGTAACCAGTAATGGCGTGGTTTTTATTAACATTTAAATCGCAGCTCAAATTGACATAATTTTGACATTGCTTTCAGAGTATTAGCTTCCGTGAGAATTTCAATATTTTCAATTCATATTCTTGATAATCCCCCATCTAATAAACAAAAAAACAATCAATTTACAAATTCATACGTTTTGAGATCGAATAGTCGAATGCTGTTAACTATTTGTACCTGCCAATTCATTTGTGTAGATAGAACGTAACGCCATCTATTACATAAGCATAACACCATCTATTGCATTAATTATAAATGTATAGGTTTTTAAGTATATGCGTTTTGAATGTTAAATTGTTATATCTTCATTTTTATTGGTTGATTTTGATGAAAAATATTATATGCTACACCAGATTCAGTAGTATCCAGGGGTAAAAGTTTTATCGAAATCGTTCGAGCTGTTCTTGCATGTTATGCTAACATACATTCACAGTCATAGACAAAAAGACAAAGATAATAATTTTAATAATTTAATTACAAGTACTGACAACAGATACAAATTTTAAACAAATTGACAAATACATTTATGTGTCGAAGACCACAAATAACAACTGATGTCTTCCCTCATGCTTCTGCCTCACGTAATTACACATTTCCCACCACTCCACGCTTCACTTTTGGCCGCGCACAATTCGCCAATGTATGTTCGAATAGAAAATTTCATTGCAATATTTAAAATACACGTAATCTCATTTATTTATATATATATATATGTACATATAACTTCGTATAATATTTACGCGGTAAGTAGATACTTTTTAACTGTTGTATTCATGCAATACAAATTAAATTTCAAAATATTAAACTCACGTATCTTTAGACTGAGTGAATCAATTGCAATTATAATAAAGACTGATAAAAATTACTTCAAGACTTCTGTGTTTTTTCATCCGAATACTAACTAAAAATACTAACGTAAAATGTATTACTGACCTCAGTAATTTTTACGTTAGTACGTATATTGTATATCTGATACACCAATCCCATTCAGTTCTTTTAGACAATATCCGACGTAGTGGCCAATATCAGCTATCCTGGATGGGGGTTGCCAATCGAGTCTCGACCTTGTTTAAATAAGTTATGCCACTTGTAAGCCATGTTTCTACCACGGCATTGATCTCCGTAAATAACTCCCATATAACTCGTGATGGTTTGAGGAGTTTTTCCTTACTTGGTGAGGACTTTAATCAGAGCGCGTAGTTCGATTTCCTCCATGTTCGCAGTTCAATTCCAAATTTACTTCTTTAAGGAATGATTATTAATTAACGAATGAAGTTAGGGACTTGACATTTGACTTATTTAAATCTATCTAGTTTCTAATTTAGCAGTATGTAAAGAATTCAAGAAAGACCGTATCCCACTTCCCTTCCTCTTCATTTCGCGGACTTTTGGACCTCCTTTCGTGTATGACCCCAAAACTGTCATCCCAGCAAATTGTTTTCTTTAGTAGCAAATATATTTTAAAGATATAGTTTTCACTACATTAACTCCATCCAAATAGAAGCCTAATATTTTGTAATCTATGGTGAAATATTTCACGATTTTAAGCTAATATTATAATATCGAAGAAAACTATTAATTTTACCGAACTTTGTCTAACAAACATGTTTCCCGTAATGACGTATCTCTCACAACGCTAACGAATAGTTATCTGAATATAATTTTTTAACTAAAATTGTTATCAGACCAAATAAAACATAAATGAACTGCAAATTGTAAGTTGACCATGGGACACTCAAATACTCCACAATTCTAATTCCAAGAATGTCGATCTACACAAAAATAGATCGAAATGAGAAACCGAACGCATTTTGAATAAAGTAATAAATAACACAACGCAGAAAATATTGGGAACCATAAGTTAATAAATAAATATTAAGGAAGGTGAAATATAAAATAATGAACACTAACACAAGTGTGTAAAACAAAAAGTGAAAGACGAAATATGAGTGTGCAAAAGATATCCGTTTAGGAGATACATCGCCTAATTTTTCTTCACTTTTTCTGAAATAAAAAATAAGCAATCAAATAATGAACTGACCCATCAATTCGATATTAAATGATAGCAGAGTAGATATACCATAAAACACGGTTTAACCAATGAAGTTTACGCAATTAATACTTCTACTCGAAATTTTATAACAATTTAAAATATAATCGTTTACAACTATCGTTCTCTAGTCTCTAGAGACGTAGACTATAAAATATAAAATAAATTAAATTGCCTAACCTGCCAAAACCTGTTTGATATCGCGTATTTTTTGCCAGAGTTTTAAATATCAAAAGTCGAAACAGTGTCAAATATTTCCTATAATTTGTAACATCAACGTGTAGCAGAAGATCAAAAATATTTTTAGGAAATATTAGTATTGCGTTTTTTATACACCCGAATACATTTAGTGTAACCGAAACTACTTATATATTTATTCAAAAATATGCGATAACTTCCTAAATATTGCGCGTTTGTAGAAATATGTTTGAATACTAAATGACTTTTTTATAAAATGACTTTTTTGGCATGATTTAAAAAAAAATACTGAACAGTTTCGGTGTACACTGGATAGGTTCATAAATTGCTATAACAACGCATCACGGAAGACAACCGTACTCGTTTACAAAATGTCTTTTTTTATCAGTTTTCACTAACACTAATATAAATTAAGTCTACGCAAAACTTAAAAACTTGTCGAACAATAATAATTTTTTTATACACAAAAACAAACGTTAAATTATTCAATCCTATGATTAAAATGAAGATATTATGATTATATTATAGATTAACCCCAATTGATTCTCTTTAGTTTCGCTCTTCTTGCATATTCTATTATATTATTAAATAAAATCCTGATAATGTAATACTCGGGTTTGAGACTAAAGTATAGTTTTTATTATGAGCGTACGTGCGTTTTTATATTGACGTGCACTGGACCATTTTTTTGGCTTATATAAGTTTTATAGAATTAGAAATTATGGATTCATTGCTTTCTTCTCCCAGTTCATTGAAGAACTAACGCCAAAATATTGTGTTATTATCTAGTACTGCTTCAAGGTTAACAAATAGATAAACAATCCTATTATTTCATTCACTAAGGGAATTTGGTTCAAGAATGAAAATTTTTCGAAAATTTCCATTTAGTCTAAAATTTTGCGGTTTAGTGTACGAATTACTTGTCTTACAGATTTTATAGTAAAAAAGAGATCCCAAATCAATGAGGTTCCTGCCGCTCTTTTTATACATTGATTGTCATATCAAGATATTCAGCTTATTTTTAGACAATAATAAATATAAAATTGAGAATTTTATGTTAATACAGTAGTTTTTACGTAAAAATTAACAATTTTAAAAATTCTTTAATTTTTTTACCACTTCCATTGTGCAGAATATTTAATCTCTACTATTGTATCATCTTATGTATAAATGGAAGAAGACTTCCAGTATTACGAACTCATCAATCGGAATTCGCGAAACAAATTCCATGTCGTTGATATGAAATACATAACCGTCAAGGAACATAAAATAAAGTTATTTAAATATATAATATGCTTTACTAATTTTTTTGCTCTGATGACTGATGCTAAATTTTAATTTTCCAAGAAATTAAATTAGTTCCTTTCAGAGAATGTGTTTAGAGCATTTGTTCAAAAAGATAACATAACTCACAAATCTTAGCTAATAGTCAATTTTCCATAATTATTTAGACTTACGACTCGAATTATTGTACTAAAGGTACTCCAATTACGGCAATATTGAAAAGGCATAAGATGTCATACACATATAATGTTGCATGGACTACATATCACGAAATTGGCAGTCGGAGTGACATCCAATATCAGAATACGTTTTCCATCCTTCTGAGTTATTGGGTGAGCAATCTAATTAAGATTTTCGTTCACGATATCAACCAATGAAGAGGTAGGATTTGCGAGTGAAGGTACCAGCTAGTTACATTAGTCAGGAGGTCGTCTTTGTTGCTTTAATTTATGAAGCTTACAAATATTTGGTCCCGTGAAGTAGTTATGTCTCTCTATTTTGTAAAAAATGGAATTAGAAAATTGCACCGCAGTAAAAGTATTTGTTTTTTACATGTGTTTAAAAATGAAAACATGGTTTATGTTTTCATTATTTATACTTTACTATTTTTATTTAAGTATACTTAGTTCAACTTAAAATTACATTGAAAGTTAAACATTACAAAAATTCAAACTTAGGGTATTTTTAAGAGACTTCAGTTGGACTGGCATAATTTTCACAAGTCTGTAAATGAGTTTTATTTATATAAAGAAGAATCGAATCGTTATTTAATTAATTCCAGTTAGTTATTTAATTTTTTATTGTCCAAACTTTTCGGGATTATTACCTATTGGAACTAAACTTGCTTGTTCCGTTGCACATTATCCGTTAAAAAAGAAACAATCTGTAGTCATTCGGATGCTTTCTTTGAAAGGGCATATACGTTCATATATACATAACAACACACTCTTCGAAAATACTGTTTTTCTCCTTATATATATTTTAACATTTTATGTGGATAACAAAGTAAGGTTTTATAATATTCCTGAACAGAGAGGATTTTTGTTATTGAATGGGGTAATTATTTTATATTTCAAGATTTAATCCAGCAAATTTCTTGCAAAGATTTTGTACTTGATTTTTAGGTGAATGCCACTACAAAAAATAAATTCATGCCCAAACATTTTTTTTTCTAAATTTCAAACCACAGTTATATTACCAGATAATACATATATGGAAAAGTGCCTAAAACTACACTAAATTAAATTTGGATTCAACTGATTTATTAATATTTAGAAAAGTTCTCAGAATTCTATCAAACAAATTTAATATTAATATATGGTTCATAAATTAGATCTGTTTTTCACTTTCCTATATTACCAGGTAATACACATATGGAAAAGTGCCTAAAACTTTACACTAAATTAAATTTAGATTTAATTGATTTATTAATATTTAGAAAAGTTCTCAGAATTCTATTAAAAAGATTTAATATTAATATATGGTTCATAAATTAGATCTGTTTTTCACTTTCATATATTACCAGGTAATAAATATATGAAAAAGTGCCTAAAAGTTTATACTAAATTAAATTTAGATTTAATTGATTTACTAATATTCAGAAGAGTTCTCAGAATTCTATCAAAAATATTTAATATTAATATATGGTTTATAAATTAGATCTGTTTTTCACTTTTATATTACCAGGTAATACATATATGGAAAAGTGCCTAAAACTTAACACTAATCTAAATTTAGATTTAATTGATTTATTAGTATTTAGAAAAGTTCTCCGAATTCTACCAAAAATATTTAATATCAATATATTTGGTGGGATTCCAATATCTTTTATTAAAGAATCATAGCTTCTTAATTTTTTAAATTTTATGCTAGGATTCTACAATATGTAGTCTCAGATGTAGTGTACCTTTCATAATTCACGGTTCTATTATTTTGACTGATACTTTCTGTGAAAAACCGACCTAATTAATGAACCATATTTTCTATCAATATTAATGTCCAAACTTACCGTAACTTAGTTAAAAGTTATATTATTTAAAGTATATCTTTAATGAAAACAAAAATTAATCAATTGTACCTAATAATTTAATATTTTCATTGGCATACTTAATGGTTTTCTAGAAATTCTACTGCAAATAACACAAGGTAATAAAAAGGTTATAACTTTGGAACCATTTAATTACTTATAACTGCAGATAAAAAAGATTTAGAGATATGACATTATGAAATATTTCGAGAAATATTTCGCGTTCTTAATTATGAACATTGCGGTATATAGAATAAAAAGTTTGATATAAGTTTGTAGTGTAAAGGAAATGTGCGTCAAATTGTTTTAGAATAACTTCTATCGGTAAACCATCCATAACTAAAGTCAGTTTACATTTTTTCCTTTCAAGGTCACTAGAGTCTTGCTAAGTATACCGTAAATCGAGAATATTTACATTTTAACAATATATTTATAAAGTTATCACTTTAGGATAAACATGCTCATAAGAACCGAAAACTCCATGAAGTTTTAAAAGTATATGTTGTGTCCTGTTAATAATGTCACATGGTCTCTAAAATTGTTTTTCAATAATTCCAATGAAGCTGTGCCACCATTTTATAACATATATTATGACAACAATACATATATGAAAACAATTGATGATATTAATATCAAAATATGACATTATCGTCAACTAATAGAAAATTAATTTGGATTTAATAAAATCACAAAAACAATTTTCCTAATACAAGTTGTCATAAAAAAAGGATAGAGCAAAATATCGCGACTATTCTTCCAAATTTAATAGTAAAATACTTAGTTCCGTTGGTTATTAAAATTACAAAGCTGTGATTTACTCCACATAAGAACTCAATGACTTACAGTAATTATACGTAACCTGAAATAGCTATACAGATAATAATAGCCAAATTGCGGGTAGATTTGTACTTTTTTAACCTCACATCTTGATTATAGAAAAAAGGAGTTAAGTTATTCAAACGCATATGATATATATTGTAGTACAATCGAACGCAAAGCATTCCCACTATAGCTACACCTAATCTTAACGATGTCAACCAAAGGATGAAACATAAAAACATGGTAAGGTCGTGTGGGAACACATAAAATATAAGGTTCTGTGTGGGTCGATATCTCCTTAAATTGGTGATGGAAATTAATGGAAATAAATTCATTTAAAATTCTGTCAAAATATGAGAATAATAAGTTTTTCATGTTTTTCCATCTCATATTCGAATAAGTGGATGGGGTTTATTGTAGGTAAATATTAAGCTTATTATTTATCAAACTGAAAACAATTGGAATCTCAATTTTTGTAGTATACCTATCCCTTATTATACACCTATAATAACTCGTGTTAATTGTAGGTCACTAGGTACACCAATAAATTTGCAAGGTATAAACTTGCAAAGTTTCATATAGGATCCCAGAAAGAGGTGGGTAAACAGATAAACCGGCAGACAAATAAATGGTCAAGATGATAATTTTTACAATTTCCTAATCCTAAAGAGGAAAACTTTGGAGGTTAAGGTTTCCATGAAATAATGCTACTGTTTGCATCCACACGTTTGACGTGGAGAGTACCTTAAATAGCAACTGAATTACTTATTTAAATAAATGCAATCATTTTCTCTAACACACAATATTAATACCGTTTACATTTTCATTAGAAAATATTTTGATAAGAACTTAAGTGATAATGAAAAATATGTTACGGAAAATGGAGCAGTTTTATGAAAAACACTAATGAGAAAATAATTTATTACTCTTGTTAACTAAAAAATATTCATAGAAATAATCCAAAATAACTTTCGTTATACAATTTTCATTCGGTTTAAAAGGTGCAATTTTCAAATTTTGAATAAAAATAATTTTTTAATTTGAAAAAGCATCTCTTTTAGGATCCATTAACTATTTTAATAAATCTACTTCTAAAAAAACAAAATTATTGATAATTTTAGCACTCATCTTCAGTCAATGTTTATAAATATCCATAAATGCGAACAAAAATTTACACAAGGAAAAAGGGAACAATTATATATTACTTCCAACAAATCACGTTCACATTGCTGGGTGCATGTATACCCTTTTATCACCCAGTATCACATTCCAAACAAAGCATCTCCAAGTCTGGTATTTATCCGGGATTCCGTATTTACGTTCTTTTTAAGATTTATTTGCATTGTAATAATTCGTTTTTAACGAAAATATTATGCGACATGTGACCCTAAAGTAGGGTGTACTAACTCCATTACAAAATGGACGAAAATATATACTTTAAAAATAATGTGTCCATGGAATCGAAACGAAGTCGACGAGGTAATCCTGTTGCAGCTTTTGGGTCACTTTTTAAGTAGGCTCCACCGATAAGAGCGCAAATGAGAAGCAATATCCTGTTAGCTGATGTTAGCCGATGAGGTTGGGACTTAAGTGTGTGGCTTTCACCTTGTACTCGTATTAATTGTAGGTCACTAGCAACAATACCTGGCATAACCTTGATGCAAATATTCCTTTTTTTCAGTGTAAACATATTTTATGAGGCATCGAAATAAATATTTCAATAAACTGTAATATTGTTTAAAGCGATTTTTTTTAAAGAATATAATTACATTTGATTCCCAGCCCTTTGTGTAATATTATTAAATATTTATATATATATATATATATATATATATATATATATATATACATATGTACATATATATATATATATATATATATATATATATATATATATATATATATATATATATATATCTTACATATAATTTAAATACTTCTACTTATAGACGTTTTTCAATATCACTCTTTTTATACGCGAAAAGATCGAAGACATCAAACCAAAACATGCCCTTTTGACTATTAACAATTTAATCTACGTTAGATGCTCCTCCAATCTATTGACGCTCGATAAATATGCACGGAAGTTATTTAAACTATATACGCAGCTACTAATACCAATCAATGATAATTATATTTTATGAATACTTTAAATTAATTGAAAACTTAGGGCAAAACTTGATTGTGAAATCGATTAAAATAATATTTTTATTAAAATAATATTTATTTTATTGCCTGAAAAATTTAAAATACTAAAGATTATATTGTAAAACAAAGTGCCCTTATGACATAGTTTTAGCCGTTCGCCTATCCGTCCAACTGTCACATCCCTCATGATTTCTATAGTTTTAAACCTCTATGAATGAAATATTGCAAGTAAATACTTCTTACAAAAATATCATTTAATACGCAAATATAAGCAACATTTTTTTGCCATACTTACCCTTACGTGTAATTTAGAGACGCAATTTTTTTGCATATATTTAAAAGGAATATAATTGGACAGAACTTTCAAAATGAAATGAGGTATTATTAAACATTATTAGGTTTCCGTAGCCAAATATGAACCCTCGCTTTTGCCAGGTCAGTCTGTCTGTCTGTTCGCCTGTTTATCACCATCGTATTACTTGCCGATTATAATTTGGGTTATAAAGCTGAAATTTGCTATGGTTATACACATTTTCAACGTGTATAAATTTATGAATTAAAAATTGTTCAAACATTTTTTTAGGGAAAAATAAAATCACCCCCACGTGTAAATTTGGGGTGAATTTGTTTTTCACTTATTGTGTATTGGTATCGTTGAATAGATCTTACAAAACGATAAGTGGTACTTCAGGAATACTTCTTTTGATACAGCAATAAGTTTACAAAATATTAAGCTTAAAATTGGTCGTTTTTGTTAGAATGGCCTGCCCATATCTCAATCTGCTAAACCTATTTTTTGTCACCTGAAAAGTGTTCAACATGGTAGTTAATTACTACTAACGAAATGAAAAAGAAATATTTTCTAACAAAATTAAAAAGAAAATTATCACAGCTAAGTAGGTACTACAAGTATAGGAGTAATAGTTGACCATCTTGTGATATATAGATGGGTATGTAAAAAGTTCATGGGAAACTCTCCACATGTTTATATTTACACGTCTATGAAAGCTATACTTGGCAATAATATTTACATTGCGAGAATTACTCGGTAATAATGTTTAATTACGTACCATGTTTATATGCCTTTGTAATACATTGTAGGCGATATATTCCCGTTGCCAAAATTTAATACTTATGAATAGTTTAATAGAAATACTATGTACACTAAAATGTATATAAGTAAGCTGTACTATTACATGAAACGTTTCTGATTTTCAATTGCATTTATTCTGCGTATTGTAGTACGCTTTTGGCGGATTTGACATGTTGAATTTTTGAAACCAAACAAATAATGAAAATTCGGAATGTTACGTGAGCCTTGAAATTATTCTATATAATTAAAAGATCTTGCAATTATTTGCGAAGTGTGATTTCAAATTAAATATATGTTGACATTTTAATTGAGGACAAATAATAATATCATGAAACAGTCACTTATAAAAACCCATAAAATACAGTCTTAACAGAGTAACTAAAAGAAAAATGGAAAATGAGTAGTTAATATTTTTTTTATTAATATATTTATTGATGTTATGAGATTCTAATTGTTTCTGAGATTTATTTTACCTTGTTAGCCCTTATTCTTTTAACTGATATAATTTTTTAAACAAAGCAACACTCCCGATTTATGCATATAATTTTGTTTGAAGACCAAAATTCTAAAACTTTTGAAAGTGAACTTTAAATGACAAATCTAACTCTAAGATAAGCGAGAAAATAGGCAAGTATGGTGTGCAATATCATCTAAAAAAATCATCGGGCCATTTTTCTTCGAGAATGTCCGCGGTGCAACGGTTATAGTGACGAACGAGCGGTACATCGAAATGATTAACCATTTTTTGTATGCAGTTACGACAGGAGGATGTTCACGAGTCTGATTTATAGTTTCGGCAAGATAGGGCTAATGCCCACACACCTAGGGTTATGAACACAATTAGAGCGCTATTTCCGAGAAAAGTCTTAAGCCAATTCGGAGACTTAATTTGAGCACCCAGATCGCCCAACTTAACCCCAGATGATTTTCTTCTATGGGATTATCTTAACGTTTTTGGTCTGATATGAATTTGGAGCAGCTGAGTTAAAATTACGGAAGAAGTAAACAATCTCAGTCGACGTTCTCAGGCGTCGTTGCAAGTTCGCGCTTACGCTTTGAGAAGTGCGTTCGCCGTGATCACGTTCACATTTTGATGGTGTAATGATCTGTACATAAAATCCGCACAATTGTACTTTAGTTTATTGTGAAACTGTTGCAGCCTATTTTTTTCATATAATACATGGTGTGTACCCACATACCATAATTTATTATTTTTTTAGCGTAACTTCTTGTGGTAGAAGCTGCAATTTTAATACAATCCAACAGGATCGCAAAAATATTACAGGCAAATACTATAAAGACACAGAACTGCAAAAATTCTTTTTTTTTCTCTTTTTCCATTTATTAAATAGGTTTTTTGCAAAATTGTGAATGGTCAGTAAATTTTAATATATCCAGATGAATTACATTAAATAAATTGACCAGTGAATTTAATCTTGAAATTCGTTTCCTGAACTCCAAAACATACCATTGACGGAATTTTCTCAGAAATGCAAAAATAATGCAAAAATAAAATAACTTTCAATCATATCTACATTACTAATATTAATACATAATCCTTGTATTATAATCAAATAATACTTAGCTTTTGCTTTAATTACTTGACATTCTTTTATTATTTACATCGTTTATCGCACAATTTTCCTTCCATGGCAAATGAATAAAACATTTATTTTAAACATATAAAAGAAATCGAATTTTGTTTCAATAAACAGTATTGTTAGTGGGAAAATAATTTTTTTCCTTTTAATTTGTGCTTAGTAATTTAACTAAAAATGCAATAGGTATCATAACATTTTTCTCAAAATGCAAACTTCATACCTTTCATTTAATAATCATTGCCATGTAGTTCAAATGAAATTTTTGAATTATCCGAGATAGTATGGAGGCGAGTGAGTATCATAATGATATTTATATAACATAGATACTATTAATAAACCCAATAAGGCTTCATTTGTTTTAATCGATATACTATTTTAATCGATATATAATACTTGCACAGTTACACATTAAAATTGACAAAGCAAGATTGATGATAAAAATATAATAGAAGTCCGGGAACACTGGTTAAATAGAGAATGATAAAGCGAGACTGACTTATTCATTGACTGATCATCCCCAGTTTTCTCTCTGACATAACGCCAAACCCGACGACCGACCTCGTTTGGCGAAAAAAACGGAGGCGTTTAGTAACCGTGGAGGAAGGTATAAGTTTGCAGAGGTAAAATCCTGATGTACAACTAGTGTATTCTAAATGATCTTTATTGAATTGATCGATATTTGACGCTCCATTTTTTGTTGATGATGAGCGGAACCTTTATGTAGGAACATTAATGCTGTGGAAATCATTTCAAAGTTGCAAAGTGCAATCATTTCAAAGTAACTAAAATTACCTAATAATTTTTATTCTAGAACTGTTTTTCTTCCAGTCTTTTTTTCGGTTGATACATTCTAGCGGTTTTATTAAATCAGCACATTAATTTGGAAGAAGTGCAATTGTCCCTTCTTAAAGCCATATTTTTCTTTTGTTTCTTTTTTATTCTATATTAATTAATTATAATTATGTAATTTCACATTCCGTCATTTTTATTATATCCAAATGAAAATGTCAATTTATGGTCTCAGTTCATATATATATGTATCAACTTTTAAAATATTTACGATTCGTTTAAAAGTCATGATATACTTTTTAAGTACGTAAAAGCATCAAACGAGTAATTCAGAAGACAGCCATTTCAACTGTTTATTCCATGGAATCGGTTGATCTCGTCATAACTCTGTCTGTACCAAAGTGCATTACGGTACTTCACCATCGTTATGCCGTTTTAATAGCTGGTAATAATTAAAATACTGATAATAATCAAATAAAAGTAGGATTATATTTTAGGGAAATCATAGTTTGCAGGAAAATATATTTTTTTGCAATAAAAGGTGGTATCCTTGTTCAAAAATGTGATTTATTCAGAAATTCGTGTAGTATTAGAAAACGATAATTACTTACAAAGATTTCAAATAAAATGTTTAGTTCGAAGGAAAACAAAATCTTGTTGAATACCTTTTTTAAAAAATTATTCACAAGATGCAAATACGCTCGAATAGTTTACCATATTAGGACTAAGGCGAATATAGACCGATATAATATGCGCAGTCTAAGGGCTTTCTATACAAGAGTACATTTCACCGTCTTAATATACCCTTCCCCGGAGTAGGTGCTGCACTGCGCAATCTTTGTTCAAGTACCATCCGTGCAATTGGAAAAGGTTTTGGCCCGCCGAAGACCGAAATTGAACAAACATACAGATATCTATCCGTTTAGGTAGAATGATGGAAAATTATTACCTTAATGGCTATTTAACCGTAACTTTATTTTGTATTTTTAATAACTACAAATATATTTATAAAGATGATCAGGATTTCTTATGCCTGCCTACTGCATAATAAATCCTTAATAACCCTTAAGATTAAACATACATTAAAAATACAGAAAACTTATTATGCAAATTAGTTTAGATGATAAAACATTATTTGATTAATGTGATTTTATAATATTAAACAATTTTTCTTTAAATATTGACAGTGCTTGAAATATTAATCCACCTAAGGTGTCCGTATTTAACAAAAATTATAACTCTCAAGAAAATATATTTCTTTCAAATATTATTTCATTCCTTCTAAAACAGGATAATATATTATATGTTACCAAGCCTTCTTAATCTTTTTTCCGTTTGGAACGAATTGACACAAATTGAGTCATCGGCTTATTTGTTTTAGGTAAAGAATACTGTCAGTTAACCTAGTATCGATTTCTTCATCATTTCCGCCTTTCTATTTATTCCATTAATTCTCGGATTGCATGAAATTCAAAAGAGGTCAACTCTACTACAAGTGGCTTCATTTACTATTTTTGTATCCATGTATATATAATCTGCCTTCATGATCTGCTACAAAATAGAGCTGCTGCAATAAGTTATTGATAAATGAATTTAAAAATATCTGACTCGTTAAATTCAGTCTAATGTTAAATTTAAAACCTCAAAAGTTAAACCACTAAAATTCTATTTTCAACAATTAACCTTCGCAACTTTAATATCGCAAATATTTAACCTTCAAATGTTAGGTTTTTGTAGTATCCCTTTAATATTTTAATTAAATAGTGAAGGTTAGTTTAGGAATGAAGGCAATTAAATAAGGGTTTCATCAGTGTCGGTCTATATTTTAATAATATTTAGTTGGGATGCGGAATTGAATTAGGCCCGGGTGAAAATATTAACAGTTATTTTACTATTCTCACATTGTAGTCTTGTTTTGCTGAAAAGTAACGAAGATATTTGACGCGTATATTTGATATATTAAAGTGATGTTTTCCATAGAACAGCAATTATTATTATAAAAACAAGAAAACTCTAATCAAAGAACTTCAACTGAATGGGATGGAACTCAAATTCACTTAATATTTTAAAATGTTTTTGAATTATATTTGAAATCCCATTTTTTTAGTCACGAAAAACCTCAAAATTATGCGATATATTACGACATACAATTATTAATATTTATTTCTCTCATATTTATAGCATTCATAATCATAAACAATTTTTTTATTATTCAGTATTTTCTTAGTTAAGATTCGCATTTTTTCTATCTATTGATACTATTGTTTAATTCTGTAATGTCATAAAATATTCAATACCACTATCTTTTTTTCTATCGCTAATTTCGTAACATTTATCCCAAAAAGCATTGAACTGATGGGTAAGTCAAACTTATTTCCATTTACTTTAAACATACAATATTCACGCCGTAAAACATAATATCTTTGCTTATTTTTCAATAAACCTACAAAGTAACATATGCACTTTAGAATCAGGAACATTTCGACATTTTTTTTTGAAATCATGTGGAATTATACACATTAAAAATACATACCTAGAAATAAATTCTGAAGCTGATGATTATTTATTAAAAAAATAATTAAAAAAAAATTCTTATCAAAAATTTGTATATTACATGGTTATTTCTCACTATCTTCACAATTAATTTATCATTAGACATTATGCATTTGACACACACACAAAAGAATTAAAAAATTAATGAAATTAAATCACTTAAAATAAACTTTTAAAATCACGTTAAAAAAATGTAATTTTTAACAGTCTTAAAGGTCAAATAAGGAAATTATTAATCACACCAACTTAATGTGTTTCACTATCTTTAAATCTTTAATTTATGGTTCTTTTTCTTTTTTCTTTATTTATAACTATCATCTTTTGCATTTGCCATTACTATAAAAGCATAATTATGGTAATTAATTTTTAAGAAATAAACTTATAATACACTATATATAAAAGAAAGAATACAAATTATATATGTAACTAAAATAATTACCGGCCGTGGCTGACGTATTAAAAAAATTGTTTAAAAAATTAATAATAAAATTATTAATGAGAAAATTGTGGGTGAATTTAAAATATATTTAAAATTTAGGTAACTACAAAGTGAAATGACTGCCATAAATTATCCCAAAAATATATATGCCATAAAACAAATAGACTTTTTTGTTACCTGAATGTTGGTACCATTTAATCAAAATGTAGTTTTGATAATTAATTTTGGTTTTAAATACTTCATAACAAATCATGCTTTTAATTGTGTAATAAGTGTTTAGTGATAAAGGAATAAGTGAAATAATTGAAAAAAATGATTAAAATCTGTTCCATCGCAAAGAAAATCGTCAGGTATAACATTTTTCAAATTGTTTTTTTTTATAATAAATAATCATCAGCTGCAGAATTTCTTTCCAGGTACATAGTTTTTAATGTGTATACTTTAAAATTATATCAAAAAAATTATCGAAATATTCCTAGTACAGAAGTGCATTTATACCCTAAAGACATATATTAAGTAGGACTATATTTTTGGAAAATAATGTCTAACAGGTGAAGGAAAAATCGATATTTATCAGCAGTAGTGTTCCGTGATAGTGAAATAGTTTAACGTTTTATATTTAACCTGAAGTGGCAGGAATAAAAATATGTAGTTGGAGGAAGACAAAGGCGTGGAATCATTACTAAGAAGATTGCAGTTATTATAAATTACGTTAAGTGTAATTATTTCTTATGAATAAGTATGTATAATCTAATTTTTCTTTACTTACACTTACATATAAAAAGTTAAGAAATATTTAAATATTGGCACCAATACAACACATACAGACCAAAGACTACAAACGTCAATTTCGTTTACTATTGTTGGATGTTGGACAAGACAAACGGACCAGTCTAAAATCTACCGTAACATTTACAGAAAGAATTTTGATTTGTTTATTTTAATTGTTGTTTAATATTTATGGTATATATTATTGTTATTATTATATTTTTAAAATGCCTATTACGCGAGCAAATTTTAAGACAAATAATATCATGAATAATAGTTATATAACCATAGTAAATGGCGACACTGACGACAACAAATAAAATTATGATAACGTGATAACAATATATAGACAGAAATTGGCCGATTCGAATTCTGAAAATAATACTTTAATTGAAGAAATAAAGTCACCAAAATGTGAAATAGAAACGAAAAATAGGCAAATTGTCCTTTTAAAGCAGAAATTATTGTCACTGGAAAACAAATAAAATGACATGCTTCATTACAAACAATGCTGTATATGAAACTGAAACCCAAAATTAGGCAACTACCCACCGAAATACAAAACAGCAAATTGTTACACAAAAAATTGGTGTGTATAATGGAGTAGAAAAAGACCTTGCCACGCCTTGGCTTCGCGATCTTAGTACTGCTATGGATGTTATTTCCTATTGCAAACCTTATGCTTCGTTGGAAGAAATTGTGAGTGTAATCCCCGATCATATCAAAGGCCTGTGTAAAAAGATATGATAGTAATAATTTCAAAAAAACATTCACCATGACTATATCTGAAAACGTCTATATTGCTTAGAACGTATCAAAGATTTGTGCATTGCTAAAGGCATAACTTTATTTATAAATTAAAAACTGTACATTAGTCTCATGATCTACATCTGCTATTAGAATATCCTGAGATAAATTATTCATCTTTTATGATCTATTGAAGATAAAAAATAATGATAACTTTAAGGCTTACGTGTCAAAATTTAGTAAAATATTGACGATAGTGTCAGTGGAAGTAAAAGAAATTATCTAAAGCGAAAAATTATTAACGCGCCTAATAAAATGAAGACTGCTTAGGAAATAATAAAAGCAGAAACTGGTAAATCTTGAGATAAACACATTGATGAAAAAAATCACGTTTCAGATAACATAATAATACAGTACAGACGATAATAGTGAGATTGCCAAACATTTCCACAGGTATTTTTCAAATATAACGGAAACATTAACTAAACATTTACCTGCGTCTAAAGAGCTGCCCTGTCTTGGTAACTCTGTATACTAACAAAAATTTGAACGAATTTAAAATTTAACCATTTACCATAAATCAAATAAATGATGTATTTAAAAATATGGAACTGAAATGATTCCCTAAATTAATAAAGGAATTGAGCAAAGGTTTAATGATGCCTTTAACATCGAGTTTCAATGCTTGTGTGCGCACTGGCTCGTTCCCGGATCTCATGAAGTTGGCGGAAGTAATACTACTTTTCAAGAAGGGTTCAAAGAGTAAAATACAAAATTATCATCCTGTCTTATTCTGCCGGTATTCAGTAAAGTCTTTGAAAACTAGCGATAAGACTGATGGATTTTCTGACTAAGAACTGCATTTTCCACTGCAATCAGTTTGGTTTCCAGAGAGCAATGCCACAACAGATTCAACTGCAGCAGTCACAACAAATCAATCAATAAAATTCAGTAGCTTAGTCATAGAAATAATTTTAAGTGGTTTGTTATTTCACACACGATCCATGTAATTTCAAACAAGTTGAGTTGCTTTGCTACCGGTACCGACAAAAACAACAAATCCGCGCCTTCGCCATCGCCGTTTATTGTGACGTAACATTAACATTGCAAATGGTGTTTATGTTAAAATATTATTTAATTTGATTGAAAAAAACAATTTTTAAATTGTACGTCTTTAGGCGCATCATGAAAAAAATAACAAAATGAAATTTTGCGATACGCGCATGCAGATCAAACAAAAATCGACAAAATGAAATTATTTACGAGACAGATACGATGCAATCAAAATCGACAGTATGAAATTGTTTACAATGCATGAGCACGATGCAACAAAAATCGACAGGATAAAGTTGCTTAAAAATATATATTCACATGCATGTAATGATTGATATTATATTCATGATAGTTGTTGAGGTATTAGTAAATACACAACACGTGTTTTATTTTCATTAAAACCTAAGTTATATCTGCGCTTTTAAATAATGGTTTTTAGTGATTGAAATATTATCGTCACATAATGTAAAGAAAATGAAATAGAAAACATTTATTTATTATAGATATTCATGATAGACATAGTGCTTATAAACTTTTTAATAATATATTTTAAGTGTATCTCTCTAAGTTAGATTAAATTTCGGTATGTGTTTATTTGCATTATAAATGGTAATTGGTACCTTTTTTATTTGTTTAATACTTAAAATTAATAAATTGTAATACATTTTCAGTATATTCATTTTTTTATTATAAATGAAATTTTATTTAAATCGTTTTAGTAAAACAATTCATTGTATACATTTCAGCCTTTAAAGTTTAATTATTTGATTGAATAGAAATTTTATCAAACGTATTTATGATCACACACCATTCCTTATGTTATTTTATTTCCAATAATTGTTTACGTACTAAATAATTAATAACGCAATAAATTGTGCGTTTACATACACGCACAATTTATTTTTATTCTTGCCGTAGTTGTTTGTTTCAATATTTTAAAATATTCATGACCACTAGTACTGATAAGTTCAAATCCACATGTTATAGTTTTGTTTTAAAGACAGGCTACAAAAATGTATTAAACCAAATACATTGAACATTATGTGAAAATTTTTAAAATATAACGAAAATTGACCTAATTATGCAACAATATTTTTGCTAAATTTCACCAAAAATATTCCATAATATGTTTAGGATATCAACACTCTAATTGTTCTTAATTTGCAAAAATAAAATTATTTGATTGTAGACTTTTCTTTAAAACTCACTTTTGGGAAGCTGATTAATTATTCTATTTTTCTGTATTCTTAGTATTATTTTAAAAAGAAAATTGCACTAAATAGAAAATTATCCTTATTTTTTAAGATAAAAAAACTCTTCGGTAAAATACCACAGGCTTTCGTAGAAACATATTTTCATTAGCTACGTCTTTTGCCTGTATGTTGCCAATTTCCTCCTCAAAATATTTTTTTAACTATTTATTACTTTATTAATTCCTGGAGTTACGCGGGCAAATCAGTTGGGCAGGCTTGTATAAAGGTTAATAATATTTCGGATGAAAAAATACATCATAATTGTTTACTTAATACGAGATTCGCTAAGATATTTCCTAGTTCTGATGTAAAATGTCCAAAGCTGTAACATGTCATGTAATACATCTCATAAAACATATTTTGATGTTTACACGGTGAAATGATATAGGCATTTTCAATTCAATGTGACTAACAACTCGTCAGTAAAGACATATTCCTTGACTATAATCCTGCTAACATAGTTAATAATCGACCTATCAGTTTTAAATCTAATCTATGTAAGCTATTTACCTCATTTCCGAAAAAAACGCATCTCTATTTTCATAGAAAAATGCAAGCCAGTAGAACAAGCAGTATTCAGAAAAGGTTTTTCGACTACAGACCACGTACACGTACTTGAACATGTCGTAGAGAAACACGAAAAGCAAAGACGTCCTTTCTAGCTAACATTTATCAAATACGCCAAAGCCTTTGACACAATATCGCACAGTAGTACGTGAAAGGCTCTACAGGAATGCATAATACCACTAAAACAATTTCACCCATAGAAGACGTATATAACAAAAACGTTACTAGAGTTAAATTAGACAGGAAAGGCATATGCAGAGACATGAGAGAGGGCGATCCTTTATCTACATATTTATAACAGTATTCCAGAGTATCATAATGAAACTTAACTAGTCTACAAAAGGTATTAACGTTACAGGAAATTACTGAAGCAATCTAAGGTTCGCTGATAACATAGTAATGTTTTTAGAAACTTTATCATAACTTAAAGAAATCGTTAAACGAGGTCATTACTACCAGCAATGCTATAGGTTTGAAACTGAACACAGGTAAAACAAAAATGATGATTAACAACTTAGAGAAAATTATTGAAATTATCAACCAGACATTAAAGTACGTACAAGAATATATATATCTAGGTAAACAGATATCCTTTAAAATCTAGTCATTGCGACGAACATAGCAGTCGTTTGAATATGACGTGGAATAAATTCTGGAGTTATAAAAAAGTACTAAAATCTCACTTTCCTTCAAGACTTAAAAAGAAAATACTAGAACTGCTACCTTGTCTCTCAAACGGAAGTCAAACATGGATTTATAAACATAGACAAAAAGAAAATTGGGACATGCCAAAGAGCCATGGAGAGGAGCACACTTAATCTTAAACTTACAGACAGAAACCGACATACTGAAATAAGGTCAAAACCAAACGTCATAGACGCTGTATTATATTGCAAAAAATTAAAGTGGACATGGGCGGGCCACATCGTACGAATAAACAATGCAAAATGAACTAAGTCAGTTTTTGCTTAGGCTGAACCCCTGGAAAAGGAAACGAGGTAGGCATATACTCGTCGAGAGGTCTCTAATTATAATTAATTTAGCCTAATTATTTAATAAGTAAGTGAATTAATTCTTAATATGTAACGAAAGTTATTCAAGGAATATTTAAAAAGTATACTTGAAATTAATATGTTTAGATCATCATTAAAACGAATTATGAAGATATTGAATTATGAAGGAAATCAATAGCTATATTATTATTATTATATAACAAGTTTCCCGTAAATAACTGGCAATCTTTCATATGCAGATAAAGAGATCCTACATGTACTTTTAAAAAATATAATTTTGTCTTTAGCTAAAGTACCAAAGCCTTGGAGACATTTAATTTTTTTTCTCGAATTAAACTTGACAGATGTTCATATATGCCATTAATTTACATAGCACATAGATTATGGAATCGTGCAGGGTTTCTCAAATGTGGCGATATGGAAAGTAGCGACATTTTAAACATACATTAAATTAACAAAAATATTTAAATTATTAAAAATTTCCTAAAATATGGAACTGAAATATAAAATATGGCAATACAATTTCACACAAAATCTAATTTCACGAAATGTGATAATCGTTTTCCACAGCATTTAACATTTATCTTCATATAGTAGGGAATATTTTTAAATAATCGAGACCTACCAAAAATAAACGTATTTTTTACAGTTACTTTTTTAATTGTCTTTGATTCCTTATAGTATTTTCCTGCCCTTAGTTTAAAACATCCGGTTACCTTTGGGTAACGACCCTGTAAGTGAATTAAATCTTTAATTTCCGTATTACGTAACGCTCTTTTTGTATTTAAATACATGTAATTAAACAAATTGATATATTATCGTCAAAGTCATTATTATTTTTTGTTTATTTGACACGCATGTCTAAAATTTACAATTAATTTTGAATAAACATGCTGTTGCTCAATCATCAAATTATAATCCTTTAGAATTTAAAATATGCGAGAACTCCAATACGCCAATTTATCTTCCACGACAATATTCCCTTCCATCCCCTTTTGTGACAACAGCCTAGTTTCCGCCTCCGTTCCTCGCTTCCAGTGCTAACAGGGAAATAATCAATGAAGTACGATAAGGTAATTTAAATTCCTGCCAGTCGTTTTCCTTTGCGATTTGTGCTTCATTGTTAATGGGATAAAGAACTTACTGGACTGTAATAATTTTCGAAGATATTACCTGTTTCTATGACTAAGGATTCGTATTTTCTTTTAATAGGAGCCAAATATTCAAATTAAAAAGTATTTTATGACGATTTTCTCAGAAAACAAAATGGGTAAACCTAATACGATTAGTTGAAAATACTAGTCACAATGTTTTCATAAGAAAAGGCAACGTAAAATATCGCAGAAATAAATAATACAATAAGTTTTCTCAAAAAACCAATGAGTAAAAAAGAAAATATATTATTGTTATTTTACCTTCGGTGGGAGATGTGTGATGACTGTAGGATCTGGAAACATGGAAAATAAACATCAATGAACAAGAAATCTCTAACGATTTCATAGCTTAGCACAATGGCAACATTTTTACGGAATGTAAATTCCTACATAAATACAATTTTGTTAGATATTTAGATTGCCTTTTTCATATTTCTTTTTCAATAATATCTATAACATTTTAATGCTATCATGTACGAAAATTCATAGCGTATAAAAAACCTGTTAAGTGTTATTCGTATACGAATATAGCAAGCTTAAGTAAACAATATCATAACGAACAGGTCCTAACCGATTCAAATACGTCCCAATTTTTGTTAAAATGGTTCTACTTATAATATACAATAACAATACGTATTATTCTTGATAACGAGTTCTGAACTGTTGTAAAAAATGTCTTTTCAACGTCACTAAGAATCGAGTGATCCAATTATTGTAGTTAGAAAATATATTTATGTTCACAAGGCCTTATTTTCACTATTATAAATAATGAAGGGGAGATATATGAAGAAACAATTTTTCAAAAAATATTTTTAAAATTCTTACACAATGATTTTAACGCTACAAACATTTTAATAAAAAAATTACGGATTTAGAAAACATGTTTATTTATAATTTTGTTACATCATCTAACACCTTTTATTTGTAACTACCTATATCTGTGTGTGAAGAACGATTTAAAGTCACCGAATGAAAAATTTCAAATCGTTTTGTAGAAACATGGTAAAAGAAATTTAAAAATATGTACAAAATCCAAGCAGCACTAGCTTAACTCGCACTTATACGATTGTTTAACAAAACGAATAATGGTATTTCAGTACAAGGAGGAGAGAACGGAAAAAACGGTAAAGCACGAGTCGGCCTCGCGCACGAAGAGTTCCGCTAATCAAACAATATTAAACTTATAATGGTTATATTTCTCATAGACACTGTGAAAAACTAAATTAACCCCGCGGTCGATAACGGAAATATCTCACACTTCAAAACTACGCAACGTGCCTTATTGAAACCAATTGTCGTTGAAAGTTTATTTTAAATTCAATTAAGTTAATTTTTTTTTCAGCATTTTACACAGTAATAGTGAAAAGTTGGAAGGTTAAATATGCGCTTCTAAAATCTTAAAAAGTATGCCCGCCACCTGCATGCCACTTTTTGAGATTGCAGAAGGACATATCTTACCAATTATTGACTTAAATAAAAAAAGTAATTTTGGAGCCATTATACCACTTTTTATAAGACCTATCTAACGATACCCCTTACGATTTTCATCCGTCAGTGACACTTGTGCAATGCCACCAATAATTTTTTGTTTCATAATTCCATTTGTATTGTGGTTCATAAAAGACACATACCATCTAAATTTATATGAAAGGACAAAATTATAAGCGTTCCGTTTTCGCCATTTGGCTATGGAACCCTAAAAAGGGCGAACACCGACTATGCGTATGTGTACATGAACAATTTCGAACTATTTTTGACTCGCCTGTAACTCTAAAGTATTTAAAGCAGCACATTTATAAATTTTACCATTATGTCTATTCGGATTAAGGTTACTTTTGAGATAAAAACATGGCCACTAAAGAAAAACCCCAACGCAAAACAAACGAATGTCAAATGAGGAAATCGCTGAGAGAACAGTTTAATGTAGTTTTAGTCCCGGTAATTTAGAATTTAATAGCCATTAAATCTACATGGAAATCCATAAGCACACAATTTAATTCACGTTACTATTCTAAAATAAATGTCAAGCATTTCTTAGTGACTTTTCGGCTAAATTATATAAAAAATAGATCATCGAATCAATTATGGATACTGTAATATATAAGATTTTAGCCCGAGAAATAATTTCTCATCGTTTATGCATTGTCATATAGAAATATGTTATCTGATTTTTCAGGTTGGTAACGCATAGAAAGTACTTTGTCTATATTATTCACTTCATCTTTATAGATAAATATACCTACGGCTCACTTATTATTAAACGATTTCTTCCATACAGTTACAACTAAAGAATATAAGCAAATAGTACTGAGATAGTGTATGCAAATTTAATTGGCATCAAATTGACAATGACTTCATTATTAAAAATAAACCAAACAACCAGGTAAATGATTGTCACAAAAAAGATGCATAATAAAATTATTTTGAGATCAGCAAGCGTATAAAAGCAGGTTTTATATATATATTTTTTTCTCTTGTTTGCTTAAATTTTCGACTACGTTTTTCAGATGAACGGGAAATTTTACAACTCACTCATTTCGAGTTTGGCAGCCCGTATTTAGATAATTCCATAAGGTGAAAATTTGAGGCATTTCGCCTTTAATTAATGTTACCTTAGATTTAAATGATACTATGTTTAGGTTTAGTAGGTATGGATCGAATTTGTGATAGGCATTAAGAAAAAATTGGTAAAGTTTTTCTTCTTTCTGAAATTCCTTGATTTAATGGTGACCCAAATGTTTACATGATCGCGCAATTAATTTGTTGTCTTGTCCAAACTCATTATGTTCGAACTTGATGGTCACAAATTTCTTTTAATGTGACTGTAGAATGACATCACTCACTTACGAAGTTAAAGTGTCAAGTTGCTACATAATACAAGTTATAATTATATATATTACGCTGCCATTATAATGAAAATTTTACGCACTTCACAGATACTCTACCTTATATACCATAATATTATTTGAAATTAGATTTATGTTCATCCTCGCAGTGATGTAATATCACAAAGATGCAAATATGGAAACTGGTTAAATTCCATACATTGTTGTGCTCAGGTGTTAACACGAAAAAAATCACTTTCTTAATACTATGAAATTAGAAAAATTATCTATTTGAAAATTTTATTTAAATCTTCGACAAGAAAAACAGGGTATCATGTTTTTTATAAATCAGATTATTTGTCACATAGTGGATGTTGTGTCTACATATCGTCCATACACAGATATAAGACATCAATCCATAAAATCCGTAGACCCGACAGGGTTTTCAAGAAATGCCGCATACAATTCGAAAAGAGCGAAAAAGTTGTTTATTTTGGCAACACAGAAAGAATGTATTAAAGAATTTATTTGCATTCATTCTGTCAGTTAACAGTTTAAGTTTAATGAAGTTTGTCATTGTAATGCATAATAAAAAAAGCGTTCCATTTTCATTTTTATTTTTATTTCTTAATCACATTTCATGAAATGTCAAAAATAGAATTTGTGCGCGTTTAAATAGATAACTTTCTTTATTCATATTATGGATACAAGCTGTAATAAATTGTTTATTTATTCCTAGTCGTTGAATTATTTGCTTAATTTTATTTTAAAAATTGTCAGTTTTTTCTCCCATTCTGTAACGTCAGACCTATTTTTGCTGACCTCATTTATTTGTTTATTATGTTATTATAAGTAATATTAAAATAACCAAGCATATATTCTTTTTAAGCGACGCAACAGAGAATGTAAAATTCAGATTCCCTCTAATTGAAGAAATGGAAAACAAATTTCTTCATTTTCTTTGCTTATTCGTAAAATATCAGCGACAAACATTTTAACTTGCATAATATTAAAAGTAATTGTAATTTTCACGAAATAAACAACGACTAAATATATCCTATTTAACTTGTGAGTTAAATGATTTAAAAAAGCTTCAAGGATTTGCGCGTCTCATATAACTATTAATATAAATAAGTTGTATATGAATAAACGTAAATCCTGAATAGTATCATTAATCAACGCTTTAAATAAAATCTCATAACAAATAGTGTCAATGTGTCAAAACGACCAATTACATAAAAACTATCCACCTTCTCGGATCAACTACTATTACGCAGATTTATATTATACAAACTGCTTGTATACAGAGCAGCCTTAAAGGTTTCTGTGGTTATTCGATCAATTCGACGAGTTAATTAAATGAATGAATCCCTTTAAATGGGTTTTTTGTTCTAGATAATTTGATATATTTGTTGTGGAATTACATGAAAAAAATTAATATACAAATAATTAAATATTACAGAATAATGCTATATTAAAATTAAAGAAAGTGTAACGCCACGTTTAAGTGTTTTTTTTATGTGCAAATTGTTGAATAGGTACCTCATAATTTAAAAAGGTACTTTTTATTATCGAGGACAGTATGTTTTGTTCATACACTTTCGAATATTACAAAATGAGGATACTAATTGTTTATTCCTATTATATTTTTACCATTAGCGCGATATTGAAATACTTTGTTTCTGATATACCAGTATATTAGTTTTAGTGATATATTTTCTACATACATATATGAGGGAAAAAAAGGTTACAAATTTGCACTCGTATAAAATCAGAAAATAACAAAAAATCTGTTTCTTTTCGTTATAAGTCTCAAAATAAGTTAGTCTGGAAAGAATGAAAATCTAAATAGAATCAGTTAATAACGTGCAACAAAAATAATTTTAAAAAATATATTCACATTTTCTAGTAGTTTTGTATTACTTTTTCGTAATAATTTCTATTATTTACAAAAGGAGTATACCTTTTAGTTAACATGGTTTCAAGCCTTTTTGCAGCTAGCTGTAAATAAAATTAATTTCCATGCGCCTCTAAATAAATAAGTAAAAACCAAATTGTTTACAGCTTCCTCAGAATTTTCAAAGAGGAGAGTACTAAATATAAAATGTACACGCTCAACCTGGGCACTTCCCGCACGCGTTTTTTAGTTTCCAAACACCGCAATATATAATGTCATGAATCGCATAAAACAAGTTTGTATGTCTTTTTGTGAAATTATTTTTTTGTAATTGAATTTAAGAAAAGATCAAGAGACGAAGTATTTAGCCGGATATAGAACAATTTTTTAATATTTAATATTATATTATTTTCAGTTGTCTTCCAATGAGTAGATTTAAGGCATAGGTAGAGAAAATGATTTTGATCAGTTGATGAATAGGATTGACTCAAAACTCTACATGATGATTTTACAAGATATACACGAATTAAAAAAAAATGTGTGTAGTTTTGGAATATTAAAATTTGCATTATTTCCTATAAATTTAACTGGCTTACTCGTAACTTGCATTGGCAAAAACTTTTCAAGTTACTCTTATGAAATATGATGGGCTAGACTCTTTTTAATTGAACTTTAATAATTTTTAATATATACTTCATCAAATGGGAATATGATTGAAATTTATTTTGTAATTCTTACTGGACCGTATAACAAAAAAACAACCGAGAGTTTTATTGACATAGGGTGATGTCATACGTATTTATACATAGAATTTCTTCTATTTCATCTTGTAATCTCAGATAAAAATAATTGAAATTTTGCTTAAAATCTGCTCGGCAGTTTTCCCGTATCTGGGTAATTAAAAATTAAAGGGACGAACATTGCAACAATTATTATTTTGATTTTTAACTTAGTCATTTAATTTAAAAACAATAAGGAACAGTGGCAAACGTTTATATAGTGTTGGACCTAACTGATACAAAAATGAAAATGATATTACTAAATCGAAAAAAAAACTATTTAAAAGTTTTATTTAAATCGTCAATCAGACAAATGACTTGATGACTTGACTTGTGTTTTTTTTGAAAATCCAAGTTATTTTTTGGAAGTTGGTAAATGCTATTTTACGAAACTCTTTGAACCAGCAATAAGAAAAACAGTGCAAATTGTGTATGGTTATAATGATCCAAAGTGAAAAGAGCAAAGAAGTTGTTCATTTCGACAACACGACACGAATGTATTGATTTTCCTTTTGTGTGTAATTGCCTTATATTATTTCGTGACGTCATGAAAATTGACCCGAAAGGCGATTAGAAACGACCCGCGTCAAACGTAATCGTTTGACATTAACGGCAAGCTTTGTATTCGAGTAATAAACGTTTAATCTGACAAAAATACGGCGCACATGAAATTCATGCCTGTTATAATGGCACACTTATGACAACAGAAGTTATTCTAAATATCGAAAGGAGGCCGGAAAATGTTATCCTCATTCATAAATAATGTTTAAAGTAAAAAGAAATCGGTAATTTAGAATTAGTATTGTTATTTTCAGGAAGAGGTTCGTTTCAAAACAATTAAATTTAAAAATTTAATGATTAGTCACAATGTTTTGTCACGAGATCTTATATGACAAAAGTTTTGTAGCTAAATATGACATAAACGTGTACGCCACGTTAAAAAAAGTTTGTTCAAAATGGTAATTTATAGAGAATTAACATTTTAAATTACCTATTAAAATATATCTCTTTTTAACTAAAAATACGTATTTATTTTCAAAGAGATAGTCAATATGGTCATTCATTCAAATAATTTTATACCCTGACATACCCAATATTACAAAATAATCATAAATTATTATATCTTCTATAATTAATACTGGCATTATTTATAAAATTGACTGTGATGTATAAACAGTGTTTATTATATTTAAATAATATGACTTATAACAAGTGAAAATAATTAGCGAATTTAAAATCCCCTCAATAATATTTTGTTAAGTCATACTTCAAAGCACTATGACGTGACGATGAATAAATTATTCATAATACCAAGAAACTTATGTTCACGAAATCTAATATATTTCTAAATGGACAAAGTACAAATAGAATCAGTTTAATATCGATAATCTCTGAATATTCCTGGTTTTTTGTATAAATAGTGTAAGTAATAAATGAAAGGTAACTATTGAATTCGATGTTTATTTTAAAACCAAATAAAATTTGTACAGGTATATTAAAAAAATGGAAAAACATTACGAAATATACCACAGAACATTGTCTTGTAACATCTTGTACTTAAACATTGGTAACCATAACGTACGTATCGCTATCTTTTCTGACTAAAATATGAACGGACGACAAACATGTTCATAATAACACTAATTTTTATAGCAAAAGAAACAAGACATTTGGCTCTAGGACAATACTGAATTCGGCGACTTACAGAGTCTCAAATATACTATCCCCAGCTGCCAGCTTCCATAAAGTAAAGCCCGTGTCATGAACAAAATAATGCGCACAGTAATTGCTTCATGGTACATTATTTGTTCAATATTTCGTTTTTTTAAATCTTTGATAAATCTAAAATTAAAATATGATGGAAAAAATTCTCCCTATTCCTGATTCTCTTTGAGTTATTAGATACAGTCAACCAATTAGGTCAGATTCATGTTTGTTTTCATTACGAGTTAATTTGTAAATACTACTTACTTCTAACCCACAAAATCATTATGTTTTTGTTGAATGTGTAATTATTGTTTACCACATATCTTCTAAGATGAGTTATTTAGTCTAGTATATCAAATAATAAAAAGAAAGAAAAGTTAATTATTTCGAAATTTGTTTATAAACTTATTTTCAATGTTCTATGACAAAATTGCCAAATCCGAATCCCAATGGAATCACTTCATTATCCGTCCATCCGTATTTCACAGACGATTTTTTCGGAAACAGTTCCACATACAAATTTGAAAGTTAGCACAGAAATAGATTACGGTGGCCCAATTATAGCCGATAATTTTGATCCTACGGGTTAATTTCATAAAGCAAATGTGGAATTAAAAAAGTTCTTTAGGTTTTCGGATTATCATGTAGGGCATGTTTTTACAACCTTTTCAGTGTCTCAACTCTTAATAAAAAATCAAAAAGTTTAGTAAAATTTCTTAAAACTCCCTCACTGTAATACTTAAATTTAACGTTTGTCAAAGTCTTACATTAATATCGTGACATAGAATTCTCTTATTGTCATCTTATTAGACTTTTTTGTTGGGAAAAATTTGCTCGTAGTGTAAATTTTACCTACTTGAAATTTGTACTTATGATTGATGAACACCTCCGGAAGGCTCCCATTTGGGCTAATACCACTATTGTGGGTGGAAGTGTACGACGAAATAAATGGTAGGTCCATTTCCGTCCAGCTGTTGTTACTGACGAACTTAGAATTTAAAATATTAGAGTATCCTATGATACTCTAATATTTTAAACTGTACTGATTAAGTTAGTTAATACTTGGGTACCACGTTATATTAGTATGTTTAAAAAAAAGTTTTCGTCCAATCGTATTCCTTAAAAATAAAATAATATTTTATATATAATGAATAGACAAGAACTTTTGCTTTTACTCCATTTTTAAATTAATGTGTGGTAATTTTATAAATAAATTGAGGGACGAAAATGTTGATTGCACAAGTAAGTCTTAATTTTTTCAATCGTTTAATGTTTCAATCTTTATTAATAAAATACTTAGCTTCAAGATAATCGAAATATGTAATACAATTATATTGTGATTACACCTATCACTCTCGGCAAGTATCCCGAAAAAAATTACTTACAACTTATTTTAATGAAAATTATATTAAAAACAGTCTGCATAAATTAAGGAAAAAAAGAAAAGGTAGACAAAAATTATGACAATTATCTATAAAAATGTTTCCGGCCAATTTCCAATTTTATTTAGCATTGTTTCAGAAATTGCATTTTTCATTATATGTCTTTTATTGAATATATTTGGCGTTAATTTTGTAGAAATTCAATATTCACAATTAAATGAAACTATGTGATGTATTATTATTTCTACTTTCTTTTATTTCTTTACCACGGCCTAGGTTTCGTTGTATTACAACATCTTCACGTGGGCTATTAGCAAAGATTAATCTTTGCTAATAGCTCACCTGAAAATGTTGTAATACAACGAAACCTAGGTCGTGGTAAAGAAATTAAAGAAAGTAGAAATAATACTACATCACGTAGTTTCATTTAATTGTATATATCTTTTGTTTCAAGAAAATAATAGAGAATGATTTTGTGCTAAAAGGCAAAAGAATAATCGATATTTTTCTTTTATTTCAATAAACATTTTGATAAGCAGTCACAACTTTTTACTTATCTTTGTTTTCAAAATGAAAAAAAACTGGACTGAATTTAATCGTTTTTTAAATGTTGACATGTAAGAAGGAATTTCCTATAGAGGCATCCCGCTGATAAACCGAAAAGCAGTTATAGGAATTATTTCTTTAGGTTGCGGTTTTATGCAAATAAAACCTTGTTAGATTGATTTCCCTTAACCAAATTAGAAGATACATGGTTATACAATAATAACACATTCAACAAAAACATAATGAGTAAGTGAGGAATAGGGACAATTTATCCATCATATTTTAATTTTAGATTTATCAAGGATTTAAAAGAAAAACGAAATATTAAACAAATAACGTAACATGAAGTAATTACTGTGCGCATTATTTTTTTTTTCTAGAAGTACTTCGTTATATCGAAGAATTCAACTGTTTCGTTTAAGTTTGGCATCGTTATATATTTTTAAATGTTTTTTTTTATTCTGTTCCATACATAATTACGATAATGAATAATTAAATATATATATATATATATATATATATATATATATATATATATATATATATTTGGAATTTTGCAATATGCCAATTACGCTGAATAGAATATTATTAATATTTATTCCAGACAGGAAAAGAGGAATATGCAATTACTCTATCACTATATACGTTACGTACTAAACAAATACAATCACAAGAAACTTCTTCTTTACCCGAACTAAATTTCTTCAAATGAAAACAAAGAAAGAAAGGTTAACATTTTACAATACATAATGTATTCACCAACATTTAAAAACATATTTTATTAAGTAGGTTTTATTATAAGATTATGAAATTGAACACCAAAATTATTGGGAGTTACTTCCAATGAAATATGTTAATTCTGTTTGTAGCTGTATGTAACACTGGTTCTATCTCCTACACATTACGGTGTAATTGTAAATACTTATACAATCTAGCATTCTTTCATTGCTAACTTATGTATTTGTAATTGAACGGGGAAAAAGTCAAATATAATTAGACTGATATCTTACTTGGAGATTTTAGTACACCCTAAGCAAGAAATACAAACATATTACTAAATCTAATTCCAGCGCTCCTGAATGGTGAAACTTTGCCTTGTTCTACAGAAACACTATACATGATGCGAAACAGGAAAACCACTCGCCATCGTCCTACTCGCATCGTTGCATATCAAAGAGAAAGACTTCACGTTTAAGCATCACACGCGAGGAATAAATGTAAATGTTTCGTCTCAGTCGAAGAGCTGGGAGCGATATCGTATTTAGATTATCAATATTGTTTTCTCTACGAATACAGAAAATTTATATTCCACCTTTGAAAATGTTGTTTTAAAGAATCGAAATGGCGGCGCGACCAGTACGACGCTTTACTACATTGCTTTCGTCTACATAGAAAACCGTTTATTTTTTTTGTCAATTACATGTATTTGTTTCATTTTAAAACCTAAACATTATATAGGTATACAAGATCGAAACGATGTATATACAGTAAATAGTACAAATACGATGTATATATAGTAATAAAACATTGTATGGCTGTCATAATGTAAAGGAGAAAAATGCTACAAGCTATGAAACAAAAACAGAAGGCGTGATACTATCATTTCAATTCAAATAAAGTGTTAATAAAATAATTTTGTAGAGTTTTGAAGAAAAAATAATTGACATGTGAAAAAGATGTGTAAAAAAAATAACACGCCTGAAAATAAATAGAGTTTTATATGAAAATTATCAAAACGAAAATTAGCATCTAAACAACATTTTAGTTTCTATTTAATGTCCTATTTTTTAATTAATATTCGTCGTTTGAATTAGATAAAGGTAGCTAAAAATATTACTTTAGCCCAATGTATCATATTTTCTGTGTGAAAGTATCAAACTTATTGTAGAAAACACTTAAAAACGAATATAAAAAATTCATGAGAGATTTCTATCTCTCATGCGAAGACATGGAAGAAGATAGACGAGAGTTACACATACACGATAAAATTAAAAATAATGAACTTAAAAGAGGGTAGGACTAAGAAAAGGAGGTAGGTAAAGAAATCGTCATTTCAGAAGTCTGGAAAAAAGAAATAGTTTTGGTAAAATAAGTGCATATCAGAATGTTTGTATAGATACTTTTTGTCAACATAAATTGAAAATAGATAAAGACAGATGCAATGAATGATAAAGCATGGAGCAGGAGACAATGGACAAGAACTACGCGATAATACATTATACCAGCCTACCTTGCTTCATCACGTGTAGGAGTGATTACATTGACGTTGATTCTAAAAATCAACCGCGAAGCTTTACCGTGAAAGATATTAATGGTTTTTAACGTTTTACATTGAATCTTACACTTAAGTTTAATTGTATCAATACGTTTTCTTATAAAAATGCGTAAAATTAACTTAAAAGGAGAATTGTTGTAACATTTGCTCTGTCTTACATTTCCTACTTTGCAACGAAGAATTTATGAATTTTCATATAATGTGTTACCGAATCGGAGTGGCGATTAAAATTATGATCTAGGACTGAACAAAAATTGTAATTTATTATAATGAAACAAATTTCCCTAACTCGATTTCAACCCCGATTCTACTAGAGTAACAAATTTCTGAATACATTTGGTGTTAACGACCGTAGCAAATGATAAAAGTGAACAGAAAAACAGCTTACCTTAAGAGAAAATGAAATATTTGAAAAGGAAGTTACTTTATTATTATTGAAATAATGGGAAAACATAAATATTTAAATAACTATTTGTTTTGCAGCAAAAAGTATTTACTTAAATTTTTCTTTTCCATTTTAAATTTTGTAGTTACAAAAGATGGGTATTTAAGTAAAATTAATTTTTGTTTCTTGTTATTTGAACAATAATATAAATACTTCATACAAAATATACGCGACAAAGAAATGTACCCATATGGTGTCGAGTTTATAGCTCAGGAAAGTACAAGATTTTTTGTCGAAATTTTAATTAGTTTACAGTTATGTCCCATAATCTCGAAGTGACGGTTTTTTAAGTTATTGTCATTGTTTTGGTGATATTACGTTTTGACAGTTCATGTTTTGATTATTATTCTAGTAACTGTTATATTGGTTTAAAATTTCGTATTAAGTTTCTTGCCATAAATTTTATCTTAATTATCAAAAAGGCACTACTTATCAAATCGATGCAAACTACATAATAGCGTCGAGCATAATGAATATTATATACACAATATTTTTCATAGTTATAAACGAAAACCTTATATTGCGGTTTTATATAACGTAAATTTCATTACAAATTGAGTTACATTGTAATCAAAATACATATAGTATTTGTCAAATGTATAGTTCAAATGTATATAAAATTTGCTACATTGATTATAAAAATAATTGGTTGATCTCATAGCAGAACATGAGACATCCTCAAACAAATTTCAAATGTACACTCGTTCGAATTGTAACTGATGTCCAATAACATAAGCATATACTCGACCCAGAAATAAAATCATTAATACACATATGATATATTTTATATATTTTAAATAATTTTTGATCAAAAACGAGCGTGCTATTTATATTATTGCAATACAGAGTAAAACACGATTGTTAAACAATATGTTAAAGTAAATCTTATTCATCCTTCAAATCGGTGTGCAGAGTCACCTCCCCCCCCCCCGCCCCAAGGCCCACCACCCCTAACACGTTCTGAGCACTCAACCTCAAGATGAGCGTCCGATCTATATAGATGGCTTTGAAAATATTAACATAATATTCTCGCATCAATGTGTAAATATATGTCTTTACTTTGAATACATTATTTTGATGCCTCGAGGAGAAAAGGTAAGAATCTGTAAGAGCAATAGCTTTTTCTATTTCAAACATATTATATGAATAGTTTCAGGAAATTTCCCCGTTTTATCAATATTAAAAACACTAAAAACGTTTGTGTGCAGACTTACAGAAAATATCATTAAGTTAACTGCAAAATTAAGATACGTAACGTCTTCCTTTAAAACAATTATGCACGTAAATTTAATTTTGAAGTAAGTACACCTTGTATTCGAAGGTCAAATTGCATTCTATTTTATTTATGTAGGTAAATTGTGATAAATTCTAAAATTTCCATCAAAATTATACATAGTGCTGACAGTTAAAATAGTAAAAATAATTCAACAGATCAAAGTTTTACCAATTCCAATGAAAGTTAATGTTGATTCATATAAATCAACGTACAGAGTAAAATAACAACTTCCCTCAAACGACCGTCGTAAACTCGTTACAAACTTCAAACCATTTGACCTCTGTGACCTTTTGAATACTAAAATCATGAATTTGTTTCGCGTCTTAAACTCCGACTACATATTTTCGATACTTCACTTCTGAAAACTTACTGTCACTCACCAGTCTCTCGATTAGCAAGCAATTAGTAGTGGTAGATTGAAAACTTTAATATTATTTCATCGCGCAAACATGAAAACATATTTCAACCCTGAGAATAAAGGATTACATCAAGTAGAAAGGAGATTGACTAGGCAAAGCGACATTTAAGTTCTGAACTTTCAGCGAATAATAAATAAATGAAGTTTAGAAGAAAAGAAATAATTACATACTAAGAAGAAAGTAATGAGGTGTAATAGGGTTATAATGCGGGAGCAAGAAGGAAGTAATATGGGAGTAGGAAGCACGTTGCATGTATTTTTCCACACGTTTACAATTACAGCTCTGGATTCAGAGCTCAAAACCCTCTTCGAATACAGTGGGTAATTATATATTCAATTACCATTTTTGAGATTCTGTGGAGAAACGAAGAACTTTTTTTAAATTCGTCATCTTCATCCTTCCTTCCTTTTTCCTGCATTAACGATATATCTTTTTGAAAGATATTAATGATATATCTTTTTGGAAGAAAAAACTCCTAAAATAGTGTTGTAACACGATGCACATACAGCGATGGTACAAATATTTGATTTTTTCACGGTAAATATGTTATTACTAAATGCACTACTTTATTATTAATTTCAATATTGGAAAAACAGGCGTATTACATATACTCTTACAAAACTAATACTATTTGACACTAACTTAATATTCGATAATAATAGAATAGTTATTGTTTAATTAATAGATAGTTTTTCGTTACGAAACCATTTTTATTTTCTAAACTGGAGCTATTTGCTCAATGTATCAATTAAGTTCTCGCGATTTACTCAGAGAACTATTTAAGTAATTAATACATTCATGTTACCTTGGCAATATAATTTTGAAAATATTTTGCATGTGTATTAAAACAATTATTTACCGTAAAAATTATAATGGTCACAATTACAATGCTAAGAATAAAAATATACTGGATATTCCCAACTTCAGATACAACATACAAAAATTGGTAGTTCATTTGTGGGGTAGAACTGTAACAAAATACGCTTCCATAATAAAATACCAGGAAATGTATAATATAAAACAAATTTAAATACTTTATTAGGAAATATCTACTTAAAAAGCGTATTATAAAATTTATGATTTTGTAAACAATATAAATGATTTAGGCCGTCAGTCCAATTGATCAAACTTGTATAAATAAATATAATTGTTGTATTGTATATTTTGGTATTTTTTTTAAGCTTCACATTTAGTTATTTTTATTTTTTTATATGTGAAATTTCAACTGACGTTCAACAAGGCAACACAATATTTTCATGTTGAATAAAAATATAAATTAAAAATTAAAATTAATTTATCATAGTTTTAAAATTTCTGAACTTTTAGACTTAACCATAAAATATTGCAAATAGATGCATTAGATAGAAATAACAGTTGATATGCAAAAAATAGACTTTTTTTAAATTTAAAAATTGACCTGCAATATATTTCTTCCTTTTTTCTAATTATATAGTTACTGACAGAAATATTCTCAGCCACTTGCATGTTTTTCTAACTACATTCAATTTTCGCACAAGGAGCGACTTGTTTACAATGTTCAGGTCTAATGTTATAAAGTAGAATATATTTAATAAGATGAAAATTGTTTTCCATCCACTTTCCCTTACTTCCTATATCAAGTGTACACGAGGAATATCGTCTTGCTCGACGAATTATTAACAGCATTGAGTTGAAAATTCCAATAAAATTTCATGCATAAACATAACATATTTTTAGCAAGGATGACGTTTTTTTTTCATTTGAAACTTTGTTAAGCTGTGAACAAGCCCGCCCCACTGATTTCTCGCCTAACTCCAATAAAGTAACAAATTGTTAAAAAAATATGTTGTGAGGAGAAACGTGGCATTATACTGTCACAGGATGTAGGTTATTAAATTATGTTTCTATAAAACTCTGTGGTATTTCGGCAGAGTATTTGATATAATGAAAACATTGAAGTCTTTATTTAGTGTAATTTTCTATTTAAAATGAGACTAAGAATAGGAAAAAAGAATTAATATAAACATATATGAATAAAGGTAAAGGTAAAAGGTGTTAAAAAAAACTATAATTAAATAATATATATTATTGTAGATTAAAAACAAATAGACTGTTAATATCTTAAGTATATTATGAGATATTTTTGGTGAAATTTAGCAAAAAGGCTATTGTATTATTAAACGAATTTTTGTCATTTGAATGACAGTTTCCGCATTAGGTTCAAAGTATGTAGCTTTATACAATTTTGTAACCTGTCTTTAAAAAAAAAATTATGTATATTTAGTTGTACTGAAATTAATATAATCTGAAAAGGTTTAAAATGTGAATATATTTATGCCAACAACATGTTGTATAATAAAATAAGTACGTATTTATGAAATTAATTGTTTACTTATTCATGATTTTAATGTAGAATAACATAAGTCCTGGTGCGTGGATGTAGCTTATATAATTTTAGTAGGTACTTAAACAGCCTTTTTTTCATTCGAGCCACAGGAAAAATAAAAAAAAAGTTAAACATGTTCAAAATATCACAAAACTTGACACTTCCTGTTTATCCTACTTTATTAACACACGATCCAAAATTCAGAAAAATATGTAGAAAATCGTGGTTTAAAACATGACGTAATTATAATTTAGTAATTGAATTACATCTTCAGGTGGGATATTAGCAAAGATTCTTATGTCATCTTTGCTAATATCCCACCTGAAGATGTTGTAATACGAGTACAACGAAACCTAGGTCGTGGTAAAGAAATTAAAGAAAGTAGAAATATTACTACATCACGTAGTATCATTTAATTGTGAATAATGAATTTCTACAAAATTAACGTCAAATATATTCAATATAATTTTAACCGTTGAAATATTAATAACTGATATATTTAAACAAATATTTATATATGAAAATTGTATTTTCTTTATAGGTCTCTCTAATAATACCTGTGAAATCATTCTTTATTCAGTATTTAAAAAGGTGCGGGTACGAAGTCGCTAAGGGCTGCGATAATTTATACACCAATGTAATAAAATGGCTATGAGGCCGTGTCTCTGCGCGCCGTAAGCATAATCACCGGACGGGTTTTAATGCCACTACAGTTTCATACCTTAGTACAGACTTTTCTAATATCTGCAATCATTTTGCTATTCCTCGTGGGAGTTATGCAGTTAAAAAATTTAGCTCTACGTAATTATGGAACGCAGACATCTGTTTCATAAATAACAGCCGCAATCACATTTTTATAATTTTACAGTAGATGGTAATATTCTCAATATTTTAATTAAAATTTAGTTTTGTATCTCTCGTTCTGGCGTAGTATTTATTTTAGTTTTAATTCATATTTTTAATTCAATAATGAATTTTTATTTACATATTACTAATTAGATTTTAGTCAGCATTAGTTACTTCAATGCACCCGAGAGGAAAAACTTTGAAGATAAAATAATTTTTCATTCGTGCAGAGTATATTCTTATTGATAAATTATAAGGTCCTTATAAAATACGTAGCTATTGGACTCCACCTAAATCTACTCAATATGTAATACTTTACGTCTTTACACTCAAGAAAAGTTTTTCTAGGCTATAAATTTACTACGAGAACTATAATATCGAAAGCGCCTAATTACATTGTGAGCTTAAATAAAACGAAACGATATTTATTCACAAAAAATCTTATAACTGATGTTCATGAATCGCGTAATATCGTGCAATATGAAAGATTTATGAAATTTAAAATGCGTTAAGTTCATGTGTGCAAATTGACTAAACAAGTTCCTTATACATTTGAAAGTAATGCGAATGACGGCTTTAAAGTTGTACCTAAAGTATTGTACTTTTTTCAACTTGTTTGCAGCAAGAAGGGAATTTTAACGATACAGTGAACTTAAATTCAAGATTTCCACGTGAACCATGAAAATGGAACTGAGCTGCTATTTGATTCATGGATTGTACCGTTACGCAGTTGAGAAAATATTTTTTCTACCTTCGTATAGCGACTAAGATGTCGCGCCACGAAGGAACTGGCAACATAAACTCTTTATTCCTCTTTGCTTTCTTTTCATACACCCTTGCTTACAGAATATTCATAAACATGCATAATTTCTTATGAAACTTTGTAAGATCTTTTTTCTTTGCAGGAATATCAAATATAATCGTTAAATGCGATAGTTTTAAAAGAATTGTTTCTGAATGAATTTTAACATTATAAAAATGTATTCATATACCTCACCGTTACGTAATCACAGTAATATAAATAGTATTTTTATTATGTTTTCATAATAATACAATTTGATGATTTTCAATATCTTTCCACTAAAGTGTTTACCATGTGACATCCTAAAATAATATTTGATTTTTATGAATAAGAAATTCTGAATACCTCTTTTTTATGTATTTATATACAAATTTAATAAGCCTTTTTAATAACATTTTATATCCGAATTTTACGATTCTTTATCGCCCCGGTATAAAGAGCGGCCTTTGAAGCGCTTTCAACCCAAATGTTGTCACCTCTTTCATTGGGGTTTGCTACATCATGCGAGAAAAAAACATAAGTTCAGATTAAGTGAAACACAATAAAGAATTAAAAACCGAATCTATTTTTGAATTGGTTATTTTTGAACAAAAACTTAGTGAACTTATGGCCACAGAAGCTAGTACTCATCTGTATCACTTATGTGAATGTGTGTATTTATTTCACAATAGCTATGGTTTGGAGACGTTGGTTAATATCGGTTAAGCTTAGGTTAACTTTTAATAACATTTTTTTCACAACTTTGACTTTAGAAGTTACGTAGATGTGAGGGGGATATACACCTACGTATTTCTAAGCTGTTACTCAATAGAATTATTGAAGAAAATATTAATCCCGATGTCCCATCACACAGTACCATCAATTGTTAATCGTAGATCTTCAAAAAGGTTAAGCAAACTAAGACTAAGCAAAAGCAAAGTGTTTGCAGAGTTCTTTTATGTAAATCGATATATTTTTAAACTGAATTAGGAGACAGTGTAAAGACAGTCAAATTACAGCCAACAGGCGCCAATACGATGAAAAATTATTTCATTTTCTCCTCTTTAGTCAACAAAAATGAATAAAATGAAATGTTACAAACGTTGAGAGAATTTTTCCTTTCTGTACGAAAGACATCGTAAATCGAATAAATCCCTACAAGGCCAGAATTGTACAACGTACGTCTACGCGCTAAATACTCACACGGCACATTTCTTTTCATTTCTTTCTATTTAAAATAAAATGTTTTTCTTCACATTTCTCTATTTGTTTTTTTATAATTCGCTTTATTTATTGAGAATTCGGAATAACATTTTCACACCGCTTTCTTCTAAGTATATTATCTGTATCAATTTACGTTCCGATTCCGTACTTTAAAAGAAAAAGAAAAACTCTTATAAGTCCATTCAATAAAAACTTTTATAAGAATTCTGTACTTTAAAAGAAAAAGGAAAACTCTTATAAATCCATTCAAGAAAAACTCTTATAAGGATTCCGTACTTTCAAAGAAATAGAAAAACTCTTATAATTCCATCAGACCACTCTCACGACTCCGTCTGACTATCCGCCTCTCAAAGTTGGTGTAACCACGTGTCCGTGTCCCAATTTTCGTGAGACATCGCGGTTTTTAAGGGTGTCGTGACTCGTCTCATGCAAACTTCACGCGGTACACCTACGACACCAATTTTTTGATACCACTTCAATTAAAATTTGAAGAAGTTGAAGATACTATAATCTAACTGATGTTCTTGAATATTATTTAGATTAAGAAATTTAATTTAAAAATAAAATTAAATATAAATTATATGTGTACACATAGAGTCAGTTCTATTCAAACTAAACATGTATATATTTTGAAACTAATGGTAGAATAATGTTTATTCCCACGAATCATTGGAAAAATATTTTCTTACTGTTTCAGAAACTCATATCTTATCACATTCGCGGTGAATGGTGGACTTTTAAATTCGATTACACATTTTTCCATATTGTTTAGAAATATTACACAGTAGGGATCAAACGATTTCTTTTGCGTTTCAAAATTATAAATTAAGCTGTAATAATTTTGAAATACAACCTGAGAATTATTTGATGTAAAGGATATTTGTTTATTGAAAGAAAGTCGCTCCCCGCGCAAAGTGGCCAAAACGGGACACTTGCTTAATATGGACACTGATGCTTCATCATCATACCTCGGTTGACCTTAGAAAGAAAAAAAGTGAATTCTTCGATAGCTTACATTTCACTTCAAAATATTTGTCAACACTCAGCGAAATGTACAAATGACGTTGGGAACTAATTTCGATACTGTTGAGCTTTAATCATTGATTCCTTTTTTAATAACCTTTTGCAAAATGCCAGATCAATAGAAAGCCAATTATCATCTCCCAATTTCTGTAATAATACCTCACAGAGCAAATATCGTATTAAAACATTTCACGCACGACTTAGTTAAATATAGAAACTAAGTTAAATATAGAAAGTCTATATTATTTTCTCTGTAAACATACGAAAAAGATTTCATCAACAAACATTAGTATTTATTTGTACGATTGAAATTAGGCAAATAGAAGTACTGTCCTACTGACAGTAGGACAGTACTCCTATTTGCATTTATATCTGATTTATTTTTTAATGACAAAGTAATTGGGTCTACGCGCAACTAATGCGAATCGACAAGTAATTGGTGTTCCGGCAAGTTTCAATTTCTTTGCGCGTATTATCCAATATTTATTAGCCCATTGCGAATTATTTCACACATTAATTAATTAACATTATTGGGTACATTTTAAAAATTTGTCTTTTATGTTTTCTGCGGATATCGTTACATTGACTTCTAACATTTTGGTATGTTGAGTTCATATTTCCCATGAAATTCTCTCTTCTACTCATTTGAGTTTTAGCTGTTAACATACGGCCTCTTCTTTATTTCTGCGTTTTTATACATTTTATTGCCAACTCAGGAATCATGATTCGCTCAATTATTAGTACAGTGCGGCGCTATGCAAAATTTAATATTTTTTTTGTTGCAGTTTGTGATTGTACTATCGAACATCAACATTACACAGCCTTCGTTAAATTGCTACGTCATCGGTATCCTGGAGTACTTTATATGTAAAGGAAATAATGAACAAAATGTTCAATATAATATGAATTTAGGGAGAAAAGGGAGAACTAAACTCTGAAAATATTAACAGAAAATGAAAATAAAAGTCCCTTTTGGTAATTTGCAATGAATATTGTGTAAAATATACTTACACGTGGGAACAGAGATATGACAAAAAAGCGATTATAATTGCTTTTAAAATTGCATTGTCCCTCAATATTCACAATTTTTTTCGAATAATAATTTTATGTCCGCACAGGTAATATTTTCTACAATACCCTACAGTGCACAGCGATCATCTAAATATAAAGGAGTAATGTATGGTGCGAACAAGACTGTAAATGTAGCGCACGTGCTTCATTGACATGTGTCAAGAATAAAAATATAATGCTTTCTTGTTTTACGTTCTTCGGGAAGGAAGGATGATATTTTGAAATATTTATTATTAGAAGATAATCCGCATAAGAAAATTACAGGTTGAAAATTCTGCGAAATTGTTTAAAATATCAGATGCCGAAGTTTCTCCTTTTTATCATAATTTTAAACTTATATTCGAGCCATTTTCAAAACGTATAGCGGATTAATGATAATTTTCCCATCGACCTAATCTTATATGAGTATACAATTTACAAAATTTTATGGTATAAAATTTACAAAATTATAATTTACAAAAATATATGGTATAAAATTTTGGATAACAACATTTTATTTTCAGTCATGTTTGTCAAAAATACACCGCAAAAAGTTTGTTTTTAAAAAAGTATATGTTCACAATAATTTTGATATTTATTTTTATTTAACTAAATTTATAGTAGCCGAACAATACTGAATATAAATAAAACATTCACTTTGTGTGCAGATACATACATGTAGATATGTATATATTAATATATACGTTGTATTTTATTACAATATTGACATGGGTTAATGAAACCGCAATTATACAATAATTATGTACAATGGTTCAATTCACGTGGCGTTCTTAATAATAAGTAAATAAATAATTATTTTTCTGTTATATTATATAAGTATGTATCTTTAACATGAAATTACGACTTACAACCAAAAAAATATTTTCTTAAAAACAATTGCCTACAATTTATTTTTTTTTCGGCATGAAAAATATTCATCAAAATATTATAACATGTCAATAAGTAAACGACATATATCAATTTCTCTACTAATAATATTTCTATCCCATTCTAGACGTTTCATTCTAGACAAAAAATATTAAATATTGCAAAATAAAAAGTGAAAATCATATTTTTCAAAATATTACCCAACTAGACTCCCGAAAATTCCACATTAAATTATATATTTCTCAAACATTTATTTCATGACAGAATCAAAACCTGTTTCCTACATTTATCAGATACTTTGGTCTTAAATGGGATTTACAAAATTAAGTACTGATCATGGTAGAACAATATATCGAAAAAAACTGATTAAATCATCTAAGTACTATTTAAAACATTGAAAAAAATATATATGTTGCATTGCACTAAACATTGTAGAGATAAATCAAAACAGCTGATCATGCAGGCAGCGCAACAAAAATATCTTACGTCTCAATGTGATAATTGTTTTAGTCTGGTAAGTTTTGAACTTAACGTTATATTTTTGTATTAAAAAATTGAAGTAGGAATGTGAAATTCCTAGCCCGTTTATATATTTCATTGGCGCATTGGAAAAAAAAATTATGTGACATAACTACAAATTAACGACCTTCGGGTCTTTTTTCTTTTACATATGCTGTGGGTCCTTGCTTTTGGAAAATTTTATGATTCTAGGTCAACGGAAAGTACCCTATAGGTTTTGATTTACTTGCGGATGTCAAAATGTGCAGCACAAATGGCCGAAACGAAAATATATTGCCTATTATATTTTTCACAGGGGCATATTAAAAAAAAATTATGTGGCGTAACTAAAAATTAACGATTTTCGGAATTTTCCTTTACTTGTGCTGAGAGATCTTGCTTCTTTCCAAATTTCATGCTTCTAGTTCAACTGGAAGTACCCAATAGTTTTTGATTTATAATGCATTATAGTGCATAAACAGTAGTATTATGTTTATTTCTTTATTGCGTTGATTTAAAAATTTGATTTTCTTACAGCTCCAAGGGATCATGGACTTTTATATATTTTATATTAATATATTTTATATTATACCTCCACGGGTCCTGAGAAAAAGAGTCTTGACCAGTAGATAGACTGACGGACAACGAAACGATACTATAAAGGTTTCTTTTTTCCTTTTGTGGTACTGAACCCTAAAAATAAAGCAAACTGTACAATTCTGGCCCGAGTGATATATTTACAAATCTTTTGATATATTAATATGTATCTTATTTTTATACTCAGATTTTTAATTATTAGCAACTAAATTTAAATTTTTAATACATTTTTTTATACTTATGTCAAATTTGCCCCAACTACTTTTGATGGCAAGTTCGTTCTTTTAACAAATATATTCCGACACGAAAATACTCTAAAGTTGATTTTATATTTGACTTATAGTACTTACTGGGCAAAAACAATTGAAGTGATATTGAATACTTAGATGGAATTATTATTAAATTGAAGAAATGCTCGGATTTAAAAAAATTACGAACATTTTTTGCATGTCAAAAAGTCGTGTGAATATTTCAAGTTATTGGGAATATTTCAAGTCTATGTAAAGTGGTTAAAACTATTACATTATATTAACAAATAATCTGTAAAATTAGCGATGGTACCCAAACATTTAATTATCCACGATTTTGAAAATGGTTTTGAGAAAAGGAGAAATACATAGATCAGCGTTACAAATTTGCTACGACAGTATAAAGATCGGTCATGCCATTCTGAATATATATATATATATATATATATATATATACATATACATACACACACATATACATATATAAGCTATCATAAAAAATACTTTATATTTAAGAAAACTACAATTAATTTACGACAATATGAACTCCGTATACCGTACCAATCAGACCTACCGTATCACACGTGCAACCAATTATGTCACCGATAACCTCCTGAGAGACGCTGCCACTTAACCGTCAAGATAAGTTTTTTCCGCTCACCTGCCTTTTTTCACCTGAATTCTTTTTTTCAACTGATGTTTTTTCACCTGAATTCTCTCATTTCCGCTTCAACGTAATTATTCTATGCGTGACTAGGTGACTCATGCGTGACTAGGACACCTACACTTTAAAAAAAAAAAAAATATATATACATATATATATATTTATTTATAAATATATATAAAGAGATCTGATACATAAAGACTCTTTTAATCAATTAGAATATTTTTATTCATAGTTTGTTTTTCAGTGTATTAGTTGATTTATGGTCTATTATTTAAAACATTTAACAAGTACAATTCATTGAATATATATATATATATATATATATATATATATATATATATATATATATATATATATATATTTGCTACTAACTGACCCGAATCGATAATTTCCCTTTGTAAAGCTTCAATATTGCATAAATTAATACATCATGGTAACGCAAGATTAAAAATAATGTAAAGAATTTAGTAGCAAAATGCCTGCGATAGGTATTGTTTCCAGTTAACCAAATTTACAAGCTACGTCCGTGCAGTGGGCCCACCTAAGAGAGACGCGACCGGCAACGGAAATGGCGAATTTAGTTACAAATCGAAAAGGAAATTGTTTTCAGCGCTGCGCTACGATGCACCGGGACGCGGTGGGAGATGTGTTCTAGCGGAAACGTGAATTGGCTTGCGGTGTGCAAAGATTTCAATAACTTCAGTATAATACCTACTTATAGTGAATTGAATATAAATTCGTTATAATAACAAGTTTAAGTTGGTCCCTTTTTGGTCAAATTATTTTCTCATTTTCTAACATAACTATTTTTATAATGTAATGAAAATAAATTCATATTGGGAAATATATTAAGGAGATCAATAAAAATAGAATGTAGTTTTAAACAATTTGGCATTTTTGACGTGTAAATCCAAACAATTTAACGATTTACTATCAAGAAAACGCAAAACATTAAAAAACTTATGCGCTGTAAAAAAAAAGAAAAACTGTTTGCAAATGCATATATGTAATATTTCTAATATTTCAAGAATCGTTCCCAAGAAATAAACATAACAGTGGAAGCCATGGACAAAATACATGTATACGTCTCTCTCTGACTCGGGATATGTATTATTTCCATCTCTTCGCTTCAACACAATTTTGTTAACATTGAAAACACGTATTGTATCTCAATACTCGAGATTTGTGCAATATTTCAACAATATTTAAGCTTACGTGTGGAATTTGCAACCTCTGTATTTATTTGTGTTATGACTGGTTTTTTTGTGCTTCTGAAATGAACAGAAATTCATATTGACTCCCGTGAACTATTTGTTTGAAGAAAATTCTCTGTAACGACGAAGTATTGTGCACTTAGTATACTCGTATGAACCCCACAGTCTGATATTATTTGGAAAATAGCAGGAAATACACACTTCATTGCGAATTTTTGGTCGTACATTTATTCATATCTCATTAATTTTTTTTTTGGTATAAAAACATGTGTTAAAAACTTGTTTTTATTACTTTTTTATATTTTGTACATGTATATCTTACAAACTTACTGACGCGCATCCACCACAGTGCACAATGGGAGAATTGAGACTACACCCGCGCACAAATGTCATTCGTCTGCGATATGAAGTTTTGGCTGCAGAGTGGAATATAGGCACACAGACGATCAATTTTATATAATATGTATAGATTTGCAGTGCACGTAGTAACTCTTTAGAAATTATTTCCAAATATCGTCAATATCGAGCGCTCTCTAAGGATATTACAATCGCCAAAATAAACAAAACTATTAACTAACAATGACATTTTATTTTACTTTTTTGAGCCAGTAAATATGTTTCCAGCTATTTTTCAGTTTTTTTGGCTTTTTCACACCAGCCAGCCGAGTTTTTGAGTTTTGACGATACCTACATTGACTAGTGTTCTAATTAAGTATGTAATTCTATTACGGTAGAAAATAATCGGATTTCCAGCAAAAAATGTATAGATCGTTAAACCAATTTACATAATATTATGAAAATAAGCATCTTTTAGAAAATAATACAAAATTTCTTATTTATTTAATTGATGATTTAAATAAAACTTAAAATTTCCGTTTTCTTTTCTTTGTAAGTTTGCTACTTTTATTCTCGTAAAATTAGTTTGACTGCTTTATTTTTACAGTGATGTGTCGGATATTTTTTATCAGCTTCTCACACCTACGATAAGTAAATAAACTCTTTTGCACCCTTTGATATCGTTTTTACCTACTTCAGTCATTAAAAATGCGAATAAATAAAAAAAACGATGTAAAGTCCACAGACGAGCCTTTTCAATGTACTAGTACATTAAAAATGGGTAAAGTTTATTTTTGAATATTTTTTATTAATTTAACATAAAATTTAAAAATTTAGTAACGAGTATGGCTTCCTCTAGCTAAAATCAATGCGCTTAATCTGCTAGGCATGCTTTAGACGACGTTTTTTTAATCATTTCCTGAGGAATACTTTCCCATTCAACGACGATCACATTTTTAAGGACCTGAATGTTTTCTGGAGCTGGTTTTACGCGTAGTTTGAGATTATCGAATTGAGGTCGGGACTTCTAGCTAGCCAGTCTAACCGACGTATTCTGGCCTCCTGAGCATTAAGTGTGCCATTTTCAATAAAAACTAACTCGGTACGTTCATCTGAGTTAATACCAGCCCAAAAACATTACGGAGCCTCCACCGTAAGGGGTGATTTCCTCAATGCACACTTCTGTGAAGCGTTCTCCAGGTCTTCGTAATACTCGCCGACGTCGATCCTTACCACTAATCGATACACGAGCTTCATTGTAGAATAAAACTCTATTCCAGTCTTGTTGAGTCCATGACGAAAAATTTTGAGCGAATCTCAATCTAGCAACTCGATGCTCGCGGAGCAATGTAGGGCCCGAGCTGGGCGATAGCTAAGTATATTGATGGCCTGAAGTCTCCTTCTGACTGTCCACAGTCTTACTCGTGTACCTTTGACGTCCTCGAGGTTCTGTTCGAGATCCACGTACGTAACTTGACGATTTCTTAGCGCTTGACTGACTATGAAGCGGTTGTCCCGTGGTTCAGTGCACCGTTTTTTTCCAAAACCGGGCCTTCTACTGACGGAGCCCGTTTCTTGGTATCGTTGCCAGGTTCTTTGGATGGTGAAACGGCTCATATTATACTGCTGAGAGACGTAACATTGGCTACAGCCTTTTTCAAGCAGAGCAATAATTTTACTAGCTCTTATCGTTTTTTCAACCATACTGAGAACAGCAAACAGAAGTGAACTAATGCAGCAAACAGCATAAATTTAATTAAAATTTATTCGTTAAAATAAAAAACGTAACAAATGAAAAAGAACTTAATAAGAGTTGGATTTCATTTACCGCCAAAAAATTTGTTTTTGCCAGTGAATGAGAATTTTCATTCTAAAAAGAATAAATTTCAAATTTAGAACGTTCGTTTTTATATGCCAGAATACACTATACCTGCCAGTAACAATTAGAATTAATACAACCTCTTAATAAATAATATTTTGTTAATAATATGACAAAATCAAAACCGCCCGTTTTTTATGCAAAAGAGTGTATTTATAAATCGTCATTGTTACAACGGTCATATTATTGTCTTTCATTCATTGCAAATATTATTTAAAATCATACTTTTTATTTCTATTTCAATTTTTAAAATGTCTGCTTTCTTCTTTTCTTCCAATTTTATTGATCGTATACGAGATTCACTTGCAATTCAAACTAAGTTATTCAAACATTTAATATATTTAGCGTTAAATTTGTATAAATTAATTATTTACAATTAAATGAAACTACGTGATGTAGTATTATTTCTACTTTCTTTAAGTTCTTTACCACGATCTAGGTTTCGTTGTATTAATTCAAAGCAAAGATTCATCTTTGCTAGTAGCCCACCTGAATATGTTGTAATACAACAAAACATAGGTCGTGGTAAAGAACTTAAAGAAAGTAGAAATAATACTACATCACGTAGCTAAATGATTCAAATCTACGTAATGAAACGTGATTTAAATATATAAACCTACGACACGAAAATACAAAATTACGAAACGTCGACAACATAGTCGAAACAGAAAGATTATATTTTACTTTTGAAATAAAATTGCTTTTTTGAGAAATTAATTGCTTTTCTTATTAAATTTTTAGAAACTCAAATTTACTCATGTCTATAACCAATATGATATTAGTCGTAAATAGTTCTTCATATCAACCGCAGGCGAATGTTTCAACTGAACTCAACAGAAATCAAATTTCTAAAACACTTTCCAGTTATTACCTTATAGTGGTAGTATCCTCGCATCTATCACGATGAAAACCGTCATTGTGATAGATGCGTAATTGTATCAGGCCAATGTGTTTTTGCATCAGATACTTTTATATGCTAATAAAGAATTTTCAAAACCTTATCTAGATAATAAATCTGTGTAAATTTAATTGACTTTTTCAGATTTTTGACGAAGTGTGGATCATGGCTCTATGAAAAGGTAAATTTCTATAGTCCCTATGGTTATAACACTTTTGGTAATAAAAATCGAAATGAATTGATTAAAATGCCAAGTAAATCAGCAAAAGCATTGTGATGACTCAACTAAGCAGAAGAAAATACGTGGGCTGACATGGTGCCATTCCGCCATTAGCGGCATAGAAACGGCTATTCGTAACACAGAAACGGGTGTGGAACACACACACACATATATATATATATATATGCACTTAAACATATACACGAGGTTAATATATGGACGTATTCACGTTACATCCACGGACAGGAATGTCATAATCAAGCTGTATATGAGTTCGTGCGGGCTCCAAATAATGGAGTCAAATTATAATCGGCTCTGCACTACTGAACTGTACAGCAGGCGAACTGATGACACGCAATTAGAGCTTGATGATTGAACGTGTGCAAAAGACGTTCCTCCAATATCTGTATTTGAGACCATATAGTCACTTCCCCTTTCTATTTCCTAACGATTTCCTCTTAGCTATGTTTCCTTTACTTGCAACTCAAAAGGAACGTTGCGCTTATTAAATTTATCTTCCTGCTATTAGAAGAAAAAAAAATTATGCTCTTTATTACTGAGTAAACTTTTATTCTTCGTACCTGGAAATTGTTTGTGCTCATTCATAATTGTTTTGCTATACAACCCTCTAGAACCAAATTATGTTGGGACGCTTCAGTTTTAATATATAAATGGTATATACATGCTCAACCGCTTGACAGCGGTCACACCACAGTGTGATTTTTTTAGGATGAGTTAAAGTAAATTTCTTACTAGTATTCATTTTGTCTTTTTTTCTCATGCAATAAATTGGTATATATTTGCAATTTTTATCTTTCCTCAGCACAGTTGTGGGCAAAAACCTTTTTTGGAGTCTGGACCAGTCCAATCTTCTCTTGGCTATGGAGTGACAATTCTTACTATTTGCAGCGCCAATTCTTAATAATTTTTATTACACAGAGTATCTGCTATGGCTTCTAGGAAGACAGTCAGCACTATCCCTAAGCAACAAACTAAGAGTGTACTGCTCCGTAATAAAACCCATTTGGACATATGGGATTCAACTGTGGTCATCGGCCAGTAATTCGAATATACTCTGCCTACAAAGAGCCCAAAACAATATACTTAGGGCCATATCAGGTGCACCATGGTACTCCCGCAATTCGGAAATCCACGAATACCTACAAATTTCAACCATCGTAGACGAAGCCAAACGCTACACAGCCACATACAAAGATCGTCTGACATTCCATCCTAACCCACTTTCGCACATGCTGTTGCAGTCCAACTCGATAAAGAGACTCAAGAGAGCTGACATGCTTCATAATTAGAGCGATTAAGGGCACTGGCCCTATATTCGCCCAAACAAGATACATATCACAACCTACCTGCTTATAGTTCTAATGACTGATCGCAGGATACAAACAGAAAAAAAAAAAAAAACACATAGTATCTGCGTTCAAGCGTCACTACATATTAATTAAGATGCCTGTTTTCACTATCGCAACGTAGTAACGTATGGTTGTCTGCATGGCCGCTTTTCCCAGAAATCGTTTGACGTGCAAGCTGACATAGCAATAAAACATATAAATACTCACAAATACTTATATTGAAATTTTAGGGAGGCGGGGAAAATCAACATGTTCTTTTCGTTCTCCATATAGTGTGGGATATCGTTTAAAAAAACCAAAAAATAAGGGTTTGGAAAATATTTTTTCTCATATTTAATAGTTTCGGAAATAATTGTTAAGGACTGAAAAAAAATGGCAAAAATATGATTCCGGAGGAGTTGTAGTGCGAGTGTTATTCATACTTGACAGGTTTTTAGTTATTAAATTCTATCGGAAAACATTAAGCTTTAAAATTTATTTCCAAAATATTCCCGCCTTATTTTTTAACATTGAATATAAAAAGCAGAAAACAATACGTAAGCATTATTATTTGAATGGAATTTCATTTAGAATGATTTTATTTAGCTTATATCTACAATTTTAAGAAATAAACAAAACTACGGAACCCTAATTTGTACCTATTTCGACACGCGTTTGATCAGTTATTTCATCATTTGGGTTATTTTATTATTTTCTAACAGTAAAATCACTTTGTACGTACTTTACTTGTTAGAAAAATCATCACCACGTTGATACAAAATCAGCCACGCAAAGTATCAAAAACATCTGTACGAGTATAACACATTAAGGGCTATCAAGAAATGCTGACAAGTATTTTGATACCAAACGTCAGTTTCAGCTAGTGTTTCTAGCTGCAGTTGTCTCTCAACTATGCAAGAGTTAGGTATTACATATTACACATAGCCAAATTATCAGTTGATTTATAAAAATATACAATAATCATAAATTTGAGTACCTATTTACCACAACCTATTCCAAAAATTATCCTTAATGCCAATATAAATGCATATATCTTATATAAACAAAAACAGTACAAAAGGTATCGTGGGACACCCGGTCGGAACGAAATTCCTATCTCTATATATTATGTATTAAATAACAGGTACAATGAAATAAGTTAACAACGTTTGAGAATAATTGAAGAAATAAATAAAGTTAGTTAAAGTTTTTTTTTTAAATTATGAAAATAAATATTTTACTAATAATTATTTTATAAATATGAACTAATTATAAACTTAACCAGTGTACATTCACTCTTAGTAATAATTGGTTTATGGTCACTATAGCAAGACACATTTTTTGGGATTAAATTTTTTCTATGTGTCTCGAATCTTGCATAATTCGTAAACAGTATTGCAAGATTCAATATTGGTATCAGTTAATATATGTGTAAATTTTGTGGACGCAAATAGAAGGTGATACCAAAATTTAAGTTTAAAATAAATCATCCGTTTATTGTCACTTTACTTACTTACCAATACTGGTACTTACCTGTCATAATTATCACCATTCTCAACTTCTACTAACTTCACAATTAATTCTTATTGATAACAATAACATCACTTTCACAATTCATTCTTTATCGATAACAATAACACGAGTTTGAAAATAATGAAGAGAGGCTACGAGCATTATGGGAGGCACGGATTGCTAAACACACACGCTTTAACGAATACAGCTGATGCGCACGCCGTACGTCTATATTGTAGTAATATACCTATACATTAACATACGCTTGTAAACACGCAAAAGTTTATACTGTAGCAAAAGTATCGGTAAAAATCATATATTTTTTTTGGGCTAGCTCTCATTCGCCAAGTGTGTAACGTGCGATAAAGAACTTCATCTAAAAAGATGTGTGTAAAACGATACAAGACGAACGTTAAAATAATTAAGCTTTGTGCAAGTTATACAAAATATATGTAATTGAAAGGTAGTAACAGGAAACAGGGCATAAAATTACCAAATCACAAGAATTCTAATAATAATAGCAGTAAATTTTTAATAGGTTTAGTATTTTTATGTGAATTTTATATCATTAAAATTTTAAAGTTGTTTTATCTTCTATCGAGTGATATAATGGTCAAAGACGGCTTAATTATTGAAGATTCTACGAGCCTGTCACTCCATTGACTAATTGAACCAAAACTAAAATTGTGCAACCACAGCCGAGAACAATTAAGCTTGTGACAGGTGCTCAATCTAAGTTAATGAAGTTATAATGAAAGTTTTTACAGAAATTAAGCTATCATTAAACTGTCACTTCCACGTCACCGATATTTTTAGTTTCTAAATTTTTTGCCTTGAGAAAAAGTAAATTTTTCCTTGTAACTTTTTCTTTTGCAAACAGATCCGGAGCAATGTTTGTTTTTAATACTTTAATTTAAGCTAAAGGTAATATTATTATTTTTATATTATAGTTTTCTTTATGATACTCTTAAATTTTTTCTTCAGCGTTCTTGCTAACTCGGCTTTTTGTATCTCTTTACGGTTTACCCGGTTCTATAGATTTCTTTTATGAATGTGTAGATGTCCGGAAGACCTTTAATGAAAAATTACTTAATAATAATAATAATATGTTTTAAATGTAGCCTATTTTTGTTACAGTTATACATGTAAAGCCATTTACCGGCCTACATTAGCATATGAATTTTCGACTCGTATCTTTTTGTTTTTTTTAAGTCCATTGTAATGAAGAACGTAGTATTTGGTATATTTTCTCTTTGATTATTGAAGTCCACTTCTCAGTAAATTTTCCTCATCAAGTTCAAACAATGGACGTTGCAGGTACATAAATCCCTGATTTGTATTGAAACTTCGACGTTTTAATAATGTAGTTTTATGTTCATCCATTTCAGTACATATTTCATAACCCATATTATAGTATTATAAAAAATAAATATAGTAAGGTGGTTCATTGGAAAACCTTATACAATTATAACAACTGAAGATTAAAATCAACGAAAGGAGCTAAGTTAAATAGTTTCATTAGTTGCACGAGGAGTTAAGTTACGAGTAGTGTTAATTTTACGTAAGTATTTTTGTATCTCATCTCAATCCTCAAAACCAACCTTAAAAATACATTTTAATGGTGTAGAGAAGTTTTCATTAAAAACAGCATAATCTATTGAACTTATCTTCCTAAGGCAGCTTTTTGAAATATAATCCAAGTTCATGAGCAAAAATGGTGTTAATTTGTTATTCAGAGGCTAATTATTTATATTATTTATTATAGTATTTTCTAATATATTTAAAAGAAGAAAAAAATGTGGTGATTACTTTATTAGGTGTATTCGTCCATTTAGGTTGAAACAAAATCGCAAGAAATTATATTTAGTTATACAGTTGATTTAATTGGTCTATTATAATATTGTTATTTTGTATGTCAGTCGGTAAGTAGATATTTAGTTTTTAACCTCAATATGTATACGAATGATTTTCAGTCATTCTAGTTTTGTTATGTAAACAACTTAGCTAGGAATGGAATGTTGTTAAAGTACGAGTTCAGATTTGTGTTTTCAGATCTCTAAATAAATCTCAGAACAAAGCTTTACGTATCTGGTCTAGTCAATGTATCATGAAGAGTATTTTATTTTTACTTAAGAGAGGTGTATAACACCTCATTCCGTTTCTTATAAGCAGATATGATTTTAAATTTAATTTAATAAGTGTGCTCTAGTGAAATTTACTTTTTTCGCGGTTTCTTTTAACAAGGGTATAACAAACACTATTGCTGCTAACTTTATTTTTTAATAATAAGGCTTTCAAAGAGTAACTAGGTTCAAAAATATGTTAAATTTCCTTAGTTTGTCCAATTACTTCACAAAGGATCTGCAAATATAAATTCAAAAGAAAAATGCAGTCATATAGCGCACGTTCTCAACATTTATAGATGTCAACATAATTGTTTTGTTCCAACAAATAAGTTTACATAAATCGCAAAAGCGTGATTTTGACGAGGTGTAAAAAGTAATGGCCTGATTCCATTGAGTTATTTGTACAAGATGAATCGAATTGACAGAAGTATTTATTTTTCTCAGATTCACGTCTACATCTTTGCGGATCTCGGTCGACACATTCATAGAAAAAATTATAATCGACTGTTTATCTGATAACAAAGTATACATACTGTCAATACGATATCAAATTCAGCAATACTCTCGTTTAATCTAGAACAGTGGGCGCAGATGGAAGGCAGAATAGAAAATATGATATTTTTCATTGTGTTACTGTATTATATTCATAGTTGTGTACTATAGATATGATGACTATGGTTTATATTAATACAGTAGGCGGCGGTTGCTTAGGGCATGTCGGGCTTCTTCGTTTTTTTTTCATAAAAGTTACGAAAGAATATATATAAGTAAAACGTTAAAAAATTATAATTGATAATAAACCTGGTCCATTTCTATGGCTTTTTCATTTGTAAATCTTTGTGCAGCTTGACTAAACACGTCGAAAAGATTTGATTGACTGAGAGCGGGGGGGGACTAAATCATTAATCGCATAAAAGCAAAATTGATTTATTCGTCCCATAGAATTTTTTTTTAAATTCAGTCAGAATCGCTCTATATTATCAAGGTGATTTTAAAGCATGAAATTATACCATAAGTTCATTCAATGAGTTAAGCCAATTTTAATAGCTTGAATTGTTCAACAGCCTTTTTTCTCAAATCAATCAAGTTTGAAGAAATTGAAGACTATATATATATATATAAATATATATATATATATATATATATATATATATATATATATATATATATATATATATGTGTGTGTGTGTGTTGTGTGTTATACTCCATAATTACTTACTAGGTTTTTGATAGTCGATTGCATATACAATCTATTTTTCCTAATATCTATAAAAACTTCTCGGAAGATATAGACACGTCATTTCTTACCTAAATGATCGCCACGTACATACGAAAACCAATCATACAATAAATTTTAATAAATAAATAATAACTAATTAAAGTCTCCAAAAATTAATGTTAATTCTTGCAGACATCTCAATTAAAAAATAAATTAAGAACGACGCGTGTCAGAAGACACGATAGAAATGTAGTATATTTATTACATATCATGCCCATTATATAAAACAAATATAATTTAAAACCCAGTATCGCAAGATGAGAAATAAAATCACGGAGTTATTAGAAATTAACTAATAAATTAAAATTATGAGACCACAAATTAAAAACCAACGCAGTCGAGTGTTAGAAATAATTTTAGAGGCGTAGATAATAAGAAAGAGGCAAAAAAACCGAAGACACACGGAGACCTCCACAACCGATGGTGTGACGGGACATACGGCCATGTGTCACTTGCCAGTTTATTCGGCATATTTTTGTTATTATGAAGCGTGGCTTAATAAGTTTCACCTAAATAAATTAACATATGTGAAGACCAATTACGGTGTAATTTTCTAATCTAAATACATTTACTAATGGCTTTCAATGGTTTTATTTTTTCTTTCCTAATGAGATGATTACGGATTTTTTAACTGTGAACTATATCGCTCCTTATGAAAATGTATTCAAGAACAAATTCGTGTCTTCAGATTTTCTTAATACTTTTAGGACATAGCATGACTTACATAGTCATGTCAATGATGTCATGAAGATATCACTGACATTGCGTTACGGTATCATGAAGAGTCAAGATATAATGAAAAGTATTTAATGTTTATTCGAACGAGGCATAGAACACATCATTCACATTATTTCAGGTAAACACTTTTAAAATTAAGTTCAATAAATGCCGTCTACTTCCATATCTTCCTTTTTTTCATACAGGGAACAATAATAAAGTATATTACTGTAATTTTTTTATTTGGCATCATTCAAAGAGCAACTTTGAACCAAACATTGCAAAATTTTCTAGTTTGTCCGATGACTGTTTTTTTTTTCTTAATAAACGTGCTTCAAAATATTCACTTGAAATATATTGCTCACGTTCCCTATTTTTAATATCCTTTATTAATGTAATTATTTATTCTGACAAATCAATTTATACAAATCGCCAAAGGGTCATTTTCACGAGAAGTAAAAAAGCAATGCGCAGATTACTTTGAGTTGTTTGTACAAGATTAATGAAGTAAAGCTTATTCAGTTTCACGCCTACATCTCTGCGGGCCTCGAAACGACATATTCAAAGTAAGGAAAGATATTTAACTGTTTGTGCGATAACGTAATGCCCATATCGTCGCTATGATATATCTAGCCTCCGGTTCAGCGATACTCACATTAACCCAGTATAAGGGAGCGACGGTGGAAAGGGGGTTGAAAGAATATACGAGATTTATTCTTTGTTCTACTATGCTAGACGCTTATTTGTATTTTCTAGGTTTATTGGAACAATAAGCAAGGACAAGATATTTTATTTTGTTGTGCGTTTATAATAAATGTATGATCATTTATTTGTTTGAATGAAAGATCAGTTCAGTGCTTCTTAGGATAATTGCTTCAAATTACTGGGAAATTAGCGATATCAAATAAAAACGATTATATGATGGCATTAAGTATTTCACGATATTTTGGAATCAATGTAGTCGTTGTGTAAAACGCATCGTCGACAAAATTCACTGATTTTTTAAAATAGTATTCAAACTATAAATATAAAACTTATTTTAAAACTGAAAAATTATTTCCCGTTAAGTTTTGACACATAGTCTCTCTCAAAAATTGTACAATTTAAAATTACAGGTAAAATAGTAATTTCACCATACTTAAATTTATTTGAAAAACGCGTCAAGCGATTTGTCCAACAAAACTAAGTCAACGTATAATGATCAATATTTTGAAATGATGATTAATATTTTGAAATAAAACAAATCATTTTCAATAAAATATTTTATAACAAATTTTGGATCTTACTCTCACGCGACAAGTACCTTAAATAATATGATTCAATGATAGGAAAAATGCGATTAAGTGTATTATCTTAGTTAAGAAGCCAATTGAATAATTAGTAAAATCTATTTTCATAATGTAAGTAGTAAAAGTCAGATAAATTTATATGAATATTAAGTCTCTATCGCGATACATCGCAATAGACAAATATTAATTTTGAGGTTTTTCTGCTAAGAATAAAAATTTCGATATCATATAAAGACAAGTGTTAATGACATGAGAAGTCGTAAGAAATCCGTTCTCGTATGGGTGAAGGTAGGAAAAGATAATTAGTTACTAATTTTAAATACATTATGCCGTCATACGATTTGTGCATGTCTGTTAAATTGAAATTTTCCAGAGGAATCGGAGTGAAAACTTTTTTAACTTCGGGGCACACATAAAATCAGGCAGAGTGGGATTAGATATTTTTTACAACAGATTTTATTTTAACTAATTTGACATACCTGTGATATTTTAAATTTTCCGAGACTAAAAGTGAATGAAAAATTTTTCACTCATCAGAAAATATGATCGATTTTGAATATCATTCAGGTTTGGCTCTTGGTTACTTGGGGCTTGGAAATAACTTCATTAAAAGAAATGAATTTTAAATGCTTACGGAGCAATAGTTGGAGATGGGACTTGGGAAGGGACAGGTTTGAAAGAAATACGAAATTTGTTTAATCTATTATTGTAAAGGGTATGGAAAATCGGTTGTTCTTTACTTATTTAAAAAGTTTGAATGTTGTTTTTTAACCACATTTTTCTGAAACCAAGCTTCAGTATTAAATAAAAATATTAAATACATACTGCAAAAATATAACATTCCAAGTTACATATTTGCAATGTTAAAAGTAATAAAGGTCGTAAAATGTTAGAGGTGGACTTTGGATTCAAGGTATTAAATATGAAATTAGACTAAATTAAACAAATATACTATTAAAACGAATATCACAAATCAGATATTTTTAAGTTAATTTGTCACTAACTTACTGCAGCGATTTAGCTATTATATATTGACCATATTTTATCGTAGACTATACAAGCGAGTTATAAAAACATGAACAAAAAATAAAATAATAAATCAAGCTTCTTATAGTAGAATTGACCTCTCGACTTTTGCTTTCCCATTCCGCATCTCCATCTTGATTCACTCCTACAGACAACTTGACAAAATTGCGATCTGAGAATTAATGGAAAAAAGAATGAAGGAAATGACGAAAAAAATCAAAAGCAGGTTAATTGAGAGTATTCTTTAATTAAAATGGATAATCCGATTTGTGCCAATCCGTTACAAACGGAAAATGATATGAATTAGGAAAACTTGTTCTTTTAACCCGTTTTGGAAATAAAACAAAAAGATACTGAATAATATTTACAAATATGTTTTTTCTGAGAAATAGGATTTTTGTCAAATACGGACAGGTGTCCGTATTGTAATGGTTAGTTAATATTTCAGTTACTACAAATATTTAAGGCAATGAAAATTAATGTTATAAAATCACATTAATCAGATAATATTTTATAGCCTAAACAAACTTGCAAAATAAGGTTCCTATATTTTATAATATTAAATTTACGCTTAAGAAAGTATGCCAGTTGTATAATAAATCGTGACCATATTTATAAATATTAAAAACTTGTAAGTTGTAAAAACTACAAAACAAAGTAAAGGTATAATAACCATTTCCGTCATTCTACCGAAACGACAAGACAACTGTATGTTGGTTCAAGTTCCGCCACCGTCGGAATTAACCTTCTCCAGCCGTACGGGCTGTACTAGAACAAAGATTGCGCACCACAGAACTCGGAAAGAGAACATATTAAGGCGGTGAAATGTTCACCCACATGGGAAGTCATTAGACGTGTGCATATTTCACCGGTTGTCATACGCCTTAGTCCTAATAAGGCAGACTAGTAGAGTAAATTAATCGATGTCTTGCAACTAGTTTTCATAACGAGACAGAATGCCGAATATACTTTCCACGTTCAACAAGATTTTGTTTTTCTTCGAATTATCCATTTTATTTGATTGCTTTGCAAATAATTATTGATATCTAATTCGATTTGTAATTTTGAATAAATACAATTGTTGATTTGAACGAGAATTACGATTTTACCGACACAATTGTGTTCAGATTACTCTATTCCTTGGGATATGGCGTACAAATGTCTGTCTTGTGCATTGCTCATATGATGTGTTTATATGTATTTAATTAAAATGTATGAATGATATTTATGAAAACCGTAAATATTTGAAAGACTTCAATTTTAAATGTATATATCGGCAGGAAAAATAAATTGATATTTTTATTTGAAAGTAATAATGGCATAGTGTAAAATGACACACGTAAAATGACATAATGATTCGTAATCTTATTAGAATAATAGAAACCAAAGAAACAGAAGGACTAAACAAAGAATAGTTGCACATTTTACAACTTATTGTACTGATTCAATAAAACCACTAGAATGTATCAACTGAAAAAATGAGACTGGAAGAAAAACAGTTCAGGAATAAAAATGATTAAGTTTAGTTACTTCCAAATTATTTAACAACAGTTTCTTCACAATTTTGACATCGAACGTGTGTAGTTTCGAAATTAAGCACGACAAACAAACAAATAAACAAAACGAACTTTTCCATTTCATGTAATAGTAATCAATTTAAGCAAAATTTCAAATGTCTTCTGGAATATTTGAAGTAATATTCCTTCCCTTTTAAGCAAAACTCTGTACAATAGCAAGTGTAATCAACTTAAAATTAATAATTAAGTAAATCAGTGAGTCAATTTTATACCTCATTCAGTGTTCGTTTAGTAACCTATTCAGGTTTCCTTCATTCGTCTATCTCTTTACCGAAGTATCTGAACCTTTCATCGGCTATCCCTTAAAAGGTTAATATGAAAAGTACCTAATTTTTGGTATTTACGGCAGTACTTCTGAGCTTAGTGTATATATTTTTAGTAACATAGTAATTAATTTATTAAGCTTATTGCCATAAATTTTAATAGGAATTTATTTAGATAAGAATGAAGAATAAAAAAATAAAGTAACTTAGCAATAAAGGCGCGTTCCAGTATGTTTTAGATAACGTGTAAATAAAGGAAAAAACAATTACCCATCGACCAGCCATATAAAACGAAAATAGTTTATAACGTTGCATTCTATTTATACATTTATGTCGGAGGTAAACTAGTTTAGAGAAGGTATCCTTATTAGTAAGTTAAATGGTAATTTGACCGATTTCGTTTATAAATCGCGCAGTACTACTGGTCGTGCAGTGCATTCAACTGAACTGCAATAAGCATTATGTCTATGTGTCAATTAATCATTTAAATTGAACTTTGATGGTGTTGGACAAAATAAAGACAAGCTATTCTGAAAACTTTGGACCATAAGTGTTTCTTCATCAGTCATATTTTTCACGCGACTACGGCGAGGCCGAAAAGGAAGCGTTATGAGTTTAGCAGTCTATATATGTGGCTAGGTGGATATAAATGTTTCATCCTAGGGACCAAACTACTGAATCGAATAAAACAAATGAAGTATTGTTGGATTTCTTCTATTATTATACTAGTTATTGCAATAATGTATATTTATATATACGCTATATAAATATTATTAAAAATTTAATTTAAATCACATCGAAATGAGTATTAAATTAAAGGCGTGAAGTTTGAATTTTGAAAAGAAATCTATGATACCTACCTATTAAATTTTCCTGCGAATCACTAAGCACAAACTAAAAGAAAAAAATGTATTTACCCACTAGGTGTAACGATTTTTAACGATAATTATAGATTACCATTTGCACTATTTGTAACGAAAATTATAGATTTAATTTTTCAAATAGTTATTTTATTTCGAATATATCAGACTTATCCGTTAAACAATTTTTAAACAAGTCATTTTGTTTCAATAAATAAGCAACCCCAACTCCTTAGTGGCGTATTGAGCGCTAATGGCGTACCCTTTCAACAGCACTCGTCTCACAGCCTGCTGCGTCCATGTTGTACCCCTGCTACTCGGTTATATACATAGCGATACTGTTGTTTTTATTGTGACAATACTATTTATCGACATTTTATATATTTAAAAGGAATGTGCTTCTTAAAATACTAAATTAAAGATTTTTTTTGATTACGTTACCTTTCTATGTAGGTTTACCGTATAAGAAAAACTGTGCGATAAACAATATAAATTCTGTATATAACCTCAAGTACTTAAAACAAATATTAGTATTGTTTGATTATAACACAATGCTTAAGTATTAATATTAGCAATGTAGCAATGAATGAAAATTATTTCATTTGCGCGTATTTAGAAATTCTGAGAAAATTCTGTCAACATCATGTTGTGGAATTTATGAAACGTATTCCAAGATTAAACTTATCAATAAATTTAACTAAACTGATTAATCTGGATATACCAAAATCGATTGACCATTCACTGTTTACGTTTGCAAAAAAACATTTTATAAAATGAATAAATAAAACAAACAATGAAAGTTTTTGCAGTCTTGTGTCTCAGTAGCGTTTGGCTCTAGTATTTTTGCGACCCTATTTCATAGTACTTAAACTGCAACTTCTACCATAAGACGTTACGATAGAGAAGATAATAAATTATGGTACATGTATGTGGATTTGGCCATATATCTATTTATCCATTTGCGTGCACAGTTTGACGAAGAAATTTGAAATTTGGTGCAGTAAAAAATATATTAACCTACATATATTCCGATAAATAAAACTGAAAAAAATTTCATTTGCAAATTTTAGGGAGGGCAATTAATTAAGGTTTTATTTCACTTATTTCTTAATTATAAGAAAAATATGGTTTTTTGAACTCCATTTCTTTAATTAAGAAAAATACGAATTTCTGAAGCCCACGCAAAAGTTGTAGGAAAATTATGGCGATTATTCGACATCTCAAAATTTTTAAATATTTCCCGTGTTTTTAAAAGATATGGTAGACACTACATTTACATTTTCCTAATCTCAAAACCGTTTTTCTCAGAAGCCACGTAACATGGAAACTTAAATGTTGGCATAGTAATTAATGTTATTTCCCTACATATTTTGCATATATAATATTTTACAGCAGCGACATTTTTGATAAAAATTCGTAAAACAATTAAAGAGGTAAATAAATTTCTTCAAAAAAAATTTTTTTCTCATTTCGTATATCATATGAAAAACTATTTGAATTTTTTTCTTATGAGATAAGACATAATTTTGCGTTATCATTATCACGTTGTTTTAAATTAACTAAATCAGATTAAGCGCATTCTCATCGCATTAATGGGCAAATTTAACTATAAGGATCTTTTTATTTCGTCCCAAGTTTCGGCTCAGTTTGTGTTGATAATTACTTCTGTTTTTCCTTCACATTCATTAATTATACAGTTTTCATTTTTATATTGTAAAAACATACGGATTTATCTGCATTAAAATATTGCTTCAAGCTTCGCCCCTCTCTATTTTTATAATAATTCGTTCAAATCGCCAATAAAATTAAGCATAATTTTAAATGGGGCATTTTACTTTTTATTACATTAAAATTTTATTAGTTTTTTAATTATTTGAGAAATTTAAATATATATATATATATATATATATATATATATATATATATATATATATATATATAAACTGATTTAAAACAAAACATGTGGAATAATCGTAACTAGTTGTACGGAAGATATGTATGGTGTTAATTGGCAGGGTATTGTAACTGAAGGTGATTATGATCGGACTAGTATATTCATTAACATAATACAATTAAATAATAACAAAAATGAGATAAATAGTAATAAAATCAAATTAAAAAATAAAAATTCGCCAACTAGTAAAAAGATTTGATAGTTGATTGCTTGATATTTGATTGAACTAGTAAAAAGACTTGATAGTTGATTGAACTAGTAAAAAGATTTGATAGTTGATTGCAACTTTTGGCAATAAACAATTCAATTTGTACTCAAAGCTGATTCATATTTTTCTTTCTTCTGTTTATGATTATCCAATTATTTTTTAGTTTTCGATTATTTTTTACACAAATTAATGGCGCCAATTATATCCATTACGCCGATTATATAGATTACTTCCTAACGCAGCTTAGACTCCGTTCGTTGGGTGGTGTAATGCAGGTTCAATATGTAGCCGATGAATTCTTGAGTGAAAAACAAATTTTAGTTGATAACAACTCACTTCACTGGATCCGCATGACTGATTGCCTAAGCGACTGAGAGCTTTTTAAAAAGCCTTAATCTACACCGGCATTTCCAGATAGTAAAATATACTTTATTTTCTTTAATTAATTAATAATATAATATTTTATAGCTAGTGAATACTTTTAAAAAAAACGAGTGTGCTTTAGACCACACGACTAAAGTAAAACTTCAAATTCACAAAATATGAACTTTAAAATGAATTTACAATTTTATTCACTTTAAACGTAGAATGTTTAATGTATTGAACAAAATAATAATTTATAAATTTGTTCAAGAACGAAATGAAATTACAAAATAATAAAAAAATGACCGTTCGCGTAACACTAGCAAACTCGCATATATATATATATATATATATATATATATATATATATATATATATATATATATATATATATATATATATATTCATATGAGAGGAAGAGAGAAAGAAAATGTGCGCGCGCACTGCTCTCTCTTGCTCCTACAGTGTGATACAAGCAATAGGCTTGTCTTAGATATACGAAACATAACTGGCTATGAGAGAAAGGGAGAAAGAAAATGTGTGCTCATGCCTCTCTCTCTCTTGTCCCTATATACGAAACGTAACTCTCTCTCTTTCCGTCTTCACTAACTTATTTCTCCCTCTCAACTTCCGTTCGCCTCGCCCGATCACACTTTTCGTAACGCTCTCGTCACGCATTCACCAGCTTACTTCCCAAGTCAAGCGTGCGTAAAGAAGTTTTACTTCAAAAATAAATTATTAAGTTTAATCCTTTTATAATTAAAATGGATATAACATAAATGTAATATGAACAGCGCTAAATCGATAGATAACGCAACTGTGTCGTGATGCAGCAAGCAGCTCCAGATACTATGGTAAAGTGATGTCAAACCTGGCTGGTTATGTGGTGGGAGTCTTTTATATCCTTGGATATGATGTTGTTTGAGTGACGGATCTGTAGATACTGTTGACAGTGTATACATTAACTGGAAGTCTGTACGACATAACACGTTTTTTTAACTCTACAAAGTTTGAACAAATAGGTTAACATTGCAGTGATTTGGTGAATGGTAAAAATAAGAAAACAGGGTATATTTTATTTATTTCATGTTTATTATGGGAATATATTTTTTGGTTTTCATAATAATTTAGTTCTAAATTAAATTTAAACAATTTAGTTGTTCATAACAAGAAAATTATTGCAGGTATATGATAATATTTCTGTTAGAGTTTCATAAGAAATAAAACTATATTTCAATAAAAAAATACATATATTTAATACTGAATTTTTTTCAGCTTTAATTTCATATCTTATCTTGAAAAATTGTTATTGGCTCCCATTTTAACCCATTAAAAGCATCACATTAAAATTCAAATATTTGTAATTGAACTACTACAAAAATTGTTTCAAATTTCAGCTATTTCCGAGAAAAACGCTCGCACGCTCGTAGTTTAATCAGTGTATTTTTTCAATTATGTTACATAATACTTATAGTATTTTACAACAATCTCACTACGTCCATATTATATACCGATATTTATATTAGTCTCAATCTTGCTTTCTTTCGCATATTCACAGTGATATAAAAATGTAAATCTAATTACGATGGGTGGTTTATTATTCTACTGGATATGATGGACGGGTAATAAATTAATTGGTATGTAATAAGTTAATAAAATAAGTGCGAAAGTAAAAATTGAATCAATTTTATTCCTACTTAAAAAACTGCATATAAAGACATCGGTGCTGCTAAGGTGATCCTAAGTGTCAACCACCGATAGCATAATAAACCGGTAAATATTAAATATGTATATATAATAGGTTCCTTAAAAAAATATTTAAAGTTTATTTTAATTTAAGTCAATATATTCTGCTAAGAGTGCATGAACAATGAAAAGGAAAAGGAGTAAAGGTATAAACGACACAAATAAAGTTCATACTAGGAAAGGTGAATATCTTAAATTGGAACGCGTGTCGCTGACGATAAAATACATGGATCCAATTTGACTGCTAAACGACACGTGAATGATTTTATGGGTACTTAAACTCTACGTGACGTAGTTACTTCGGTGAGTTTTCCAACTTAACATCGATGGTCTTTAAACGAAGCGAGTGGTTTCAAGATGTGCAATTTGATGTTTATAATACATTGCATAATACTATTCGTATAACTGTAAAGTTACATTTCACCCCAATTTAAACTTCTTCTTCTACTTTAAATTCAATAAACGAAAATTGTTAGTAAAAGTTACTAGTTTAAAGTTAGTTGTTAGAGGCAAAGGTAACTTTATACTTTACGAGCGGCCCTATTAATGTTTATTCTCCAATTCTTCATCAAATGCCATTACGTTTCTATATAATGAATACAAATTAAACATATATCAACGAAGGTGAATATATAAATTTTGCCAAGAAATAAGTTCCTTAATAATTTCTGCCCGTGTGCAATTTATTGAAAAATACAGTAACATATTGAATTTAATTATAATGTACATATCTATATCTTATAATATATATATGTATACACACACACACACATAGATATATATGTATATATATATATATATATATATATATATATATATATATATATATATACATACATATTTTTCCATCACTGCATTTCAATATATTCGCCCATGATATTTATAGTATTTCTATATAAATTCATTTGATTTATATTTAGTACTTTAATTAATTAAAATTTAATTTATTAGTTAACATTTATTTTTCTCGTCTGCCATAGAAACGTAGTAATCGAAACTAGTTACATAAATAACGTTATACAATAAAATTAACACTTTATCAAGTTTTTACTAAAGGTAGGCGTTATTTTATTTAGATAATAAAATTAAGTTTATGTTTTATTGACAGAACTATTTAGTTTTTTCCATTAGAAGTTAGTCAAACAGAAAAATTTAATGAAAATAAATTTTCATATAGTTGCGCTCGCAAATTAATGTGTTAATTAATAATATATTTTTTTAATAATTTAAATGAAAAATATTTGTGCACAGTGTACACTTTCCATTATTGCTTTTTGTTTAATATTATAACTAATTAGGCAAAAAAAACACGAAATTTTGTGATTCGCGCTTACCGTCGGGAATAAAGCATAGTTTAGAATTACGTATGGAATAAGTTCATGAGATTTAGTTTTAAACTATATGTATGGTAGTCCTATATTTACTATGCTTTAGTATTTGCAGTCTCGTTTGTGTTATTTACACGCGAATCCCAACTATGTTATATTCACAGATAAAATAGCAGTCACACAATTGCAACGTGGAACCAACTAGTTGGATATCTGTATAAAAGTTTCTGTCATTTTCGATGTCTGAATAAAATTTGAAAGTTTGGCAGCATATACAGGTAAAATGTTCTCATAGAATACGGTAAAATACTTAGAGATAAGAAGAGGTGAGAGACACTGGAACTTCGAATCCAGAATTAAAATGAGACGAACTGGGATGATTTTTCAAAATACTGAAAAGAAAATGCAGAACATGTAAATTGCATCGAACAAATATTTCCATCCAGCAAAGACGGGACTGAAACATAAAAAATATGAAGACGAATACTTGCATACATTTTGAAGACGTTTTAATGTATTTAAGTGATTTTCAACAAGGTCAACACAGCACTTATCTTCATAATCGAGTAAATGGCATTATAATAAATTTTAAGTGTAAATATAAATATATATATATATATATATACATATATATATATATATATATATATATATATATATATATATATATATATATATAAGTTTACTATATATATAAGTATTAAGACTCTGTCGTAATATATTGTATATTGCCAATATTTATCTATCTCAAACTTTTTCTTCTTTTTTTTACTTCTCAATATTTTATGTAGTTGATTTTTAAGATAATAAAAAAGCTACGCACTTTGCTCTTTTCTAAATAACTAAATATATGTATATATATATATATATATATATATATATATATATATATATATATACACATATATGTTTTCATTCAAGATCTTGTTTATTAATTTGTAATTAGTTGAAGTTAATTATATCAAGGAAATAAGTTGTCAACCATTAAAGTTTACAATTTATTTCCCTCCCTATCCTTTATTGTGTCTTATTGGAAGATATTACTCTTGTAGCAATGAGTTCATCGTATGTACATAAATGTGAAATGAAAACGCAATAAATAAATATATGTTTTATTATCAATTAAATGTAGACTTTCTTAATAGTTTTCAATAAACCGCAAGTTAAAAAAAAAATTATAATAAGTTCGGTGGGTCCATTTATATATCTTTTTCCTTTGTTTATATATCTTCGATTACACTCGTATATTTTAAATTCAGATAAATAAATCCATGCTTGCATATACTTATGCAGGGACGTATTCGTATTATATCTCTTAACTGTTGAATAAGTATGGAAATATATCAATAACGTCATTTGCAAAATGCCAAATGAACTATGTATTTGAACAAGGACAACTTTAAATTTGTGCGGCTGAATGTAATATTGAATACGTAAGTTTAACGTGACATAGTGGTACGAAAATTACGCCTTCGAAATTGGATAGTTCCAAACAGGACATCCGAGTTCAACACAATTGGCATTAAACAATCAGAGAATTTCTGAAGTGACAAATGGAAAGTCGTTGAGAGCGCAATTACCCTTTATGATCATTAGAGTGTCACGTAATACTTAAGTTAGATTTATATTTTTTATCGTTAGCTTCATACTTGATTTATATTTTTTATTATACGGGAAGTGGCGGTTAGACTTTATGCCATGATATTTAACTGTTTATACCTTATTTATATTCCAAGTAGTATATACCCCATTAATTTTAGAGGATCAAATTTTACTAAAGCACCAGGTCATCACAAGGTCAATATAATTTATTGAATTTAACAATATATGAAACAATCGTCATTTCAGTGGAATTAAACATTTTTTTAATATTTACATTTCAACATGTTTTATTGTTATTAGATTTTATTTTTATCAAAAAAATATTATATACTCAAAATTTGCTTAATATATAAGTTGTATTTATTTTTAAAATTTGTATTCACGAATGTGACAAGGCTTAATATAAGTCAACACAAAATTTTTAATAATAGTATTCCACTATCATGCACATAATAATTAAGTATAACAATACTTAAAAGAAACGTTTTCTACGTTTCAGTTTTCCAATTGATCCTTATCATTAATTCATTTTACAAGTTTCACACATATTTGAATTTAAAGTATTGGGTTATTCTGATACTGTAAAATACGCCGATACACTTGAAAATATTTTAATTACAAAAGAGTAAGTAACCATGAACCAAATTGTTTGTTTCTTTTAAGAAATGTTCCTTTTTTCCACATCTAATTCAGTTTATTGCATATGTGATATATTGGTATAGTCATAAAATAGTAGTAAATACAAATTTGCCCATCTGACTTTGTCTTTTTAGAAATTACAGGTTCCGCATTAAATTTACGATCGGAATTTTTGAAATTATGCGAGATTTGTACGTAATTAAATAATTATTACTGAGTAATTCCTTCTTAAGTTATATTGGCATAACCCAATATATTTTCCACATAGTGAAACAAAAATGTGAGATTTAAAATCATCGCTACCTTTTTCTAGTAAATTTTATGTAAACTTCTTATTATGTTTTTTTTAAATTTTATATTAAATTTTCGGCGATGGAGAGCTGAAACATGTTTTGTGGACATTTTCAGCAATATATCTAGAAGCATTTATATAAAGTCCTAAAAAATTTCAGAAATATTTTAAAACGTTATTTTAAATGATACACGATACGCACATTTGAAAAAAAAATTCTTTGATAAATATTATTTGCCCTTCTAATGTCATAAATAATTTTTTTTTTCCTCACTTAAATTAATATTTCCACAAACTATATGTGCGATAATTTAATATACTTGAGTTCCTCTGGATGGATTTTGAGGATTAATATACTGTATGTGAAAAGACGATCAGTGATATAAAATTAAAATGATAAAGGAAATAAAAATATCGCTCTGCGCTTATTAATATAAATGGGAAGTAGCCATGCATTTGTCGTAGTTTTTCACGGAAACTTTTAAAAAAAACAAATTATTTCTCACGTGCCACAGCCTTGTTAACCACGTTTTTTATACTTACTAAAATGGATTGCCATAACTGCACAATGTTTGCATTTAGTTCTATGTTTAAAATTAACATTGTTAAACGATTGAAATTATATTTTGTTGTTAATGTTTCCACAACCTGATTGCCTTTAGTCAATTATTATTGTAAAATACTGTTCTAGAACAACCATCTATTTGACTTGAGCATTATTTGAGGATATTTTTGTAATAATACACAGATATAAAGCATAAAAATAAAATTGAAATCTTCATAACTAATGATTTCTTATAATTTCAGCTAAACCGTTTAAGTCGGTTTGATTCATACTTTCTGTGAGACTTAAAGGGTTTTGTTTTTAAATTAAACACTTTATAAAGAAATGGAATTCACTATGGAGTTTGGCGAAGGAACGTTTGGCGATTTTTTTGACTTAATCAAGAATTATATAGTTATAATATTTACATAAACGTTTTGACAGGTAATCGATTTCATTAGGCATAAAATTATGTGAAATTGGCCATTCTCAGAAAATAAAATTTAATTTTGATAGAAAATGTCGTAAAATTCTGTGTGCTTCAAGAATGCCTGAGATTTAAAGACATGCTATTATTTATTAAAATATATTCAACATTTGATCGATTTGAAATAATTCTGACACTACATTAATTCTGAACTATTTTGATTGCGTTAAGGATACGTAGTACCTGCTGGCCGAAAACATTACTTCTCTGTCTCGCTCTCAAGCACAAATTACAATATATTTAACAAACAGAAAGTTAAAAAATATGAAAGTACAATGTCAGGAATGTTTTTGTTGGGAACATCATAAAATACGCTCAAAATGCCATTGGCTTCTTGCAAGCTATGCCTCTTAAAAACGCACTATTCTGAATTTTCTTTATATAATTTGAAAGTTTTTAATGCAGTAATTAAAACGAAGAAAAAGAACATCTTATTTATTCCATTTATTATTTTTACAATTAATGTAAACTTTCTGAAATATTTGTTCATTTGCTGTGCGGAATTTCTTTATAATATTGTATAGAGTCGAATGGCTTTCAGGCTCTCACATTTCTCATCATATATTTGTGCTCTCAATCCTTTATTTCCCAGCCGCCAACGGGCCTTCGAGGTGAGAGTATTGTCATTTTTCTCCGCAAACCTCGGTTCTACATTTCGTATTACTGAATCATGCACAGTGATATTTTTGTCGTAATTGTAGGTGTAAATTTTGTTTATTTCGTAGAACTGATTTAATAGACAAATAATAATATTCTTTAAGAATGGCCATCAATGTATCCTGAATAACTATTATATTTTTATTAACAATTATATAAGTAATATATGCAAAATAATGAAAAAATATTTATATATTTATTAAATTCAACGCACATTAAAAAATGTTAAAAAAACTTTCAACTCATTTCAGCAGAGTAGATACTGAATTCAAATATCATGTTTCTGAGATGAAAGAAAACAACGTATATTTCTTAACATAAATGAAACCTCTATTTGTAGGACAAGCTGTACACTACGCAAACAAAAGATCAATTGCATTTCCGACTGTCAGATTCAAATCACAGTGATACAAAAAAATAAATATAACTAGAAAAATGTGTAAGATACTGATAAAGTTGTTTTTCGTAAATTGTTTCAGTCAATCGGAGAAATCAATAGAGAAAAATCACAGAATGTGGTTAAGAATGCCTTTGGCCTCTGCCAAGCCACTCTTCTTATAGGCGTAGTATTTTGAAAACGAATTTTACAATGTTTGTGGCATTCAACTTGGCGGCATTCGTCTATGCACTAAATTCTGAGTATATTAATTTTTTACTAACTTGTGGGTCCATAACTACAATTCCATAAAATTTTTGAAATTCAAGATGATAGCAATTGTTATTTGCAATAATATATTGGTATATTAATTTTCGATATTTCGATAAATTTAAGTGCCGTGAATTGAAATTTCACAATTTTTTTCAGTTTTAAAATGGTGGCAACGGTTACTCTTTTCATATTCGAATAAGAGTACTTAACTTAGGGTAATAAATGCGAATTTTACAATGTTTTTGAAATTTAAGATGGCGGCATTTGTAAATTACTGTAAACCGTCATTACATTCGATTCCTTAACTTTAGGGTACCAAATTCCAATTTAAAAATGTTTTTGATAACAAAAATGACGGCATTTGTTTCATTTTAGTCCTTTTTGACTAATTTTGGTGCTGAGTGTAAATTACACTATTTTTAGAGACTGAAGATGGCGACATCTGTCATTCACTATAAATTGCAAAACTTTATTGTATTTATATTTCAAATTTTGTCTACATATTCAGCGCCAGTTGAACGCTGTCCCAGTGAGCATACGTGTGTGGACCGAACGCTCGTACATAAAGAAAATATACGTAAAAATATCTTACGTCGGCGAGCATCCAAGAACTGTTTGTCTTTAATATATCATACAATGTTCTCAAAATATTTCAACTCAAAATTGAACATAATAGCAAAAAAGATTCTGTATTTAAATTTGATTTACATGAAATATGTCATTGAGTATTAAATTAAAACGTGTGAAAGAAATTATATTTTACTTACAATTACAATGTTTGTTCTTTGTTAATATTACCTTTCGTGAAGGAAGAATGAAGTTATAATATAAAATTGAAAAATACATAAGCAGGTATGTTCTTATTGTGTTAATGATTGAGTGTGTATATTACGTGACTCAAACGGTTAGTGAGTATTACGTTATGCCACACACAATATTACCCAACTGATTAATGTGCAAATGGTTTATTGATGCGATAATAAAACGTAAAAATGAGTATATAGTTCAATAGGGGTATTAACGATTTTGTGTTTTTTTAACAATTCGTTGCATTCCTAAAAATGCTAATATCTGCAAGAGATAATTCGGTAATTATTAATATTTTAATTATCACTTAATCGAAATAAATAAATAATAATGATTTTTCTCCCAATAATTTCTCTATTAAGAAAAAGGTTACATTAAAAAATTCAATATTTTAATATTTCTACGCAGGGTATAAAAAATACTTTATTAATGCGTACCATTTGAACCTTTCGGCAAACGGTACCAAAAAATCTTTTATTATTGCAATTTTACAATATTTTTGAAAATCAACTTGGCGTCAGCCGTCAGTTGCGATAAATCGTAACTATATTTGTTTTCTTTAACTTTAGGGTTCAAAATTAGAATTTCGAAAAATTATTGCGATTCAAAATGGTGGCTTTTTATATTTACAATAAATTGCCACTATGTTCGTTTTAGATTCACTTTAGTGTCATGATTCGAATATCACAATGTTTTTAAGATTCAAGATGGCAATATCTGTCAATCGTATAAGACTGTTTCTCTTTTCAGCTCAGACTAATTTTAGGGTACTAAATTCTAATTTCACAATGTTTTTTTTATATTCAAAATAGCGACTATATGTCACTTGCTATCAATTATAACTATATTCGATATCTATTAACTTTAACAAATTTGAATTCAAAAATATTTTCGAGATGAAATATAGCGGCATATGTATCTCTCGTGATTATTTTTTATTATAGTCCTTTCTATTCTATCGCTGATTTTGAATTTCACAATTTATTTGGAGATGTTGGTGGCATCTGTTGTTCGCTATATATAGCTTAGCGGAAAACTTTTGCATAAAGTCTGGTAGTTCGCATACAGGGTAGCAGAAAAGGTTCACAAAAAGCATAGCAGAAACATTCGCATATAGCATAGAGGAAAAAGTTTGTAAAATTTTGGACTCAGGACAAGCATTGGATTAAAATTCTATGATTTTTACGTAAATGTCGATATTTCTTTCTTAATTTTAAATGAGTATCTGAGAGTAGTTCAAAGTTTTGGTATTTTATTTATCCGCTGTGAATTTATAGACATGAAGGCTTTTGATGTTTTCGTGTAATAAATTCAGTCATTGTGAGTAATTCAGATTAAAATTACGTATGTTTTTTACTTTATTTTTGTACAACTTTTAATTCACATTAAATATTTATGTTGAGCCGATTTACAATAAACATTGGTAAATGAAAAAATGACTAGAGAATTTTGCCATTAGTATCGCCTAACTTGATGCTGGAAATAGTAAACAATTGTTTTGCTGTTTGATTCCACAATGTCAGAATTAGATTACGTTGCTGCGAATGGAAAGGTGAAATTAGTTCCTGGTTTATATATGGTCAATCCATGTTTGTGTTGCATTGATCGTGTTCAAATTTGATTTCATTCATTCTTTTAGATAAACTTCACTATATCGTCAACGATCACGGTTACTGATAAAAGAAATAAATGACCACCAACCGAATAGTAAAAGCCAATGCAATAGGTCAGAATTTTCAATTTTTTGATGTGGCTTAGCGGTCGAAAGAAATAATTTAATGAAATAATATATTAAATCTAATACGATAATGTTATTTATACGCAAAATTAGAAAGAGGTAAGTTTTATTTTATGAAAAAAAACATTAATTGGTTTCTCGTTTTGCAGTCTTGTTTGTAACGGACCATAGGTTTTAATAAAGCAGCGTGGCTAATTTTTTTTTGTTATCCAAACAGCCTTCCTGATATATATCCCAGCGTCAGTGTTCCAATTAAAACTTTTGGATAAGGGACTTCCTAAAGAATCTATCTAAAGCAAAATAAGGTTGCACGAAAGGGCATAATTCAGAAATTATTCATTGTTTTTAAAATTTTTACATTTTTCATACCCTTGACTCACACTAATCAATCCTGCATCGAGACAATATATAAAAAAATGTAATATAGATATATTACAAATTTTCTTAAAAACTGCTGTGATTATTGACTTATAAACAGGAAATATTTAAAAAAAAATGAATGGGAATATTTTGAAAATTTACATTTTCTACATCATCGAGAAATTGGAAAAATAATTATGACGCCTTTTTAGGTTTCTGTAGTCAAATGGCAAAAACAGAATTCTTATAACTTCGTCCTGTCCGTCTGTTTGTCTGTTTATTTGTTCGTCTCCCTGTCCATATGTCATAATCATTTTACTCGGAAACTATTACTGTGAACTATATAGATGAAATTTGGTTGGTAGATATATCGAAATTTTGGTTGATTTATGAATTATTATACAATGGATTAGGAAAATTATGAAAAAAATAATATGAGGAATAGCATTCGATACGTGTAACTGAAAGATGAAAAAACACAGTGCACATGGGCGTGCAGGATATTGTTAGATATATTTTAAATATGATGTAGACCTTCCGAAATAACTTTTTATTTCAGTAAATAGTTACTGATAATAGTTTTTTATAAACATAATTTGATGCGCCGGATATGTGACCAAAAACAAAAAGGAAAATCGGTAATAGTTATAAAAAAAAACCCTACCATTAGAATAGTTTTAGTTTTTTTACGTTACAGATAAAAACACTTATTTGAAGTGGTAAAAGTCAAAATTGTTTTAATTTTTCTATCTTTTATTAGTTCAGTTTAGTTGCTTGAAAAAATATGACGTAAAAATAAAAAGAATATGTAAAAATAGATATAACAACCCATGAAGTAACATTACTTAAAACGTGACTTTTGACCATTCCGTAATGTCCGAAATAAAAATATAGTTTTCGACCTTACATTTTTAATTAGGGTAATAATTCCCGAGAAATTAAAAAGAGGCTTTCTTTCACCAATCATCTCTTTATAAAACCACTTGACCATTTATATTATAGGTTTTTTATAAAAATATTGAATGAAAGGAAACATTTACATTAAATTACTTACCGGAATCCATTGGAAAGAACATAAAAATATGTTTTAAAAAACAAATTCAAGAATATTTATGAAAAAGTACACCAAAAATCGAAGTAGTATCCAAGATTTTTTGAATTGATCCAATAGAAGGCATATTTTATTCTAATAGCTGCTGTAAAGTACGCAGTACGTAAATGGCTAAAAATCATTTGACCATCGAACAAATTGCAGTAAATTTAACAAAAAATATGTTCTTATATTTAGAGAAATGTTTAATGTGTAATAATAAGAAAATTATTTTAATATTTTTTTTTAATTAATTGAGAAATAAATGTAAAAATATCACAGAATACATTTAAAAATGCCTGAAACTCCAGGGAATTCACGTCTTTTATAGATGTACTATTTTAAAAATGACTAGATGTTCTAAATGTTTTTAAGCTAATAATATAAAGAAATCGAAAATCTTATATATTGCATCACTTTTTTCCTATTCTGACACTTCTTTTATTTGTTATCCATTCATGTCAAGAATATTTGTAAAGACTTATGTAAACGCAATTTTTAAAGTTTTCACAAGTCTTATCGAAAAATATAATCGTGATCGAACAATTTATAATCATAGTCAATACACCTTCCTTTATAATTTATAATTTTTCAAGGGTACTCGAAAATTTTACAAATTATTTAAATTGTAAATAAACATACTCTTAAATTTTAGAAAAGCTTATTTTAATAAATTGTGCCAAATTCACATTAACAAAATGTATTTTAACTAAAAATTTCAGAAATTATATTCATATTCTATTTGATTTAAATTTATCGTACTAAAAAAAAGGACTGTGACTTGGTAGTAAATTAATTAAACAGACCACAATTTTGTTATTAGAAATTAACACCTTTTAATCCAAATTGTTTCAAAAGTAACAATGTCGTAATTGCTTCCATAGAACAAAGGTAAATTTCCTTCTAATTGGTTACCTGATTTGTTTATATACAACATATTCGCTTTTAACTTATTTCCAATTCTTTTTATTTTACCCTCGTTATTAAGATTCTTGCAGAGTAATTTTGACTATTTTTTGACATCTCATGACAAAAATCTCCAAACGGGTAACTTACTTGGCACGTGAGTAAATCCTGATACATTATTAATGTGGTTTTGCATGCGGCAGTGGTTTATAAGCTGGTAGGTTTCATAGCAACAAGTCTACCCAACAAAAAGGAGAAGCAGCATAACGACTTCTTGACCATCGTGTCTTCTTGAAACTATATTCATCGTATTTGGAAGAAAGAATAGAGAGGTTTAGCATTAAGAAGAGTTCGACAACTGTAAATTTGAATGAAAGAGGATAACAAATACTGAATGAAATTAAAAATGATCCAACATTAATTGTGCGTAAAATTGAAAGACATACTATGTTCTCTTATTCATCTAAGAAAGGATGATATGCATCCATATGGTGTACAATGGATGCAAAACATGTTCTTATAATATTTTGCAAATAGAATGTAATTTTATTGAAATATGTCGAGACGTTGAAGACAACTTTTTGACAACATAATGTGGAGAAATGAATAAATATTTACGCGTTTCGAAATATTTAACATGCAAAGTACACATTATTGGTGTGTTATAAAAAAAAACCACTGTAGACGGGAATACAATTTCTGACATCGGCTCACAGTGAATTTGTGAAGTGGAAGTTGACAGTCAACTTATTAGTCTCATCGAGCTATACTCAAACGTAAAGCGAGCACAATATTTGCAGTTAAAAGTACAGCTTATTAGAAGATACCTCATTGGGCGCCGGATACACGCCGAGCATATTTTCAAACCACGTTTTTCCCCATCTATTGATCGTTGATCAGCACGTTACTAGAATATAAATTCGATTGATTTCCTCTGATTCGAGCTTCTTTAAAGATACAGTTTATCCCATGGTAATCAAGTCCAAATCTGACTTACGCATGAAAATCTGAGATAAAATGGTAATAAAACCAAAAAATGTGTTTCCATGCATATTTTTGTTCAGATTTCCACAGTTTATAACCAATAGTTCCTTGTAACTTTAAAGATAATTTGTACGTCATGTTTATTACACTTTTAAAATTACTGAACACAATATTTTTAGAACTATACATTTTAAATTATTAATATTTCAGAATTTTTACTTAGTTTTTTGTAAATTGATTTTTTTTAAATTGATTGCTTGGGAGAACTTCTACCCATAGCTTTCGGTTAGAATACTGAGGAACGCAAGGGTATCCTACGTAAACACACACACATATATATATATATATATATATATATATATATATATATATTTGTATGAATGCAAGATAAATCAGCGAACTGAAATCTCTTTAATAAAACTCTAACAGAAACTCATCCGACTCTGCAAAACTTTTAAACATCTATAAATCAATATCTACACTGGTTTAGGACTTGGTAATGTCCAACCGTTATCCTTAAAAAACGGTGGAATATCATTGAGCCCTTCGCAGATACCTAGAAACACTCTCATATTATTTCGAAATGGGGAAAATAACGTATCGAAATGCAAAAATTACGAATTAATATTAACATTGTCAAGCAAACCAAAAATGTTGGAAGGCTAATTTATAAACAAGTTTTGCGAATCGTTCACCACTCACTAATCTCACATCCGCATTAACCTACTCGGCTCCCTATTTAAACAACGTAGACAAAATTGTCAGCATCGAAAGTCAAATGCTCTCAATATAAACGAATTTCACAAAGACGTTTCTCAGGTTTCAAGTTTCAGTCTGTGTCTATGTATGTGTTTGCGTGTGTACGTGAGAGGTACATGTGTGGGAGAGGCGGTGTGTGTATGCATATAAGTGTAAATGCGAAAGTGAATTTGTGTGTTTCTTTCTGCTTTCTGCTTTCACGCCTCAACAATTCAGCCGATATCCCTGAAGAAGTGTCATTGAAATGAACATGGACTACGTTTATTCCGTAATAGAATTTATTGTCTGGTATTTAAAAAATTACCTCATTTAGCGTCAGCGCTTGAATATTATTATATATGTATATTTTAATAGTGACTAGATAATATATTCTCTAACTTATAAATTATCATTTTGATTTCGAAGGCAGTTTTCATTACTCCTCCAATGTCCTCTTTTCAAGGCAAGTGTTAAACTACGTAATATGCAACATTTAAACAATTTTCAAAAAAAATAAATAAGCAAAAAAAACGAAATAATGACCATAATAGCTTACAATAACATTATTCCAGTAGGACTTTTAGTACTGCAAGAATAACCGCGGTCTTTTGCGATCACCTTCACCGTATAGCTGATCGCAAAGATTTAAAAAATTTAAACACTCAAAGATATACACAAATTAATCGTAGTCCTATACCATGTATATAGAAAAAAAAACTAGGAAAACATGACGGAAACAGTTTATAAAAGCAAAAATAATACAGAATATACCAAAATGAAATTACCAACGAGTCAATTATGTCTGACATATGAATGACATGACATGAATTTCAAACGTTGGTATCCAATTTACTCAGTCAATAGTGGCATACAGAGAGATGAAACATTCAAAAAATGGATAAATAATGTATCCAAAATGAGAAGCAAACACAGATTTTCTAAATGTGGACTAATGTTGTGGGCAGATAATATTATGAATCTGACATTGAGTTAAAAGAGTTAGTAGGAATAAACAGCTACTTGAATTTATTGTCTTGACGTAGCATTTCATTGTGAATACCACAAAAAATACAGTAATAGTTTTTTTCATCATTTCCACATATAATATTTTACATTTTTCCCTATCGTGTTCGAGAGAGAGAAAGAGAGAGAGTGAGAGGCCGCCTACAGAGGTACGTTGCCTGTTTCTATTGCTATTTGAACTTCCATTCCTTTTATTATTTTCTCTATTTGTAACTGATTAATAAAAAGAAAATAATTAAATATTCCCATATAAGCAGGGAAAAAATTGGAATAGGCAACATTATTATTTAACTGGATCTAAATGTATTTCAAACAAATTCTGAATGACTTTTAAACTTCCATATTTAAGAGTTCAAAAAGCATAGATCTATGATGTACAGATCTACAAACGAGCAACTTATAAAATTTTCTCTGACCTTTCATAATGTGATTCAAAGAAGGGGTTTCTCAATTAATTAAATATTTATTTATTCAAAATATTTTAATTATTATTTGCATGTAACACCTTACTTTCATTTTTGAAAGAATATCGTATGTTATACAGCACACAACGCAATTTTCTAACAGTCTAATAAGTGAAGTTGAGAGGACACAATATTACTGTAACATATTTTAGTCTAATCTTTATATATCATGTTTGCATGTTAACAAATATGAAGAACAATTAAATGAAACTACGTGATGTAATGTTATTTCTACTTTCTTTAATTTCTTTACCACGACCTAGGTTTCGTTGTATTACAACATCTTCAGATGGAATATGAAGAAATTAAAAGGAAAGTAGTTTCAAGGCTTGCTTCAAGTTAAATGTTCAGTCTGACAAATTATGAGCATATAAATGGAGCCAAAAATAAAAACGAAATGTCTGGCAATGGTCTTGATTGAAAGTGCAATGAATAAGATAAAACTACATTTTTAAAATTTTGAATCCTATTTAAATATTAACATAACGAGAAGTTAATAACATAACAGAACGAGAATAATCGATTGCGATTAATTAATCATTATTAAAGTGATACGGCATTTACATTTAAAACTACTTTTCTATACGGTTTTATTAAAATAATCTGAATAATATCTTATTAAATTTCTCCCAACAGAAATTATATCGAACAATAGAATTAAACATTACAGCTGACAATAATAATAATTAATAAAAAATAGCTCTAAAATCATCCATAAAATTTGTTCGAAATAGCAATCATTACTATCGAACCGTCAGTCTCCAAAATGTATGGCCGATCTTTTAATTATAAAGATACACATTGCCACGATATTTAAAAGTGCTACCTGCTATCCTGATATAACGACAGGATATTTATATACTTAATTTTCTCGCTAAAAACATTTGCACCACCGTATTCTGCAAGTCGTTTGTTAAAATTATAAGAAGAGTCAAACATTGCGGTGGCATTCAATTACTGAAAGCTTCAAAAAATGTCGGCGAGATTTTAATATTTCGCAAAATAATTTGCAAGATATGAAATTTTTCCCCTCTTAATTTATTGCTTCGTGTTTCATAGACATATAAATAAGTATATATGAGGAACGGTTTATTTTTTTAATTTGACTGTGCGACAAGTATGTATACGAGAGTGACAATGATTATTATGAAAACGTTATTTTACTGTTAGGAAAATGATGGACGCAGACGTTAAAATCCATTATAATTGAAAAATAGAATGTAAAAGGTGAGAATACTTTCATAATTTACAACCTATATCCACAAGGTATATTACATAGAATGTCGCCATGGTGGAGTTTATTGAGCTATTGAAAAGAATACAAATAATTTTACAAACCATGTTAACGATATGATATGTATATTTTAATTCTACTCTAATGAATTGAAAACATAATATTTATAGTAACATGTTTCGTTTGGATTAAATTCATTGAGGATAAACTTCAAGACATTTATTAAAAAAAAGGTTTTGTCAAAGAATGAAATGTCTCGTTCAGTCTCACGACTTATCAAAATCTATATCAAAGATTGATTTGAAATTATACATTTATGTAAAACATGAAAATTATACGTTCCACAAAAAAGAAAATATACTGAAATATCCGATTAGACGAGCTGACGCTATTGAACGTTTTCTAGCTTACCCAAATAAGCTACAAGAATTATTTGAGATGTAGAGTTAAAATTATACATGACGACACATTGTTACAAAATAATACAAATTTAACAAAATTAGCCTCAAAAGACTATTTAATGTATGGATCTCTATATTAGCTCTGATCCGAAAGATAATGATTATGAGAATAAGATTATCTCTGATCCGAAGAGACATGTAAATTTAAGATTTGGTAAATAGAGACAGTTTAAATGTTTAGGAAACTAAATATACAAAATTGATCCATGGCTATTTGGAACAGATGCAGTATTACAATTATTTACTTCAGTTTAATTTCATAGATGTTGTTTTGGAATCTCTAGGGAAAAAGCTGTTCTAATTGATTTGTAAACAAATACAGTTATTGTATGGGCTCGCTTACATTTTTTCATTGTATTCAGTTAAAATTTTCTAAACGTATTCTGATTCTCTCCAATTAATAAAAAAAGAATATCTAAAAATATTCTTATTTAATATTTAAATAACTGGTCAACCTTTTGACGTCTCTGCTATAGAAAAATATTTAAATTAAGGCTATTTAATAAATTATGACTTTATACAAGATGAAAAGTCGATAATTTGCCATAGTATAATATATGTCGTATTCTTACTGTTACTTATATCGGTCGTATACTTACATCGGTTTATCACATAAAATATCAATCAAAATAATATAACCATGAAAGATGCAGAAAAACAGTCCATCTGAGACTACATATTATAAATTCCAAGCACAAAATAAAAAAATAATTAAAAAACGCTTAACAGAACTAAAAAAGAAACTAAACAATCAATCTGAAAAAAAAAGCTGTGATTATTTAAAAAAGATCTTGGAATCCACAATCAAACTCAGTTGATTAAATGATATCTATAAAAACTCTTGGGATCCTACCAAAAACTATAATATTAAATTTTTTTGTGGGAATCTGAGAGCTTTTATATCATTAAATCAACTAAATTAAAATGTGATAAATTAGTTATTCACAAAAATTTAGAAAAATTCTACTTTTCAGCACGAATTTGCTTTTTGTAGTGTCATTCACCTAAAAATAAAGTACAAAAAACTTTCAAAAAATTGCCAGGTTTAAGCTTGAAATGGAACCTCATTAAGTAACAAAGATCCTCTCTTATCAGAATATAGACCAATATCTCGTCATTAATTACGTACATATCTTATTGTACTTTCAACAAAACGATGAAAGTACTGAGTTAACGTATAAAAGATGTTAATAAAAGTGAAGAAAAAAGGGTATTTTTAAAGAAAATGTTACTAATGTTACATGTATGTATGTTGACTTCATTTATCACATTTCTATCACAACATACAGTTGTGATAATAGAGAAAAATAACAAGAGGGCAGAGAAAATAGAGATTACGATTTTTCAAGAGAAGTTCGGAGACTTTTATCAGAAAAACAACCTTCAAAGAGTTATCGATAAAATAAATTCACAGTTTACGGCTTGAATATTATATTTAATAAGAGGCAGAGTTATATATTGTAATAAATAGAGTGAAAGATTCGAAACACGGACTGTATTCGGAAATATGATATTATTATGAAAACAATCCGAAGACTTGAATAAAATTATCGTATATTTTAAATCCACGAACGTCATTAAAACTCAAATTCTGAAGGCGTTCTAACATGTTTCAATATATTTTATGGAGATCAAGTGAATCTACAATATGTCATTATTAGACACATATCAATCAGGCAAAACATTAAGTAAGAGTTTATTTTAATACGAAAAAAATTGTTTAGACGCTTGAGGATGTATTCTTCTTACAGCATCACGACTAATATCGTTCACTAGAGATGTCAAATCAAAAATTACTTCGATTATTAAACGCAGATATTAAGTAAACATTAAAAGCTTGTGATACTTAGTTCTACCAAAGTAAATTAAGAACAATTTGATGAGCCTCCTGAATAATGGAAATGAGATTCTGGTTAAGACAGTCGATGGTGGTTGATATAAAATAGAAGTATGGCTATATATAGATTTGCATATCATTACTTTATAAACGATAATCGTTACTTATTATATTTTAATAATTTGATAGTAAAACGAAAATAAACCTTGAAATAATTTGAAGGTCATTTAATTAATAGAATATTTTAATGAGCCTCCTCATTATTTCAAGCGATATTCCAGTTAAGAATGTCGACGGTTATTGATATGGAATAAAAGTATGCCTAAGTATTGTTTTATATCACTAGTCTGAAAACGATAATTGTTAAGTATATATATTTTTAAAAGCATTACAAAATTCAAATGTTAATGCTTTTGGTTCTATATATTTCTCCAATTGTTTATTTTTTTTACAAAAAGTATTCATTTTTTCTAATGATTATAAATACAACTACAAAATAGTATCACTATATATATTACGAAGCTAAAATATGAATCTTTTTGTTTAAAATATCCGGTTGAATAATTGCAGCATTTTTATAGAAGATAAATTAAGAGTACAGGCATGACATGACAGACAGTCGGATGAATGGGTAGATGGATAATAAGATGAAATTCATTAACCCATCCATTCACCGTGTAAAGATCAATGTAGAGTTTCAGAAATGGTATGCAGTTCCAAATTTAAATATTTCAACAAGAATCAGCGAAGCTTGAATTTTTTAAATGTATATGTTCCAATAGTAGTAACTTTAAATTGAACTAAGTATACATATATGAAAGTACTGAAGTATAAATAATGAAATTGTTTATATGTTCACTTGTAAACGCGCGAACAGAAACAAGTTTCTTCACCAAGGTGTATTTTTTAATAACATTTCTTTCAAAATAAAGAAACGTAACTACTTCACGAAACCAAATATCCGCCCGTGTCATAAATTACGGTGACAAAGACGACTTCCTGACGAATATAAATTGCTGGATCCTTTCGCTCGTACATCCTGCCTCTTGATTGACTGATATCATGAACGAAGATCTTAGTAACATTATTCACGGAATGACTCGGAGAGAGGGAAATCATATCGCGAAATTGGAAGTCACTTCCGACTTACAATTTCATGATATGCAGTCCTTACTACAACATATGTGTATGACATCTCGTGCTTTTTCAGTATTGCTCGAACTGAAATACCTTTTAGTACAATAGTTCGAGTCGTAAGTCTAAATAATTACGGAAAATTAACTTAAATATTTTTTCTGAACAAATGGTCTCAACACTTTCTCTGAAACGAATTAATTTAATTTCTTAATAAATTAAGCTTAATTAAAGTTTGGTATCAGTTATCGGAGAAAAAAATTTAGTAAGGAATTCGACATGTTTAAATAACGTTATTTCATATCAATGACATCGAAGTTATATTGAGAATATCGATTGATGGGTTCATAATACTGCAAGTTTTATTCTATTTATACATAATATAATAAAATGATAGAGATGGAATCTTTTGCACATTGAGAATGTTATTACAAATTAAAGAATTAAAATTTACTTACATTTATATTACATAAAAACTACTATATAATTAATATAAAATTCTCAATATTATATTTATTGTCGTCTAATAAGGAGTTGCAAAATTCTTTATATTACAATCAATGTTTAAAAGGAGCGAAGAGTATGTCACGAAACAATCTTGTCAAGAAACAATCATTAATTAATAATCCCATTTTTTCTAGAAACTCTGTAAAACAAGTATTCCACACATTAAACTGCAAAGTTTTAGACTAAATAGAAATTTTTCATTCTTGAACCAAATTGCCTTAGTGAATGATATAATATGATTGTTTATCAGCTTGTTAAACTTGAAACGGTACTAGATAATAACAAGGTAATAACCCAATTTTTGACGTTAGCTCTTCGATGAACTAAATAAAGAAAGAAATTAATCCATAATTTCTAATTCTTTAAAACTTACGTAAGTTAAAAAAAACCTATACAAATTTAGTCCCAAACGACTATCACAGTATACACGAGTATCACATCAGGACTTTATTTAATAATATAATAGAATATGCATTTTTACTATAGGATTGAATAATTTAACGACAAGTTTTTTTAGTTTCGTGCAGTCTTAGTTACATACTTAATAGGCTATATAAGTAATGTCCGCTCTTCTAAATGTATTCGGGTGTAAAGAGAACACAGCACTAATGTTTCGGAAAAAAATGTTTTTAATTTTTCTGCCACGCGTCGTGGCTACAAATTATTGAAAATATTTGACATTGTGAAGACTTTCGATTGTTCAAAATTCCACCCACAAAATAGTTCATGCAATATCAAGTAGGTTTCTGACAATGTAATTTATTTGATAGGATTTTAAAATGTAGAATACTGAATTATATACAGTGGACTACAAATAACAAACGATTTTATGTCAAATTATTGAAATATTCTTGATTTCGAGCAGAATTATTCATTGGATAAACCTCATTGGCTCAATCGTGTTATATGGTATATCACATCAGCTATCAGCTAAAACTACTCAAATGCCTTAGTCATTTGAGTAGTTTTAGCTGATAGTTGATGATAGCTGATTAGGTAGAAAGCATTCTGTTGCTAAAAATGTATTGTATTTAGTAGCGAACGCTTACATTATTGCATACATATTTTTTCCAACTTACAGAACGAATCAAATCAATTCGATTTAAGTATATCATCGTATGGGCTTGTAAATCAATACATATAACAAAAGAGTAAATTTTACGTGTTTTTACATTGCAAATACGAAGAAAATAATGCAGAGGTGAAGTTTAAGTAATAAACTATATATTAAGACTCCTTCTGGATTATTTGTCTGCTTATCTATGTGTGCGCGTTTTTTTTTGGTATTGCATAACGTAAAAATTAATGACCACATTCAGATGAAAAACTATAGAAATCTTGAAGTAATTCTTATTAGTTTTTATTATCGTTGCAACTGATTCACTCAGTCAGAAGATACGTAAATTTAATATTTTCAAAAATTAATTTATATTGCATTAATACAACAACAGTAAAAATACCTGATTATTTGACCCGCAATAATTATACAAATGTATATGTATCTATGTGCGTAAATAAATGAGATTACGTATATTTTAAATTTCGCTATGAAATTTTCTATCCGAACATGCCGTAATGATTTTTTGTTAAAGGTATTAGAATAATTATTAAAACTTTCATTGATCGTGAGTTTAATTGATGTAGAAGTCAAATTAACATTTTGCATACATATTATCACATGTATCGAAAGAAGGCTTTACCGAATTTTTACTTTGTTAAATGAAGATTTCCAAGAAACAGGTTTTAATGAATCTTCCATTGATTATTTGCATATTGGATATTACATTATATTGGCCATATTTGATATAATGTTCAGCAAGATGGTGTATTGAGTTAGAAACGTGGATAAACTTAAGGAAAGAAGTTGTCAAAACATGTTTAACATTTGAAAGGCCTTGTTAATGTAAATATATAATTATATAAGGTGTATATATAAAGACATGACGAAGAATCAGCATTTAAAACTATTAATATTCCATATTTATATTTTATGGGGTAAGTAATATTTAATATTAACTTTTTATATGTTTTAAAATAATAATTTAAAAAATTAGAGAAGTTTAACTTCTCTAATTTTTCTCTAATTTTCACGTGAAATTATTAAATTTAACCCTTATGTAAGTAAAATGAAATAGTTTAGTTTTTACGTTACGGTGCTTTACAAACTTGAGTTTCTGAAAAAAGGTGTTAATTCTAATGTTAGCTGGAAACGGATAGAACGGAAAACAAATTTTCCTTAAAAATTTACTTTCCCCTGTACGCGAGTTCGACTTGTTATCCATTATCGATACATGTATACACATGCATATCCATATAATCAAATGTATTATATCCATATAATTTAATATTTCGTGAATAAGCTGCATCTACATGCTGTTGCTTTTATAGTTTTTTTCTTGCAGCTCTAAAATAAAATATGTTAAATATTTGAATTCCAATTACAAAAATCGAAAATTACAACATTATGGACTAGGTCTCACGTACAGCAAAAATTATTTTCCAAAGTAACACTGTTTCCCGTCATCTGTTGCCGACTAATATTAGAGTTTGTATTGTTTTATGAAACCCAAGGATACAAAGTATTGCAATGTAAAAACTAATTTTTTCCTATTTTTATGACGAAAGTATAACGCCGAAATCAGTTATTTAATCATTTCACATGCATCCATGAGGTGTTCTATATTCATAGTTATGAAAGTTATGATTAAATATTTCTGACCCCATCGAATATAAATATAGAAAATACTAGCTTTTTTGAAACACATATATTATAAAAGAATTAAGTATTGACAATTATCAATAAAAGTTAAAAAAATAGGTATTAAGAAGTTTGCAGGATAAAGAAATGAAAAATAATTTAAACTTTAAAGAAATTAACAGTTAAAATGTTATGTCTGCCGAATTCTTTTGTTGGAGATAAAATAAAATATTATTAAATACGCTTTATTTTTTAAACCAATGTTTTCAAAATAAATGTTATCATTGATAATAATAATTAAATATAAAATAATTATAAATAAATTCTAAGTAAGTTATTTAATTTTTTGTTATACCTACACACCTATAAATAATTTAAAGGACCTTCAAGAACTAAAAGAAAAAAACGTATGTATATATTGTGATGTGTCCAGCAAAACTTTTAATAATTTTCTATTATCTATTACCCAAGATAGTACATTATTAAAATATATGTTATAGTCTATATTTCATGAAAATGTTAATAAAACGATTATGAAAATAAAAGTAAGCATAAAAAAATTTGCGAACATGAGAATTAAATGTTCTATTTGATTCATATGAGAAAGTGCAATTTAAATGTTTTCAAAATAACTTCACATCAAAATGCTATACAATCACGTCATTCCATTCGATTGTTTTGACAGGAGTACATAAAAGTTTAATATGAATCCATGTCTTCATGACTTACTGAATTTAAATGGAAACGAGTTATATTGAAATGGTTACCAAAAATCTGGTATGGTTTACACAGAAATGGTTACGTATTTGTTTTTTTGTCTTTGGAAATTGGATGTTCCGAGTCATGAAAAAAAATTACTTGATTCGTTAAGATCTGTTTTCATCTGTTTGCTATGGTATGTTTACAACAAATTTTTTGAAATACATAAATCAAAATTTACATCAGTTTCCATGTTTACAATATTTCGATGATTGTCTTTTTCGTATCAAAACTGCCGAATTACCGTCTTAATTCTTACTAGATTTTCAGAAATAAGAGTATAAAAGCCTGATTTTTCAGAAATATCATTTTATAAATAAGTATTTCATTAATTTCTCGATATACCTGTAAAAATATTAGGTATAATAATAAAAACAGAAACACGAGAATTTCGCAAATAAGAGAGATGATTGTTATATTCGGTTAAAAATTATTTGCGAAAAAAACAATGTCGGAGTGGTTCTTACAACGTTTGATTTTAAAGGACTTTCAAAACGAAATCCATATATACGCTTCATATTATGTACCAAAATTACTTATTTGTTTAGGGCTTTTACGGCTCCTATTAATGTGATACCATTGGATACGTTTTTTAAAATAAATTCAATTCAATTTTTATGCCCCGTTTCTTAAATACTAAGCTTATGCAATAAGTGCAAACCAATCTTATTTGTCATTTATGGGTTCAACAAATTCCATAAAAATCTATTTTCTGGTATTTAATTACACATGTAAATGAGAATATTTTGATTAACTCGCGTTAACAATTGATCGAACCCTTATCGTTTAACTGCAACTAAACTTGGATAATTATAGAAAATATAAGCAATAAGCTTTGCTTTTTGGGCATTTTCTTAAGAAAGAATTTATATTATCGATAACTTAAAATAGGTTTTTTATTCGAGTTTTATTTTCTTTATACCGGCAACAATATTTTTTTTTTACTATGATCACATTTCATAATGGTAAAGTCAGCGTGACTGAGAGTTTTTCTTTAAGCACGAATAAGCTCAAATACCTCAGACTTGTTGCTTGTGAGATAAAAAAATGTAAAAAAATTTAAAGAAAATTTTTCTCTCATCTGAAACACTTCAAAATTAGTTATTGTTTCATTCTTTTTAGGGAAATTTTGTTAAGTCGAAAATACGCTTTACAACGATTTAGACAAAACGACAAAAATCTCAAAAATATCAATGACTAGGTTTAGGACGCATATAATATTTTCTTATCGGAAAAGGTCGGGAGGGAAAAAAGAACGAAACCGAACGAACGATTTTATAATAATCATGTAGATAATTATTACCCGATGTCAGGAATACTGACTGATTGTCTAATTGAAATAAACTTCAAAGTTACGAAGAATATACAGATACGCTCATAATGAGCGCTTGTTCTGTTCTTCATTATTGTAAAATACATTTTAATGGGAAACATACATTTCATCATGACAAATAATTTTAATATTTACACTTATGTGTGACAAATAGATAAAAAATATATATCACAGTTTCCCGAATTTAACCCTCTCTTTATCTGACCGTCTGAATTAAAATCGAGGCAAGAAATTTAAGCTCTTTACTGTAGACTTACGAAATTTATCCAAACAAGCTAAAGTAATATTCCTGTACTTGAATTTTCAAAAACATTAAAAATAATAAACAAAATTTAACACAGAATAATATTAATTTTATTCTTTTTTAATACGACACCACAATAAATACGCAGTGATACCAAATGTAAAAAAATCTATATGATGTGAATTAAAGTATGTATGCTATTTGTATATACTTTTATTCATATCACAAAGGTTTTTTATTATGGTAATCAAGGGACAATTTATTATATGTTCTCCTATCTTTACTGATATTTATTATATATTTTCCTATCTTTACTCCTATATTTACTGAATATAATTTATTATATTCAGTAAATATAAAATTATACTGAATATGGAGAACATGCAAAATTTGCAGGAATATACAAAAATACTGGAATATTGTCTAAATGATACTGGAAGAGAGTATAGTTTGATTACATTTCGCTCTACGAAAATAAAACTTTCCGTATTTATGAGGAATGTATTCACAAATAATTTGCATTGACAGTACTTGCTTCTGACTCGAATATGTACATTTAAAATTTCTGTTGAAAATTTTAATTCATCAACAAAAATATAGGAGAAGCCGCGTATTTCAAATAAATCAAAATGAAAATAACTCGTCAACACTATAAAAAAATAAATATTCAAACTCAATTTCGAACATAAAAAGGTTGCAAACAGCATAATATGTAGTGCGTGTGTATACACTTGTTTTTAATTAGTAAAGTAAATCATATATATAAACAATAAATTTGGTTAATTCTTAATTTTTGAATTATTAAGAATTGTCAATAATGCACCCTAGCCTTGTTTATTCTCTCAATATTAATATACAATAGAAATATTACATGGTATAAAAATTAAATATTTCGTTTTGATGTACATTGTCTAATGAGAAGAAAAAAAATCGTATTAGGTCCTTGCGAACCTGCTTTGAATACAAACCCTTAACATAAAGTTTAAATGTACATACAATTTTGTAACACTTAGCCAAGTAATCACTTAGCTATTACGTTATAAAGTAACGCTTTCGCTTTTATATTATTAGCCAGAATATGTAAGAAGCTTTAAGATATTATTGACTATCATGATATGGGTAATATTTTTAATACCTTTACAAATAGATGATAGACGAAAACATGATATTTATAAACGCTCTTCCTACGCGTTTGACAAAAAAGAATAAATATAAAATAAAGATATTTATAATTTTAGCATTTTTTCAAATATTGTTCCAGGATGTCACAATCATTTAGAGATGAATATAGAGTAAATGTGTAGATATATTTGTAGAGGGACAAAGTGAATATTTATTCTCAAATATTATTTTTAAATGAATCAATATTAAAGAAAATGTAGGGTCAAACCAAAATACATAAAATATAATACATTGATATAGATGCATTCCTAATCGTCCGATTCGCTGAAACTATAGAAGGGAATAGAGATTAGGATTATAGTTACATACTCTTATTGTTCCTAGAACCGGAAAGTACTCACAATGAGAATAAAACTAAATGAATTATTTACCATCATTTATATCTTACGAGCAGAGATCCTGTGGCACTTCCATTTCACCATTGAATCAAGACTACCAAGCGTTTTTCCTTAAGAAGGCAAGTTTTGTAATTTAAATAACAAATAAAATATTGTATCCATTTAGATACTTGTATTAAAAAAATGTAAGGTGGGTAACAAAGGTCCTCTAGTAACACCAGCAATATTTCAACAATGCGTTGTACCGCAGAAGTCAATGAAGGAAACTCATAACGAAAGTAACAGTAAGGTTCGCATTAACAATCTACTCGATACTTGTGAAGATATAAATTTTACATTTTTAATAATATTTCGAAATTTTCGTTTAGGTATGCTTGAGGAATCACGAATATATATTTATATTGTATTATTAAGAATATTGCTCTTGTCGTAGAATTGGAGGTAACGAAATGAATATTTTTCTTAAAAAAAATTGAATTGTTCGTTAAGCGTATATTGTGTTTCATGAAATCATCTACAGAGGTCTTGTTGTTATTTCAAGATAATAGTTTAGATGGCGTCTGGCGTCATATTAAAATTAATGTAGATTTTTAGCTTATCAGATTGGTCTCTTGTTAGAAAAGTCAATTTTCAGCCGAAAATTTCCTAAATTTCATGTAATTCAATAGCAAAAATATTATACTAATTCAGTTAGTAGTATTTAGATGAGGTAACAAACAAACCTGAAACACGAAAATTAAAAAGAAACCAATAACTCATATTTTTCTTGGATTTTCAGGTCAAAATGCCAAATTCTGTTTATTAGTATTACTTGATGCATATGTAAATAAACAAATGCAAGACATACGAATATTGACAAATATATTTAATTCTTCCCTACAGGCTACCCATTAAAAATTTCTATTTAAATATAAAAATGTGCCATGAACATAAATATTTATATCCATACATATATAGACTCTCCCTGTGTCTGTGTTCCAACCAAAAATTTTATGACAGAGAACCTTCTAAGCAATCAATTTTAAGCAAAACAAGATTGTACAAAAGTACACAGTATAGAAGTTATCCACTAATTTAAAAATATTTAGATTTTCATACCTTGACGCACAATAACGGAGCCTGCATCGAGATTATGCAGAAGATAGCTTTGGAATTTGGTGAAAATGTTTGTTATTGTGGCTTTCAAATAAAATATTACTTTGCCCCAAAAGCTAAAAATGAATTTTGAACTTTTAATAGTTCCTTTTAGAATGCATTATTCTAAAAAAAATGTTTGAATTTCCAAGACCCATTGTGTAGAAAAGGCATAACAAAGAGGACAAACCAGTTATCGTAAAAACTACTGTTATTAAGCATACATAATGTTGAAAAATTTCAAGAAAAGTAAAAATATTTAAAAACCTTTTAAAAAGTTATGTACATTAAAACATCATCGAAAAATGTAAGAAAAAAAATTGAGTTACTTTTGTTTCTCTTTGACATATTATTGTGGTACCAGTGAAACACAGAAATATATATTTTATATAAGAGAAACGAAATCAATAATTGTCGGTATAAAATGTATGCGATTTTTTAAGGCAATTCGGCTTGTGTTGCTGAAACGATTACAACACAACAGGTAATAACAACAACCCTATTTCTATTTCGTTTATCTTATATTTACAAATTAATTTGGCCCACATTTTAACTTCTTGAAATCGAAGTATTGTCTCCTAATTTAATTTTTGATAATAATAAAGCAAAGACGAGAAATATTTGTATAAGTATTGCGAAGCAAAGTATGGCATTCCCGCTATTTAAAAATATGTTATCATGGTCAGCACCAATTGAATTAAATGGGTTAGATTGAACTTTTCTATTGTCGGTTGAATTTTTCGTAGTATAAAAATATTGCATAAAATTATCATAAAGAAAATGTGAAATTTTTAGAATATAACACATATGATTTATAAAATAATTACCGACAACGGAAAATACATGGATTTAACAATTAAACGAACATGTATATTTATTAACATTTCAAATATAGTTTCATAACTAAACTAAACTTTATAGTTTAATTTAATCTATAATCTACTATTTATATATGAATCTCTCACATAAAATTGCAAAATAAACATGACTTATTTGCTGCTAAAACAAACGACTTCATATTAAAATTGAACCTTCGTTCGGAGTTTCCATTTCAATAAACATTAGTAATTATGTGTACATACACGTTCTTGAAAATATACATATTCCAACTGTATATCCTAAGTGAAACAGAAAAAAGGATTAAAATCCGCAAGATTCCTTTAACAAGTTAAGCCAACTAAACTATAATAAAAGTTTACACATCTTGTGAACCAACAGCAGTGGGAAATTTTTGCGTTATAATTTGTTTTGTTTACATTACGATGTCTGGGGGCACGAATCTTTCTACTAAGTAAAGCGACGCTACCGTCTTCTCAAAGCCACTTGGCGTCTTCTTGAATTCTCATATATTAGTACTGGATAACATTACATGACTGAATTTGTTAAGGTTATTATACCTGAACTGAAGGTTAGGTTACCTATAACTAAATTGTTAGAATAAAGTTACTAACCTTATATAATACGCTTGTATCACTTTCACACCCCTCTTACTTTAAACTTGTTTGTATAAACAATTTTACTGTTTTGATATTTGCTGACTGCACGATGATAATCAAAATTTTAGGGTATTTCCTAGAAGACTGAAATTTGGCACATGTACAATGTTTAGTAGAGAAATAATGGAAGCAATACTTAAAATTTGTTGCTTTTTCATATTCCGACTCCAAAGATCGACTTCTGCAGGTAAAAAGGATATTTACCTAATATAATATTGGTACAAAATAATATAAGTATAAAATGGAATTGTATTATAATATTTTATAATTAACAGATGATAGGGATTAGCTATGAAAACAATGGTATTTGAATGAGTATATAACGAACCAATTTGTTCCAAAGGTCATGTAATTTGAAACGTGGAAATACTTTTCCGATTCTAACTGAAAACAATATGTACCATTTATGGACAAACATGTACGAATAGCCTGCCATTGGTCTAGATCCAATACAATCAATTTTTATTTCATTTTATTGAATATTAGTTCAAAATATAGATTGGTATAACTTTAGGGGGGTTTGGTCGTATTTCCGGCCTCAGAAACTTATCGTTCTATTTATCCCGCTAAGCAATATTAAATAAAAAAGTGTGTAGTCAATCAGATGCTCCCTTGAAATTTTGTAAGCCTTTGAAAGCACATATTCGTACTTACATTCATACATATTCACTTCAATATGGTTCATGCTTATCCACTAATATTCCCTCTGAAAACGCCCTCCTTACTTTCAGCCCATCCTCACTTTCATTGATTCCATCCTGAATGTTAACGTAATACCTTCATTACTTTTATGAAACTACAAAATAAAGCAAAAAGCGATTATATAAAGATTCGGACCTGTGTTGGTTGTCGCATTCCGTACCTGCGATATAAACGTTAGGAACTAAATCAATACGAATCAAATTTTTGTTTCCTTAATATAAAAAATTGAAAACATATTTCATTACCGCAATGATTTTTGCCTTTCAAAGAAAAAATAAATTGATCTATTAAGTCTGAGCATAACTCTCATTACGAGGGTTCAGTCCATATTTAGGTATTAACAAAAGTTTTATCATTTAAGGGTACACATATATAAGGGTATATATACTCTTAAATTTATTAAATATTGATATAATTTAATAAATATTGATATAATTTTTCATATGTAAATTATCACTTTATGCGTATTTCAGGTGGTCATGACAAATAAATTACTTGCACACGTATCTTTTATTTACTAATGAAAATTGGACAAAATTTAACCTTTACGTATAACGAAATATCATCATCGTGATTTATTTCAGATTTTTGACGTAAGTAGTTTAAACAGAAAGAGAGCTAGGGGCGGACATATCGAACATCACTAAGGGTTTCTGTTACGTGAAGGAGATGTAACCGGAAATGTAACCAAATATTTACGGTTGCATTTTATGAGACCTTTTTAACCACTCAACGCTCGCTCGATAGTTTCCGAAATGAAACGTAATACTTAAAAAAAAGAGCTATTTTACTTTATTTCTATGTTCACGTAATTCAACTACGTCTCCATAATAGTATACAAGTTATACTAACATTTGGCAATTGACTGGAAAAAATATAAATTCCATAAATAAAAATTCCCACACTTTTTCTGGACGACATGATTTGATTGTCTTTTATACACATTATGGAATAAATAACTTTTACATATATCTAAAATCATTGAAACATTTGTGAAAAGAACTGTTATGTATTCATTTCACTCTTACCGTAATTCGTTTAATGGTATGGTGAAAGAATTAGAAAGTTGTTATTTTTCAAACCATTATAAATTAGTTTCCAATTTGTATTTTTATATAACAAAACAAAGTGCGGTTTTTGGTGACAACATATTTATATTGGCGCTAAAACTGTATATTTTACTAAACTGACAGATAAAATGTGTAGAGACGAAGTCACGTGAATTTTTTTACAAATCAAGAGAATATTTTTTTAAATAGTATAACATTATGTATACTTTGCTCTCTGCGAAATTTAAATCGTATTTATAGGTAAACAGTAGCGAGATTTGGAACTTTTTTAATAAATAATATTTGTGAGGATAATTATATTTATACGAGTTGTTAGAGTATTTTGCGTTATAGTATAGGACTTGATATTGCATCTGAAAATAAATACAAACCTGTGTCAGTACAAAACGGTACGAAACGTTCTCCTGATTGCCCGTCCCGTGCGTACTTTAAAAAATGCCATCTTGGGTCATTAAACATTGCAAAAATTATACCCAAAAGCAGAAAAAGGGAGATGGAATATCGTTTCATAGGTAAATATTAATATTTGACTGTTTTATTATATTTTTCCATTTAACATCAGATAAGTAACCAAAGGTGAAACTTGTTCATCACGTTTGGTATCTAAAAAAAAGAAGGTTCTCACAAGTTGATACATTTAATGATTAAAATAAGATTAGTGTGTCCTTCTATATACGGCCGAAACCATTGTTAGGAAAGTTTTCATAGAAAATATTATAATTAAGTCACAAAATGATTATAAATATGCAACATTGCAAATATTGAAACGGTTTGTGGGAAACCAAACAACATTCACAAATTTGGAGGATGAGCATCAGACCTATGGATTTGATCACAAAGTAAATTTAATATAAGATTAGATAAGCAAACGTTAGATGTATAGATGCCACAAGGCAATATTTCAGAAAATTAATATAAAAAAGGCTGTTAAGCCTTTATCATGTAATACTTTTTTAAAATATCGACACCATGCCGTGCGTCTTATAATTTCATGCAAATCGAAATTCTAAAAATTTTGATTTAAAATTACATCATCGGCGACAAAACCAATGGACCAGTAATGTTACCCAGGATAACAAAATAGTCATTTTTTTGCTATAGAATATGCAAAAATTACGAAATTATGTAGTTTTCTATTTGTTACATTGTTTATTTTTCTACACAATTATTTGTTCGGATTATACTCATGGAAACTTAATTTTATCTGCTTTTCACTGGTATATAATATTATATGGTACTTGCGCTACTACTATGACACTTGCGAATAAACAAAACGTGTGAATGCAAACTTTTATTTTTTCCACTTTTTCTAAGCTAATGGTATTTGAATGTTGTTAGAGTATTTCTAGTATATTACGGTATTATTTCTTCATTCTAAATTACAGACATAACTCAAACTGCCTTAAAAGTAATTTCATTACTTTCTAGTATTGCGTTTAGTTCCAGTAGCTTATTCTGACTGTTGCATTCAATTGTCGTATTTTGCAGTCGCAAACAGAATTTGATATGTAAAAGTTTTTGTTAAGATACACATTTTTTATTTATTTTTAACATTTATTTTTCATAATTTTTCATTTTAATTTTTCGTACACAATGACATAAACATCTTTACAGCTGACACGCACACATGGGAAACTATCGGCCTCAATATATTTGTTCTGCGTGCGCTGACTGTTTCAACCTTTAATCTGAGATCATAACACTCACATAATTTTTCAAAATTTCGGTACCGCACCTAGCCCCGCAGATAACTATAGACCATGCGGTATTACCAGAATGTAAAAAAATGACAGCGGATAATGAAATAAATATATGCTTACACAGCGCTATATCCGAGTACAATATATCTTTTGTATTCAGAAATAACGCTGTGTACATCTTCCGCAACGAGTCAAACAATATTTTGCCGAATATGAAATAGCTGACTATCGCAGCCCGTCTTTCGATTTTACATATTTTTCTTCGACCCGAGTTATTTTCGTGGACGACTCAACTAAGATCAATGCTGGTTACGTCAATCAATCATAACAGGATTTAATATATCCGGCACATTTGTCGTCACGTCGTATGTAATACATTGTGCGTTTCGCTACTTGTATTATTCACGCCACTTTGTTGCTTATGTAATTTTTTATAACAATATAATAACAATAGCAAAGAATTGTGCGCAGAGCCCAACATATTTGAAATATACTTTTTTTCCGAAATCGAGTATTCATTCATTTATTTACGTCAATTCCATTTTAACCATATCATTGAGGAGATAACGTGGTTATAACTTTTATGACGGTTTTCCTTTTTATATACTGAATATTGGCGTATTTTACATTTTCTTTCGATTTAAATTATCTTTGCTTACATTAACATCAGTACATACTCCTATGAATCTATCCTTACAACATGAAATTTTACTGTTCGTAGTATTAGAACGCGTTACACGCACTCGTGCGATATTAGTTCATCACAAATTTTCATAATTCTGCTATTTATACCCTTTTACAATATTTCAAGAAGTAATTTAAAAATTAATGCAATAAAAATAAAAAGTGACGCTTTAAAACTAATCATTATGCATACAAAACCTATCCAAAAGGTATGTGCTCTTTCTAAACAAAATTATGTCGCCAAATGTTTAACATAAAATGTCATATTTTTAATTTCTAGGAGGAACACTGGAAGTTTACATCGTGTTCCCTTAAAAAAAAGTGATAAATGAAAGTAAATTAATATATATCGATTTTTTCCATTCATATTTTACTACGTCTTTTTCTGAGAATTTGTAATTGAACTATAAGTTTTATTTTCAAAATAATTTTTTTTATCTCATTTTAACTACATCTCAGATAATAGACGACTGGGTAAAAATAGAAAAATATTTTAATTGAGTCTGCAAGTATTGTGATTTATAGAGTATTATTGTTGGTACATACTGTATATAAGTACGCATACGCAAAAATCTTGTTGGATAAAAATCCGTAACGTAATTGAAATAAAATTTGTTTTGTGGTCAGTTTCTTCCAAAGTAAAAATAAATTAAAAATATTTAGTTTTATGATGACATCTCCGATAGTAAAGGATTATGCAACAAAAAGCGAAGAGTATGCGAAGCAGTAATTTGGAAAATTGATAGAACAATCGCACATATTTCCCATTTATTTATTAATTCGCATGATTTTAATATAAAATTCTGAATACTGCATTCATATTTTGGACTAAATGCTACAGAATTATCGAATGCTATAAATAAGTTGCAAATATACAAGGATAGTCATAATAAATAAAAAAAACATGTACTAAGAACAACGTGGACGCGGGTGTATTATAATGTGACAATCATGAAACAAGTGATTACGTCCAAAAGTTATTATGCTTACAAAACTGATTCCTTCCTATAAAATGAAAACTTAAAAAAATACTGAAATGCATATAAGCACAGTCTAACGAGCATGTAACGTCGTGGTGCGCGCATCAGTCCGTTTCCGGAAAATTATAGTTTACTGGCTATAGTTTAGAGATGTCATGTTGTTGTTTTGGCCTGCTTATTAATAGCAAGAAATGGTTGTAAAATCACAATATTGCACAAGTTTTTAGACAAAATTTAACGTCCAGATAAAAATATTTAAAATTATATCGATTTTCCCATAGTATAAAGAGAGTATCTGTCCTTCAATACATTTTATTGATATAAATGTTTTTACAGTTCTCAAATATTTTCCAGCCATTTTTTCGATATAGGTAGATACTCATGGAAGCTGATTAGTGATTAATACTTTTCGTAATAATTTTAATTTAACAATTGTCAAAATTTTTCAAAATACCTACACGAACGAGAAATATGTCTTGTGATACTCGCATAGTATCATTTTTAGTATAAAGAAAAGCAAAAGAAGGGACGTATATAATTTATACTAATTTATAATTTTATTTGTAGATGAATGTAAGAGAAGGTGTTTTTAAAGAAAATATTAGTAAATAAGCACAAATTATATCGAAGTATGTGTGTATGTATGTTCTGGAAGTTCAAACATGTATGTAGGTGCAGATTCGTAGCGCATTTAAATACTTATCAAATCTGAAGTCAGCCTTTGATTGACAGCGCACTTCTTTATTCGATGGCGCTCAGCGGAACAAACAAAATTATATCTTTCGCAGCTCTGAAATTCCTTCCGCTCTTGACTTACGTCATTGAAAATATTTAACCTACTGTCCTATGAAAACTAAAAAAATGAATTGGGCTGGAACCGGACAAATTGCAAACTATTATTATCCATAGAGCGGGAAAAGTATTTCCGGCATTAAAGGCAAAGAACTAATTTTTTTTCATTCTTAATAACTAATTTTAAAACAGTTGTTGCAGAGTCAATATATAAAAAAATTGGTCGGTTTAATATTTTTAATGCTCTTGCAGGTAAAAAATATTCACAACAAAAATTCTACTTTTTAATTTGACAATACCATTCGTCAACAAAACGCGAAGCTGGTCAAATGATACATCGCGCATGCCATCAAAACGTTTTAACTCCAATCCAAACGCCCCATTAGATGTTTCACATCAATATTTTAATTAAAGAAAATTTAGACGTTTCATACCTGCTAGGCGTCCTACGACAGCTCATATTTTAAAAAAAAATTTTCAGTACGGTAATATAAACAAATGCCCATATTTTCTTAATACGGAAATTTTTTTAAGTTTCTGAAGCCACGGTTCAAACTTAGAGGGCAAAGGAAATATTTAAAGCTTAAAATATTTTGCAAACGAGGTTTCAAAATAAAAACTTCTAATACTCGTACAATGACATCTCATTCGATGGGGAAAACGATATAATGTCACATCCACTTAATGTGCATGGAGAGACAGGTTAGAGCAATATACATTAAATATCAAGTTACATATTGTTTTAGATCTTTATATGAAGCATCTCTTTGTAAATTTTGTTCACATAAATCTAAAATTATAGAAACTGTGAGGTTGTGATAGTTGGGTAGGCGGACCCATATAACATTAGAAATAATTTTACGATTGAGGTGTTTTATTACAGAACCCTGAAAAAAGGTCATAAATAATTTGTACATGACGCTTCGTTATGTGACGCGCGTTTTTATTAATTTTTCTACTCGTACTGTCGCAAATATTAAAACACCAAAAAATTCTTAAGAACATTCAATTGTTACAAATGTGACTATTGATCTGACAAAGAGCAACCCTTTGATAAAAATTACATCCATTCATATCGAAGTAGTTTCGATATGAATGGATGTAATGTGAAAGTGCGAGGAAAATTGGAAGTGGAATTTATATTTTCTTGCTACCACTGTTAATCACCTAGTTAGTATCTCGTCGAACTGGCATTGAGATGAAGTAGCACTTAAAATAAGGCGGCATTTATACGCAAATATCAGCGACAATGACTTGTTTTTTCTTATTTTTCCCCTACCTGTATGTTCAGTATAGCTAAGCTCTCTACGTATAAGATTTATTAAGTGATTTCTTTCCTTATATATTTTAATGGTCTTATTTAAGGAGAAAAATAACAAACATGGCTCTAAACAAACAAGTGTATCGACAAATCTTATTAGCATTATCTTCAAAGCAAGCCTCAGAGGGGACGGAAATTTATGAGCAATATTGACATCGTTCGTATATCGAGTGCGTCTATCGATACATCGAGTGTGAGTCAGCGAAAGAATAAGGCAACGACAAGTCCTTGTAAAGTGCGGAGAAGGAGACTTGTATGCAAATTGATATCCCATTTTTTGCCTTACAAGCCAGTTGCTCGATAATGGGATACTTGACCCGGTTTAAGGTTAAACCGTGCTTATAATATTTCAGCTATCTATCAGGATCAAGGTACTGAGCATTATGGATCTTTCAAGGAACGAAATTTTGTCAAACTTTCCATAATACTCGTATAAGGCTAATGAAGTTCCGAATATATTTAGTTACGCACACAAGTTTGAATGTTTAAGAGTACATAGTATTTCATTAAACTATATTGCACATTAAATCAAATAAAACAAAAGTAATTACTTGCCCCTACTTCTTTAATTTATTAGTAGAAGTTTACTGAATTAGTAGCATTCGACATTGTTCTCAAGGTTTTCAAACTTTTGATAAATGTGGAAATTTGTTTTTTCTGCAGTTTCAAATTTGTACACCCATGAAAAGTTAGTAAATAAGCAGATGGCAGTATCTCACTTTACATCGTCGAATATTTGAACTAATTTAATGTTAAAGAGATTTTTTATTAGCCAATCATTGTAAATAATCATGCACAGCAGCACGATATCTAATATGTTTTTTTTTCGTTTTTCTATAATAAATTATATAAGCGTAAAATTATTTTCAAGCAAATAAACTTAAATTTTGAAATCGTATTCTTTGCTTTGTTGAATGTTTTGTAGGGTGCATAAAAATGATGGAACAAGAAGCATTATTGTGAAGATAACCAATATCCAATTCCATATTGCCAAAATAAAAAATAAAAGAACTTAGTTGATATACAAAAAGTTCGATGCTATATTTACGTAAATTAATTATTCACCTGACATATGAATAAATAAACATTTTATACTCATTGACAACCGAACAAGCAATATGTCTTGTCTAAAAAAGTTTAGAGTAATAGTTTTGAAATTTCTGAACGAACACAATTTATTGTGGAAACATTTTTCCCATTTAGACTCGTCAATGAACATGTTATAACAAATTACATACTCATAAGTCAAATACGAGTATGTTAAGACTTTGTACTTTTCTCTGATCAGTCTAATTTAGAAATTTTGAATCTATTTCGGAGTTTTAGGTTTTGCTAATGATGTATTATTGTAATTGTTATTTTAAGGCCCGTTGGATTTTAATAAATTATTTCTATAAGTGATGGCTTTTTACTTTTTACACCTTCAATAATAAATATGCAAATGAGCAAATTAATTTTCACAGACAGGTGCAAGAATATCATTAAAGTGGGATAAGACGACAAATAAACATATCATTAAAATTGTAAGTCTAATGTCACAACACTCCATTTAATATTCCAGTAAAACGTGAAATATGTGTGTGAACTTGGACGGTCACGGGAGCGCTTTCTGCCTTTATGTTTATGTGCGTAAGTGCATGTCTACTTGGGTACACCGTGCATACTTGCATGTGTGTGCGTGTGTGTGTGTGTTCCACGCACGTGCTTAAGTTTTCTACATGTATACATATAGTACCTGGAATACCTAGCTTTGCTCGGTGAATTTCAAGTTTCCCGTAGGAACATGAAATCGCTCGTTTAATGGTATTAGGTGTGTTTTGAATCTCAATGGCATCGTTAAAAATTATCATCAACCTTCCCCTTAATAATTCAATACACAGCGCAGTTGAAAAAGAGAAATTATCAAGTAATAAATATATTTATGCCTCGAAAATTAATTAAAAATAATTTCAATTAACTTGTAAATCGTTTCACCGAAAATTGTTTCGCGCTATAATTATTGAAGGAACTTTTAAAGACATCTTTATAAGTCATCGAAAAGCTTTGGTCACATCCATGTTTAAACAAATCTGTCAACCGAATTCTAGGTTTGTTCAAATATGTCAGTCATATTATTCCTAATCCAATAGTTATTTACGGTTACAGCTGTTAATTCCTAATTGAATACTCTATCGGAATATTCTATTGGAAGAGACATCCGTCATATTGAAGTAAGTCACTGAGCAGTTAAATTGATATTATGAACATTTCTCAAATTCTTTCGTGTGGATATTTTGCTTTGCGCTTTCTGTAGTGAAATTCTCAGTTTTTTCTTGTTCAATACACTTGTTTTTCATTGAATGAATGTCTTCTTTAGTTTTGCCGCCTATTTGTGGCTTAAATTTGGAACTACATTGAATGTGTTGGGATATCTGTTGAAGTAATACCGCTTGTGTTTTTAAAATGTTTGTCTAGTGGTCCTTTAACCGTCGATATTTCTTGTATTGTACACTACAGCGTGTGTATAAATAAAAAGGAAACAAATTTCGGTATCATTAATTTACAATAAATATTTTTATAATATAAAATTGCGTTTTGTTGATATTAATTTAAAAAATAAATATATTTACTCTTTAGTCACTTGCTTGTTACTATGATCATTATTAAATTATCGGCAAAAAATACTAAATAAAGCAAATATTGTTGTGAATATTATTGAGTTTAATATATTTATTTTAAATTGATTTTATTAGAAATATTAGGAGATTTCTCAAAAGAACAGATAATGGAATAACAAAACACAATGGAACAAGATAGACAATGGAACAGACAAAAAAACAGATAATGGAAGAGATTGGAAATTAAGGTTTCAATATTTTATTTTAACAACGCGTTGCCCACTTAAATTAAATACTAAATTTTAAAAAGCATCTTTGCTCGTATTTTTTTTTGTGTATTGCATCATAGAAAGTAATAAATAATCAATATATTTAAAATAATAGAATTAGCAGTACACCTAGAATGAGATCAAACTCTTAATAGCGCTTTATGCACATAAAGATATACTAAGTTAATTTACAATACTTGTTGAAATCGACAATTATGTTTATTGCAATTATGATATGTTATAGCATGATATACCACCATATAAATTGTTTTATTTTCAAAATAGTACCGTTACGATTATTAGTTTCGGGTATCAATGCCGCAAAAATTTGACATATTTTACTTTGGAAATCCCTCCGACTAATACTGTGTTCTTTCCTCCAAAAATGTAGTTCTCCACCAAAAAAATATCCTAAGTTTGATTCATTAATAAAAATATTTCATATTTAATTAATGTTTTTAAAATTTCTTGCAAACTTTAGCAAAATTTTAATTTTATAGAAATGAAACATTAATGATCCAACTAAACTAAAGATGAAAATTAATATATATTTTTCAAATCTAATTATTTCCTTAATATGGGTTATTAAAATACGCCACCCACAACCACAGAAATTGATGTATGTTATAAGCCTTGTACAAAGCCATTTGCTAGATGCGGACCTTCGGCATTACTGACAGTTTTTGTTATTTTCGAGATTCAATGGTGCTTTTTATTTTTTGTTATCGAATTATTTTTAGTAAGAATAATATCATAGTATTCAGGCTAAAATAAGATTGAGACGTAATGAAGGGTCCACAACTACGAATTTCCTTCCCTTCCCTGACAACATTTTCTAAGTTTTAACTTATTTTTTACCTTCAGTTCGCGGTAGTGAAGTCGTTACTATGTAAATTGAGTTACGTTGTTTCATTTTGTTTAGTTAACTTGTCGGAAATTTCTGTCGCATGCCGTAAGTTTTTGCCTTAGTTACAATTTCAGAAATATGTGCCGCCTTTATGTGTTTTGCATTCACGTTTATATATATTTAGAATAAAGAAGATGTGACTAGAAATATTAGATTTGGGTAGATACCTCTTATCGTGATTTAAAGTTTAGCTTTTAAATTTTTAAGGAACACCTTTTTTCGTTTTTACTTGCTATTCAATGTCCAGCTGTTTAACAAACAGGTTTGCATTTGCCTTTCTTTAATGAAATACAAGAAAGTAAAATATTTATTATATTTATTTTGAATATTTGCCAATAGATCAAGTCCCAGTAATAATTTATTCAGTCTGATGTTAATCAATCATGAGTTCCTTCAATTAACTTACTACACAGCGGTTTAGTGCGATGCGAATTAGAAGTATGCTCAATAACGATATAATAAACCGGTGATTTATGTTCATAACTTATCAACTTACTATTTAGGCAACTGTTTAATATAAAGCAAATCAGAAGCGTACTCAATTGTTTGTAGCTAACACAAAATCAAGAATGGGCTGATGATTGAAAGTGACCCAAATAAATTCCTTCTTTGTAGTTACCTGAGACTTACGGTTTTTTTCTCTTTCCTACCGATTTTCTCCAAAATGTATATATCCGTTATGAATTTCATTTTTGGATTGTTGAGTAAAACATTTAATATTTTAGTCTTCAATATCTGCTTTGAAAAAAAAATTTCTTTCATTGTACTTAATCACATTCTGTCTTCAATAAATCATCATTTTTTTGCATTCAGAACAGAAAGGTTTATGTGGGTATATCAAAGTTGAGCGGTTCCTCACAATATTTAACAGTTCAATAATAATTGCGATTGTATCAATGATAGATGTTTACATTGAATGAAAATAAATTTATAAAAATATCTTTTGTTTATTATAATAGCATATTTGTAATTTCTGTACGTGTCTATGGTTGCTTATTTTATCTTTAATTAATAAATGATATCAGTGAACAACAGTAATACTGGTCACTTTAGACCATATCGAAATAAATTTATTAAACTTTATTCTTAAATTCTTTATTCGATTTTATGAAAAAGAGTTAGATGATGATCGCTATTTATTGATTTAATTGCTGGGGATGGAACCTAAAGAGGGCAATATTTCTCATATAATTCAAGATACGATCTTGAGTTACAATAACCAATCTGGTGTTAAGCTGAGCACAAAAATTATTTTAAAAAATTTTAAAAAACTTATTGCATATTTTGAAACCTCTTTTAATATTAATACATGGGTAACAGTTACCATCTTAATTTCATTTAAACGAGAGATACGATAAGCAAGTATTTAAAATAAAAAGGCCTGTGAAGTACGAATAAAACTCTCACTACGAGGACTCCGTACACGTTTCGGCACTTACAGACATTTGAACGTACATATCAACAAATATTAAGTTTTTACTATATATGTGTTGCAAGTTAATGGTTTCTGATCATGCATTTCTTTTCATTAATCATTGTCTACGATACTGTCCGCATCACATAACGAGCACAGTGTTATCTAATTATTAGCTCCCTTTTAGAAATGACGAGCTCCTTTCAAATAACTGTTGCCAGCGTATAGATTTAATATTTTACGTATTTCTTTATTAACTTTTCTAATATTCCTCAATTTGTTCTTCATACTTAACTGATCAGCCTGTTATTTCTATTTTTTCTACGAACAAGTTACGTAACGGTTCGTTTAATATCTTCATTATTTACAAGTTTTTTATGTGCATTCATCAATTATCTTCGGCTGTTACAATTAACAACACTGCTTAACGAATTCTGTGATTGATTCTGGGATTCATCACTAATCTTAACGAGGAAATAAAATTCGTAGCCGTAAATGTACGTTTAAATTTCAAAAAAAATACAAACTCAAAAGGAAACAAAAAAAACTTTAAAACACTTTACAATCAAATAATAAAATAAAAATCCCGTTCCGCCCCGACCTCCCTCGAAGTAAATGAAACTTTGATTTTCCTTGTCCGAGGAAATTTATTACACATATGACATAGGGTGACATATTTTATTGTTTCGTATTGTTCCCTTGGCAAAATGTTCTTGATTGGTTATGTTCAGTCCGTTGGTTTTCGGGCGGTTGAGGCTGGAATAGGGTTTAAGTCCCACCGTAGACGAATAGACAAGAAATCATCCGTTAAAAATAAAACCGATGTTTCAAACTTGCTATTATGTATTGATTAATTCATTTATCGTACATTGTTTTGAATAAAAAATTAATTAAAATAAGATAATATCGTTTTTAGGTATTCTTGGGAATAGAAAATTTGTGTTTTTTAACATGACACACTGGCCATCCAGTTCTGACATAGGCAAGTAGCGAAAAACCGATTAAAATGCGTTCGGGAGCTTCAACTTTGTTTCTTGTAATATAGACGGATACCTGAAATGATATCCTTCTTGTAAAGTTACATGATATCGAAAAATAAAAGCATATAAAAGCAATTTGTATTCTAACATGTGTACATATGTTATATATATATATATATATATATATATATATATATATATATACACACACATATATATATATATATATATATATATACACACACATATATATATATATATATATATATATATATATATATAAATTTTATTAAGCGTAAAAAATAAGACTTGTAGACGCGAGTATACGATATCTTATACCATTAACATCGATATAATTGAGTTTACCATATAATTACAATAAACTTAACACGTAATAAATCAACCTAAAGATGTGATCTCTCTACTATTCTATACTTTCTCTGAGTATTTCAATGAGATTGAAAATTGATTAGAGATTGATAGGAAAATGTACGTTTAAAGATTTACGTGTGTTAGTTTTTCTTAGAATGCTCGCTGAAGCATTACCTAGAAATGCCTAATGTTTTTTTTATGTAACCATTAACCAATTTTTATTATTTTCTTTAAAACAAGCAATTTATACCAATAAACTGGTTAAGTGCTATTCGGACGTGCATTAAAATTTATAATCTAATCTCGTAAACGTCTATCATTTATATATGCATATAAACATGTACAGAAAGTCTAATGAAAAAATAACTAAACGCAGAAAATAATTGAATAAAAACTAAGAAAACGCGGTTTATGTGATATTAATATTCATGTTCAATTCAAAAAAGTTACATATACACATATATATATATATATATATATATATATATATATATATGTGTGTATGTATGTATATATATATATGTGTGTGTGTGTGTGTGTGTGTATATATATAGGGTGTCAGCGACCCTATGCGAAAAAACCTTGAGTTATGCTCATTCAATAGTTTGCAAACCACCATATATTTCAGAAAAATATTGGCATATTAGGTATTTAATAAATATTAAAAAGTCTATTATGAACATAGCCTAAGCTTTTAACGCTTGCGCGCTTCGCATTGCGGAGCACTCGCTTTTCGTCACATACGTCACCACGTCACTCGCGACGCTCGTATTGATGGCGATTTTTTGGACATGATCAAAGTTGTGCGATGTATATATACCAATGCTTGTATATATAGTTTGTATATATACCAATGCAGGACATCCAGGAATACGCACGACGCTTAATTACGTGATTGTACCCTAGAAGCACATATAAATATCATAAGGAAGTTATCTATATTTGGATTACATTAAATGATATATCAAACAATAGTAAAAATTCCTGATTGAGGGTCAATGATCTTTCTTCGGCTTCAATCTTCAAATTTTAATTTTCCTAAACAATTAAACTAATAAGGTTTTTTTTTAATTTTATTAAATTGGAAAAAGGCTATGCTTCTTATGACCTCACTGCTTTTGCCACGATAAGTTCCTCAGCCGTGTAGGCATCTCCCCTTTAATTAATTTCAGAATAATTGGATAACATAAAATTGCCGTTCCCAAATAAAATTGTTTAAAAAAAACATAACTAAGTCAAGCTATAACATAAAATAAAACCTGTATCATAAAATATAAAAATATGAAATAATTGATTGTATACGTAAATTATATTCAAGTGCGGCCAGAAAATATTTCCAATTATTCAACGAATTTCATTTTTGATTTCTCAAAGTCATCACCGGCCGCTTGAAATTAAACTCCGTTTTGTTTGTTCCATAATAATCGTGATGTCTCTATTTTTTCTTCCACATTACCTTCGTAAAATCTGTAGCATTTCTTGTCAATTTTGTTCTATAAAATTCGTAACGGTTAACAACTCGGTACTCTCAACTAAACGTTTAATGCACTACTTCAAAATAAATATCTTGATAGTGATATAAGTATTAATCGCAGTAATAAAATCATTTAAAAATATTCCCTCTTGTATCTTTAAAAATCTGCAAAAATAAGAAAAAAATATAAGACCATTGAAATTAAATATATGGTGAAATTGTAAAAACAAACCAAATATATAGGTGACTACAAAGTAATTGCATAAGTGAATGGTTTTCCAAAATGGTTATTGCAGGGAAATAATTTTTTGTGTGATAATTAATAGTAGTAGTGTAGTAAAGGTGCACACAAGTAATAAGATAATTTTTTTTAAATTTTCTGCAAAATAATCGTTAAATCTCGAAACAATGGTTATATATAAAATAATTTCTTAGGTAGTCACATAGAGTTTAGATTTACGGTCTCGAAATCTATAACTGAATTTCTGTTTTATGTGTTTTACTGTAAAAATAATATCTCTGATATGTGTTAAATTTAATTATATTTAAAACTTCCTAATTTTTTGCAACAATGTGAGCAATCAGAGGAGAAATAGCCCCGAAGAGAAAGGTTCAAGACGTTGGCATAATTGTTTTAATAGATGTGTTTGACCGATTATGAGTTCTGAGACTGGTAGGTCTTATCAAATGTAAATGACAAAATTTCTTAATTACCGATCGTGTAGAGTTATCTGGTGATAATTTAAGGCATATGTAAAAACAGGTAAGTAATTCTTGGTTCCAAAATACGTTAGTAACTATGTTTGAAAGTTTTTTTGGAAAATGCGGTATTAAAAGGCAACAGTTACCAAGTTAAAGTAGCCGAATATTAATTAACCTAACATTTATGGAATTTGGTATAATAGAAGCTTCAAAAACTTTCTAAAGCTTGGTGTATAAAAGTAGAACATGCTACAATATCAAGATTTTATGTACATATCTATGTTGTATGAGTGACCTTATATAGAATTTAAAAATATTTACCAAGATTCGATTTCGTGAAATTAATTTCTTTCTCGCAAAGACGTATTTTTGCGAGTAAAGTTTTGTTGTCTTTTATGATCAGGAATTTTTCGAAAGTATTTTGTTCGAGCCTTAATTTTTATATTTATAATGGTAACGCAGTTATTAGTAATAACCTTAGGAAATACCACTAAAATTAATTTTAATCACAAGTTAACGATAATTTCCTCCATTTTTTGTTGGCTAAATTTCTATGAATTGATAACGGCTAAAAATAAAAGATCATAGGAAAATTTAAAAATATAAAAATAGTTACATAATTTAGTCGTTTATTTATATTTAAAATTACTAAATCAGTCTTGTACAATGAATTAGTGGACGACATAGTATACGAAAATTAATATTATTTTTATACTAACTCCAACAATTTCAGCAAAACATTTTAATTAAAACAACTTTCATTTTAATGGTCAAAATTATAAATTATAAATGATATACGTATATTAACCAATTATTTAAAACCTAGTCGGAGCTTCAGGGGATAATATTCAGATTTGTATCGCTTTAACAATCAAAGTTAACCAAAAAGGAAAATTAGCTTTGTAGATCTCATTGAAAGGCAAAGTGATTAAAATATCTTGCTCATCTTCATTTTCTAGCTATGTTAAAACTTGATTGTTTTAATCTCACTAATTTTACGATTAACTAAAAATTAATTTTAAGAGGAACTTGGCTCTTTTTATGGTAATTGATGAAATTTTAATAAATTTTATCAAAACTCTTGATAATCTGAGAACTGAAACTGATCCTATAATACTCACTTTTTATCTAGATTTTAAATTTTATTTTTGGTTACTATTTAACTTTTAATTTCGAAATGCTAAGCTAGTTATCACCAATATCTGAAAGTGCTCTAAAATAGGTCGATATTTTCAAAAATAGACCTGCATATGCACGTAGTTTTTAGGTTTTTCAAGCAAACGTATTTATTATCATTAATTTTCCAATTAAAAGAATAAAAAGAAAAAAAATCCGCATGCAGAATTTTCAGCAATTTTTTTTTACATCTTTAAGTACAACCATTTTGAACCAACTATCTCAGTACATGTGCTAATTTTCATCCTACGTTATGCATAAGTATACTATTTATTTTTACTTTTAGTTCAACAAACGAATACCGTTGACAGAAAAACATTTCAAATAAGATTTGGAGATAGTTGTATCATATATATGTAATCCAATTTGTCTGTACTTTTGTAAGAACGACAAACTCTATTATGTAAGAAAGGATTAAACTTATAAATTACTAGTCCAGTTACGAGTCCATCATGCGACATAATGCGAGCCCATTTGTTTCCTTTAAGGAAAACTAATTGCAATGTGTTTAATTTGGTCCCTGAATGATATACGCTATTAATTAGACACCTTATTTCTAATGACGGATCATGCATTTGGGCTTAAAATATGTTGATATGTACATGGTCAACTACCAATGAAAAACTTCCATGCAATGCCATTGAATACCATATAAAAAAACCGTATTTGCAAGTGTTTTTCTGAAGAAAAATCGCCGGAAAAAAAAATGTGTAATTTTAATCCAAAAATTTATGAAGAAACGTTATTGCAATCTGCTTAGACTATATTCATAGGCAACAATAGTCTTCCGAGAATATAATCACCCTAAGCATGGATGTAGCGGCCTTCATAGTGATTGGAAAAAGGGGATACAAAATTAAAGTCATAGATTACAATATCTAGATGAGATGACAATATGGTTCGTCAAAATCTATAAGGACTATTTAAATGGTAATTATAAAATGAAAATTAAGTTACCGAATGAATTTTAAAAGTATAAACAATGTTGTCCTATTATACATTCGGTGTATATGAATAGATTTGTTGATCTTAATGTAGTCAATATTTATTTGTAAAACATCTTGGTTGAACCGAGAAAATATTCGGAAATATGCTTCATAACAATATTTTTCATCTGGAAAGACATCATTAGTTTAATATTATGATGCAATATAATTAATTTAATATTTTGATGCAATTTGTTTTAGTTATATAGTTCAAGATGCTTTTCAGCTAATGTATATTTTTTGGTCAATCATCTTATGTCTTTATATTTGTCAGTTTATTTCGATATATTTCCTTAATCTTAATGTAAAACAATTTAGTGCCGTACATTCTCAATGGAACGTAATTGGAACATTGTTTATATATTTTCTGTGACGACGGATTAAATAAACCGATAATAATAATTTTACTCAAACTGCTTGCTTGATCGTTAAAAACGGCTTAAAAGCATTTATTAAATAATGTTTTTCTTATAGCTTATAATGATATAGCTTGTGTAATCGATTCCGTCGATATAATTACTACATCTTTACTCGCAAATAATTGCAAACAATTGATTCACATGTATTAAAGCTAATTGTAAGCATAATTTATGAATTTACATAGATACTAATCGAATGTAGAAATATTATACATTCAAAAACCTTAACCTGTCTTTTTCGACAATCACTATATCCATAATAGATTTGTTTCACAGAGAAATAACTCCACGTAATAAAGAGCTCCTTAAAGCAAAATTCTCAGCGAGAATTAAATTGATTCTGAAAGGGAGCCCAAGCGAATAAATGGAATGCGCTTGTTGTGCGATTACTCTCTAGAATCGCTCGCCGGTTGTTTATTACGTTTTGCCTTTCATTATTTCAAATTTTTTTTCACTGAGTGAATGTCATTACTCAAATTCTGGTTTTGTTAGAACTTAGCCATAACGAGATGATTCTGAGTAAATAAAAATATACCTTGGTATATACTAGCACGTTTTTACTAACACGTTTGTAAAAGTATGAAGAAAAAGAGAAAGAAACAGACTATCTTCATATCTGATCCATGAAATAATAAAAGAAGCCTTCAAGTCTTTTATACTAAGCATGAATTGGGAAATGTCTCGTTTTTAAAAATAAATTTTGGCGCTTTTGTAGTTCGTCTAAATCGGTTTCATTTTGTTTTAAAGTTTGTCTCAATTCAATCTCAAATAGATTTAGAATATACTTTATCATCCTCACCAATTAAAATGCACTCCATGATCTCGTCTCGACTAATACATTATGCTACAGATCGTATTAATTTTATTTTGATTTTTTTAATTTTATATTTACAATGTTAAATATAACCGAAAATATGATAGTCTACAATTGCTGGAATAATGAAACTGACTAAATAGAATACATTTTTATAACATACTCCATCCAGTAATGTGGGGTACATTACTGGAGTTGCTTAATTCGTGGTCGCAAATTGAAAATTAGAAGACTGCTGATTACAATTTTCTTCGGAAGATAATGATGAATAAGCTGATACATTCTTTATATAGACAAGAAATTATATATTTCGTCGCTGTTACGTAAGATCTTTCATGTCAGAGTAAATAAGCTTTATAGGTAACAAAAAAGTTACTTGAACTCTCATTTTATTTTATTTCATTTCCCATAGTTGTCGTCGGATGGCATCCATAATAATTATAACTTTCCCTTCTTTATTAAAGAACGTTTATTGCCGTGATATCATAAAAATTGAAAACCTAATATCGCATAGAAATGTGAGATTTTCATATTGAAATTGACGATGTTTAAGTTTTATAAAAAGTGAAGCTTGTTAAGTAAATTAATGATTTATTGATAGATTTCTGAAAAGAGGTAGTAATAGATGTTTATGAGGTTTTTTATAAGAAATTAAAGTAGCAACTCTTTCATTATAACTGAAAATAATAATGCAAAAAATCCCTTTAACTAATTTTAACAACTTGTTAAAACTCTGAAATTATATACGAACGAAAGTGAATACAATTTGTTTATTACTTAAATATAAACTGCGAAACTTCGATCTCATTTCTTGACATACTCCATTAAACTTGCATATTGTTTTCGTTGATAGGTTCGGTCTAGGTATCACCAGCACCTTGTACTAAATTATATTAACACACGTGAGGCATACCAGTCACGTGTCTAAGTATCATTTAGTATGTTGCAGATATTATTTTCCTATAAAACTATTTTTTTTTGGTTCATATTCTGCAAAGAAGATGAGATTACATTCTATTAGAATAAAACGAGTTTTACATAGAAATCATAAATGCCTAGTTTTCTTAAAAAGGTAAGTGAGATTTTCGATGGCAGACATTAACAAAAAGGTCTCCAAACAAACATTTTATCTCACAACTATAATTATCCAATACTAGTAACCGTAAATTATTAAAATATCTTATGACTATAATAATAATATAATATCCATGAACGTATGTATAGTGCCTATTCGATTCTTTATTTCCCAAGCAAAATTCTTTTCCGGTTTAGCAGGGAAAGATTGTTACCTTACACAAGGTATTGTAAAGCAAATAAAAATTATGGTGGTAAGTGGAAAATATGAGTTAATTAATTTGAACGCGTCGAAAATGGACGAACGCCAAAGTGTTTTTGTTAACGGCCCACATAGGTGAAATTAAATATTAGTTCGAACACACACGTTACAAACAAAAGTATGAACTATTGTCTAACATAATTATTTAATAATTTATATATATATATATATATATATATATATACATATTCAAACTATGGTTGTAGTGATATTCGACTTTGTCTATTATGAAGTCTGTGGAAAAATTTGAATAAAATATTTATTTATTTGTAATGTGAAAATTGCTTGATTTTGGAGAGGACAGAGATTTTTCAGAAACGATATATTTTTGTTTATCTTCAACAATTCTTCAATCAAAATTATAATAAAACGTTTGATTATCATAGAAAAACCTTCTACAAAAAAGATTTTTAGAAAACACTGTACTACTACCGTAATCGATTTTTTCTTTGTGCGATTCTCACTGCGCGACGCTTTAATGATTCGATCGATGCTCGATTTAATTGCACGCTATACCCTTGCGTTAACATTGAAATTCTGGACACCGAAAATGAGGTCAGATGGAAATAAGTATTTATTATCATTTAGATTTTAATTGTCTAATTGTATTCTAAGGAGTCCATAGAATTCGGTTTATAATAATTAATTACCAGCTGCCAGTATACTACACAAGATCAACGTAAATATTTCGTCACTTTAATGGGCGTGTACTGCTTTAGTCGGTACACTACTGACTAATAGTATTCGTTGATTAAGTTAAGAAAATTATGGCAAAAATATATATGTTAAGTACCTACAGTGTTATACCGTGAACTGACGATCGACTGCACGACAGGCGGCAAATATATTTTAATACATTTGAATATCTTGACAGCCTTGCGTAGTTTTTTGGAGTCTTTTCCAATAATATAGTACACATGGTAATTTAATTGTATTAAATTACTTTTATAAGTTATAAAATACGTTGAAGCTCGCACTTAAACCAAATTATTATTTCAAAATGTAATGCAATCTTACCTAGTCATATGTTTAGAAACGAGTAATATAAAGATATATCATAAAATTGGAAATTAAACTGAAGTCTAATAAAAACATATTAACATTTTTTGAATCAGCAAATCATCGTTTTTCACTCTTAAAGTTTAATACATCTTTTAGTTTAACAGAAAAAATAAACTTCTGGATAAAATTTTAAGCCTGAATAGCTCAAAAGTTTAAGGGTTGAAATATTAAATGGACGATACTGTAGTTTCACCATTACAATCCAATTGATACCTTTGGAATACTGGATTTATGAAAATTTCACTCAATCCTAATTAAGGCCTGTTTCTTAAAGATACTCTATAAATAAAACTTTTGTAAATTGAATTGTTTTGGTGCATAGTAAAAACATTAATTAAAGAGTATAGACAAATCACTTATGTACACATTGTTTTTGTCTCATAATAACAACGATATAATTTTTATTCCTTTTTGCCCTCTTGGAACCGCTATTTAGCTAATGTGTTTTATTCATACAAGTAAATATAACTGAGCATACGAAGCTTAATTAAATTTTCGTGCGCTACTTTAAGGTATACTGTGAATGAAACCATTGATTAAGATTTGAATATTAATTAAAACGTATACTTGAAGATAATTGAAAACAATTTTCATACACTACGTTGTTAAATATTACAGAAATCATTAATTATATGAAATAACGATGAAACGTTAGTACAATATGGTAAAACATGATCATAGGCATCTTAACACGTATGAAAATGTAGAAGGGTGTATTTTGGGAATTTAGTGCTTAATTATATGATGTCAAAGACATTTATATACAGTTTCTAATTAAGTAGTAATTATTTATGGCAAATCACAGATGTACTCCGGTAAGTGCTAAGATTTTTTACGTGAATTATATAATTGGTTCAATTTTTTTTCACCTTAGAAAATAATCATGTAGATTTATCATAATTTTCTCAATTGTTTATTATTTTCTATACCATAATTAAAACACCACACAATATAAAATATGTAAAATTTATTTAACTAAAGTACCTAAAATTTCAAAATTAAAGAAAAAATACCTGCTTTAAATAGGCTGAAATGAATTTAAAAAAAACATACAATAAATATTGTACATATTTTTCTGTTTTTTTCTAAGATAAATCGTTTTAAATCTTACAAATTTGGATGTGATGTTTTGTAATATATTTATTATATATAAGTTAGAACAATAAAGATTTAAATAATTTCAAAATAACAAATCCTTCCTCGTTCGACAATTTCTTCGAAAATAGCTGTATGCGTAGATTATTTACAAATTAAATGTAAATTATACTAAATTCTAAATCACTTATCGGTTTAAATTGGCAGATTTGTCACATATCCGTTTCTCCTGCAAAGTTTTAATCGAGTACCACCCAGTTGTCCAAAGATGAGAAAATTTAATGATTGAACAATTCCGCTTCTAAAGCACTTCATTTAAACAAAAATAATGAAATAGATAAATTTATCTCGAAAAGGAGTTTGCTCCCGAACAAAACGGCGCTAATTTTGTCCGATTATTGTGTTGAAATTCTTAATGGTCATTTGTAAGGTGTTGGATTTCATTGTCTTAGTCTCTCAAGTGTGGATCAGTTAACAATTCAAGTTCTGCTGTAATGTCAGGTAAATTAAAAGAGCAATTAGTATATTTTGGGTAAAGGATGTTGTTTATCTATAAATTATAGTATTACTTATTCATTTTAATCTGTGATTTCACATAGATAAAATTAATGTATTACTTTGCGTAATATAGGTGAAAACATAATGCATGCTGTTTTACGAGTTACAACTTATTAAGTATATGTTGATAAAATTTTTTAAAAAATTATGCAACATTTTATAAATAAATATGCCACCAGAAAGCTCAAAAGTTGTCATTCGTATTTTCTCATTACGTATTGCATAAAGTTCATGGTTAAAGGAACTTTAATAAGACAATCAAAAATAATATGTAACGAAACCAAGAATATATTTCCAAATTGCGAGGAAAATAGTAAAATAATTATAACTTGCGTTTTAATTCTATACAAGTATGAGCTTTGTAATTATTATTACATTAATAATATAACGTACATAATCACGCCGGTATTTAGGATTAATTTATGTTCCTTCGAAAGGTCGAAATTATTTTACCGATTTAAATAAAAATAGTACTGTTAAAATTGATCTGTTATCCCGAGTGATATAGGTTATATGAACTTGTAACAATATTGAAATGGCATAAAAATAATTTTCACGACAAAATTCTCTATTGACTAATGACCGCTAGCGATGGTTGCCATAAGCAACTGATTTGAACGGGTGTTCAGTTGTGTGCATTACGCACAATTTACTGTGGATATTTTTGTATGCTAAATATATGGGCAGGATCTATCTAATATTGTTTATATTCACGTCTATTACTGATACAGTGACTGATACCAATTTTTAATCAATTCCGATTTAACGAGATAGGAGAAAGTTACGGCTATTACAGTATATATAAATAGGTACAGAATGAAAATATCAGTATAACTTAAGTTTTTTTGAAAGAAAGAAGCATGTCATTTTCAAAAAGTTGGCTCATTCATGCGGCGGTTTTTCAAAATCTTGGTCAAGACGATATGATTGCATAATTTCAAATAAGATGTACTTTTCTGTTAGAAGGACTCTTCGTCAATATTATCGACTAAACAAATTTGAAACATACTCCAGATCTAGTAATGTGGAAAGTAAGCAAAAACAAATTTGATTCCTCCCATTTTTCTCCAATCCGTGGCTTTCTGAGTGTCTTTTGAAATACAGACATATTGAAGATATTGTATTTTTAAAGAAACCGGTACCCTTTTTAAATATCTTTCATGGTCAATGAAAAATATACAAATGGAAAACAAAAAAAATAATGATTAATTTTGTCCGGTTTTTTTTGTGATAATAGCGTTTCATGTCATAAATAAAATTTCAATGAGCATGTAGGGTAAAATATTATGGTTTTATTCGTGTCGCATAAAAAAGCGATTTGTATCCATTGTATTTTCTTCGACCAGATAAAAAATATTGCCCTGCTTTTGAATATAATATTTGTTTTACATTTTGAAAATATTTTATAATAATATTAATATCAACCTCATTTTTTTTATGAAAGTAATTAATGAAAACAATTGTTTAATGTTCCCAGATTAACTAAACTAAATTAACATTAATTTGTGATTGTCGGTTCAGAAGCAATATTACGTGTTGTGAACTGGTGCTATGGCAACCTACAAAATAAAACGGAAAAGTGAAGCCCTTTGCTCCAGGAGGGTAGACAAAAATGGGAAAAGGGAAATCGCGATTACGGGGAAACAAAGGAAAATGCGTAAATTGATGTTTTGACCCGACGAAACGTTTTTAGGAAATGAAAAGGGAAATTGCAGAAATTATTGAAAAACAATTTTAGAGTCGCTCTTGTCATGTTATATATTATGGGTATTTTGAAAAGAAAAATTTATTTTCTTTATTAAATTTAAAGTATTGCCCTTAGGGACAAACGTTAAAAGGTTCATGGTTTTATATGATGTTTACGTCTGTATGAGTATTTTTTATGTGAATTACATATTCGCTCCGTTCAATCGTGCTACGGAAAATGTAATAAAATGCGAAGCTGCCTTATAGTTAAGCGGTCGGAGGTAAATATTACTTACAGCGTATCTATATCATAACCGCTAAATACACATCAGAGTAATTCATGTGATAGGAAACTTCGTAGTTTGCTATTTGATGTGTGCTTTGAAAGTAAGATGTTATTAAAGCAATAGTAAAGACGTGAATAGCATAGCTATAAGGTGATATTATAAAGAACATACATTTATGGAATAGCAATCACAACAACATATCACAATGCAACTAACTGAAGATACTTTTACGGTAAATAGGTTTTTGCGGAATACAAAACTGAATTAACTCTGTAATAATTAAAGTATATACGTAATGTTAGCAAAATGGACATAATATTTTATTAAAATAATAGACGGATTAAAAAAGAGAGATGGAATAATTTTGACATGTAAAATTCTCTTACAAAAAAATACAACTAATAATCGCATGGCAGATAGCACAACCACAATATAATGACGATTAAAATTACATAGTTGCAAAATTATCACAAATATAGCCAACAGTTAAATTATAAAAACCTTTCAAATATTTGTCAAACTTCCAACATCTGCGTAGAAATAAAACGGTAAATTTAATTTAAATAATTCTTTGACGTTGACTGACAAGTTAAGCGGTCGTAAAAATAATTTTACGTGGAGATAGATTTACAATCATACCTTTTCTCCAATATGAGGAATTGTGGTATTGTTTCGTGAGTGCCGACGTCATAGATTCAAAGTAAGACTCAATTGCCAGATCGGAAATAATACTATTAATAAATCCAACAAATTACGTGTATGTGCAAGAAAGCTTAAACTTCAAGGGAAGACTAGAACAACTAGTCCTTTGGATGACTCAGCCCTGATGCACTTAATTGGTTTACTTCATCATTTACATATAATAACTCTTATCAAACGTCAAAATATAAAGAGATATGTTAACAATGACCACAGCACATAAGTTTAGAAACATCCGCATGAGAATAGTCCAGTCTATCCGATTAAAATCGAGCAATGGTGATGGCAATTTAAAGTTCAGATATGAAGATAATCACTGACTTGTCAAGGCAAAAATTTTGCAAAGTCAGACCAAGCAAAAGCGAAACGGGCCGTAGCACATCAGACCGAGGAATTAAAATCCGGATTTCAATGACAGAATCTCTGCTTGAGACCAGCGATACTAATTTGAAACAGCGGAGCTCTATTTTAAACCCAAAATACTAATTTAAAAAAAAGGAGATCCTTAGGTCTCATGATTTACGCAGGCAGCATCCCCGCATCACCAATGCTGAAAAGTTGTAATCCAATATTCAATGACCAAATCTTTGTATGAGAGCCGCAATATTAATTTTGAACAACAGATTCTCAAGCTCAGGATTTAAGTAGATTGTACACCTCCTGATATTGCGGATTTATAGATCAATGCTTGTAATTGCGTATTGTCATGAGTTATCATAATGTTTCATTATCATGGAGACTGAATATGTATGAGAAGTTTCACGAGAATCGATTAAATAAAAGTAGTTGTAAAATTTATCACAAGGTTTAAATCAACAACAATATACGAAACGTGTAGTTAAGGAGAAATGTTTAAAACATAGCTTCATGCACGTAGGTACAAACTAATATGTGTAATACTTAACCACCTATTTATTTTGATAGTTTCTTGCTAGGTCAAGACAATGTAAACAAGTTTCAACTCGATGAGTTTACTCATCATTACAGAGTAATTCCTGTCACCAGATTTCGGCTTTATCACTGTAAGTTGGTTTTACTATAAAGCAAATTTACATCACGCTCAGTCGTGTGTTATTATATTTTCATTAGACCTATATCATTAAAACTCCTTTACGGGTCTGTGCTGTTTAGTGTCGAGAAATTCCCTAATATTTTTCAATTTCTACAGACTAAACAAATTTTGACGAAAATATTTTAGGAGTTCCAACAAAAAAAAAATATCCGAATTAGGTAATAAATTCCCGGATATATGAAGTAAAATATAATGCGGAGGAAATGGTGTAAAATTCAAAAGAACTAGACATTTTTCTGTTTTCCAAACTTGGTTTACACATGTGGATACTTTATACTTTCATTGAATATTATTTATAAGAAAGTTTAGAAAATATTCAATTAAAGGGAACATATTTCACTACAGCGAAATGTACGAAACGAAATAATCAAGCGAAGTCACGTGATCCAAAAAGTACTTACGAAAATGAAAAAAAGATAAATCGCGATTACAACGACACAAAGGAAAGTGTTTATTCAATTTGAGTCCTTCGTCGGAACCGAAACGACCATTAATATTGTTTATTTATTTATTGATAAATTTATCGCTTATTGCTTATATTCCTGAAAAGAGACAAACATTTCTCGTAACATTTTTTTTATTTAAACAATTTAGTGAGGTCTATTTCCTTATTAGAAATATTGACAAAAAAAAATAGTGAGCCGTCACACGTAATATGCATAAAAGACAAGATTATTACAGAAACTAAATATAGCATAATGAAAAAATAAAGTATTACGAATTTCTTACAGAAAATGGTGACTTTATTTAATAAACATTTATTTACAATTAATACAAAAATAATATGCATAAAAGACAAGATTATTACAGCAACTAATTATAGCATAATGAAAAAATAAAGTATTACGAATTTCTTACAGAAAATGATTTCATTTAATAAACATTTATTTCCAATTAATACATAAATAATAAAGCACAGGTTATGTGTACCGTAGTAAACAACAGCGTCGAACTGAGTGAGGAGGGGGTCGGCAACACGTCGCCATACAGTACACTACTACATATAGACTATATATATACCTTAGTATAGCGTGGCGACCCGTCGCCACGGCAAGCGGCGCCACGCCAACGATCCGGTTTATACCTGCGCCTATAGATGTTTCACATCAATAATAATACACGAACAATTTAAATGATAAAAATGTTATTTGGACTTATTATTATTTCACCACATTTATAACGTAAACATGAAAATTATGTTTATGCCGTAATAGGGTAAACAAAATATGATTTAAATGTTAATTGAGACGTTTAATGATTCTCTTGTATATTTGTTCTCTAATCTGATTACCATATTAGTTTATAATAACGTTAAATAAACACTCATAGTCTAAGAGCCAGTGGCCGGCTACCTGTACGTAATTGACTAGACTGGATTTTTGTACAGTGAGTCTCGAGGAGACTAAAAATAATTTAACATACGAGGAACGGGGGCTCACTAAACCCAGCGCGGCTGGCGCAGGTTGAGTTTTGGTACGTTAGGTATCAAAATCTGACTAATTTTTAATGTATTTGACCACGTCTGCCATTTGAATATTTTAAAATATATGATTATTTTTATTAAAAAGTAACTATGGCAGACCTATATCGTGCGTCTAACATCGTGGCAGACAATTTTGAAAGTGCCAAAAAAAATTGAATTTTGAAAGTTATTGACCAGGTTTGCCATTAATATATTTTGTTCGTTATAGTCTGAAAAGCTTATATTTATCACGGCGGACGATTTTGATGTGAAACATCTATAAGTACAGGTATGAACCGGATCGTTGGCGTGGCGACGCTTGCCGTGGCGACGGGTCGCCGCGCTATACTAAGGTATATATATAATCTATATGTAGTAGAGTGTACGGTATGGCGACGTGTCGCCATGCGCAACCGACTACGCGATCCCCTCCTTACTCAGTTCGACGCTGCTGTTTATTACGGTACACATAACCTGTGCTTTATTATATTTGTATTAATTGTTGCGAATAAATGTTTTTTATTAAATAAAGTCACCATTTTCTGTAAGAAATTCGCAATACTTTATTTTTTCATTACGCTATGTTTAGTTCCTGTATAATCTTGTCTTTTGTGCATATTACTTGTACGAACACGATGTTTCACATCTCCCAAGCGTCCCGTGACGGCTCACTGTTTTTTTATTGAGTATACACTTCAGCAGATATCAAAATCTTAACTACTTACCCGAGCAGATGATTGTATAGACTGCACATAGTTATCTATATTCTTTCTTTCATATTTCACTACTGTACTCACTTCAACCTATTGTATGCTCTATCATAGCTACTACCATTTAAATATTTTAGGGTTTATATCTGAGGGTCATGTAGTTACCTTTAGCGTAACGGTATTTCGTCAAATGTCTTTTAGTATATTTGTAAACGTCGACACGCACACCACGTATTTCGTGAGCGTAATAAAATATCTAGTGTTTCTTGTGAGTATTTTAGTGAGGTATTTTTGTGCCGGTGAAAAAAATGAAAAAAGTATAATTATTTTCTAAAGAGACAACAAAATGTTGAAAAATTTTGAGGTTACGACAACTTCATAAATTGAAATATAAAGATGTAATTTTACCTGATGATATTTTTAATTCAGGATATCGTAGTAGTTGCTACAAGACATTTCCTGCATTGAAAAAAACATTTTTGAGACCAAAAAAGAATATAAGTCCTCATAGCCGAGTACACTCGTCTACGATTGAGCAACCATCGACATCGGGGGATGTACAGGATTCATCTGTCGAGTACGTAAGCATTCCATCGGCCGATAAAATTGTAGAGAAAGATATAGACGTACCGTTAATTAGGTAAAAATTCTTCAGCAAGTTCGTCATCAAACATTCAAGCTTCTGACCACGTGACTTCAGCAGACCTGAATAATTTGTATTTTATTTTGTAATAAGAAAAAGAAACAATTTTGGTCTAAGACTACGTATTACGTACTTCAGAGAAAGCTCTTTTTAAAAAAGTATTTTACAAAATCTCAAGCCCCATACAGATATTTATATTGAAACTATAGCAAAACTACAAAGTGCTCCTACTAATAAAGTATATTACTATGATGTTTACCGGCAAAATTTTAGAAATCAAAAAAGGGCATTTGTTAAAGGTCCTGTCCGAATATCGTGGCATATCAGTCGAGAAAATCATCAAACTGTTTATAAGGAAATATGTACTTTGAAGAAAATGTTGTGAATCGAGGACGATGCTATTTCCTGACGTACAAATAATATCTCGATATATATAGAGAATTGAGTGAGGGCATAGAGGCAACGTCGAGTTCAATATTTACAACACATTATTCGGAAGAAAAGATCCGCAATAAATTCAAAGAAAAAAATTAAAATATTGCAACCGAACAATAAAAAAGTTGTTGCTCCTATAGGTATTTCAACTATTGATCAATATTTGTTTGCACATTTAAAAGATCAAGACACAGATCAATGACTGCAGCAATTTTGAGAGATGAAATTATGGGAATAAAAAAGCAAAACTACCAAATATTTAACTAGTCAACGACTAATAAAAGGTGAATTCTCAACACCACCAATGGTTTTCGATTTTTTTGCCTCATTTATTGGAAGTTATACTCGCAAACGCCGTAATTGCGATAGTTTCAAACGTCATGTAAATTCTCTGTCACAGGATACAATTTATAGGATTCACAATGGCAATGTTAAGACTTCCAAACACATCTGCTTAGGAATGACATTAAAAAGCCTTAGAAGTTGTATACACATATAGAAGGAAAATTAATTTCACGGAACATACCGTTTGAGAACGTATTGAATAAAAGTCATTCACAATAATGTCCAATAACATGTTATTTTTTAACAGGTGTGGTACTATGTCATTGAATAATGATGTTATTCATTGTAGTAGGTATGGAGAAAAAACAGTTATTTCCATCTCTAAATAAAAATATTTGACTAAATACCATTATACTGAAGGTAACGACTCTCAGGTATAAACCCTAAAATATTTGAATGGTAGTAGCTATGAGGGAGCATACAATAGGTTGAAGCGAGTACAATAGTGAAACATGAAAGAAAGAATATAGATAACTATGTGCAGTCTATACACACATCTGCTCGGGTAGTAGTTAAGATTTTAAGTCTGCTGAAGTGTATACTAAATAAAAACGTCTGCTGTGATAAATATAAGCTTTTAAGACTATAATCAATTAAGATATATTAATGGCAGATTTGGTCCTTCTCCCTTCTTCGGTCCGTCCTCCTGGATTACTTTCAAAATTTCATTTTTTTTTGGCACTTTCAAAATTGTCTGCCACGATGTTAGACGCGCGATAATGGTACGCCATAGTTACTTTTTAATAAAAATAATCATATATTTTAAAATTTTCCAATGGCAGAGGTGGTCAAATACATTTAAAATTAGTTAGATTTTGATACCTAACGTACCAAAACTCAAGCTGCGCCAACCGCGCAGGGCTTCGTGAGCCCCCACTCCCTTGTATGTTAAATCGAGGAGACTCACTGTGCAAAAATCCAGGTCTGGTCAATTACATACAGGTAGCCGGCCACTGGTTCTTAGACTATCAGATTTAGCCTTTTGGGGGTTACCATTTTGACAAAAATGATGTTGAGAAAATATAGATTACTATGATTTTTATTTATTTAATTTATTGAATGTAACATAACTGAAAATATCAAAATACCAAAAATAAAATTATCTGCAAAATTGTGAATGGTGTAAAAAACTGTTACAATTATTTAAAATAACGATTTCATACAAATAGGATAAACATGTTAAATAAAGACAAAAATTAAAGAAAAACTAATCTGATTAAGTAATTGTTGCTTGATTTTGAACAATAGGTAAACAATTTTTCATTTATTTTTGATACAGCGATGTCATTATTATAATACTTGAATACAAATTATCATTTTTCCGGAAAATATTGGTTAATTTTTAATTTCTCTAATAAATTAATTGTATTAAGCGTATAACTAGACTCTTCAACACATAATGATTTATAATTTCAATGCTTTTTATAACATAAATATTCAACAACAAACATTTCTTATCTTGAACAGATTTAAATTGTTCACTGCGCTATCTGCACTATCTTTTAGTGAAAACGTTGCATTTTATAAATAAATTTATTTAAAAACAATTTTTAAAAAGTAATTGGAAATAATATTATCTAAAGTCATGTTAAACAACAACCGTTCCGATCATCTTTGTAGGATAGTTAAATGAAAAAAGATGTCGAAGCTCTATAAAACAAATTACATTCATTAAAAGTTTCTTTCAAAGATTTCAAAATATAAGTTTGAATACATATCACAGTAGTGCTCTCTTCACGGTGTTTTAAATTTATTTGGCGTTATCATTTTATTTCCCTAGAAATTTGAAGAAAAGTACAGAAACGAATCGAGTTCTATGCGCTAATCCTTACATTCAAGGCAAGCCTTCACGAAACCTATATGCGTACAATGGACTGCTTTTGGGATATTTAATCGGCTTTGGGGATTTCATGGATTGAAAGACTCGAAGCGAGCAGTCAGTGTAGATCTATCTACGCAGGCGAAATATTACCTTTGCATTTATTGGCAAATATATCTCGACATGTTTATATCGAGTTACTAGAAATGCCGAGTTTACATATGTAACGATGTTTATTGTTGTATAAAATTTCATTTGGTATCCGCGAGCTTTAATCCAGCATTTTTGTATTATCGTAATTTTTACGTTCCAGTAAAACAGGGTTTTTTATTTACTGTCGGTATTACAATACCAATTGCTATTACAAAATATATAATCCCACATTTCCTTTTCATAATAAATCCAACGTTCAGCGCCTATATTATATTTTCCATACTTTAGGTATTTTCCAATTTCCTAGGTTAATATTAGTAATTTTCTTATCTAACCAAGACCGCAATTTTAGGAACTTTCAGCTTTAATTTGACAAAATGCAATCTTATTAGCACATTACTCGTGGTATTGCATCCATAGTTCTCTCAGTGTGAAAATAATCTTTAACTATTCGATTATTAACTTCAAACCATAGTGTGAGAGAGATACTACTAACTAGTGCAATATGTACAAAAACATTTGCTGAGAGCTGTGTTCATATTATAGCCTTTCTGTCACTGCTCTTCGCGTTGTCTACACCGATGATTTACAATATGGACAATATATGTCTTCCTCTCCCACTTTTAAAAGTCGATCGAAATTTAGAAATGCTTTGGTCGCCGATTCTATATAACTGAGCAATACATATTTTGTGTGCACTTATTTTTTCTTTAAAATAGATGAAAATATTTAAATACTATGATACATGATATTTATATCATTCTTCATTCTATCACAACCTATGATCCTGTTTTCTGTGTTCTTTGTTGTTTTAGTCGACGTCAACCGGCAAAACACGTCGTGTTAGCAGCACGACTCGACACTTGAAAGAGCTTGTCCGTATTTGCTTCTACTGATATAATACTAGTTTTAAGGAAAATGTATGAGTTGCTTTTTACCAGTAGCAACAATAGACGTGGTAATATATAGGGAATTAAAATAATAACTAGAAGAAGGGTAATTCAATTAAAGTAAGTTTTTTTTAAAATTTATATGTAGATTTAATATTAAGTATGCTTTTAAATTGCGTTTGGTTTTATTATTTTAGAATTTCATGTGAAATATGATTTGACTAATTTCCATAATGCTACGGAAAATTGGCTAATATATCTGTGGTAATTGTGTCTATTTCTTTCTGGCTAACTGAAGATAATCCTCGTGCTTGATATTTATAACTAATTTTTTCAAAATAAATCAAAATATTTTTTTTAAATATGAGAATGTGTGTGCACAAGTGTCACGGCGACAAGTGTCTTTTATATCTCAATACTTTCAGTAACATTAATGAACTCATCCAAATTTCAGGATTACTGAGTTTACGTGCTTATACTGATACTGAAATCCCGAAAACTGCACGCACTTTGCGGGGAATTAATTTTGCTTTATATTAGTGTGTAACATAATCGTTGTTACGAATCTCCGTTAGATATATTGTGTTATTTACAAATATTCAGAAGATAAAACGCAGGTAGAGGGAAAAAGAAGGAGCAAAGAAAGATGAAATTTGTCAATTACTGACGCAAGTAAAGACAGGGTTGATTTTTAATCAAGTTGATATACAGATTACGATTACAGAAGATCAAGCAGGAAATATATGTATATAAATGACAAAAGTAAAACTTGAATCTCAAAAGAAGTAATTTTCTATCTTTCACGTTACCCACTCCACAACAAAAGTGACCCGCCTCGGTCATAGCAGATATATTATTTTCTTTTTTAGCTGTCGCTGACGAAAAAAGTTAATGGATTAATTTAATTTTTTTTAAATGTCTCTTTTTTAAAAATTTTCTTTTGTTTTTATTTAATAGATAAATGCATCGTATATTTAAAATTTGTATATTTTGTGGGAGTAGAATATTCGGGTTTCTTGTATTTTTTTATAATTTCCGTCTCTTTTTTTGCAACCCCATTAAATAAAACTGGAACAAAAGCTTCTATTCCAAAATCGGAAATCAATGCTGTAGCTTATGTGTCAATTCAGGCTGCAATTTACCTCATATAATTTTACGAGTTAATACATGTTAAAATAAAAGTTACAGAATTTCCCATACTGACGATAATACCATCAAATATAAACTTATCGAACATTATAAAAAATGGATGCTACCACTCAGAAACTGCTTCAGAATTCGGGATAAATAGCGTATATATAAATTCCAAAGTGTCAAATTTCGTGCAGATACGTTCAGTATATAATATAAATATACAATACAGCAACAAAAACCTGTCAAGCATAAGTGGTACTCGAACTCGCACGAGGGTTTCGTACACATTTAAGCATTTATAAACATTTAATGGTACATAATTCCTATTAAACTATTTCCAAAATTTAAATTTTTAGAACGAAAATATATTGCCTCTATATCTTTCACAGGCGCATATTTAAAGAAAATATTTTTTTACGTGATGTAATTACAAATTAAGTATTTTCGGATTTTTTCCATTATTTGTGCCGTGAGACCTTATTTTTGCCAAATTTCGTGGCTCTAGGTCTATATGTTTTGATTTATTTGCAAGTGCCAAAATTTGTAGCATAAATGGTCCTATTTTTTTATTATGTTGACTTTACAGCTTTGACGGACCGTAGACCTGAATATTTTATAATAATTTCAACTCTATACCTCCACGCGTTTCTGAAAAAAATGTTCTTCACAGACAGACATACAGACGTGCAAGGAAAATATTCTATAACGGTTCTTTTTTCCTTGGTATCGAAGTCCCGTGTCGCCCTAAAAAAATGTCTAGCTTCTCGACGTAGTAAACGATGTTTAACGCACCCGTATACATACATAGATAGTGTTACGTGTATTTTAAAACCCACAGTGAAATTTTATAGCCGGATATACATGGCGTAAATGAGTGTGGCCAGTAATGAAGTATGGGGTGTAGCGGGATATGTAGGTGCTTGAGTAAGCAACCCGAATGTGAACGTACAAACGAATGAGTGATAGAGACGCTTTCGGTCATCCCACGCATGTAAAGTTTTATAAACTCGAGTAAGTTAACTCGGTCTCCTCAGTTCGTCTAATCTATTGTTCATATTTATAATCTAATTACCTTGTTAGTTTAGTATTAGGCTGTATAAATACATTTAGTTTTTACATGCTGTATTGTTCTAACATATAATAAACCTATTGAATTGGCAAGTCTGTACATTGAAGTATTTAGACAAAATATTTAAGAGAACGTATCAAAAGAAATTGAACACAACAAAATTGTTTTTGGAATTTTAATTTTTTTGGAATTGCGCAATGAAATTTTTCATTCAGACATACTCTACTGATAAGTAGATGTGAAATGTGTACTGGCGCGGGAGGAGTTGATGCTTAAGTAAACAACCCGAATGCGGGCAGATGCGCAATGGTAGACCTCATTGTTAGCCGTTTTCCGCACATAACAGTTTTTAATGCATGTACAAACAAAACAATGTAATCGCTGCTCTTTGTTTCTTCAGTTTATTTGAAGAGATCTATTAAAACGCCCACCTAGCGACGTTTTCATACAATGAAACCTACACCATGGTTAAGAATTTAAATTAGATACTACTGTATCTAATCTACATGACGTAGCTTCATTTACCAGTTAATAAAATTAAATGATAGTGACACCCTAAAAATTTAACGCAAATATATTTAATGGTAAAAGGGTTTACATTCATTCTTCATAATTAAATTGTGTTATTAGTAAATAGATTTAATTTTGGCCGAATTCAATTTACCTTGACTACCTTGATTCCAAAGATGGAAAACTCTATTTCTAAAATATAGCCTAATATAATATTGGCTAATAAATTGTGCTTTAAACCAAAGATATTATATTAAATAGATATATAAGCAGCACTCGAATGTGGCCTCGAGAGACAAGTAATTACCTTTTGTTTACTTTATTACTAATTTCAAATTTATGATATGTGACACAAAGTATTTTTACTGCATTGCAGTGTGTTATTGATATAAATGTTGAAATTCCCTCCTGAGTTAAAAGAAAGTCTTTTTATTAAATGCTATTTTATTAATAATTACATGAATTTAGAAATACACATTTAATTCTATGCAATATTCGGTTTCCGTTTTTGTCATATTATATTTTATTATATTTTGTCTGCAACATATATGATAATAAATATGATAGACACAAGTGTGATAAGATTAAACTGTTGGTTATCTTTGCAAAATTTTAATTATTATACGATTATAACGATGCTATTGCACTTATAACGATGCTTGCACATTATGCACTTGCGATATATTCACCCCTGATTAAAATCAGGGTGAGTATGTTGCGGGTGCATAATTATCTCAAAAAGGAAAACCCTTGTAGGATAACTCACGTGTCTGTCCGTCCATCACAACCGTTTTTCTGAAAAACCCTTTGACACACAAAAATTAAATTTTGCAAAGATGCGAACGCACGATGCACAGTCGACAGTATAAAGTTGCTCACTAAACATATGTTTATTGATTTACAACTACATCACTAGTTAGAACTGTGTCATCATATAGGATAAAATAGTATAACTTATGATAAATTGTTATAAGACTTATTGAAATTAAAATGTAAGTAATTCTATTGTCAATAAAAATAAAATCACCGTCAGCTAAATGTTTGTGGGTATAAAGATCGTCAGTTCATTTGAAGAAGTGATATGAAACGATTAGATGTACTGAGCGCGCAGCATTTTTATGGCGCTGACTGACTGTATTATAAACACTGACTATTTTCTTCATTATTTTAAAGTATAAAAATTCAGCTGTATAAATTTCATACGGTATGAAATGACTTTATACTTGAATTTTTTAAAATGGTTTATATACGTGACTGACCTATAACCCACTCTCTTTAACACGGCTGGCTATTATTTTTTTAGTTTAAAATGATCTCAAAAATCATCCTTTAAATTTCAGCATGGTATGCAAATATTCGTAGCTACACATCCTTTTTACAAATTTCACTGCTGTCACTTTTAGCTCCACCGCTACTGGAGCAGCTGACGCTCAGACTGTTTATACATTAGGGGAAACTAGACATTAGGACTTGCTCAAATGCAACGCTACCCCCCGTACTAAGACGTACACGCCCAACCTGCGCGATTCCCCTACATGTTTTATACTTCCGTATTATCGTAAAGCATAAATGCATGGTTTATTGTTGATGAAAAAAATTAGGTAATAGATAAAGAGGTTGAAATTATCTGGATGATGAACTGGACGAACCGGAATTCTATATAAATATTGTACAACAAATACACAAATGAAATGAAATATAAACAATATTGGAATATAAAACTTTGCGTCAATGAAACAGTATTTCGTACCAAATTTCACTAACTAGCTTGTAATTTGCATTGACTAGGATTTTTAAAATTACTTAATTGCTTAATTGCTAAGTATTTTTAAAATTATGAAATACGTTTGAATTCAATATATCATAATTATAGTTAATTAATTGAAATCGTATAAATTAAAAAAAAAATGTGATGGAAATTTTTTTTATCCTTTCTAGGTTTTAAAGCAACGAAACAATCAACAGCCCGATGTTGGCATAGACTAATGAAATACATACGTCCATATATATATATATATATATATATATATATATATATATATATATATATATATATATATACATATACTTATGACAAGCAAAGTAGTTATAATATAATTTTTTTCGTAAAACTTTAATGAACAATTAAATCAATATGTAAAACCTACATGTTACCAAAAATCTGTGCTTTAATAGGGAATGTTTAGCCTGACGTCACCAAATGGTAGTGCAGGAAAACGTTGTTTTCCTGCACAACATGTATATTTATATTTGGAAATATCTCGAATGTATTTAAAAAAAAACCTACAAATGAATGCTGATAGGAATGAAGTTAAAAGTGTATAGTTATTAAGATAGTCATAAAACGATGTGCTAAATTAAAAGTTTATACAATAAATTTAATCAAATAGACCTACCTTAGAAACAAATTCAATTAGTTGCCAGCCCATTATTAAGCTCCGAATATCTGCTTAGTCTCCTTTTTTGCCAAACATGCAACAACTATCTATAAAAAGTCATTTTATGCTCGAACTGCAAACATCTTGGGTTAAAATTTAAGAATTGGCCATCCCTAAATATTTCAAGAGTGGCGTAAAACATTTTTTTTCTTCCCAATCAATCATTTTGCTCACTTTAGGAGTCAGACCAATTATAACTTTAATTTTTTTGTGTTTTCTTTTTCTTGTTTCTATTCTTCAGTTTAAGTAAATTTCGAAATACATATTTTAATTTAAAAATTTAGTTATGTGCAACGAGGACGAAATGTGATCGTGAAGATAGAGGAAGAAATATTAAAATGGTTTGGCTGTATGTAAAAAACCGATAGAGTGAATTTGATAAAAAAGAATTAAGACAGAAGGAAAATATGAATTATCAAGAAAAATGTAGGCGAAATAAATAGGAAAATATGTGAAATATGATACAATATCAGCAGTTTTAAAAATTTAAAAGCACGTATTAAAATGAGTTATGGTAATAGTTACGTCACAAAACGGGCATGCAGCACTAACCATGGAACTTCAGAAAACTCTCTCTAAACATAATCTTGTTCTTAAATTAGACAATGGGTAACGTATTTTCTCCTGCAGTCGAAATTACGTTATAAAGTCCAAAAGTTTTCGGCCTGCCCGCTTTGAAATAACCGTTGATGGACTAATTTTACATTTCACAGCCATTAATAAATGATACAACCAATGATCGACAAGTTTTATTGCTTATTGGGAACAAAAGTTTAGACAAACTACTTCCTCACAAAAAATAATATTCATAATGCATTGCAAAAAGTAAATGGGAATAACATAAACACAAAATAAAAATGAAAAAGTAAAATAAAAACAAAATAAAATGAAGGTATTACAAATTTTTAGGAGGAAATAATGATAATACTTACCTGAGAAAGCTAGTTTGGACTGGAATAAGACGGAAGGTAAATTTTTTCTATGTTCGTACCTTCGTCACCGTCGACATGTTTCATTGTCTCTTACGTTTTTTATTTCTACTTTGAAGGTCCTTATACCTTTTTTGGATCTTACTGAATCCTCGTTTTGAAACAGCTAAACAATATTTATGTGTTCCTTTTCCTACGATTTAACAAAGGTTTTTAGGCGTCCGTGTTTCAAAGGAAAAAACCTTTATAATATGTCACTTGACTGTCCGTTTAAACGTCCATCCGTCCCATATATCGATTTTCCTAAAAAAAAAATTAACGTATAAAATTTGAAATTTGGCATAGCGATATAACTTTGCATATATCTCGATAGCGGATGCTACAAAATACGCATATGGAAAGTTTAAGAGAGTTAATTTAAGTAATCGATTTTTTCATAATTGTATATATCATGTGGGAAATAAATTGAAAGACATTATGGTATTTGGATTCTGTGCTATTTATTTTATAACTGTTGAATATGTTAGTATCGTCCCTGCATGTATAATCTGTATAAGTATAGTGGAGGATATATAAAGCGCGACTCCGTTGCCGCATTTTGTCTCTTCTTTTTTCGATGACATCAATAGTAGCAGTGGATATTTGTCTAGATTTCTCAATAGCGAGTATGTCATGAAGCACCCGCACGATTCCACCAAAGCAATTCCATATGCTATGGGCCCCCGTGGCTTTAGTATCAAAATAGTGGGACATTAAAAAAAAAGTGCGCTGCTAAAATGTAATAACCTAAGAACGTGCAAGTTATTAAACAACCAACATCGAAAGCAAGGTAAAGTGTCTTCAGATAATTCGCTAATATTAATCTGAAACTTAACGAGTCACGATAACTATTTCATGTGGAAATTTGTTGTAAAATTGTACCATCAGTTTGAAGAATTATGGGTTTCTTTCGACTTTTTGACTTATGATTTAAATTCGAGAGCGTAAATTATATTATTATTTAACACATTGCTTTACATTGATATTCAATAGTCTCAGAGTGTAAAGGTACTATGGAATAAATTAATACGTGTTTTCGGTGATGAAGGGGTTTCACGATGCGTCCAGCAAAAAATGGAGTAGCCAGAAGAATGAATCAAACAGTAATTAAAAAGTCAAAGCACATGCTGTTCGAAGCAAATCTGCCTGTCTACTAGAAACCTGATACGTGCACTGAAATATAAAACTCCTGGGGAGGTATACTCGGGAAAGACTACCAAACAACAGTCATCTGAGGGTATTTGGATGTAAAACAGTGAATAAAAACAACTGTGATCCCGGAGCAAGGAAGGGATATCCTTTGGTGGATATTAAGCAAATACAAAATGATACCGATATATAATATGAGAATAGTAACACAGAAAAAGAACAATGTTCCTGGAATCTACCTTCAAAAGAAATTATGTTCCGTTAAACATAACAGAGTTGAATTACTAGCTGAATACATCTTGTACTTCGAAAGCCTCCCGCAGTATATTACAGTTGATAGACACAGCTATAGACTGCAAGTCTCGCGAAGACGATACGCCTCGGAACGAGTTCTTATCAAGTCAGAGACTTTATCTACCAAACACAAGAACTAAAAGTCCGACACCTCCCAACATCACGTTAAGACCAAGAAACAAACAACACTATCTAAAACAACCACAGAAAACAGTTGCTTATATTATAATGAAGGTTTGCCTGACCGCACACTAATAAACTACAAGGAGTTATCAAGTTGGTTGACTCCGAATATTGGAAGACACCAGTCAGGAGGGAACTAGAATCTCGTAAGTTAAACAAAAATATGGACACATAAAAAAATCTCAAGATGTCAAACTGACAGTGTGCAAACGGGTATTTCGTAGGAAGAGCCAACAAGTCTTCGGCGCAAGTCACGACTATGCAAAAGTATATGCACAAATCGAAGGCAATGACTACGACCAAACTGTTTCCCTTAGAGTCAGGTAAGATTCCATCTGCCTACCACTATACACTTGAGAAAAACTATGCATAAAGAGAAGCGTTGGGATTGTTGATCTATGCGGGAATTAAGAGCAGATCAAACATTATATTTTCCGTGAAGCACGAACGAAACGTAATGTAGTTAAGAAAATACTAAATATCTGAAACAAACCAATGAAATGCTGATTCTGCGGACTACAGCAATGCAGACTATGCCACAGTGACTAAAACCAGACGCTGTATAACTGGTTATGTTTATCCAAGCATTTATCAAGGACGGTACCGCCTTCACCCGTGACCATGTGAAGGCACTACATTCAGTGACAAAAGAATGTGGCCCTGTATACCACAGAAGCGAAGTTCATAGCAATCTGTGTAGCTACAAAAGAGGCGAAATAGTTGAAGCATTTATTTTGTGACTTTAATGAGTTTGATCAAGAGAATGCGTGGTTAAATATGGATAACAAAAGTGCTATAAATATGACAAAAAACAATGAATTTGACAGAAGATGCAAACATATAGACATTAAATACCAATTTGTAACTTAAAAATAACTATAGTTAAATTATGTGAGTACAGTCAATCAATATGCAGACAGGCTTACAAAAGCTTTAACTAGAACAATGAATCGGAATGTCACAGTAATTTTTAATTCTAACACAATTGTTTATGTCTCAGTAGACATATTGAATACAGTATCTGCTAGAGTTATGTGAAATATGTGTCAGTCTATATTTGTATATATTGTATACTGCATAGCTCTTTATTTGAAATTTGTTATAAATTTAAATCCAGTCTGAATACATGGTTAGGCCTCTCCATTTACCATCAAAAGTTTTGAATAAAAAGATGGATTCACGTACTGTAGAATCCTTACAGCGCGAGTTATGGTAGTATTATTTTTAAGAGGTTGATTATCTCTAAAAAAATCAATTTGAATATATACAGAGAGTATATATATTTCGTGAGCGAGCAAGTTCAATCAATGGATTACCAGTAGATTATAAATTATTACAAGTTATTAACATAGAAATGCATCAACATATATTTTTACTTAGATAAACGTAAAAACTGTGGCGAACTTGCATAAAAAGCGATGCGATCGTGAACTTAACTTAATTCACGACTTCTTAACGACGCGATCATGAACTTGACTCAAAATATTTCTTTCTTGTTCATCAATTATACAATAGAAAATGTTAAAATATAAAACTATAATTGATCAATTTTTACTCTTGTTTACCGAACGAATAAGTTTAATTTTATGATCTTTAATAAACGTCTACATTATCGATTTATTTTTTTTTCGAATTATTAACAAAACTCCCGTCTAAAGCTTTAAAATGATTTGATTAAATTTATTAAACGAAAAGTATCTTCATAAACAACATTTCTATAAACATAAAACTCGTTCGTTTTCAAAGGAAGTAACACCGATCCACGTAAGAATTAAATCATTTAAATGAGTCTGGTGCACAAAAGTTTTGATAAATTTTTCGTAGATGTAACTGGTTTTTTACTCATAGTGGCATCTAAAACGAAGAGTGACCGGTCTGATGAAATAAAATGAAGAGTGACCTAATAAATAATGCTTAATTTGTACCTATGAAGAAATAAATACTAAAGTCCACATTTTCTCGGTTCTTATTTCTGATAAATTCCTCAATAGCTTGTGTCTCGATTAATGAAATCCTGACTTTAAAAAGTAATCAAAATGTGTAATGAAATAATATTGTAATTAAACCTGTTACTTTAGATGAGTGCTTCAAGAATTAACTTATACTTTTTACATTGTTTACCGCTGGTCATTTTAAGAACAAACTTAAACCTTATACCCGCCACATTCTACGCGTATATTATAAGGATGTAATTACAAAATACGTCCTTATAAAGTGAACGTTTGGTCAGTGTTTTGTAGCATTTTATGAGGCAACTTCTATGCAGCACTATATTAATTGTTATTGTTAAACGTAAAGAATAATTTGTTCTTTTTCGTGAAGTTCTACGGATATCTTGCCCAACGTGTGATCATATCTGCTTTTCAGAAATTAGCCTACACATTTTAAGCATTCTCGCACCGCTCTCGGTGATAAAACAAGGAAAGTAGTAAAGCTGAGTATGATTAAACCTTACATGTTAAGAATCATTAGCTCTTTTCTGAACTTTGCTGTATGCTGTTTATATATTTTTATCATGGGGCTAATTTTTTTGAGAATTTTATGGCCATTTTGGCATACTGAGCATTCAATCCCATAAAGCTTATTGCAGACATCAACGCGAGTATTAGAGGAGAATTAAAAGAAGTGGATTGTGCAGCTGTGATAAAGAAATGAGCAATCGCCGTACACTTTCTTTGCGCTGCATCCAACGATCTAAGTTTTGATTTGCAAAATTATGATTGGAATTACGGCCGTTGTAGTTTCTAGAAGTTCACTTTCACTACCCTTTAAAAAGTCGTTGGCAAGGACTACTTATGTATTTGTCACTGAATGCTACGAATAAATTTGCTTCAAAATAATTGCAGCTGCTACTTCACTTTTCGCAGTCTATCCTCATGGGGATAGTTTTTTTATTAAAAAAAAAACATGTTTTAAACAGTTTTTGTGACTGAACCATTTAAATCAAATGATAGGTTACGATTTAATTCAGCATAAAACATAGTTTCATTGCAGTATTTTCCACACAATCATTCCTCACTTCGATTTAAGTGTAGCCGTGATCATAAAGACAAGTGAAAGAAAGAAGTCAAGAAACTTTATCGTGAATGGTATTAAGAGTTTTTAACATTTTATTTTCTTACGTTCCAATTTGACACATTCTATTCAACCTCAAATGAAAGAGGAATGTTATGATATAAAGTATTATGTAAGATACAATGTCCTATGCTTATAACTTTGCACAGACTTTATGACATGAGATATAGTGATACCGAATTGAAATGACTACTAAAAATATAGTCTAGGATTGGCTAAATTAAAATTACAAAATACTGCTATTACATATATTTTCCTAACTAGATTAAACTCCAACCCTTCTGCAGTGACACGTTCCTCTATACATTTGGCATCAACCACGACAGTGGACGGTAAAAATGAACAGTAAGGTAGCTTACAATAGAGAGGAAATTAAATATTTCGAAGGAAAGTTGTTTATATCATCGGAGGACATAAATATTAAAACGTGTAGATGCTAACCACCAAAAATAATTACTGTTCAGGCCTGCTCTGAATAACATCAATGCTTTATAGTTCGAATGAAAAATAGGCAAGTAAGTCAGACTAATACCAATATCTGTTAATGGAAATACTGTCAAATGTTAACTATTTAATTTTTTAAAAGTTATATTAACGCACAATTAATGTGATAAATACGAAATTAAGCCAACAAGTTCAAATTTGTTCGTGCACACTACCTAATTAATTCTTAGCCTCCCACGAGTTCTGTCACATACTATTTGATTGAAATTATTGATTGTTGGTGACAATTAGTCGCATTAAGTATATTTTATGAGATTGTCTCTATATGTTCCGATAATTTATTATTTTTACTTCATATGTTCCAATAGACTGTCCTTCCACGTAATATTTATTTGTTAACAGAAGAAGCCGATATGACTTTTCATGCTTATTTTTAAAAATAATGGTAAACAAGATGAATTAGGTTCATCTGTTAACAAATACAAGTCAGGTTGAAGGACAATTTAAATCGCAGTTTTAGAAACGGGCCCTACTTCGACAATGTGAGTTTTTAAAAAAACATAATCTAAATAATTACTTTTTAGTGCGGTGTCAATCAAAATTTAATAATGATTTCTTGCATAGTGCCCGCGACCTTTTAATATGTGATTGTGCGATCAACAATATACATCGCAGGACAGGCTTTGAAATCTTACATATGTATCACGGCCTCATATATAGTATGAATAAAGTGTGATAAGTACAAAAAAATAATAAATTAATAGAATAAGCGAAATAGACTGATGTATAAAGATATAAAATAACATATGAATTTAGAGAGAAACAGAACAAAAGCTAAGTAAATGGTAAAAACATTAAGAGAAAATAAAATTCGTTTTGGTGATTTGCAACGGACGTTGGACCAGAGTTTAAACACATTTCTGTCTCTTTCATACCTTCTTTATTTCTCTCTTTCACTGGTTTCCCTCTCTCACTCCTTTCACAAATACCTTTAGCGTTTCACTCTTTCATTCTAAGGTTATTATCAGCATATATGAACTTACGTTAACATAAAAGAACAAGCTTTTACGCTTCCTAAAATTGGCAGTAAGAGTTTACTTGCCCACTTAAGTACATGTGGACCATACTGCCAAAATAATATTTCGCAAGATTTTGATTAAAAACATAATTGAAAAATTAAATGTAAATTGCATGTACAATGCACACATATCCATATTACACAAGTAAAAAAGAGAGATAATTGTCCTAAAAGGTAAACAAATTAGAAAATAAGTTCTCTAAACTAAAAAAACAATAAACAATATGTTGGGTTTAAACTATGTGATAAAACATCATTGCATCTTATTTCGATTCGACATGATGACAGGCCAAGGAAATGTGGACAAATTTTCCCGCTCCAAATATTATATGAACTAATGTGCCTTTCATAGAGGCTTCATTTTTCTTATTTTTTAGCAATGCGTAATGTCCAACCGATATTACCAATCATTCGAATTTTGTAGACCTCCAATTAAGATTTATTTGTAACCTTATACTTTTTCTGACAAACAGTTGAAGAGTTGAAGGTGGTGATTTTGGTAATTTCTACAATCAATAGCAATCCATCATCTGAATATATAGTAGTGATCTGTGTGAGCAAGATTGCAAACGCAATGCGACAGTGTGGATATGTGTTCGATGGGGTTACACAAATTTGTCGATTGTCATTTTCAGTGCAACGAAGCTATTCGTTAGACATACGTATATGGTGAATGGCGGTTATTATTATTAGATAAAAAGTATTCATCATGAATATCAATATGATGTTTAGTGTTTTTTGCTTTTTTGAGGACAAAAAAGTGATATTTTATGACAATTTTTATTACAAAAAAAATCTTCACAAGAAAGTTAGGGACGCAGAACTCTGGCAAACTATTTTACGAAACAATTTCGAGAACATGCATAAAATATCAGACGCGGAATTTTTTTCTCTTTATAATAATTATAAAAACGTAGTCGAGCCATTTTCAAAAGATCCGTCAGAAAAATAACAATTTTACCACCGAACTACCCTTATAACAGTGAACACAGTTAAAAAAAAATTAAATTATTTAACGTAAAATTGTCGATAAGATTTTAATTTGAGTTATGTTTGATAAAATACGCAATAAAAAGTTTGTTTTTAAAATAACTCAACTAACCAAAATTATTTTCTAAAAATCGACTGAATAATGGAAACGGCAAATAAAATATGTATTAAAATAATGGTCGAGGAGCATTAATAAACGAAGCAAGCGTTAAGTTTGTGATGAGAGATACATGGACATAGTTATGTAGACATTTATCAATTTATAATTTTTCCCATTTATTTCAATATCGACATACGTTGATGAAACCGAAATTATAATTGAACAATGATTCAAGACATACCATGCTACAATAATAAGTAAATTAACTTTGAATACAGCTGTTAAATTAGTTGTATATATTTTAGGAGTATTTGATTTCTATTCCTCATAGTAGAAATAAATAATCACGACATAATTATTATAAGAGATTATTATATAAATAGATTACAAGACGAGAAACATGAGAAAAAAAAGCAATTTCCAAATGGTTTGAATACCCTATTCTAATCATATCAAGATATACGAAATATCTTTCAATGCTTATTTACATGCGTTTCTAATGAAGTGGTGTGTACATTCTGCATTAATGGTTATGGATAAGTTTAAGTCTTGCAGTCTCTCTGCTACAGCCCATGAGTAGTTTTGAATTCAATGTCATATTTTTTCATTAAAGAAATGAACTAGATTTTGAAATTCTCCGCCCGAATAAAATGATTACAAATGTGTGGACTTACAAGTATTGTAATAAAACTAGAACCTCTCACGTCCTAATTTGATATTAACTCGTAAATGTGATTTTCTAACGTCTCGAAGTGAAAATTATTTTAATTTGGTGAATTTTAGTAAAAAAATTAAGAAATATTCTGAAATATTGGCCTCAGTGAGATTTTACATCTTATAGATTTATTTTCACTGCTTTACTTTCTCTTGTTTAGATTTTTATTTTTATTATTCGTAAATAAATTTAATTGAAGGCTTACTTAGGCGCCACTTGAAATTTTTATTTTGATTTTTGTTTTGACGGATTAAAGACAATTTTTCGCATAAAAAAATCGTACAGATATAAATGCAATATTTCACACTGCTAATATAGATTGAGTGGAACTGTTACGTTATATTTATAAATATCTTCTAAAATTAGCAATTATTGGTAAACAATTATTTTGAAAATTATTATGAAAAAAAATATATGCACAAAAATCTGCATTACGGTTTTTCATATCAAAATGCTCTTCGTACATTTGTCTTTATGGTTATAGAGAAAGAAATTATTTATGGCCATATGAAGAATAATGATGGCATTCTACACTTTAACATAACTAAATTAACTGAAGAGTTTGAAGCAAATGTTTTATGTAAGATATTGGAAAAAATCAGAATTTACATGTTTAGATAATGTACTTTACATACGAGTCCAGTCGCTGATAACTGAATTTTTTTCTGTTGAAATAAGTAAATGTTCAAAAGTTGGTTTTCCTCAGGGTTTCGGCCATAAAGTATATGCTTCTGGCATACTGACTCCATAAACACGAGGCTTTGAAGAATATTTAAATTTATTCATACAAAATAAAATAGCCCTGTATCTGAAATAGACCGAAGAATTAGAATTACGGTAGTATAACGTGCGACAATATCATAATAAGTGAAGTATTCACTAAAGTTATATTAACACGTCACTCAAATTATCCGAAAAATCAGGTTATCTTAGATCGTGTGCCATCGACTTTTAAAGTCGTAATCGTATTTATAGTTTGGTTTTCAATTTACTTGACTTTTATTTAATTTTCACTCTTTTTACCATGAAATAATGATATTTTTTAGTAATTGATACGATTCGATAAATTATCAGCTTTTTGTCCTTTATAAAGCTTTAACATTAAGTGTAACAGGCTGACGCAGATTTTAAAGTATTGAATTTTTCTCATATTTTATTTTCAGTTAATCGCCTTGCCCAGCTACGTCCGTGTAGTGGACCGGCCTAAAGGAGACGCAACCGGCAAAGGAAATGGTGAATTTAGTTCTAAATCGAAAAGGAAATTGTTTTCGACGCTGTGCGACTATGCACCAGGCTGCGGTAGGAGAAGAGTTCCAGCGGAAACGTGAATGCGGCGTGCAATGATTTCAACAGCTTTAAAATAATACGAAGGTAAAGTGGAGTGAATGTAAATTGTTTACATTGTCAAGTTGTCTCACTTATCGAAAACAGGTGGCTTATTTTGTATCACAACTAATTAAAGTAGTAGAATAATAATTAGAAAAATAATCATTTTGTAATTAAAATAATTGAAAAAGGAAAATATGTTGAAGAGATTGAGGAAAATAGAACGTAATTACAAAAAACTGACATTTTTAATGTGAGAAATCAAATAGTTCATCGATTTACTGTGAGGAAAGGGAAAAAAGTAAAAAAGAAGTTTATGTTTAGTATACACAACACAAACAAAGCTATCTCCGCAACTATATATATATGTATAAATATATATATATGTATATATATATACATATTAATATATATACATATATATATATACACACACATATATATATATATATATATATATTTATTTACTTATTTTTTTTTTTATTTCAATAAATATCAATAGTTGTTCGTAAGGAATAAAGATAACAGTCAAAGTTATTCGTCTCTCTCACACACGGTTAACAGTGAAAATAAATAATGCCTTCTACACAACCTACCCACGAGTTTGTTTGATTTTAACGATCGTCTAGTGTTCAACGAGTAATATGCACGCTTTACTCTTTGTCGATAGAAAAAAAGATGACGTATTATTAAAGAGATCAGTAATTAATAATTAAAGAATGGGTTGACTATTTCATTTTGTATTTTTGTATTTTTGTGTTTAAGAAGAAAAATAGGTGCAAAAAAAGATATTAATTTACAGTACGTTGCAGAGGGTATGTAATTATAATAATACCGATAATTTATAACAATGCCAGAGAAGAAAGCAATATATTTTGTTGTACGAGCTTTTAAGATGCTTTTATAAATGACATTGATAATAATTATAACTTAAATAAACCGTTTTCTATTCCAATTAATATCTATATATTCAAAACAAATTTAAATAGTGTAAATACTTCTTACTAAGACTTGCAGAAAATTTAAAAAAATTCATAATATATTGCGCCTATTTTTCAATCAAAACATATACTAAAATTTATTAACTCTAATAATAGGGATATAAACATTTATATATAAGGGCTCCTCACTAGCTATACTTCTGCTTTTCCTAATCACGTAATCACTAATTTGTCTAACCGAACAATATCGCTCGTGATGAAATTGTACTCTGGTGAGATTTCATTCGTACTTTCAGATTTCTGCTTCAATCTTGGAGCGAAGCTTTATTTATGTTTTCAGGTCAATACGCCACGAAAAATGTTAGTGAAGCTAAATCAATAATGAGTCATTGCTTCTTTTCCCGTTTTCTTGTAAACATGGCGATAGTAATAATTGTATTTATAGTTCTCTAGTAATAGCTCGACGCTGTATAGCTCTTGTCGCAAGTTTTTCTTAACAATGAGACTTTCAAAAAGGAAACGTGATTCAAAATACTGCTAAATTTACATTTTTCTAGTTACAATATATTGATTTAAAATAAAAATGCATTCATATCAACTTTTATCAATATTTATTAATATTATCATAAGTATCTGTTTCAAAAACCAAGTTTGCAAAATCGTCAAAGCGTTAGTTTCGGTTGAAGTAAGAAAGTAACGTATATATTCAATTGAGTTATTTGTACAAAATGACTAAAATTGACTGTAGTGTTGCTCATTGCTTAAGTCGATATAAAGAAATATGTTTTCTTATTTATTTATTTATACTGTCAATCCGTTGTATCCAGCTTCCAGTTCGTCTTAGTTGATACTCTCATGGTGCCAATAACGGGAGGACGGAAGGAGGCCATTTGGAAGAAAATGCGAGGTTGTTTTTAGCATTTTATTATGTATATGGTTAGTATAACCATATAGGCTTATAACGATAATAAGAAAGAACAATGTGATTAAGACAAGTGCACATAAGTAAGATCATTAAGAACTACACCGCGTGTAGAAAAGCATTTGTATTTAAATAAAAATTGCGACTTCGTGATAATTTAAATCATACTACCGCTACTTGGTGCTGTTTTTGGAAAATATTACGTCAAGGAATAAGGAATATACAGACATGAATGTAGTATATTCGTAATAAATAAGGAATACGGTTAGCTAAGGGATCGGTTTAGGGCCTTTTTGTGATAAGTATTTCAGATTACTGTGAAATTAGCTTCATCCAATAAAAATGTGTTAAGTATTTTTTTATGTTGTGGAATTAAACAGTATTGAATGATGGCAAAAACGTGATAAAGTTTGTTATCTTAGTTAGGAATATATTGAATATATTAAAAATATTTTTAAAACAGCTGTACAGAAATTAAAAATGTATATTCTTGTGTCATCCGTTATATATGGCACAATTCTCTGATGTTATGGTTAAAATTAAAAGCTTCTATATCATGTAAAGATAAGCATTTATATTATGAAGTGAGAAGATTAATTAGGTGTTAATTGAAAATATGTTACGTCGTTACCGGATTCGCTATGTCTGTTAAGTTTCAATTTTCTGGAGGAACGGGATGAAAACGTTTTCTCGTTACATATGAAAATGAGCAGTGAGGAGTTTTAATTTTTTTACAACAGCCTTTTATAAATTAAATTAGTAAAATAATTGAGACATTTAAAATTGTCTGGGACTAAAAGAGGTGAACGAAAAATTGATTATGGAATTTTATCGGTGCAGAAGAAGTGAAGTTAATTTACATGAAAGTGATACTTCTTTATCAAACTTCTTTTTGTTATGGTGATTTTCTCATTCAAATGAAGTATATATGTGACATATGAGTATATAATTATTTCCCATCGCATTTTTGCAATTTTGCTCAAAGTTTATAAGCTAATGAAAACTTTTTCCTGTTGTTAAGAATTATCATACTTGCACATTTTATACACCCCGCTGAAGCGCGAGGTTCCAATAAAATTAGGAGAAAAAACAAACTAGAGATGGACTTGTTGCTTTCTTTTTGATATTATTTTATACGTATAACCCGCTCGAAGCTGAATAAAGCTCGAACAGATTGACGCCCTCGTCGCTCAAGGCTTAAGAATAATACGTTCAAAGGAAAGAATTTTAGATGGGAATATAACATTGACATTTTCAATACCAAATCGGGCGCTCGCTTTGAGGGTGAATACCCAGGATAGATTGGGCTGACGGAGTGGAATTGGAGAATAGGATTTGGGACGTTGGTTTCAATAAAATGTGAAATTCGTTTGATGTATTATTTTGATGGATATGGAAAGATTGTGCGGTAGTTTTAAGCAAGGTTTTGGTATATTCTACTCAATAACAAAATATAAGGCGTAAACATATCAAATATATAGAGAGGGTGTTTAAAAAAATGCTAATCATTTGAAATTATGTACTGATACCTTTCCAACCGTTGTGAGTAAAAATATTTTAATCAATTAATATTTGAAAATTTGCCTGTCTTTAATACTAGCAAAGAGATAATAGTCCCAATTAATGGAAAATATTATATTGTTACGTATAAAAATGATTGATAAAATAAATGAGTCCTAAAACTAAGAAGAAAAACATAAAGATATCAATATTTACTTCAAAAAATTAACGTAAATCCAACAGTTGGCGCGTTAGGTCTATCAAAATACCGAGAATAACTTTTAAAATTGGTTAATTTTTACGGTTAATCATTTATAGTTAATGATTAAATTATATATTAATTATGCAAATTTCACAATATTTTTGGATAGAAAGCGAAGAATTTTTCATATAATATCGAGATACCAAAAATGCTATCCTCTTATGCAGGTAATTATAAGGCGTAGTGGAATGCAAGTATCATTAATGACATCATATAAAAGAACTGATTATAGACTGCATTGTTCCATAATTATTTTGACTATAATCGGTATTATAACATATGGAAATATTTAAGGAACCGCAAAATAAACCGAATATAATTTTAAAAGCTGAAATAAATGCAAGTTCAGTAACGGATACCATTTAAAACATGAATGACTTCAATTTGTCCAAAGTGCATTATATAAATATGCAAAAATATGCAAATAGGAAACTGAGGAGTTTCTTATTTTTTTTTTTAAATATTCAAAATAGTTTTATAACTAACGGCGTTTATTTGAGGACACAAAATTAAATGCCAATCTGTCAACGTACCTATATATTAAAACTAGCCAGCACGTGGCCTCGATTCTCGTTCTAATTTTAATAATATTTCCTTCACATCTTTGCGTCGAATAATATTTTATGGAGGGTTCTTTACAGTTCATGCAGGAAACCGATTGTATTAAACTAAATATGCGATATTTACCTTATTTTTCAATCAGCCTACCTTAATTTGGTGTTTATCGTCTTATATTTTTCAGTCTTTCGTATTTCCAAATATGTAATTAGATATAAACTATTTACAATCGTCATTTTTTCATGAACATTTTTTGCCACGATACTTATTCTGTATTTCCCAGAATGTCATGGCGAATCGAACAACATCCTCTTGATGAAATACGTTCAAGTGTTTGAATACGTTCAGGAACTAATTAAAATACATATATAATGGACACGTGAAATTATAACACCCACGTGTTTGGTTCCTTCCTTGCTGGGTAATAAATTGATAGGTAAATTATTGTGAAACGGACCACATATACTGAATAATAAGACGGACAAACAGTTACAAAAAAATGATTACTAAATGATTACAAAAAAAATTTACGAAATTGTGATATATTCCATATTGTGAGTCAAAAAACCCTGTAATTCCAATTTCTAAGAATTTCAGTTGTATAGAAAACAGAATTAATGCTAAAGTACAGCATGAGAACTACTGAACTAGAGCGATTTGAGCAAAGATCTGAAATCATGTGTGGATACAATGGAGAGAAAGAGATAGAGCGACATTTTAAAGTTAAATTATCAAACTGAAAACCGTTTTATATTATGCAATTTTTTTTTCGTTTCGGTAGGTTTGTGTAACTTTGTGAATTTTATTAAATAATTTTGGGCTGTATTGCCATGTAGAGCTAAAAAATATTATATATGGTGCAAATAAAATGGTTTTTGGCACACTTACTTGTTTCCGGTAACAACACTTAAGATGACTATTTGATAATCGAGTCAGGTTTACTGATAGAGATGGTTTTTCAGTAGATCCATGGAATGTCGGGTCATTTCACTTCTCTTAACTACTTCTTTGTTTGCGTGTGTTACTTTTAGTACGTTGAAAATGAAACGCTTTTTAGATTACTATTTTTTGTACGTTACATACTTTTACACATACTTTACACATACTTTTTACAATAAATTAAAATTTATTGTTAAACGGTCTATGAAAAAATACCTGCCACACATAGATGGACAGACCAACAGACACTGAAATTATACTATAAGTGTTTAGCACTGAGAACAAGACAAAATATGTTGTATTCGAGGGAAATATTACGTGCTGAGTGTTTTCTGTCTACATATCTACATCCAATAGGTCCGCTCTTTGTCGTTAAGGTCGACATATACTTTGAAAATTAATGGGATGTTTTAAAAATATGGAGGTTTTGATAATACGGAAATGGATCTCCTCGTTCGGATAAATAGTTTTTACTTGTTTATGAATTTATTAGCAAAATTTGGCATTAGCAAAAACCATACGTAACGAAATATGTTATGGCCAGACCGTTTATAATTTTGGAAGTATAGCACCAACCAGCATTTTTTTAATACCATAATTTAGAGGATAGAAGCCATTACTCGATAATGTATATGTCGCTGATAATGCATATGTCGTAAATTGTGCTGCAATCGCGTGCAGCACTACAAATTCGGAACTAAATTTACCATCGCGCGCTGTGTTTAATTAGTGATTACTCAGCAGTACATGAATCGATTCGAGCGGGAGTGGTTGCGTTTGGCAGAACTTACGATGTTATAATAGGTGTGATACATGAAACTCATATTTGCGACCAGTAGAAGTTGTAGAATTTAAAAAAGTGTTGTTTTTTGTAGAAATTTGACGACTGCTCTACTATGGCGCCAACGCCTGAGGTACATAACAAACGAAACTGGTGTGCAGGACCTGGGTTAGTAAGGGAGGGACGAGGGAAGGGAGACCACTTCATAAACATTCACAAGAAGGAGCCAGGCTACACACGATAGTAACAGTGTAAGGCCACAAATAGAGCAGATTAGGCGTATGCCGGGTTAGGACCGATCGAGAAGAGGCGCCTTTCCCCAAGGTTGTCGTACATGCAGATATGATGGTTACGATATGCAGAATAATACAGGATTGTAGAACAAGTAATTAATATTCTGGTTGACTTAAACCACATTGTGAAAACCCAAAAAGTACACTCAAGAATTTTTACGTACTCCACTGCGGCTGCGTCCCTAATACAGTCCACCCGATTTTTTTTCTTCGAATTTTGCATTATTATATTAATATATTGCAATTATAATACTAGAATAATGCGGGAATATAATACTGGCTTTATCAATAATAGATCAGGCGCTCTTTGGGGCCGAGTGAATAGGATAGATCGAACTGATACCGGAGTTAGGAAATGTGCCTTTGTGAGAAAGATTTGAATGAAATGCGAAATTTTTTTAATGTATTATTGCGACTGGTGTGAAAAAATAATTTTTAGAAAATGTCTATGTTTTTAAATACCAATCTCAACTTGAATAGATATACCTTACTAAAAGGACAAGCAGTAGAAAACATTATCCTATGCTAAATAAAGGTTATTAATGAGATAATGCAAAAAAAAAGAAACAGGAGATAATTAGGGTCACGAAAAATGTTAAAGTATGAGGTTTTCAAGTGGTTCTCTTTTACAGTTTGTGTTATTTGTTTCTTCATTGGTAAGAAACGAAATGTTTCGTGTCACATATTCCTCTCTTAATACTCGCGACAATAATATTGATGTAGGTAAAAACAGTATATATGAATACATAAAATCTACGCTATAGTAAATATTTATTTTAAATATTTTGGCGAGAGTAAACCCTTGGTAAAATGATTGTCAATAATATAATAAAAAAGTATTGGAGCCATTTTCCTCCTTTGAAAATATTAGAGACTTATCAGTCTTTAAAATGTGGCATTGGAAACTCTATTACGAGTTATTTAACGTCATCCAAAAATAAATCAGCGTATTTTTTTTAAATGGAAGGGTACTACAAAATCATTGTTTATAGTAAAGATTTTGCTGTAGTATCAGTTGTGCAGTACGTTGCCCAGGATACGTAAATAAAGGTATACCATTGATGAACCAGGCGACAAACTTTATAACTCATGAAAGAAATTTGGAGACACCACTATAGACGTCTTTGAAAATAATTACGAGTGCCATGTAACCAATATCCGGTTTATGTGGATAAGTTTCATACAGATACAAACTTAAATGCGACTCTATGAATGGACCAATACTTTTTACATAACTCTTATCTAGTTTTTAATATCTATCAGTATACTGTCTCGATTTAAGTCCTAAATTTAATGTTCGATTGAGGATTGTTTGAACGAGATTATTTCACGCAACGAGATTACGCAATAAATTATATTTAGCATACGAAATGTTGATACATGTGGGTCTTAAGTCCTTTCATAATTAATCATCTTTTTTCATGTTTATCATCATCACTCTTTCTCTCTCTCTCTCTCTCTCTTTATAACTAAATTTATATCCTAAGTACATAAGATATTTCGTGATATCCGTCTATGTTAATTAGCTTATAATCTTCATTTGATCTTGTTTTTAGATAATTAATATTTCAAAATGTGAAGTTAGATCTAAAATATCTAAGATTATCTTTCAGACTTCTATCTTAATTTAAAGGCTTTGCTGAAGTAACATCACAAGTAAAAGAACTTATTTAACAAAAAAAAACACGACTACAATGAAAATATTAATAGCACAGGCGTATAAATTCCAATTAATTAAGTTAAAATACTCCAGTAATTTAAATAGAAGAGTGGGTTCAATCCAACACGTTCAAAATGCTTTACACAATATTTTCCGCGGCGATTTTAAGTCCTAATATTTATGCTTACAAAATTCTTGTGGAAAGCAATGCTCCTGAAAATATTCTTTTTTATTTCTTCAATTTGGCAACATTGTTGTTTATACAATTGTTGAAATCCGTTCAGGTGTTTGGATTCTACAGTATAACTAATGTACGTAAATACATACCCTCGTTTTGACTTCACCTTTGTCGAGTTATAAATAGTTAAACAAATTAATTGTATACGCGTCATGTGCATCGAATAATTAAAGCAATCATTCATTTACAAAATGAAGATTATTGATATTATCTTAACAAATTGGAATATATTATGAACCAGTCAATACAATCGTACTTCTGACGGTTTCATTTGCTTATAACAGAAACTTACGACTAATTTCAACAATTAAGATACTCAAAAATTTAATTTAATTATATAAATATATTTGTAAAGTTACACTAGAATGGCTTGAGTGTATGTCCTAAATATCCAGTGTACCTAAATATATTCTTATAATAAGCGAACCGAATATTAGTTTGAAATATTCAATCGTTATTTTTATTTCAGACAGTACAAAATTTTGTATATCTGTATCAACATTATTACATAATTTTGGGCAAGTATCTAAGTGTGGAAAACTCATTCTATCTTTAGTAAAGATATAGATCTAGAGCCATAAACTTGGGATATAAAATTTAAATAAAAAGGTGTATAAAACTTACGGCTAAAAGTGGAGGCAATTTTTCGAGGTATGAAATTATAATTTTTGTAAGTATTAAATTGGGGTGCGGCCTGATTTAATGCAATAAATATTGTGACGGAGAAGATGCTCTTCAAAATTTGCGGAGTTCTGAACATGGTATAAATCCCAGAGAATATAATATAAAAATAAGCTATTACGTCGAAGTGAGATTATGGGCGAAGAGGAATATATTAGTTCAATATCAGAGAATAAAATTCCGCCCGCGTTGTTAGAGTGAGATATTGTGTAGGCGGAAAATTATTTTCAGTTAAGGTGGATAATGTCTAAAGCAACATTTTAAGAAAAGTGGAAAAAATCGTATTAACGTTTTTTCGACATTTCTAAATTTGGAAACAAAAAATGTTTATACAATTATAATGGCTGCCAAAGTTAAAAAAACTTGTATTAAACTTTAACACTAATGCTGAAGTGAATTTTCTTTAAAACTCGACTGCCATCAAAAATAGTAAAAGCGTAGGATAATAAAAAAAGACGATACTTGCAATACTTCATTTTGTTTTTTAATCCTTTTAGATATATCTTTTTAAATCGAATAGGTTATATTTATTTTAGCTAATAGTGTCAATGTGTCGGGCTGTAAAATCATCTATTATATGGTTTTCATAAAAGTTAGATGTCGCACGCGACTTGTAAAATTTACACTTATAAAAAATCTATTTCCAAAATAAAGTTATTTTAAGTTTCAGATATTTAAACATAGAAAAATATTTTATGTTTTGGTCTAATTACTCGTTAAATAATCTAAGTAATTTGTTATTCGATTAATGTATTATGATTATAATTGTGTAGATATTCAGACCATTTCTAAGATTTATAGCCAAGGTTTGAAAAATTATTTTTAAATTTCAGTAGTAAACTTTAAAGTAATCATTTCACGTAATGAAAATGAAAATTAGAACAAAAATAAAATTCAACGTCAAATGTTTTCGAGTGATTGAGATTTTAGAATGCAACATTGTTTTTTAAAAAGTTTAGGATGTTTTGTAGGTGTATATGTTGTCATTATGGCTTAGGACAAACCTGATATATGTGTTGTCATTGGAGCCTAGGACAAAAACACTCGAACAGTGACCAAGAAGACATGGTTTTATATCATATTGAAATGAAAAGCTGTTTCTTCTAATGAATGATAATAACAGAAATGCAACGAAGTTTTTATAAATTATCGTTAAATTTTAAAGCGTAATCCCTTCAGTTCAGCTCCGTCCCATTCAGTTGTTGATATACGTTAATTAATTTAGAGTTTGTTGATTTTTTAAATAATTATTATCACTCTGCAAAAAATATCACTTTACTAAATTAAACATATGCATTAGACATCTTTGTAACTTTTCAGAGAAACATGATTACAATTAAAGAATAGATATATAAATGTTAATATTTCCACACAATCGGACTCTCCATAAACAATTGGCATCCGAAATAAAATATTATAAAAATAAAGAATTATTAAAAAAGGCAGACACGATGAAGACCTTATTTAATTGTCTTTACCTCTAAACTAACCTTCACTATATAATCAAAACAACAAAGTATATTGCAAAAATATTACATTTAAAGATTATACATATTACATTGTAATGCTGAAAATTGTAAAGATAAAATGTTAGAAGTGGACTTTGAGTTGGAGGTTGTAAGTTTTTTTACTTGTAACAAGCAGGCAGTATCCTTTATGGGGAGTAATTAGGATGATCAGTAAATAGTGTGTCAATTTATCCTAAAAAGAAAAAAAACACAAATCAAAAAAAACTTGGAAACACTTATCGTATTAAACTTTTTTAGAATGATAACAAAAAGCATAAAACAATATTTAAAAGAAAAACTAATTTACTGCGAATTATGATTTCTGGCAAAACATACACCTCAGTTCGTTCAATATTTTAATTCTTATCAACATTTAAGCAACAAAATATTTAATATGATAAAATCACACTAATTAAATAATAGTGTGTCATCAAAACCAATTTATTAAAGAGGATTTCTTTATTTTATGATATTATATTTAAGCATAAAATTTTGTTGAAGAGATATGCTTGTTGCTTAATAAATTCTTTGCATTTTTATAAATATAATGGCAATTATGACGACTAAAAAAGTAAAACAAGACCCAGAAATCCTACCTAAACAACAATATGTATAATGGTGACTATTCCGCTAATGTCGGAAAAAAATGATCTTTAGCCACACGGTTGGCACGACAACAATGATCGCGCAGCGCAGTTCTCCGGGGAAGGACGCATTAAGGCGGTGAAGTGTTCGCTCTTGTGGGAAGTCTTTAAACGTGTGCGTAGTTCACCGGTTCTGTTTCGCCTTAGCCCTACTGAGGCAAACTTGTGCAACGTATTCACTGATATCTTGCAACTAATTTCAATAAAGGGCCAGAAAGCGGAGTGCATTCTCAATTGTCAACAAAATTTTGTAGTTCTCTAACCAATACGTTTTATTTAAATGCTTTGCAAATAATTACTTTTATTAAATACTGCTTACATTTCTAAGTAAATAGCATTTTGGAATAAGAATACGACTTTAAATAAAAAAAGCATAAAATAACATTGCAAAGAAATATATTTGCTTGGGAATCCGATTTTCCGTCGGATTGATATTGCTATCTACCATTACTATCAAACATTAAAATGGCGTAATAATGGCAAAGTACTGCAAAGTACTTTCTTACCAACACAATCAGGTTGAGATCACCTGTTCTATGGGATACGGCATACAAACGACCGTCTTGTATATTGCTCATATGATGTATTTGTGCATGTGTTTACTTAAAATTGACAGCCCGTCATTGAATTGATATTGTAATTATTATCAGTCAATAAAATGACGTAATAGTGGCAAAGTATCGCAACGCACTTTCATACCGGCACAGTTATATTGAGATCACAATATTTCGTGGGATTCGGCGTACAAATGATTGTCTTGTGCATTGTTTATATAATCTTTTTATACGTGTATTTATTTAAAATGCCGCGAATTATTTTTAAAGAAATGGTAAATATTTGTAAAGCTCCAATTTGGAATCCAGTGAGATAATAAATTAATGTTTTTATTCGAAAATAATTATATTGTCGGAATGTAACATTAAGTACAATAGGAAATTTTCCTAGAATAATAAAAATAAATAAAATTTGGCTTAAACGGAGAATGCAGCCGGCCAACTTAATATAATTTTCCATATTCAATAAATATTCATAAAAATAAATTATTGTCTAATTTTAGTTGCATTCAATTTATTTAACTTCAATATTTTTAAAGTTCCTACAGACATTAGTTACTCATCATTGCGAAAAAATTGAGTGTCGAGTACCGCTCCATTCAGTGAACATGCTTGGTAACACACTAGCTATATCCTATGGTTTTACCTGTGTAATTATTATATTTCTTATTTCGTTTTTTTTATTATATTTCTCTTTTGAGCGGTCACTTACGCCTTCGCTTCGTCAACCAAACGACATCGGTCATTGGATTCTGAGGTATATCGACGGGAACACTCTAGATAATCAGTCAATTAATGAGCCAGTCTCTTTCCATTATATACTATTTAAGAAGGATTAATTGACTTTTATTATATTTTTTATCACTGATATGACGCTGCGAAAACTAGTGAGAAGACTTGTACTCTAAACGACTTTAAAATCGAACGTATAGTTTCAGATATAAGCGCAAACAAGCAAAGAAACAAAACAAACTTTTGCACTTAATGTATCGGTGAAGATAACAATTTAAATAAAATTTCAAGCATCTTCTAGAATATTCGATCGAATCTTCTTTATCTCTCTAAGTAAAACGTCAACATCAATAGGTTTAATCAATTTTAAATTAATAATTGAATAAATCAGCCACGAAATGGTCTTCATTTCTCATCATCATCATCTTTCGTCCATCTTTTCATCCAAGTATCCAAACCTTTCATAGGATATCCCTTAAAAATTAACCTTATTTTTAAAGGTAAGTAGTTTTATGTCTACATGACGGTGTATGTTACTCAGTACATGCCATTTTCAATAAAGTTTCTATTAATCACTTCATAAGCTACCCATTATGTATTACCCTGAATTATTAAATTCAGGGTAATATATACTACATTACCCTGAATTTTCATAAGACTACATTCTGAAACTTTACGAATGAAATAAAAATAAACTTTTGACCTAACCATAAAGGTGAATTGACTTAACAATAAAGGCGGGCCCAAGAATGTTTCATACAATTTGCAAATAAAATAATAACAATTGCCTCTGAGTCCGTTCCAGCTTGGTTTCAAACATTCCATATTATCATATATTTCATAAAAATCTAAAAGATTACTATACATTTATTTGACAGGAAATTACTTTTAAGGAAGTATCTGCTTAAGTAAGTGGAATGGTAATTTAAGAAATTATTTATTCAATTACTAATATAACGTTGATTACACTTATTGAATTTCATATGGTACGATACAAAGCGTATATTCCACTAGAGTACTATAAAGGTTATGTTTATAAATTAATTTAAATTGAACATTGACTATACTGGAGAAAATATAGTACAAGCTATTTTGAAAATGTTGAACCACAATTGTCTATTCATCATGTATATTTTTTACCCGACAACTGCAAAGCCAAAAAGAAAGTTATGAGTTTAGTGGTCCATGTATGTGGATATAGATGGATCAAATTGCTGTAGCGATTTTAACAAGTAAGGTATTTTTGGATCCGTTCTAATATTAACAGTATGGTCGCCATATAGTATTGGATTATATAAAAATTGCATTTATACCACAACGAAATGAGCATCACATTAAGGGCCTGAATTTGAAATCATGAGAAAATTGCAATTACGCCCATAATATTTTCTTGGAAATTTTAAGCACAAATAAATAAGTCTATGTACCCATTAGATAGATTGTCACATGCCTTTTGTGACTAAATATTAGTAAGAAAATTGTAAAAAAAAATTTTTCTGTTACTCGACTATACTTGTGTATAATCAATATGGTAGTCGGTAATGGGAATGGACGGAATGTGTAACACGTAATACAAAATATTACCAAAAAAGTGCGCACTAAAAATTTTCCTTAAATTTAAAGTTAAAAGCTTAAATCCCAAAACTTGCATAGGAAGCTTCAAAATCTTTTACGCACAATAAACTATCTAGACATCTTAAAAATAAAACAATAAAATGAGAAACATTTCTCACAATAATATTATTTTTTTCAATAGCCGGAAGCTTATCTGCCATGCCATTTAGAATAAAAATAAGTTTAATTTTACAAACTTATTTTGTTTTAGTATATCAGACCTAATCCGTTGATTCATCTTTGCTGGTGTATGCGCAACAAAAGCAGCGCCTTAGTGGAGTACTGAGCGTGTATTGCGTCTTATTTCAATAGCACTGGTCTCATAGCGTGCCGCGTCCATTTTATGCACTGGTATCATAGCGTGCCGCGTCCATTTTGTGGCACTTTTGCTGCTTTTGTTGGACAAATATTATTTAATGGAACGGAATTTCATTTCCATCAATTCAAAGGCAATATGTTTATTAAAATACTTTTTTTCTTGAAGACACCGTATGAATTAATTTTTTGATTATGTAATTTAAATTAAACATTATTTTCTAATTTAGATTAACAAGACTATATGATGCTACGCGATTTTGAGAATTACATTTACATAATTAAAAGATATAAGTATTATTGGAAAATAATATATGTAATAAGTATCAATATTAGTATTGTAAAAATTATTAAAAGAAAATTAATTTTAGCACATTGACAAATTCTCAAAAAATTCTCTAACCCTTATGGTTTGGAGTACAGAAAACGAATTTCAAGACCGAAGTAGTCAATATATATATATATATATATATATATATATATATATATATATATATATATAGTGGTATATCTGAGTTATATACTGTAAAATTATTAGTTACCAAACTACAAAAAGTACTCAAGCAAAGTAACCCATCTTCAATTTGTTTTTAAATATTGATATCTAATCTAAAAAGATAGGTATATTAATTTGATTTTGTTTACTTTTTCATTATTTATTTGACATATTTGACCGTATTATGAAGATAAAAATATACGTTAATTAAAAAAACGTGACATCTAAAAGATCCATTTCTATAATAACGTTCTCAATAAAATTATTGCTAAAGAAATGACAAGGAAATGTGGTTAAGGTCTGTCAAGGGTTCTCGTTTCTCAAAAATGTAATATTAAAAGGCATATGCAAAGATGTCTACTCATTGGATGTGCGAAAAAACAATCATATGTAAGGGAGGTACATTAATTTTTTTTATATTTTTATATATATATATATATATATATATATATATATATATATATATATATATATATAATATATATATATACATATATATATATATATATATATAATATATATATATACATATATATATATATATATATATATATATATATATATATTAATTGAGATCTTCACATAAACCATCCAGTTGCAAAATCTCATGTGTATAAAGCTAAAAATGTAGAATCTTTGAGGTAGTGATAAACGATTGGACGGGTGAAGAGAAAGCTATTAAGTTTCCTCATTTCAAATTTCATACATTAAAAACATTTTTTTCTACTAAAATCAAACCTTTAAACTATTTTATGTAGAATATGAGCAGTTCATAAATTTAAAGAAGTTTTCTTGCTAATTAATTTCAATGATGTAATATAACTTTTTCCATAAAAGTTTATATTTTGCCCAAATGAATTATAATATGGTATTAAAATGTCACCAAAATAAACAAACAAGTCTCCAAATCACCTTTGTTCTCCTTTTTAGTAACTTATATTTTCTCAAGAAATTTGCCTTAAAAAAGTCTTTAATTATGAAAAATGAGTGTGATCTGTATGTAGCTAAATTGGAGTTGTAGATTTTCTTTGCATATACTTGGGATATAAAGTTTTAAAGAAGGAGAATAATGTTTATTAAAAATGTTTCCGTCCCAAATATAAAGAATCTACAATTTAAATAGATTTTTTATTAGGATTCGATATCGTAGGAAATGCATAGAAATGTCTGATAAATTTGATTCTATCTTGGTTTTGTATTCAAACTAAAAGGTCTTGTTTAAATTACGAATTTAAAGTCGTTTTAAGAAATTCGTAAACTTTTCTTAGTCCAAATCCAAAAAAATTATGAGAAGTAATGGAAAACGTCGCATAGGCTGATGAGTTATCACAACTTTAACTTCTTATTTTTGAAATTTCTTCAATTATTTCATTAACATTTCGTATGTTATTGGGTTTTGTTAACCCCATGTGATGCAATTATTATCTATTCTTCAATATAATATAGAATATAGAAATCACGACTTTGGTAAACATTTTTAAACTATTTAGAATAATTATACTACTGTTGCCGACGTAACAGGATGCCGTTATTGGTTTTCTCGAAACATAACATGGAAATACAAAATCAAATCTCGCCAAATACGTTTCGGAACGAGCATGATATAAAGTTCCGTAGTTGTTATTAAAAATGAAAAAGTTATGCATAACAAACTGATTCTGTAATTAAAAATATTAGAAAACAAATAATCGGGGGCTGAAACCTAAATAAAAGAATGCATTCAGATTATTTTTGGAATTTTCGTCTATTTGTTTGAGATTTTGTTTGTACGTTTTTCATTAACTCAGATGGTACTTTAAGAAACATATAGGGTTTAATTTAAAATAATATTTAAGTTTCATTGCCGTCGGTTCACTCTATCAGAAGATACGCGAGTTTGTTTTTTTAAATTAATCTATATTGTATTAGTACAACAACGATAAAGAAGTGCATAGCAGAAGTGTTCGAGGTCTAATAATTGCACAAGTGAATAATGCACCTATAAACATACATTTTTAAACCGCTCAATAAGGTCTCCACCCGTACATTGGCGAAATGGTGAAGAGGTGAAGAGTGCAGTGGTGCAGGAAGGGTAAGTGCTTGAGTAAGCAGCCCGTGTAAGGCAGACACGCGAGGGCAGAGATTGTCGGTCGTCTTCTGCGGTTGTTGCATGTATTCTTTATAAGTTTATTTAGTTTATTAAATTATTAAAAACATTTATCCTGTTAATATTTCCAATATATTTACTTTCTTAGATTTGGTGTTAGGCTGCATAAATTGGATTGTTATATAGCTTATTTTTGATACACTCAGTATAAGTTCCGAATTACCCTGTCTGTAATATTTATGAAAAAATATTTAGGGCAAGTAACAAAAGTAAGAGAACGCGAAAATATAATTTTTGTATGTTTTTCTGTTTGTTTTTGATAACGTAGAGGCTGTATTTGATAGCATCGATAGACTAAAAGCAAGATATGGTAATATGACATTTTAATATATAGCGGACTTACTTGGAAATTTTGCTTTTACACCCATTACAATAGATAGCGTTAGGCGTGTTAATCTTATTGTTAATTTATTAACATTTTCTAATATAAGGTTCGCATGTGGCGGTGTCGCGGGCACATCTAGTTGTAAATAAAACCTCAATTTAATTAAAAAAAACTGTTCCACAGTATTCCAATCAATGTCAAAAAATGTTCACCTCCAATTTGTATGTACGGGAAGGTATTCAAGGAAAAATTAATAATTTATTCATTAGCTGAGATCTGTATATGAAGAATCTACTAGTAAATTTCCATTATCATAACTATAAAATGGTGGAAACTGTGACAGGCAGATTGATGGACGTACTACCATATTATAGGGTTTCTGGTTATATTATAAAACTTTAAATTATTAAATGCAGAAAAGTACTAAGGTTAATTGAAACACTTAGAATATTTTGAAGAAAATAAGTATGTTAAATTTTTGAGCAAAACACATTATTTTATTACACTATTTTCCATTTTAAAACCAATTTTCGTGTTTGTTTTGTTTTCTATTCAAATATGGATAAAAAATTTTATCATTGATCGATATAATTTGCTTCAAACTTTTCTCTCGGTGCATATTAATTGAATGTCTATATATTGAAATAGTATATAAAGTAAAGTAAATTTTCATTGTAAAAAGAGTGCGCTTGGTTTCTATGTCTTTTATCTAATCCTAATTATTTATAAAAAAAAGTTAAACTGTACGAGGTATAGAAGAAGCAATAAAATAATATATAAGAAATATATAAAATTTAGTAATACTTCGTAACAGTTTGGAACCTCATTTAGTTACATTTTTAGGTAAATCACAGTAAGCAATAATATTTATTAAAATATTAGATAACTAATACAAGTACGTAATGAGAGTTATATTCTCAAGCTCCAACGTCATTTACTAACATCAGTCTAACATGAAGTTTATCTATGTTTTACACTCTATGGGTAGAGCCTATTTGAAAGGTGACCCAAAAGCTGAAACGAAAATATCTCGTCGATCGTATTTCGATGCCATTGTCATATAATTCTTTACATATATTTGCCTTTATTCATTTAACGGGGTTATCAAATGTCTACTTTTGGGTTTCAGCCATCACACAATAACTTTCTTTTTAAACTAATGATTATAAATTTCGCCAAATATAGCTCGTAGGCATATAGCTCGTAGGCGCGGATGGTTTCAACCCAGGAAGGATATCGGACTTTGGAATCCTTTAACTGGAAAGTGAAAATGGGCGGAAGAAGGGCGTATATTTGACAGGAAGGGACTAGGCAGTGTAAATAATGGTATTGTTGGAAATTAACACGCTTTTTGAGACTCGCTCCTTGGATACTTAATAAATTGTTTCCTTTTTTCTAGACTTGCGATTCTGTGAATTATTGATCACAATTATAGGTACTTACAAAAATAAATAGTAATAGTTTCAGTATTTCGAAATTTTTGTTATAAACTTTAAAAAATTGTTTTTTTAAATTAGACGAAAGTTTTTATGTAAATTCTGAGAATACTACTTTCTTAAACCACGTAAAAATGATTTAATAAAGATATTATACAACGTTCTTTGCCTTCAATAAACATGCTTTACAGTAAATTTTAAATTATTGTCCTGCATTTAACCCTTAACTAAATTGTCATGAAACACATTATACATTGATGGGCTAGTACGTGGATGGTTACAAAAATCAGAAAAAATTAGTTTCGAGTTAATGAATTGCGGCTATGGAATTATGGTGGTAATTGATACTTCTAATGAATATATGTATTTAAATAGTATCGAACGTAGTATATTGTCTAAAAAAATTAATAACAGCGTATAATTGCATTTAATTAAACATATTTTTAATCTTTGTTCTTGCGCACAATGTACATTTTTAAAAAGTTATTAGATTTTGAATCATTGCTTTAGTTTTTCAGTAACGTTAACATAACAAAAAAGGAGGAGGTACTCAATTCGTCGGAATCTTTGTTCTAACCGATTTAAAAAAAAGGGGAAATTCTCAATTCATCGGTCTCTTTTTTTATGTATGTTCAGCGATAATTCTTTACCGAGTAGACCGATTTGGATGATTCTTTTTTTTTATTTGAAAGACGTTACTATACGTGTGGTCTCATATAAATATGATGATGATCTGATGATGAGATCCGGAAATTAAGGATGGAACTCCTTAAGTCAGAATCTGATAATGCGTTCTAGAGATGAATAATAGAACTCTTAATCGGGTGGTAGTAAATAAAACGTAATTCAAGATATTTACAAGTGGTAGTTTTTACTTTGCAAAATAATTGCACCATAAACCAGGTCAGTGAATGATGATGAGTTCTGAAGTTAAATAATGTAAATCCTAACGGATGGTAGCAAATCGATCATGATACATGCTGCTGGTTAGTTGTTACTATAGTTATTACTTTGAAAAGTCTGATATTGGACTTAGGATATGGAGAACCGAACTACTCAACGACTAATAGCTAATCATTGGCATTTCTACGTATTGTTGATGATCAATTTTAGACAAAGAGGAAATTATCTGTAAACTAACTTTTGCCCATAACTTTTAGTATTTATCCAATATTCTAAGAAAGAAAATAATTTTGATAATTAATATTAATATTTTAATCACTAAAATAAAATATTAAAAAAAAAACATTTCAAAAAAGGTAGCTACTAAAAGTAAACATTTATTAACTCAAATTAAGTACCTAACTATTTGTAATAAATTACTGAGTTGGTACCAGCACCACAGATCAACTTAAACAAATGTAAATGTTTATATTATTAATAAGACCTTTATAAATCTATTTAATATTGTAAGTACATTAGAAGTTAAAGTTTTAAATTTACATTATAAATTAAATTATAATATAAATTAGTTTAAGTTGGCCGACGGTGCAGACACCGACTTCAAAAACAAGTTATTTATTTATTTATTACAATATTTTGAGTTAATTATTTTTTACTTTTTATTCCCTATCTTTTTGAAGACGGTTTTTTAAAAGATATTTTATTTTTGCATAATTTTGACTTTAGTAGTTTTGGTGAAGGTGGTATTTGCCTTGGGAAATTTTACAAACATCTCTGGAGCTGAAGTACGTAAGATAGCAAAAAATAAGATTTTTAATATCTCTTTTTCTCTTTTTAAATAACTATTTCACACGCAACTTAATAAAAAGTTTATGTTTTAAAGCTAATTTCATTCTTCTAATGTTAAACCATAAATTTATTTCTGCGTCAAAGGGTTTTGGAAAAAAATAGCCCTGACCGAGAATATTGAGTCATCTTTTTGGTAATCCATTTCTTTCTTTTTAAGTTACGGAATCTCAACCTATCACTTAATATAACTTTATTTGTGTTCAATTGCCAAAGTATGGAAGTATATGGGGCAAATTTAAATCCAAACTTAGTACAATGAGTTTTAAAACTTAACATTTGGAATATCTACAGCGTTAATAGTTTTCCTTTATATATTTTTACTCCCTAAATACCTAAATAACTAAATGGAACATGATTTATTCATGATTTTTAAGTTGATAAATTTACAAGTTATCAACTTAAAAAACAAGTCAATTGATGTAGTAAATAGGCTCCAAGTGGGAAATTATTGGATTCATGTGAAAACTTCGTAATGATGTTAACAATCGTTAAAGAGAAAATAAGGGAAAGATACAGAAGAAGAAACTTGGCATTGGATACCTTTCTTATTTTTGGAGCTTCGTACATCAAGCGCAAAAACGGAACTCTTATAGGATCACTATAGGGTCTGTCTGTCATAGCCATTTTCCCCAAAAGCCACTTAATGTAGAAATTTGGCACAGTAATAAAACATGTTAATCCACACATATTTCAATAGCTAAAATTTAAAAATACATATTTGTAAATTTAATGGATTGGTAGGGAAATAAAACACTACATTTTGTTTTTTTAATTCCGTTATTTCCCGTAGTGTACCCATACTACGTTCTAGTGGCTAATAAAAATGGCTTCGGAACATCGTTTGAATGGCAAATAAAAATGACTTCAGAATTTTTTTGCATAATTTTATGACTTCATAAACAAACTGAAAAGTACACAAAAAGATATGTTTTTCCCCACCACCTTCTAGTTCCTAAAATTATGAAAACTTGGGATTTTGGAGGCTTAAGCAAAGGTGGTAGAAAAATTGTAATGATTTTTAAGTCTTAGATATTTTTTTATTATGCACCATATTTCGACGCCTGTGGAAAATTTAATAGGCAAATTATTTACGTTGCGGAAAGGTAATATTTGTAAATAGTTTAATAAAAATACTACGTACTTATAAATGTTTATACGTATTTAAATGTGTACGAAATTTTTCTTGTTTTGTTCCAGCAGTTAAACGTTAATGGAGATGTAGCTGCGTTAAAGATATAAAAGACCCACGGACATCGTTGCTAATTTTTATATTGTTTGCTAGAACTGGCTCGGAGGTTTAATACAAATATTCGGAGGTTTAAAATTTTTCTCTCTTCTAAAATGTTTCTCTCTTCTTAATTCTTTTTTTGACATTTTATTACCTTAAGTACAAAGTCTTCATCCACTTTTTTTCAAGGGCAACATTGCAGAACAGCTCAACAAAAATGTTAATGAGACCTCACGGTCTATTTCTCTCTGTAATTTTTTCTCTTTACCAAAAGTTTCAATTCTACAATCGTTATTAACATTTGGGAATGTGGATTTTGAGAATATAAGTTAAAGAAACAAAGTTATTTAAGTTGAAAGATAGCGCTACTTTAAAAATCAAGGAATTCTTTCAGGTGGTTTGGTTATTAACACAAATTATTAACCATATGCTGCTTTGAGCATATTGGCCAAGGATAATATTTTTAATAAAATTAAGATCGGAGATGTAGATAAATATTTTTTGTAATTTATTATAAGAACAGAAACCGGTGATTACTTGACATGATTTGACAAGTTACAGGGAGGAAGGTAGTTAGATTTAAAACAAAAGGCATATAATATATTTAAAAAAAATGTAACAATATCATAATGTGTTTTATTGCTGTTAAAGAATTGCGAATAATCAACAAATTCAATTACTCTCCGTTTTTATTAAAAATATTTAAATGCTTGAATAATTGTGGAAATACAGGAAACCATAAAATTTTATTAAAACCGCTATATAGGTGTTACATATACTACAAAAGTTGTCTTAAAAAGTTCTAAGAAGTAAAGCTGCTCATAAAATTGTAGTTAATAAAATATATTAATTTAATTAGTTGTGTCCTGTGCCTTCTATGAGAGCAAAGTTTTGCCGCGAGCTTCCACAAAATGACCCTACATTGGCCAGGTACCGGAGCCGTGTCCAAGATAATACGAATGTTTATTGTATTATAAATTAAATACATCATAGTATCAACGAATGAAACAAAAATTTCATTGAATTAGGAATAAAAATGGACAAAATGTTTGGCAGTCATTTCATGGCCTCACATACAATGTATACATACATACAATATATAATACAATTATTTCATAAGTACAATATAACCAAAATGTTTAGTAAAATTACTTGGTAGACCTTGTTAAACCAATTTAATATTAAACCAGTTAATCAATGAGATATTCATCCTACTGCGCGTATTATGATACTGCTGAAGATAAATAGACTTCTCAGTATATAAAATATAAGAAACCTATTTCCCTGATCTTGAGTCATTTCTTGTGCCAAAAGCTCATCATAAAATATTACTCGAATTGTTTTCGGTTACTTTCCATAAATCTAATGGTTTCCATTTAACGATGTATGTATACAAACTTTGTTTATGCTCCCATAAACAAAGTTTGTATACAGGGAAATTAATTCATATACATATTTTTATTAGGGAAATGTGTTTATTCCAAATATTGTGAGTTGCATGGTAATATAAAGAAAGGGAATTATTACAAAATTTAATACCGTTAATGTAATGAGTTTAAATTTATATGGTGGAAGGAAATAAGGATTTTTAATAAATACAAGTTTTTAATATGAGAAATGTATCTCTACGTCTGAGAAATGTATCTCGTAAATTGAATATTTTATGCACCCAAAATTGATCTCAAAATCTAGTTGCATTTGGTTCAATCACGTCCTATGCTATGTTCTGCTAATTAAATGAATAAACTATTATAAATCATATATCATATAAACATGTATCTCAGTTTCTATTTCAAATTAATATTAAAAAATGCTTGTTATTTTGACGCTCTATACTTTAACAAAATTTAGTACAAACAAAGGTAGACTTTGCTTCGATTGAAATACAAACGTTCTGTATTAAAAATTGATTACTCCCCGGTGATAAAACTGAGCCAATACTGACTCATTGTCGTTATTAATAATAGAGAGTTTAAATTAGGTGAAGTCGCCAGTATCCAATTAAGCATCCAGTTAAGCAACACTACGTCCAAGTTCTCAAAGGATTGAAAATCCTGGATGTTACTATAACTTGGACGGTGATTACTGTGTTTAAGTAAACATTATCATTTATTAATTTGTTTCTGTTGAAGTCTCGTTTATTTTCTTACTTAAATTCAAAACTCTATTGCTGTAGGTGAATACATCACACTGCCAGTTACAGTAATTGTATCAAAAGATCAACCGTCAATTCAAATATGTCGAACGTTCAGTTGCGAAATTAATCACGAACTATAATGTAGATATTGCCCTTTTAAGCTAAGTTTAAAACTATATGAACATAATATGAAATAAAAAAATTATTTTTCTTTTCATATTATACTCTACAGATTAAGAGCAAAGTAAAGTAATACTCTACAGATCAACAGCAAGTAAATACGTTGGAAACATTCGTGTAAATTATTATGGCGTAATATTAAATTACGTCCTGAAATTTGTGCGTGCTTCAGAAATGACTTTACATCGGTCGAAATAATTGTTAAATTTTTGTTTAAATTGTGAAATTAAATAAGTTTTGCTTTATCCAAATTTTTATGCTGCCACCCTTAGAGTGAAATAGAAAACTATGATGTATTTTATACCGATACGATTTCTCATTGTCTCCCGTAATGTGAGACCGATAAATACTCACTCAATAATAACTCATATTATGGAAAGGAAACTTCATAACTTATTGTTATTATATGTTTAACTGTTAGTCGCCATTTTAATATTTAAACAAACATTTCTTTTCTGGTCTCTCGTCCCGCCGAATTTCTTAACCGATACGCTGAGATTACGACCCTAATCCACGACCTGCCGTCAGTTACATTCCTTTACCCTCGCTATTGTGTCGGGCTCTTCCTGAACAAGAAGTAAAGTGCGGAAATCAGTTCGTGATTTTAATGATTTGAGAATTTAGTCAAGTACAATGGCCTAACAAGATAATATCATTAGCACCTTGGAGTCACCAAATAAATGTGGATGAGTCTCAAGTTAACTTTTCTAGGATAGCTCGTATAATAAAGTTTGGAACTTCCTTAACCTTACACCTCTATTTAAATGTTGCCAACCAATTCCTACCAACGTCACGTGATCCTAGTAGAGAGACGACTTTATTTATAAGGTTAACCGTTAGATTCTGTGTTTTTTTATCTATGATAACAAATAACTGCGACTGATGATAAAAACGAATTAAAACGCGAGGGTGGAGATTATAAAGATATACACATGGTAACGTATTTTACGTATATAATTGTTGGATAATTGTAAAGTTTTAATGTTAGAAATAAAACATGGGTTTTTTCTCCTGTACATTAGTGGTTGTGGTTGTTAACGTGATTGTGAATTTAATGATATCGAAACGATAGAATTAAAATGTTCAATTTTAACTAAAGTGTTCAATTTTGTTGGATGGTTCTTACAAGCGCAAATTTGAGGGTCTTATGATGACCAGGTTGATGAACCCTAGATTTTAGTCATAATTACAGCTAGAAACTACAAGTTTGAGCTCAAAAGTTTGGTTTTAATAGACACTCCTCAAATCCACAAATTCGAGAGTCTGATGATAAATACTGTATCGGTGATAACAGTTGTATCTAAGCTACTCTTAGAGTTAGAAGTATCAAGTTTGAACTTAAAAATTTAGTTTTGGTTTTGTTGGACAGTTTTTAAACGCGGGAACTCGAGGGTTTGAGGATTTTATGAAGTTTGTTAAGGTTTATTTTGATATGAGAAGGTATATAATAATACCTGGATCTTAGTCTCTGTTACAGCTAGAAACTTTGAATTTAAACTCAAATATTTGTTTTAATAAGCAGTTGTCACACCTACAAATTAAATGGTGTGTTCAGGATCAGAATATTAATACCTGGATCTAGGCTAATATTATAGCTCGGACTTTCGAGTTTTGGTTCCAGTTTACATTTTTATTAGTTTTTACACACGCAAAAACGAAAATCTGCTGATAACCAGGACAATAATACTTGGATTTGAATCACCATTACGGCTAGAAACATTGAGTTTGAACTCAAATGTTCGTTTTAAATAGGTAGTTCTAATGATGGTAGGATCTGATGATAACCAGGATATTAATATTGATGACAATGATACGACATTAAGTAGTATATTATTATCACATAAGGATCATGCAATTGTTAATATAATTTACTGAAGTATATAATTCCACATGATGAATGTAATTCCACGAAACAATAATTATCTGTTATGCAATATTTAATAGAACAGTTTAGACCTTATAGGTGAATGAAAATTTAAACTACAGTAAGACCATAAATATTTAATTTGCTTAAACTAATTAAAAGAACTTCACACGAGTGAAGGAGACTGAAATTTAAATTATGAAGTTATTAGCTGCCGACACATATACGTGGCTGCTGACACATTGCCACGGTTCCTCTTACATTTAGGTGACAATGACTCCAACTTGGCAAATATAAACAATAGCGATTCCGATGTTCAATCGATAGTTTATATTGACATATTACATTTATATAACCATCTAAGGTTCTGCTGATTTATTAAAAATATCACCACCCATCGTATAGTGTAACAAAGATTTTCATAAATTAATGGAAAAATTATAAAGCAGGCTTGCCAAAAATATGGCCATAATTTAGATTTTTAGGCTTAAATAAAAGGAGTACAAGAGAAAATTTTTATAGAATTTATTAAGGTTTATTGTAGTAAGACAATGTATAGAACAATTGAAAAATGGAAAATAAAATATTTAGAAACATGATGAGTGAAATACATAAACTAAATTTTAATAAAAACTATAAATACTTTTGGTATGCCGCGTGGAGAATTTTATCCGATGACGAGCAGTACCACAAAAAATACAAGAATCTTTCTTGGAAATCGAGGAATCAAGAGTAGAATTTTAGAATTACAAAGAAAATGACATTACAAAATCAAATGTATGAAGTTACGAATTTCCTTAATAAATGCCATAGTCAAATACAGAAGACAGTCCATGACACAATTATTAGAGGAAACAAAAACTTTCGGTCGCCCCAGAGTAGCAAATAGACACATTATTTTGCAAAAAAAAATATTTTTGTGTAATAGATAGATTTTATAAAAGGGGATTTTAATAACAAACTTTGATAGCTATAGAGCACCCTAATTAAAATGTTTACTTCAATAAGCAATTCTGAAAACAAAATGATTGTTAAAAAGCAAAGTAATTAATCAATTACCAAAATAATATCTAAATCAGACAAAAATTAAAATGCATGTCGATACACCAGCTCATCATCGAAGTCTGTGAAATGTAGAAATATCTAATTCATAGCCTATGTTTATGATAAATGCATAAAAATCACAACTCACCTATAAAATCATTTAATTCTTTTTTCTTTAACATTAGCATACAATTATAACATTCATAATGTAAATAAATACACTTAAAACGAATTACACTTTTGTAGAATAAATTATATACATTTAAATGATTTATTTTAAGTATTTAAACGATTAAAATTTTGGAAATTTATCTACGGGGTCACAAAAAATAAGCGACGAAATAAACGTTAACACATACAAATTAAGTAAACATAAACCGGCTACAAGGTTCTCATAAAGTTAAACAAGTTCTAGAATATATTGTGAACGAATAAGAAAGCAATCGCCGCAAGAGAATAATTCACACAACTGAAATATACATTTTAAGATATATGTCGCCACGGAAATTATACGAGTCCCACCAGCTGAGCGTATCGTCGTCATAAATGAAGAAAAAGTTTATGCTCGTAACTGACATAAGTTAATAATACATATGCTAAATTACGATAAGCCAGAAGACCAATGAGCTAAATTAATATTAAATTTAAAGAAAGTAAAAGCTAATTAAAATACTAGTAGATATATAATGGCTGAATGAATTGATATAATAAATAAAGATATTAATTGATTTTGAAACAAAATTATTGATAACAGAAGTACACTTGGATTAATAAATGGATCGCAAATTTGGTGTAACTACAAAAATGTCAGATAATCATATTGAAACTCTCAATTTTATATCATTAATTTATGTTGAAAGCGGAAACGGTAAGGGAATTCTGCATCATCTTAGCGAACGTCTTAGCGATTCTGTTAAAATAATTTCTAATTATCTACTCTCAAGGCAACTTCTTGATGTATTAGTTTCTAAACTTAAAGTCCATGTTGAGACAAGATGATACATTTTTATTTGTAATACCGATCCTTTTAATATCAAATAAAAGTAACGCACCGATGACTGTATAATCTTCATTAACTCCTAAACGCAATAGCATTGCACTCACTCTTCATTCTCGACTTTCATATTCATAACAATAAATGACGAGATATATGAAGCTAAATATTATGGAAAATCATGTCATCAAAAGACATGAAACAACAAATGTCAAGCGAAAGCTTGCTGTAAACAATTTACTATATATTCATATAAAGTTGCTGTGCCCACAAAATTGAAACTATATTTTTATTTACTTATCAAACTTTAATGTATCTAATTGATACATGTTACGGACTTATTGCTACTAAAGCAATCTCTCACAACCAACCATAAACACCCATCCAGCCCCGCTCGACGAACGACCGGGAATCGAAACTGGGTCTCCGCGGTACGCCGCGTCGTCACAGACCGTATGGTTTGTGACAAACCCAACACACTATGGCGACGATATTTTTACATAATGTGTACAGTACATATTATTTATTTAAAAAAGGAAGTACAATAACCGAATCCAGTAATATTGAAACTACTAATAAATAGAAGTTAATTATTCTTGACAGGAAATTTCGCAGACATATTTCCTAAGTTTGACCATTGGTCGTTACAATCGCAATACCCTAATTATTATATCATTAAATAAATGTTAAACGTCTCTCATACCGCCGCACACATTAACATATATCTTGTAAAAGAAATTGATTGATATAGAAGTCTTAAAAGTGATTAAAATAATTTTTTCAATAGATTTAACCCCGTATTTAATCAAGTTATTTTTAAACTTCTTGTTAAAAGGTAAGGAATTAAAGTGATATACTTTAAACATAAATTTTTAAATTTAACAGTTTTGTAAAAGACGAGAAATGTGCGCGTTCATGACTACGTAGAATTTTTAAAAAAAATATTCCTTATTTCAGGGATTTTATTATTGAAAGTAGTAAATATTATTATTTACTTGTAAGTCAGTTTTACGGGTGGAGATTTAGAATTGTTTAAGCAAGTTGCACTATTTACAAAAAACTAGTAAATTTTTTTATCGATCTGAACGTTTCTTTAAGCACTTCTTTGAAATTATCTGCTAGATTATTTTTTACTTTGGTTAAATCGTTTGAAACGATAAAATTATTTTAAAACTCAATATCGTCGAGACGAGGCTTTAAAAAAAGAATATGTTTATTTTTTGGAAAAAATCTGGTAGATTTTTTTATGTAAATTGTTTTCATCCGAGTGGAGCATTAGATAGCAATATTTCAGTAACTGAAAAAAGTTCAAACACATTGCAAAATTTTCCTCATTGCAAAGTCGATGTAATTACATTACCTATCTATTTTGTGCAGGTTTGGAAATCACTCGAATAGTTTCCGATATTTTCTTTTATAATAATTTCGTTTCAATTATAGTACGAAAAATATTTTTCTGACTTATTTAGGAGCCTGATTATAATGTAGTCGGCAAAGCAATTATATTTTGTGACTCTTTCTCCTTCAGAGTTATAAAGTTGCATTCTTGTTTTATCATCTACATTTTCATTAACATATGAACTGAGAAGAAAAAGTACACCTTAAACTGAGAATATGAGAAGAAATATAGAAAAAAAATTAATATTTTTTATGAAAAGTTAAAAAGTTATCTCAATATAAATAACACGGGGTTAGAAGTAGCAAACATTTGTAGATAATAATTATATTTAAAAAGAATTCGAAAGTTCCATTTAACAATTTAATTACAATATTTTTAAGAGTGGCAAGAACGACATTAAGTAAAACAAGAAAAACGCCAGCAGTTTTTCGAGAGCTTCGCTTTGATGCTAATTTGAAGACGTATAAAATTTAATAGTAAAGTAACTCTCAAGTCTCGTTCACATGATTTCATTCAGGCAAAATTATTAAAATGCACATAAATTTACTAATGACGTTAATTCTATTTTACGTTACTTTTCTATAAGTGTTCTAAAATACCACAACAACCAGTTGTAAAATAAATAAATTTATTCAATTACAAACCTTATTTCGCCACAAATGCACTTAAACACAAACGCACAAAATATTCACAGCTTCAGAAATAAATTTCAGAAAAAAACTAAAAACTGTGTTGTCACTGTATCCTACGGTGCACTATATGTGACTACACTATATGTGACTATTGCTAAACACGACCTTGATATCTCAAGCTATTTCATTATTAATACGATTGTATAACCTGTCAATTGAAGCGGTTAAAGTAGCACTGTATGAAAAGTATAGGGCTCTTCATATTTACTCAATTATCGATCTGATCGCAACTCCATCAGAAATACCGCGAATACTCACGGAACTAAACTCAAAGTTATGCAAACAGAGCAAAAAGTAATTATGTTCATAACGAACACTCGATTCGAGTTAATTAATTATGTAATCAAGGAAAACTTTGGCGTTAATTAAATTACTTTTTTATTGTTTTATCCCTTCAAATATGATTTTCTTTCGGAAGAAATAAATTGTATTTGCGACGCAAATAATTTTGAAATAATTTGCTTTGGGTGTTTATAATTAACTCATCGTTCCTACGGTGTCACTTTGTCTTGCAAGAGTTTAGTTTTTACGGAGCTCAATGTGGGGGATGACAAACTAATATTATTTACGTTTAGAATATAATAATCATGTGACACCTGATTATTTGATACAAAATCATTTATTCTAAATCAATTTACCAAGAAACAATTTTTTGTAAAGTCTTTATGTAAATAGTAATATAAAAAAATTATAATGAACATATTAAAAAATGAACGAGATGAATATTCATCCCTTCAAATATGATTTTCTTTTCGAAGAAATAAATTGTATTTGCGACCCAAATAAATGAAATGATGACAAACTAATATTATTTACGTTTAGAATATAATAATCATGTGACACCTGATTATTTGATACAAAATCATTTATTCTAAATCAATTTATCAAGAAAATTTTTTTTGTATAGTCTTTATGTAAATAGTAATATATAAAAATTATAATGGACATATTAAAAAATGAACGAGATGAGTATTTTTTTTTATTAAATGACCAGAAAATATCATTATCCACTTATTTAAATGAAACTATTGGATAAAAAGAAACAAATTTTTAGTAATATGGAAAGAAATTATTTATTTGTTTATATAACTTACATCATTTGGCATTACGGAAACATTCGACTCTGAGGAAATGATAGTTTCATACGATAGTAATAAGACACAAAAGAAATGATATAAAACTAACTGAAGAATAAAGTGACATCAGTGAGCATTCTCTGTTACTTTCAATATTTTTATTGAGTATTGCAGAAATATACTTCAATCTTCAAGTTCATATTTATTGCTAACAACAACCTGTCAAGCACGGGTACAATTCACACTGGGAGGGTTCCGTTCACATTTAGACGCTTATAAATATTTAAAGCAAACAGCGATTTTATTAAACGTAGTAAATTTAAGATTACATACCATATATACTAGTATTTAAAAACACACATTTTTCACAACCAAAATACACTGCGTATTATATCTTTGACAGGCGTAAAACGAGGAGAATGTTTTAAAAATTCTGATCGTAATATGCTTTTTTTAATGTATTATATTACTATGCCAAATTTCAAATTTCTGAGAAAAATGAAAAATTTCGTTATAGGCGGATGAAACTAATTCCTAAGTATATAACAAGTTCATTTTACAAATCACAGCTATATCTGAGGAACGACTTACTGAAACGAAGTTAAAGTTACGTAAACAAGTTAAATATTAATTAAGTTCGAAACGAGGCCTTGAACTTCATTAATTATACGTTTAAGTAGTTTTGCATTAATTAAGTTTAAGTAAACATGCAGACAAATTAACTGCTATAAACATCGATATAAACCAATAAATATGGCTTTACGAACATTTTTCTAAAGGTAATCTTCATATGAATAGTTGATTCGAACTACGATGAACAATTCTTAGCGGATAAAATCCTTGGATACAAGTCACCTTGTAATGGTTACTTGACATTTTATTCGAAAAAATTGTCTAAAGTTTTGTTTTGGATTTCGTGATTAATTTATATAACCTTGGGTAAAAAAACGCGCCCTTATTATACATTTTCGTATTTCGTGTCAATGTCGTAAAAGTAATTGTACAAGAAAATTTAAAATGTTTATTTTGTTTTTTTTCAATGACAACATACATTTGGCTAGAAAATAGCATCCACGTTGATGACAAATTTAGTATTTTTTTACTGTCCGAAATATACAATACTCTGTTATTTCCATTTTACTGAATGTACGACTACTATGTAATACTTTCTAGTGACAGAAACGAAATCGCGTCATCGGCTTATAAATATTTTTTATTTAATGTAAATCAAGCCAGATCATAAAAAAAACAAAATTGTTGTACACGAAAATATATATATATATATATATATATATATATATATATATATATATATATATATATATATATACACACACACACACATAAAAAAATATGTATGTACATATATAAATATATATTTATATATACATACATATTTTTTTTTAAAAGACTTCTAATTTGAGACTGATAAAATTACAGTAAGAACAACTTCCCTAATCTTTACCAGATTATCTAATTTAATTATGAACATTATGGGAATTATCATTTGGACTAAAGTATTTTGTGGTAAGATTTTTCATAACATCAAGAACACCACAGGGTACGCTAATATCCTAAAAGTACACTTTCTAAATCACAAAAAAACTGATTCTAAAATTCTTGTGTCGCATGTACTTTGTTTTCAATTGGCGTAAAACCATTTTTTATGTCATTTCATTGATTGCCATTTAATCTATTAAATAATCTAGCGGTTCATTATATCTCGTCATTATACGTTATCACCGTGGTCTGTTGGATTGATAACAAGGCATACCGCCTTTAACTGCGCAGCGAACAAGGGGACCCGGGTTCGGTTCCCGGGCGCTCGTGGGACGGAGCTGGATTAGTGTTCTGGTTGGCTGGAAGAAGCTTCCCTCATAGTAATAAGTCTGCTATATGTATCAATTGTATACATTTAAATACATATATTAATAAATAAATGAATGAATAAATAAGTAAATATATATATATATATATATATATATATATATATATATATATATATATACATACATACATACATTTATATATATATATATATATATATATATATATATATATATATCTTAGCTCCAGTTCTATTCCCTTAAGCGGTCGTCGATGCTACTTACGTACTGTAAGTTACCAAAATCTCCTAATTGTGAAATATAATTCATTGACAATTGACATCCAAAATGCAGTCATTATACACGTTTATGAATCGTTTTGAAAAAAAACATTCCTTGTATTGTTTATGTCGTGTTATAACTAAAGTTAAAATTTATAGTAATTACGTCAGTACAAAATTATATCGCACGATAACGAAGCCTGAAGAATATTAAACACCCGTTCAATTGAATGTGACATTTTTTTGAGCACTTTTTAATATAGTTTGGCAACTTTTTACAACACAATTCGGCATTATATTTTTGGTAACATCGGTAAAACACAAACAACCGCTGCGCGCCCAAGCCCAAGACATTTGAATGTAGCTAACGCTATATGATGATTATGTCGATTATATCGATAGTGATTTATATCAATGGCTATAAAGGAAATACACAAACATTAAAAGGAATAAATGTTAGACGCTTACAGGAGTGCTCAGATGAAAACAACATCAAAATTTGTCTTGGCGCGTGCTAGCAGTTAGGTTTGCAGTAAAATAATTCAGAACCTCTTCCTGTACATGAACATCATTGTCATATTAGGTCGTCTGAAACTACAATTGTCAATGTTTTGTCAATTGCAAAACGTTGGCTATATAGTCGAAAACGGTCAAATATTCAAAATTGACTTACAAAAAAACAAAATATAAACAAATACACACGGGTACGCACAAATCGAATATAAATATCAGAATGAAAGTAGAAACAAATTATTGTTACAACAATAAATGTCGCGTAAATCATTTAGATCATATCACATATCACGGAACAAACATACGCGTTTACGCGTCCCCGGTTTAACGGACACTGCGGTTACTAGAAATATTCAAATTCTTAAAAGGAACGCTGTCGACCAGCGGCTACGCAGGTTGGCGGCGTAACATATTACACTTCAGCGTTGAGGATTTTGTAATATTTCGTGGCATTGAAAAGGTGTCATGAGGTTTTTAACTTCTTCTTGTTTTTTTTTAATTATGGGACCAAGTTTATTCAATATATGAGCATTTGAAGCATATTTTATCCAAAATCTGAATTTTTTATCCTTTGAAATTAAAATTTTTACTATATTTTATTAAAGAAACGGTTGATAATTATCCCTATACGCCATTCAAACTGAAAAGGGAATGTTTATAAACAATGAAATTTGACAGTTCAGGTATTGTAAACTTTTTTCTTACATTCACGTTAATAATTTAATGTGGATTTATTTAGTATGAGTGTATATATATATATATATATATATATATATATATATATATATGTAACTTATATAGGTTATATTTTATATTTATGAGAAATTCAGATAAATAAGATGAAGTGTTTCGAACAATTTAAAAGTGTTACTCTTACATAAAAAAAGTCATATAATAAAATAATACCAAAATTTCGATAGAAATAGTCGTTTAATCAAATATTAAGCTATACAGAAAATTATTATAAAGTAATCGCAAATACTTAATTTTTAGTAATCATTAATTTTTTTTTTAAAAACGAACTAATGTACAAAAATACACGAAATACAATAATATTTCACAAAAAAAATAAACTGCATACATATACAATTACATCACAATGCATCTGGGCTTCACACCGATATCCAAAGATGGTTGTGTCTAATGCTAGTGCCGGCGAGGTCGGCCTTTTGCCGATATCACTGAGAAATGGTATTACAGAACATACATCTAATATAAAACATATTAGCAGAATTTATTCATCATAAATCTATCTATTACATCGTATATCAACAGTAACAATGCTCGTTCAGTCATGCCGCGGGACTTATTAAATAACATTGCACTTGCTCTAAGTAGACATCTTTTGACATCGTTTAATTTAAAAGTAGTGTTTTCTTTCGCCACGTATCATCAATCAATTTTAGTATCATACAGTGATATGTATTATTGAATTGCTGTATAGGTACGGTCCTTCGAAGAACATCCACGCCATTTTAATTACACTCGTATTTAAAAATATTGCACATTAAACACAGTTATTATAAAACACATAATAATATAATAAACTTAATATAATTAAAATTATTTTTATGGAGCACCAAAAATTTAAAGAGTGATATTGGATGAGATGTAGCCCTTAGGTTGATAGTGTGTCCCGCCATTAGGTTGATAGTGTTGCAAGCGAGTATTGCATATACGTTATATAAATAAGTAGCCATACGTGGGCATACAGTAAACAAACAATATAATTCATCTCCTGAATCTATACACATTTGGACAAGAAATGTGTCCCTTGTCAACATATAAATAATGAAGGTCGGAAATAATTATATAAGCTGTGCGCTCGGATTAATTAAACTTTTTTAGTCTTACGTAAATTTATATATGGCCACTTCAATACAATTGTTAAGTTTCGTGTTTGTGCAACAGGTGGACAGATAGATAACCATATGAACCCGTATTGGTTGTCCTCAAACCAAAGATTAATACGTTATTTTTACCAGATAGACACATCCGAATGGAGAATGAAAGTTTATTGCCCCGCAAAATTCATAAGCACAAAGCGGCATTTTTATCTGATAAACTGATGATTTCAGAAAAGTCGAACGAATATACGGTGTCAAAATAATATTATTAACTAAGTCCCAAGGTATATTGGCCATAAAAATGGGTATTACATTTCTTCTCTTTCTAATATGTATTCAAATGTTTTTCAGATTATTTGAGTAGTATAAATGCAATATGATATGTCAATTTGGAATAAATATTTAATTATTTGTCGAAGTTTTTGAGATGAGGTAAACATTACATTGTCCGTAGCCGTGAACATAAATATATTATTTTTAAAACTACTTGTTCGAAACACAAACGTAGATATATGTTTTCTTTTCAAAATAATATTTCAAATATTATATTTTTTTCCGCTTAGTATACTATACCGCTCATAATGGGTTTTCTTTTTGTAAGACTATTAAAATGCGTCATAAGGAATCACTGCGAATGCACTATGATATATATATATATATATATATATATATATATATATATATATATATATATATATATATACAATCAAGGCTGCGTTTCCGGGTATCAGCCTAGGGTAATTCAACATGATATGGCCTATTCGATGAAATGACCAACCGAAAAATTTTACTGTCTGCTCTATATGTCGTGAGCTAAGTTTGGTAAGCGATTGTTACTCGGACACGACGTTGCTGTCTACATATTTTTATTGAAAAAAATTAAGAAGATTTTTTTAGTACGTTGATATTTGATATTGTAGTATTAATATTTTTAAAATTTATTGTGTTTTTACTATTTTTTCATTGAATAACATAACCTGTCGATAACATAATCTCAAATGGAATAAAAAATTCATAAATGGCGCTAAATTTAGATTTCGGAATATACTTTCCAGTTTATGCTTACATATCTGATAATCTTAAAAATGACAGAGTTATTGAAGAGATTTCAATGATACTTGAGGATCCTATGTCTGAATGGGTTCAAGAAGAATTACCAAAAACAGTGCCTTTAACATAAAGATCTAATGAGGATGCTCACAAAAAGACATGCCTTCAAAGTACCTGACTGATTTGTACCCAGTTGTAGAACTACATAAGCAAAGGTACTTGCATCCCTAGATTATATTAATGAAAAAAAGGAAAGAGATAGTAAAAATAATAGATTATGAAGAAAAATCTTAATATTGAAAAGCAAAAAATAAAACTACATTCAAGTTCTGAAGAAAAAGAAACGATAGAATTAGCCGGTGAAAATTTCGGTCCGAAAATAATATATATGATGCGTGGAATGCGGTGAAAATGACTACGAGACTAAAAAAAATAGAAGATTAGCTGCGATGAATTGTTTGTAAATTATGGCCGCATGGAAGTTGCATTCTATTCAACAATTCTTACAATCCTTGTGGCAAGAAAATGAAGAATCAAGAAACGGAAAAGAAAAATTTACACGAGAAAAAAGAAAAAAGTAACGGAAAAGGCAAAGGGAGAGGAAAAATTACCCTGAAAATAAATGGCCATTTTATCCTTACCTGACCGGCCAACTTCTAACGGATTTTAACATTAAAGCTTTTTCTAATGTTTTTGACATAAATATATCTAATGTTAAGAATAATCTTGGAAAATATACATCGAAATAAGAGTAAAAGTTCAGTTATTATAAAAACATTATCCTAAAGTACATATACAATATGTAGGCTACGCTGGAAAACATTTTAGTAGCAACACTTATTTGAAAAGAAAATAACATATGTCACAATGTTTGCTTAAATATCTATACGCAAAATATACCATAACTATATCTGCATATAAGGTAATCAAATCTAGGAATATAGCAGCGTTAACTGATACATTGTATGTATCTCACTCTAACGCCTTATAAAATTAATGGCATATATGGTCTATACTTTTTCAGCGTCGAGATTTCGAATATTTTCACGAAATGTTTGAAACGCCTGACTATTTCGCAAAAAAATGGAGGGTTGTCCTTTTTACCGTGTAAAATTTTACAATTCGTATTAGTATAATAATGGTGTAATATTTCTACTTACAACATTTTTTATAGTAAAACTTTCTGAAGTTAATATTTTGATTATGTATACAGTTTTATAATACTCTGGGTATAATACAATGATTTTTATAAATTGTCGTCAGCTGATCGAATATATATTTGTGCCAATCATATTTTAACTGTCAAATTCGATTGTTTATAAACATTCTATCTTGAAATTGAATGGACTATAGGTGTCTTAACATTTTCTACTCAGTTTGATACAGAGAATCACCTGTCTAAATGATAGACTCGTTTTTTGCTACACCTTGCGTACAAGATGAACAAAGACATACTGTCTTACTAGCGTCATTTTTCTTGACAAAAATGTAGAAAAAATTAAAACGTTGATGTTGGATTAATCCGCTTAACACCCGAAGATTATTAGATAGACAATTTTACAAGGAACAAAGTAGTTTATCCTGGTAAGTTTTTCAAATGCTATCGAAAGTTAGTTCGTTTGACGAAGAATAAAATATGATAGTGAAGAAATTGTGGGAAAAAACTCTTGGTTCAAATTCGAACTTAGTTCTGACAAGAGATTGGCCATCACTTTGAGTTAAATAAAGTTTCATTAGTGTTTTTTGCAACCTTGTTATTATAATAATTTCAATAATATTGTAATTTACATAACATTAAATGAACACCATTTTTAATATGTGAGTACTATTGTAACAAAAAATATCTTTATTTACGCAAAATAACATGTTAACATAAACTATCGCTGCCATAGGATCGTAAGGTGAGCCTGTGATTTAGGAACAAGTATGCATGAACTGATCCCAGACTATTTAATATGACTTTAGCATTTGTGAATGAATACCTGACTTGATAAAATAGATGCGGTTTTATTAATTAAAATGTAGTGTTGGGATAATTGGATACCGTAAAATGGTATGCAATATCATAAGTAGAAGCTTTAAATTATCTAACGTTGAGTAAATTATGTCTCAAAAATTGAATATATCCAAGTACATCATCCGGTTTAAGACCCTTAAGTTTAAATTGAAAAACTAGCTCCGCTCAATCCAATCACACCTGCATATGAAATATTACAAATGTCAAGTTGGATGCTTGCGGCAACTTATATATTTATTTGTTAACAGTAAGCTTATAAAAATAAATATAAACCAAATAATTATAAAGCAAATAAATGCAAATAATCTAGTTACCGGTGCTTTTTTGTGGCGGCAAATAATTTATTCAATTTCTAACCTCAACTCGGAACCTTTACTGTCAAAAGAAACTACTTTATCTTACACAGTTCCATGGTTTCTAATGATGTGGTATTACAAATGCTTAGAGCGTGTATGTGTTCTTCAATTTTCTCTACTCTGTTTTACTTTTACTATATTCTTTCAAATCGAGGTTTAAATCGCCGAAAAAGTTTCATTTCTATCACGTGTACTGAGTTTTACGTGATTAATTTTTTTAAACAAACATTTCTTGTGAGAATCCAATTTTAATAGAGGATTGTTAACGTTTGACTGGTAATATTATACTATCAATATCGGAATAATTTTCTTTAAGACTCTTCAATTAGCAAATTTATTGCAAGTTCCCCTCGCTTTTTCACTCAAATATCAATTGTTATCTTTTTATAAACTCCAGAATAACGTGAACTTATTACAATAATATATATATATATATATATATATATATATATATATATATATATATATATATATATATATATATATATATATATATATATATATTTATATACACATTTATAAAACGGATTTGCCATTAAGGGTTATGACAGCAGTTTCAGGGTGTGTGGAAATATTTTTACAAAAAGAAATATATTGATGTGATGACATGTGTTCAATGTTAAATTTTATAATACATTGTCCAAAAATATTGAGATTTAAATATGTGTAGGTTCTGAATTTTCGGCTTCATAACAAATTATATTCTATGAAGTTCAAAAAATTTATGTATGTATATATATATATATATATATATATATATATTATATATATATATATTCTCCTGTTTGTTCTATTTTAAACAAAGCTTTAGTTTTTCTGTAGATCTCTTGATTTTTTTGCAAGTACCTGTTCTTTCATATTCAACCACTTTTGGGTATTCCTCTATACTTCGTGTGTAATATAATAGAACGCCTTAGAGTAATCAATAAACACTACGTATAGCGGCAGTTTTTATTTATTATATCGATCTACTATTTGAGTCACTGTAAATACGTGATCAATTGTGCTATACTTCGGTCTAAATCCAACATGTTCTCTTGATTGATGAAACTCTATGGCTTGCCTAAATCTTCTTAAGAGTGTGTTTGCGAACAATACCTAAGTACTTTGCAATCAGTTTTATTGATCCGTGTTACTGATATCCAAGGAATTTTCTTTTTTATAAATTAGAGTGATGACACAGTCTTTCCAGTATTTTGGTATCCAGCACATATCAAGCATTTTATTGAAAATAATCGTTAATATTAGAGTTAGGGTTTCAATGTCGTTCGAGACTCCATACCTTCGTCAAGGCTTTTTCTCGATTTCAGATATTTGAGGTTTTATTTTACTCCACTTTAAGTAAATATGGAACTAATTTGATTATTCTATTTATACTTAATTTCATCCTTCTAACATAATTTGTATTCAGTAACGAAGTGATTGATTTTTTTTCTTCAATAAAATCTCTATATAGTGATTAATTATAATGTTTATATTTAAGCATTTGAACTATGACTATGACTATAATTATGAAGAATTCATAATTGTCAAGAAATTTATTACAAAATTCAAACTGTACGTAAATTATTTGGTGAAATACAATAATAAAACAAACCATAGTAGTTCGGCTGTGTATAAAACTGTTACATATTATAATCTCTTGTCTCGTACTCGACGCCTGATGTAATTTTGGTATCGTAACATATAACATTATATACATATACAGGTGTTCTTTATATAGATGTTCACTTCAATCGATTATCGTAACAGAAATAAAGGACAGGAACAAAAATTGACCATAATGATTTTCTTTCCTGTTGTAATGTTAAATTTATTTTTATTATATCTCTATATCATTTTGTGCGACCATTTCTCAAGTTTGTCCATTCTTTGATATATAGTATAAAATAGCCCTTCTGACAATTGTAATTAAATTAAAAAGTAACACAAATCTAACTTAATTTTTTAGGTTAGTTAATGGAAAAATGTGTACTGTTGTTAAAAACCAAACCAATGTATTTCTGGCGTTTTATTAAAAAAAAGTACTCTTGTTATTCCCACGCTGAGTAACGTAATTTTAAGACAAATTTAAGACACAGAGTTTTTTTGTCATACTCCTGACTGATAAAATGAGAATTTTCTCAAGGTGACCCAATATTTAAGAGATGTCCCGTATTTGTCCACCATTGTTTTTTATCTAAGTTAAATTGACCAATTTTAACATTATCCTAATAAAGTGACGGAATTTTTTTAGTCATATTCAGTAAATCACGTGTTGAAAATTTTTTGATATTATTAACTTTTATCTATTATGTTTTGTTTTGATTTAAAATAACATTCTGCAACAAATGCTTACTTTGACGGAGTATGTAAAAATATACGTATTGTGACTTTACGAATCACGGAAACACATTTAACACAAAAACTATAAATACCCAATGTAATAAACAAAAATATTAATATTATCGGCCTTTGTAAAGTTTGTGTTATATATTCTCACCTATTTCATGATTCTTGATGTTAATTTTATATACACGCTGATCTAATCTCTCGGTGTTCTCTATGACAATTTTTTACTTTTTTTCAACACTGATTGGGAAAAGTTATGGTGATCGAAACAGCTTGTTAATCAACAAGCAATTTCACTGGGAAAAGAATTCAATAAAACAGAGCGAGGCTATTGCCGAAGTAACGAAACTCGAATAATCGAGTGACTAATTCACTCGAAAATGTCACGCAAATCGATGTAACGCAAAGAAATGGATAGTTTTTTTAATGGAGAATAGTAGAATATTCGAGTTTTATTTGATATCGTAAGTAGAAAATATCGAAATATTTACGTGTGGTTTTGTTGAAAATCTTAACCGCACCGGGTGTTTAAAAAAAGATTGGTTGATTTATATATTTTTTAACCTTTTTGGTTAAAGACGTTTTTAGATTATTTGCCATTTTTTGAACAGTTATGTGAAGATTTTTTGACGCCTTTTTAATATTTTGCCCTTTTGAACTGAAAATGATTTAGTATTTTGACATTAATTTATGCCGATACGTCCTGAAAAATGTTGGAATGGATTTTGTTTGATTTCTGAAGCTCGCTTGAGCAGAAATTAATTTTTGTGAATTATAAACCTACATCAATTTATTTTAATAAGCTGATTTCTTAGAAATCCACTGATATAGTAATTAAACTATTTGAAATAATAATAAACAAGTCAATTCATGTAAATATTTTTATTTTTCCAACATTTTACATTCTTCTACAGGTTCAGTCATTAAATTGTGATTACACTTGAGTTTAGTCGGTTAATCTTAGATTTAGCATGAATACTACTCTTACCATATACATATCACATATAATAAGGGAAAGTTGTAAAACTTAACTTTACTGTTATAAGGACTATTACGGAGTTATTCCCCTTTGACTCAAATACTCAGTTTTCTCTTTACTGCAATCGAAATCTTGTAAACATCTATTTTGGTAAACGTAGGCTTATCTAATTTCCAGCAACAAGATTTTTGTTTATTTTTTTTGTTCTTGATGTGCTAAGCTTTCGAAAATAACTTTGGAAAAACGTAACACAGGGAGAAATTATGTTCGATGATATTCTTTAAAATTTGGGTTGTGGTTTTCTTCAGGGTTGTTTTCAAAGATTTATACTCTTATTTTTTGTTCTTAATTGAAAAAAATAATCAGAATAGGAAAATGTACACGAAAAGAAACCATGCACGAAAACAAAACAAGTTGTGAAGGAAGAATAATTTTTCCTTTTTCCAATTAAGAATTTTGAGGAAAAAATAATAGTAGGTTTTAACACAGTCTGCAAAGTAAAATAGTATTTTCTCTCGCCAGTAATTATCTCTGCCCCGTCGCAACTTTAGCCTCGAGCGTACTTTGTTTTTGAAAAACACTAGGAGACAAAACGCTATTGTCTGTTGCGTTACTTGGACTCTAGGATATTTTCCAATACATTGTAAATGCAGATACGGAATATATTTACATTTAAACTATTCCAGAGACTAACCGTATCGTAGCCGGTGCGGTAAAAATACGGATATATTTTTATGGGAATCCATTTAACCTAGGATTGTGACATTGTAAATAGGTAGTAAGAAAAAGCACATATATAAGGAAATTTTAAAACTTTGAGGAGATATGAAATCGCCATCACATTTTGAGTCTTTATATCTTTGCAAATGCACGCAATACGCATGCAGTATATCTCAATATTTAACATTTGTAGTAGAAAAATTAAGTTCTAAATAAACACTTTACATTTCCATACATAGATATCATGGTTTTTGAGATATGCACGATAATAGGTGTGTTTTTCCTTCACCTTCATGTACATTGGCTATTTTTAAATATGTATTGCGCTAGAAAGTTCATATTTGTGATAACTTAATAAAAATATAGTAATTTCACATGAAACAAAATACGGCAGCCACTACGCCTGAGTCAGAAAGACTACAGTATAATAGTAAACTTGCGTAAAACTTGCGTAAAATTTAACAATTAAAAACTGGAATAACTAATATATTTTCTTTAAATAGTCCTCAAAAAAATCACCATATTCTTTTCTCCTACTCTTAAAAAATGTATTGATTTTTATGTCAGATATTATACAAAATTTGTATAATATCTGACATAAAAAATTGAAAATGTTTACAGATGATGAAATTTAGCTTCATTATTACGGGTCTGAATCCAAGAGGGTCCATGCATTGACATAAAAGGGATACCACAGGCACAAAGGATTTCACGAATTCTCGGACGGAAAAATCATGGCTTTCTACACACAAGTGTCCTGCTTATTGCCTTCAAAGATGAGAGTGTTTCTATAACACTCGTCTACTTGAATAACAAATTGAAGCATTAAAGTAGAAAGGGTGAGAGAAAGTAACGAAATTTATGCTTTTCTTACATGACAATTCTGTTAACAAGAGCAATGTTGCGATGGCTGTTCTTTATAAGTGCGGTTTTCAAATATTGCAAGACTCACTTTAAATCCTTGACTTTGTTCGGATTATTTGTTTCGGAAAGATGAAAAAAGGTATTCGTGGCGTAAAATTCAGCAATGATGAAGAGATCAAGTCCGCAATTTCAATTTATTTTCAAGATAAAGAGAAAACATTTTTTGAGTGTGTAAATAAATTACATGATATATTTTAGAAATGTATTAGGGATAATGGAGTATATATAGGAAAGCAAAAATAGTACTACTTTTTTAAATTACCACACGTTCGCTAGTTTTCGCAGAGAATGTTAAATTGTCGAAGTAGTAGATTGCTACAATTGAATTGTTAACGAGCTTGTGTGGGAATATGCAGTGTGTTTTCTTTCGTGAACCAGTGTGTTTAATTCAAAATATAAGAGACGGTTTTTGTAATTAAGTGAGTTCTTGTTTAGTTCTACTCTGTAAAAGAGGTGATGCACAGAATTTTTTTAATCTTTTCGATGTTATCATATCTCATAATAATATTCCATGCCATATACCGTTATTCAAACTACATACAAATATAAAGAAAGCCAAGTTTGAATGTTTCAAAATAGTTGCTTGTCCAAAATAAACAAAGTCGAACATGTTTGTCCATGATTGGAAATTAAATTTTCTTTTAATTTTAATGTATAGTCTAAAATTATAATCATGTTCTTAACGTTATTATATTGAATAAGCTATACGTTATTAATATAATACTAAATATTGGAATTTTTCTAAGGGAAAGAAAATTGTATGTTGGAACATTTATTACGGTGACACCATGCTGACAGGATATCGAAATATTTTAGGAGTACTATGGTGTGCCAAATTCTGATTGAAATTCGCGAGAAAACCAATTAACTGTAACGTAATTCTTTCTACCTGCCAAATCAAATTGAATTCACCTCAGTAAGTTACCATATATAATATAATTTCAATTTGTGTATTACAATATCAGGACTTAAATAGTCAAAAGTCCTTGCTGAAGTCATTGTCGACATGTTTGAGTTTATCTAGAGCATTTGCACCATCCACGAATATATAATACATTCAACCATATTTATCAAAGTAGACTTTTGATAGGAACTCACGCTAGTTAGAGAAGAAAAGTTTTAGGACGATATTAAATAATGTTATAAATAATATTCACGAAAAATACACCAAAAAGTGAAGAGAATTGTAGATCTATACTTTTGCCCCATTTTAGATGATCGGCCGTAACCAATGTTATATTAAATATATAATTAAGGGAAGTCGCAAGTGTGAGGGTGTAGTTTTTAACAAATGCCATAGTTATTCTGTTAAAACATGGGTGTTCTTTACTTACTGATATTTGTGGAAGTTGTTATTATTTTATATTGTATTTATTAAACTTTCGAAAAATATGTTACGAAACCCGATTTTTCTAGATGTATTATTTTATTACATGAACTTTTTACTCGTAGCTACATTTTTTGCCGTGTTCTTTGCATTGTTTTAACATTGCGAGGCGGAGGCGGAGGCGGAGGCGGAGGCGGAGGCGGAGGCGGAGGCGGAGGCGGAGGCGGAGGCGGAGGCGGAGGCGGAGGCGGAGGCGGAGGCGGAGGCGGAGGCGGAGGCGGAGGCGGAGGCGGAGGCGGAGGCGGAGGCGGAGGCGGAGGCGGAGGCGGAGGCGGAGGCGGAGGCGGAGGCGGAGGCGGAGGCGGAGGCGGAGGCGGAGGCGGAGGCGGAGGCGGAGGCGGAGGCGGAGGCGGAGGCGGAGGCGGAGGCGGAGGCGGAGGCGGAGGCGGAGGCGGAGGCGGAGGCGGAGGCGGAGGCGGAGGCGGAGGCGGAGGCGGAGGCGGAGGCGGAGGCGGAGGCGGAGGCGGAGGCGGAGGCGGAGGCGGAGGCGGAGGCGGAGGCGGAGGCGGAGGCGGAGGCGGAGGCGGAGGCGGAGGCGGAGGCGGAGGCGGAGGCGGAGGCGGAGGCGGAGGCGGAGGCGGAGGCGGAGGCGGAGGCGGAGGCGGAGGCGGAGGCGGAGGCGGAGGCGGAGGCGGAGGCGGAGGCGGAGGCGGAGGCGGAGGCGGAGGCGGAGGCGGAGGCGGAGGCGGAGGCGGAGGCGGAGGCGGAGGCGGAGGCGGAGGCGGAGGCGGAGGCGGAGGCGGAGGCGGAGGCGGACGCCAAGGCGAATGCAAAAGTAAAATAATTTTCTTTTTTAAATTTTATGTTTATTATGAGACATTTATATAAGTCTTAATACCTTTGCTTTCATTAATAAGGTATTTATAATTTCAATTTAAATAATTTAATTTTTAGTTACAAAAAATTATTCAGGTAAAGGGATGGTGATCATTTTATTATTATATTTTTTGAAGAATTTCACAAGAATAATATTTATATTTCAGTAATAAGATTTCGTTGGGTACCCAACCCGAGGACCATAAAATTATTTTCCATTTCGAACCCCTCAAAAATGTTGAAATTTAGACGTTTTATTTAGGCTAATTTTCAACTTGATATGTAAAATGACCTTCGAGAAAAACGTTGGCACCAGAAAGACAGATGGATGCCGAGGTGATTCCATAAGTGTACTGTTTTTTTTTAGTTCATTAAAGAACTCGAGAATAATTCATTTCCAATAATTACATTACCTTCATATTTTACATCGATATTTACTTTAATCTCTCTCTTGCTTTCATTCTCGCATTCACAAAAAGTGGTATAAAACTATTTTATTAGTTACGGTTATGGTTGTGATACACCACATCGATTATTAATACATAATTGTGTAATAAAATTAGTTTGAAAATAAAAATCGTATCATTATTATCCCACTTAAAAGACTTCTATTTTTGAATAGTGTTATTTCCTAAATGTTAACCACGGGTAGCTGAATACAATGGCAGACAATTAAAATAAGTTGTCTTAAAAATTATTTTAGTTTATATTTCATTCCATTTAACAAATTCATCTAAAAGTACACGCATACTAAAAAGGAAAATGAAATAAAATCATAAATGACATAAATCAAGATCGCACCCCAAACCCTTACGGCAATTTCAAGCGTTTGGAGGTAAAGTGGAAATCTAAAATTGAAGAGGGTGCGGCTAACGATAAGATAAATCAATCCAATTTGACTGCTAAACGATTCGTGAAAGGTTTTATAGATACTCATACTCTACGTGACGTAGATTACTTCAGTGAGTTTTCAAATTAAACGTCAAGGTTTTTTAAATGAAGCGAGTTGTTTCAAGATGTAGAATTTGACATTCGTGATACCGTTGTATAATATTAAACACATAACTTTAATGTTACCAAGGCGAATCTAAATCCGAATCTAAACTAATTCTTATTCAGGTTGAAAAGTTTAATGAACGATAATTATTATTAAGTTTAAATGTTACAGGCGACCTGATGCATTACCCTCAATCGAACGCCATTACATTGTTATTTAACGAATAACAAAGACATCAAAGTATTCGATTGAACTTAGAGCATATGAGTGTCGACGAAGGTAAAATTATCCCATGGAATAAATTATGTAATTATCCCCGCCCACGTACGATTTATTGAAAGTAACAGAAGACATCTCATTTAGATTGAGTTATATTCACTTTCGTACATAATAGTGTCCAGATACCGAACCAAAAATTCACTTTGATAATTCATAAATATATATCGTAAGTGTGTGCGTAAGTGCGTGCAGAGTGGGCGCGAGTGAGCAAGCGCGTCTACGTGTGCGTGCATGTGCGCATGAGTGTACTCGTGAGCAAACCCGTGCGTCTGTGGGAGCGCGTGCGCGTGCGCAAACGTGTGAGCGTGCGAGTGCGCGTGCGTCATTGGAAGTGCGAGCGTGACCACTTGTGTTTGTGTGTGTGTATGTGTGTATGCGCATGTTTGTGTATGTGATAAAATTAGAAAGGCCTCGGGCGATGGGTGAAAATAAAACGTTAAAGAAAAAATTTCCTCTATCAATACAAATGTACAAGGGGTACTTTTATTTTAGATCCAGAAATTATTTTTCCATTACTTACTGGAAGAATAAAAAAACTTTATTTACATGACCATGATAGTTACGGTATTTCCATAAAAAGTCATCAAGTCAAGTTCAGTTTTGGAAATATTTCTTGAAGATATGGTAAATTTCATTGATAGAGAATTAATCAATTTAATAATGAATATTTGTTTTTCCTCGCCTCCCACTGAAAGGTACATCATCTAAACTAGTTACATAGATAACTTAATACAATAAAATTAACCCCTTATCAATTTTGTACTAAAATTGTGTACTGTGGTATTTACATAAATAAATTAAATTTGATTTGAGAACTAATTCGATGTTTCTACGAGAATTCAGTCAAATGGCGTTTTTTCGTAAAAATATATTTTTTCGTAATTTCTGTCGTAAATCAATATGCTAATTCAATAGCGGATTTTTGACAAACTAAATGAAAAATATTTATCCCTCGCACATTGTTTTGCCATTATTAATTTTTTCTCAACATTTTAAACAATATAGGCCAACAAAAACTACGAAATTTACCTTTGTGATTAGCGCTTGCTAACGAGATTCTTCATTTATTCAAAATTGAATCAAAACACTTGATGATCTAGATCTTTATGTTTTTACGCCGGACGTAGCAGGTTAACAAGTTTCAATGAACATTTTTGATTTTAGGAAAATATCTCTACGAAGAATAGAAATATATTGTGACTTTTTAAGAAAAATAAATGTTCTACGGAAAAAATGAACATATGTTACCAGCAAAAATATAGATCGAAAGAAGTGTTGTGTCAATAGAAAAGGCCGCGTTACAGTTGAACGGAAATTTATTGACGTATTTCATATCACCAATTGTAACGGGCTGATAAAGTATTAGGGTATATCGACTATAAAAAAAAGTAGTTTACACTCATGTATAAAATAGTAAGATTTAATTATTTTTTATATATACGCCCCTATATTTACCTTGCTTCACCGATAATGCAAAATTAGTTAAAATTGGTGGTGCAATATTATGTTTTCCAGTCACGTTCCTTTTATTTGCATGGATCTTTGCAAACTTGAAAGAAAATTTTTATTTATGTATAAAATTCCCTTTATTTTATTCGTAATCCCACTAATGCTATATTCAGAGATACGATAACAGTTAAACAAATGTTATGTGGAACCAAGTACGGAGACTGTCTGGAAAATTGTCTGTGATGTTCGATGTCTAAATTAAGTTTCAAAGTTTTACAGCGAAACAATGGAAGAGTTCCCACAGAATGATCAAATGTTCAAAAATAAAGGGAGTGAGGTGGAATTTAGAATATAATTCAAAATTCCCTGGTACATGAAGTTTTGAATCCAGAATTAAAATGAAACGAACCGAATGCGTAGAACAAATAAAGTGCACCGATAAATTGCGTATGTCTATAGAGTGTGTCGTGTTAATTATTCACATAAATTTTGAAAGCGTTCTGATTTGTTTAAACACAAATTTTCATTACCGTAAAATAGTGATCATTTATTGAGTTCTCTGTCTTAAACTACAGTTTCATTTTTTTTACTTTTCCAAACTTTTCTTTTCTTTCTTTCTCAGATTTTGAAGGTTTTTTTAAATCTAATAAAGATGACGCCCGTCCTCTTTTTTAACCACTTTACAATGGTGTTCAAGCTTTTACGAATATTCCTTCGTTGTATAAACCGCTAAGGAATACACCTTGCTTCGGACTTGTCCTTTTTTTGTCCGGAAGATACACAAACACACACACACATACAGACTCACACGCGCACGTCTGGCGAGAGAGCGTGTGTGCGAGCGTGTGTGCGTGCGTGCGGGCGTGCTTGCGTACGTGCATGCGTGCATGTGTGTGCGTGTGCACATATGTATAACCGTTGTTTCATTTAAGAACCTTTTTGTTAGTTTTTAATAAGTAAATTAAATTTGTACATGTTTACCACAATATATTTCAGTGTTTACCTGGTTTATTAGAAGAGGGTACTCTTGTAGCAATAAGTTCATCGTATATATATGGAACGCAATAAATAAATACATACTGTATTATTAATAAATCCCACATCAAAAAAGTTCTATTGCACTATTTATATATTCAGCTTCGCTTACACTCGTATACTCGTATACTACTTATATACTACGTATACTTGTATACACTCGTATACTACTTATATTTTAACTTCAGACGTATACTCGATATACAAGAATGTATTTGTATGGTATACATCCTAAGAATTTAATAAGCATGGAAATACATCAATGAGGTAATTCGCAAATGCCAAATTGACTATATACCTTGAATGAGAACAAGTTTAAATTTTTGCGATTGAACGAAATGTAAGATTGAATCAATAAGTTTAAAAGTACGTACAGGAAATTTAATATTTTCAAGCAGGTGGTTCGGTTTAAAGATATTTAGCATTAAATTGAAAGAATTACTGAAGTGATATATGAAAGACCGTTTGGAGTGCAATTGCCTTTTTGTGATCATTCATTTGTCACTTAGTAGTTAAGCCTCATTTACATTTTTATCATCAACCTCATACCTTAATTTAAATATTCACTTTACTTCACGTAATGAGAAGCGACGGTAAGACTTTATGTTGTAATTATTTTTTTATCATTTTAATATATCCTTTTTTAGTATCTGAATAGTGTATTCGGCATTAATTTTAGAGGAATATATTATTCGGAATACAAACTTAACTTAAATAACTTTTGGACCAACTTTTACTTCACCATTAGCGCATCGTAGCATTAATATAGTTTAGAAAATATAGCAATGTATAAAATAATAGTCATTTCAATGCAAAAAAGCAATTTTTGTTATTTTTGTTTTTCAACCTTGTTTATTGAACACATTTAGCAGTTTGATGTTTTTTTAAATATGTTTCACGTTATTTTTTTGACAGGCACCTTTTCGTGTGAATATTTAATTAAAATATTTTACACAGTTTATAGTTTAAAACGTAAATATAAAAAACGAAGTAGAAGTGCTACAGTAGTTCCTTTGAAGCTTTAAAGATAATTATTTTTCTCCCACGATCATCAAATGTAATGCCAAAAATTACACCCACTTTAAACACATAAAAACATTATTGCTCAAACTAGAAGTGCAGATACAGCTTTTTTGTTTATTATATAAATAACTGAAATGAAAAGTGAAATTTAGTAAAGAAAAGTTAAAACCAGCAGGGAGCAGAGAGAATGAGGCCAGGAGTCATGAACCGGTGATTGAAACGAGAATTGTCACCGGTAAAAAGGGAGTTTTTGCAGAAACTTTTCATAAAAATTTAACTATATGATAAAATATTGCGAAAATCAATATTCTATTCTGGTAGCTAACCGACCGATACCAAAAATAATCGCCAAAATGAGTCAAGATTTACAATCTGCAGCGTGTCGTAATTTGCAAACGTACAAACCTATGGACGGAGTCTGATTACCGTGATCATGAAAACTTTAGGTCAATGCGTTAGTTCATAATAAAGCACGCATCCGCGGGCTGTGGGCAATACAAGATATAATACTAAAAGCACAGTTTTCCCCATAACCAGTCCATTTTATAGAGTTTTAGAATTTTTTTAAATACTATGTTATTATTTTATCCAAATATTTCATATTTTTTTATCAAAAAACTTGTATGAATAATTAAAATAAATATACATTAATTTTTTAGAAAAATTGTAAAATCTAATAAAACGTCAGTTTAATAAGTTGTCCACTTAGTAATAGAAATAATAAAGCAAACGTTAAGCTCACATACTTAAGTTATTATATTTGCGCACTTAAAAATAATTTCTAAATGTCATAAAATTTTTTGGCGGCTAAAATGAAATGATGAAAATTATGAACATTTTGTATGCGACGAGGATTTCTCATCATTTACTCTCGTGCATTTAGTTCGTATTAAACACCGTTGCCCCGCAATATTCAGTTCAGATTCGTTTTTATTGTTCATGCCCTGTTGTATTAAAGCCTGTTTATAAATAGCTGCAGAAAACCAGCGGTAAGGTTGCTTTTTAATACATTTAGGTTGGTAGTATTTAAGACACCTAACATTACATTAAATTATTTATTGAAACTTAGCTTTATGAAGTAAAGAAGCACGTAGGAAAACCAATTATTATTAACTTTTGGTCTCCACGAAAATGTTTATTTGAAATTAAAGCAATTATGTTTTATTTCAAAGAAAATAAATACATTAATGATTTATGATATATTAATGATAGGGTATAATAAAATTAATTTATAAAGTACAGTGTCGGTCATAAACTCATATTTATATTGAAGCAAAAAAAAATATTCCCAAAAATTTACAAAATTGTAAAGGTTTAACATTTAACATTCAAACAAGGATTGAAATACCGAATTTTAAGGTAATTTTTAGTAATGCTTATTAAATCTAGTGGGAGCGAATGAGACAGAAATATATCTCTATTATATTCTTTACAATACATTTAAATGCTCATCAATTGTTTATGTTCGAATACATTTTCATAATTATCTTCAAAACTGGTTTTAACCATCAAACTCTTAGATTTTCTTTGATCTAAAATAACTCAATAAAAGACATAAATATTAATTTTGTGTTACATGTTCATGAGTTCATCAGTTTTCAATTTATTTCTCCCACAAAAATATTCATAAATATATTTTTGAGTGTTAACTATTTACCTATACAGCAAAATATATTTTAATCCCTATGCCCAAATTCAGAACCAAATTTCAAATTTTTATATCAAACGGTTCCTGTGAAAACCGATTGTGACACACGAACAAATAGACAAACACGTGAAAGATCCTTTAAAGGTTCCATTTGTTTATAAAGAATCCTAGAAATAAAAAATGTATATAGAAAGTGCATTAAGCTTTAATATGAATTGTAGATATTTTACTGATTGCATAATATTGACAAAATCAAAAAACCTCGCGAAAAGATCCCATTTAATGGTTTTTTAAGTACTTATTAGTCAAAAGTACTAACGTATAATTTTAACTCTTGACATACACACGTAAAGTAAATTGAATTTCATGGTTCGAAATAAAGTTTTCAACTTATAAAAGATAAATGACTTCATTCTAGAGCGAAGATAACTTTTTTCAAAATTGGTCTTTTCCCTTATTTCAGATCTTGTTATGTTTTTTGTTTGTTTTAAAATTTATACCTAATAAACTGTACTTTCTTACCGTTAAAGAGATCTTGTTTGAATAAATTAAATAGCGTTTATTTTTTTACGAAGATATAGTAGTGTTTAAGTTTTTTTTTAATAATATAATGATTTCAAGCGAAAAGGCAGAAATGAAAACTTCGAAAGCCTATATTTCTTACAATTTCGGCCTACTTGTTTACATAGTAGTAATTCATAATTTCCGTGAGACTTGACGAAATTTTTTTTCACGTTTATAACTTTACGAATTACTCGAATTTTTTCTGTAAAATGAAGTTAAATGCAAGTAGCACTTAAAGTTTCAAAAGTACCTAAACATAATTACTTTGCATGTTTTATGAAAAAAAAACCTGAGATATTTACGATGTTACGTATTTTAATCTTATATTCAGATATAAATAGTTTTTTTATATCATTTCATCTTAATGGTCTGAAAATGGAAAGTATCTAGACGGAGCTCAGTGTTCAGATGTTAATTTTTACAATGGTCGGCACCATAGTGGGTAATGGTAGGCAACATAGCTTTTCTAAATTATTTAAACTTGAAACATTAATTTATGTTGATCATCAATCTTCATAATCTGTATACGTACAATTCTATTATTTACCAAATTAAAAATTTGTGACTTGCAAGCGAAAGCAAAATCGATAACAGCACACAAGAAGTGTGTGCAACGAACCTTAAGTCTATGATTTATCGAAAATAATTGGAAAAATTTCCTAAGTGAATTGCGATATTGAGATCAATTTAAATTTGGCCAGGTTTTAACTTTGTAATTGGTTGCAAGATATCGATTACGTTCCATCTAAATGGATACTGTGACCTAAATTTCGTTTCATAGACTTTGGTGTAAGATTATACTTAAAACTTATACTTAAAACTTCGCAGTGAAGTAATTGCTGTCTCTGTGTTTATTAACACTTCACAGTTGAGTGAGTGTGAATGCACGGGTTTAAATGTAGCTTGTGCTTATTTATCGCGGTTAATTCCCATACGACCTCCAATATAAAGGTTTAATTTAAAATTGCAAAACATATTTAATAGTGTACAAATTATACTTCTCATAAATATGTGACATAGTCAGATCGTGTATTTTATTGCAGTTTCTATAACGGTAGTCCATTTTCGGAAAAAAAATATTTTTCTGCTTTTATACTAATAAATTTACTTGATCGAAAAAAGTTGTTTTTAAAAATTAACAAATTTTTAGATAAAATAATGAAAATTAAAGATGAAAATTTTTATAAATTTATCCTAGCCTACCATTTTTAATGCTTAAATATTTATATTAAAAATTTATAAGCACGGAAAAAGAAAATAAAATTGCAATATTTACACTCCCTCGTTTAATAAAACCTGTTCTAAGTTTGTCATAAAAACTAAATATATTAAAAAACATTTTACAGGAATTTCTTTTCAGGTTCTAGAAAAATCATTAACAAAAACACGGGACGCCCATGCATTTAATGCGCTCAATATATTTGTAGTTAGTATCACCAGTAACAGCCGGAATGAGTATGGGGATTACACCCATGGTAATAAATATATTTGTATGACTATTACGTTTATTTTAAGATACTTTCCTGAAACTAATAGCTAGGGAATTTAAAATAAAACCTTGCGTGCATCTTACCATAAAATTGACTACAATTTTCTGGACGGAATTTTAAAAACGAAACGCAAAATTTACGCCTTTTCATATAAAACAAAAACTCTTTGGTATAAACATTTCTGATTAAAATATTTAAAGTTGTATTTTATTACAAATTTTTTTATTTTAAATTTTCAGTAACTAAATATTCTCGGTGGTTGGCGCTGTTTTAAGTCACGAGTTCATAAAGTAATTGGAAAAATCAGTGATTTTTGGAACCAATAAAAAAATATGTGAAATTTTGTAATAATAATATTTAGAAATACGTTTTAAAGATAAGTTATTAATATAATATATTTATTTTTTGGTGTAACTTGACATATTATAAGAAGATATTATTTATTATCGATAGAGAAAAGGTAAACAAATTTCCTGACACCTGTAAAAATTAAGTCAATGGTCGATCGATTTTCAATAATTCTTTTACTACATTGTTTTCGCACTGCTTTCATTACGTTAATGTGTCAGTGCTCTTAACATATTTATTTTTTATTAACTTGATATTTTCGAAGTATCTTTTATTAACCCTTCCATTTTAGTATAATAGTCCATTTCGCAAAATGGAAATCCATGTTTTAGTTCCACCGAATTAATTTGTAATAAAGTTCTGATGAAAAATTTTAAAATATTTAAAAAAAATGAAGTTACTTGTTATTTGCATTTGTTTTAGTTCCTAAGATATTCAGTTTGGAAATATTTTTAGTTATAAAAGCATTGTATTAGATATGAGGATATATTTTATTTGTATTATATTGTTATACATTATTCTAACAAATTAATTTTTTTCGTCAAAGAATAGTCAGTTATTAAATAAAACTCAATGAGAGAGTGACTTCAGTACATTTTTAGTACTTTTTGAGGGAATCATCAAGTTCATAAAAAATTAGGTGAGGGAACTTAGTGAGATATATAAATATAGAAGTGACTTGTTGGTAATAAAGCATTTTTATTTGGCATTGAAAACTGAAATATTACAACAAAGGAATTATTACGTTAAAGTCCACATAATAAATATCATTTAATTGTTTGCAAAACAAGAGAGAAATATAATTCATTTCTCTTGAACGGAGAACTACGTTTTCGTTGTTCTTTTGCTACACGAGTTTTAATTTAATGATGACTTAATTAATGCTAAACTGTTTCCTTAACATTAATTAGTTTGAATTTTCTGCCACCATAGATTTAGTTATTCGGTGCGACCGACGGAAGCTCACGATAAATTTAGCAATTTTTTACCAATTAAGAGGTTATTATTAAGGAAACATAACGAAAAAATATTTTAAATGGAGCACTAAGATAAATGTCGTTGTGTAAAACAGGGACTTGCCCATATAAGCATAAACTATTGAAATTACTTAAAACCAAAACACATTCCAGGAAAAAGCACTATCTTGAATATTTACTACTACAAAAATTGAGCGAGCAAAGCAGTGTTGTGAGCCGAGGCATGTGAAATTTTTCTATACGAAAATGAAATTTTTACAATTTTTGTGCTATAAATGTAATTTTCTTCCAATCATAGTTTATATTTACGACAATTTTGGTTTGCAGCAGGTTTATGTTATTAAAAACATCATAGAATATACAGTGAGATAGTTCCCCATACAATTTCTTATAAATACATCGCATTAATTTCACGAGATTCATTCGACGGCACAGTGGGGTGTCACGATATACATCGATTTGGAATGAGGGTACGGTGAGAAATTTCTAGCTCCGAGTTTTTCTATATTTATTTGGGCAAATATATCTGAAATAATATTATGGGACAGAAATTTTTGCTATGCCATGGTTTGAAAATTAAGGTTAATCTCTTTGAAGTTTGCAAAAATTGAAATTTACATACAGACGATAAAGGAAATAGAGAAGAGAATAAAGAAATAGCAACGGAAATTATAACCATAGTCTTTTAGTCAAGTAGCTTAAAAAGGTTTTTTTGACTTTTTGTGCATTAAACAATACGTACTTTTTTGCGGACTAATATATAACAAAGTAATGTCTTAAATACAGAAGACGAATATAAGATAACGTGAATTTTGCAAAGCAAAAATCGAATCTATAGAAGGATAATCGTAACGTGGTAGTGCCAAAATAATAAATATTGCCAATAGGAACACGAACGAGACCACAACAAACCACTCAACATTGTAATCCATTTGCTTTACTTCATTCAACTGTGATATCTACATTATGCTGCAGACCTCGACAGTCGGTAAGACCAAGCACTTCGTTATATCGCTTAAGGTCATCGGCGCTCATAAGGTAATAAGTTAAGTTTAACCATGTGGCTTAGCTCATTTACCAAGATAGTTAAGAAAATCTGCCCTAGATTTAAATCCTGGCTTATTCTCGATTTTCTAAAACAATATTTTATTTTATAGTAATAAAATCATTCAAATTGGTGCATGTTCATTACGTAGAAAAGAAAAAAAGTTAATAATATCGACGAGAAATCTTTCTTTCCAGAACCGCTTAGAATAATACCATTATTTACGCAATCAAAATGTTTCTGGTTATCGAAATATGCTACAAATTTACAATGCGGCCACTTTCTTTTAGTTCACGTGCCAGATAATTCACTAAGCAGGCAAAGTTAGTAGTTAGAAAGCTTTCGACGTGGAAGCCGTTTTGCTTTTCGGTTATCTGACCCTCGTATTGGCAATTTTTCGATGCAGCATAAAATCGAAGAGTTTATTAACATTTGAAACAATAAAATGAAGCCTGTAGTTTTACATCTTCTTTATACTATTTATTTTATATTACATTTTATATTTTTAATTTATATTACTTTTTGGTACCGGAGTGGCCCGTGCCATTGGGTCATATTTGGTCGGGCCACATCCTAAAATATCGTAGCCGTCACGATCAGTTGACCATTTTAGTTTCTCGAAAGCTAAAATTAAGTCAGTCATACTCAACCGCGGAAAGCTTATTAAGGTTGTATCATTGTCGTACTGAGATGCCGCGGATGCATCTAGTTTAGGTACATCGGGCAGATAAATGGACTCAAAATAAATGCCAAAACTTACGCGGCAACCACGCCCTTGTGTGTAGTGCTAGGATGTCAGAATTTTGACAAATCGGCAAGACCACTGTGCTCAATATTTACATATTGATTTATGAGTATTTACGATCATAAAAATTGTCTTGATATCAAACAAGTCATTTTAATATATTTCGGATAAACGTGAACATAAAATATCGGATTTATTCATCGAATTGAAGTTTGAAGAAATAGGAAAAGAATTTGAAGAATAGAAACAGCATTGTCATCAGATTGTAGTATTATAGAAATGTCAAAAGTAATACTTAGGTTTGCGTGATAAGTATCCTCCCTACAAGTAGTCGCAGACAACGAGTCACAATTGCCCCATCCTCTCACGACAATACCTCGTCTGGTACCCGTCCCCATTTATTTGTTACATTATCATGTCGAATAACATCACAAGACAATGACCTATAATCTATAACGTGCGATGTTAATATTGTACCACTATACATATAGAAGTCACCTACCATCAATATATTCATTCTGTTCACGCTTTCATTCACTGATGTAATACTGTTAAGCAACAGACTATAACAATGAGCGCTTGAACGCGGAGGAGCACCTACAACACTATAAACATTGCTCCTGTAGGTTTTCACAGTGGTTCATCCCCAAGTGATCTACCCGTTTCAGATGTAGTGATGAGAGGGCGGCGAGCAGTTTCTCTCCGTTGCGAGAGACGCTGTAACGACACAGCATCGTGAACAATTCTGGACAACTTTGTATCGTTGACCGAAGGATCGAGTCAAGTCTCCGTCAATTAAGTGTATTATGTTATATCCTCAAAGGTCTTTAATAATCAATAATATGCACGACCTTTATTACCTCGTTTCCACACACACTTTTCCTTCAAAGACAAAAAATGCAGCTCAAGAAGCAAAATACTTCACCGTTGAATACTTAACCATCAAGTAACCGGTGGTCCTATGAAGTGCATGGTTGACTTAATATATATACAGTGAAAAGCCGTGACTTACTTAGAATATAAAATGACAACAGAACTCGTATTCGATTCGACTGTGCAACCAAAACTACACATAAAATGAGTATGGATGTCGATTTTCTGATGACGATTCTGACATTTGTCGAATTGTGCAAAAATCACTCCTTACATATAAAAGTGAAAAGTAATCGTATAATATTTCAAGTGTAAGTACTGTTCGTTATTCCGTATTTTCTAATAGTACTTTTAATAAGTTTACGGAATCGGCGAAAGCGGCAGCCATTGTTATCTTTGTTTTTGTATGTAGTGATACAAAATTTAGTGCTGGCTTGTTTATGGATATAATTTGTGCTTCTATGACATTTACATAAACACTTATGTGTGTATATATGTATAAGTATATATATATATATATATATATATATATATATATATATATATATATATATATATTTCTATCACCTTATCTTGTGGCTTATACATGTCTATAAATTACTTAAGGAACTAGTTGTTGTTATCTTAAAAACGGATTATCCATTTCCGTATTTTTTTATATTTTTACATTCATCGAGAGATTCACATCACGAACCATTGGAAAGAAAATTTAAAGTACGTTGCATTTCAATTAAACTATTAGTAATATTATTTTTCACCACATAAATTTATTGCCTAGAATATTTTAACAAGTAACTTGATTATTTTTCGTTTCATTTATTTATTAATATAAGTTGACCATTTTTCATTGATGTATTATGAAATACGTTAATGTTTGACATAAGTAGTGGAAAAATTAGGAAAGGAAAGATCTACCTATTGCATAATATTGGAGGTTCACATCTTGTGAAGGAGAGACCGTGTCAGAAAATATCAGTAGACATGTCCATTGCCTTTTAAAAGACTTCTTCAATCACTTCCCACTCGATGCGGTCCTACAAACGTGTTAACTTACATAGTTGAATCTCTTGGATGCGGAGAATAATTCATAATAATATTAAGATTATTTTAATATTGGTAATGCAATTTAGTCAAATTCCGTCAAACAAATTTGTTCTGTTTTTCCTGGACAACATCCCTCGAAATGATTGTTTTTGATACATGCACATGCTAAAATACTTATTAAAAAAAACTTATTGCAACACTTATTGAAAAAAACTTAAATATTCGATTCACCTTAAATGTAATACAATTAAATGTTTGTGGAAAAGCCTAGAAATTTAAAATTTTTTAAAACATTATAAATCAGTTTCGCATTTTTATTTTTATATAATACTTAATTTACGTTGGGACTAAAACCGCATATTTTATCAAAATAAAAGACAAGCTGCATAGCTCCCCTGAAATATGTTTATAAATCGAAAGCATAAAATGTTCAAATTCAGGATGTAGATTTTACTCTCTTCAAAATTTCGATCGTATTAGATAGAAAAAAATGGCCAGACTTGCTTTTTTTAATAAATAATATTTTTTCGGATTAACTAGTTTATGCGATTTATTCGAGTATGCTTTAATGACATTATATTATATTAACTATTTTATGCGATTTATTAGAGTGTAAAAGTTATATATTACTTAGAGCAAAATATTACAAGGGTACAGGTAATTTTTCAGTGATTTGAATATTAAAAAGTATTGCATTATGCTCACATAATTTGTTATAAATAATTTCATTCAAATTCCTACCGCCGTCATCATTCAAAGTCCTACCGCCGTCTATAAGCTATCCAATAGCGCTAGGATGGATGAAGCGCCACACGCCGCTATATCAATACAATGACAGGAGACAATGAAATATGGGCATAAATATTTAGTTGCACAACAGTCTCTCTGAGTACAATATACCTAATGCGATGAGTCCAACAATATTTTGCTGAACGAGACACGGCTGATTGCTACAGCCCGTCTGTCGATTACGCATACTTCTTCGATCAGAATTATTTTCGTGAACGATCCAACTGAGATCACTGTTCCTGATGTCAATCTATGATAACAGAATATAGGAGGTAACACATCCTGCAGATGTGGCGTCACATCGTACGTGATGCATTGTGAGTTTCGATGCTATTCGTATTGTTCAATCCTCTTCGCTCTTAGATATAAGGTTTATACGAATATAATGACAACAATAGCATAAAGTATGCGCAGGGACTAAAATTATTTTTACAAACATTGAAACATAAGCAAATATCCTCCTAATTTGATATGAATAATTGAATTAATATTGACGTCATTAAGGAGACCGGGCATTAGAAATTTCATATCGTTTTGTACCTTCCTTACACACTGATTGTATTTATACTTAAAATATGTTTACTTAAATTTATAACCTGCGCACGTTACCAAAAATCTCTCCCGACAATTTGAACTTATAACGTTCATTGATTCATAGCGCCTTAGCCAGCATTGTTCCGTTATACATTTACGTAACTATACCTGAACCAATTTATATCCAATATCATTTAGTAAGTAATTAATTTACTAATTCAATAAAAACGAAATGTTATACCTTAAATCTAATGGTTATATGCGTTCGATCACATGCTATTCCGGTTAAGTAATTTATATAAAGCACTTTTACATAAAGAATAACAAACGACAAGAATATAGGAGCCTAGGTGGAAATTGGTAAAATTAAGTCACAAATTTGTTACATTTTTATATGTAACAAATTTGTGACTTAATTACGTTACATTTTTGTATTTTTTATTTCTATAAAGAACACTGTCTACGTCGTACTTCCGTCGAAAAATAGGGATAAATAAAAACAAATAAGTACACGTTTTCCTTTATTACATTTTTAGTTAATTGGAAAGTTTAATTTTAAAGATAATATTTATTTATTTTTTGTTTATCTCGTTTGCCAAATCCAAAATGAAATGATATTAGTGCACATAAATTGTGCTGTCTAAAGATAAAATTACGCGTCGACAAGAATATTTCAAATTTTATAAATTTTCTCGTGATGCAGTATATTTTTCTAACTCTCTCTCTTCTATTTACTATATTAATAAAATATTGTTACAGTTTTCGATAATCCTCTAGTGGATACTTTGAAATACAAATATAAATTTATAGCAGCTAATTTATTATTATACGTAACGTAACATGAGATGTGTACAATATCAGGCACCAGGTAACTGGTAGGCAAACATTTTTGTACCATGGTATTAGGCTCATATTCTGTGGATTATATACTTATATCGTAACTTCTTGTAATATTCTAGGAGAAAACGATAATATTTTTATAAAAGAACGATATCGATAAATACATTTTTTTTAAATGAAGCTGCCAGTTTATTTGTAAGTGGCCTTTTTTTCGTTATTACTGCGTTATTTTACAGTAAATAAATATATTTTTGTCTCACTTCGAAATAAATAACGGAATTATGAAAATATATTTAGAAATTTGATACTTTTCATTAAATCTCAAAAATTATATAAAAATAACTAAGTTATTATACTTTAAGTGTAATTTTAATAACCCTCTTCATTAGTCTGACTTTCTCAAATATATTCCATTTTAATTACTTCAAATGTTTGTATTTTGTTGGCTACAATCGTTTAGCACATTTTCTTGTTATTTCGATTTTTTTCATTACTGAAAAATTAGAGGGTGAGGAAAATGATGAACGTGATTTTAAAGTTTTAAATTATGCGAATAGGGCTTAAAAATTAATAGTGATAAATAAAACCTTCATTTTAAGTCACCAACCCAATACTAATATGACTCATTGGGGTGCGTGGAAAATATGAAGCATGTACTTGCAAAATTTCTTTCACATGTATTGAAAACCGTAGAAACAGATAAACAGTCGAGTTAATACAACGAAATTATAATGTTTTTTTAGTATTGGGGTATTTTACTATGGGACCCTAAAAAAAGTTAATAATTATTTCGTAAATGACTTTTTGTACTTCGGTTATATTTATTGTACAACTTGAATTATTCTAATACTAATCTAAGGTCCCAAATTTCAAAATATGAAAACTTCTTGTCTGACATCTTATTTAATAAATGTGGAAATTCATTTCTCAAAAAGCGACTTAAAAAAAAGTAACGTCTTGCTTGGCGTATTGAAGTCAAAACACTTTGACTGGTTGTGAGGAAAATTGAAAAGTCAACTTTGTACATTAATACTTCAATGGTTGGAAGAATTATTTAGTAAATATCTTGTCAAACTAACACTGAGGTTAAGTAACATTTAAAATAAGGTGGCGAGCATACAAGAAACTATCAGCAACAATGACATAGCTATCAAGCAGTTGTAGCAATGATTTAAAGATAATTTTTTTGTTTATCCAACTCAACCTAACGCACTTCAGAAATTACGCTTATTTTTACACTGACAAACAATTGATAAAATTTGTCGAATTCGTATTCGTAAAAGATACCACAAATATCTTTTCTATAGGATCTAGATATCACAACTTAAAGAATATTTTGTTATAATTCGCCTTGAGTGTGATCCACACTTCAAAACATATCCGCAATCAACAATTTTATAAATTAAAATATTGTGCAGATATACTTTGGGTTCGTATGTCAGTTAAATTTTAAAATGAGCTTATTAAACTTTGTGGTTCCAAAACAGAGACAATGTAAATTATGGCCAAAAAATGACGAAATTGTTCTTTTTGTCAATGCTGAGCGTTGTCTAACTTTTTGAAATATACAAAAAGGGAAGGGTATATTATCAACATATCTTCTTCAATTATAACTTATTCAGCAGTTCATTGGCAGTAAAAGGCAAACTCTACCTGTATAGCTGAATTCTGTCTCCTCATTTATTTTTCAATAATTAATAACATACCTTGTAGAAATATGCTAATAAAATATTATAAAGTCACCATTAGCATTCATATTATCATTGAAAATGTTTATCCCGAAATTAAACCTACTTATTTACATTTGGTCATTATCGATTCGACACGCGCTTTTATTTGGGATATTCTAATAATTTGTTAAATTAATATGAGCTATTCCTCAAGTTTATCAAACACAAATCGTTATTGTTTTTGCTGTTTTATTTACATGCTCTCTTCTTCCTTATATTACGTTATTGCTTATTAATATTACATTAAATGTAGATGCATATTTAAATATATTAAGTAATTTTTTTCGTATACATTTCCTTATGGTATTGTGACTGTTATTCTTCCTCGACTGTAGTCTTGCTTGATATTAAACGCTTTTATTTTCTAAATTAGTTAATGACTCAGAAGAAACAATGAACAGTGTATTAATTAGGCAGATATACCGTCAAATCGTATAACCATTAACGTAGAACAAATTCAACGTAGCAAGGATACCATCAAATCGTATAACCAATAACGTAGAACAAAGTCATTCACCTACAGGCTTCAGAGATGAGTGAAATTCATAAGCACTATTAATATCGCTGATATATCGAGTGCGTATGCCAACACGTCGAATGTGATTCAGCGAAATAATACGGCAATGATATTTATTTAGAAATAATACGGCAATTATAGGTATTTATGGAGTGCGGGAAAGGAGACTTGTATGTAAATTTATACCCCATTTTTGCCTTACTAGCCCGAACTTTGGTAAAGAGTTACTTGGGTCCGGTTTAAGGTTAAATCGTACTTATAATATTTCAGCTTTGTATCAGGATGGAGGTATTGAGCGCTATGGAGCTATTGAGAAACAATATGTTATAAAAGTTTCTTTAAAATAATAAGTTTAAACGTTTGCTGCACAAAAATGTTACTTATTATATTAGGTGTAACTAAATTAATTGGTTACTAACGCTTATTAATGCAAGTCGATTGAAATTAGTAACCGCCAATACACTTATTAAATACGGTTATCCTGACTTTTTCAGACTGGATACTCGAAGTTAAAAGTTAGGAGGAAGGGAATAATTATATACTGCAAGATGAACATAATATGATTGCATTTTAAAATAATTTTTCAATTACATCTCGCTAGTTGGGTTTGTGGAAAATAAATGTTCATCATCGAACACGTGAATTATTTTCTTGGTCACCAGATTGCACCAGAATCTAATTTTTTTTAAACTATAAAATATTTAATGGGACAAAATTTGAAATGTACTATTTTAGTCCTATATCTATAATAAAATAAAAATATGTTAATTTGTCTTGTAAGTTTGTTGCAGAACTATGCAACTTTTGCAATTGTATTTTTGATTTATTGAGTATGCTTTAGGGTGTTTAAAAAATTATGGAGTAATGAGTATCGTTGCGAAGATGTATACCATCAATGATTGTAATTTGTAATACTGCGGATAAAGAAAAAAATGCAGGAACTTAGCCTACAGAAACAAGGTGCCAAATATCCTTTAATTATTCACCTAACAGACGATCTAATAAATATATTAAACCCAGCAACAAGCAAACAAAACATGTTGTTTTAATCAAATGGATTGTAGCAATAATTCTATATTTATGCATAAAACTACTTAATTTAATATTGAAACCGTTTTCTCATTTAGACTCGTTAATAAACGTGGTATATCAGTTTATATGTTCGTAAATCTATATATTCTTATGTTCGTTAAATTGGATTGTATCTCCAATTTTTACTCATTTTGTCCAATTTTCCTTGATCGGCCAATTTAGAAGTTTTTAATATATTTTATAGCCTTAATTTTTTCAATGACATATGTAATAGCTTTTTTAAGGCTCGCTGAGGTTCAGTGGCTTATTTTTTAAAACTTGTGTGTTTGGTAATTTTTACAATTAAAATAATAAATAAAAGAAGAAAAATATTAATTTCACATACATGTAACTTAAGAGTATCATTAAATTATATGCGATAAAGCAACTAGTAATCATATCATCATAATTATAAGTGCAATTATCACCAGTTAATTTTCAAATTAAACGAGAAATACGTGCGTGAGTTTGGGCGGATAGACGGACGGGTGTTCATTGGTTCTTGCGTTCGTCCCTATGTGTGTGTTTGTGCATGTGCCTCTATGCTTACAGTATAAGGATATATAAAAAGGTATGATTTATCGGTTATTTAATTTAAATTTTCAATCATGCGTCATAGTTTGATGTATGTAGTGATTTTCAAGTTTTCCAAACTAATATTCATTCGTGATAATCGTACATAAGTAAATAAGGTGCTTTCTGACGTTTTCGGCGTATATTTCAATAAAGAAACTGTAACATGAACTGAACTTTTTCCAATGCCTCTGGTTAAATTTTAACGTAAAAAACGTTATTGGATTAAAACTATATTTTACACATACAATGTCTCATATAGCATTTTATTTATTTCAAAATTTAAAACAGGATTAGAACGTTAGATTATAGATGTGCCTTTAAAAGAAAATTAATTTCGTGCTTACTTAAATCACTTCGAACTCCTTTTCTCTTTTAAATTCTTCACCAGATTAAAAGGTCAATTAAAACTTCGTTTCCCCATGTTTGCAAAAATTGAGCTTATTTTAATTTAAATAAGTTAAATACATATCTTTTCCTTAATATTTAACTAATAGCTGGGATTAAATATATCAATAGTGAATTTAAATTATAATCACTTTAAATACGACTGGACTTTGACTGATTCATTATACTTAGTCTTGAGAGAAAATTCTAGTTATTTGAAAATATTTTTCGAAACCGTGGTGATATTAATTCAGAATTACGTTAGTGTAGTTTAAAGAGAAATATATTTTATAAATTATTATTTTTATCCAATAAGTTATTTACTTATTACTTACTTCATAAAAAAAATTAAGAAATTAATTAAAACTTGCCAAATATCACGAAACGATTGTAATTATTCTGTGTAAAATTTGTGTTGTCATTACATGCAAAGTTTTTCAAAGGCTAAATCCTTGAAAGAAGCTTTGGCGTTTTCCACGTTCAGCAAATCTGTCAAGTAACTTGAAGGTTGATCAGCCCGTTTATATCTTGTCGTTAATTTCTAGGTCAATTCTCTATCGGAAGAATAGCCTTATCATTTCAAGTCTAACGATATTGTCTACACATACATAGAGAATTTCTGTACGTCATAATTTAATGGAATTTTCTTTCCTTTTGTCACGTAACGGTGTGGGAGTTACCACATCAGTTTATTCTGCACCGAACTTGTTCACTACCTGCCAGTCTGCTTGCGAAAAAAATCTGAAAAAAAGATTAATGCTTAAAATTATACGTCCAATTGTTGATTATTCATCGTGAAGTAAAATCATAGATGTCTAAAAATCTTGTAAATTAATTATTAAGTAATGTCGAGCATGTTATATCTTGATTGTAAAACATAAATAAATATTTTCATTCATTGACTAAAAACTGTATATTTTTCATGTTCCTTTTTCCGATTTTTAGTCACTAATCCCGATCTTCCACAAATTGAATCTAGCGATCATAGTCTCTACTGTCAATAACCTCAGATATAATCCTATTTATTTGACTGGTTTAAGATTATTTTATCTGCTTTTTAAAAAAGGTCTTTAAGGAGGATTCCAAGTCGTTCGCTGCAGTTAGATATGTACGTCATTTTACGCGAAATACGAGTATTCGATCATTACACGTACATATATATTTACTAGTAGAGTGGTTAACTCACGAAGAATACGCAGATTTAATTTGAAATAAAAATGCAATAATATTTTTCTTGTCATTGTAATATTTTGTTAACATATTGTAACATGAAAGTGACAACATTTTTATATAACCATAAAAGTGAAAGATGTAAGTATTTATGCACACTTTTCAAAGCCAATGTAAAGAGCATATGCTACGGGAAAATTAAATATTGTATTCGATTGCAAATTACCACAGCCTTTCCGGTTGCGGTAATTTCAAAAAATATTTTCGATCCACGTATTTGTCAAATATAATTTAAATACGTATACTGTCGATATTTTTGATATATTATTATATAATTATACATATATATATATATATATATATATATATATATATATATATATATATATATATATATATATTTCCGATATTCTGTTTTACTTTATATATTTTCAGATTTATTATAAATGTATTTCGAAAGCTGCTAAACTTGACAATACTATGACTTGATAAAGTATAAGGATGTGATACCGGACACTTGTAATAAAAGATTAATTCTGGCAGGAGATGATGGAGTCGAAATTAACACTTTTCGCTTCATCATCGAGTTCAGCTATCACCGGTGTTGCTGCTGTTTACCACGAATCACAAATTTAAATTCTATGCACTCTATGGTGGCATCTGTATTTTTCGCAATAAATTTTCTCTATATTTTTACTTAATTGGAATTTTAGAAAATCCTTATGAACTGAAGTTGCAGCATTTCTTCCGAAATAAATCCTCATTATATTCGAACTCGAATTATATAATGTTTTTGAGATTCGAGATGGGAAATTGAAATATATCGTGTCTAACTCGAATTCGTTTAGATTTCATATGTGAAATTCGATCTTTTTGAGAATCAAAATGGTGGTATCTGACTTTTTTGAAAAAAAAATCGTATTTAGCATCTTAAAGGTGGACGAAAGCAATTTATTGCAGATACAGATGCCGCTATTTTGAACATCCAAAAACCACGTAAAATTTTAATTAAGTATCCTATAATTAATAAAAACAGCTACTTATTGCAAGTGGCGAATGTCGCTCTACCGAAAAAATATAGTGAAATTCGAATGGAGCACACTATAATTAGTTTAAAATGATATAGTAAGCATTTATTGCGAATGACGAATGTCACGATATTAAATTTCATAATCATAATGAATTTGGAATTCAGCACATTATATTTAACAGAAAAAGAATATAGTTGCCGCCACCTTCAATCTCAAGAAATACTGTAAAATTCGAAATCAGAACAAAAGAGGAGGCCGAAAACGAATACAGCGACAATTTGTTGCGAAAGGTTCAAATTCCGCCATCTTAGATCTCAAAAACATTGCGAAATTGAAATTCAGCATTCTATAGTTAGCCGAAAAACTGTATACCAGCAATTTATTGCGATTGGCGGATTCCGCCATATCGAATCTATAAAAAACATTATGAAATTCCACTTCAGCACCCTATAATTAGTCGAATATGATATAACAGACATGTATTGCACATGACAGATTACGCCATCTTGAATGTCAAGAACATTGTGAAATTTCAGCATCGTAAAATTAGACAAAAAGGAATCTAGTTGCAAATTTATTGCAAGTGACATGTGCCGTTGCCTTGAATTTCAAAAACCTTATGAACATCGAATTGAACTACCTGAAGATGGTCGAATACAAATTTATACCGGTTTACTGCAAATAACAGATGCTACTATTTTCAAGATCATTGCGGAATTCGAATTCAGCAACATAAAGGTAGTCAAAAGCGAACATCTTGACGATTTATCGTAAATACCAGATGCTGACTGATCTTGAATCTCAAAAACTTTTGAGATTCGAATTCAACACTTAAATTCAGTCGAAAACAAGTATAGTGGCTATTTATCGCCAATGACAGATGCCGTCATCTTGAACCTCTAAAACAATATGATATTCGAATTGAGCAGTCTATAATTAGTAAATAATAAATATAGTGACGATTTATTTCAAATAACAGTTGCCGAGATAATTTTAAGATACCAACTGAGTCTCAAGAATAATGAGAAATTCGAATTTATCACTCCGTTTTAACGAGCTGGAAGTTTTCGTGGCCCTGTATATCATGTATGGGAATTAATAAATATATATAGATATATATATATATATGTATATATATATATATATATATATGTATATATATATATATATTATCACAAAAAAGCGCTACATCAATCTATGTAAGTAGATTGCAATGCACCTATTTTTTTTTAAATCACCACTTTTTTGTGAAATCTGAAAATTGTCATTAACATGACAATGCATCAGCCTATATATTTTTTTGCGATAAACGTAAGAAATGTGGCAATATTGCATAAATATCCTTCTTAGCAATAGATGGTGAATTTGACTTTCCTAACTATCTCTTTGATTAGCATAGTTTTATAAAAGAAAAGGATAAAGGATAACAAAATTCAATTCCAAGGTCAATTTTATATCAAGGTCAAGATTGTTTACAATTCTTAAATAAAAATAGTAATTATTTTCATTTGAAAATTTTTAACTACCATAATTCGCCCAAATATCTAAAATTAATAAAAATACTTTTATCGATTTTTAAAATAAACTTATTTGAATAACTATTAACCTTTCATTTCATTAACTATTATCGTTTCATTTACAATTTAGATAAGTTATTATTTGCTTCTTAATAATACTATTAGTCTAATTTCAATAATGATTTCAGAATAAATCTACACGGTTTATTTATATCATAAACCGATCCGAATGTTTGGTTTTTTGTTTGAAGAAAAACTTATTGATTTCAAAATGTGAACTAGTGCATTTCATTGATTTTGTAATACGTTCTCGAGTGAGTGAAATTAGTGAACATGTCGTTTTTAGCGCGAGAAAATATTTGGACATGATTTTAATGTATGCCGAAATCCTTAGGATAACATTTAGGTAAGTGCAGAAATACATTCTAAAACAAAATAATTAGTATTTTAAGTATTGTGTACGAGTGCACAAATCGCATCGTTTTTTTCAAATGTCACGAAGCATCGTACAACAGCTTATTTAGTATATGAAAAAATAATAAAAGAAAGCAAATTTATAGAATTAAGCGCATATATTTTTAGTCTATTTTGTTAATTTGCTAGTTATTACCATTGTAATATTTAAATGACTTATGCTCCGTTAATTAGAAACGAAACGAACACTTTTTTTAGTTTTTTAATAACAGATAAGTTTATGTTTCTATTTGACATTTTGCAATACGTTATACGTTGCCAAACTGACAGGTGATAATATACACATAATTATAAGTTCACACAAAACTGAAACTTTATTTACTTCAGATACTAGGCGACTGATTAAAAAAGAAACATTACACACGATTAATTGCACAAGTGGTTGAAGTGGCGCTATTTAGTGATGATACATAGTTCATAGATAAAGTTCAATGTTAAAAAGTAAATGTAGCACGTAAAAGTTTAGTTTTCTTCGTATTACTTATTACCTTAAACATGTGAATTTCCGGGTGCGGCTCGTCGAAAGCCAAAAATACTTTGGTGTATTTTCGGGGCTTTCCCATGTTTTTTACCCAATAAAATAAAAAATATGGATAAAAAATAAAAAAAAAACAATTTTCGTTAAAAAAATATACTGTAACTCGCGTTAATCCGGAGAATCCGATGGAAAAATTATGTTTTCGTTTTGCAGATACTACTCACTTTTAAGACGGCACTAATTCACATAGTGCCAAATTTATCCGTTAATAATTAATATGGCTGATACTAGAGAATATAAAATTGCTGCATTTTATTTCTTTTAATGTGATAATTGAAATAAAATTGAATCTTAACTAATTTATCACACAAAAATGTTATTTGGTATATACGGAATATTGCAAGTTGCCTTTATCAGATATATTTGACACTAAAGCTATTCATTTCTTCTAATCTCTAAAATCTTCTTTTCTTCTGTCCTTATTTTAGTACCATCAACATATTTGAAACGATTTTTATGGGAGATTATTTTAAATGGATTTCATATTCTATAGTCATTTTAACAGATTGAAAAGAAACTAACTGAAAAAAATATGCTCGATGTATACAGAATATTACTCTTTAGAGATAAAAACCTTCTCTACGTATAAGAAGCAGTAAGCGCTATGACTTTTTTCCGGAATCATTTTAGATGGTAATAAAAAATATTCGTAGGCCTAAATACGTTCTTTTAAAAGCAATGTTGTGTATTTCTGGCCAGATTTTTGGAAGGGACATCCGCCACAATAGAATATATTATTACCCACTTAAGTTGACATAATGAAAGTTTTTCAAATTTAGTCAGTAGATGTCTTTCTTTACGCTTTGTTTAGTAAAGTTTTCTGTTTCTTTCTCGTCACGTTTCGTGAAATGTATTTCTCTTCAGGGTTACCACTTATTTAGGGCTTAGATTGAAACTCTGTTAGATCCATTAGAATATAGTAAAGTAAGACGTCATGTGTTTTTAAAATATGCTTCCAATAGTATTTTCGTAGTTAACGTAGCTAGTACGTTAATGCACACTATGTGTATATATAAACAGATGATAATAAATATTCGTGTCATTCATCTTAAAAAAGTATTTTGCTACTATAAAATTAGACTACGCTAAAATAAAGAATAATATTAATACTTACTAAATTACCCACTGCTTTCTTATGGAATTCAGAAAAACCGTGCGGGTTATAAACCTTTAATAGTCTAGTATTTCTATACCGTTATTTAAACATTTAACATTTTTGGAACGTAAATATATTGCCTGCTATATCAGTCACAGGCGTAACCCTAAACATAAGTAATTCCACATTGCATTATCGAACATCGATTTTTGAATTTTTCCCTTTATTTATGCTACAAGACCTATATAGTAGATATTATTATTTAAAAATATAGTAGATATTCAAGATTGTAGGTCAACCGGAAGTACCCTATAGGTTTGAATGATAAGTAAATCATAAGGTATAAATAATAAGTAAGACTAATAATAAGTAAATGATAAGTAAGACAATGACATAAATAAAGAAATATTACCTATTATGTTTTTCACAAGCTAATGTTTAATAAAATATCTAATTCCATGTAAAATTAGAAATCCCGTTATGTCAACTTTCAAGATTGTAGATCGACCGAGAACATCCCATTGATTTTGGTGATCAATGAGTAAGACTATCGTAAAAATTAAAAAAATACCTTTAAAGGGTCTTGTCTTTTTGTTGGGTGAACTTGCAATTTATACAACAATGTATAAATTGCAAGCATCTTAATTTCGATTTGATATCGCAAGCTGTTTCTGAGAAAAAGGCAAACAACAAAGTGATCCTATAAGGGTTCCGTTTTATTTGCATTTTGAGCGATGAAACTTGAAAAATTAACTAAATATACCTAGTATATTTAAATTATGGACTTCATTGGGCTTGGATTGACTTAAGAGTAAATTTACCAAAGCCATGTTTGTATATTATTTACTTATTATTTTATTTTCCAAGAAAGTAGCGTTGGAATATAATTTTCTAAATTTTACGAATTAATTTGTGTTGTTTTAAATATATTATATAAAAGTAGATTTTATTACAAACATTAGGCGGTTTTTATATATAGCTCAAAAGGATAGATAATTTGAAATTTGATATCCCTTTTCAAACCGTGTCAACAATACATTTTGTTTTATTCGCACGTAATAGAAAAACTTATTCTTATTTGTATTTGATCACGACCTTATAGATAACAAACCTCTTAGATTTTAACATCAAATTTCATAACTATGGAAGAACAAATGTGTATAGTCTTTATGTTTCCATCCTAGTGTCCTAAGTCCTAAGTTCAGGTTTTAATCATTTTTAATTGAAAAAAAGTGTAAACGGAAACCTTGTTTCCTTTGAATTACGATTTACCCATTTAAGGCAATCAGAAAATATTAAATAGCAACACCCACACCCCTCATTAAAACTATAAACATATATTTTAAAATTTTGAAATTAGCAGAAAAAATAGATTGAGGTTGAATTCTCAATAACGCTTCACGGTTTAGATTTTCCAAGCTAATTCAAAATATTCCATAAAATCGTGGTAATAGTTTAGAATCCACTATAGTAACATTACGAAATTCAAAATGTTGCTATAGTTAAAAACATTTCGTTTTGAAAACAGTTTGAAAACATTTCATTTTATGAAATATCTTATTTTTATTACCATACGATTATTAGTTTTAAGAATAAATGCGCCCAAATTCAATAAGTTTTAATAACCACTGCCTAACGCCGGTTTCTCCCGCTTAAAAAGATAGTTCTTCTTTAATAAAGTATGGGTTATTAACATATAATTACTACTTAATTCGTATTATTAAATTTTCCTCAAAATTTTGAAAAATTTCGTATATAAATTATAAAAATAAAGTATAAATAATTTAATCAATTGAAGAAAGATATTTATTTTATTTCTTTAAATCCTAATTATATTACTATGCAATAAACATTGCGCCCATTATATGACTGAAAATTCTATATATTATGTCTTGTAAAACGTAAAGATATTTACAAGTTATACACTTTGGCATTACTGAAAATTGAAATGAATATTGAGATACAAAGTGCTATTTATTTTAATTTTTATGTGATTTTTGTTGAAAAGACTATTATTAATTACGATTTTTTGTTTCTTCAAAATTCACGATATAATGGCTTAGACCAGGGGTAGGCAACCTTTTGAGTCGGAAGAGTAAAAAATTACAATTTTCAAAATTTCAAAGTATTTTCAAAGAGCCACAAAATTTTTTCGTGCCAACAATATTTATTTTTTACTTGCATAAATGAAGATTTTTGATATTTTTTTTAATCTATTTTAAATTTCATAAGACAAATATCTATTTATTCATATATAAGTAGAGTTTTTTTCACAACAAATTAGATAACGTATATATGGTATTATTAGATAATTATTTAATATTTAAGTAAAAAATTAAAACAATTAAACACTTAATTACATTGTAAGTACAACAACAACACTAACTTGTACTTCAATAACAAACATTTGAGCAAACAAATTCAATAGGAGCGATGACTTTGCATGGTTATTTAAGTAGAAAATTTTAACTATACTAAACAATGTAACTTGTACTTAAAAATAATAAAAAAAACATAACATACATTTGAGCAAACAAATTCAATGCGAGCGTTGGCTTCGCATGGTTTTTGAAAATTTGGATTAATTTGGCTCATAACTTGCTTTAAATTTCAAACACGAAGTTAACTAACAAATTTTCATTTGTTAGTTAACTTCTTATTTTCCTTTTGATTATATTCATGCAAGAGAACGCTTGCTCGCACGAATATGTCGATCCAAAGATAATCAGTACTCCAAATGCCAACTTCTTCATCTCATTGTAGCAATCTGGAAGACTATTCCATGCGTCGAAAAGAAGTCCCTCAACTCGGGGAATTTCTTTTAAAGCTGTCCACTTTTGTTGCGTTGTGTACATCCATTTCTGGACCTTCAACTCTTCCAACTTGCTTTTCAGCTCTGTAAATTTACCACTCCACAAAGCTTTACTCTTTTGATCCAGCATCAACTCAAAATGGCTCAATATGGATTTCTTTACTAATTGTGTTGAGAGGATTTACTACGAATGCTAGAGTGGTATTCTTGGTTTTGAATTGCTGAAATCTATCAGCAAATTCATCTTTAATTTTTTTAATAACTGTGCTGAAGTAATTTGTGTCAATAGTTGCATTGGTTTTATCGCGATAGAAATTGAATATGAAGTAATTTACTGCTCTGAATATCTTCTGCAAAAAGAATTAATTTTTCTTCGAAACAAATCAATTCTTCTACCAAAACATACGCTGGGTTTCCCTTTCCTTACAGTTTAAGATTCAGCAAATTTAATTTTGCCGTGATATCCACCATAAAGTAAATTTTTTGCAACCATTCGCCGTTCTCTTATTAATGCCTTTTTCATTGAGATTGAGATTAATGCCTTTTTCATTGAGGAATGTATTTATTTCATTCAAGCACAAAGCAAAACATTACCTTTGGAAAGCCATCGCAATTTATTGTGAAGAAGGAGGTCGGAATATTGAGTCTCCATTTCGTTTGAGAATTCTTTAAATTGTCGATGGTAGAGTGCTTTTGACAAGATGCTGTTAACAATGTTGATTACCAAATTCATTACCTCAACTATTTCGACCGGAAATGTTTGGGCACAAAACGCTTGCTGGTGTATTATGCAGTGAAACGTAAGAATTTCGTGGTTTATTTTGCTCTGAAGAATCGTTGTTGCCCCTTTATTTTTTCCTGTCATACTTTTGGATTCATCAGTTGCTATTGAAACGATTTTATTTAAATCGATTTTATCATCTTCGAGGCATTTTTGCACGGCATTCGTTATATCTTTCCCTCTAGTTTGTCCCGAGAGTGGTAGTAATCCTAGAAATTCTTCTTTTGGACCTTGGGAAGACATATACCTGACAAAAAGTGCAACTTGTGCCGTGTCTTTTATGTCACATGACTCATATATAGCAAGTGATAAAGCAGAAACCAGTTGAATGTTTTCCACCTACAAATATGTTACATTTGACGATATTTTAGCTATTATATCTTGTACTGTCTTAGCGGATAGTGGCAAATTTTTGATTTTTTTCAAGATTTCTGGTTTGTTTTTTAAATCACGAAACAGTTCTTCAGATGCACGTATAAAGCGTTCTTTGACATACTCACCATCTGTGAATGGTTTGCCTTTTTTTGCAATTTCTAGTGATACCGCGAAGCTTGCCAGATTAACATTACTTGTAGATTGCGTCCAGTTACTTAACATGGAACTTGATTGCTGTTTTTGTTTTTGGAGCTCGCCAACAGCTTTTTTTCCTTCTTCGCTGGCTGGATATTTACTAGCAAACTGAGCATGTTTTGTTGTGAAGTGTCTGTAAATTTAATTTTTTATTATGTGCGAATTTTTCATGGCAAATGAGACAAGTCGGAAGGCCATCTGAGTTGCATATGAAAGCGAATGACTCCGTCCAATCCCGATTGAATTCTCGATTATGTAGATATTTTAAAAATATAATACTTATTATGTTACCTACTTTAAATTCGCTTTATTATAATTATTATATATGTACATACGTACCTTTGAGAAGATAATTTGCTTCTAACTCTTCCAATTGAAACAACAAACTATACGTCACAGCCAGAACACTGGTGAAGACGCCAAACTGTCTTGGGTCGAAAGCGAATAAAACCTACATAGAAACATCCGACGGCCGCGTCATTCGAGAGCTTCCGACGGACTGACGACAGTGACGGACGACGCGTATCGCGAGCGAGGGGTGCGGTGAAAAGCGAGTACAAGCACAGAATATCCAATAGTACGGATGGTACAAGTGGTTGAGAGATAGAAATGGTGCCTAATCCTCGTTTATCGATTCAGAAAGTTTTTAAATGTTTTTTTTATAAAATAAATAATAACTGTGTATGGAACTAAAGAGCCGCAGCTTCACATCCAAAGGGCTTCACATCCATGACTCGCGAGCCGCAGGTTGCCGACCCCTGGCTTAGATATATGCGGACAAAACGGCGTTGACATGGATAAATTTTTCGAAATGTCTCATAAGAAATGAAAAATCTGGCAATCCTTTTTTACGTCGAACTTGAAACAAGACGGAAACGTGGTGAAGGACTCCGCTAAATAAAAAGACTTCATGTCTCGTCTCTAGCAACATTTTTCAACTTCTGGGTTATTTTTAAGTTTCAGTACGTGGTGGTGAAGTAGGCATCGAGTTGCTGTTATCTCAATTCAATTACTTTATAACGCATCTGCTTCATTTTGTTTAGTTAATTTTTCAGTAATGTATTAAAAGTTTTGATCTTATTTAAACTTTCAGAAATATACGTTAACCTTTATATAGAGTCAGAATAAAGAAAACGTGACTAGAAATGTCAAGAAGATAAAGGTAAATATTTATTACCGTGCTGTGAAATTTACCTTCCAATTTGTGTTTTAAAAGTTCCATATGATTTTACTTGCTGTTTAATATCTAGCTCTTTAACAAATCTATTTGGAATTAGCTTAAGAAAATGGAAGAGAGAAAAATACTTTCTATTTTTATTATGCAAATTTATCAATAGTCCAAATCGTAGTTAACAATCGCTTAGTATTATTAATGCGGCCCCAAGTAATGTTACTTTGTTTATGGTAAAAATTATTGCTGAATGGAATTTTTAACATGTGACAAGTTTGGTTAAGTCGGTGATCAAGTTAACAAGAATTCTTGTTGTATAATTTCAAATATTTCCGACGTATTCTTTCAATTAACTCTTTAATTAAATTACATTTGAAACATGTTCTATTATTTGTAACCCATATGAAACCAAGTAATATACAATGATTAAACGTGTCTAAAATTCCTTCGATATGTTTACTTCAGATGTTATGGTTACTTTCATTTTCTATTTCTTACCGAATGTCACCCGAATAAATTCGATTTTAAGTATTTGCAACTCGGAAGATATATTTGTATTACGAATTTTATTTTTGGGTTGTTCAATAAACAAAAAATATATCGTGCTTCGTTGTAAAATATCTCGTTCTTGGCACCTAATAATTTACTGCCTTCACCTAATTGTTTACAATATCGAAGTCTTCCGCTTTGACAGAGTATTTGAATTTAAGTGCTTAATAATTTAGTCGGTATTATGCAAGATAGTGATTTACTTACAATGAATAAAAGTTGTTATTGCACCGTCATTGTTCATTATAATGACATATTTCTAAATGTTTCTTGTGTTGACATATTTCTAAATGTTTCTTGTGTTCGACATCATGTCTCGTGAAGGAGACGTAGTGTAAAAAAAATTACTAAACAATTTAAATGATACTTTTTATCTAATTGTTGAACTATTTCGCATCTACATTAACTCGGTCAACATATTGACATTAGTCCAAAAATTATGTACACGATACGTTTCGAAAATATCTATCAATATATAATAAGTCTATCAATATATTTAATTAGCTAATACGTTCCTAATCCTGCCTCATTCTAACAGAAAATATTTTAAGATTACTATATTTATCTATAAATGACTACTTCGATGCAATAAATTTAATTAACATTATAAATGTAGCAAGAATTTGATGCATAAGAGAAGTCAAAAATAAATTATACTTACATGTTACTGAAGTGGAATATTTCTATTGAAATTTAGTCAAAAACAAACCAAAAAACGACTTTTTAAATATTACAAAAAAGTCTATTTAAGCACACACATGCAAGTTTTACAGGTCAAGTTCAATTACGTACGACCACAAGTAAAAGAAAGTACGTGTTTGCTTTCTCCATATTTTACATTTATGTTTTTGTAGGATAGAGCTTTATTGGATAATTTATAGATAAAGAATGAAATGAGCAAATAATGCTAATTGAAAATAATACACTTTTGCTTTTCAAGCTTGTTATATAAAATAAATACTTGGCTACCGTTAGAATACACCAGTCTGAATGAGTAAAATTGCATGAAATTGAACTACAGTTACCTATAAGATATCGAGATACTAATTGACGAGAAAATAATAAAAAAATTCAGTCACGTAAGAGTTCACAGTTATCTTAATGTATTAATTTAATTATCAAATCATTAAGCTAGATATTCTTACTACAATTAACAATTCAATTTTTAAAAACATGAAAAATTTTCATGAAAATAAAAATTAATATTTCAACATGATAAAATTGACATCATTTCTTTTTTGTGAGAAATTAACATACACTTGAACAGAAGTTATGCTCTCTGGCGCCCTTTATAATATACGTAATATTCTCAGTAAGGAACTGAAGACATTGTGGAGATATTTTATCGTAATTCGAGATTCCGATATCGTTAAAGCGTGGATATGAAAACTAATTTAAAAAAATAACGGACATTAATTTATTTTTCAAATTTTTGACCCGCCAAACAATTGAATTATAAATGTATTTTAATATCTTAAATGAAATTATTTAAAGCTTCACGCAGTAGTGTGAGTTAGTATCGCCAGTTACTAGCTAATTCAGTCAGTCAAAGATACGTTTCCACATCAATAACTGTTGACAAGTATCAACTTTACACTGAAGGTGATATGATCACAAATCGTGGGGTATCCACACAGGAATGAAGACTACGATCTTGAGGACGAACCCCCTACCGGACGTCCTGTTGAATTGAACGATCAACGATTACTACGCCTAATTGAGGAGGATCCTCGACCGACGACCCATCAATTGGCAGGTGAGCTACACTGCAGTCATGGCACCAAAGAAACACATTTGTACGAATTGGAAAAATTTCAAAATGCGGCGTGTGGATACCCCGCGAGTTGTAATCATATCACCTTCAGTGTAGAGTTGATACTTGTCAACAGTTATTGACGTTGAAACGAATCTTTGACTGGATGAATTAGCTAGTAACTGGCGACGAGAAATGGGTCACATACGTTAATCAAACACGCAAAACGAAGAAACAGGAGTTTCAGTATCCAAACCTAAAATAAGTGCCAAAAAGGTGATGCTCAGCTGCTGGAGGAATGTCAAGGGCATTATTCATTGGAAGTTGCTTCCAGAGGGATCTACAATTAATTTAGTTATTTACCGTGAACAATTGGACCGATAAGCTAACAAATAGAGTAGTCAACCGGATCGAGTTTATTTCCTACATCATAATGCTAGACCACATCTTGCAAAACGTACTTGTGATAAATTAGAGGAGCTTGGCCGGGTTCTACTCTCTTATCCACCATATTTGTTGGACATTGCGCCCTATGATTCCCATTTATTCAGGGCTTTAAGTAACCATTTACGTCGGTTCTTACTTTTTTGCCAAATCGAACGCTTCTGATCTATTAATCCGCTGTTCGTCTTATTATAAAATAAATTTATAGCTACACAAAAAGAGGCTTCATAGGTTCATGTGTACATTATTATGAATAATAGAAAGTAAGAAAAAATCAGTTACTTTCAAAAAATTTGTTTAGTAAATTCATATTTTTTTAGTTTCTTTCTATTCAAAATAATATTTTAATTGTTCCAATAATGAAAATTATGGAAAAGCGTTCTATCCAACTTGCCCAATCGTGAGGTGACTTTAATAGGAATTTAGTTTTGAGAAGAAGTTTTTTGATAGTTATTTTTGAGATATATTAATTTTACTAGGACTTGATATAATAAATTTATTAAAATTATATTATGATAAAAATTGGATTGTTTCAGTTACGAATTATAGAGGCGATTATCACGGCAACGCTTGTGTTTTTACTCATTCACCAAAATACTTTACGTAGGAATAAAGAACTGTCGCAAGGAAAAATATGGTATGCATAAACATTTAACTGTATATAGTGCTAATAAACTGGTTATAAATTTTAATATTATTTTTCACCATATTGCTTAGTAAATATTTCACAAGCCTGATAATATCTCAGAAACTATGGTGATGAGGATAATCGCTAAAGCTTTAAATGATCTTCTTTTAATATTATTTTTTTCACAACTTTAGTTTTGACTGTTTCAAAGATAGGGTCAGGAAGATATAGAGATAGAGGGTAAGGTATACAAATGAAAATATTCTTATTTTTAAGAATATCTCTGGAAATATTTTACACTAAATTCTGAAAAAACTCATTTTAAAGTTCTTAGAATTTCTTTTCCTAATTGATAATAAAAAATACACGAAGTGAAAAAACATTGTGTAAGTTTACCTCTTAAAATTTTTCATGTAAATATTTTTGACTGTTGGAATATATATTTATAATAAATATATAATAATAACTTGGAATATATATTTATTTTAATCATAAATTATTTATTTACCTATTTTTATTTAGACAATTCATACATATGGCGAAGTTATTGCTACAAAAGTAATATCTTACGGCCGACAAGAACACTAGTATGGACACGCTCGACGAGCGGCAGGAATAGAACCCGGATCCCCGCAGCGCGCCACGCCGTTAATGGCACTATGCATTGTGATCAGCCTAATTCACCACGGTGACGACAGTTTAATATATTTTTGCATAATGCCCAGTTTCAAGTTTTAAGTCAAATGGTTCCTAAAAAAGTTGTCAGCGTTTTCATTAACATCTCCGACTAAAATTCTAAGGTAAATAGTTTTGGAATCGTTAAACGTTTCTTATTAAATTGATGTTTCACAGAATAAAAGAAATTTACTTAATTTGTACTTTGTTTGCTCCCTCTGAAATTTCCGTATAAATATTTTTATAATTATGTGTTGAAATAAGGGCTCCATTTTTCCTTTCCATACACTAAACCCTAAAAAGGTGTGTTGTATTCTACAATTGTTTTTACAAGACTTAATTTCGTGTATTTAGTACAAATTTTGCTAATAGCAATAGCTAATGGAAAAATTATCCCAGCATGTATTACATTTTTTAAGTTAAGTGTTTGAGTAGTAGGAGAGTGAGAATAAAGTGCACTACTCAAATCCCTCTTCATTTTTTAATCAGGGTTTTTGAGTTCGTAGTAGAAAAAAGAAAAATACTGTCTAAACGCAATAACTCTTCCAGACTTCGATTAAACATCACAGAACCTGCTTTCTTCTTATAACAGGAGACTACATATTTTTACGAATATACGTGGATATTATTTCTTATACAAGCCGATTATAAATTATTATCCTTAATATATTTGTAATCTTCTTATAACTAATGAAATCTATGGACGAGTTACGATTATCTTCATAAATCTGAAAAACCAAGACAAAAAACTTCAAGTTGGTTTAATATTTTTGTTGGAAAGACAGAAAAATACCATAAAATTATTATCTATTTTAAGTTATGAGAAAATATTCGAGCTCGTATTTCAATTCGTTTATTAATATATATATATATATATATATATATATATATATATATATATATATGTATATATATATATATATATATATATATATATATATCTATATAGAAGAATTTTCGAATATAGAAAAAATTCGGTAATATAAGTGAGTGAGAGAATTATAAACAACCGTAAAGAAACTTTGCTGCATATGCATTGGAGTCGCACATTATATAGATAAATATTGCCATATTTTCTATAGCCAAAAATTAATTCAATATGGTAATTTTGGATTAATTGTAACTTATTGGAAGCTGTAAAAGATACAAGATTTAATTGAACAAACTGAAGCAAATTTTGGAGAAAATGACTTTTGGTTAGAAGTTAAAGGAATTTCTATCATTTCAAAGAATACATTGGAAAAAATATTAATAAAATTAAATATTATTTATGCATAATGACAATCAACTGTAGTATTTTATGGCAAAAGAAATAGAATTACTTCTTTTGCCGTTAATGATTGAACGTGCGCGGAACACCGAACAGTGAAGTTTCGACTATCTTTAGATACGTGTGCAAATATTACTGGCAGTAGAGTCGAATATACTTGTGTCAGTTTGTGGAATTCACAAACTAGCACAAAAATGACAGATGAGTTAGTCTGTTTATACTCGTATGTCTTTGTTTTCATGTCATGAATAATGATGAGGGAGCGCCCATGCAGTTTGGGTATTTATACGGTCTCACGTTATGTCATGGAGACTATATTTTCATAAGACTACGGTATGGAGGATGATGAATTATTTTACTACTTTTGATGTAAATAAAATTTATCTGCCAAAATGAAGAAAATGTCAACTTTACATGTCGGTTTGTTGAAATAAATAAAAAAATATGTGTTGAAAATATATAAAAAAAAATATGCAGAAGACTTGGGATTTTAAGGTTTTCAAAAATTCATTCACTTCATATTAAAAAAAAAACAACATACAAGTCTCTAGCTACTCGACACGTACTAATTAGAAAAATGTATGGTAATACCCCCTATCTTCCTGATCCTATCTTTGAAACCGTCAAAGCCAAAGTTGTGAAAGAAATAATATTAAAAGAAGATCACTTAAAGGTTTAGCGATTATCCTAAATACCATAGTTTCTGAGATATTATCAAGCATGTGAAATATATACTAAGCAATATGAGACCTATGTACTGCAATAGATGGTTCTAGGTGTATTTTAAATCGCGCAATAAAGTTTTCGATCCGGAAGTATGTTGGTAAAATGAGCGTGGCCTGAAGTATGAAGCGGCAGGGGAGTATAATTGCTTGAGCAAGCAACTCAAACGCTGGTAGAGGTGTGAAGACACTCGTTTTTGTCGGTTGTCTTCTTATTGTGTTTAAAATTAAACTTATTTTATTTAAAATTAAAACCAGATTAAATTTGGTGTCAACATTTGTAAATTAATTCTTTTAGTACGTTCAATATTAGGCTATATACAATTAATTGTTATGTTCTTATTTTTCTATGTATTTTTTATTTACTTCCATATTACATTGATTTTACCAATATTTTCCCCTTAGATTTGTTATGCAATGAGCCATATTTTTTAAAATGCATTTTTAATTATCAGTAAAATATACATAAACGTAATAAAACTGTAGAATTTATTTATTTGTACATTAAAAGTACTTACAAAAAACTAATTAGAAGATAATTAAGAAATTACACGCAAAAATAACTAAAAGAATTTTGATGAGGCTCTCACTGGTGGATATTTTTGGGTCTATTTTAACTTAAAAGCTATGTCTCAACGCAATTGCTTAACTAAAAAAAGACTTGATAATTTTACATTTAAATGCAGAGTGTACTTACTGAAAAAAGTTTACTTTTATATATATATTGTAATAGACAGCGTTACATATGTTAATATTACAAATAATTTAATAATATATTCTAAACATCCGCTCGAACGCAGTCTTACTTTTTTTAAATATTTTATTGCAAGAATAATAATGGAATCGATTATATAAAAATATTATTAAAAGGATTATTGAAGCTATAAAAGGATAATTGTGACAAAATTTAAGAGAGATTAAACTTGAATATATTTTATGGAATCTTCTCTTTGTAATCAAACATTAAAAGCTGATGATTGCGATCAGCATTCTTTGTATTTTTAGCCTTCACAATGCGCTTTTACTTGTTATATGTAAGGTACTTTAAAGCTTAACTCTTATTTCTTTCTTAAACATTCGTTGAAGTTATAATATATCCAGTTATCGTGGTAAACATTCATACAATTTTAAGTGAATTGCTAAGTCTGTGTCATAGACATTTTGTAAAATTCTCACAATCAATATAAAAATGTAAAAATAGTGCAAAAATTTTTTTAGACTTTCAAATGTGAAAAACCAGCCAAAAAAAAAATTACTGATAGCAGTGTCGAACGGCAAATAAAAATATAAGTGAACAGCGACAGAACAAAATGGTAAAAATATTTATAGGCTGTTATTAATACTTAGTTAAACAGCATTTTGGATTAGATTATGATTATAATTCACCAATCTTTATTACTGTATAAAATGGGCAATTTGTTGCACCTTTGATTAACAAAAAAATAACTGTCGAGACAATCAATTTAATATTTTCTATACAAAAAATCATCACTCAAAACATATTATTGACATCTGAGATTCAGCTAAAATTGTATGGTTTTTATATTCGACAAAATAATAAAAATTAAATATGCACTATGCTAACATAAGTTTTCCCTCAAATGTTTTTGGGTGGCAATAACTGGTAAAATATATGCTGATTTGCTGAAATAATAATAATTAAACACGGTTTCATTTCGAAAATATTTCTGATTCGATTTTGTGAAAAATGTTAAATTAATTCAAGAATTCAGCATTATGAAATAGACAATTGGTCATTTGCAATGAAGATGTTAACGAGCGACATAATATACTAATAAACCCCTTATGTAAGAGTAAATTTGCAGCTACGAGGATTCTGTGCATGTTTAGGTACATATATAAATTTAAACAAATACATATAGCACACTTCTTAAGTTGTACATGTACAGTATCGTAAATTGCTTCCACATTTTGTTAGATATTATCTACTTGTAATATTTGATGCACATGCGTAAAACTGTAAAACTGCGAGACTATGATAGACGGTGGACGTGCGGATGGATACACACAATGAGCAAATAATGGTTCATTGTTTCTTAGAGAATACTAGAAATCTGCTCCTATCCTATTCCAATATTAGAAATGTGAAAGTGATATTGTTAATTCGTTAATTAATCAGCAACCGAGTAACGAATCATTATCAAATTTATCATATGTATGTCTCATGTAATGAATTTTCTCATGTAATGAATTTTATTATTGGTGGCTTTGCTTGAATCGAATATTAATATCACCAAAAATATATCGGAATGTTTGTTACCCAATCACGCTTAATAGCTAGATGGGTTTTCATGAATGTTGGTTAGGTATGGTTGATGATTCGGATAAACATACGAATTGCTGAGAAACAGCACAAATCCGGTATGATTAAACTCGGTATTTTTATTCAGTACAGCAACATGTAAAGAGTTGGCGCAACGTGCGTCCTTGCTTATATATTTCGATAGCTTAAAACCTACTTGTAAATACACCCCTCCGCCTTAGTCAAAAATGTACACCGCCGACATTCCAGGCAAACACACACACACACACACACAAACACAGTTTTATGTATGTGTGCGTTTATTTATATATGTATATATATATATATATATACATATATATATATATATATATATATATATATATATATATATGTATATATATATATATATACATATACATATACATATACATATATGTATATATATATATATATATATATATATATATATATATATATATATATATATATATAAATAAGTCGTAACTAAATAAAATTGCGATGCTGGTAAAGAATCTGTTTATGGAATTATTATTGAGTAAACCTTTTTCTTGTGCTTTAGATCGTCTCTTCTCTTATGTGTTTCTCCAATTTGTTCCATTCATCACATTGAATAGACCCTGATAAGACGCAAGATTATCTAAAACATTTGTCGACGTCAAACCAATCAGCTATATTCGTAATAGAGGAGAATATTTATTATGACCCCGCATACATTGAGAAACTTTATTATAATATAACTGTACTAAATATTTTCGGTTTGTTTGAGAAATTGCTTATATTGACGCACTGTTAGTCCGGCTATTTTGATGATCACGAATTGCGAACCGTTAGTTGCGCTCTCACTGCACTCCTCGATTATAAATTGCGATTTCTTGCTAAGCATGCTTCGACTCTCATAGTGACGCTTAATGATATTCGTTTATTGTTATTATTATACCAACTATAGAAATCTAATCAGAACTTTCGAAATCGCGAAGATTTTACAAATGGAGAAAAACATGTAATGTATTGTATTTGTAAAAAAATAACTGTAGTACATTTTTCTCAAATCGTAAAGTTTTTAGATTACAAAATACAAAGTAAAACTCAATACTAGCAAAGGATAATACATTTTTTTTATGAAAATTAATCCAAAATTAAGAAATCCTCCAGTTCGAACTTAGTACCCAGAAGTAACCAGAACTAATTTGAATTCCGAGGAAACCACAGATGCAAATATCGCGCAAAATTACATAGACGAATAATATGAGAACGAAGAGGAAAACGAAGGATGACATGCAGTATTTAAAATGTGGCAAAAACTTTGAAACAACAGATATTTAGAAATTTGTCGTGCGCAGAAATATTGATAAAGAATAACTTAAAAATATGAAATTATATTGCCTGTGCACAAAATATTAATATTTATCTGTTGGAAATGTGTGCATAAATATTAATATCTATGACATTAAGGAATTAATATTTCCATACTTTGATATTTTAACGTAAGAGTAAACACAATGGAAAAAATGGAGATATAAATATTTGGTAATATGTTTTAAATTATTCAACGAATTTCACTTTTATTTTCCTTAAATCATCTCCAACCTCTTGAAATTAAACTCCATATTCGTTTTTCCGTCATAATTGTGACTCTTTTCCCTTTCTCATTTACCTTTATTTAAATTGTCGTTGCAATTAAATATATTCTAAAACGATTAAATATATTCTAAACGTTTTGAAAAGTATTCGTTGGTGATAGATCAAAGTTTGGTGCTAATTAATACCTATAGTATAGAAAAAGATGCTAATGCGCAAATATATAAAAAATGGTATTGGAAGAGACAATTTTTTGGGTAGCGACAGAGGGTTAAGCTTTATGATCAAATATCAGAGACTAAACTTCTATATTGATTCATTTTCAATAAAATATCAAATCCCTGATACTTCCTAAATTTAATTGCATTTAAGAAATATCCTGATTCTTCATAACAATAGAAGCAATCGAGCTTTCAAACGCTTTCGACTCTTTTGTAATACAAAATACAAGAAAAAGTATGTCAATCAATACTTTGTTTTTTTGCTTGGTTATCATTATCCTTTCATGATGCATCTTACAAATAAATACACAGGGTTTCCAAATACAATTACTACTTTGTTTGGAAACCAAGATTTACTAACATAGGCTTCACTGAAATATATTTGTTGATTTTAAGTTATCCTTGACGGACACAGATTTAAAAACCATAAATTCATAAAAAGTATAATTGGTCAAACGCCTTTAAAAAATTATCACAGGCGTTCCTTTCTGTAATAAGAACGTAACATGACCAAGCTGTTTTCCATTTTATTTGTCCTATATTAATTACATGATCCTGCGAAATTCCATTATTTGCCTGGTTATATTTATTGTACTTAATTTTTTAAAGCAATATCTTCTTTTTAGTTTCAAATAATCTTTGCCAATTACTAGCCTCTATCTTGTATCATCGTAATTCACAAAGCTGCATGTAATTCCGACGATGTTTTCTTCGTTACATTTCGTTAGATTATTTATTATAATATGTTTATCAAAATGTTCATACAATAATTTGAAAATCCGGCGCTGTTACTATTGTACAGAAAGAAATCGCTTTTACAGCAAGTATATTTAACAAAATTATGCATAATTCATTACGAATATGTACTTGTTTATAAAGGATATGTGTATTATTGTTTATATTATGTAAACAGATTTTTTTTGAAAGGGAATTTCTTGCGGCGCGACTCAGCTCGAAAAATATATATGGTGAGGTGGACAGGGCCAGTGTCCCAACATACCATATCAGTCGACGGCCGTATAAGTGTCTTCAGTATTTTTCCAGATGTTTTTTGTTCTGCATACACTTTTGATTATTATCAACGCTATGCAAATGCTATTCATACATATCACTCGTGTCGGTTGATTGTTTTGAATCTAATTTTTTTATACTATTGTTTCACAATTAGAATTCATTATTTTTTTTCTCGTGGTTCCCTGATATTTCTTGTGCCTTTCAAAGTATTTACATTTATTTTACGCAACACACACAAAAAATAAAACGTTCTGTTACGTGTCATCTGACACACATATTTCTTCAATTTGAAGATTGTAGAATATATTATGTGGTAGAGAGTTCTTTATTGATTTCGGTGAAAAGAGACCTCTGATAAAACGGAACCGTTAAAAAAATTAAAAAGCGGTATTAATTTCGTCTGCAACATATACAATTTTACAGAATCGTGCTAAATTTGTTGACTCCAAATTATTTTTTAAATAAAAAAATCCAGGACCCTTTCTAGAGTCAATATTTGAAGGATCGCTGTATGACGAAATACCTTCCATCTGTTCTATCTTCTATCTATATAGAAATAAAAGCAATTAAATGAAATATTTTTTAAAAAATAAAAAACTTTTGAATTTTTGACCTTCTCAATTTTATCACTTTTTCCCTTATAAATAATATAATTACTTATATATAAATATTGGAAATTAAAATGATATATTCATGACAAAAAAATAAGATTTATTTAAATTTTTGCTTCGAACTATGTTTTATAATAATTTCATAATTTCTGGGGTTATGTATTTGTATATGGGATTATAATATTGTAATATTAAAACAGCATAGGTTTGTTTGTACAAATGTGCATTTTCGCATATACAAAAAGAAAATCTAGTTTTCTTCCATTTATAATTGTACAAATTGAGCTAATGGATCCAAGGAGAATTCCACTTTATTTTCTTTTGAGTAAAGCTGTAAACTCCTAGAACATTACTTTTTCGCTCAACACTGATCCAAAAATATTTTGTGTATAAAATATAAATTGCAAGGGAAACGGTATAAAATTACTTTTGCAATTATTACGTGTTTCCTCTTTTTGACGTCTTCATTTATTTTAATCAATTATTGCAATCATTCTGTGTATTTAAAACGATTATTTTTCACTTCACCATCGTCCGGTGGTGAAGTGAAAATATTTTTAATTATCATTGATAATTACTTATATTAGTACTGACGCCATGTTCCGTTCGGAGAAGAATACCAAACTTCAATTGAATATTCTACGCTTGGCTCTAATAATTTGTATGAAGTGAAATTGACTAATGGAGCCTTAAACTTTACAAAGTAGATGTAATGTAAAAAAAGAGGAAAACGATCATAATAGAATAAAGAAAAAATATTTCATGGCCTTTGACAAAAAAATTATTTAAGGAATTAAACGGGAAAATATTGAAAAGGGTATTAGTTACATCTAACTTATAAATATTTTTCATACATCACAATTGATACATGACAAATGAGATGAATAAATATGAGTATGGAATAATTAAGTCCAATTCATAACTTTCGTTGCATTGGTTTTAAAATTGTGATGAATTTGGGTAGTAAAAGTGATTACTATTAGTTCACATTATTAGATCGAAATAAAATTGTCATTTCAGTTTGGATAAAGCGTTACAGTTATAAAAAATAGACTTAATTTTAATATATCTTTAATTCAAAAGACAATATGAGAAATTATTTTTTCTCTTTGAGCTGTTTTTTATCAACAAACGATAGAGACACCTTCTTGATTATTAGAAATCAAACATTTGATGGCCAATTTACACAAATATTAATTTTTAATTTTTTGTAGGAGACAATTTCAAATTGTCAAAAATAAACTTTCGAATAGTAACCGAAACGATATGCTTTTCTAGTATATTTTCACGAAACAATATTTCGTTGGTGTAACGGATTTGTAAAGGATATAAAGGCTTTTAAATCACGATTTGGTTAACATTTTCGGAGAAATGATAGTTTGCATTTTAGTGACTAATATCGAGTGCCCAGAGGATGTAGACAACATTTAATATGACTTACGAACTTACGGTAACATCTACCTAATCACATCCACCACTTGATCATGAACATTCCGGCGATACCCAGCGAAGGCCGGCGATACTAAACCGATATGTTGATGATTTGATTAAGTTCCGAAGTTCTGAAGAACTCATGGTTTCTGCTGATATATCTTATCGGATTTTTGGCAAGTAAAATATAGCCAAACTTATCCGAGAGGTTAATCCGAATTCTAAGAAATCTATTAATAGGAAATGCAATGAAAAGTAGCAGCAAAGGAGCTTGACTTGTGATGAGTCTCTCGTGTATTACGTAGACGTATTTTGTGGTATAAAAAAATCAAGAAATTAAGTTTGCTACCAGGTGAATACCTGATGAAAATAGCTGAGGCGCGTGATGGAATTAAATTTCAAGCTATTTTAGATTAAACTGCTCAGCGTATAATGTCTGTACCGCGTGAAGTTATCATGGCTTGTTCTCCTGGTGATTATGGTTATATACCTTTTCGATCATTCGCTTATTGATATTATTCACTTTAGTTAGTAAGTGAGGTTTTATTAAAAATTCTGGTAGTGAAACCTGGAAAGAAGTTCATTATTTTTATGATACTGATGACTTTTTGTTCATTTTTAGATATTTTCAGGTCTCATCTCTCATAACGGAAATAACGGCTCTTAAGTCTGTGACCTTTAAACCAAAATATATGGTCCTTTTAGGCGTATTTTTTTAATTATACGATAATTTTAATCAGTGATCATCAAAACTGATGGGATATTTCCGGTCGATCTACAATCTTGAAAGTCATTAAAATCTTAGGGAGGTCTTATGATTGGTGCAGAGATAACTTGTCGACTTTTACGGCACGAGTAAAGGGGAAAATCCAGAAGCCAATAATTTCTGATCCTTCGGTGGAATTATAAATTATTATACTTATTTTGTTTTTACCTATATAATATATATAGTAAGCAATATATTCAGGTTGTTAAATGTGTACCGAATCTTAGTAGTAAGTTTTGTGTTCGTGCTTGATAAATTTTGTTTTACTTGTACACCGTTAATTATGCAATGAAATTTGTAACATTGCTTGACAGAACCCTCATCAGCGTCATCAACCTTGGAAAGGTTTCTAAAAAAAGACACCTTATCTCCCTTCCCAAATTTTTGATTTAATAATGCCGCCTCCTGTAAGCATTTGTAGAAATGAAACAATTAGTTATCGTGATATTAGCGTGTGCCCTACACGCTGTTATGAGTCATCTATATTATAGATTACTCATCAGAGGAAGATTTCAGTAATTAAATTGAATTAATTTACGGAATATAATTTTGTAAGATTTTAATAGGTTAGTTACATATATTTAATATAAGTAATATACTAATATTTAGTATAAGTAACTTTTTAATATAAAGAGATAAACTGGGTAAGCGTGTCATTATTTCATTGAAATTTCATTTATTTATTTAAGTTTACTTTCAATTATTAAAAACGTTTTTAAATATTTAAATAACAGAAATGTTATTTCATGAAACTGCTTATATTTTGTTTGGCAGTGACATGGAAAGAAAAAAATCGAATAAATAATTTAGTTAGCTCGTTCTGATCAAAACATTTTGCCACTTTGCCTACCCTTTCAAAATGCAATCGAAATATAGGCAATCAAGTGGTTTTTATTTTTTCCTGTAAATTATACAGTATGTAAATTATATAGCAATGGATACGAAATATGCGTAATATGAGTTCTACTTAAACTTAAAAGGTTTATTTTCTTTTCAGATACAAAAAAAAGTATGAGAAATATTTAAAAAGTATGAGAATTATAATTTTGCCTTTCGTAATTGTCTTTCGCTGAAAGGTTAAATTGGTTCGGATTAATGAGGCGATATGATTAAACATTTTTCAGATATTTATTTACAATCTTGCCAGTTTTACCAGTTAAGCACATGATCGAAAACAACACAACACACACAGCAACTACAATACAATACAACACAACACACACAACAACTACAGTACAATGACTACAATTAGAGTTTTTTTAACGATATATTTTATTAATAAATTCATATTATTATATGCAGTCGGAACAATAGATGGATTTTATGAAATGGATAATTTCGCAAAGTAATCAGTTATACTGTTTTAAGTTGAGACTAGTTAAAGCAATCAAATAATTGTACGTTGATATGTATCAAATGCAAGGTTTAAAATATTATGATTGGTTATAATGCTTAACTTTATCTGGTTTTAACACTAGGAGGTCCAAATCACCGTAGCGCTCTAGTAGAATGATATTAAGTAATTCAAGAATATATAGTTATATTATTTTTTCTTTTGAAATTATCTTCGTTTATCATCGGTGAAATAATTTTGTTTTGTTTTTGCTAAGAAATAATTGTGACAATAGGAAATTTCATAACGATTGCATTTACCTACATTATTATTAGTGAAATAGCTTCACTTTGATATTTTTGTCCAAACAATGAGCATTAGATTTTGAAATAGGCTATTCCTAAATAATTTATGATTTTGCAATATATATAATTTATGAATTTATGAATATTAATCACATTTCATATAGCAAATTATAATATATCTACGTAAATTTAATCTAAATTAATAGAACTTTTTATAATATGTAAATCAATCATATAGTACATAAGTCTCGGTGAACGGGACTAATTCTACCCATTATTGACTTATATATATATATATATATATATATATATATATATATATATATATATATATATATATATAACTGGAATCGCTCAACATCCATCCTTCATTATAAACTGTCACCCACCCAGTCAAAATTATTGTACGCCAGTTGGAATAATTAATGATGCAATGGTTCCACTCATTGTATCATTGGGACCCACGTGGATCCCAAAAGGCAGACTGGGTTTGAACAAAGAGATGAGACTAATTGTTTACGATTACTCCGTTTAAATTAAATGAATGATGGTCGGCATCATTCATTCAGTGTTGAATTTTATTATTCGAGTTTCTCTTTGACTCTCTTGTAGGGCAAATAATTTAGTTGAGGGTTTGGTTGCGGGTACACCTTGTATTATGGTAACGCATGTATAACAATATGCACAACGTGCATTTTTTTATGTAAATTATTTCAATAGTTGTATTAAAACGTAAATAATGAAAAATTTACATTGTTTATTGCGATTCAAAATTTATACGAGCCAGCGGAGAGAAATTTAGTTAATAAAAATATTATTCGACATAATTAAGTGAGGAAGACAAAGGTACTTATAATGCAGAGTTGTATTGTAGAGTCGCAATAGTTATTATATTGGTAAAGTGTTCCCTGTATACGTGGCGTTATTGGATTTTTTTAAGAAAGCATTATGTTTTACATATGTCTAAATTTTATGTAACACATTTGCATACATATCCAAACGTAGTTCTATCAAAATATTTGAAATAATATTTGAAATATTTTTATTATTTATGTGAATATGTTTTCTAGTATTTCTGTTACAGTTGCAAAAGTATCACAAATTTCTCTGAAATTGCATATCCTAGGATTGCTATAATATTCTTAAAAACTTAAGTAACCATTAAATTCTCGTAACTTTCATGATTATGGGTTTTTCAGTTTTATATATTTTTCCACATGTTTCCTAGTACGTTTCTCGATCTATGCTACTAAAAATTAAGAAGACGAAAATATATTAGTCTTTTTAGGGACGAAAATTTAGAAATTACAACCACGAGTTTAATATTGAAATTTGAACTAAGAAATTTTTAAAAGTCTGATCTTATATAGGGAATTACCTTTTTTTATAAGAGTTCAAAATTATTTATAATTTAATCAGAAAAATTTTCATTTAGTTTTTCATGTTTGTGTTTTGTACGATACTATGTTTATTTTTATTTGTTCGAAAACCCTTTTTTCTGATAAACGAATATATATATATTTTAATATCCTCACTTTTTGAAAAAAATAAAATATTCGAAAATAGTTGAAGTACAAAGTTTTTGTAAATCTCATTAACAATATTCAAAGTTACGAAGCAATAATAAATCTACTTATAATTCGAATATCATCGAGTACAGATATAAGACAATTTTTATCTTTCACATCATAAAAAAATGCGCATGTTATCTACAAGCATATTGTGCGCGCGTTAGAATTTATGCTTCTTTGGCATATTACAAGAATAACTTTATTTAGCACACAAATTTTTAATGGAAATGAAATAATAAAAGGCGCGGACTGGCGCGTGATTATAAATACGGTTGGTAATATTTAATTCTATCAAATAACTAAATTTGAAATGATTTATAATACAAATAAATATATACCGAAACTTAATCTCGACCAGAGAAATACACTTAAAATATATTTTAAAAAGCTTATAAGGTCTATTTCTATCACGAATATTCAAAATAAATATTTCTTTTTATTAGTTGGACCACTATAAATTTTAATTATTAAAAATATTATTTAAATGCACAGATATAACGTAGATTTGTATGAATATAAGAGACGTGTTGTGTATTTAAAAATAATTCAATAACTATCATGAATAAGTATCAGTCACTACAGCCATGTTTAGTGAGCAATTTCGTCTTGTCGATTTTTGTTGCATCGTACGCGCGCATCGTAAAATTTCATAAACATTTTTTTATAACGCGGCTAAAGAAGTATAACTTCAGTATGGACGCTAGGTCATAAATTAACGTTTACTTTTTCTACTGCTGGATAAATAAATATATCATCTGAACCAGATACGTCGAAAACCACGTACAACAAAATTAACCTCTTATAAAATTTCCGGTAATGTTGTGTTAGTTATGTAATTAAATTTAAAATCTATTGGAACTCTGATTTCTTCTTCTAGAAGTCAATTAGATGCCGCTGTATCTAATTTTATTATAATTTTTTTAATAAAATAATTTTTTAAATCAAAAAAATTAAAGAAACAATAAAAAAGGCGATTACTGCGTAATTTAGATATGTAATAATTGTACCTCTCACAATGTTTATGATTATCATTTTTATCTTAACAATAAAACCTTATAAGTAACAAAACTCTGTGGAAATCACTCTTCAAATTGACGTTTACCATCGGCATTATTTGATTTGTGTGATTGTATATTTGTAGATATCGTTTTATATAATTTCTCTCTTCTGAATTGTAGTTATATAAGCAAATTCACTTTACCTTGATTTTGCACCAATACTCATTCGAGATATTGTTTTAATTTTTTCTCAAAATTATCGCATTGACTGACATTTTTTTTAATATCTTAGCATAATTGTTTTACTTGACATTTACATGATAAAAATATTTTCACCCAGTCAAATTTAGTAGGACTAAGTCAACATTGGGCACTTAGTTACGATAAATTTTAAAATTGAAAAATGAAACCTTGCGTTTGACAAAGGTAGGTATAAAAGTGATAAAGGAAAATCTTGATTAAAGCATGTCAAAAAGAGCACGTGTTATTACGTGAATTAACGTTTCAATCTAAAACTAAAGTTTTAGGAAATTAAAATGCGAATTCATTATATAATTGGGATGACATGACGTCATGTTGCGTTTAGCTTATTTTTCCTGTGATTCCAAAGTGTCCATTTTGTGGTTTGAAATAGATAAATTAAATATTTTGTTTTTTTTATTGAATTTCATTTCATTGATTCTTGTTTTTCATTTTCACAATGAAAAACAAGAATCAATTTCATTGATTCTTGTTTTTTATTATCATTAAAATTGAATCATCTGTTAGAAAGTATAAAGTAATGTTTCCTGATGTTGCTATGAAATATGATTACATTAAATGCATAACTAAAATATTATTCTCATTTTAACTTGTCCAAATCAATTTTAATATCAATTTCATTTATCAATTTAAATTAATTGTAGGTATTTTAGCCTATAAACGTATAAACTTGAAAGTAACAATTTTAATAAATCCAGTTAATTATTCTTCATAAAATACGAAATGAATAACTTATTATTTCTTTACTTTTAACACGTTGGGCTAAAAATTGTACAATAAAAAAATGCATATCAGGTGAAGACATAAAAAAATAGAGAATAAAAGTTTAATTTCTAATAAACTTATTAATAAAAGAATATTTTATATTAAAATTATGATTGGTTTATAACATTTGTTTGTGTAGGCAATACAATACTTTTTTTAAATATTATGAATCGGTCTGTATTATTATAGTGTCTCTGAGTTTTATGTTATTAAACCAGGATAATTATTATATAATATTCATATAAGTAACGTATCATATTCACGGAAATAAGAGAGGTTAAACGTTATTTCTTTATTAACATTACATTTTTTATCGATTATCCGTTTTGTTTTTTATTTGTTTTTACTATAACTTGACTATTTCTTTGGACTATGTAACTTTGTTCTTGATAATAAGTGTTTGTACTTAATATGTATATATTGATAGTAACACATCGGTACAATTTCGTCATGTATTGTATCGATGTGATTTTTAGTTTTTCACTTGATATGTGACAGAAATATATAATATCAATATTATTAAATTGATACTATCATTAATAAAATCAACGAATAGGCAATTCGTTATTTTCTGCTAATAACACTGTAGATCAATTCATATCTAAAATAATGGGTATGTATGCACCCAGTGTAGTTACAAATTTTTAATCATAGGCAAACGGCGTTAGATTTAAAGAAATATTGGCATTCGCGAATATCGGTGCAGAATATTGGCGCATTCGTATTCAAAGAGTCCGAACGTTGTTGTGACGACGTTTCTACGTCTACTCGGCGGTCCATCAAAAGAATCTTCCAAGATTCTTCATAAATAAAATTAACTATAAATATTTAAATAATAAAATTGAATTTCGGAGGGGACGGGGTATTTTCAAAGGGGGTCAAAAAATACATACATTTGAGTTCAAATCTTTTTTATTGGTTAAAAGATATCAGTGTGGGAAGTTATCAAAGAGACCCAATTTAAACCTATTTTTATTAGCTCTTCCTCCAAAAATCTAGGAAATTAGGTACCTACAAAAAGAAGTTTTAATTTATCTCTAATATTACACATGTCCTATACTTGAAATTACATTTCTTGATATTTAAACAATAATTGTTGTATTTTAAATAATATAATGACCAATACAACCTAACATTATTATTTGACGCCTGTGAAATACAAAGTAGGCAATATATCTATCCACTGGATATTAACATATTATTTTAAGTAGTTTAATGGGAATGCTATTATAATAATATAAATTTGTAACATGCAATACGCACGTTAAAACAAATATTGGATGGTATTTGATCACTTGATATTTTTTTTGAATCAATTAAAGTCTTACGTCATTAAAAGATTTATGGTTTCTTTTCCTGTGAATTCAATTTATGTACGGTGAGAATAATATTTTTTTATCGTCTAATTCTTTGAAGGTACTTTATGAAAACCACAGTGACGTAACGAAGCACCCTCACGAGTGCTTTAATCAAAATTATACACTACTTATATAAATTATAAATCAACATGCAAAAGAGTCAAATCAACATGCAAAAGAGTCAAATCAACATGCAAAAGAGTCAAAGCAAAAGAGCCCGACGTTGACAAGAATAATAAAAAAATCTCCACATTATGAAATTCGCTCACCCGTTCCGAGTTCACGCAACCAGAATCACTCGATATCTATATTCATAAGACCCCGCTTTCATTACCCCTCACCCTGTGTTCCGATCCCATTATTGCTTGATTAGTCGCCCACCCTATGACAGAATGAATTCTTCGATACATTAAGATGAAATTAAATGCAGATATTGGCCGGAAAAAGGTGTGTATAAATTTATTCGAGCTAAATTGCAATGTAAATTAAAACGTCGAATAATTCACTGACAATCGTAATAAAACAATAGAAACTATTAAATTTACTATTAAAATTGAGTAGCTTATGGAGACATGACTGTATTCGTTTTGGAAATATTACTGATCGAAGAGTAAACAATAAAATATTGATTTTTTTAAAATTTTGCTTCTAATTTCCATTTTGGGAAAGGGTAGGTTCCCAATAAGGATCTGAATGTGTGGTACTGACAAAATATTTTATACAGAGAAAAAAGTAGAAAATCCAAAGAACTGAACGTATATTTCTGTTGCTTTTAATTAACAAAATTTTATTTTAAGTTTTCTCTTCACGGACTATAAATTACAGGTGACAATTAATACTCGTACATGCTATTAAGTAACTATTAAATTACTTAAGAGAATAAGAAAAAACTAATCAAGTAGCAAAAAAAATATAATAGTGGTAAAACAGTACAAATACAAAATTAAAGATAATCTATCAAAAGTACTTTACTGAAACTCTGCTTCAAAACATATCGAACTATTAGAAAAAGTAGAGAAACTTTATTTTAATTGAGAAAATTAGAGTTATTGTAATATATAATCCTATCCAGAAATATCCAATATTTTTGAATTTTGTAAGTTTAAAACGATAACAATATTAGTTGCTTTTAACGTACTATTTTGATGTACTACTTTGTTCAAACAGTTTTTAGTATTTGTAAGTAATTTAATACTTAAGCACTTAATCTCCTATAATAGGGTTTTAGTCATAAGGAGTGTATCGTATCACATGAATTATATCGGCAGTAAGCTACTAAATAGATAATTCCATTTCATAAAGACTTTTAGGCCAAAATCGTGAGTGGACTTAAACTGAGTTTAATATGATGTCTTAACCAAGGGATAAGGCTGATTGAACAGCTATTATCTAGGAATTATGTACGGCTAGTTATTTAATATTAAAGTTTATGGTTTTAATCCGTTTTCACTGGAGTAGTCCATTATAAGTAGTTGCTGTTGAATTTTTGTATTAAATATATGATATCATTAAAATAAACGTGTATATTCTATGGCTACTTTACCTTACGTCTTCATTCAAAAATTACGTCTTGAACGAATTATTAGTAGTCCATAATATTGACTCGGTTAAAAGCTTATCGTCAAATTGATATCTGTTTATTATGATTTAAAACTTTATATTCACTATTAAAATTATCATCGTTAAAATAATTTGCGCGCTAAATAAGAACAATTTAATTCAAAAATATTTAGATAATTTCCTTTTAGTGAATATAAGTTAGTTAAGAGTGATCCTAATAAAAATTATCAAGTTTTAAGAATATATTTTACGTTTGAATTATAATTGAATTTGTTATCTTGAACGTATTTGTTGTAAATTTATAACTTGATTGAATAATGAAAATATTCACAAATTTGGTTGTTCTCTTCTTCTGCGTGAGATTTAAGAATGGAGGCAACGAAGGGAATCAACTGGTATCAAACATTACAGCTATTTAAATTAATTAATCTACATAGAAAAAACAATTTTGCGTGATTAGGGTTTATTATATTTGATGTCTACTTTCTTGCAAAAATAATTGAGCAGTGATGCAACATTATATGTAAAACGGCTTCCTGTTTTATACTTGTGTACATAATAGTATAGAATTATGCAATTTCATTCACTCATATCTTCTGCTGATTTTTAACATTAACCATTAAATCGTTTACTGTGATAAGCATAACAAATTTTTTTCTGATATCAAGAGTTAAGTCTTTTTTGGAAGGTTAAAATCTAATATACAATATTTATTACCTAAAATCACATAATAACCGTAAATGTACTATGATGAAGATTTACTCGAAATCAGAAGGTCAAATAAACTCCGGTGTACATAAATGTTGGTAATAATAACTCTGTATGATTTTTTTATTCTTTTACACCATACCTTCAATTTATTGAAAATATAGAAGAAAATTTGATATGTGCTAATATTCATAAAAAAATATAGAACTTTATAAGAAAATATGTGCATATCTGTCGAAAGAAATAATCAAAGTTGTACAAAATTGGTTATTAACTCTCACCATATTACTATTTTATATAGGGAGAATAATGCGGTGTTTCAAATCTATCATGCTTAGAAAACGTTTTTTTAGTTTAACAGTTTTACGAATTATTTTAAATTACATAAAATTATAATATTCATCATATGATCACACCGTCCAATATAAAAGTGTAAGTATGATAATTTATTACATAAAAAGTAGTATTGAGAGCATTGCAGGGGCAGCATAGGTACGTTTTTTGGAAACTTGAAACCACGGCAAACCTAATATCGACAGAAACACATCAGTATTTACGATGTGAATGCAAATATTACTTTGTTCCAATAAAATTTATGCAGAAGATGAAAAAAATAAGTTTTTTTGTTTCTTCCGAAGGCAACTTGTAAGCAGAGTAAATTTTTACGTAGCATAAATAATTTTCTAGTGAATGTCAGTTACATTAAGTTACTCAAAATTTTTGTAAAACTCTGTATACTGATGCGAGAAAGCGGCTTTTAAAATTTATTCCATATGTATTAGTTAAGTCTAAAAAAACAATGATGCAAATAATTGACATAATAGGCTTGAAATCCGCCAAAAACACTTAATTAAATACTTGCTTATTCTCATAATGAATAAAATAAACCCAACATAATCTTACCACACTTCTTAAGTCAAGTTGCATTTAATAAGAATGGTAATACCGTGCGAAACTATATTGGTACGTGTTTTTAACGATATTCCAATCCTTGTTTTAAACTGAATTTAGTTTCCGTCGACGTTTACATTTGAATTTAACAGGAATACGACGAATAAGAATAGACGAACTAATTTATACCGTCAATTATATCATGTGAAATTATACATGTAAACATTACATGAAAATTATTGTTTATTTGGCTGACTCTTTAAATTATATAAAAATAATATTTAAGTGGGAAAGATTAATATCAAAGATCTGAATGTGTTAAGCTTTTTAAATACCCTTTTATCGAATTGTGCCGAGAAAACATATTTCAATTGTTTTTTTATGTAAATGAAGTTGAATCTAGCTTGACACTTCGATAATTTCCATAATTGTTTAATTTTTTTTAAAGAATTTATTTCTATTCATGAAATAATTAGAATAACATACACCTAGTAGGATATAATTGTTGCATTACATTATTATTATTATTATTATTATTGGTAGAAGATTAGTGATATAAGAGCCACATAACATACTCGCCTATTTTACTTGCTCACAAATTAAGATGATTTCTTAACTTCTTTTGGTATTATGTTAGAAGATAAAAATCATTAGAAGTAAATATATAATACATATAAATGTATATACATACATATATATATATATATATATATATATATATATATATATATATATATATATATGTATACCCACATATATATATACTCTTTTTTTACATGGCCCTTTTGAACTTGGTTTAAGCAACGTTTTCTAAATTATGGAGACTGTGTGGGAGTACTAAACATTTAAATATATCTGTATCAAAATTTCACGCTGTTACAATAGAGTAGAATAAATAGCATTAATAAACATTTCCTGTTCTTCTTACACTAAATTATTTCTTGGACAATAGACAGGTGAAGCAATTAATTTTCTGCTATTTTAACAATTTTAAAAATTCTTTAAATGTCCTTAAATGTGTTTCTTTTTTGAAGTTTTAAAAATTTAGGTTCGAAACTAGATTATTACTTTTATTAAAGGAAAGTGTCGTAAATGATCATTTTCCTTAAATATAATTATTATACTTCATGGATTTCATTATTTCTTTCGATGCTGCATAATTTTTGAAATTAGTTAAAGCGTAGAATTAAGGGCAGTAGTGTTATTAACTCAAACAATTTAGTAACTATTTATACTCACTTCGTAATTCTGTTCACAATAGGTAGGCCTGCGTTGATGTGGTGAAGATTTGAACGATTTTTTGTCATATCACAAATGAGATGAACCAGGTGTCAATGTGTATAGCAATTTATAGCTACATAACTCCTTGCGTAAAGAAATCGGCTGGATATCATACATAATTTTTTTTGATAATTAATAGATGTAGTTTTCGTCGTGTATTGGATCGGATTTCTATTCCCGACAGCTCGTCGAGTGGGGCTGGACTGGAGTGCTGGCTGGCTGTAAGAGATTGCTCTCATAGCAAAAAGTCCGCCATATATATCTACTGTATATGTAAGTACATAAATAAATGAATTATTTTATTTTCTTCAGAAAAGTTACTTGTAATTTGACTTTTAAAACGATTTCCCATACAAAAAATTGCATGTAAAAAATTCTTGAATTTTATTTACTTCTAAAGTTTCCATCTAAATATTTTTGCGAATTGCCAATTGACTATTTGCGAGTAAATGTTCTTATTCTTATGCCAAATTTCAAGTTCCGACGTCGAACAGTTTCTGAGAAAAACAACTTCTGCAGACCATATAGAGAGACGGATGGAAATTTGAGTGATTAATTTTATGAGGATTAATTTTTAACGATTCAATTTTTTTGTTCTAATATCACGCGGGATTCGCTTAGCCTTAAGTAATCTAAAAATATTGATGCGTTGGACCCAAAAAAGCAGGCTAAAAATACATATTTATTTATAGGTACACACACACACTTATATATATATATATATATATATATATATATATATAAATCAAAAGAAAGTATAGAAATAATGCTAAAATGGCACACCTATTCCAAATTTTGTCATTGTTTTTTTCTTTTTGAATTTCACTATTTCAATATATAAAAAAACAGTCAATACACGTTTAAAGTAAGGTTCGGTGGCCTATTATATGTGTGTCTATGTCTATTGGAATAATTGATTAAATATAACCGTGTATTTTCAATTAAGAATATGTGGCATGCTTTTAATTGAACATCCAATGTTCGAAAATTAGATGATAATTTTTTTCCATTTTCCATCATTTTGAAGGTCAACATTTCAATTCTATTTCTCCCTGCTTAATTAAGTATAAAACAGGGATTAGAAACGACAAATGACAAATTATACCTCAATTTAATTTGAAAACGTTTTCATTGTAATATTCACCTTTATTTATTAAACGATTTCAAGAAATAGAAAGTTTCTCAATTCCATTTAATTTTTTGTTTTGTTAATATTACCTCATATCTAAAACATTCATCAACCCATTTCTTTTTTTTTATTTCCTACTGGTTCTTTTTTTTATTTCGAATGGTATATTCTCAATATTCACGTGACAATTTTATTAGAAACTGCCAGAAAATTTAATGGTAATCTAATAAGCCACGACAATTTGTTACATAAATTTACTCTTTAATAAAATCAGGGTACAATGATGGAGCTGGAATTTAGTGACAGGAACTATTCGGTGACGAGGATATTTGTAAACTCACAGAGTTTCTACTCATTTGACTTATCGTTACGTACTAAGAAAGTAACAAAGTTAAGAAATTATATACGAGTATGTACAATACAATTTTAACCTTTTACCCATAAATCTTGATGCTTCAGATGTACTGTTAACCTAACCCGTGAGACTGAAGACTTGGCTTTCAACTCCTCGGGACTGATATTTCAGGGGTACTACCTACCTATTTATAAACTTGTGCTGCAGGTCCAACTCCTCAGTCATAATGTTAAAGGATACTGCCTACCTAAACTCCGAGACTTGAAGGTCTACTGTTTTAAAATTATATTGTGTGTCCCAAACAGAGATTCTGTTAATTAACTCTAACTTTCAACTCCTCAGTTCTGATGCTTCAGGAGTCTGCCTCTCTTAACCATGAGACTTAAGAATATGCTGATTTAAATTAACATTTTGGATCCTCATTCCTGATGCTGCTGGGATACTGCCTGGCTAAAGTTGTTTTTAAATTAGTATTTCGGGTTTCAAGCAGATACTCCAGCATTGAACCTCGAGTTCCTACTCCTCAGTCCTGATGATGTGGAGGTAATGCTGTTTTAATTAAGAGGCTTGAGAATCTGCTGTTTTAAAGTTAGTATTGTAGGTCTCGAACAGAACCTCTGTCATTGAACTGGGTGTTCCAACTTCTCAGTCCTCGTGCTGCGGGGGTACTGCCTGTGTAAATTGTGAAACTTGATAACTTGCTGTTTTTAAATTAGTATCGCGAGTCTTATTCTTTTGGAATGTGAGTAATGTTATAAATTTATACTCTTCAAAATACCCCAATTTGATCTGAACATTACAAGTACGTCTCAAGCTATCATTATTAATTGATTCAAAATCTCATTGGGTAGCCTCTAGTAATAATGTTTATCTCAAACCTTTTCATTTTGTAAATGTACAAAAAAACACGAACAACAATACAAACTGTACAAAAGATATTATTCTTTATACATTTATATATTTGGACGTACGCAGCCAATTTCTTAAAAATTACGATTATAAATAACATTACGGGGATGTCCTATACGTATAAAATTAAATACGAATAAAATGAAATTTCAGAATATCATTGTTTCTATTAAACCATACCAATTTTATATTATTTTTCTTCGTCTAAATAGGCAATATGCTAGGCATATTGCCTATTATATAATATATTTGATGCAAGCAAAATTTATTATATAATAATTATATAATATATTTTGCTTGCATCTCTTCAAATTAATCTCCATCATGCTCTTAAAATTAATTCGAAAGTTTTGACTGATATCAGACTTTAAGCTGTTTAACTCCAAGTACTTATATAAGTATATAATATTATTTCAGGGTAAATTTTATTTTAATTTTGCACATATTAAGGGACTAAAAGTGATTTAAAATTATTTTTAAGCGATAGAATTGACACAGAATTGCACAATAATAAATTGTACATTAATATTGCGCTGTTTTAAAGATCGATATTAATAAAAATAGTGATTTTTTTAAAAATCAGTCAATTTTAGTCCCAATATTCACTGCTGAAAATTAGATTCATCATAAAATTTTATATCGATGAAATGAGTGTTTTGTGATTATTAAGGCAATAATATTCTGTACTTAAAATATGATTTATTTAAATTTCTTTATGTTAACCTGACTAACCTAACTCTTTCATTTCATGTCTGTTTATTCTAAGAAAATCAACTTTCATTCTGGTATTATTAGTTTTGCAAAGACTTTTGACCAGAATATTCTAATTAGAGATTTATTTGGGATTAGTTTAGCAAAAAAGTGTAAACGAATACTTATTTATTCCTAAGAGGTATTTAATAATACACGACAATTATATGTAATTAATAAAAGAACTTATATGTATTTAATTAATAATAAATAAAATAAATATCAAATATGTTTAATAATAATGATAATTTAAATTTGCTCAAACAATGAGTAAAGAAGGCCACAATTTTGTAGATTTTCCTTTATTTATAGTATTTAAAAATATAGTGAAAAAAATAATTTTAATTAAATCAAAACAAGCAGGTTTTTTATTAAGGATTTAATAACGTAAAATATAATTTATTCGACACTATTAGAAAAAACTTAACACGTTTGATAATTGATTAAAATTATTAACTAATAGTTTAAATCAAAAATAAAAAAGTAAAGAAATTTTAAATTGGAAAGCATCGTCTCCGTTTTCAAGAATATTGTATTACAAACTACGTTGTTATTACAGGCCGATTTATTAGATTTTAAAATTTATTCATATACAACAAACATAGTTCAGGGCTATTCTGGCCAATTTCTATAAAATATTGATTTGGTGAAACTAATTAAGAGCATAAAATCTTGTTGCTTTCAGCGTTGTCATTTTGAAATTATTACTACAATTGCTAATTACTCTAATTGCTGACAGCGTAACTTTTAAAGTTTTTGTTTTAGAGTCAACAAATCTAACTAACACATTTTAGACCTATTTTTGTGTAATTAGCAAGTATCTTCGTACGGGAAATGCCCAATGAATCGGACCTTTAATGTTCGTCCAGTGTTTTTTAATATTGTTAATAAACTACAAATACTTTATTGGGATAATACATTTTACTGTTTCATGTTTTATTAACAATTCTCATGTTTTTTAGATTCATTTTCACAACTTTACGTAGGCAATTTACGAAACTTCTAGCATTCTTTCAAAACGGACTATCATGGATATATATATATATATATATATATATATATATATATATATATATATATATATATATATATTTATATATATTAGAATTACTAGCGTATTTATATTTATTTTATCTTTTGCAACATCAATGTCTATTTTATCGGGAAACAAGCTCGTCACATGTTTATAACCAATCTATACGTCTCAAGCTATCATTATTAATTGATTCAAAATCTCGTTGGGTAGCCTCTAGTAATAATGTTTATCTCAAAATTTTTCATTTTGTAAATGTACAAAAAACACGAACAACAATTATTTTCGTGTAAGTGTATGTACATTTATATAAAAACGTATATGTGCGCATCCCAGTCGGTATGCATATATATTATCTCGTTATTTCTTTTTATACTATATAACTGATATACAATTTGTGTAAGAAACTATTTATTAGTTTAATTTAAAAAAAAAATTATATCTTCAAATTAAAAAGAGAAATTGCAGTGTATTAATACCAACAAGTATATACAAAAGGCCCTATCTGTGTGTTGTGCGTACTATCGTATGTAAAAATACTGGACGAATTTTACGAAACATTTTTAACTAACCTTGGAGACTTGTCCGAAATAAATATCATTATTAGAAGATTACTCCTCAATTCTGCTACTGATTAACTAATTAACAAATTACCTATTAATTATTTAACATCGACATCTATGTATTTTTTATTAATAATCACCGCAAATATGTAGTTTTATAATTCTCCACTAGATGGCGACATACATTTTATTTTTTAAATGTTATTACTGTCTACAATATTCTAGATCACCCTTTTGGGTACACCACAGAGAGAGACCAAAATGTTTAATAAGTAATAATTATATCGGTAGCCAGAATATTAAAAGAGCGCTTACGAAAATATGAACAGGAAAGTAAAGTCTATCAAAACATTTTTCATTAGACAGGGATATAGTTTCCTATCTGCTTATCTTGGTAACTGAAAATGATATGAAATTTTAAAGATACGGTTAAAATAACTTTTAAATAGACATTTTTGAAATTAACGAATTAAATTAAAAAAAAACATAACTACCATCTTACGAATTCATGTAAATGGCTTTTTCTCTAATCTCTTGTAATATTTTTACTCTTTCCAGTTTTTCCTCTAATGAGTAGATAAATAAAGAAAAATATTCCAGGATTACATGTTATTTACTAATTAATGTACATTAGGAATCTTTTAGAAAACCTAAATCTTACGCAACGTCTTTCAAGTACATTGTACTACGCCAATAAGAATAGTTAATGAAGTAGGGATCAAATCTGATAAAGAATTCAGGATAAAATTGCGAATGGAACATTAATTCGTTACAGCTTTGTTCGTTTGAAGCTATTTATTCAATCTGTTAAAAAACGTAGAAAAATACATTTGATTTTAACTCAGAATGTTTTTACAATCAAATAAAACCTGGAGCCCGAACAAAAACTTTGTTGAAAATTGAAAAATTACGGAATGTATCCCAATTCATGCCAAACTGAATTATTTCCCAATATACGGAAATAGCTTCAAAAATCTAAAATGCTAAGCGAAACCAATATTATCCTCGAATTACAATTAGCCACAATCATTGAGTTTATCAAATGTTCATACAGTATCAAAATGTTATAAATTTTTAGATCGACATACGATAACGGGATTTATTAGATCGAAATATAATAACGCTTCAATAGTTATTAAACACTTAAAACAATACTGAGATATCAAATACAATTAAGGCTTTCTATGAAACAAGAGTGGCTATTAATCGATCAGCATTTATTATTTGCAATTATGCCACTATTACCGTACAATTAGTAATAAGCGTAGGCTACATTCGTAATTTAAAATTAAAATAACTCAAACTTTATAAAGCAAATTTGAAATAAATTTTTTTTTCTCAATTTAATTAGAAATTCAATTCAAAGAGGCTAAATTACCCTTGACTACTTGCTGATTTTTTCTTCCATTTATATATAAAAGCCTATCTACGTGTAATATTTCTAATTTTGTAATCTGGGGGTCTAAATCTAACGAATTATCAAAGAAAAATTTATGGAATTTAGTGGAATAATTTTTAAAAAAAATTATTTATATTTAAAAAAAACCATGATTGTATTAAATATACATTTATGGAATTTTAAAACATTTTGGAATATTTGTTATCTCCTTACCTATGTGAAGTTTTAAATCAAATAGATTTTGAGTAAGAGGTGTCAATTGTAGCTCCAAAGGTTTCCCATAAATAATCAGACGTCGCGCGCACAGACTTTGAAAAGTTATCTGTGCTATATCGCTAGCTTAGATCTAAGTAAGACAAGAAAAATATCTTACCTTTTTTTGAGGTCTCAACTGAATAATTATAAAACTTTTACTATAACGTTAACGGTATTTTTCTATTCATAAATTTTATTTGATGTTCAACGTTCCAGTTAGATTTACTTACTTGACGTGATATTTTAATAGCCTTACTTTTCTTGGTTTCATTATTCAGACAAATTTAATGATTTTTTTTTAAACGAAACCAATTGAATTAGGTAAGTAAAGTGAAAAAAAAACAAAATTAAATGTACGTACCGTTAGACTATAATTTTTAAAGTATTTCAGTAGGCGGCGTAAATATGAATTTCTCTGATGTACATATTTCTATCTATGTCTTAATGTTAGTCGGTAAAGTTTGGATTGGTTTGGTATTTCAGTATTAGAACACATTGGTTACCATCTGATAAAGTAAAATACCTTAAAGCAAAAAGGAAATCATTGAATCTGTTGTGGCTATTGTAATATTATTTTTTTTATTCGTTTTATACTAGCTTGTAAGGTATAGTAATTTATTTATTTAGTCTACAAACATTTTAAATATTTTTCAGAAACTGATCGTAGTTCTTGATATAATGAAGTAATTAATTTTTCTTCTTTGACCAAAATTAGTATAGCCAAGACTTACATGATGACACTTGTAGAATAACATCATTCATAGAATAACATTACTTAATTAAGGAATCTAAACGTCAAGTAAATTGTGATCTGATATATTACTACATGTGGATATGCTAAAAATATTTTAATGGTAGTCTGAAATTTATTCTTGCGTCATATCGATACAAAACCAAGACGTATTGGCTTGTTTATTCCTTTGTTGGAAATGATATAAAAATAAGTTCCCCATTTGTTTTGAAATGATGTAACGGAGAATTGAGAGTTCAATTTCCACCTATCTTTAAGAAAGAAAAAACCTGCTTCTTATTTTGCATAGTACGTCTCACATGTATTGAAAACCTGTATTTTACTAACAATATGTAATCAACAAACTATTAACCTTGCACAATATTCAAGTAAATTGCTCTGTGAACAATATAAATATCGACTACCCTAATGGGGTTTTAAGTCCGACGAATCAGTAAAATATATTAATAAAAGGCGCTGATTTGACAATAATCGTAACAGTGAACTATATCAAACTGTCAACTTTGTCAAATCAACATTATTACCCAGATTCACAATTATACGCATTGTATTACAGTGGTTTCAAAGATATCAGCTAATGTAAAGCGAAATTCTTGCTCTAAAGAGTTTGTTGTTTTTATAATGGATGTACTTCAAAAGATATAAAAAATGTAATTAAAGTCACGTGATCAGACCATATTAAAATTTAAAATAAAAGTGAAACGCTACAATTTTGCGATTTGAAAATACGCGAATTTTCACTCAAAGCCTCAAAAAATAACTGTTTGGAAAAAATCAAAATTTAGACAAAATTTGAAGATAAAAATTCAATAAAAGTAATCAAAAATAAAAACAACTATCTGGAACGTAAACCGACATCAATTTATTTTGTTTAAATTTTGAGTCTTTTTCTAAAAAAATCTAGCTGCACTTATTTCGATGAAAACGATATTTTGTTGCGTGTAATTAAAGGGTCAACGTAAAAAACCCATTACCATAATATTCATCTATTACTGTAGTATTATAATGTAGTATATAGCGAGTATACGTTACGAATGTGTAATTGTAGGCGCTTCTTTGAATAACCATTAAAATTTTAAATTACTTAAATTAATTAACTAGCTGCTTACAATTTATTCTTCCACGCAAAAATACATTCTGTGAACTTATTGCCAAAACACCACAAGCTGAGAAATTAGTGCTGTGGAAGATCGGAACAGACCGTCAGTGGGGCATTATAAAATTAACTATTACGATAAAACAATTAAAAATATAACTATAAACTAAAGATTGACCTGATAGTAACTAAATTAGCAAATAATTTAGGTATCAATAGGAATAGGGAGAAGGGGTAGGAAGGAGAAAAAGGAAAGGAAATCAACCTTGTGTTTGGAATATTAAGATCAAATATACTTCATAGTTTTGCAGCGTTTACACTGAAGGAGATCTCGTGAAAGGTAAGTTTAGGATAAGGGGAGACTCAGAACGTAAACAAAGGTATTTAAATCTAGAATTGAGATAACATGGCCTACAAGTATTTTCCAATATATTGAAAATATTGAACATGTAAATTGCTTCAGTACAGATAAGGCTTACCTAAACTCGGAAACATGTTCATATTTTTTAATTAGAAATATGCTATATTTTCATAATTATACGAATACCTATTAATAATTTTTGAGAACAATTCTGAGAGTCACGATTAATCACAGAAAACAGTAACACAACAGAAGATATGCAAGAAGCAGCACTCTGACCATTTCGTACTCATCTACCACATAAACTCAATTTATTTGCTCTGCTTGTTGCGCTATGCTTGTTGGTATATTCCAGCACGTTTTGAGTGTTTTGTTACCGTGTTGAATGAAGAAATGCAAAATCAAAAATTTCTCGGCAAAATATCATGTAGAGACATATACGCTTAAAACATCTAATTTTACGTGACCATGCATATTTTAATCTAATGGCCACTATCTGAAAAAATAATTAAAATTATTTTTAGGATTCCTTATTTAAAATTTAAAAACGGAACCCTTATAAAGTCACTCAGGGAACTGAAACTAAGCGACCGAGATACTTGAAATTTGGCATAATAGTACATCTTAGTAACCAACATATTTTGCACAAAATTTAAAAAAAAATGTTCATAAAAGAATTTAAGGGGTGGTATATAAAGCATATGATTTTTTTTTACATTTGATATATCATTCGAAAGAACTGGTCACGAGGCATAAAAAATTTTTTGGATATTTAAATGAAATTAAAAAACATAGAACATACCCTATCTAAGCCATTTCTCAAACTACTAAGCTAAAAATCAATAAAAAATAGCATTGGTAAAATGAGACTAGAAGATTACAGGGTAATCGTCGGTTGAAGACAACAGAAACCTAAAAAATTACAAGAAGCATGTTTCTACCCCTGAAAAATACAGCAGGCAATATACTTAGGTTATAAAAAATTAATATTTTTATGGTTTAATAAAAATACCACGTACACTTAATCGTATACAAGGACCTAAATTTGTATGGAATCCTCATAGGTGCGTATTCCACTCGTACTTGACAAGTTTTTTCAAACATATCAAACATCGCCACTAATACCGAATTAAAATAAATAAGTATATTCTGTTACTCTAAATAAAAAATTAAATAAAAAAATATTCAAGACAAAAATGTTTCCTATCCGTCGACTTCTCTGATTATTCCATGAAACGTATTATTGAAGTAGTATTATAACTCCACAATACGAATGAAAATGTGATAGTGTAAAAATAGTTTTCGTAAAATAAATTCAAACTTTTTATAATTTTATGTAGAAACTTATTTTTCTATATTTTCCATGTTACTTTCTGCTATTTCAGAAGGAGTATACATATTGGGTATTATATATTACAACCCTTTTCACAGGTTTTTCCGCTCTGGATATACAACGGTAATTTCTACTCGAGCTTTAAGTAAATACCTAAAAAAAAAGAAAGCGTTCACCGCTTCGTTAGACGTTTAAAAGAGGAAAACACTAAATATAAAATGTACATGCTCAGCCTGCGCGATTCCCGCAGATGTTGTTTTGTTTCTAAATATTGCAATGTATACATTCATGACTCATGGAAAAATAAGTTTGTATACACAGAGTAAACCTGTTGTTACGTAATGGATCTTTTGTAATTCAATTCAATACAACCCCGATAAATGAAATTGTTTGACGGAAATAGAACCATTTCATTGCTGTCATATCATTATATCTCCCGTTGATTTTTGAAGAATAGGATTAACCAGAACTTTTTATAAAAAATTAACAAATGAAATTAAATGCAAACAATTTTGGAATATTAAACCTCGCGTTAACGTACCAGATTTTACCAACTTGCTCGTAATTCGCTTTGGCGAAAATGTTTGCAATTACTCTTATGAAATATGGCTAGTTTCAATATCTCTATAATATCTAGTATAATTTTCTACGGTAATTTTCTAAGTTTAATTACGCTTATAATATTGCAGAAATGAAATTACTTGCTTCGCAAACAAGTAATTACGAAAAGTAAAGAAAGTTTAACATATTTTTTTTGTAAAAATTCAATATCCCCGAATTAAAAAAGAAATAATATTTTCATTTAAAAATTATTTTATAAAAAATAAATTGATTACCATACATAGTTATTAATATAACAAATGTTTATCCACAAATCTAATTGAAATTTAAAAAAAATCGAAGATAATCGGTACTTTACTTGTGTCGGTAAAAAAAATTGGTACGTTTTTATAAAATCATACAAGTAAAATTTTGTTTTCACTTTATTAAATGAATAATTAAATTAATGTTTAAAATTGGTACGTTAAGAAAATTCTATGTTTATTGGCAAAGATTTGGTTTTACATAACCAAATGGCAAGCCTTATATACCAATACATTGTATATAAGGCTTGTCATAAGGACTGTTCAACCTGCATATCGACCGTCATGTTAGGAAATGAGCTGAAAACATCCGTCTAAATGAAAATCGTCTAGTAAATAATTGGATGAATCTAGGTAATGTTGATTTAAGGAGCGAAAGATGTTCACTCGTATTCAGAATATATAAAGTATATTTAAAAGAAGACTAGGAAGTGGATGTTGATAGGAATCAAAATTATAAGCATATAGTTATACAGATATTCATCTTAAATTATGTGTGAAATGAAGACAGGAACAAATGTAATTGTAGAAGAAGCATATAGGTTTTTCAATTAAGAAGTTTAACATCAAGAAAAGAAAATGTAGAATATATTATAAATGAGCAAGTATGTGTGGTTGACAGAATACATTTATTTAAATAGACTTGTCTTAGAAAGAAATTTAATTCAGGCTACGCTTTGAAAATCTGTACAGTCTCCTTTTCTCCAAACATAACTACTATCAACGAAATTTCATGTCTCCTGCTTAATATGTACAGATATGAACATGAGTATAGGTATAAATTGAATTGATCTATTTACGTATAACTACTAGATGAGAACTAACGATATATTTAAATACTTGTGGGAGAATAAACCGAAAACCTAATGATAAAGATCAGTTCAAGTGAAATAACTGATTATATTTTATGTTTCATAGATATTCTGAAAGGTATCCAAATTTATCAGCTAGACATTTAAATAAAACTGACACCGACACTCGTAGAAACACCGCTTATTTATATAGAGTTTGAAGCTTCCGGAAACTTTAATAGCTGTAATAATTTATTTAATAGCATGTAGCTAACATTGCCTATACCTATTTCGATGTTTAATATGTAATTCAACAGAATTTGTACGTTTTGAGAGTCTTCTAGTGAATGGGCGCGTAAATAGTCTGACAATTTGTTTTAAAGCTTATGGAATGTCCTTTCATTTGAACTGTGATCTAAATAGTGTTTCGGACTAGACAATGCATCGAAGTTTAGAGAACATTTTTATTTGAATTTAGATTAAATAGTGATACGTCGAATATTCTTTGATTATTATGAGTGATAATTGCTTGTCAATAACCAATAAACCAAAAGTGGACACCATTTTCCATTAATTTTGAAAATTTCTTTTATCTCTTATCTATCATGTTATTTTTGCAGTTTTCCCGCAAATGCGATTATCTAATTTTTTTATCCACGTAGCTCATTTTTTCATTATTTCATTTCATATCATTGATTAAAATTTCTTCCTCATATGAACGTCGTCTTGAAACTTTAATAAAGCTCTTTCCTCAAGTAAATATATATTACCAACCAAAATATGACAACGAACAATTGACAACGAAAGGAAAGTAAACAATTAATAATATTTAAATTATTAGCGTATACAGCAGTTAACTTTAAAGGGAACCCTTAGTAACGAAATTAACAGTCAGCATTACCGAAATTATTAACGTACACCTAAAAAATATTTAATTAACTTGGTTTCACTAAAACTATTCGGAAATGAACACAAACGCTGCTGGTAATGACTTCCAATTAAATATTTTAATTCCACGCGTGTGCGTGCGTGCGTGCGTGTGTGTGCATCCATATGTGTGTGCATACACATTTGAGCTCTAATCTAGTAACTAACTCAGGAAAACATACTTAGCTAGAAGAATGACGGAATGTTTGACTACGTCAGATATTGAGGTTATTGTCCATCCGCCGTACACCTACCTTGCATCCTATTTATTTCAATAATGGAAGAAAAACAGCAATCAATATGATATTCAGACGTCAAAGAAGCAGTGACTGCCTTTGAAATGGACGTGTTGGTAAAGAAAGAAAGATCCGACTGCTTCTCTCAATGTTTAATCGAATGAAACGATAAGTAGAATGTTACGAAGATGTTATCGAAAATCAATAAATAAACTACAAACTTGGTAATTGCTTCCACTTTAGATATGCTAACAACTTTCAGTGTTAGCTCTCGTATAACCACTTGAAGAATTCTATATAGATTAAAGCAGTTAACAAAAAAATTGTTGGCTTATCAAGATATTGCAAATCGCTACTAATAGCAAAAGTTAACTTACGTTTTAAATTGATTTATTAACACAATTAAATTCAACAATAATTATTATTCACTTAAATGTGTTTGAAAGGTAAAAAGGGGTGAACTTTAAGTAGGATGAGGCTTTTCTTGGAAATATTCGTTGAATACTAATCGAGAAGTACAAATATATTCGAAAGCTAAGTAGTAGAAGTACGAATATATTCTAAGCTCCTTGGTCGTAAACTTTGACTTGTTTTTCAGAAACATTTTAAGTCGTAACAAAAACAAAGGAAACTAGTCACCATCTATCTACTTCTATTATTAAATATCAAAGAGAAAATTCCGTAGTGAAACGTCACACGTGCAAATTCAATTCCATCGTTTCGTCTCAGTTAATGAGCCGCAAATGATAACTTTTTTTAGTTTAACAAATATTGTTTTCTCGAAAATATATATTCCACCTTTGCTAATATTTACTTATTATTATGTTAGTTATTTATTCATACTTTAACGTACATATAATACATAAATTTTACGGACGTAACATATAATATAGAAAATTGGCGGCGGACATATTGCTACATGTTCATAAATATCTTACGAAATATTTTAGTCGAGATTTAACAATAGAATTATTAGTTCGCAAATTTTGTTATGTTAATAACTTTATATATATATATATATATATATATATATATATATATATATATATATATATATATATATAAGGCAATGTCCCGATAGATATATCAACGCTCAACCCAACCCAGCCCATCCAAAATTCGGAAAATTTCCGAAATTCAATCCCTAAGGGGGTGAAAAAGGGTGGCCAAACTTGTATGGGACAAAAAATATTATGGTAATTTCCTTAAGAATTTGCATTAATGGTTTTCAATACAAATAAAGAAACAATTATTTAAGAGTTTTCCGATATTCAACCCCTAAACTAAATTTGTACAGGAATGAATATGTTTTGGTAATTTTTAATTAAAATTTGTTATTAATCCTTTCCATACAAATCTTTAAACAAAAGCTTAATCATTTTCCAATATTCTAACCTTAACGGGGTGAAAATGGGTGACTAAATTTGCATGGGAAAAATTGTATTTGTAATTTTTACTTAAAAATTTGTCTTGATACTTTTCAATATAAAAAAATGAAACAAGTATTTAAGCATATTTTTATACTCAACCCCTAGGTGTGGTGAAAAGGAGTGGCTAATTTGTATGTGAAGGAAATTGTTAAGATCATTTTAATTTGAAAACTTCTATTAATGCTTTGAAAATACAAATAATTTAACAAGCATTTTCCGATATTCAGCCCACAAGGGGGAAAAAGTGGTTGCTACATTTGCAGGGCAAGGATATTGTTATGATTATTTTTATTTAAAATTTAGTATTAATATTTTCAATACAAATAATTTAGATTCAATATCAAATTGTTACGTGCCACTGTGTTAACTGGCTGTCCTTGGGGGGGGGATCGGTTTTCATATCGATTTCACCCTCAACATTAATTACGCTAATACCGCTTATAACCATAAACGGTATTAGCGTAATTAATTTAACTTTAGGTAATTAATTTATTATTATTATGTTTTTTAATTCAAGCGACTATGATTTCCCCTTAGAGTCTGTTTCGGAACGTCGAATAATAATTTTTAGGGGCAGTTATAAAAAGTGGTAGGCATTGACTTAGGGGAGGATTCCTTTTCACGTGATTTTAGCACCAGACAGTACAATCACCAACGTGGTATACAAGGAAGTGCGGTATTCAATTCTAACTTCCTCTCTTCTGCTTTATTTGCATAAACTAGGTATATACTCTTTGTAGATTTAATTTATATATATATATATATATATATATATATAAACAATAGTGTTAACGACGAACAAGTGAGTAGTAACTTAATAAAAATGAAATCAACTTTTTATTTTATATTTTAAACTACAAAACCGATTTTTATAAAATTTTCACTATTCTCTAAATTTAAATATACTTAAGCCGAATAGAATAGAAAAATTGTAATCTGATTAGTAGTTTCTGAGAAGTATGTGGAAAAACATGTAGACAAATATTCATAATTTTTTTAAATTTCGTGCATTTGTTTCGAAGCCTCAAAAGACTAACATATTTAATGATATTAGATACATTTGGATAGAAATTATAACCTTCTTTTTGAAGTTAATTAAAACATTGACCTAAGTTTAGAAAACGAATTGTTCATGCTTCTAGTGTAGCTAATTGAAAGCTATAGCTTTCAATTAGCTACACTACAAGCAAATTATTGTAATAAATGTGGTATCATACAAATGCACTATTTTAATTACGTAATTCTTGTGTGAAAATTTTGAGAAAGTCAATATCATCATCATATATATTAATACGCTAAGGTTAAGATGTTACTCTCCCTTTTTAGAAAAAACCTCACAACTAATCCACATAAATTATATATCATTTTATAGATAATTGCTTGCTCTACCGGCATCCACAACTAAAAAAATTATTATTGCTATTGTTTTTGCAAATTAATTAATTATTAAAATTATATACACAAAACAGCAATGCTGCCATCTAACGGCTCAACGTCAATATGATTGACGGTCGGTAAAATTTTTGTTTAATTTCAAATCCACTCACGTATAAATAAAGTGGCGCTTTAGCTCAATGCTTTTGCAATGATACTTGCGCCTCTATATGTCAATTTTAGTAAAATATTTGTTTGATCTGTCATCTGAGCTTCATAATGGAATAAAAACGTAATAAGCAGTGAGCAAAATTAGAAATGAATTGAATACCCGCAATCAATTTTGATTTATTAAATTGAGTTGAATAATTTATAATGCGAAGACTTCGCACGGGTCACGCTAGTTTTTAGTAATAATAAACACCAAATGTAAATGACAACATTCGAATATTTGTGCTAATAATAAGATCTCTATATCTTTTATTATATATATTTAAAACGTTTTAAATGTATTTTCCTAACCACGATGCTAGTTCAAGATATCTTTGTATATGCGGCAGTTTAAATATTCAAACCAAGGCCAGTTTTGAATCTCGGTTTAATCATATATCTTTGGGTAGAACAATATTCTATCGAGGGATATTTATAGTTCATGTAAACAGATTGATGTCCAAAGTGTGTACGATTGGGAGTAAACTTTAATCACGTGACTTTTCATAGCATATCCGTTAATCATCTTACTTCATGTTTATCGTCACTCTTCCTCTCTTTGTTTCTATATCTATAGTACAGAAGATCTTAGGATTGTATTGAAATAAATATGCTTACGGAAGTTTATGAGACATTTTATTGTATTTGCCCATTTGAATTAGGTTATATTAATTAATTTTGATTTAAGGTAATACATCTTTCAAAATATGTAATCAGATCAAAAATATTTTGGGGCTTCTCCGTTTATTTAGAAGTTCTGCAGAAGTTATAAAACAATAAAAATAATAATACTTAACCACTTTATGTTCGGGCATGGGTTCGTTCGGACACATTCTAAGGGCATTATTCACCGCTTTCTGCTATGGTTGGATATAAATCGGAATATAATTTTATATTATCGAGAGTCATTTTCATTAAAATGGGCCATTCTGTGAAATGTTATGTAACTGTGTGAATTTTAATACAAAATTTAATGCAAGTAGACGATAAAACTCATTGAGGGTAGCCTTCTATCTTAGTAGGACCATAAAGTTGGGACATAAGCTGCAAATAAAAATAGATAAGAAGCTTACAAGTTGCGTAAATAACAAATTGTCATATGGCCTGGTCTAAGGCAACAGTTATTGCAAAGGGAAATTCTGGAGAATTTGTGGAATTATGGATAGGAATTAAATAAGCAATTAGATTGAAGCGAGGTCCTGGGGGAAGAAGAGTATATTATTTCCGTGTGAAGGAATGAAATTTCGCCTACAGTACAGTAATTAGACTTAAATTTAAAATTTTTTCAACTTTCTAGGTGAAAAATTTTTAAATTTAAGTGTACGTTGTTGCGTACGTCTTTCCGCGATTTTTTGTAAACAAAACACAGTAATGAAGGCCATATTTAATTTTTAATGAGACTTTCATAGGGAGTGAACCACTGGTGAATTTTCTGTGGTGGTGATAACCGCTGATGAATTTTCTGGTTCGTCCGACTGTTTTCCCATAAAAGATGTTGTAACGAAAAATGTATTCATATTGCACACATTGCCAACTTTTAATAACATTTATTGATGTTATCATAAGTGTCTGTTCTAAAAAAAACGAGTGTGCTTTAGACCACACAACTGAAGTAAAACTTCAAATTCACAAAATATGAACTTTAAAATGAATTTACAATTTTATTCACGTTAAACGTAGTATATTTAATGTATTGAACAAAATAATAATTTACAAAATTGTTCAAGAACGAAATGAAATTACAAAATAATAATAAAAATCACCGTTCGTGTAACGCTAGTAAACTCGTATATATATATATATATATATATATATATGTATATATATTTCATGCACTGGCTATGAGAGGAAGTGAGAAAGAAAATGTACGCGCGCACTGCTCTCTCTTGCTCCTACAGTGTGATACAGACATTAGGCTTGCACCGTGTCTTAGATATACGAAACATAACAGACTATGAGAGAAAGAGAGAAAGAAAATGTGTGCTCGCACCTCTCTCCCTTGTCCCTACAGTAATATACGAAACATAACTCTCTCTTTCTGTTTGCACTAATTTATATCTCCATCTCAACTTCCGTTCGCCTCGCCCGATCACAATTTTCGTAACGCTCTCGTCACGCATTCACCAGCTTACTCCCTAAGTCAAGCGTGAGTAAAGAAGTTTTACTTCAATAAATTCACTCAAAGCGCAAAGCATTACTTTTTAGTGAAGTAAAAAGTAAGGCACATATTTCTTCGAGGTATTTATAGGAGATGAGAAGAACTGACTGAAATATTACCTATTCATATCTCTGACTTTGGCAAGATATTTCAAAGGCAAGAAATATAGTTACTTGACTGTTTATGCAATAACGTAATATTCATGTTGCTAATATGATATATCTATCTTCCAGTTCGTCGATACTCTTATTGAACCTGTATAACGGCACGACGGTAAAAGTGCAGTTTAAAGAAAATTCCAGATTTTTTCACTATGCTACTCTGTTGGATTCTTTGTTGTATTACGTGAGTAAAACACTATGGTTAACATAATTACGGCAGGCGCTGTTTACTTAAGCCATGTCAGGTTTTCTCCTTTTTTTTCATTAATTGAAAAATGGTGAAACAATTATTTGATTACGTGATTACGGAACTGTAATTTTAGATATCTACAATGAATAGGTGGAAAATATTTAGTTAACTTATGGGTATGCGGAAGACATATCAGTTACCTAGCTATTTGACGCATAAAAAACAGGATCTATTTACATATTTTACGCACTTAATTATTACTTCGTATGGACTGAATATTATATTGAACAACATATTTATATACTAAAAAAATTTAATTGATGACAAGTAGATTAATTTACATAACCTTTACTCAATAAAATTCTAATTGAAAAAATATCGAGAGTCTTTGTGTATTCCAAGGGCTATTTCAAAGTATGAAATTTTGCCAAAAGTCATTATATATTATTTCCGACTAGAGGTGTTGATTTTGTTAAAATAAGCAATATAACGTTACCTAAAATGAACTTAATGTTTTATGTCTTCCTTTCATATACAAAGTGGAGACTAAAAACGAATCGACCAAACGGAAATGTCACATGTTAATCGTGAATAAAAAAAATAAACTCGGCATGAATTAGTTTTAGGTAAAGTAAAACATATACGTAGAAGTATGATGTATACTGAGTGAACTACCATTTATTTTTAAATAGAAACTGCGGCAAAAGAGCATCGTGAGATAGGAAGCTCTGTTGCCAAGGAATATGGAATGTAAAAACGTGAGTGTTTTATGCTCGTAATAAAGTGATGAATACGTTCGGCTGGAGGATTCGTTCAGCGCTATTTTAACTAAATGCTATGAAATTAGCTGTTTGTGGAAAGTAGCTGTCAATTGAATTTTGGTGTTAATTAATTAAAATAAGACAGGCAGACTAAAATTCTAAGAAGAGATTTTCTGGCTTCACCATTATCACTCTTTACGCTAAATCAATCACTTTTTTAAAACTATTTTCCACATAAATAAATCACTCTATTACAATTTTATTATAGAGCTAGTAGATATTTTAGAAAAAAAATTAAAAGAGCTAGAAAGTAATTGCTAAACTTAAACGTGGTCTAATATGAAGACTAATGTGCCGAAAAATTAACATTTTAAAAAGTGCGAATCGAATTTATGTACAAGTATTTAAGACTGATTGGAATATTAGAAAGTAACATTATTTTTAAATAGTTTAGGTAGTTTTGTAGATAAATTTACAGTCATGATTTGATAGTTTAATGATATCAGCACAACTACAACAAATAAGTAACAGTTTATGAAAAAAAAAATATTATGTCATAATATCCAATATGAATATAATATTATAGTGAGAAATCTAAATTAATTGTTAAGACTTACCATTCGGTTTAATAGCGCAGCTTTATCCTGTTCAGTTGATATTGGTTTATTAAAATAGAAATTCATTGTTTTTTATATAATGTTTATCTCTTTGAAGAACATATAACTTTATTTTAATATCATTTACCGTATGCGTAAGAAGTTTTCATTTATTTTTAACCAAATACGGGTATAATGTCAGAATTCTAAAATGACTCTCAATATTTCCATAGAAAACATGTGGACTTAGTCCAATGAAACCTTCCGTAGACGATCCGCGTCTTAATTAAATATTACTAAAATATAGGCAGGCACAATGAAGCCCTTATTTCATTGCCTTCATTCCTAAACTAACCTTCACTATTTAATGAAAATATCAATGGAAACTGCAAAAATGTAACATTTAAAAGTCAAATATTTGCAAAGTTATAAATTTCAAAAGTAAAATATTATATGTGGGCTCTGGGTACGAGTTTTTAGATTTGAAATTAGATTAAATTAAACAACTATACTATAGAAACTAATACCATAATGCAGATATTTTTTAAAATTTTGTTTTTCACTAAGTTTTGTTCCGCGGTGTTGCCAATGTATTTATACAAACTCAATGTATTTTATAACAGATTATTGCAGGCAGGTTATAGAAACATGGGTACAAAACGAAATAATAAATCTTTGTCCCTACCCTAATTGATCTTTTGTCTTTTGCTTTCATATTTGCGATATTGCTTTCTATAATTGTTTCATATTACTCATTTTGATTTTATTAGCAACTTGACCAGCAAGCGAGTCGAGAATGAATGGAAAAAAGAGAACGACAAAAATGAGACGAAGTCAATAGCAAGCTAACTGACAATATCTTTTGCCGAAAATGGATAAGCTGATGATAATTTCTGTAACAATCTGTTCTAAATAAAAAAAAATAACGCTTTGGAAACATGTATATTCTGTTATCCTTTTTCAGAATAAAGGTGAAAAGGTCAATACACTGATGAAAACGTCAATACATCTTAACCCATTAAATAAAATAAACAATATTAGATATTTCTTTACGAAATTGCCGTTTTAAATGGATCAATTAAAAAATACCATTCGTTTGAAAACTTTCTCCTTATCTTTAAAGACAGACGTTGCAAAAAGAAACTCCGCCTCTTGGATATGAATTTTTGTCATGTAAAAATTTTCTTCAAGTTCGAAATAAATAAAATATTTAACGCCAGAAGTAATGGATATGACTGACGCCAAATATTTCCAAACTATAGGTCTTGTAACGCAGTAACAAAGAGGAAAGAGTAATTGTTAAGTCGCTGTGAGATATTTCAACACGGTTTGCAATTCTTAATGGATACCTCGATCTTGTCAGGTTGCATTCGACTGTAATGAATAAAACAGGCGTTAGATATTCTTTGCATGTGGATTTCATCGTCGTTAAGAATTTTTTCTAGCAAAATAGAAAATCTAGCTGATTTTTAATTTTACTTGACCACTTGAATTTAATAATTATCGAAATATAACAGTGCAATTTTTCTATGAATATTAAATTGACCGAAAGTGAAGGTGTATGAGAAGATATAAACTTCAACGTACCTTCCAGTTCATTGACATTTCAAAACGAACTCATTTTTTTCCTACCATCAAAACTGTTTACTACAATGAAAACTGCAAACCACATAGATCAACGATGCCTTGTAAAAATATATTGTTTAACTTTCAAAATTTTTAACGACTTCATAACGACATTAATGTAAGGAGGATACGAAATTTAAAAATTGGCGACACGTTACTTAAAACATTGCGATCTGACAATATGTTTTATGTTTATATCCTACTCTTCTTTATTCTTGCTCGATACATGTAAAAAGATTTCAGGGCAGTCTAACTTAATAAGAATTCCTTTTTAGATAAGGTGGACTTTCAAGGTGTCTGTGAACTTTCTATTCTTCTTCGGATATTTCGTAGAGCAAGTTTCACATGACATTACTACCTCAAGGGGCTTTATAACCGGTATAAAAATATGGAAAATAATATTAGAACATTATGTGGAATATTGTATGAAATCAAAAAGATATTTTTTAATTCACTTGTTCCAACAACATGAACAGTAACCGTCAAAGAGTTCTGATAAGGGTTACAGTTACCTATCTTCTAATCGATTACTTTCAGCTGTATTTACAAATTTATATTGACTTCACACGGTTGATTAATACGATAATTGAATCACCGTTTTTCTGGGTCTAGTGACAGCAAAGACATTTTCTAATATTAAATTCACGCTTAAGGTATTCATGACATAAAGGAAGGATGTTTGTTGATTAATAAACCCTGAGCGTCTTTATAAACATATTTGTATTCATTATAGCTAACAAAATTAAACCATGGTCAAATAGGCATTAAAGTAATAATTTTCGCTCATCTAATCTAAACGAGCAGGCAACTGTATATTGGTTCAAGTTTCACTACCGTCGGAAAGAAATCATCTCCAGTCGCACCGTTGGCACGAGAACAAAAATTGTACTGCACAGTATTTCAGTGGACGGCACATTAAGGTGGCGAAGTGTTCGCTCTTGTGAAAAGTTTTTAGACGCGTGCATATTTTATCGGAATTGGTTCGCCTTGGACCTAACAAGGCAAACCGGTATAGTGTATTGATGTCTTATAACTATGTAGTTTTTATAAAGAGCCAGAGGATTGAGTATATTTTTAATGGCTATTATTTATGATTTTTTCGGTAAATTGGCAGTGTGTTATTACATGTATCGATAAAGTTTCCACATTTAGTTTTAGATATTTGTGTCATAATTGTTTAATAACTTCACATTAATTAATGTCCATTACTTAGGATTTTTTTCCATGATTCGTATATGTGTGTTATTACATCTATCGAAAAAACTTGTACGTTTATTTATATCATATATTTATAAGATAATTTTTTTAAATTATCACATAAATTAATACCTATTATATACGATTTTTTCGATAATTGTCGTATGAGTTATTTATGTACTGACAGAGTTTGCACATTTATTTATTTTTAGTATTTGTATCAATATGTTAATCTTTTTACATAAATTTATTGTTTATATTCTAAATTTGAGTATATTTAAAAATAAACAATGATAATTTTACTTTGTTAAAATGTTACAATGCTGATTTTTTTTTAGTTTGAATATAGTTCATATTGTTTTTAAATTTTAGGTGAACTTCATAAGTTTTTAATTAGTTTATACATAATTTTTTATAAGTTTTATTTCTTTTCAAACTAAAATTCTTCAGAAATTTCCTTAATGTTTGCTTAAATATTAATTGTATTGTAAACTTATTGCGCGATTATTAATATTTCTCTATAATAAATATATGATAACTTTAAAATAAATCTTAAATTGTGTTGTTTTGTGTATTTGGCATATACATACGTAGAGTGTTTTATCAATTTTGCAAATCGATTTCTTTTATTTGTAATTAATTGCAATATTTAAAAGCACAATTTTTTTTTCCCAAATTGAATGAAATACGAGTTTATGCCTTTAATTTTGACATCCTCATATATTTCCAAGAAATGTTTATTTAGTTTATACCATATTCTGTGCAATAAATTGGAAGTCATAAACCTAATAAAGTTTCATTATTATTTGTTCGAACTCAATAAGTGAGTAAGCATGATATGCAATGAAATTGATCTGTTCTCACATTACTAGGTTTACATTTAACTAAAGTGCAATATGTGTTATGTCTGAAATAAATAAATGGAGAAAATAAAATACAGGCTTTCTGAAAATATTGAACCATAATAAAACTCTCTATTAACAACATGTCATATTATTAAAAAAATTCCACTAATTTCTTTTATATAACTTCTGTGTGTAATAAATATGGCGATTTATTACCAAAAAATTATCCACAAAAAAAATATGAATTTAAAAATTTTAAATTCGATTACGAACAAAGCTGTAGGATTTGAAAAATATTTTTTCAAAATAATGTTTTTTTCAAAGTCTAACTAAAGTGTACGATTGTAATAAAATATTTTTGCTTTTACAAACTTTTATTTTCTTTCAAATATCTCAAACCAAATTCGTTAATTTTTTTGCCAGTATTAATATAGTTCAAAAAACAAAAATCTGACTACAAAAAATACAACAAAACTTTAACCCCGTCGAGCGCGCTGGTGAATTCATTTAACATGTCACTCCCACCATGTCGATAAAATAATGAGTAACTTCAAACGTATTAATTTTATGTTAACAATTTTTCGTAGACAGAGAAGAAATATAGTCCTTACATAGTGGAAGTATTTATATCATATTTGTTTAGTTTTGGATTTAAAAAATAACCTAAACAAGAAAAACAATATTACACTCTTCCTGTAAGAAACAAAACTTTATAAGTGAAAAGTTTTTTATAACGTAATTTTTGTAACGGTCATAAAAAAGTATTCAAAATACATAAAGGTAAATTAAAAAAATATTTACCTTAACGTTATTTTTGAAACCAAAATACAATCACAAGCCGTTTAAAAAAAAACAATGGTAAAATTACTATGTGCTATAGCTGAATGTATTATCTTTTGATTCGTCATTTCGGTTTCTTTTCTATGATATTTATTTATTTATCTCATTTGAAACTGACGATTAACGTTTCAGTGGCCCCAGTTGCCACTGAAACATAAATCATCACTCCACAAGTGACACGAGCGCTCGAGAGGCTATAAGCTTTTGCGCGCAATAAACTTCATGACATTTTGCACGTATAAACTATCAAAATTAAAAGCAAGAAAAGGGAAAATATTTCTCAAAATAGTTGTTTGAGGCCAAAGGTTTAGCAGCAGTGAACCTTCTGCAATAAAAATGGGTTTAGTTTTTCAACCTTTTATTTAATTTCAGATATCGCAGAGCCAATCCGTTGATTTATGTTTGCCAGTATACGCGCAACAACCGTAGAATCTTAGAGGTACACTGAGCGAGTGTGGCGTCTCATTACAATAGCACTCGTCTCACCGCATGCTCCGCCCATGTTGTGCCTATCACGTGGTTATTCGTGTTGCTACTTTTCTTGGAAAAATATTTTTCGGGGGAAAGAAAATGTTGACTGTCGTTTATCAATTTAAAAGCAACGTTCTTATTAAAAAACATTAATGTAAATACACGATTTGAATGAATATTTTGATTACTCTTACCTTTCTAATGCAAATCTAGCATATTAATTTATTATATCACGAAAAAAATACGGTAAACCAAGTAAATTCTGTCAATAATGTGGATCAATATGTTATCGAATTATAACCTAAAAATTAAAAATTGTTATACATACTGATAAGTACGCAAAAGATTGAAATTTATTTAACTTTGCTGTACTAAATTTACCAAATTGACCGATCGATATATCTAAACTAATTAATCAGAATATCCTAAGAATCAATTTAATTAATATTACATTGTCTACATAAATGAAAAAAAGTAATGATACTTTTTAGAATCTTGTGTCTCGAGAGCAAAATTTCTCATAATTGACACCGGCCTTACCCGTTGGTTTGCTCGCTGAATGTTCTTACTTTGAATTACAAGTTCCGCTATAAGAAGTTACACTAAAGAAAATTAAATTATACACTCTTTTGCATAAAAAACGGGCGGTTTTGATTTTGTCATATTATTAACAAAATATTATTTATTAAGAGGTTGTATTAATTGTAATTGTTACTGGCAGGTATAGTGTATTCTGGCATATAAAAACGAACGTTCTAAATTTGAAATTTATTCTTTTTGAATGAAAATTCTCTTTCACCGACACAAACCTATTATATGGCGGTAAATGTAATCCAACTCTTATTGAGTTCTTTTTTCATTTGTTACGTTTTTTATTTTAACGAATAAATTTTAATTAAATTTATGCTATTTGCTGCATTAGTTCACTTCTGTTTGCTGTTCTCAGTATGGTTGAAAAAACGAAAATAACTAGTAAAATTATTGCGCTGCTTGAAGAAGGCTGTAGCCAATGTTATGTGTCTCAGCAGTATAATGTGAGCCGTTTCACCATCCAAAGGACCTGGCAACGATAGCAAGGAACGGGTTCTGTCAGTAGAAGGCCCGGAAGAAAACGGTGCACTAAGCCACGGGACGACCGCTTCATAGTCAGTTAAGCGCTACGAAATCGTCAAGTTACGTATGTGGATCTCAATCAGAACTTTGATGACGTCAGAGGCACACGAGTAAGCCTATGGATAATCAGAAGGATACTTCAGGCCGTCAATATACGTAGCTATCGCCCAGCTCGGGGCCAATGCTCACGGAGCTACATTGCTCCGAGTTGCCAGATTGAGATTCGTTGAAAGTTTTTCGTCATGGACTCAATAAGACTGGAATAGTGTTTTATTCTCCGATGAAGCTCGTATAACGATTAGTGGTGAGGATCGACGTCGGCGAGTATTACGAAGACCTGGAGAACGCTTCGCATAAGTGTGTTTTGAGGAAATCACCCCTTATGGTGGAGGCTCCGTAATTTTTTGGGCTGGTATTAACTCAGATGACCGTACCAAGTTAGTTTTTATTGAAAATGGCACTCTTAATGCGCAAAGGTACATAACAGAGGTTCTTATTCCTCATGCCCAACCCGCATTAACAGCAGTTGGAGGCGAGTCCATTCTTATGGACGACAACGCTCTCGCCCACCGCTCTAGAGACGTTGATGGGTACATGCAGGAGGTCGGAATTCTTCGGTTAGACTGGTCAGCTAGAAGTCTCGACCTCAATCCGATAGAACATATATGGGATAATCTCAAACGATGCGTCAGAGCCGTAAAACCAGCTCCAGAAAACATTCAGATCCTTAAAAATGTGATCGTCACTGAATGCGAACGTATTCCTCAGGAAATGATAAAAAACGTCGTCGAAAGCATGTCTAGCAGATTAAGCGCATTGATTTTAGCTGGAGTAAGCCATACTCGTTACTAACTTTTCAAATTTTATGTTAAATTAACAAAAAATATTCAAAAATAAACTTTAGCGATTTTTAATGTACCAGTATGAAAACGCTCGTCTGTGGACTTTACATCGTTTTTTTTATTTATTCGCATTTTTAATGACTGAAGTAGGTAAAAATGATATTTCAATAATAAATGACAATATTCTCATCATATCGCCATATAAAATGCATCAAATAAAAATAAAATAACTCTGATATGGTTTATTTCTATAAGTGCCCGTTTTTTTTGCAAAAGAGTATATAATTATTTATTGTATGTAGGTAGGTATATCAGGAACATAAAAAGGTATCTTCGTAAAGGTATATATTTAACTTTTTACACGTAAAAATTAGTCAAAAAGAAATTATAATAGTAATAAAGCCTAAAGAAGTACATAATAACTTTTTAGAAAGGAATAACAGAAAATAAGTCGTATTATCCGCATTCTATTATTTAGCGATTTCTTAAAAGCATTGAAAATACTTATAAACTCACAATGACCGGTATTGTCAATAGTTCTGCAGTATTGTCAAAATGCTTACCTTTTTCACACTTTATAAATTTACGAGAAACTAGTTGAACTTGCAAATTTCATGGATCAGTATGTCGCATCTGTGTATCGAGAATATAACGGGCCATCTGCAATTTCGTTTTATTTTGCTGGTTCAAAGTGTTCCATAGAAATAGTATTTAAAAATTATCGCAAAAAATAAATTTAACTTTCTTGAAACATTAGATATCTCTCATTTGTCTCATTGAGGATTTAAAGTAAATTTTTAAGAGGATTATTTTTTTAATTTCATCTATACAAGAATGTCATAATTAACCTCTGGGTCCAATGGTAGATTGACTTTTTTCGGACTCATTTGGTATAGTTGACAACACATATAGACTAACTCCCACAACGTGAGTAATACTAATGGGGACGCTCACGTGGAGGTACATTAGCGGCTTCTCTTATACCTCGAAAATTATATTTGTTATCCAATCAAGCCTTTTTTTATGGTAATCCACATGATTTAAAATAAGATATTAAAATATTGAAAAAATACTATTTAGTTATCGTTGTTTCAAAGAAACTTTTAGATTGATTTTTAATTCAATTCTGTATAATTACATTAGCTTATCGTGTATTCGAAAAAATTGGTATTAAATAATATTATTTCTTAATTAATTATTTTATCTTATTCATTCTTAATTAATTATAGGAAAATCTGTAGCCCAATTTAACTATATATAAAATAGCTACTCGTAACTTCAACACTTGACCTTTTATTTCGTTATTGTCGTTCTATATTTTAGCCATGTAAAACATCAGCCCGTATAAGCGGAGTTGTTTCAAACATCTCACTCGAAGCAACTTTGACGCGATTCGAACAATGTCATTTATTTTGGTTTATACATTTAATATTGCTAATAAAATCTTAAAAAATATATATTCAAAATTTATAATGCGAAATTTTTTTGTATCTCTATAAAATACTCAGTAAACCTTGAAAATGATCGTCAAATTCCTGCTTATTTTTTGATTAGGTTTCTACCATATAAACAAATATAATGTGCAGCTCTGAATATATTTGAGACTTATAGATACAATAAATATCCAGGATTTTATTATCAATTTTATGTGGTGCAAATATTTCCATTTATTGTTTGGATATATTTGTAACGGTTTTATCAGCATTACAAGATAACTTAAATATCTTCTCCGACTTTATAATTAAATATCAATATTACTTAAGAAAATTTCCCGCTTAGTTTTTGCAATAAAATGTAAGTTATAGGCGTTAAATTAACATTCACTTCCATTCCGTTCTACAGATTACTTCATTACCATTATGTTTAAATACTATTACTTTAAAAATACGGATAATCTCGTAGCCAGAAAAACAATTAATGCCTATCAATATCTTCCAAAAAACGTGTTATAAGTTATACGATCAAAAAAATAATTTTATACAAATAGTTTACGACAAATTGTTAATGAATGTAACTATTAAACCCTGAAATAGATTTTGATATAAACAGCTTAGCTGCCATATATTTGAAAATGTTCCAAATTACATAGAACTGGTCTAATATATGGGACTTGAAAAGAAATTTTTTAATCAATTTAACGCAATAACGTAACCTACACTTCCCAATTATTTGGGAAATAACTATATTTTTTTGTATTGGTTACTATATTAATACCTATATGTAGATATTAAAGATATGACTAATTCTCAGTTAATTATACTACCGAGATAACGCTGAACTATTTCTATTATGATTATGCCAGACAGGAAAATTTCATTGAAAAATATTTTTTGTTTTAAATATTTTCTGTTCAGATGCAAAATTAAATTAGAATTCCTGTGGTTAATTTAAGGCTGAGTAAACAAATTATTTCATTCGCTTTCTCAATTCTCCTTAAACCCATATCACATATCTTACTCGTTAAAATACAATTTTAACAGCGGCGAGCATGCTGTTGTAATGTTTTGGTTAACCGAGGAATATGAGACATTTCTCACGCCTGTATTTTAAGGAGCATTCACACAAGGATAGTTCTTATAATAAGAAAATATTTAATGCTATTTAAGTTGAGAGTTTTAATAGATCTGTCATAAGAAACAAAACACATTAAAATGTTTTGTAATAAAATGCTAGATGTCGTCTAAAATTAAAAATTGCAAAATGATAAGAAGTTTTGAATAAGGTACTGAATGCATTGTGCAGAGATGCTCGTATTCTCTAATAATAATAATATGGTTTGAATTTGAGTCATTATATTAGGTTGGGTAGTAAGCTTTTAGCCACAACTTTGGGACTTTTCAAGAAAGATTCTCGAAATTTCTAGAAGGTTTTACTATAGAGTATGAATGGACAAAAGTTCAGTCAGTTGGCAACAGTCAGCGCCGAAGCTTGAAGTGAATGACGTAAAAGATAATGGATTTAAATCGATATGAAATACGTCGTCTGGATTATAGTCTGGCATATTTTGTCTGGATTACGATCCAAAGTATGTCACAAATAATAAATGTCATGCAATGGGCGAGTCCACGGTGTTTACGCGACGATAAAAATTTGGTTCAGAAAGTTCAGAAACGAGAACTACGATGTTGAGGACGAACCCCGTACCGGACTTCCTGTTAAATTGACCATTGCTTCAGAGGGATCCGCAATTAATACACATATTTACTGTGAACAATTGACCGAGTTTATTTTCTGCGCGATAATGTTAGACCACATGTTATAAAACGTACTCGTGATAAGTTAGAGGAGTACGGCTATATTCTACTCACTCGTTCACCATATTCGCCGGACATTGCGCCCTCTGATTACTATTTATTCAGGGCTCTAATAACCATTTACGTAAAAAAAATCGACGTTCAAGAAGATCTCCAAAACAACTTCGGACTGTTTTTTGAAACAAAGTAACTGGAATTTTACAAGAAAGGGATATTTCCACTGCCAACTAGATGGAGAGAAGTAGTAGATAATAATGGCGCTTACTCCAATTAAATTTAGTATAACAAATAAATTTTTTACTAAAAATTGTTGATATCAACTCGGGGCTAAAAACTTATTACCCAACCCAATATTTTTTCCAACCGTACTATACCCAGCTTGGTCATAATAGGATAAGTCAATAGTTATATGTTCACACGTAGACACTATTCCCACAATCACCTGGGTTATCCAAAGCCTTACCAGAGACAGGTAACAGATCAACCTTATACAAGGGGAGTATTGTCGACCTCCTAATACTATCCCGTATTTTATCGAATAGAAGTGTCCTAGACCCGTTAAATTATTCAAAGATCAGTCTGCTCTCAATAAAAATTACGTGACTTTTTTAATGTTTTAACGCATGCTCTCTAATAAAACTTTATGTTTTTGCTTATTATCGTGCTCATCGCATTGAAACAATATATATTCCATATCTGCATTTCGCAACCATAGTTCTAGATCAGTTATTACACACCTGTATAAAATTACGCGGAAGACATCGTATCCTGTATCAAATGCGATGCAATAATACATAGGGTCAAGTTTAAATCAAGTGTTCTGAACCTTCTTAGAAACACATGGGAAGGACGCTTGTCTTTAGAAATCAAGAGACTATTAAGCTTATCAATGAATACACACGGTTTCATGAATGCGTCTCTTTCTAATACAGACAGTATATCTAATAAGGTCTCAAAATGCAACGATCTTGCGTTGAAACTTCTTCTTGGGGTTAACTTGATGTTTCGGAGCGTTTTGGCGATCACGAAGTCCGTAGGTAAGAGATTTGCCAAACGGGCAATGTATTTGTTGAGCAAGTTATATGATTTTTGACCAACACCATAAACGAAGTATTCTGCAATTTCAGTACTGTTCTTCTATCCTACTGCCCCTGACACATCATGGAGTTCACACCGATGGCACGTAGCTCAACATACCAAAGCATATTGTCGTATACTTCCTCGGACTTGTGGGGGGAAAGTTAAACTTATTCTCGATGCCCTAGTCCCGTATCCTGGCGAAGAAGTCTGCTGCCTGGTACTAAATGGCTCACTTCAGTGAACAACAACAACGTGTAATCGAAATAGGTGATATTATTTCATCAAATCAAACATGACATTCTATAATACTGAACCGAGGACTGAACCCTGCGTGCAGCACCTGGTAACATTTATTTTATTACGATGCCTCCATCCTGCCAAAAATAACTCGATTACTTGGTGGAGGTCTTCTGATAGTCCCCAAGAATCCAATGCAGAAAGAATAGCTATGCAGAAATCAGGCATTATCAAATACGTCGGAAATGTCCGAAAAATTGCGAGAGCCGTAGATTTAGCATCTGTTGAGGATATGCCAAATCCAAAACCAAACTGCTTAGAGGAATACTGGATATGCCGAGTTCAAAACGAAACTACTTAGAGGAATAGAAATTACCACCAGGCAATAACTGGTGGTACTTCGCTGAAACCGGAAGGAAAGTAAAAAGTCTTTATAACTTTGAATCTCTGTGCGATTTACTATTACTGTTAGGGATAATCTTGATTTCCTTCACCTTCAAGACTGTCAAAATGTGACATACGCAGGCAGCAGTTAAAGACCACAAAGATCTCATAGACCGCGGAGTCCCACATAGCTTTTATAATATCATTATTGATACTGTTGATGCATAAAACGTTATTCTAGTTAATTTTTTTTGACAATATCATCTAATATTGCATGGTATATTTTAAATTCAAAGTCACTATGTGGAAAAATGCAAGGATTGTTTCTGATTTTCTACTGTTCGACGGTGTGGAGGTGTGGAGGTTAGGGTCATCTTCAAGAAAAAGTGTGGTGTTTAGACTCGAGGACTACATCCAAGTATGTGGCTCGATCTCGCAAATTTATTCTGAACCTGCCTATGACTATAATAGGCTTCCTCTCAGTCTACCCTTGAAAAGAATAGCTTTGGACTTTTGGGGAGTAAAACTGACCTTATTCTTAGTCCTCTAGTCAAGTATCCTGTTGAGTGAGATTGCCGATCGGTTGTCGAGAATTGGATAGTTTGCTTGCTGCTTCGACTATCAGTAAAGTATCATCTCCATAAGCGAGGGTAGCGCATCTCTGACGGGGTATCGCGAGAATACTATCAAATATATTCCTCAAAATGGGACGGGGGACGAGTCTGCGGGCAGCCCGTAGTCAACGTTTTCCTTACTTCAATATCTTCTTCGCGCAAGAATACAACTCGACCGGAGAAGCAGTTCTTATTCGACGGGGGTCCGTTGTCACACCTTCTGACTTAATCGCGGAAGATCTGGTCGGCTACCAAGCATTGTCAAACGCGTAGAAGATATAAAAATATGTCGATAACCAAGCTAGATCGCAGATATCGCATCTGAAGTGTATTCTCTGCATTGAAACCAAATTGTTACCATTTGGTACGGTATACCATACAAGTTTATAATAGTTAAACAAATTTTAAAATACCTAATTATACCATTTGTATGCGTTGATTTTGAAATGTCACTGTGACCTACATTTAACTTAATCACATTAGGTAATAAAGGATAAAAACATTAAGCGTATGAATAATTAGGAGGATTAAAATTATGAGAATCTATTTCAACCTATTATACGAGAAATTTTTGTTTGATTTGAAAATATGTAATTTAAGTCTTGAACTATAATTATTATCTTCTCTAAACTTCAAGCTAAAATATTATCCTAAAATAATCAGCATCGCATTATCTAATTAATTTTTTTTGTTACTAATACTTCACTTTTGAAATTGTAATTTTAATACATAATTAATAAAGTAATAAATTATGGATAATGCAGGTGTGTCTTAGCAAATATAAAATAAGTAAATGGTATTTATTTTTATTTACTTTCAATTTTTAACCCACAATAATGTTAAAATAACATTCTAAATATAATAATTTGTCCTTACATTCAGAACATTCCTAAAGAACAGGAATCTTCGTGTGTTAAATGAAATAGGTAATTAAAAAATACATTGGAAACAAATTCGTTGCTTAAATATGTCACACATTTTAATGCCGATTTGCTGCAACAAAAGGCAGGAAATAATGTTTAAATATTCATTAGGTTTTAGTACGTACACGGGACCTTAAGTGGGACCGGGGCTTCGTCGGATTTTGTAGATATGTTGGATCATTGACAATTTAATAAAAAATGGAAATATTCAAATAAATACGCTCATTTCAATAATAAAACCATTCATGAAATCTAATTAGAAAGTATTGTTTAATATGGTAAAAAGAAGAAAAAGCAATACTGTCTGAGTTTGTTATTAGTGCACATATACGTATTAAATTTTAAAAAAAATTATCTAAAATATGTCAAAATTGCATATATTGAATGCCATGTCCTACAGTAGACATAGGTATTGTACAACATAAGTGAGATTTGTATCGGTCGTTCGCGTGTAATGGTCGCAATCGCTTTCGGGACTTCAAACAACCCGTGTTATTATAACATTATTGTGGGTTAAAAATTGAAAGTAAATACAAACAAATACCATTTACTTATTTTATATTTGCTATGACACACGTGCATTATCCATAATTTATTACTTTATTAATAATGTATTTACAATTTAAATTTCAAAAATGAACTATTCGTAACAAAAAAAAATTAATTAGATAATATGATGCTGATAATTTTAGGATAATATTTTAGCTTGAAGTTTAGAGAAGATAATAATTATAGTTCAAGACTTAAATTACATATCTTTAAATCAGCATTCTAATTAGTTTTTATTTAAATCCAATCCTGAAAAATTATGTTCCGCCTCCACTTCAATCTCTCAAAAATTTTTCTCTAAAATTAAAACTAAACTTTCTCTACACAATATTTGTAATTGAGTTCCTACTTAAAGTCAACTGAATTTCAGCTTGCTATGTCAAATGTCTTCCACGAAAAATGCTTGCATCACACAGACAAGTGGACATCGACGAGTAATTTCTTTTACAATTTTGTTATGGAGAAATAGAATCGTTAATTTACAAAAAATTGCATTAAGTTTGTGTTTTAAGTTTATATTCACATTAGTTTCCCTTACTATCTTTCGCACGTTGACAAATAATAATATGATAATTTCACGTAACTGACAGTTTGGGGACCGGATATACTGGATATTTAATGAAAGGAATTATAAAGTAAATAGCAAATCAATTGTACTCCCACTTAAAATAGTTCTATTTCTAAGCAGTGATATGTATGTAATATAACGATAAGTATTTGAACCAAGTGATCAATATATTCTGCTGGAAGTACATGTATACTAAAAGTACTAAAAGTATAAATAACATAAATCTAAATCGTGCCATAAACTCTTACGACAGCTGCCCACCGTAAGAGGTAAATTAAATATCTAAAATTGGAAAATGTATGCCGCTGACGATAAAATAGGTACATAACAACGATTTGACTTCTAAAGATACGTAAATTATTTTATGAATACTTATACTCTACGCAGTGTAAATTACTTCAATGAGTTTTCAAACCTAATATGAAGGAAAAGCCGTGGTTGTTCGGAAATTAAACTATGTATTTTATGTCATCAACTGAACTAAGTTATATTATATATAGACGAGATTGTTACATGTATACCACAATTGAAAAATATTTTAGGTTTATGTATCAAATACTTTCATGACATTTAGTTATTGACGATATACGTGCTCCTATATTTATCATACTCTACCGACACGTAAAATTATTAGCAAAATTATTGTAACCTATTTTTAATTTAGTTTATTTATTTCTTTGAATTTGTTTGCAAAAGCACTTTTTCCTAATTCTAATTACGACATAATCAAAGACAAGATATTTACCAAACAAGCGCAATGTCGAACTAAATGAGGAGCGAGCTATGTAAAAACTTCGGTCATTTAAGATATCTGAAAAAGGTTTCAAAGTTTGACGGTTGTACAATCAAGTAGTTACTTTGCTTAGAATTAAAGAGGATTTTAGGATTAAGGAGGAAAGAGGAGGAATTTAGGAAGAAATTTAAGTCATGGGTACCTAAAGCTTTGAATCCAGAATAAAGATGAGGTAAACTAAGGCAATTTTTCAAAATATCAAGCGTTCTAATTTGTTTAATCGATTTTCAGCGAAGTCAACAAAAGTCAACAAGTAAAGGCTAAATAGTGTTAAACGTAAGCAAAATTAAGAAATTTTAAATGGGGTATATTGTCAAAGACGCTTTCAAATGCTTTTTTTTTAAAAGTGGCCTCTGATCTTTTTATTTTTTTACAGATTTCTTAGGACATAGTTGTTGTAAACGCTACAGGCAAGTATGCATCATATCATCAGCGATTAAGTATAAACACATATTTTAATAAAATAAAAACTAATCCCTAACTTTAGTTTTCTATCAGAATTTTGACAGTATCAACATTATGTACAATTCATAATGGAAATTTATTGATTTATCTATCTCTATTTATTGTCTGTTTACTTTTTTATATCGATTTTAGTGAAAATGTAACCTTGTAGTCTCATTGTGATATTATCGCAACTTCCCAGAAACAGAACCGTTCGACTTTGGAATTTTTAATTTTGCTCAGTTGTGATATCTATTGCTTTAAAACTATCACAGACTCGAAAAATATATAAACTTTCCTCTTATGCATATATGGTGTATTTAATAAAAAATTAGTTCATTATTATATTAGGTTATCTTGTAAAATTAAAATATATCATAAAAGTATCAATTTAACGGCTTATGTGGACAAAGATGAAAAACGGTAAAATATCCTCTTTATATCTCTAAATAAATTATCATCAAACAATTAGTCTCTTGCTATTATAAGCATTCTGACTATTGGAATTACTATCGTGACTACACTGAATAACTGTTATAAACATAGTATTATCTCAAGAGTGTAGAGATAGAGAGGTTCAACGCCCGTACCAGAAAATTTGCCACCGAAACTAGCGCAAGTACCGTATATATACGATGGTGAGTAATGGTACTACGGAAATGTTTTGTTATGTTTATTTCTCTGTAATAAGACTAGTTGGTACTATTTCTGAACGGCGACACCGCGAGGCAAGTCGGTTTTTTTCGCTTGTGTTTGTGTTATTGTATATGTACTTATATATTAATTAGGTAGATACCTAATTTCGGGATCACAAAAATAAAGTAATATAGGTGAGTTTAGAAAAATGTGAGCGTCGTTTGTTGGAATCAAATTTTGTACTTTACAGAAATGGGGCCACTATCATATACCTATCTAAATTATTCACTGAGATAGTATTTAGTATGTATTTACGTTTTATACGTAAAATAAAGCAATGCAACTGTTTGTTCATTATTTACTATGAACTGGTACTGTTGTTACACTTGGCCTAACATTGACTTTATATTAGATTAAATAAAACCAACGGGAATAACATTATCGACTTTAATTATTTCTTTAAATCCTTATTAGTGCGTATCCGGTCCGTTACTTTTGAAGTTTTACAGTAATCATATATTTTTTTTTACATTTAATTTTTCGTAAATAAATTTTGTCTTTATAGACGGTTACTTGTATGTTTGTTATTATATTAAAAATAAGTTGTTTTAATATTAAGCTTGCATTTTTCATGAACGTCGCAATAAACAGTTAATGTCTACGTAATATCCTAATCCTAATCCGTATTGAGAATCTCGCTTTGTGCTTTCAGTGGGTGTTCTTTGATCCTATACTTTTTTTAATAACAAAAATTTGCTTTCGATCATTAATAATTTAATCATATTTTAAGAATTTTTCATTACATTCTTGGTAATTGTATTTTTCTATGTATTTTTCAAGGGTACTTTGGGTTGTTTCAGGCTCACTGGCTCTTCCTGCATTTGAATTGCGTAAATTAGCTGTCGATGTTTATGGTACATCTAGTGAGTAAGCCTGGGACGGTTCAGCAATTCTAAGAAATTTGGTTTTTCTGTTGGATCAACTAGAAATTGTGCATCTGATCGATCCATATCATCCTAAATAAATTTATCTTGATTCTCCTCGCAATTTCCTGTATTCATGGAAATTAATGCATTTAATGAGTGGCTTTGGAATATAGATCTCAATTGTTTAGCAGTTAGGTTTCTGTTGCATCCTGTACAGACTAAATAAATTTTCTATGATATTTTGATTAAGTCTCTATGTCATTCGAAACTTAATTCCGTTGTTATTCTCTTCTTCAGAAGTTTTAATATCACTCTGATTGACTGCAGCATTTCTGTGAAACTTGAAGGTACTGTTTTCAATTAAGTGCCATCTTTCTTGTAAGTAATTTTTAAAATACTTTATCATACTTAGACCATCGATTAAAGTTCTGCCAACAGCATCTTTTTTTTTTTGATAAAGGAAGATTTTGTGGATTTTTACGTTATGGGTTCTGCTATTTGGGGCATCAAAACGGTTATTAATTTTTCTATAAATTTTGCGATATGTGAAGCAGTAACTGCACTTTCATTTTTGAATGTGTTTGGGCTTCTGTATTTGTAGCAGTTGTTCGCAAGTATGTGTTATTTTTTATGCTTTTATTTTTATTACTTCGGTCAATATGATAAAGATCAATTTGGTCGTTGAAACTTATTTCATTACCTTGCATATGAAATTATGTATCAATAAATTGTTCTTGAAATTTTTTGTATATTGTATTGAGGTATTCACATGTTTTGTTGTTCCCTGGTCACACACCACAGCCGTTGGCAGTAATTCCGAATTAAAGTTTTTTTTACGACCTTATTATTGTGCATTTTAGATTTTCTATCTTAACGTTTGTGTATGTCAAAAAAAAAATAAGAAAAATTTTCCAATTTTGCCCTCTTGCCAAAAAAGTATTTTTGGCTAAGTTGTCTTTTCTTTGACTTTTTCACAAATCTTGAAACTCAGCCATTAAATCAAATTTTTAATTGTATTCCAAATATGTCATTATAGCCATTTAGTCAAAATAAATTATACAAGGTTTTTCTTGGTGTGTGGTACACTCAAATTTATTTTATTATTCTCGAAACTGACTTTTGCGAGCCTCAAAAAGCAGCTTGCTTTTTCAGCCATATTTTTTGTTGTGCTAGGAGTGGCTAATATAGTTCTTATATGCCCGTGTACAGAATGAGACTTGTAGAACAAGGCAAGGATAAGATGCTTTTCAACAGTTGTCCATTTTTAGTACCTCTTTTTAATTGCGTTTTTGTTAAAGATTTAGATATTTCACTTTTGAAAGGGAATTTTTTGTATTATTTATATCTGCCTAATAATTTATTTTTAATTTTTTTGAAAAAATCATGATGATTTTAAGTTTTTTCGTGCAAAAAGTTACAGTGCATTTCAATTTCTTAACACGTTGTGGTGTTTCTTCAATTGAAAAAGGATGGCGCTTGAGTTTGATGGGTGGGTAAAAGATTTAAAATGGGTTTTAAAGAGGTACCTATCTAATTGATAGCTCATTTTAGGTTAAATGGCTCAAATTACTTGAAAAAGTTAAAAAAATATAAAAGTTCAGAGTATTTCACGGAAATATTGCATTTTTAGGGATGCATTTATGGGCAAGGTCGGTTTAAGTTAAAAACAATATAAGCTACTACCCGCACCGATCATGGGGTCTACGACATTGTAACAAAGCATTTGGTTTCAAGGGGTCTCACCTGCTTAAACCTAAGCTTAAATTTAAGTGGCTGACACTACAGAACAATTGATAAAATTTTACAGTGAAAGCTTTGAAATGTTATCCTTGCCAGCTCGCATTAGTCAATATAAATAAACCGTTAACCCTGCTTATGGTTAATTTATGTAATTACTTAAAACAAATTTCCATGTGTACCCCAACGAAAAAAAATATATTGTTGTTAGGGTTAGCTCAGGTTTACCGCGATTATCCCGGAATACGAGCATATGTCCCAGGTTTCGTAATTTTCAAAAATGTCCCTTAAAAATCGAGTTTACATCTAAAATAGTGCTTGGCAATAGTTTCAATTTCGCACGCTTTGATGACGCGTCTAAGGGTGCAACCCGCTATTCACCCGCTACCGCCACTGCAGGTCCAAGAAAATGCAAATAATAGTGTGTATAATAGTAACAAACATAATAACATAAAACAGAAGTGATAAATATTAATAAAGCATTATTAATTAATTAACCATCAATCATTCATTCGTTTCGATGTTTCAATGAATGCGGTCGTTCCATTCAATCATTCACTAATGCAATATCCGATCTAAACAAAATTGAATTAATGCATATGTTCCGTAGACCAGAATTAATTTGAATTTTGTTATTGCATTTATTATCTAAATACAATAACATTTGGCTTAACCAATTAGATGTTCAAAGCACAGATATTCGAATGTCATATTTGGTGTACGAATGAAGGAATATATTTATTCTATATTTAAGGTGATAATACATTGATATTTGATTCTTGGAAAATAAATCCGCTCTATTCAAGCTTTTATAAGTAAATGCTTTCATTTTAATTTTTTAATCGTTTGTATTGATTTGTGAATTGACTGAAACTAAACATTATCGATATTATTCAATAACTTTAACATATATTTTTACCGTTTTGATATGCTTCCTCGTTAAAAAAAATATTATCATGATAACTTTACTGCTATACCATGAAACGGAATGCAAACAAATGACGCGTATGCCGTTTGTCGTAAGTGCAAAGTTACTTTTTTAGTTGAATCCTAAAAAAATATCTTGATAACATCAAATGGAAGATACCTTAAATACGTGTTTTACACATCCTATTTTCAAAAAGATCAGGAAGTTAACCGAAATAATTTACTTTTGTAAAATAAAGCTATTTGGAAATTGATATAATAGACTTCTTATTGAGATTTCTCTCTCAATCAGACCAAATGACACTTGTAGCGACATCTACCTGTGCTAAATTTAAAATGTATGGGGCAGACTATACACGGTATTATTAATTCATTTAAATTCGTCGTGCAAAAGTAAATAAAAATAATTGAATTTTTTTTGTTTTAAAGTTATTTATGCTACAATTTTACTGGTACACAATATTGCATGAAACCGACTTATATGGATATTTTTTTTATTACCATTTTAACTACTGAGATATTTGTTATCAGATCTAATCGATAAATAATATAAACAATAAGGAAACATGAAAATTTATTTAAACATTTTCAAGTACTAATTGATTATAGTTTTGAAATCGATTCAATATTCATCTTCGGTGTTTCGGTGCTACTCATACTTTTATTATTCACGTTTTATGATTCAGTTATAAAATGCCACACACGCTGTTATTTTTTCAACTCAGCTGCTATTTGCGACCTTTTCCAAATTTGTCTTCTGCGTTCACGTCGCCAAGTTACGAAATACATCTTACCTTGACTTTGTTCTATTTCATGTCGTAATTTTAGCCGTTTAAAAATATTTATTTCACTTTCATTATAACCATTGTGTTATTGAATACATTTTTAGTAATATTTTCATAGATAATTCTTTTTAATAATGGTTACTACGATTTATTTCTGTATTATATATATATATATATATATATATATATATATATATATATATATATATATATATATATATATATATATATATATATATATATCACATTAAAAAGAAAAAGTTTGAAATGACAGCAATATAAATATGCCGCCGAAATTAAATATTTTCAAGCAGTGCTCTCTTTTTAAACACATAAAAGCATTAAATTAAAAAAATCGCCGAAGTGATATATGAAAGGTCGTTTAGAACGCAATTACCCTTTATGATCATTCTGTTATCATTTGGCAGTTAAGCCAGTTTTATATTTTTTATCGTGAGCCTTAAATTTTTCAATTTAGATATTAATTTTCTCGCTCATGGCGGCAAGCGACAGTAAGAGTTTATGCTGCGATGATTTTTCATACTTTAAATTTTTGTTCCTTTCCTTTTTTAATGTCATTGTATTTTTAGCGAAATGTGTTATATCGATTGAAAAATTAGGTTGAATAAATTTCAAATCAAATTTTACTAAAGTACAAAGTGGTCGATGGTAATGTTAAAGTAGTTTAAGAAATATAACACTTTAAGAATACAATAATATAGTCATTTCAATGTAATAGAACGATATTTTAATTTTTAGTTCTTGCTTTTTTCACTGGTACAAGAAAATTATTGAATAAGTTTGATATTAGATTTTGAGAACCTTAACCTAGTATTACTTCTGCTTTATTTTTAATTCTTTACCACTTCCCAGGTTTCGTTATTTTACAATATCTTCAGGTGGGTAAGAATTAAATAAAGTAGAAGTAATACTCCATCATGTAATTTCATTTGGTTGTGAAAAATTGAATTAAAATGAATTTCTACAAAATTAACACCACATATTTTCAATATTAAAAATCGTTGGTGAAACTAAATGTGCATACACCGTGCTTGTTATATTCTAACTGAATATACAACTGTAAGAAAACTTTTCAATTAAAAAGAATAGAGAGGAGAAAAAGAGGGGTAAGAACGATCTTCTGGCCCCTCTTTTCCCCTTTTTTACATGGACTGGAAGTTGAAAATAGTCACTGAGCATGGGAAAAGGAATATATTGGTGACCACATTATTTTAAAGAGAAGTGACGTCCTCGTAGGATTATGTATAAGTGCTATATCGTGCCACTCTCTACCATCTGTTCACTCGGTAGGTTCTTACTTCATGATAACTACTAGTGACAGTCTCATCTTGATTATTCACGGGATAATTTAGGGTGCACAGGTATGATGCCTTTCAACTTTTGTAAATAAATTGTATGAAAGTATTAATAAAAATTAAAATGTAAGATGCGGTTGTTTAATCATTAAAATGGAAAGTAGCTTATTAATCGTAATGAGGTTTTCAATGAAAACCTACACAATATTACAGGCAATCTGTCTCTAAACAATTAAAATTACATGTCTTATACTCTAGTAAATAACATGTAATTTTAATTGTTTAGAGACAGATTGCTTGAAATATTGTGTAGGTTTTCATTACGGTTAATAAGCGATTTTTCATTTTAATGATTAAAACAACCTTACCTTACATTTAAATTTTTAATAATACTTTTATTTACAAAAGTTGCGAAAACTGTGTTTTCCCTTTTAAGCTTGGTCAATTTTGCTATATATTCTTTTAGTTATTACACGATTTCACTCAATTTTTCTCATTCTTTATTTTCCCTTTTATGTAGGAGATTATAACATTCTTCGCGTGTAAAGTTTTGGTAAGATTTTTATGAAGTTATATTGATCCACTTTATATTTTTGTGTACACTAAAAACTTATAGCTTTATGATAAGTGTATGTGTACAAAATTAAATATAAAAACATTAAATGATTTTATTACAATTGTTTTCAAAGCTTTACAGTGTGTGTGGCGAATATCTATTGACACAAAATGGTTTTATATTTTAGTTCAGTAAAGAATGATTCAGAAGTCAATACAAGCAGGTAAAGCTTGAGAGTGGAATTAACATTGGTTGCGATCATAACAGGGATGTTTAACAAGAATATGTATAGAATACACAAAGTGAGTTGAGCAAATATTTTTGATTAATTAAAACGTGACCTAAATGTATAAATACGGTAACAGGTTCTGACGTCAAAAGTAAAAAGAATATATGTTGTTCGAAACGGCTTAAAGGTCTTTCAATTTTTCTTCATTTATCTTTAGTATTAACATAAATGATGGCTCTGGGTTTGATTAGAATAAATTATTGAAGATGCTTTAGAGGAAGTACTTCGCTAGAAATCTACGACTAATATTTGTAATTACTTGAGGCTACCACTTGAAATGTTTATCTATCTATAAAGGATTTTACCCGTATTCTCGTCAAAGATTTTGGTAGTTAAATTCAAAACATAAATTATTTTAACATCTTTTAATGTAACTTCTTACTTAAATTAGTCAATCTTCAGTTTTATAAGTAACAACTACGAGTAACTGTACATGTACCATATGCTTGTTCTGTTTCTGATTATTATACTTCTTTAATAACAGTTAATATGAATCCATTAGAATTTTATTTTCATCCATTTTTTATTACGCAATGCACTGATAATCTGCCTGGTTCCACAAAATTAATTATTAGTGATTAATGTTAATCAAGTTGTTTTAAAAAAATAGTTTTTAAAAAACCTTTTTTAGAAACGTTTAGGATCACGTTTCTAATCTGAATTTTCTACGACCTCCCATTTTTTTCTGTGTAAACACACAATTTTAGCTGTTTTCTTCAGAAATTCTTTGTAGTACTTGACATTTGGCATAATGATAAAGTATATTGAACCGCATATATTTATTTGCACAGTGAATAATAATATTAATATTTGCATACAGTTTAATAAAAATGCAATACATTCTTAAATATTTGTATGTGCCTAATATGTTCGGAAACCTCGTAGCGCGAGTTCTAACTCTATCTAACAATTTTATTTTAATATCAGTTTAGCTAGAAACCCACTACCTTATTTTGTCAGTGTCATAAGGCAACTAAAATATTTTTACTTCTTCTTCAAAGCATGAAGTGGTTTTTCTATTGGAGAAGGAGAGCATGAGGGTAAATCCCTTCGATAATTCAAACTTAACCTGGGTTCAGTTTTAATGAGGCAACTTATTTTAATTCAGAAAGAGGTTTTATAAGATAATTATGGGAGACATTTGAAGGAAGTTGCTCTTGAAGAAGATTATGGAAGAAATCAGAATACATTTCTTTACATATTTATAAGCAGTTCTTGGCTCTGTTATAGGAAAACATGCACTTATAGCATGTGTATTTGCTCGCTTTTCGTCCCAAATTGAAATTATGAAGCTAGGGCTCTGTAAGATTTTACACGAAATTGCTATTTTTCATTTATTCTTTATTTGCTGGAGCTCAGTATTAAACTGTCCATGTTATACTAATGCTATAAGTAAGTGCAGAAACTGCGTTCTATACATATCATACCATAATGGAAATAATTGCATACATTCTGCAATATGACAGAAATCACTGTTAAGAAATTGTAATTAGTTTGATTACCACTTTAGGTAAAATAGTAAAAGAGCAAGAATAAGTTTTCACGCACTTGCAGTTTGTGCATCATTTACATTAATTTTGTATTAGTATCTACTGAAAGTTTTTTTGAAATTTATATTACATTTCTCAAATATTACATGAGTGTACATGCTGCAATAAATACATACATATACAAAATTTAGACGATTATAAGAAGAATAAGAATAGGAGAGATATCGTACAAAATGACCTAAGTTTTAATTGAAAACACATCGACAAATACTTTCATACAAAACTCGTTTAGTTTACTACGTTTGTTCTTTTACCAGTAAAATAATTTTTTTTCTGCTAAAGGCAACAAAACTGATAAATAGTTAATTACAGCGAGGGTATTAAATTATTTATAACCTTAGATAAAAATACTGGTGAACTTTTAACGTCTTAAGTGAACTTTTAATTTGAGAAATATCTCGTATTTCTTGGTTAATCACAACATATAATAACCCGCTTGCTTTAGCTAAAGTAACTACTAAATGAAAAGAGAACAGATATGAGTTAAGTATTGGATGTGGGATTCAAATTGATGACCTCACGACTTTACAATTAAATTTTAAACTAGAAATAAGCATGGATTTTTTAAACACGATGATTCTCTGGAAGTTTAATATGTTGTAAATAGGAAAGTTTTGCTCATTTTATAATATTTAAAAACGCAAATATTTATCTAAATATGAATGTGTATGAGCGACTATGAACATAGTCATCTCTAATACACAATTAATTTTAGAATCTATGAAGTCAGAATTACAAAAGGGAACATTATATTTCAAAAGCAAGAAAGTGGGAATAATAATTGCGAAAGGTCCTCGATTTTTAATTTAAGTCTACGTTTTTTTCAAACGTAGACAGTAGTTCGTTAATAGTCGTCTTTATTAAATAAATCAAAAGTAATAAATCGTTGAAATTGATTAGTAATTTGAAAATTTGTTCATTTGTGTGTCTTTTTATTTTAATTACATAATATTGAAAGTATTATGCCACTTTTTTCATGCAAAGTATTTTCTAACTTATGGAATATCTTATGGAAACATGCGTATTATAATATACATGCTTAGTTTATTATTTAAAAACTTTAAATAACTTTGAATAGTCTTGGTTGGACAAATTTTTCCCTATCACCTTGCGTGATGTATGGAGGTAACCTGCACACATTTATTCCCATATAATTAAGAATCATGACGAGACAGGTATCCAGTCAAAATATTATTCACGAGGTGATTTGGACAGGAGCAAGGGAAACAATGATTCGAGAAGGATATGTTCTTGATCTTAGAAGGGTATGTGCTCTAGGTGCTTAGTTTACTGCGTATGTATTTTTGGCGTAATAGTATAAAATTATAAAACGTACAAATTTATCTTTAGAAAATACAAACTCTGTGAAAACATTTTAGGTACTTGAAGCTAAAATGTAGTATGTAAAAGCCATAAGAATTTTAAGCGTGATTCTATAATTTATCAATAGTTATTTAATTTCTTCTAATTCATAGCAAAGACGTTTATAGTAAATAGAAAAAGTTAATTGTTAAGAAAGAGCACAACTCGCACTACGGGGGCTCCGTGCACACTTAGGTAGATTTAATAATACATAACTTTCTATTGAACTATTTAAAAATAATAAGAAAAGAATATATTAATTATGTTTATTATATTAGTTTACATTAAACATGTTTCTTAAGCTTAAGTTCTCAAATGATTTCCAATATAAATATTGGAAATTATTTCAAAATTAAGCACGATAAACAAACACGAGCCAAATTCCAACCTACACATTCACGCCTGCTCAACTACGACGTGTCAATAAAGCCAACGACGTTAATTACTTCATTGCTGTGTTTTCAGGCTAATTTTAGAAGTTTATATCTGACAACACATTTATTAAAATGAGATTTATCTACAGTATCCACACAAATGGGATACCCATATCTTTGAACTAATTTAAAATTTAAATCTCGCCAAGTTTAATGCGATCTCAACATCACAATTTACTTAGAGAAATTTTTAAGTTATTTTCAGTAAATTACTCCCAAAAAGTTCAATGGTAAGGTATATATTTCTTGGGCGCAATTATATATACTGCTTTAGCTTATGGGCTAAATATTTTTCAATTTGTAGATTGATAAAGATGTAAATTTGCATTTCTAATGTCAATAACCTGGGAAACCAATATTACCAAACTTTGTAAAAGTTTGTCGTTTAAAACTGAACTCTATTTAGAGATATATTTTCACATTATTAACCAGACATGGCTTACAAAATTATTCATAGCTAAATATAAGAATAAAGTAAATAACTTCGTAACTATGTTCGACATTATTTTTCATAACACGTGCAAGTTCTTCCCTTTGGTATATTTGAACCTTTAAGTGCTATTTGTGTTAAACTTTCTTTGACAAAATAAATTCAATTACTCTATAAACTTGTAAATTAAAAAAAATTCTCTTCGAGTCCCACAGAAATTTTGAATCCATAAAAACCATTTAATTCATTGGCACCACAAGGTATAAAGCTCTCTATTTTATCTTTTGAGTTTAGTTCTATGCATTTTTACAAAAAAAATTTTCTAAAAAATAATATGTTTACGTAATAAAGTCGACGTGTAAACTAATTTCAAAGAAATTCCCTTAAATAAATTTAAGAAAGTACTATTTATTAACATAATTTTTTTAAATTTGCAAGATCGGATAGTGCTGGATCCGACTGGGTTGGACCGGGCCGGGTCCAACCAGGCCGGGCTGGGACGGTCCGGGCCGGGTGTGCTAGGCCGAGTTGAGTCGGGCTGACATGGGCTGGGCGGGACTGGATTGGGTTGGGCTAAACTAACATTTGCAAAACTATTCAGCACTCATAAAAAAAATTAAGGTACTTTGAACCGAGAAGTAATTCGTAGAATGAATCGAGGTTTAATGTTAATACTTGAGAAAATTAAAACCGAAAATAACTCACTACATAATTTTTTTGCTTTGTCCAGTGTCTTATGTACACTGTTTATTTTAATTTTATAAATGTTAAAAATCTTCTGCTTCTTACCAACCTTTAAAAGACTTTTGTTATTTTGCTCGTCTAATTTATATTTATGTATATTATGTTTGTGACGTATGTGGATATTATGTATGTGAAAAAAATGTTTTAGAACCATTAAAAGTAGATTTAAATTCCTTATACTATATTACATTTAAAAATAAATTTGGTTACTACATTTATCCTTCTAAAATTTTCGTATAAATATTTTTAAGTGGTAACTATTATTACGCATATTCCTAAAGTACACTATCCTACATATAGTGTGCTTTAGGAGAACGAATAAATTAAATATTAAATTAAAAATATCTATATCAACGGGGTTGAGAAAAGCAACTTTGACATGAGGACAGATGAGCTACATATTTAAAGAGAGCGTGAAACCTAAATAACCCACATTGATATTGTGCCAGTTGCATAATATCTACATGTGATAAGAAAGGAAAAGGCCTGCCAAAAATTCGACCCAATATATTTTAAATAACTATTTGTACTTTCACAATAATGGCAATTTAATTTTACCTTTTGACATATAGACATAAAACCATTAAAAGTATTTTATACTTCAAATTAAGTTTTATTGTGGATTGATAACCTCATTTAAAAACTGAAATAAATTTTTGAAAATTTTCTTGTCCTTTGCTTTAGATTTTGTTGAATTAGTCTCTTATAAATTTATAATATAATATTAAACTAATGAATTGTCCTTTCTTACAGTTAATAATAAAATTTATTGAATAACAAAAAAATTTACATTATTGGATAAATAAACTATTTTTAAGCAAGTTTTTTTTGTAAACATACAAAGATTTCAACTAAAAAGGTAAAATCCCTTGCTTTACAAGTTTTTCTATGATACTGGGAGAGATATTTTCTTTTATTTACAAATTTATCGTGACATGAAATAACTTTATAAAACAAAGTTTAATACAAATTATACTTCAAGGTCGAAATTTACTTAATGTACCTAAATTGCATATGTGTGTCGTGAATAAAATATCAAACGTAGTTACAAAGTTACTCGTCTTTTGCAGCATTCAGTTACAAATAATTTTTTTATGTTTATTTATAATTTGAAAATATATGTCAAGAAAGAGCTAGTATAGCTAGATGACAATCTTTGGAAAGATTGAAGATATTGGTTTTCTAGTTTATTGAAATTGAAAGCGTTAATTTACATCGTTCCCAATCATAATCATCTGTGAATAAAATCCATCCGTAATCTACCAATTGAAAAATTTTTAAGTGGAAAGCAAAATCAGTATATATAATCGCGATCGGAAAAAATTGAATACAAGCGAACATTGGATGTGTGATTTACTGAAAATAACTGAAAATTTTCCCTAGGTAAATTGAGATATTTAGATCCCATTAAATTTTGTGCGTTTTTAACTTTAACATCTATTAAATAATTTAGAGTTAATTCCATCTATATGGATTCTATTCCCACTTTCCGTCTGGGTTATCTTGAGGCTCCTGCTGGGGTCCGTAACGACTCACCTCATACAAAAGAGGGGACCATCGAAAGTCTCCAAATAGTATCCCATAACTTCAGTCTCGGCGCTTCCACCCAGCAGGGTTAGTCTGTCCCTTATCATTTAGCAACTCCATTTTTTCGATAACACACATAGCGAACACTTTAAATGACTGAAACATCGGTCCATTCTCAACTAAGTTTCGGTGTCTAAAGATACCACGTTCTAAGTCTCCACGTTATTCTACTCTACTATTCAGACGTATGCTCTCAAACAAAACTCGACGCGCATCGTCGTGCTCATCGTAATTTCTAATGAATTCTTATATAAAAGCTTGACGTATTATTGCGAAACAAACTTAATTTAAACTAATATAATAAGAATATGAGACTTTGGTTTGTTGGAGGCAATATCAGGAACTACTTGCCGTATGAAAATAATCTTTCACTGGTAAGGAGCTTGGACTTTCTCAAAGAACACAGACTATAAATAATTATAATGAAAGGTAATTTTAATCCCCTCTCTCGAATTTTAATCTAAATAACTATAAGCGAGTAAAACGGTGAAACACAACTCGTGTTACATTAATTATACATCAAAATGACATATCTTATTATCAGACATCGTATTTTATTGCAATATCCATAGCGGTATTCTGCTGTCCAAAAATGTTGGTTTTGTACTTTTACTTGAATTAATTTGCTTGGTCGGATATAGTTTTTGACAATGAATAATTAATATTTTTTAGACGAAATAATAAAAAAATAAAGTATTATTTATCACTTTCTTGCTTAAAAAAATAAAACATTTTTGGTTTCATTTTTGTCAGACTTAATATGTACAGGTGATGCATAACCCACCCCACTCGATGAGCGAACCAGCGAGTGAGCCGATGGTGCGCCATACTGTCAAAGGACACAAAACTCTTTTCAATCCAAGTAGCCAGTGCGACGGTCTTTTCTAATCTTCGGTTTAAAAGCTGTAAATTTATTGAAAAAAGCAATAATTTTTTAGTTAAAGCTTAAAATTGAAAATAAATGCCCATGAGAGTATTATGGTCGACAAAAATGTAAATATAAATTAATAACTAAAATAAAAAAATATAAGTAATTATTTCGAATCAGCTATCTTTTTTTCACATGTAATTTAGATACACACACTAGGTGAAATTGCTTTCGTTTCCAAGAAAGGCACTAATAAATACACGAAGCTTCTATGTTTGTTTAATACGCGTAATATATCTGTAGTCAGAATCAACAGTTTTACCTGGAGTTATGAGAATTGTGTTACCACATTTATGTCGCTGTTTGTTTGCATTAAAATACTTCCAAGTAACTAGTAACTACTCGATCTCAGACCAATTCTCTAACTTATTAAAATGATTAGACGAATTAGTGTATTTATGATGGATCCGTGAATATCACTATAAGTGATTGGTTTTTCAATGCGAGAAACAGAATTTTAAAAAGAAAATGCAAAATTCAAGTCTCTAAACGTAAAATAAATTTTTTTTAGACTCAGAATGTCTTGTTATATTTAGTAACATTTAAGGTTGTGTTATAGCTTGTATTAATAATTTTTTTATTTCAAGTTCCTTATGAGGAACCATACTTCATGTTTTGCTTGTTGTAGTTTTGCATAGTGAGCCATTTAATTAATGTAAGTTCTGAGTTCATGAAAACTATTGCGATTTTAAGTTACATATTTGTACATGATTTTATCACATTCTAAACGCATAGTCAAATACTAATTAAATAGTTAAAGCCCAATGCGGCAAGTAACAAGTAAAAGGTTTCCTATAAAGTATACTAATACTTAATATTCGCATTACCAACAAAGTACAAGTGTATAGCAGTTTAGATAGGGTTTGTATTTGAAGACGAGCTGGGTACTCCAGTAACTTTACTCGAAACGTTTTGCCGTATTTTGCAACTCTCATAACTTTGATCTGGATAATGTTGGAGAGAATAGAATTTAATTGCTACACTTTATAAAAGTACCATATTTAATTTCTCTAGCTTAACTAGGTTAGATTTGATTAGTATACACAATTCAATAATTTCATCACCCACTTATCACTGATGATCATTAAAAATTCTAGATTACCTTACGATATCGTAGGAAGCTAGTATGTAGACTGAGGTTAGGGTACAAAAACGAAAAAAATTGAAAAATGTGATTTTCCCCTTCCACAGTAGTGGTGAAACTGTGTAGGTATGAATGCTTTAGAATTACCCGCAGAATAATTTACCAAAGACCTAGAGAAATTTTAATTTAGTATATGAGTTTACACTTGTGAATGAAAATATGTGATACTTATATGCAAGAAGTAAATATGACGGCGGCACGGTGCACCACCCCTGCACTACGGTAAACAACTTTCTAGGTATAATGAGTACGTGCGGAGGTGGAGAAGAGCAGCGCTGCACCTTTTTAGTTGTAGGGGTAAAATTAGAACATCTCGGAATGAACATAGGTAATGGTCCATTGAGAGAAACGGGGAAAATAGGAACGTCTGCGAGTAAATACACGTAAAGGTCCGTTGAGACGAACGGGTAAAATAGGAACGTCTACGAGCAAACATATGTAATGATCCGTTAAGAGAAATGGGTAAAATAGGAACGTCAGCGAGTAAATATAAATAATGATTCATTGAGAGGAAAGTAGAAACTTCTGTGAGCGATCGGAAGGGCAACCAGAAGAATTGAGATTCCACCAAAAACATTTCATGTAAAATTTATGCCAAGACTTTAAACTCTTTAAAAGTAATGAGATCTCATGTAGAACCGGGCCGTGTCGCGAAAATACGACAAATTAGCACAAGCTTGGGAGTTGGATTCTTCAAAGCTCACTCTACAGAAAGGAGGTTGCAGTACTTTATGCTATTGGTGATTCATGAAATTGCAATAATACAAAAGTTACATTAATTTTATAGTCCCGCAACAAGGCCAAGCCGCATGGCTTTCTTTGACCAAGTTGTAGATTTGCTTAGAGCTTGGCTTTATATGAGGTCTTAAAGTTTTTAAGAGTTAAAGAATAGTGAATAATTTTTACATTAAATATTTTTGATGGAAACTTTTTTCTAGAGAAACATTCCTGACTTGCGCGTATGCGTGTGTGTGTGTGTGTGTGTGCCTGTATGTAAATTTTATATTCTCTAGAATATTCCTATATTTCTTATAAATCTAATCATATTTAGATTCAAAAATCTAGGCTAATTTTAGAGATATACAAAAGTTATTTAGTAGTTTTCATATTCGGTAGTTCTAAGTATAAAAAAAATTGTACCCAAAGGAAAAATCGGTCAAAAGAATTCTTAAAATGCCACAACATTTTGTCAGAAACATTTTTCCATCCTTAAATTGAAAAAATAAAAACATCCTAAATACTATTCCAACTTTTCACAACGTTTATGGTATCTTTATAAAACATTATTACATTTTCGGAGATATTTTTGCGTTTAGTTTTGACAAGCGCTATATTCGATTCTATATTTTAATGCATTCATTATTGGAAGTAATATAAAAATCAACTAACAATCAAAATAATATTTGTAATTTTCCAGTTACCCATACGTGTACACCGGTTACACTAGTTGCATAGATAACGTCTATAAAGGAATTGTTGACTAACTAAGTTCGTTAAAATTATATAAAAAAAAAAAGAGAAGCCAACAGAATAGCGCAGCGTTTTTAATGATAAATTTAAAGTCACATTTTTTACACATTAAAAGGCCAATTCAACAGTAGAGCTTTCAATACCTTTAATACAAACTATTTACGCCACGTTCATTGAAATATAGGAAAAATTATGAAATTCACCTATCCGACGGTATTTGCCGCGGTCGTTATTTTATTTATTCTATTTTATTATTTTTGGCAATGTCGTATTCATTTACATAACTTTATTGTATATTATATAGTTTGGTAAAAAATATTGAAAACTACGCAGTCATATTGAATACACATACTGGCCTCACCGCTGGGAGATGTGAGAAGGGTAAATTTCGTTTACCATCACTGAAACTGAAGAATCTGACCTAATGGGTTGAAATTGAGAATAAATAAAAGAAAATAACATTATTTTTATATGAAAAGAACAGGATTAAGGTCAAAGGCACAAGTCGCTCAACTGGAAGACTAATATTCCACTCAAAAAATCCTTTGTGTTGAGTAAAGTATTCTAAAATTTTCCTGTAACTAATTGTAACCGACATTAAAACTACTAAACAGAGTGTGCTTATTTGTCTCTCCCTTTTTCAAGCCATAATTACTCAAACTATCTCTAGGAAGTTTTGCAGTCTGTAAACCTTTCTGGAGATTGGCTGGTTAATAAGCCAGGTTCCAGATTCTCCCGGAATTAAATAGATTTATAGGTAATTAATAAAATCACTCCTTTAAAGATAAAAGCACGCATATAAGTTTATATACATATTTACATATACTCGTACATATACGGAAACTATCCTCTTGAGCTTGTACATAATCACGCCAACTTTTTAACATTTTCCGGAATTTTTCCACCATTTTTTCTTTTGTTAGCAAGGAAATTAGCGGATTGAAACTAATATCTAACATTTAATCGATTTTCAAGAAATACTGTTACTGTACTGTTAGGCAGTAGATACATTACCAAAAAAGTAATACTAAGCAGTAAAAAATTTGAAATGTTCAGTATAAAATTACTGCAAATGAATCCAGTATATATTTTAGTAGTGAATGAATTAAAAGAATTATCTTCACCGAGGATTGAAAAAGATTAAGTTAACCATATATACCAAAAGTTTTTTTTTTATTTAAAGATGAAGAAAATAATTAAACAATCAATATTTATGACAAAATATTTTCTTTTTAGTTATAGGGAGAACAACCAAACACACAAAAGATGAAATGAACAAGTAGAACTCTGAGATGAAAGAAATAGCAAGAACAATTATGAGAAATAAAATTTATTTGTAGTTATAAGGAGGAAAACAAAATCCACAAAGGATGAAAGAAATAACAAAACACAGAAAGAGATAGAAAATAGGTTGAACTAATTTATTCAACAACTTATTGGCGTAAATAGAGAAAAAATGTTTATAAAGGGAGGCAGAATGTTTTTGTGAAACAAGAAGCGCCTGTATGTTTTTTGAACGCTTCTTCAACGAAATTAGTGTGAATTGATTCACTCTATCTCCAAAAACGAAATTAAGTTTTTAAATCGGATGACAATTGATAAAATGTGTCAATGAATACGAATGTATTAAGGATACGTTATTGATAGTTTTATTTATATTACTACTTTTTCATAAATAATCTCAAGAGAAGTTTTGTTACACTAAATATTGTTTTTTTTATCAATTCGTGAAAGGAATTTAAAATTTTAACGGTTTTTAAAGTAAAAGCTTTTAAGGCCTGCCTTTTCAAATCTCGTCTACAGATTTAACTTAGCTTAAAATCTTGATTCTTTGGACAGAACAAGATAAGATGCCTTTATATACATCATTCATATTTATTACATTATTAGAAACAGTCGTCGAAATGAAATTAAAAGTTCAAAAAAAAATATTTAGAATCTCTTAAATTCATTTTCTTACGATAGCTTAATTGACGCGATATTTTAATTTAGAATTATTATACATTCGGGCTCTTTTTGTTCGCATGACCTTAGTTAGACAATATTCACGGGAAATCCAGCAAAATTAACAACGGGTTTGATAAATTGGTAAAAAAAATATTTATTTCTTAAGAGCTCTTTCGTAAATTGTCATCCCCCAATTTAAATAATAATATATAATCACGTATCTTTAAAATGTAGATAAATATATTTTATTTGGTATTGTTTTTGAAGGATGAAAATATAATAAGTTAAATGTATGAGCATTACGTTCAAATAATTAATACCGAGATTAAAAAAGATTCTAATTTTCCATTGAAATTATCGACGTTTCGGATAAACTATTAGATTTTTACAGCCCGACTTCAGAGTGCTCTCTGTCTCGCTGGCTGTATTAAACCTTGGGTTTTGGATTCATTGTTAATTGAACCAAACTTTTCAAGATCTTTCACTCACGTAGTCCACAAATAGTTGCAAACTACAAACAACATCGGCCAATTGGCGGACCTTATCTGCATGGAGGACGTCCAGAGAATAAGTCCAATAAAAAACCATAACACTTCATAGAGAGACCATGACTTCAATAATCGAATAACAGGGCACCGCAAACTGCCGATATAAGGTACATAGACCAAAATAAGTTAGAATTGGGAACCTCCTCCTTTTTTGAAGTAGGTTAATAATAGGTTCTCGAGCTTGTAAATCTATTCCACCACGACGTATACCACTGAAAAATTTAGATACATATTTAATTTTCTGCAAAAAAAAAAAAATAATTGAATTGAATCCAATTAGTTGCAAATTGTTCGGATTGTTCATTGATGGTACCTATTATTCTCATTATAATCTGAAATGTATTTACGAAGATAAAGGCGGAAGAATAAATGTTTTGGATTTCGGACCTCATAAATAAAAATGGAGACTTTATAATATCACTCACATAATAAAACATATCAACGCGCACAAATCTCAGTAGTTAACACTCAAAAATATTTTAATGGAACTTTTGGGGATTCAAATAAGATAATAAAATGATTTTTTTAAGTCTTTTCGTATTGTTTCGTGTTCTTTAAGAGGGCTAATATTAAGCGCTTCAAAAATAATAAAATTCTCGTGATTTTAGGTAAAATATCTTCAGAGATATGCTGAAAAATATGTAAAAAAAATATTTTGCCCTTGTTATTCCTGAAACTATTCAACCTACCATCATGAAAACAATATAGTTTTTCGACGAGTTTTTAGAAGCAAAGGTCGTAAGAAAAACAATAGAGATTATCTTAGATCTTAAAATTTTTTAAATATGCTATGTCCCTATTTAATAATTATACTATATATAAAAACGTAGAAGACTTTTATTAGGAATACAGTCTTTGATGAGTTATGGATTCAGTTATATTTAGGTTTAGAGATTTCAAAATTGGGGTAGAGACATGTGTGTGAATAATTGAGTTATAGTTATCTAAACCAAAATCCACGAAAGACTATTTATACTCGCTATGACCCATTCTACCGTCAAAACTCCATTTCCTAATTAAAGGTAAATGAATTGACTCTACTGGAATAACATTTAAAACCATTTTCTCTAACTTTGCAACTCGATCTCTTCTTTTCATTCAATCAGTACCATATTGCTATGATAGCACTTCTCTTAGCTTTTAAATAAATTTGATACGATGATAAACGTTCACTAGAAGTCTTAATGTTGACAAAGTTCTTTATTCACAAATAGTGATATTTCATGAGCTTGACCTCCACAAAAGATAATAAATTTTCATCTGCAGTAATATCTGTTGATCTGAATTGTTGAGTAATGCAATACCTTCCGAATCGTTAACCTGAAATAATTCTATTAGCCGTCTACGTTTCAATCTTTTGCTGAAATCACTAAAATATTTTTTTTGCTAAAAACATTAAATGAAATTAAAAAAATGGTACGCCTTCCTCTGGTCGACCACTACTAGAGGAAGTCCTACTAAGTTGAGCTAAATCACATTTTGATTTATAATGCTCATCAGTTGTTGCTAATTCAATACATTCAATAGCACTAAGTTAGTCATCATGCTATTTAAATATTTTTGGTCTATTCTAATTCACAAGTTTATAGTATTTGTCGACGCTCGTACACACATTGAGCACACGTTTTTGTGAAGGACTAAGTCTAAATTCTCTACATTAAGAAAGTTTTCAAAGAGCACTGATAATATACGGTCTTGTTTTTCTTTAGCATGTCGTTTTACTGAATTCCATAACTCAAAGAAATACATCTTATTGATGAAGCATTTCAGTGAATTACCTGAAAAGAAAAACATACAGTTTAACTAAGAGTGGTAAAATCTTGTAGACGTGTTACGAAAAACGTACGCTACGAATTAGTATAAATAGCCATAGCACCCACTGAATATGTTAAGCTAGGTTGGTTAATATATTTATTTTAGAATATACCTATATCATTTTATAAAAAGTCATTGCGAAAAATTGTGGGACCAAGAGAAATTAAAATTATGCATTTTTATCTCAAATTATAATTAACCGTGGTAGTACTAAAATATTACAAATGCTAAAAAACTTATAAAAATAAAATACATGAAATATTGAATTTCTATGTCACAAGCACACAAATAAACAAACATATACCGGGAAAGGTTATTGCAAAAATGAGTCACTGATAAGCACGCGGTAAAGGGTTGAAGACGCCGCAGGCGATGCGCGCAATTCAGAGGTCAAAATGCAACTGAAAAATATTTATTAGCGGTGGTATTTATATTTGTTTTTGGATAGTTTGTTTATCGTACTAGTCAGTGAGGTAGTTAGAAGTGAGAATTTAAGGTACTGACTTTTCGATTTATGACCCATGAATGGAACCACCATGGAATGTAGAGATACATCAGATGAGGTACTTAAATATCATACTTGATTCTTCTTTGTATAAATTAAATTCTTAGCCAGGCTTGCAAAAATTATTTTGAACCAATTTTAACTTTAAAAAAAATACATGAATCTTATAATTTGTTAGCCTTTGCGTCTTAATGTAAATTTAAACTGAACATATTATAATATTCATATCAGAATATTCATGGAATAACGAACTAAAGTGAAAGTATAAGCAATGAAATGGCATGAATATGCTCACCTGCAAAAACACATGTAGAGAAATATATGCCTACACTAAAGTATTACACCTTTTTAATACAAGTTCCTACAAAATAGAGAAATATAACTATTTTACCAAATCGAATATCTGTCTGTTTCATAAATTGTGGCCAAAAAAGACGACGTTCTGACGAATATAAATTACAGCCACTGCACGCTTTATCGCATTCAAAGTCACTGCGCGTACTGGAGCCCTTCACTCGTACATCCTGCCATTTGATTGATGGACATCATGAGCGAAGATCTTAGCAATATTACTCTCGAGATAACTCGGAAAAAGGAAACCAGGTGTGATCTCCAGCCGCACAATATTCAGTGGCTGAGTGTATAACATCTTGTGCCGTTTTCAATATTGTTGTAACTCAAGTAGCTTTTGTACAATAGTGGGAGCAGTAAGACTAAATAAATATGGAAAATATACTATCAACTTTCATCTCTTTAAACAAACAGCCTAAACGCTTCTCGTTTGGAAGAGAAGTAATTTAAATTATCTTATAATATTGAGATACTTTTTGATCAAAATTTGGCATCACTCTTTCGAGAAAAAACCATTTCAAGTTTCTTGGGAGTTTTATAACGGATACCAATGACGTGAAAGTTTTTTCAAGAATTTCAATTTATGTATTCATAATACTGAAAGTCATATTTCATTAAATATAAAAAAATGACGGAGAAAAAAAAGCTGGGTAATGTCAAAAATTTAATTTACTTTACTATTTGTTTATACGTAAATCACATAGAAATTACTGAAGAAATTAAAAATCTTGATATGATGAACTAAAAAAATTTTGGCTTACCAACGATAACGACATGAATCATCATTAACTACATATATTATTGTTACTAGGAATCGTGTGAAATAAGTAATGCAGGTAAGCAAAGTTCAGACAGAAAGCTATAATTTGACTGTAAGTAAAATCTCGAAAAGCTTTTAATTCTTGAATAGATTAGCTTTATTAATGATTTAATTTTTGGTCTGCTGGATTAAATTCCGACAGCGGCGCCCCCAAAATTCAATTAGGACCTCACTGCGGAAATTACTACAATGGAAGCTATTTAAAATTATATATTTTCAAAAAGACAATGAACATTTCTAAATGATAAATTTTTTTTTACTGACGAGTATATAAAGAGATATCAAAAAATGTTATTAAATTTTTAAAGGACAAATTTCTCGCCTATTGTCAATAATTTTGCAGTATTTCGTGGACTAGGGGAGATAAAAACAAACTTTTTATTTCAAATAAATTTTCAAATAAATGTAAATTTTATAAATCCAAATTATATACAAACACTGGAAAAATATTTATAAACGTTGAGTAAAGTGTTGAATCAAAATGTCGTTGGCCGCGCGTGCAGTACAATGAAATTAATTATATTTTAAATTTAAAAATTACTTTTTCTAATATATTTCTGAAAAAAATGGTGAGATTTTGGTGAAAATTAGGTAACAAATTATTAAAAAAAAAGTGTGGAGTTTTTATTCTTCATATATTACCGTGGTACTTTTTAAAACCGTGTGAGATTGTGTACTTGCATTTAAACAATCATAATCTTCAAAATATATGTAAAGAATGAAAAAAATACGGTTATCTAATAAGTAAGTATTTTAAAATTAATTATAAACTTTTGGTTGCCACGACGCATTTTATGCGAACGAGATATATCGTCTTTGGTTCAAAACATATTTTTTATTATTTTGTTATAAAACACATAATATACCGAGTCTAGTTAAATTATTTCTTGATGTGAATATGTGATATTATAATCGTAATTAATTCGGAAACGAATGTATTTGGGTATTCGAATTCATGAACGCATCCTCGAAATCTAGGTAAACAAATAGCATTGATTTTTAGGTATAAAGATAGCAAAGTAAATAATTAATATCTGCAATAAACACTCATTATTTTGTTATATAATAATATACCTTGCAAAAACTTGCCATGTTATTATTGTCGGACATAAATCTTACGAAACACACGAAATTTTTCACGAATTACGAAGTTTTTTATTTCGCACCTGAGGTTAAAATATATTTTTTATTATTTTGTAACAACATATATAATATACCAAATCTAGAAAAAATTATTTCATGTTGTGAGAATGTCATATTACAATTATTATTATATATTACAATCACAATCTATATTAAATACTTTTAATTTACAATAGATTGTTCCACTTCCGACAGAGGATCCCAGGATACACCGCGCAATTCACGAGCACCTAGGGATGAACTAAATAGGTATTAGAATTTGTGAGAGCAGTGTTAAGTGAATTTGATTTAATCTATAACACATCATCATCGGACATCCATTTCAATCACGGCATTGAATAATTTAACTTCTGTTATTGTGTCTCAAACAATTATAATTTTTCGACAATTTTTTTTCAATTTTTTGAGCAGTTTTAGTTTAAATCAATGTTAATAAAAAATAGTAGAAAGGATATTTTGTAAATAAAAACGTTTGAAAAGAATTGCGGAGTTACTTATTTCTTCATTGTGATAATTTAGGTACATCAATATTACGATTAAACCGGTTAGAATTCTATTTAAAAATTATATCGGAAAAAGTTGAAGTAAACAAAGTTGAAGTATTATGCTAGCATAAATCTACACACAAAATTGAAGAAACTCTCGCATATTTCTTCATTATATATACGGCTACACATGAAACATATTTAAGAAAAAAAAATGAAAACAAGGCACAAGTGTTTGTAGTAAATTAGATTTCATACAATTAATTTATTCCATAGACTTGGTTTTGAGATACAGAATAAGGAATGACATTCAGTTGTCTCTGAAAAACAATTGAAGCATTCAAGTAGAAGTTTTCATTAGGTAAATTTTATTGACTAAAATATATTTTATGGCGTATCAAGTCTCCTATCGACAGAAATAACTCAAATTCCTCTGAAAATATTTGCTTGCCACTTGATGGCTCAAGTAAGAAATAAATAAATTAGTCGATGAAATACATTAACTAAACGAATATTTTCGGCACAAATTTCCTCCTTTTTATTTTGGTTATTTAATGCCCTATTAACCTAATATATAGTTGTTAACTTATTCGAATTGCCGTTTTTTTTCCTGGACAATTATGTTTATATACACTATTTCATATTTTGCACTCGATAATATTCGCTTGTGATTCCCAATTATTTGCGCGCTATTGTTATATATTACGGAATTATAAAATGTTGCAAATATTGCATTTTAAATTGTTTTCTTTATGATCTGGGTTTTTGGGATTAGATAGTGAATATTTAACTGTCCCACAGCCTACTTATAGTTTGCAGTATGTTTATGTATTGTACTTATTTGGTTTTATATCGCTTTTATATATAAATTTATCTTAGACTGTTACTTTTATATTTGGTTTTATATAATAAAATGAACGTTGTGATATGTATATTATAGCATAATATCACATTACGCACATTAGTTGTACACGTGTAGACGTTTATGCCAATCTTATTCCATATATGTTACTATATTAAGGGGCACCACTTTGGATTGTGTACAAATTATTGGGCTTTATGTTTGAGTTTAGTTATATAGAAGAGGCTAGGTTCCAATTAGACATACATGTATGTCTTTCTCTTTAAATTGTTCCTTATGGGATTTTAGTAACTTTTTAATTTGATAGTGAGACTAATGTTATCCGGAAGCTTTTTACAATTAGTTTTTCAATTAAGCCTTATACCTCAGGTGATTTTGAACATAATCCGAAAATTAATATTTATCATTTTATACCAGTGGTTTTGAATTTTTTTTAATGTAGAAGATATAAATGGAAAAATAATTACATATAAATATATAATTTATGTATTACTTGCGGATTACTTCTTAATTTCGTATCAAATGTCTATACATAGTGAAGCACCAAAATTGGAGAACTATCACAGTGCTCGATTTATATTTGATAGTTTTTTATAGATTTTTTAATATAGAATATGTTTGGCATTAATTTTGTAGAAATTTATTACTCACAATTTAATGAACAGCTTCAGGTGTGTAATGTTGTAATACAACGAAATCTAGGTTGTGGTGAAGAACTTAAAGAAAGTAGAAATAATACTACATCACGTAGTCATCATTTAATTATGAGCATTTTTAATGAAAATTGTTCATTTATTGAGCATTATATACACCACATATATTACAATGAAAATTAAATCTATCTGTCCAAATCTATTTGTAATTTTTGTATGTTTTACTAGTAAATAAATAGACTTATTTATTTGTCACTACGTTAATATTTAGCTATTTTTAAAAGCCTAATACCGATTTCTAAGGATCTTTTTTTCCCAGTTTTTTCTTATGGTGCTATCTAAAAATCATAATTTACGATCATTTCTCAGTTACCATGGTTGAATTAAAGGTAGTCACCGCAAAAAGTAATTGAAATTTTCAGGTACACTCTGATATTTGATCTTAATTAAATCACAGGTTATTTTCCTTTTTCAAATTAGATAGCTGATCTTAGGGTATTTTGGAGGCCTGCAAATGAATATGTACATAGATTCTCCCCATTACTATTAAAGAACAATTACTTGACTTTAAAATTTTATAAATACATTTAAATGACGTTAATAAATAAATTAGAAATATTAAATACTTTTGTGGTATTTTGCTTTTTCTCACCGAAGCTCCGATTGTTAGATTTGCGCTTAAAAGTCCGACTTGGATCATCTTGTTTTAGCAACCAACAATAGTCTCCCATTATTTTTTTATTCCACCTTTCCTGATAGCGACTTTCTATCTTTTTAAAATCCTATCGAAATGTTTTGAAGTGTAGTTAAATGCTCATTAAACCACCCATTTTCCCAAAATTGTCATTCATTTTCATCACAATTTCCTCATTATTTGGACTTTTATGGTTTCCTATGAAAACGTTCACTACGTTCTTAAAAGATTTTCACGCTTCTAAATATATTTCACCTAATTTTTCGTCAATTTTCTTATGTCCGGGCCAACGAAAATATATTCTTTCATCATTCCAAGTTATATATATGAATTGTTGCTACCCACTAGCAACATTTTTTTGCGGGGGACTCAATTTTCTCTCACAACATTTTTGGGTGCAAAAACTAGTTCAACTCTCGGTGGCTACTCTTTCTTCGTTCAATTTTGCCCTCGGCCTCGACTATCCCACATACAGAGAAAGCAAGGGTATTTTGTGAAGCCATTTTGTTGACCGAGCAGCATACTTACAACTTTCGAACCTACACAGTCCATCCAACCGTGTTGTACGTACTTTATTTTATTCAACACATTTTTCGAATTGTCGTAGCATTCTTTCAAATGTACAAAATGGGTGACTAGCAGTGAAGCGTCCTTATTGCCATTATGTAAAAGGACTGCTTTCAAACCTATCATTGATGAATCTATAAACAATCTCCATTGGTTCGCGTCATATTCCGGAAATGTCTTTGCAATACACTAGATCACGATCTTCAGCAAAATGCCAAATATCTGCAGCAAACGAAGTCTTTTTCTCTTTAGCGATATCAAGAAAATGACAGGCAGGCTTCGGCTTTGGGCAGGTTTAGACATTTCATTATGTCGTCCATTTCTGACTGTGAAAATAACTGTGTTCCACTTGCACTTAGATCAAATTGAGCTCCAGGTTGAGATACCTCTTCGACATTACTGCTTTTGTATTCAGCTTGCAATGATTCCAAATACGTAAGTGATGGCGGTGTAACGTCCGGGTCACGACGCACTGCTTGCGTTACCGATTGAACGGTAATATATACCCAGTCCTTTTAAAATTGTAGCCTGTAGCCTTGTAGCAGCAACAATAATAGCCTTAGGTAATATTGCGATATTCTTTCCACAACATAGGCGATTGTAAATCAAAGATATTGCATATCGCACAAACTTTATGTGGGACCCAATGTTTATCTTGATTAGCGATTGCTAGACCAAAATATATGTTATAAACGTTATTTATGATTTCCGTAATATTATGCTATTGTTTTGTCAGCCAATCTTATTCCATATATGTTACTATAAATATAATAAAAATTAAATATAATAAAAATTGTCCGTTGAGTTTAAAGATGTCACATCTTTTAAGTGAGCATTCCTAATTGCACGGAAGTACTGATTTTGTAAAATCAATGATATTTCTATTTATACAAAAATCTATTTATATATACTCGTTAACCCTCTTCTAATGCTATAAGTTACTTAAGGTTAAACGAAGTCTTTATCAAATCGCCTAAAAATCCACCTTTTTTCCAATTTTGGGTATATCACTTACTTAATTACATTATATTTAACTAACTATTTATGAGAACTTACTCATTGTTGTCAATTGCAAGCATTCAGTGTATTTTTTGTTCAATAAGAAACAATTGAAATAAAATATCAGTTCTTGACTATATAAGCCTAGATACTTTTGGCATAAAAAACTATGCTAAATAAATTAAAATTCTGACGTGATGGATTTTTTAAATATTTTTCCGTGATCAGCGCCTCAAAATCTATCAAAATCAGTCATCAAATCTGAAAGGAGAAAACCGTTAATATTAAAATATTAAATTACAATATTTTTTCAACGTATTCGTCGCTTTCATCTTCGTTAATACTTTTATAAATTTATTTTACTTACGCCGCACGACTGAAATATACAGAAGTAAACAATTTGGGAACTAAGTTAATAGAATTTAAAGTGGTGAAAAAATATCCTGCAGGCCTCTAAAAAAAGGAGTATCCGTTTATAAACACTTCATGCTTTTAGAAAGAAGTAGAAATATTCCGTTTGGCCACCAAATGACCTTTCAACTTCAGTAGAGAGCGATACATTAGCTCTCTTGGAACTACTGAGCCCCCATAGTATCAACGTGAGGCTAAAGTATCTGGTTGCAGGAGATAAAAAGTGGATGGCTTATGTTAATTTTTAACGTAAACTTCAATGGCTAGAAGCTGGAGAAAAAGGTGTAACCAGATCAAAATATGATATGGACAAAAGATACTTTTGAGTGCATGGTAGGGTATAAATGGAATTATTCATTAAGTTATTTATTGGGAACTCTTTCAACTGACAGTACAATTTCAGCTAAGATTTATTGTGAACAATTGAGCAAAGTCACCGCTAAACTTCCGTCCAATCAAAAGAAAGTTTAATTTTTACATCACAATGCTCGACCCCACGTAGCAAATGTAACGCGTGATAAACTACTGTCACTTGAATGGAGTATGCTATTTCGCCCACCGTACTCTCCAGATCTATTACTATCTAATCACCATCTGTTTCGCTCTCTGACTAATCATTTACGTGATAGAAAATTTAAAGACTTCACCGGTTTTTCAGCCAAAGTCCCAAAAATGTCTACAAATAAGGAACTTTAACTCTACCTACACGTTGGCTAGAAGTATTAGATACCGTCGGTGCTTATGTAATTAACTATTGAAATGACTGGTTACATATAAAAGTTTGTTTACAGAGATGGCGAGTTTATAAATTGTCAACCTAATAATATTAAACAATTATTACTCTTTTTTGAATTTATAATGACTCAATCTCAGTTTTTGTTTTTTTAATAAATACATAATTCATTGTTTGTTACTAATTATTACTCACTATTGTAAATGCTAACACTAAAGTCATCATTGATTCAAATATTTTGTACTTGATGTACATTGTAAACAATATGATCACGGTAGTCACTAATGTGTCATTAATGTTATATGAAATCGAGCTCGAATATCGCACTCTGACTTGTAAGATAGAACTTGGAAGAAGAAAATATAGAAAATTTATATTTTCGTTTCCCTCGCCATCTCAAATTATTTCGGTCTGCCTGTTACTTATTTCCATTAAGACCTCCATTTCAATTGATAACGCTCGAGATTAGTTTTTTAATGTTTGAAGTAATTAAGTTTAAGGTTAAAGTAATAAGGACATTTCGAGAATCAGGGCCGTTAGTCCTCCGTAAATTAGTAAGATATTTTGTAGCTAAGTTATTGTATTGACTATGCTTTAAATAAAAAGGAAAACATAATCCTAAGACATGAACGCTGCGTCCATTTTTATTTTATCAAATTTAATTATATTTTTCAAATAGTTTCAAACCCCACTAACTTAATATTTTTTTAATGTAAACTTTGTTTTGGCTGTGCCTTATAAAATATTATCCAACGCTCACAACTGGGGTACCAGTTAGTTTCTAAATCTTCTAAAATTAACTAATTGGAGAGATTAAATTAGTATTTTCAAAATTAGTATTTTTAAGTTAGTATTTTCAACTACACGAATTAATTAAGGTTTTAAATATAGAAACGAAATAAACACTACAAGAATGATCTGGTGAGAGCGAGTATTAAATCAAAGAAAAATGTTCTTATGAAAATTTCAAAAGTGGTCAAAATCTAGTAAACATTTTCATAAAACAGTGTAGTTTAAGGGTGATAATATTGGCACAGTTGCTGCTGTGATTGATATAATTAAGTATGTTTCAAATGTATTCACAATTTTCCCATGTAATAATAAAAATAGCTCACGCAGTCGTTCCTTCAACTACTTTGTGCTGTTCGTATTTTAAAAAAATCGTATTTTAAGAACATTTTAAAAACATTGATTTCTACATATCTAAATAGATCCATAATGCCACGTATTTGAAATATAGACAGGTAGACAATCGAGATATAATCTTGCATACGGCCAATTTTTGTTATCATAATAAATAATTTATAAATTTCCAAAGGTATCTATTTGATTTTCAAAATATCTCAAGCCGTATTTCTTTTACATATCCTTCCAACCTAAAAAGGAAACTAATATATTCTACTAAAATTTTTACTACGAAGATTATCCGCTACCTAAATTGTAATATTATACGCGTATTCCTAAAACGTCTTCATAAAATTGAATATGAAATTAATAAATAATATTGTCCCAAAGTGAAACATCATGACAAGTACAAATAGCAGCCAACGAGCCACATTACGCACGGCGCCGCACCATATACTTGTGATGATTGATGATCATCCTGTGCAGAGATAACAGTTGAATTATTCTTTAGTAAGCAGGAAAAAGTATATGGGAAGGGAAGAACGGATTGCGCCTGTCAGTCGCACGATATGTTAATCGAGTATTAAACCGTCATAGATACTAACTGTTTGCCATTGCTACCAAAGATAATACGAATGTAAAAAAGAAGCAAGATGGTATAGATTACGCCAGAATCGTCGTATCTAAAAAAAGCAAAAAATACATAAGTGAAGCATATATTTATTATATCGTTCAAACTTCTGATAGCCTAGATAATTTTCATAGTGTAGAATAAAAAAAAACAATTGACAAAAATTATCCAATGCTGGCCGGCCTGCTGATTAATGAATGACATGTTTTGAAAAAATTAGAAATTATTACGAAAAAATTTTACTTCAGAACTAAAAACACAATTACTAAATAAATTGTTTCTTTATTAATTAACGAGGCCGTCTCAAAAAGCACCGCTCTCTGGAAATTATTTTGCACAAAATTTAAATTTAAATTAGTAACAAGTTCTCGATTGGCATTAATCAAACATTTTGAAAAACAAATTTTTTTGCAATATATTTGCTTAAGTTTCCTCATTCCAAAATTTATTTCTTTGGAGTTTCTAGAAAATATGTTTTTATTCGAAGTATTCCATCGTCGTACTTATAAAAATTTTTTAAAAAATTATTGAAATGAAAGAAACATATATAAAATGACTTTAAATTGTGCAGCGGCGGGAATGATCCGTAAAATGTTGTTACACTGCCCAATTAAACTTATCTCTTCCAATTTATTTTTTAAATATCTAATTGTATGATATAATATTCTTCAAAATATTTTTAACAAGTTTTTATCCATTTTGCAATAATTATTTAATTGTTTTATATTTTTAGTTTTTTTGCTCAGAAGTTTGTGTCACGCCGTTATTAAGATAATTGCAACCTGAAGTATTTCTCAGGTGCTGAAATAAGGATTATTTTTAAAATAATTATAATATAAACGTATAACGAAAACGTAAAGCGTCGATTTTCATATCGGCATTTTACTTTTGGAATAAATTTTCTTTTTATTCATAGATATTAAAAAAAAAATCAAGAAAGTTTTGCCTTTTCTTAGCATTTGTAATACATAATTATATTTGTTCCAATGGAAAAAGCCAGCAAATAACGTAAGTAAAAATCTAGATTTTATTTTGTAGTTTTTTAAGAAATTAATTTTTTTGTTGAGATGCGCTTGATACCCTTACGTTAATTTGACTGCGAATTACACTTATATAATTAAAATTAATTTATCAATAATATTAAATAAAAGTTAGAAAGGTATTTTAATACGTATGGTGAAATAGATTGACAATAAATATTTTAGAAATACTTGTTAATTATAGAACTTGCTTAGAGCTCAAGGCCATAATTTACGTGCCCGGCGGTTACTTTGATAGACAATGTGGGTTGAAATATTAGGTTGATAGTTTACGAGGTAATCCAAATAATGAGAAATTGATCGAATATTTCCTATGCTTGAAACGTTTATTTTCACCTATTGCACTTATTATTACTATGAGAATAATCTATGTATTTTTTTAGAAATTTCACTTTTCTTAATAAAAGGACACCCATAAAAATGACGTATTTAGAAGTTGGGTTGGCACGCCATAATTTTATTATAAAAATTGATTTGAAAAATGCTCCTACTATGAAAAAATGAGTGACAAGCATACGTTTTATGATATTTTTTTATAGCTCTTCCTATTTTTATTTGCGAATTCCCTGTTTAGTGTTAGTGAGAATGGCTATTAAGTCGAGAAATTTATAACTTAGACTTCCTTTAAAAAATATAATTTAAATGGGAACTTTTCAAATCCGTCTTTTTAAATAAAATAATCGCATATATGTCCTACCTGGCATATATGGCCTGTCCTGCAGATACTTCTTATTTAATATATATATTCTTTAATTTGAAATAAGAAAAACGGAGTTTTGCATTTGCGTTAAACTGAACTTGTTCCGAATTTGGAAATTTAAACCCTTTCATTTAATAAACCTTTGTTTACAAAATTATGCAATGAGGATTAGCAATTTTTAGCAGCTTCATTTGACTCATTACGTATTACTATATTGACGACTAATATCAGAATATTTGTTTGTTTTATATGTTTGTTATCGTTCATTTTTAAGTGCGGAGTAAAAACCTATTTTTTCTGATTTAGTATGTTTTAAAACCAATGAAAAAATTTCGATTACGATTTCATTTTAATACTAAGAAGAATATCAGACTTCGATCCAAGTGTCTTGCATATGTATTGTACTTTAATTGAAAGGTCTCAAACATTTTTATTAGGGTATAAAGAAAATAGCCCGGAGGAACATAATATTTCTTGTTTTGTTTTGTACGTTCACCACTTAATCGTACGTTCACCACTTAATCTTTCTTAACCACAAATATTATGAATAAGTTATAATTTTTTATAACTTTATTTAAATAAAACAGTCATAACAAATGGTAAAAGTCTTGTTTTATAAAAAAATTAAATTTTGTTGATTACCGAAACAATCAAAAATCATTTATGCTTAACATGAAGGATTTTTCATTTCCTGGATATCTTATTGTGGAATACTTTGCAATTTTTCCAGGACCACAAGTTTCACCTTATGCACCTATAACCCCAAACATATCTTTTTATATAAATTGTCTCCTATATGCTTAATACGGTTGAGACCAGGATGGCAAGTCGGCCATAGTAATCTTCTTATACTAAAGTTATTCGTGCACTGTTATAGATCTTGCGACATGTGGGCGTTTATTACCTTGCATTAAAAAAAAAATTTCCGAGAGCCCCAGGAAGATAATTTGATTAACACTGGGAATTAGTCAACTAAAATTAGCCAGAATTTGTCTAATTATAACATTGATTTGTCTGATTATGACATTGATGAAACAAACGTATGTTTGATGAGAATTAAGATAAGGAACTGGTATACTAGCCGCAAAATGTATTATTGATGTATATTGATTAATGAAATTATGGAAATATTGTACTAAATTAGTATGTATTACTGGACATAGAATTATAGTTGACCGAAAAAATACGAGACGATAAGGTTACAGGATAAAATGTTAATATACAAATTTATAATGAAAATAGTAATTTTGTACCTGAGCGCAGGACGTCAAATAGTTTTATCTATCCCCACTCCTACTCAATTTTTTGGGCAAAATTTAGCCAATAACGCAACAACTTAACATTACTAGCATAAGTTAGTGTTAAGTACATCCTATTACAATATCCGAACAAAAAAGGATTTTTAATTTTTTTTTTGCACTCAGGTATTGCAAAGCCACGAAAGCCGAGGAACATATAGACTTATATTTAATCCTTTTTAACTAAAAGAAGAGAAGAAAATGGAGACTAAAATAATTATCTTAAAATTACATTAAAAATAAAAATATACTTATTTATTTACACTTTTTTGCTTTAGCGCTCACGTAATCTTTGACGTAAATTATAACTTTACGGTATCGATAAAACGTCTTTAAGAATAGTTCAAAATTAACGATTTGCTAAGTGAAATAATTTTGCGACTATTTTATGTATTTATCAATGTTTTAATCAAAAAAAATTAAATTATTAAAAATGATCGTACCAATTTGAAAAATAACTACAAATGGCAGTGAAATATTCAAAGAATGGTGATTCAGAAAGTATGTTGATTTTTCCTAAATCAAATGATTTTAAGTAATATTTTGAACTAAAAGAAAAATATATTATCTGATTCCAGTAAAATGGATAAGATTTATAGAGAGAAAATTAGTAATTCGAATAATAACTGTACCCAAATTGGCACTGATGTTAAAAATGAATTCATCTATTTTGGTATAAAAATTGGGCGTTAGTATTTAAAAAAATTGCGTGAAGCTTAAGAAAATATCTATGGTACGAAGGGTAACAAGAAATCTCTAGGAAGATTTTATACATACACACTTCCAACAAAAATTACAATTTAAACGTATTATCTTAAGTAGATTGCAGCTACGTTTAAAATGAAAATGTACGATAAGGACTTTAATTTCATTTCATAATAATTCCGAGAAAGCATGTTCCCATCCAAAAAAATTGTATAAATCTTTATCAAATGAACTACGGTAGATAATTTTTTAAAAGATATATGGTTTTAGTAATAGCTTTGTTCCTTCAATGCGTTTTAACTGTAAATGTAAAGCTCGTGATGGACGATCGATTTAGTACGCAGTTTTGTGCACTCACTGTGACTGTGGATCAGCCTAAGTACGCGTATTTTAAGTTTGACCAACTTACTCGCAAAGATTTGACATGTTTAAATATTTCTCAACGAACGGAGCGACTTCGAGTAATTACGATTGTCGATCAGTGACGCGAGCCACGAGCCGCCATTTTAAAAACTCGTTGTGACGTGCGTTTGGTTATTTAGTTAATTTTTCCTAACTGTGTTTAATAGCTCTCTGTTCTGCATTCAGCGTCCTAATTTTTAGATTTGGGTGTGGTGTAAACTGATAATAATGGTCGATTTTTGGACGTTCTCAAAAGATTTTGTTTGCGAATTCAATGAATGTTAAAGGCAAAATGAGTGCCTGTGAAGAATACATTGTCTGATCATAAAAACAAGTATGTAAAACATGAAAGTTATTTAAAATTACCGGAAATAGTTCGTAATTTAGAACCGAATACAGAGTTAGAATCAGCTAAGAGGAAGATAAATTCATTGCGAGTGGCTCATCGCAAAGAAAGAAAAAAGGTGTGCGACAATCTAACTTCTGGTTCAGGAATAGATGAGGTTTAAAAAATTTACAAAATTACAAAATTGTGGTATTAAAGTCAGTCGGAATTTTAAGATGATTTTAAAGATGTTAAGTTTGGCTATGTACTTAACGCTAATAAAATGTTTTTGGTCTTATTTCGGGCTGCAATTAGTCCGGATTTCCAGGATTTGTTCTAGTTTAAAGGTTATCCTCCGAATCTACTACTGGAATAATCATGTTGACATTTGGCACATGTATAGAGTTATGTGACTTAAATTGTTTTTACCTATGGCTATTCAAATAGGGAAAGTATTTTTAATTAATTGAAGTGAAATATAAGTTTATAATTAGTAGGTTTATTTGAATGTAGATAAAATAAAAAAAATTATATTACTATTAATAATATGTATTTTTACGAGAGAGATATCAAGGTCATCAGTAAAACAAGCAGCACAATCACCTGTAACAGAAGAAGAAATTTCTTCTCCGACTAAACAACACAGCACATTGTCTGGAAACTTCATGAAGGTTACTACATATTATTATTTTTACTCATATTATTATTGTTATCCAGTAAAATGAACGACATTTATTTATTCAATTTGTACTTGAATATTACGAATCTTTAATAAAGTTTTTTGGCCAAGTAGTTCAAGATTAAATACATATGCCCTTTAATGGGAATAAACCTGATTATAAAATTATACAAGTTTAGAAAGCAATATAATTATTTTTGAAAAGGTCTTTTAAAATCATTTCATTGACGCTTTTCATGATGGATAAAAATTAATTCATCACAGTCATAAGCCATCCTCAACCATTATCGTACAGGCGTTCTTCAATATGTAACAATCCGTTCCGTTTTCAAGTATTGTACCCGCTACTCTTTTCATGTCATATTTTTTCACATTTGCAACCGCCTATTTTGTCTTTTGCAATTCCAAGATCTCCATTCCAAGATAATTTTGTACCACGAATCCGACTTTCGAGCGAGGTGAATAGCCCACTGCCATTTAAGTTTTGCCACATCCTTGACAATTTCCACAAATTTGCTTTTCCTCTGAAACCACATAGACGTTTTGTGGCCCTTTAATAAGATTCTTACTAATTTATTTTCTATCAGCCTTTAAACAGTAATAAGTTTTCACAGGACGACTTTTGTTTTTAACCAAGTTTATGCTCCATAAGTAAGGATTTTTGGTACACACTGACTGAAAATGCGTGCTTTTAACAGGTTTTTGATGTCTATTTTCAGCGCGATTTCAAGTTTTGAAATAAAAATATTTATCTGAATCCTCGAGTATATATCAATCCACATTTGTGATCATACGGCTATCGATATCCTATGTCAGGATTTTTCTTTTGTTCAGACTCATTTCAAGTCCTAGCCACAGTAAAACTTCATCTGGTTCCTGCTTCGTAGTATGTATCTGGATTACTTACAGATCGTTCAATGCCATCCGCTAAACTCATTAATCGTACTATAAAACCTTTATTCTTCCAATCATGTTGTTCAAAAACGTCTTCTATGGCGAGAGCAAAGAATTTGCTAATATTGTATCTCTGTTTGAGATTCGCAATACATTGTATTATAAGTTCAAATGAAAGATCTTGAAACAACTTGCTCCGGTTAAAGAACCTTGACGTTAAGTTCTAAAACTCACTGAAATAATTTATGTCAAATAGAGAGTAAGTATTCATAAAATCATTTACATATTACTTAGGAGTCAAATTTAATTTATGTATTTTATCGTCAGCCACGAATTTTCTAATTTTATATATTCAATTTACCTCGGTGGGAAACAGCCATAAGAGTCTCTTATGGCGCGACCATTATTAACGTTATTTATACTTTTATCTCTTTTTTACGTGTACTTGAAGCAAAATATATCAATTGAAATGAAATTTATTTTAAAATAATTTTTTTCAAATATTTGTATACAGATTCTACTTGTTGGCACTTCCGATTAACATATAAGTTTTTATGCGGGAGAAAAAATTATTAACTCTTTACTTTTGAGCTTCTTTTGATTGAATTATTACGTGATATGATTGATGATTTGAGTACCAGTCCGGTATATCTGGTGGTGAGACAATCCACAAACTGTGACTTACGTGAAATTTTCATATAATCTTTTGTCAACGTGTGAAAGAAACTTAGAGAGACTAATGTAAAAATGGACTTAAAAACATAGTAATCTTATGGAATCAGGTTTGGTGCTAACATTCTTCTCGGAGGAAGTTTGATATATCAGGTTGAAATTTAAGTTGGTTGTGGTAGTAACTCAATTATAAACATTATATACAGAAAGCTGTATTCCATTTTAAGGAGATATTTCTGAGCGGTTAGAGCGGAGGGGAGGCAAATTTTTTTGATAGCGGCACATCAAATGGAATCTATTTAAAATGCTGGTTTAAAAATATGTTTTATGTTCTTACTCATATATTTCTAAGTAAAATATAATCCAAACATTTCAGTTGTTGTTGCTCAATTTCTTATTCTTTATTAAATATGCATGTTAATTTATGTATGATTTCTAAATAATAATCCTAAATTACGTATAGCTTTTTAAAGACAATGGTAAAGGTAGCCTCTAGGTGACGTCTTGAAATATACAATTAAACTTTGACACACTTTTTGGCAAACTTATTTTAATTTGTAAGTCTGTGAGGATAAATTTTTTAACGTATTATTTAATATATATTTTCACAATTGTATGACATGTTTTCTTCTACGATGATCAAATTTTTAAATATATTCTTGTAGTTACTAAGACCAATTATTAAACAAGTAATTGGCGCTCAGTGCATAGCTATCAAAATACATCATGTTACGAACTGAAGCCAGAGGGGATTATTTCGATAATAGCCTATTATTTTTTATTTTTGTAATTAAAAACTAATTTTAATTTGTTATTAATTTACAACAAAATAACAACAAATGACGTAACAAGATTATTTATTCTCTTTTCATATTTTTTTACAATACAATATCTAACCAATTACGTTCATAAAAATCAAGAACATTGCGCAAAGTGAAAAATGATAAGCATGCATTTTGATTTCTTAAGGTTTCTGATTTTTGAGACGTTTTAAAAATATGCTTGTCTCTATCCGTATACATATATATTTATCATTCATAAGAAATGTTTATATTATAAATTAATTTATGTTAAAAATGACTGTAAGCCCTACATCTGATAATGGAAATAAACGACGATTAAACGATGATAAAAAAAATTACTATAATTTTGGGAAACTGGAATTAAAACCATAACTATAAAATGATTTGAATGCTCACTTTTTCTTTACAATTTCAAATAAAAAATGTAATAATTAAAGTAGTAATACATTTGTGCACCATAACAACATACAAATTATTAAAAAAAACACCTTTGCTCTCAATCAATTTTACATTCTGATGAAATACTGTTAGAGATTTAGATAAAGACAAAGTTATCATTACCGTAAGGTTAAAAAATTAAAATAAAATAATATTCAGAAACGTATTATTTTTTAATGTAAATTTCCACGTTATCCCTTATTATTATTTAACCATCTAGACAGCTGCCATATATACAATTAAGATACCGTAATAGAACTTTCCATTTAATTACTCGTTTATGAATTCATCTTTGTTGTCATTTGCAGTCAGTATGGATTAATTAAAATCTATTCAATGTAACAGAAAATAATTAAACATGACAGGATATTCAATATACAGTTAATTATTAATGGAAAATTTAACATTAATTAAATAGTAATGACATTAAACTGCGTATATTATTTCTCCGTTATACATAGCGGTAAATAAGATTATGTTTTTCATTTGAAATAACTTTGCATGTTTACTCAATATTTACTATATTCCCTTTAAATCTTATTATTTTAGTTTTCAATATTATTGATTTTTTTGTAAATTATTGAGTAACAAAAAATAACAATTTCATTAATGTGGTGACATTAAAAATCGGACCCATTTTGCACTACCTCAAAGAATCGAAGAAATACCGTGAAAAATCAGAATACATCAGATGACATATTAAGATCGAAATAATTTTTCACTGAGTTTCAAGTTTTACTGGAATCTTAGTCTTCTGAAAATGTTTAGTTATATTTTGTCCTTTTTGACATCAGTCACATCTATGGCTTACGTAGTTATAACCTCGTATATATTGAATATATTTGGCGATAATTTTGTAGAAATTCATTATTCATAATTAAATGAAACTACGTGATGTAGTAAACCTAGGTCGTGGTTAAAGAAATTAAAGAAAGTAGAAATAATACTACATCACGTAGTTTCATTTCTCGTATATATTGCAAAATTTTCCTCATTGTGGAGGCCGTATAGCATATCATATTAAATTACTCTATTTAAACTGCGTACTATAATTTTCAATAGGTTTGGAATGGGAATCAATCCCATAGTTCTAGAAACCTTGCTACGTGGTCTTCATTTTTAAATTATTTTATTTTTGGACATTTGGGGCACAAAAAGTTCCATCAAAATTAAATTTCAATATAATTAGACTATTATAAAAGAGCATTGCTCATAATGGAACAAATAATTAGGGGTTGCAATATGTGTGTTGTCCATATTTTCGTTAAAGTAAAGTTAAATAAAATTAATTTAATTAAATTCAATATAATTAAATAAAACAAGTTAATTAAAGTGACATTACATTAAATATAAATAAAGTAAGAGGCAATAATTTAATAAAAACCTAAAAGATAGCTCCCAAAGTAATAATCAGCTGAAATCAAATTCATCAGCAAAATCCAATCCAAGGACTTGAACAAGTAAAATAGCAGCCAACACAACACATAAAATGTAATAAAATATTTTGAAACGATTATTCTAAATTAATTGTAGTTTAAAAAAATAATATTTCATGGGTAAGACAATATTCATTAAATAAATCCATGTCAACTGAAAAATGAAGCATAATTACAGCAGGACTAATTCTATTCAAGAGATTAAAAAAATCCCAGTTTATGCAACATGGAGGGTCTTAAAAGGCAAAAAAATATGTTTACACGTGGAATATTTAACTTCACCAGTAGGAGCAGAAGACTAGTATCGATCGCCATATTTATTGGTTTACGCAAACAAGTTCAGCCTGATATATCTCTATGGTTAGAGCGGTAGTATGGTCGATATCTGAACTATGCATGAAAGACAATATTAAAGCAAGTATGTAGGAGGAACTGGTAGATTACCGTGGATCCCAAATTATACTACCACATTCAAGCAATCTTCTAAGTAAAGAGTTGATGTGACGTAATAGTTCGCGTAGTACTTTTTGAAATCTTTATCGCACCCAAATAAAACTTAGAATTTTAGTGGATTTATTCATAGAACATGGAGTTTAAAATTTAACTACTTTTCAAGACGATCCCGAGATTATTGACATGTTCCTAGCATTTTAATTCAACGTTGTGTGACTACCTATGATATGAATTTCATGAATGGGTATTTACTCGGATTAAATTACTTTTCATTTTTGAAGCAACATTCTGCAACTGATAAAATCCATAATTTTAAAAATGTCGAGGTCGTCCGTAAAGATGACATGATTTGTATGTTGTGATTAGTTCTAGTAATAACCTGCAATTCCCGTGAAAAGGATCACACATAAAAGAAAATCTGATTAACGAGATCGCTAATGATTTGAATCATGAATTGTTTCGCTCATTCTACTGTGTCCTCATTTTTTTAAAATCGATGCTTTGTAGATATAATGCGCCAATATAATAAATAATATAAGGGCAAACATTTCAGTAAACTGATTCGATTATTTTCTTCACCTATATAGATACAATTCTGAAAGGATTTGTGAAAAAAAAACATCAGTGTGGGCGATGAGGTTGTGAGTTATGTTAATATTTTAGATGCGTATTTGGAGCGCAGGTAACAAGAAAACAAGAAAGCGCTATGAAAGGCGAAGAGAGCTAGAGCGCTGGGTCGTGGGTGGGGAGTCATTTTATTACTAGAGTTCAACATCACAATTTCCTAATAGAGGGATTTTGCGAGCAAAAGTTAGTTATACTTTAAATTTCGTTTAGCAAACATATATATATATATATATATATATATATATATATATATATATATGTAATTAAAAACATCTGATAGATTGTCGTACCTTTAATACCATCAATCTATGTTATTTGGAAGCTTCTTCACAAATGAAATTGATGTAGCTTTTAATTAAGCTTGTTTTTTACAATTTATGTATTGATGCAATCTAACATTCTTTTTTAATTATTTGAATGACTACAAATAATATTATTAGACGTGAATATTATTTGGACTTGTCAGCGAAAAATATGTTGTGTTAACTAATTAAACACATTTTATCGAATTGTGCTTTTCTCTAAACTCATTCCTTTATTGTTGTTTCCACCTTTGTGTAATTTTTTATTTTATAACACCAATCACATTATTATGGCCCTCAATAAAAAATAAAACAACCTTTTTCAACAAAAATTCTTAAAAATAATTAATGTTTTTCTGTTGAACAACTCCTTTCAATTTCAATTTGGTATCTTTAGAGTAAAAACTGGTTTCCATGTTAATACGTGGGAAAAGTTTGTGTCGAAATATATTGAGCTAGTTTTGCTCCAGATTATGAGTCGATTCGCTTGTCGACTTGAGTGAATATATTGCTGTAAGAAAATTACTATTTCAGCCATATAAGAAAAAGGAAATGTTATTATTAAATTTTAAAAGGGATGTAAAAACAAATATAACCTTGGTAATTAGTATAAAATGATTTGGATAAAGTCGTGTTTACGCTCGAAGAAGTATGGAAGAAAATTTGTGGCAGGATTACATAGGGCCTATATGGCAATACGTTGGTTATAGTCTGGAGTTATTTCTCCAGTAAACGTGATTGACGGGGTAATAAAAGAATAAGAATTGTGCCGAAATGTTTTAAACAAAATACTATTTATTTCAGTCCTGATTTAACTGGGGATGTATTTAAAACACAAAGGGACAACCAACACAAATTGAGTCCAAATTGTAAGACGATTTCTGAAAAGGGAAGCAACAATACAAAGAATTTTGAAAGAAATAAGACGTCGCCGCAATAATCACAGGATACCAGTTCTATTGAACTTTTGCTGGAAGAGTTATATGGAAATTGAATTATAAAACATTTAAGCATCCGACAAAATGAAATGCAGATCGCATTTAGCATACGACTGTCAACAACCTCGACCCTAGTGTTTCTGGCCGCGGTCGGGTTGCTCACTTGTTGACCGTACCGCGCTTCCTGCATCTTACACACATGCGTGCCCGCGACATGCGGCGAACGACAGCGATGGCGCAGCAGTTGTTAGGAAGCAAGTGCAACAATACTTCGTTACTTCAATAGCAGATATTGTCTTAAAGTAGTATTATTTTCTTATAGTAAAAAGTATCAAATTTCAAAACAAAATTTGATACTGAAGTCCTGATGTAAAACTTTGCACCATACCCTCCTAAATCTGGTACAATAATGAATTTAAAACACCCAACATTTTTGTTTGAGTTTCTGTAAAAAACGATCTTTACTGAAATTTCCGGAATGAGTTAAAGCAATTTGTAAAATAAATAAAAATCGATATAAATCCATCCTCCTTGCTACCCTATTTCGATATGAAACAGAAAGACTTAATTGATCATGTAATGTAAAGGAAATTATTTCGAATATATAGAAGTGCAGAAAAATGTTTTAATTGTTATCCTATGGGATCGTATTAATGTGAGCTTTATTCGTACTTAGTAAAAAATTACTGCATGTATAAATAAATATGTGAGAAATAAATATTCATTTTATTATGACTTAATAGATAAAACTATAACTAACCTTCTATTCAATCTGTAAACAGATGCTAAAACAATTAATTTTAAAACAAAAATGGTTGTTGAGCGTTTTAATGGAGTATTCGCATACTATATTTGCACTGTACTCGAGTGCGAGCCTACTTTCGAGATCAGTCTAATTCCACTCCCGACTATTCAGCGAAATTAATTAAAAATTATAAATTTTATATGCAAAACTAATTTAATGAATCCGACTACTCAAAAGGTCGTATCATGTGTAATAGTTTTCGTTCAAATATTACTTGGTAGTTACTGTCCTTAAGGTTCTGTAAGAAACTTCATTAAGTCCATCTGTCCATGTCTCACAACCTCAAATTTTATATAGTTTTAAATCTATGTATTAATATGTATTAATTAATATAATCTATGTATTAATTAATATATCGCTTCACTTCATTTCCATAAATTTTTTCCGCACTATATTGAAAATATTTTTAAAATAAAATTCGGCTCCATTTCCCATTTTTCGTCTTAATTCGTGTTTTTCTCTAATTAAGTAGCAATCTGTTAATCAATTAACTAGGTAATAATAGAGTTGATATCTTAGGCTTTCAATAGAAGAGAAATGTGCCATTGCCCTTTAATTTTCATGGATTTGAAAAATGTGAAAAAATTGTGGAGACAGTAATTGGTTTAAAAGTTTTAATAAAAATTATTTCATTTAACTTTTGTCCACAATTTCAAGAGCTATAGACAAGACATAAGCTTACTTTATGTTCCGACGCGCACTTAAATTTGTTTTTTCAATTTTGAGTTAAGAAAAGTAAATAAAATTATTTAGAAGGCATAGATACCCTGTTTCAATGTTACTTCTAAATTTCTCCTTCAGCTTACTATTAGATCAGATAATCAGTTATATTGAAATATTATACTCCATTTGTAAAAATTTCTACAGATTTTCTTACAGATAATTCTCAGTTAGGTACGTCAGCCGTACGTTTTATTTTGCGGATTTTACTATACTTAATTATTTCATATTATTTTAGTATATTATTCGGTTATTCATTATATATTTTTATAAGGATATTCCATACCTCAGAAGGAAAAACCAGAATCGTTTTAAAATCACATACGTTTCCATCCATCTGTCTATCTGCCGTAGCTGTTTTTCTCAGAAACCGTTTGAAGTAGAAACTTAAAATTTGGTGCTGCAATAAAGCATATGTTTTATTGCTGTAAATTTGAAGTTTCTATAGTTAATACCTATATACCAAATTTTAAATTTCTATAGTTAACAAGTGTAGAAACTTTATAGTTAACACATAAAAAAACTTACATTTTTTTTATGTGTTAACACACATTTGAGTGGAGTGGACATTTGAGTGGAGGCAAATTAAGCAGGTACTGGATTTTTTATTTATTTCTTGTGTCATGTGGCATCGTTTGAAAAGTTTATTTATAAAAATCTTACCATATTTTTTTCATAATTTTAAGGCGTAGTGAAAAACATAATATAACTAATATTTCACAAGAAATATTTAACACCTGGAAAATTTCTTTACTATTAATGTACTTATAGATTGATTTACGATGACACACAATGAGATCCAGATTGACATCATTTTGGGATATCGAATAAATCGATTAATTTTTTACTACTTTAAGGCATAACTTTCATATATAAACTTATAAGTAACAATTAATTCTTACTAAATATTACCTCTCACTAATAACAATTACTGTAAAAAATAATAAAATATGTATTATTTTTTAAAACATGTCTATTATCTTGGAGAATACCCTTAAAAATGAATTTTAAAAAATTTTATCAATTTTAAAGAAATAATGTAGTTTATAGAGTATAGTAATTATATTTAAGTAAAATGGTAAACAAGTATAATTATATTTACTTAAAAATAAGGACTGGCTTTGATTACAGTGTACTTCATTTCCCTCTACTGAAACCTATAAGGAAGATTTTAGTCTGAATTTCGGACAAAATTTACAAAAAGTGTTTTAAAGGAAACATATATTTAAGAATACGTGTGATTAAATGTTGCTCTATGTACTTATTTACAGAAAAAATATAAGTTATAACTATACTTTTGGATAATGTAGTGAAACAAAGATACGACATTCCCATAAACGTCTTCGCTGAACAGCGGGGGACTTTGGTTGAGACGTACTTTAAAGTTTATTATTCTCATTCGGTTTCTCAGAGTACTGAAATATGCATATTTTTTATTTACAATTATTCTTAACCTTGCTTAGACCAAGTTAAAGGGTTGGTCAAATTGCTATATCATTCAAAGTACGCACGTTTATTTTAAAAAATATCTAAGGGGTGAAAATTTCATCTTCGTGTCGAAAATAATAACGCGGCATGTTCGAACCTGGTTTCATTGATTTAACTAATTTTCATTTCCTAAAATCATACTGCCTCCAACGTCAATTCACATGGAAGCGAGCATATTTTTATTTTTACTTTTCATGCTACAATCCTGATTACATTTTCATTCTTTGTATTTCTTATTTTTATTAACCTTCGTAAAGGCACAACTTTCATTTCTTCTTTTTCAATTCCCTGTGACTAATGTGACGTGAATGTAATCGCGATTAATTAATCATTTATAAATTTTGTAAATACTCTATGTAATCATATACACATATATACATATATGTTGTATATCTATAGACATATTTTCGCTCTAAACGTGTAACAAGAAAAATAAATGAACAGTATGTATCGTCACTAGTTAGTACCACTTAAATCATTTTCGCAATTAATCATGTGTAATCCGGTAAAACGTCATTTTTCATAAATCTGTCGCCTAGTTTATAAAATAAATAAAATTTTAATTTCGTATGAAATCATAATTACGTATAATTTAGCAACCTAATAAATAGCGACAAGCGTAGCACGAGTGCATAGTAATTAAAATTGAATTTTATATTCAAAGTGCCTTCCTCGTACCTAAACGCACTTTCGCAGCCGACGTGTGTTGTACGCCTGAAAAATAGGAAATCTCATTTCGGCTTCATTTTGAAACTCCTTGGGAAATATATGTTGCTTCGCTCAGACAAATATTGTTGAAGTATTATCAACCGACCACGCCGGAATGATGAGACTATTATCACGTATTCTTGCACCCGTGGCCAATATTAATAATTATATGGCCTCAACTTGGTTATCATCGGGAGCCGTTCAGCGTACGTTCTAAGATTACTTCGCAGTAATAGAAAAATCATAAATCGTCATAAAGATTCAATTTTTTGTATTAGCTATTAATAGGCGGTTAATTTTATTTTATGAAGTAATCTAGTTAATTTTATTTTATGATATAATCTAGATTTACACAAACCGGGAAAAAATAAATTTTAATTGATTACTTAGTGAGATTTTGGTAAATGGATGCAATAAAATATATAATGAAATGGGAAATTTTTTAAAGAAATATTTATCAAAATTAAATGACATTGTGTGGAGACAACGTAAGTATCGTAAGCGAATATATTGAAATATAGTTTAAGGTATTTTTCTTTCTTCAATAAGCAATGAGAAAAATTACTGTAATAAAAATTTATATCAACAATGTATCATTTGTGTGTTCTTTTTCTAAGACAAATTTGCCGAATTTTAATATGAATGTATAAGTCGGGTATCAGCGACTCCGATTAGTGACGACATATTATATTTAACATGAAATTCCGAATTCAAAATTTCCATAAATTTCGACTTCACAATTTACCTAAAACTATTTACACTTTTGGTAAATCATAATTAGTCCAGTGATGTATAAACAAAGTATTTTTCTCGAGTGGTCAATCTCATGGCAGAATTGAAGAAGGGCTTGCTTCGAAGTACATATGCACACATAACATACATACATATATTAATTATTTTATTGAACTAACAGGAAGAGAGTCAACACTGTTTTCTTATGAATGAAATAGATACAAAAAATAATCTGTTTGAGTAAGCATTAACCGAAACCTGAACGGAACCTTTCAGTGCTTGCCTAATGAAATTTAGGTGTCTCAATTCGGTTATTATTTTTGCTGTCTTTATAAGTATGAACATGAGTGAAATTAATATGAAATATAAATTTCAATTCAAACAAAGATATCACACTAAATTGGGATACTGAATGTGGCGGCAACCGCGAAGTACCCTTAATTAAAAAAAATTGAGTTCTTTAAAGTTATCCAATAAATATATCCGAAATTATACCATAAGCACTCTAGCGATGAAGAAATAGTATGCCTTCTCTCAATTGACCGCATCCCTTAGGCTGCTTCAATTTTATCACTAAAAGGCATAAGTGTAAAATGGAGTTTTCTTTTTTATACTTTATAACTTGCCTATTATACGTTCCACGCGTACTAAACAGGTTTTGTTATATCTTACGTATTAAGAATCAAATCTTCAGAGGGTTTATTTTTGAAAAGTTTATTTCTTGTACCTTAAGTTTGTCTACACTTTCACATTTTTCCAAATTAATATTTCCTGGCTCCAAAACTATACCTTAGATTTTATCAAAAAATTAATTTAGGTGTATATTTTAGGAACAACCATAGACAACTATAGTTTTAAAATTATCTTGAGATGTGAAACATTCCACAACCAACAATAACATCTTATACATAATAAAACAATAACTTTCACCATATAAACAATCGGAATCAATTGTTGTCCTCTTATTATTTTATTTCTGATTGAAATAGGCATGTAGAGATAAAATAGGTCTGTAATAAAGGTGGCTCCTTTTAGACCTTCGTTATTACTTCAATATACCCAAAAAATTGTACGTATTTTATTCATAGGAAGTCTTATGGCCAGATTTTGGACAATGACACTAATGATGCACGGAAAGTGGAATTATATACTTTTTCCTCGTGCTTATTTTTAATCTCAAAACCCTATTTTATTATTTGAGGACAAAATTGTCCGCGTGTATTATGCTATTTATACGCCTCATCAGATTGCGTCTAGCTCTCCTATCATTGAGGTTACGATTAACTCCTTTAAGTAATTTTTTACTTGTTCTATGAACATGGTTAAATATTTATAGATTTTTACATCTATATGGCTCACATAGCGCACAAAGTTAATTGCAATGTATAGTTGTATTGAAGTTGGGATTTGAATTTTAGCGCGTCAAGTCATATTGCTTGCTGTATTGGTATAATAATATGATCAAAAGTAAAACTAACTGAAGACTTTCATTTTATTATAAGAGCACAGAAAGAAAGCACTACAAACCTAAAGCAAATTACTCCTCAAAACACAATTGCATGTGCATTACGGTTATAAAAATTTATGAACTGAAGAAGATTGAAAAAATATTGCATTATGGAGAGTGAATGCACAAAAAGTGTAAGCAGAAACTTTTTGTGCAAGTTCCAGCAGAAACTTGAATATGAAAAGAAAATAAATTTGAAGTTTTAACGAGCCACGAAGTAATTCGAAAATGGTCATGTACATAAATTCAGCGTCCATTCATAGTCAATATCTACTTTATTACACATTTTTTATAATTTCCACTTCATTATAATATTGTAATTTTTACAAGAAAGTGTACATAATATTTGGAAAAAGACGGAGCTAGATTTTATTAAGGGCTTAGTATTATTCAATAACTTTAACAGACATATTTTTCATCTTTATAAATTTTTAAGTGTGCACGGAATCTGCATAGTGTTAGTTTCATGGGTATTTAACAGGTCATGTTAAATTTACTCATTAATAATAATAAAACTTCAAATCTTCTGAGGATTTATTTTTCAAAAATTTATTTCTTTGTGCCTCAAGATTGTGTATAACTTCATATTTGTCCACATTTATATTTGTTTACTTAAAAACTCTACGTTAGATTATATTAAAAAATAGTTTTTGTATAATTTGGAAATGAATATAAACAATTATATAGTTCTAATCATTTTTGGATTTTCCTTCCCCAGCCAATAATAAAATATTAACTATGACCCTCCCAAATATTTTCCCTTCTAACGGATATACACATATAGAAATAAAATAGGCCTATAATAAAGGCAACTTCTTTAGGCCTTCGTTAGTACTTATGTATATATAAAAAATTGTACTGTTTTATTAATAGCGAAATTGTATAAGTTCTCCTCGTGCCCATATTTAATTTAAAACAAGAACAATTGTTTTTTTTGCTAAATGTTTCACATGTATTGTAACGAGCAAACTATGTATGTTTTAGGATGTAATGTTGCGATTTTGAATAGCCCAAGTGAGAATTATTTTCTTTCATTGGTCCTCTAATAACAAAAATGCGAAAGTCTGAATATTTGGAAGTTTATTACAAAACAACTCTGCAATCAAGTAATTAATGACTACAGTATTCGGCATGTTTATATTTTTTGGGGCAAACTGGCAATATATAAATTACGGTTTCGCACATATTGAATATTGTCATGAAAATTGTGTTTGGACAATTTTTTAATTAATCATGTAGACGTACAACTTAGTAAGGTGATCGTTTATGATTTAAGTTGATATTTCGGTCATTTTAAACTCGGAAATTTTTTTTAATTGGCTCAATAATTAAAATTTATTACTGCAACATGTCAATAGATGATCCAATTCGTATATATTAACGATTTAACATTAGAGAATCTTATTGGGTCAGATATAAATCTCGATGATATAATAGAAAATTCTTGTGGTCAGCAGTGAAAAAAAGTTAGTTTGTGATAAAAATCCCCAAATTGAAAAATAAAAAGTTCACCTCCGGCCTAGATTTTTCAATTTCTTTTGTTGAATGGGTATTCTATAAATTAGGTGAGGCAAATTAAAAGAGTTAAATTTCATTTTCTCTTACTTTGGTAGCACATAGTGATATTATAACGAGGGAAAACAAAATTGTGATGTATATTCCCAAAAATGTTCACGAGTTTTGGTGAAATAGGATTGAATTGTTCTTAACGTAACTAAGGTTTTCTATATTTTTAAGAGCCCATAATACATACTCAAGGTTTAAAGATTTTAAGTCTATCTCCATTTTGCGAAAATATTGAGTCTATGATCGCATGGTATGTATCCAATTATAATTTCATAGCTTCGTTAATCATATTCAGTCTGCTTTAATTATTCTATCTGGTTTTATCAACTCAACTGTTTGTCGATTACGTAATCAATAACGTTATCGACAAACTTTGTTCCAATCGAATTTATCAATCCTTTTAATGTTGTTCACTTCGATATTTCTCCTCCCCGATAGTGTTCCTTTAATTGGGGTAAGTGATCTGTGAAAATTTTTAAAATTTTTTCTAGTAGACTCGACTTGGGTTGTCACATTTGAATCTACGTGTTGGCCTATGTTTTCCCCCGCAATACGATTTTTGATGATGTCTCACTCAAATTTTTGATATCTATTTAAATATGTTAAAATATTTAGAAAATCTTTACTCTCTATATATTCGCCTTCAGCAAATACAAACACATTTCTGAATAACGACTGCAGCTAAACTCATTAATTACGTGACTTGTGTAATACAGCTATTGCATTCTGCATATTATTTGTGTGTCCTTTTATATTAGGGAAATCAAACCATGTTTCCTGTTACAGGTTACATCTCAAGTAATTCACTACATGACTGGTGTATTTGAAACATTTTTGAAATACACCAGTCATGTAGTTTTTGGGAAATACAACGATGTTTGTGATTACAGGCTGCATCTCATCTAATTCACTAGGTAACAAATAGAATTCAGATGTTAGATTCTACTTATTCTTTATGTGGCCATCTCCAAAAAATACGACAATGTGCCTCATTTTATTGCAGTTCATTTAATCTACAACACGACTAGGGACCACATATTATATTTAGATTATGTTTTACAGACTGAAGCTCAAGTAATAAACAAATTATATCGCCGAAATTACCTTTTCGATTTCAAGAATAGAATCTGTTAGTGATAGATAAATAAATAAATAAATAGTAATAATATTTCTGATTAACCTTACTACGGTTCATAATAAAATTATAAATTATGATTAATGATTGGCATCCCGAACACTATTTTTCATAATGCAACTAATTTTTCTTTTCAATTATAAACGCGATGTCCTTGACGAAGGGCGCATAGAGTAATTTTCCTTTGTCTCATTGTAATCGCGATTTATCTTATCATTTTTAGATCACACAGCTTTGCTTGTCTCTTTCACTAATGTATCAAGTCGCAGTAGTCAAATATGCTACGTTTTATTGAATATTTTCGATTAAAGGTAGCATGTTGGCATTAAATCTTTTTTTCTGTTTTAAATATTACCATTAATATTAGAATAAAATTCCCATGAATAATAGAATAAAATAACCCTCACTTGGGTTGTTTAAAATGCTGCAATATATTTTAAAAATATATAATTTGCTCATTTCAAACCTTACCATGAATAACGATGAATAAAGGAAATTAATACGTAAATAAGCACGAGAAGAAAGTATACAAAATATGGCTGTATGATTTCTTATGGATTAAATACTTACAATTGTATGTATATTTAGAAATAACAAAGGCCTAAAAGGAACCACTTTTATTATATTGTCTCTACATGCCTATTTCAGTCAGAATTTAAAGGGTTATAGTCAATATTTTATTATGTATAAGATATTATTGTTAGTTATGGAATAGTGCATATCTTAAGATAATTAGAACACTATAATTGTATATGTTCGTTCCCAACAGATAGACATATATACATTAAATATATATATATATATATATATATATATATATATATATATACATATATATATATATATATATATATATATATACATATATATATATATCCTAATTTATTTTTTTTATAAAATGTAACGCAGAGTTTTGGAGTGAAAAAAATATTTTTTTCAAAAATGTGAAACTATATTTAATCTTAAGGCACAAAAACATAAGCTTATCAAAAATAAATCCTAAGAAAATTTAAATCTTACTATGTAAAATATAACGAAACCCGTTTAATATTCGTGAACATCATACTACGCGAGTTTTGCGCACACTTAGGCATTTATGAACGTTCAAGTGTACATAATATTTCGTCTGAACTCTACAAATATTAATATTATTTTTCGCTGTGTAAATAACCAAGCCCGTTTTCACAGGCACAAAATGGTCGCAGATTTCTTCAAACAAATATTTGATTTGTGATCATCGTTATAGATATTCGGTTAACTTTTTGCAAGGACTTATATACAAATTTAAAAAAAAAGTATTTAAATCCGTATAACTCACAAAATAAATAATACTAAGAGAAAAACAATTTCCATTCTTCCATTTCCCATTTCTAATATTTTAATGTAGATATGTTTAGATATTAGCTATTTAAATGAATGCGGCTGAATATTCCTAATCACTAAAATGGTCATGACCTGCGCGCAGACGGACGAATGCGTTACAAGGGTTCCGTTTTTCTTTTTCTTTTGAGGTACGAAATCCCAAATTTGATTTTTTTTTATCTACAAGTATGTAATATAAATATTAAACTTAGCATCATGTGAATGATCGGAAATCGCACTAACTTTTTCATCAACATCGTACCAATCTCATTATTTGTGTCTACGTTCATGTCATTAGAAATATCATATTGAAAGTAATACGTTACATTACAATTACATAAACATCGTTTCTATAAAAAAACATAGGGACGAACAAAACTAGCTCTTTCAATTTTTAATACGAAAAACACACATAGTTAAACGATAGTCCTCAAAATGTACATGAAGCTGTCCTGCACTTTCCTGCGCGTTTGGTGTCCACTTTATATCAGGCGATGAACTTGTTCTATGGACCAAAAATATAACTGAATACCTGAATATCAGTAGTTTAACAAATCTCATTCTTCATACTAAAATTAGTATAAATTTCTGCTCCTATTTAGTCCGTTTACTTGAGCTGAAAAAAATACTGAGGAATAATTTCAACGTGTGCCGAAATTATTAAATAACCCTAGCCCTTAATAAAATTTAGTAAGTTTTCCCAACACTACACATTTTCTTGTAAAAATTATAATATTATAGTACACTAAAAATATACATTCAAAATATATCATTTGTTAAAATATTAGAATATTTTAACATTATAATTTTGAAATTATAGGCAGCGAACTTTTATAATCACGGAAATTTTGCAATTGTACAATGAAGAATACATAAAAGATTTAAAAAAGTATGTTGATAATGGCCGATAACAAATAATTTCAAACATGTTCACCATATATTATTTAAAAGAAGCTGATAAGTATGAACAAAACAAACTCCATTTTACACCATGACATGCCTCTTAGTAATAAATTTAAAGCATCTTAAAGGCTGCGTTCAATTGAGAGAAGATAGACTATTTTTGTTATCATTAGAGGGCTTACAGCTTAAAAGCTCAATTTAGAGGGCTTAAAAGCTCAATTTTTTTTATTTAAGGGTACTTCCAGTGTACTGTAGTTCGAGTTAGTGTAATCAATCTGCGTTAAAATCTATATTTCATATTAATTTCTCTCATTTTCATACATATGAAGACAATAAAAATGATAACCGGATGAGATATCCAAATTTCATTAGTGGGCCAAAATGGGCATGCACTAGAGGGTTCCGTACAGGTTTCGATTAGTACTTACTCAAGCAGACAAAATTTTTAATCTATTTCATTCATGAAATGCCTCCTATTAGTTCAATTAAATATCTTTAAATAAATTATATAATGTTATTGTTGTTATCGTGTACACTTTTTCATATGGTCGTCAGAGCCTCGAAAAGTTCAACTTCTGCCAGTCCCGCTTGATGAGCGGCCGGAAATCGAACCCGCCGCGCGCTCAACAGCCGTATTTTTTGTGATCAAACCAACACACCACGGTGACGACATCTAATGTAATAAAGAACTAATATATTAATTCTACCTTAAGATTAACCTCTCAATAAAAAAATGGTATGTTTAAACATCATTGGACAAATTATGGACTAAGAGTGTAAATAGTTTTAGGTGAATTCAAAAGTCAAATTTTCTGTAAATTTCAGAATCTCTTTTGCCGAAATTTTGAGGTCGAAATTTCAAGGTAATTATAGAATATCGTCATTATTCAGGGTCGCCACACACCCAACTTAAATTCATTATAATTTAACCTATTTTATGTAAGTAGCAGTACTTATAAATATTTAATTTATTGTTACACTATAAGATCAATAATAATACCGTAATTTATAGATGAACAACTTCCTTTGTACAAAATCAGCTAATTACTTTTATAATTTATTTGACATGGCACCGGGACTTGAATTATAACTGATCTAACCAAGAGGGACTAAGACCTTAAACTTCAACATGTTACTTCAATTTCACAGAAATTGGTATATAAAATTTGCTGCGTTCTATTTAAAAGTAAACAAGTAACCTTTCTCATTTTTGAACGCTGAGCCATTAAAATTGCCTCTAAAACACCGAATAAAATTTGACTTTGACAAATCTACGGATGTATTTCATACAAAATTAGTATTTTCATAAATGTTTCGTTTCACCAATTTTAAGGCACATTAGCTATTATAAACTGTCCATTTTTTCTTACGATTTCGAGAATGTTACAGAATCATCTCGAATATCCATGATAGGATATAAAAAAAATGCAGCATTCGATCTTTATAGTCAACAACTATTCGACTGTATAGCCAACAACTAACTTTAGGCGAGTAAATACCAAAAATATAAGGAAGTTTTACGAAGAGAATTTCGAGTGCTCTGGAATTCCATTAAGTTTAAGAGCTAATAAAGCCACATGCAATGTATGCAAAATGATAGTTGGAGTTTTATCCACCTACGACACAAGTATTAGTTTCAGATTCGAAGAAGAAAATTTTTATCTCCTTAATATTTCTCATCCAAGGCGATCTTTTAGTTTAAATTAAAAAAATTAGAAAGCCTTTTTGAAATAGATCCCCGGTTAAGTTCGCATTAACTGACAGAGCTATTCTCATATTTTCAATAGAAAAACGTTATGCTTCGAAAAAGAAGTGGGAAGATTCTGTACACTTATCTTATAAGCTAATACCTCCGATAAAGTCCGATGTGCAAGATGCTACTGAGTTCCCATTGTATCAATAATCATAAAGTATCTTGTTGACTATGCTTTCCCATCCACCATACACTCCGGTCTATTTGCCTTCTAAATATTATTTGTATCGCTTGTTGTCTAATTGTTTAAGCGATAAAAGATTTAAAGACACAAACCGCCTTAATTTTCAACTTGCCCAATTTTTTAGTGAAAAGCCCGACAAATTTTCCAAGACAGGAATTCTATTTCTCCATACACCCTGACGAAATGAGATAGTTAATGGTGTTGCTCATTTGATTGTTGATTTATTTTATTTTTTACACATAAAATGGAAAATAACTTTGTATATTAAAAAAATTGCGCAAAGTTTTTTTAATTTTCGCTGTATGAAACTACATATAAAACAACGAAAAATACTACCAATTTAATTACAAAAGTAATGTACAGTTAATAAGGACAAAGTTTAAAAAGAAATTACAATATATTGGAAGCTATTATTTAAAAAAAAGAATAATTTTCAGTAAGCGCACATTTCATGGAATCCTTTTATCAAATCCATCGCCATTAGCACATATTTATCGTATTTAGAACATTACCAATTTACAGTAGCGACATATGGCGAATGAATACGTATTACCTGATTTAGACTTGAAATTACGTACTTGTCATTGGAACTTGAAATTACGAGTAGCTTTCGAGACGCACTTTCGCATTATCATGTTTATTTCACTGGAGATTGTAATTTTTTCACATAAATTGCATATATATAAATATAGACTTATTTCAATAAATACTGCGGAAAATATGAATAAAATATATTTAGTACTTTAGACAATATTTTATGATATTAATATAAAAATAAACGTTCATTTATAACTATTTATTGCAATCATATTAATTTTGAACAGGTTATTTCGCATAAAATATCGGAGCTCGTTTCAAACTCTTTCAAAGTTTGTTTTTTCTTTGTATTCATGAAATACGGACTTGAAGTTATTATTACAAAAATATAACAAATTACCCCCGACAATAACTTTTTATTTTTTGATACCTGTTGAAAAATAAATAATTTTCTAAAGGTAAGTAATTAAAGCTTATTAAACATTAATAATTAGATAATAAATTAATTATTATTTCTACCATTTTTTCTTTCAATCTTTTATGTTTCCGTCGATAAACAAAAACTTGTTTTTATTTGTAAAGAAGTAGTAGAGATCACCTCCGCAAAGCAATAAAACTTGTCATCGTTTTATAAATTAAGGGTCACAGTCACGTTATACAAGTGTGAGTTTAAAAATATACAATAATTTTTCATTTTAATTTTTTATAATTAAATTCTCAAAAATGTATGACCTTCCGAAAATTATTTTTAGAAAAGTCCGACAAAAATTTTAAATTTTGGTGATTCATCATCAAAATTATCATTAACAATTAATTAAGGAACGCATAAGTAAGAAGTTTTAAACATTAATTAAGAAGTTTTCAAGTGTAAACAATTTAATTAATTGCTTCAGTCTGGGTTGCTAACAAAGTATTAACGACTGCGGAAAAATTACGATTGATAGAAATGTCGATATTAAAATGTATAAAACATATTGGAATTATATTTTTTGGTATTTACCAAATGATTGTAGAGTCAATAAAATATGTTTTACAAGAACACCGCAACCCCAAGAACATCGCACGTGATTAGCACTCACTTTACGTTTGTATACATCTTTGTGAAAGTAAAATAACACATTTTTAGTATCGCTAAAAACCAATAATAACATAAATTGGTATGGTATATTCATTGCGCGAGTTTTCACTCGTATTTCATCGATTTTATTTCCTGTTGTTAAGGAGATGAATTTTGTGACCTGAATGATTCAAAAGTATTAAAATTTCATTCATCGTAATTGACTTTTGTAATACTACCTCCTTATAAGCGAACTACACAGAATCTTCGATCTTTATGACGGTGGTCACTCGCCATCTAAAATCTCCATTTTGCCATATAACTCATTTGTGATAGGTTTGTAATGAAAGAAAATAATTTTTATTAAATTATATTTTAATAAACTTAAATGTATTAAATACATTTTAAATTGTTTTGTTTATTCATGACCAACCGAATGCGTGGGTGGTCAATTTTCATATTATTGTTATTATATGTTAAAGAATTGAATGTACGAAATTGGGTAAGATTTAATTGGTCTAGCTCAAAGTATTTTCAAAATGTTAGTATGTTCAAATATTTTTATTACCAAGTATTCCACCATCATTCTTTTCTTAGATAAATCGTGAAAAATTCTTGAAAATAATCGCCAAAGCCGGGCAATACACTAATATAATATAATAATATCTCAATTTGATTAAATAAGAGTTTTAACGTAGGTTTCAATAGATAAAACCTTAATGTAGACATACATTAAAACTTTACTTATATAATATTTACATAGATTTAGTTTCAAAAAAGTTCGAGAAATGTCCTCGATCTTTGTTTTATATGTCTCATTTTTTAGTCTTTTCATTACATTAAAGTTGGATTGCCTTTTTGGTTTTAAATATTATATCTTAATAAATTTTCAATTACGTGACATTTTAATAAAAGAAGCCAGTTGGTTATAAACATGCCAGACGTCATCCTTTACTTCTTTACTGTTTTATGGAACAAAAAGTAACACATAATTATTAAAAACAGAATAGTGTCAGATAATTATTTAAGAAGTTGAAAAAAAAATTAAATATATCCCATCACATAAACCTAACAATTTTTCGTAACTTAGTGTACTTCTATTGTTTTTGCTAAATAATTATTATCTCTATATAAGTATTTTAGATAGCAAATAATTAAGGATTATATTGTACTAAAATTGGGGGTTGTGAATACATATAATTTCTATATTGTCATACCAGTTATGTTTCTATGATAGAGTCGCGATCATTTTACCACAATATATTAACAGTTCATGGTATTTCAAGTAATTAATGTTTCCGTATGATAATTTATAACGTAGTAAATGAAAATTGTTTTCAATTATCCTCTAGTAAACGATAAAATTAATATTCCCGTCTTAATTAGACTGTTTCATGTAAAGTTTATTTTGAAGCACCACACAAATGCTTAATTAAGCTCCGTACGCTTAATTAATTGTATGGGAAAACAGGCAAGCCAACTATAGGTTCCAAGAAGACAGAAAGGAATGAAGAGGTATATTGATATGACTGTGAAACAAACAAAACGTATTCGGATATAATTAATTTGTGGTTATCGAGTATTTGTACGACATCAAAACAATTAAATTCATAAACGTTTAGTTTCTGGTTATGTCTAGGAACGTTAATTAAATATAATGTATTTTTTTGACAAATACAACGAATATTTTAAATATGTTTGAATATATCGCCTCGACGTTTAGTGAGTTGACAAAATCAGAGTTTTATTGTCACAATTCACTTACAGTTTTTTAATAAATAAAATATCGATTAGTTCTTCATACCGATTCCTTTTCTTTTTATTTACGATAAGCTTTACAAATTTATGTTCTCCTGTTCGAAATCTCGATGTAATTAAGTATAATTTCCTTATAGTTCCCGTCCATACTGTTGAAATATTGCTAAATATTAGATACCATTTGATTAACAATGAACGGAATGTAACTACATTTAACGAATTCCCAGTACTCTTAAAATATCATCTGAACTTCACATGGCTAATTTATGGGTGTCAGGGCGCAGAAAGTAAAAGAAAATCGATCAAATTCTATATAATAAGCATATGACTATTTAATTAGTAATTCATTACGTTTATCATCGATGGGGTGCCATTTTGTTTTAATATGCAGCTATAAGATTATATTTCATTTCACCAGCGTTGATCGCTCACGAACATCCTGCAGCGCTTATCTATTTTCCACGCGTTTAATTTTATTAATACGTCATGAGCTGCCCCCGTCTTAATATTTTTTGCTCAATTTTTCACTTTTCCACCGGTTCCTATGTGCGGATAAAAAATTTTATTATTCATTAATCACGCCTGTAATGTGAAAATTTATTTTAAAAATGTCATTTTTTTCTTTATGAACAGCTATCGTCTTATTCACGGGTCCTATTTTATGGAACTTCACTCTATGAGAAAATATTTTATTTTTGCTTGCTTATTTATTTTCGTCTCTACCACATATTTTTAATTGGAATATATGAATATTTATCCCACCAACAAGTAAAATAAAATTGTCATAATTTAAACAAATTTATTATGCATTTAAATGCTCATACACGACAAATAATATAAAATTAACGAAAAAAATAATTTCAATTTAAATTCAAAGATATTTCGTGATAACAGAATATATATTGGTTATCAACGGTAGGAATTTAACTTTCAGTTAACATAGAATAGAGACAGCAACAAATGTTTGCGCGACGTATACATAACCTTCGATTGATTGAAGCTGGTCCATTGTTAGGTAATTGATGTTACTGACATTTCGTAATAAATACGGACCCGTAATTAGGGACGTGACTATGAAATTGTTCAGTTTTTACGGTCAATTTTTAATATTTTGTTCATTCAAGTTTTGTGTATCGTACACTATTATTTGTTAGTGTTTTTACGTTACTAATTCTGGGGCATGTAAATGTAAAGTACATACCATTAAAAATAAATAATCGTGGTTTTATGATATATAATATGATGGTAGAAAACTTTTAATAGTTGTTAACTCATACAAGATAATGTATTTTGATATGCTTATAACACTTTTTATAAGTAAATTGAAATAACTTATAAAAGATCAAAAGATCATCTGGCTAATTTAATTTTATAACGAGTAACCGAGTAATGCGATCATTTTACGAATATATAATTATTACATAACAAATTTTAACAATACGAAGAAACAAAGTGCACTTTCCCTACATTCTTTCACCCTTGATTGGCATTGGACCTGTTGATCGGCAATCATTAAAAATTCGGCAGCCTCAATTTACTTGTAGATTATGTGTATATATATAAAATATTTCAATATGTAATGACGAATTAACATTAATTAGGAGCAAAAGTTTCAATAAACTGTTATTATATATAGTTCAATAAACTGTTACGTTTTTCATTACATCTTCTGTCAAGAACTTTACTTAGTTATGGAAGAAAACTAGGTATTTTGTTTTTAGGGCTCATTTAATTTTATTATAGTGGAAAACTTTAAATAGGCGTTAACTCATACAGGATAATGTATTTTGATATTCTTCGTAACACTTTGTGTAGGTAGATTGAAATAACTTATTGAGATTTAATAAATCTGGATAATTTTATTTTGTAACGAGTAACCGAGTAATGCAATCATTTTTCGAATATATAATTATCGAATTACAACTTTTAACAATACGAAGGCACAAAGCGCACGTTTTCTACATTATTTCACCGTAGATCGCCATTAAGGAAGTCAATTAATAATTTTATTAGTAATGTTACAAGACGACCTATAAATAAATTCAACTCCAAACTTCTGTTAACTGTTTTGATTCAGGTAGTACAAAATATTTTGATGAACAAGTTAAACTAACTAAAATATAAACTTAACAGGGACATCTCACCCTAAGAAATCGTATTTTCGCTGTTTATATTCATGCAATAACAAATTAATGTTCTTAGTCTTTACCCACTAGTTGTTTACTTTGAGGCAAAGGTTCGAAAACCTAAAGAGAAAATTGTCGAACGTATAATAATTCGAACAAATATAAAGTATTAACTACTTTTAACGACAAGTTGTTGAAATAAACTAATACTTTATAATTGTTCGAATTTTTAGTTTCTGGTAGAATGAAGTTGTCGCTATTGTAATTTCTGATACATAGACAAAATAAAGACCTATTTCTTTTTTTAGATAGCAATAAATTAATAATTTACTTAACAAGCTACTCAGCTTAAACTTTTTAAGCCATACAGGTTGAATTGTGATTTTAAAACTTATAAACTCGTTTACTCGTTCTTTTAATAAAACGTTTGTGAGTTTAGAATTCAAATTATTATTTTAATAAATCAGGAGAAATTTTGATTTTCAAGCATTGCTGTCTGAAGTTAACTACGAAAAGCGAAATAAAATTTAATATGAGCTCCTGCTATTATTTCTTCACATATAAAGCTTATTTACTTTAAAATGATAGGTTTTTACATACGAGGAGTAATTTACCTCCCTTTCTTCATTGCAAACTTGTTTTATTAACATCATTATATTATAGCCCATTTAATTCTTGTTTCATGTTCCTTCTAAGATGCGTGCGTGAATCCTTTATTCATTCTTATACTCATTTCATAGTCTCAAATGATTTTGCACAGCTTCATAATTTTATTTTATCGATATTTGCTTAATTTAAAGATCAATTTATTTAAGTTCTATTATGTATTTCGAAACATTAATTACAATCTAATGAATTTCTATAGACTTTGATATAATGTTTAAAGTTCAACTAAAAAGGTAAGAATACAATATTCTTGAGAATGGTATGAACTATTTTTGTTTACTCAGTATTCGCTATAGCGTATTTAAGATACATAACAACAAGAATAATTAACATTTTACTCATTTAAATTACGAGAGAGTGAGACAAATTAAAATTAAAAAATGACCCGGTATTATTGCCATATTTACAGCATCTATTTGAAGCTGTTTTAATTGAATTTTTACGATTACAACTATTACAGAAGTATTCAGGATATAGTTTGTTGGAATAATGTATAAAAATTCAATATTTACATGCAAGCCTATGTGCTTGTTCAAATATATCTATGATACTATGAAACCGACTTTCATCTGTTTTTTTAATCGTTACTGATATTTATTATTGTTTAATATATAATAATTGTTTAAAGTGACTAAAGCCTGGTATGGATTAATCTCTGCAGATACTCATAAGGTGGCACATTGTTGCACGATATAATAAAATGTTTGATTGAAATTTATTAGGTACTCAAATAGAAGCATCATCCTTGGAAAATAGAATTTTGGGAGATATTGTATTAACATATAATTACAAATTTGTTTATTACCTGCCCCACTTTCATAAATATCTTGAAGGTATAGACAGAAATATTGTAAATATTAAGGAAAATATTTTTAGATTGGTATAAGTAAATAAATGTATTAAATATTATTTAACATTATATACAAATATGACTAAAAAACAAATTTATTATTTAGATACGACAAAAACTAGATTTAAAGCATTTTGTAAGAATTCAGCATCTTTCAACTTCGATGTCAAAAATTGACGAGCAACTTTATAACCTTCACTCTCATCAGTAAAGAAGAATAACTCTGTAGCTTTATATATTCCAACCAAACCCAACCTTAGTTCTACCCCCACCCTGTGACAAAATTTGAATAATGAAATTCACTCCGTGAAGAGAGATTGAAACAATGAAAAGCAAAACGTAAAAAAATAACCGGCGAGCGTTTCTTGAGAGTAATCGCACAACAAGCGCATTCTATTTGTTCGCTTGGGTTCCCTTTCAGAATCAATTTAATTCTCTCCGAGACTTTTTCTTTAACGACGTCTTTATGAAGCGGAATTGTTTCTTTGTTAAATATGTTTGTTAGGAATACAGTGATTGTGAGGAGACCCAGTTAGTGTTTGGAATGTATAATATTTCTAAATTCAAATAGTAATTATTTCAACTTATAAATTATGTTAACAGTTAGATTTAATGCTTATGAATATATTATATACGACTATTTAAGGCTAAATGTGTAGTAGTACTATAGACAGAATTGGTGACAATAAACCGTTATAAACTATGGCAAAATCGTTATAAACTATAGCAATAATGTAATTTAATAAGAAAATTAATTTTAAAGATGAAACGCCGTTCTCCTTTTTTTAAGACAAAACAAGCGATTTGATCTTATTAAGATTTATTCAACGGACATCGGATCATCGCTATAGAAACTATAAAGAAAGTTTTACATCTTTCATTGAAAATATTTTCTTTTGTAATTATTCTATGAATTAGCCTCGACATATTTAGAAACATCATAGGACCAAAATGTTAATTTTGTGTTAAGGTCGCTTTTCGGTACTGTTTCTCCAGGAAATGTGAACTGATGTATTAAAAATATATTATAAAATACGAGTACACATATTTTAATGCCTTTTTTATGTAACTGCACTTTTACTTAATTTCAACTAAAAGGGCGTCCAGTTGCCATATTAGCGTTTGAATGCTGAGGTCAATGACTTCAACCTAGTTTTCCTATCTCCAATGCGAATAAAGGTTGCGGCTTCCATGCTTAGCGTTATTACCATCTTTAAAGATCAATTATTATTTTTTTCTCTAAGTATAACCTTACAAAAGGTAATAATGCTTCTCCATAAATTGCCATTTTTGCATTCAAATTGTTCAAAAATACATATAATTGTCTAAAATCGCGTTTGAAAAGATACCCTCAGAGAGAACATTTAACAGGATATTTAATAAATTTGTTATAAATAAATATAACTAAATTCGTTATTAATAATCTACCAAACACATCTCAATATATTTTAAACCCAAACACTTGACTCATCACTGAAAATAACGAATTTAAATTGTTATTTTATTTACACTTTGCAATTTGAAATTTTTATAAAAAAAGGTTGTCAAAAACTATTACACATCACACTCCGAAATGCTGCGTTATGGGCTCACAATTACAATCACTTACTCTTAATGTATTTCAGTCCTTTTTTCTCGCTGAGGAAAACCCGGATTGGATGAATATAATCAACTTCCCTTCAAATCTTCTTTTTCAATTGACTTTCCGTCAACGGTTTACTTCTAAAACTACGTATTTACAAAAGCTTCAACTTATTACTTTTATAGTCAATCATATATAGTCAACCGATCAAACATTGGTCAAGTTTCTAAAACATAATTTGGTCTGCCTGCTGTACCTACACTTTTTTCATGCTTCGTTCTTTTTGATCCAGTTGTACTGATCATGCTTTTCTTGGATACAATGGATGTCATATTTTACACAATCCCTCCTAGTAGCTTTTCATATTTCAATATCAGAATTTTGGTATAAAAAATATTTGATTATTTAATTTCAAGATTTATTATTGGAGCTATTTGTGGATATTCCTTTAGCAATGCTCCAATAGGGCGAGGGTTAAATACGTTGTACTTTTTATTTGATGCTAGATAACAGCGCCATTTTTTTAGACAATATGGTCCTCAAGTTGAAGCTCCTGAGTAGCTAAACATCTTGAGTATCCGAGTGTGTCAGTTTATTTTTATGATGATAGGATAATTGAGACATCTTCTCATAAAGAATGAGACATTAGATTTAATTGTTTTGTATTGTAATCAATAATGCTTAGAAAATTGGGTACACGGTAGTGCACCACAAGTTCGGAACCGCATCACTGGACACTTCCACCTTTACCCGAATCGCTTCGTTGCTATTTTGACTGAACTATAACTTAGCTTCAGCAAAATTTAGAAAGTGTATCATATTTTTTTACGCATTCTTGATTAAAATGTGTTTTAAATTACAAGTTTGTAGCTTCCTAGATATTTGACATTAAAAATATTCTATCTGACCATAAATTCCCCATCTTATTCACTTACTCACTCACTATCTGATTGATTATTTTAACCTGTAGATTGCTTCCAAAAGATCTAGAATGTAACAAACAATGGTACGTATATAGTGTAGAATTTGTATATAGAGAGAACGGAGAGAAAAGGCATTTGGTAATCGTACGCTAGAAGTAAAAGTTAACTTTATGTTAGCGACCCATTCACCATTTTAAGCTCAGTCAAAACAAGATTCATACTTACTTAGTAAATTTAATATTAAATGGATAGGCTACATCGGAAAGATTTATTTAGGGTTATGTATTTGCTTAGTACTTGTTTTCGATATGGGTGACGCTAACTTATTTTTTTATCCTCGCTAAAATATTGTTTCATATTTCGATATATAAGCCATGGTTTTTTGTATATGTGTCTTTACATATGAAGTTTTTTTATAACAATTTGATTTAAAAATCAAGGCTTGACTTTAAATAGCAGTTTTTTTTATCAAGTAATTGAAAAATGGATGATATTTATATACTATAGTTTCATGTAGGAAGCAATTAATTATATTTTATGTCAAAAATATAGAAATGTGCATGTTAATAATATTTACATTCTATGGAGCGTTTTGCCGAGAAAGATATAGTGTTTCAAACGTTGATGATGATTGGCTAAGTTAATTCACCCGTCAGGTGGTACGACAAAATATATCATATAATTGGAAAAAATATATAGTGCTCTTTCTTATTTTGTATACCGTTATATACAAAGCCAGATCAGTCATTAAAGAGCATGTAGCATATCATAGGAAATTGGTTCAAGTTTATTATTGTGACGAAAGCAGTCAAAATTAGCTCAAAAAACTGTTTCCAAACTATTGCGAAAATCCACTATACTGAAGAGACCGGAAAAATAAAGTAGAAAACATTAAACAAAAGAAAGATGTTAAATCTATTATAGATGAAAGATTGGCATTATGGAATGGCATTATGGCTGTATTAGCTGTCAGACAATCAACAAATTCGACAAAAATAATAGTAATCCCAACAAAGCATCACCGCGAAAAGGATTATGTTCATCTTTAAATAATTAGCGGTAAAAAATAGTGAAGAAAAATAAGCAGCCAAATTCTTAAAATTTATAAAAGTGTAAATAAATGAGATTATTAATACCACGCGTTTAAATTTATTGAATACAGCTGCAGTAAATTATTATGTATCTACCATTTTGCCCTTTAATACAATTTATGAAATCAATTTTCTTTTTCGAGGACTTTGTTAAAGGGGCAAATATCTGAAAATTATACCCCTCGACCACGGCTAGGTAATAAAAAAAATATATTATATTTATTTTATTTAAAATTTGTCATTTCTCAATATTAACTTTAAAATTAGTTTAACTGAAACGGTTTCCTGTGATAGTAGAAACTTGTATGAAACCACCTTTATTTTTTTAATTATATAACTATTTTTATTTTCTTAAACTTTTCTTGTGACTATAGATTTTTAGCTGACTAAAGATGAAGGTTGCACTTATGATTAAGACTAATCCTAAATTTAGCCAAATCTATCAAAAAAGAATTATAATAAGTATTATATTTAAAAACTTTATTTAGGAGCTTTGGTCCTAAAGTCCTATATACGAAATAGGTCCTATATACGAAATAATTTATCGTTAAAGAAAATGTACTAAACTCAGAATCAACTAATCATTTTCTTCAATAATTTCAGTAGAATTATATGTATTATATGTATAGCAGTGAAATTGGGATGAGTTTAAAACTTAACGGTCAAAATTGTCACCAATGACCAAATTCTTACGTGTAACTCAAATAAATAAGTTAGACAAATATAGAACAATCAAACCTGGAATAAATGTTGATCTTCTTTGTCGTGTCATCATTATTGAAGATCGTGCCCGTCTTGAAGTGAATTGTAAGAGAAGCTAATCAGTCGCTTCCATATTCGGCTCGTCTCACTTCTTATTAATAGAACTGACTTCGATGCCGACATTAAATTCTATTGAACACGTGTTCTCTGGAAAGCTGTGATTTTTTCATTTGAAAAAATATTAGCTGCAAATAACTAATATTTGGTTTATCTTTTACATTTTAGACGCAAATTACGATGTATTAAGAAAAGATAGAATGGGGTTTGTTTTCAAAGTAAGATAATTAATTGACATAAGTTTCAAAACTTGATTACTTTTTAATACATGTGGAAAACTAAAAATCTAAAGTTAACTTTTTACCTATGTGCATGGTTTTGAATTAACAACTTCATTTAAATAACCACGTTATGCTTAATTTATTTTTAAAAATTACCATGTCTACCAAAGTAACAAAAATCTTGGTGCGAATGAAAAAAGACATGGCATGTCTTTCCATTTTGATGCTGTTCCGGCTGGCGGCAATTGGTATGACCGACAAGGTTGATCTCGACGTCGACCTTATTTATAGTAAAGTAAGTGTTATATTAAAATGTACGGAATGTGGGAACACCGACACCGATATCCGTATCGTGCAGGTAGTTTATCAACTTATATAAAAACGCCTATATCCGTGGCAGTGAGTAAAACACGCATCAAACCTATTCGCAATATTAGACTACCTCTTTGGATCAGTATTTAACGAAGCAGCCTAATATTACGAATATACTTAAAAAGTCAGACGTTTCAAAGGTTTATTTAACTATTTTCATTTTAAATAAGTCTAATTTCTTACCCAGCCCAAACACCATAGAATGGTTATAACATGAGTGGAACAGTCTACTGGCCTTCGAATAGCTAAAGCACAACAGTAATATTGTTTTGTTACTTCAAATCTTATTGTTTGGAAGTATATTAAAATAGATATAAAATATATTTTTGGAAATATATTTGCTTTCAACTCATCCTCTTATTAGAATTCAGTTATAGGTCGACAGGAAATCCTTCCAGTAATTTTGATAAGAATAAACACAGATTGTCATCAGAAATCTACAGAAAACATTTATCAATATGTTCTTGCAATATAACGAAATATATCGCCACCATATATAAAGAGGTCCAAAAATTTTGTAAATTTGGTATTTAAAAAAAAATATTTGCGAACGCTTTTGCCTACAAAAAACTTAATTGGCTGGTACTAATACATTGACTCATGTAATAATACGATTTTGGCACTAACTAAAATATTTACTCGTGTTTGAGGTACTCCTAGGTGGAGCATATGATTTGTCGTGATAAATCACTTGCAAGTTTCATTATATAATTTCAGAGAGAAATTTTATTAATTCCAATGTATATCTCCTAACTTTTCTCGTATTAACACTACAATTGATACATAGATGTTATCGTGTGTCTTGTTTTCCGATATTCGAGATTACAAACGAAGTGAGAAAAATATTGAAGAATTCTTATTGTATTTTAATTCCTAGGAAATTCTACACGAAAATATATGTTTTAAAAAAAGTTGCTAATGTATATAGGTTATTTACATAATACTTAAGTAATTTTGTGTGTGTGTGTATAGGTTATTTACATAATACTTAAGTAATTTTGTGTGCGTGCGTGAAAGTCATTGTTATTCATTGTCATTGAAAGTCATTGTAGTCATTGAAAGTTATTGTTATGTACTTTCTACCAGACATTTCAATTTTAGTGGCAATAACGAGAAATTAGTATGTTGTTCTCCTATCCAAAGCTTTAAAAAAAAGACAATAATATTATTCAATATTATGTATTTTAAATCTACTTCAAACTAAGAATTATGAACACATTTAAACTTCAGGACAAAATAAACTTAAACGTAATACTCAAACAATATCGTTGAAAATAATTTAATGAAATTATAAATTTATTTATCTCATTTCCTAAAATTATGTTATCTGACCTAAAAGTTAACTCGCGTTAACGCGTGTTCATTTTTGTCTTCCTCGTAATCAAGATTTTCCATTTTCCCTTTTATATTTCCCCTTGTCCAATGCAAAGCTTCTATTTTTACCTTTTATTGCTTATCATAACCTAGCACACAATGTTTAATTAACCTTTTTCAATTTTAAGTTTTTGTCAAATAAATATCAATTAAATAATTGTCCCAGGATATTAAAAAAAATTGTTGCTCAAATGAATGTTCAAAACAAAATGAAGGTAAAGTAAAATTATTTACAAAAATTCGATGAGAAAAGAGACAAATTAAATAAAGTAGCAAACATAAAAAAACGTTGCAAATAATACACAAAATAAAGCCGATGGCAAACGCCAATCGGAAAGGTGAATTTTATATAGTTTTTAATTATCTGTATTATTTTTATTGTTGAAGAAATAATAATACTATTACAAGAAAAAGTGTATGAATAAACAAATATTTTGGACTTAATTTTTTATCTGAAAACTTTTTTCGAGGGTGCATTTTAACTAGAGAAAATAAATTCATATAATACAAAAAGAAGAATGAAACACAGTGCCATCAAGTTCACTTCTAGCAAAAATCTAATTAGTATTTTAATAAAATTTAAATTTTATTTCTAGTGAATACTGGATAACATGTTAACTTTATTGAACCACGTTATCTACATATCTAGTTTAGATCTTCCTGCAATCGTACATGCCTATGTCATGCTAGAAAAACAATGGATTTCCTAAAAAGTAGAACTAAGTACACCATTTTTTAGACATTGAACAACCTTGTGAGAGATGCCGTAAGTGTCATGAACGCATGGATGAAAAAAATTAGATGTTTTTTTTTCAATAAATGATAGTAAATTAATTTTTAAACTATAGTTGTAATAATTTCAAACATTTAGTACGAGTGTGTCTGATGGCATTTTTGTACGTTTATAACAACCTAATTTTGTTTACCTACACACTTAAACTATTTATTAGTCTAAGCTATTTCTTGCCAAGTTCTTGATAATAAAAAATAATTTGGCTTTTAGAGTATTTCCCTATTTAGTTATATCCCATGTATATATATAATCTTCAAGGTGACCTTGGATATGGGATCTGGTGACCATTGCCAGTTAATATGAAGTGAAAATATCTTGAAATTCAGTAGTACTCTATGTTATGTGCATTACTGCGAAGTTTAGTCAATAATATTTTGCAAAAATAAATAGTAAAATACTTTATTCTTTAAATATTCAACGAAACGAGAATAACTCATTTTGAGCTACAGGCGTAAAAGTTGTGCAGAGATACAGATACTTACTATTTAAGCTACTGAAGTAAAATTTGAAAGAGCAATAGACAATTTGTTTGCAATGCAACGTCTCTTTGAGCTATGGAAACCTAATTTGTGAAGATAATTTACAATTACAACTTGGGATACAATATTGACTGGATTTTCTATAACGCTAACTTACTTCGGCTGGAGGAAAATGTTTGGTTGCATGAATAATAATATCGTATTGAAGTTTATTGGCGTAGCTCGATTCTCTTCTCCGTCCTCATTTTTGTTGTCTCTTACAGATCTTACAGATAGAAAGTAAGAGTAGTACCTTACAGACAAAAATAAGTAATTTCATATCTGTAGCTTTTTTACGTCATTTGTAATAAGTCAACGTTCAAATCTCAAATACTATAAACCTGATATATCTTGACGTCAATGCCTTTCTGGAATGGAGGTTCTTTCATATCAGAGCAAACAATAATGTACTTATACTTTATATTAGAGTATGAATGAACTATTACTGAAACGTCTTTGTGCTGAGTTAATGTAGTCATCGATTTTCAAATCAATATAAATTCGGGTTTGCCTTTCCAGGAGTATTTGACAGGTATAGTGAAAAATCGCTCAGAAGCATTGGATTAGTATGTGTAAAGCAAGAGATGTTCGATACATTTCTTTACTTAATGATACACGATTTTAAAAACTTATGAACATGATTAGCAATCAACTCAATTACTTAGGGTTCAAACCAGATCCAGTACAGTATAACGATTCAACAGGTAAGAAAGACGAAATTGCGATATTTGTACGTGAGATGTATATCGTTACTTCCCTTTTATATTTAGCCATACGCATGCTGGGTTTCGATCTTTGTAGTTCATTCAGAAATATAATTTAAAGATAAAGTTAAAGTTTTAATGGTTATATGGGAACCTTTCTCGTATCTTATTGTTTAGGAGATTTTGGGTCTTCGTACTTAATAACTTCCTAAGCTCACAAAATGATCATAATTTTGCCAAAACTGCAACTCGAAGAATCGAATTATAGCATATCGAAATTTCTACGATATTTAACTACTCAGTCGCTTGATTATAGTTGTGTTATCATATCATTTTTCGTGATGAATGAAATTAAATTCCTTGAAATATATTTGTCAAGGAATGCATAAACAGTTTACATAGATTATCCTTGAGCAATTTTCATTGTTTTACATTCTCGCTCAGAAGAATATTTAACATTTTCTTCCGGAGTTAGCATAAAAATAATACTGACTTCCCTTTCCGTAAATTTGAATAATGTGTGTGGTATTTATATTTTCGTTTCCGTAAATTAACAGTATCAAATTTTTTACTTTATTTTTGAATTATGAAAAAAACGGTAACGGTAAACGCTTATCGGTTTCATAGAATCTATAATTAAGCTTTATAATCTTGTTCCAAACATACTCCTTTACGTATCACGACCACGGCTGTATCGTAATAAAAATGTATTACAACACAGCATTATTTCTATATAAAATATTGTACACAAGTGGAAATTTTGGAAGACTATAAAAAATTAATGTGCACTTTGGCTCTTCGTTATCAGAGTTTAGTCAATTTTAATGAATATTACACGATAGCACACGAAGATATATTTATTGTATCTAAACCTGCTTGGTGAAAGGCTTATTCAAAATATTACTTTTAATAATTTTATATATATGCATGTCGATCTCATATCATATTATAATTATTTACTGGGATCGATCCCAGTAAATAATTTGACTATTTATTATTAACGTTTTAAAACAATTACTAAATGAATTAAAATAAAAGAAAGGACTAATACACTGTCTGCAAGCCACCAAATGTACATCTAAATTATATGACCTGCAAGAGGGGTAAAGAGAGACTCAAATAATGAAATTCAAGATAAATAAATGACTGTCAAGCATTTCAATGTAGTAATCGCAAACAATTAACGCCGTCTCTTTGTCAAGTGCGGTTTGCCTTTTGAGCTATTTTATATCTCTTCATGAGTTTTTGTTTTCACAAAATTCGCATGAGTGGAACCATTCTGTCATTATTATTGTTTCAAATGGTAGTACAGTGAATGTGTACGGGTGGGTGGTAAATAATAATGAGAATGTACGTTAAGTAATTCCGGTTAATACAGGACATTAAAATAATATAGTAATTACGACGCTACATTAGAAGAAAAATTATCGAATAACTCTAATGACTTACAAAAACATTAAAAAAACGAAGTGTTAGTTGAATTAGAGAGTCAATTCTTATATATTAATTCTCATTATTAAAAGAAAATTTTTACTTTGAAGGTATATAAGCTTTTACGGCCTAGACAAACTTCCTGCTTAATCGCAGTTACGGTTTTCCTTTAATTTTTAATTTGAATATAATTGTTTGCCATATTTTGAAGAAGATGCACTATGCGCAATGCAAATTTATAAATATCACCCAATGGATAATGGATAACTACCTTTTGAAAAAAATGAGGACTTGCAACGAAAAAAAATTAAAAACGAAAAAAAACTCGTGAAAAACAACAAAGAACAGTCTAAAAAAGAAAGCCCGTATAATTTAAATAGTAATCCAAAACCACCTCATTGATTGTGATTTGAACTCGAGTTATATTGAAATACAGTATTTTTCAATCTGAACTCAATTCCGAATAAGAGACATTTTTTTGTAAGATGAATATGCTCGTAGGCAGCTTCACGCTTATAAATTTAATTTTAAAATTTATAGTAAAATAAGACGAAGAAAAAAATTAAGCTAATTGCTATAACTTTCAGGTTACATATATATATATATATATATATATATATATATATATATATATATATATATATATATATATAAGAAATATTATACCACACACGTGCTACGAGTACTTTTATTTTAACACTTTAACGTTAACTTTATTTCTATTAAATAAGACACGATTTGAACTCCTCGTCATTATTTTAAATTTAATTTATTTTTTTCTTATTTTCTTTCGTTGAAAATAACTTAACATTTCGGTAAAGGTAGTGTAAAAAACATTTTCTATTTTAATAGTTAGATGGACCCATTATAGTCAACTAATCATCAAATCTCCTTAGTTTACTCTCGTGTGTTTTCTTACGCTGGGGCGTGCCGAAAAGAGTTTCACTTTTAAAAATCTGTGCAGCTAATATAATGCTATAATATAATATAAATGCAACCCATTAGCTGGGATTGGACTTGTAAATACGGCGTTGCACAATACTTTACTAAATGAATGTAACGCTGCTATAGTTCTATAAATTTTTCATCGGATTTAGAACAAGGTTTGAAAACAAAACTAGGAGAAAGGTTTGTTATAAATGTAAGTGATTTGACAAATATATCAGAGCATGTCTTAATTAGGTACGGAGGTAAGACATTACGACCGGGAGCTTATTTTTACTGCAACTATTCTAATGAGAATTCGATTTCAGTAAAATTAATTGTGCTGAAGTCGGAATCGCCGATATACAATAAAGTTGAGTCATCCTTAACAGCGACCTGCTGTAAAGAATGACTTCTACAAATCATGCTTGGGCTTAATATTAAATAAAATTTGAATTAAAATAGTAAAGGCGTTCACAGCGGCCTCTTCCAGGTACAAGATTCCGTTGTGCGTCATGGTTGTGTGAAGCTGCCTGCTTGAGAACTTTTATTTTACTTACGGCCAGAATGTTTTTGAGTTGGACTTAATTCTAGCTTTGACGTATGCGTTACGTTAATATGAAAGGCTCTCACATTATTCTTCACTTGTTTACGCCAAAAACAAAATATTTCACGATTGCAATCTAAGCCCGCTAATAGATTGCCTGCAAAGTTTCCGTCCAAAGCGTTCCAGTATAACTAATCTCACTAATTTTTTTGGATTATGCGGCTAAACAATGGCATCAAGATTGTCAAGTTGACGTAAAATATTTTGATTTTAAAAGGCATTTGACCGAGTCGATAACAATATTCTACAAGTCAAATTGTCGGAGGAATGTCATCCGATCTAGTAAAATTTTTCGTCAATTACTTCCGGGCTCACGAGCAATACGTTCGGTTATGGATAATCATCTCATATTTCACAAACATATCGTCAAAACCTGCCCGAAGGCCTACAAGGTACGAGGGTTATCATACGGCATTCTCATGATTTCCATAATAGTTAATATATCGGTGTTTTGTTTAACCCTTTCGTCCGTAGCGTTCTCATGCTGGAGAAAAATTTAAAAATTCAATCATTTTACATATTACAAAATATATGTACATTATAATTATTTATTCTCCTCCAAATTTATAACGGGTCAGATATAATTTATATGGTTATGTAATTTCCTCTAATTGCGTTGGGTTCTTTGTGGTATTTGGTGGTTCACGACTAATCGCTAATTAAAGTTGTATTTATTCGAATTGCTGTGTGTTCTTATTTGTTATTTTTTGTGTCCTATTATTTGTTGTACTCATGTACTTGTATTAAACCAGTTGTTAGTATATTCTTCTACATGCCCAACTTTCTGGGTAAATCTGTAATTTGGGCATGAAATATTCATGAAATAAATAAACAAATATGTACATATTCTTTACAGATTGCGTCTGTTAAACAAATTTATTATGGGAGTAATATTTTCATTCACTAGTAGCATCAGGGGTGGATTTTCAAAATATTTTATAGAAGTGTTAGTAATAAATAATGACTGTGTAGCGAAGAGTAACAATAAATAAGTAACCGTGATTACATCTGATTCAGAGAGTTACGAGGAAAACCGATAGATGCTAATGGACAGAATTTAATTTGTTTGAAAAATTTGGATTTTATGAAATCTATATTAAGCAAATGGGAATTTTTTAAAAATTTGTAAGAAAATGTTGCTTAATATAAAAATTAAATAGCACCTAGCCAAATACCAAGCAGAAATAACTGAATCACAATTGATCGTTGGCAGGGGCATATAATTCATACAGACAGTGATTATCTAGTAATCAGGAAATTAAATGTAAAATATCTGAGTCACAATATATTATAAAAACGTTACTTCAGGAGCGGTTCACAAATTAAAACTTATATTGGATGAATTTCTTTATAATTACTTTTAATTGGACAAATGATACTGATAAATAATGTGCAGAACGTCTGTATTAATTTTTTTTTATATGTTCTACGGTTTGGTTTCATCACGTGGAAATGACAAATTTTTATGAATACTAATTGTCTTGAGTTTACTGTGTATAAATCTTCAGTCGTTTATATTTTAAGACCAGTGGAATCTTGATCAGTATTTGTTGGTTTTTAAAGACGGTAGCACTTATGCTTGGAAACCCTATAAATGTTACAAAGTTTGATTTTGAGAGGTAAAGATAACTAAGTAAAAGGTTAATTGTTGATTGACGACGTTTTCCAGCATTTGGGGTTAAAGGTGAATCGAAAACGTTCCAAAATTTGATTGCTCGTATTGTTTTAAATAATTATGCTTTTAACATTAAAATTAAATTTAAAATTATAAGAGATGTACTTTTCTATTCTAATCCATTAAAATAGAAATATAAGCTCTAATCTTTGAGATCATGAGGCTAAACACTTTGTAAAAACCTAAGAAATTATCTCTTCTGTCACTCTTGTCTCCAGACTTCTAAATTCATTTTATAGAAACAAAATCGAGGAAACTTATCTCAAAAATATTAAATGTTTAAATACTTTTATCATACGAAAGTTAATTAGTTCCAAAAAAATTACTGTTCAATAATAATTACTTCAGAATACCACTCACTCAAATTGTCTTTTGTTTTCTCAATTTCAGAAAATATTTTATTTCAATGACAATTTAAATTTGTTTTCTTAACTATACCAATTGCAAAAGGGATGTATAGGAATATTTTTGAAAAATTTTATATATTTCAACTGATAATTACATCACTATCCAGTCATTTATCATAGTCTCAGTGTATTAAAGTTTAATTGAGTGCAATGAGATTTTAGCTATTAGAACTTTTATAGACTGAAATTTAAATTTTGTTGTTGTTGTTGTCCTAAAACAATGCACATGAAATTTTACAAATATTAAAACTGCATACCTTCTAAAGAAAAAAATAGAATAAAATAATAACAAATATTACACCTAGTCAGTTTCTATATTTTTCTGATACATCATGTAATTCACATGATGTATTGAGTAGTTTTTACGAGATGCTTGTATAAATAAACACACATAACAGATTAAAATCTAAAAACAATATTTATATACTCAATTACTTTTGTTCTATTCCCTTATCGTCTTTTTCTTAAATAGATTTAATATATAAACTGACTGATTTATACTTTTTAACAAAATAGTCGCGATCGTATTTATTCATATTCCTTTTTCATACTTTTAATTGAAAAAAAGTAAAATCGTCATTTTTGCCAAATTGAACTTGTTCCAAATTTTTTGTTCCGTCATAATGATTAGTCCTTTTTTCCATTTTGCATTTACCTTCATAAAATACGCAGCTCCGCTTATCATTTCAATCCATAAAAGTTGTAATAGCTTAAAACTCATTGCACTCGATTAAGCTTTAATACACTGCGACTAGAAAATAATTTGACATTGATATATTTATCAATTGAAATATGTAAATTGTTTAAAAGCATTCCTATTTATGCGTTTTGTAATTTGTGTAAGATAACAAATTTAAATGGTTGTTGAAATCAAACATATTTTGAAATTATGAAAACAAAAGACAATTTAATCCGGGGGTTTAACTGAAGTAATTATCGGTGAAGGTAAAATTTTTGAAACTAATTAACTATTGTTTGATAAAAAATACACAAACAATAAATATTGAGAGAATTTTCTTCAATTTGAAACATTGAAAGTCTACATTTCTATTATTACTTACGGAGCTTTTTGTCTCCATTTAGGTCAGACATTACTCTGGTAGAATTACTTTACAGATAGATATTTATGAAATAATTAAGTTAATTCTTTATTATTTTTGAAAAACCATTACATGGTGACATTATATGCCATAAAATATTACATAATTGCTTTTGGGAATATCTAAGATTGAAGGTGAATGAAATATAAATTTGATTCTGAAGTTGATTTCCAGACAAATAATGCTTTGTGTAAATTGAAATTGTCTTGTCTTTTCATGAAAATCTTTTTTAGTCAGTAATGTCACATAAGATGAATAGTTTCAGAGGAAATATAAAATGTCATAACAGTAATTAGTTATTATTCTACTTGAAAAAAAGAAAGAAAATAGTTTTATACTAGTATATGGCGTTGTACAATACTGAATTAATGCCGCATTTGGAATATTTCTACGAATTTTGCCAAAAATTCTAGAATATTTTATTATAATACTTACGCAGGGGCCTAAGTATCTTAGCTTAAAGATGTTCCATAACAATAACGTTATATGAAAGAAAATCGAGTTAAATCATCATCAAGTACGAAATCTACTTTATAAGTTAATGTTATTCAAAAATTATGGGCATTCAAATCGAACTTCGACCAACTGCAGCAATTAGTAATTGGTATTAAGAAGTGATTTATATATATATATATATATATATATATATATATATATATATATATATATATATATTAATGAGATACACGCTAGGTACGAACACCAGTAGTTTTGTAAAGGACCTAGGGGACCATAAGCTCAAACTGAGGACCAAAAAGTCAAGTAGTTGTTGATGGCATAAAAGGTAATGAGGATATAGATATTTAATGTCAGCAATTATATTGGCTACCTAACATAAAGTTTATTGTCTTTGTGATTACGCTAACATACATAACCGCAAAATAAGTTTGCAAAACAGTTAAGTGAGTTGGATTGTATTTTGTTAGCACATTCACCTTATTTGCTTTTCATAGCGCCATCCGATTATCGTTAATTCTGAATTTTAAACAATCGTTTACATAATAAAAAGCTGACAAAATGAAAGATTTTATAAATTTGTTTGAATCCAAATTAATACTTTTACTACCTTAGTTATACTTTTACTTAGTACTTTTTTAGGATGTATGAAAATTATTACTACCTACTAGATGGCGATAAGTCATAGACAAAGATTGTATCTATAAAGTTTCATTCCTTTTTGTCATTTAAATTTTCAAATATTTTATATAAGGACAAGATGAGTTTGAATAACTTATAAGTTAATCCAATAAACTGATAATTTTGTTATTAATTTTTCAAATTCATCGTTTACTCATTTTTTGGCTTAATATCAATATATTCACCAAGTTATTGTAGATACAAAATAAATACAAGCATTAAACGAGCGTTAAATGTTGTGTACCTGTCAAATACATTGGATTCAAGTCAAGCCGATTTTTTTCGTTTCTGTATTTATATATTTCCATATTTTATATAAATTTTATTAATATTTATATTTATTTTATTTCTTGCACAGTTGTGTTTTCTGCTTTCATACCGTTTCAGCTATAGCTAAACAACACCACAACTGCGATGAAAGGCCAGGCCGTAGATGAACAGAAAAGCTATCGGGTGATAAAAATCCCCTTTTGAGGGTGTTTGCCTACAATCAGTCGCCATCGTACCGGTCTCTCGTCCCAATACATTTATTCGCTTCCGTTCATGGCATTTATCCGCTTCCGTTCACAATGTTATTACATTGATCGAAAACACAGAACTACAACATATTTTAACTTATCTAACATCTGCTTTTCTATGAGAAAATAAATTATTGGACTAAGAGCCTTTTAATATTAGTCCCACGTAAAAAAGATTAATTACTGATACTAGTTAAAGTATAGAAGAAAGACTATATTCCTATATTGATATATTACACTTCATTTAGATATAATTATCTGGTTAACCCAATTATACCAATTTTAATGGTGGGCCACATCCTAAAGTTTGTTTGGTGTTTACGCTTATTAAAACCGTCGACTACGTTCGGCTAACCTGAATATTTTAATAAATTCTATAGTATTACTTCTATATATATTTAAAAGCAATTTTGCGTTTCTCAAAGAAATGTTATTTTGTGAAAATATTATTTGTATGCATTTTCCTTTATTTCGATGCGATCGAAGAGTGGCTGAATTAAAAAATGGATGAAATTATAATTTGTTTTTGCCCTATTTGTGTAGTTGATTATATCTGTTCAGGCATCATATTTAATTCAATTGTTACAAGACTTCATGATTATTCAGTGGCATTATGATTAAGCCAATAGAGGAAAACCAACACGAACTAAAATTTTACTGCTGGAAAATAGAACACCTAATTTCCAGTAGTATAACTTTAGTTTAAAAATACATTTTAATAAAATATGAGAAGGCCATAATCAAGCCTTTTTCTAAAATTTATTTAATTATTTACTGGTTAAATTACAAGTACATTGAAGCAAAGTTACTTTGTCTAACTCGCAAATATAAACTGACCAAAATTATTAAAAAAAACTAATATCAACTCAACATATCGATAAAGCCTATAGAGAAGAATTAAAGATACAGAGTATAAAGACGGAATATCAAGGAAAATAAAGTTATAGGAGAATAATTTTTTATGACAGTGTTTAAATCCGTATATAGACAGCGAGTTATTAATCTAAATAATTTTATAACTTGGCAGCGGAAATAGAAAATGAAAATTAATTGAAGGACATGGTATGTGTCTAAAAGTTTTCGAAACCTGGATCCAAATTGTGAAAAAGCAGAATTGTAAGTCTAAAAACGAAAAAAAACGCGGAGAATTTTCAAGAAGTCGCGGAGTGCAGAAAATTTGAAGATTGCGTTCGCCATCATTATCTACCCTATTTAGTGTCAAATATCACGTGAAAGTTAGCTAAATTTTAACAAAAAAAATTAATATATGTACTTATCTTCGCAGTCACAGAGTATATAATATAAATAGAGATGATAAGTAGGTGGGGCAAACACACTATTATTATGATCCGCGTATCATATATTTTTTCTGCGCGGTGATGTATACTTTAGTCATAAGTTGAATGCGATAAGGAGTAGAGTTCCGTTGTTCAATTTTTTAGTGGCCAAATATATACTTTCGTGCCATAATTCCTTGTAAAAATAAAAGCTGGTAAAAGAACGCAACCAACTGTCGAATTTTCTATAATCAATAAGTTAATTTGGATACATTTTGTCGGGTTTTAAATAAAAATGTTAATGGTTACGTACGTACGTACTAGTACGTGTTAGTAGTTCAGACACTTGATTCCATTATCGAATAAATATCGATGTTTGGAGACTGTCATCTAAATGAGATAAAAGTTTTACACTTTAAAGTAGTTTTACTTACTTACAAAATAATTCTACAGTATAATAATGATATGGAAATACACGCCTGACAGGATTTTCATTAATTTTGTAAGATAGATTTTAAAAAATTAATAAAATGTTTAATGATAAAAGTCTAAAATATACGATGCTTGAATAAAATATGCAATTAATTAAAAAAGAAAGAAATATAATTAAGGTTTTAAATTATATTATATACACGAAGACATTTTATTGCATGGCTTTCCATAAGTATAAACATTTTCCTACAAGCAATCTTGTAACCTATTTAATGAAATTCGTAGTTGAGAAGTACATTGACGTTAATAATAATTAACAAAACATCTTAATACAAATGGATAAACCGTCTATGATTTAATAAATACCTAATGTTTTCCGGGCAGAAAGTTACATATTTTCTGAAATACTTTAACAAATGAAATGATGAATCCTAATACCATTGGTCTATTAAAGAGTAAAGTGTAATTACGGTATTTAGGAATTTTAAATTTTAGAACAAAGAAAATATTTCGTTTTTATTATTTTCGGTCCACGGTAACTTATAAAGGAAAGAACTTCGAATTTGAGGCATCGAACCACAACAAATAATTACTAGAGAGGTACTCTATCCGTATCAATTATACAAACGTGTGGTGCTATGTCCATTGATGTACTACATATCTGGATAGTTGTTACTATACATTGTATAAGTGTTATGGGTCGAAAAGCTAGGTACTTATTTGTTATTACACTAATGAAATATAATCGGATTTTTGAGAAAACCGAATTCGCTTATCTTCTGAAAAGATAAATTTTATTATTCTAGGTCTAGTAGTTTTAGAGGTATGATTTTTAAATTTTTTTTTAACTGTTTCTGTGCATGATAAAAAAAATTTATTAAGTGTTATTACTATTTCTGCTTTTTTTATTATCCGATATCATTAAGAGAATATTCGTTTTCCTAATTAAAATGTAATTCAATGGTTATTGTTGGCAACAAAAATTAAACACTGAAAAATGTGCATTTTTTTTATTACAAAACATAAAAAATTGTGGAACTTTATTTCAAAAACATTTAAAATTCACACAAATTCCAAAAAGGTATAATTTTCTGGTACTAAATAATTTCACAACACGTTTTTTATTTCCAAACCCATATCGTTAATCATTTTTTCAGTTACGGTATTTATATTCATACCGCATTTATTATGTTTTTTTATTACAGTAAATGCTCAAAATGCATTCTCCTAGATCTTATGCATAACCAGAATATTCTTACAAAATTCATTTTTAATCTTCATAAGGCCCTTCCGTTGTTTTTTACCACTTCAGACACATGGTGTAATTTTTGTCTTAATTGTTGTTCATTATCGTTAGTAGTCTCGTAGACCATCTCCTTGAAATATCCATCGAAAATTAGTCCAATGGATTGAAGTCTGGCTAATGAGGTGGCCATGCAATTGTATCGCCACGTCCTATCTATTGATTTGGGTAAGTTGCATTTATGTTTTCGTTTTCAGGGCCTGTGTACCATCGTAATGCAGCCATATTCTGTCACATACATCTTGTGATATTTCATGCAACAAATTTCCAAGTTCGTTTTTTAAAAACTGTAAATAACGAACTCCATTAAGCCTTGGTGGTAGTTCAAATAGGAGGATTATTTTACTATCTAGGATTCCAGCCCACAAATTGACTCCGAATTGATGTATTCCACGATTTCAGCCCACAAATTACTCCGAATTGAAAAGATAGGTTTCATCATGCCTTATTATGCGGAGATTCTCGATGGCCCATTGGTGTAAATTGTACATATTAAATACTCCCCTTATTTTAAAACATGATTCATCAATAGACTGATAAGATTGAATTAAAAAAAGACCAGATCCTTCCTGCATCGACGTCGCATCTCCCAATATAAATTTATTCGTCGTTGATAGTCAGCAGATAGCCGTGCTTGCACTTGTTGTACATGGTACGGGTACAAATTATTTCTTTTTAAAATGCGGTGTACTTCTGGCGACACCAGTGCGTGGAATAATTTATCGAAAATTAGTAGAACCTTCTACTAATCAGTCAAGGGCTGGCTGAAGTGGAATAGGCACCTGCCTATTCCACTTCAACCAGCCCTTGACGCTCATCAACATTTCTAGGTATATCTCCAGAAACTACATTTCCAGGAATTCCGCCCCCTAAATATGCGTTGTTTATACGAAGAAAGACTCTGTGAGCAGGACACCGTTCGCGATTAAGGTAGCACTCGCGATACGTACGTGTGGCTTGCCGAGCATTCCCATCACATAGCCCATAAATGAAATACATTTCTGCATATTCACGAGCAGTATAGATCGGAGGCATTTTGTCATGCAGTCGGTGAAACAATAATCAAATCACAAGCACAAACGAGGTTCAATTCAAACGTAGGTCAACGAATAAAAACAGCTGTAGGCAAAAAAAATACGTTGTTAGCTTCGAGCGATAAGCAAGTCACTAAAAGCGAAATTGTTGAGGGAAAGCGTAGAGGGGAACAATAAAAAGACCATACCAAATGGAAAGAGATAGCGAGAAAATTTTGATAAGTGTATATATATATATATATATATATATATATATATATATGTGTGTGTGTGTATATTTTTTTTCCATTATTCACCGATTCTATTCACATCTTTGTAGGTATATGATTATTACATCTGAAATTGTATCTTTTGAAATTCAATTGTTTATTTGTTCATTTATAAGATCTACTGGTTTTTGCAATGTACTCTACTCTAGTATCATTTCACTAAATTGTGTACGTTCTTTCGTCATAAATTAAATCAAAATGATGTGGATAATAGTGTCGATTGGTTTCCAGTTACACAGACAAAACCTGTACAAAAAAGTTCTGCAACCCAGCGAAGCTATAATTTTGAAACTAAAAAATTGTGACTATATACATTTTTTTAATAACATTTAAACAATATTCAATCTAAAAAATTAAAAAAATTATTCACCTTGATTAAAATTAAAGTTTTACGCTTAATTTACTCAAAAAACTTGCAATATTGTATCAAAGCTCTTTATAGTAAACATATAAATATTAACGCTATTAAAGGATATTAATTCGAAAAATATTTTCTGTCATTGTTTTTTACTTTCTTATGCCGTATGAAGTTTATAAATTTACATACAAAAAACCGCCAATTTCTTATCAGTGTTCTGATACACTCTATATCAGTGTACTCATACAAAACAAGGGTTAGAATGAAACTACATTTCTTATACTTTCTGAAATTGTTAACGTAAATTAAACGAAATAATTTCATTTTAAATTTGTAATGAAATGATAGAATGTAAAATTATTTTCAGATTTGTCAAATCTATGAAAAAAATATGAGAGCTGGGTACACACTACACGTCATTTCGAAGCTCAAAATTTCGCAACAGGTCTTAAAAATGGAATGATGCAATTTTATTGTAAAAAACTCATTTTACTTTAAAATTGTTGTCCAATGATATACTCAGTAGAATACACGAAAACAAAATTAAATCCCCTCCTTACAAATATAAGGAGGTATAATAATAAAATTAATACCTTGCTACCTAATAATTGACATCTCTGTATGAAGCATACACTTCAATATTTTCACTTGCAAAAGTCTGAAATTAATGTTACTGTGAGGCTACGCAAGACGGATAGACAAACAGACATACAAAATATTGAGGAATGTCTTTTTCGTACTGAATCTTTAAAACATAAACAGCCTCACCTGTCATCTGCAATATAGAATTTAACATTAATGGCAATAAACGTCATAAATATAATTAAGGAAACCAATGCTTGATTTCACCATGTCAATAAAATAATAAAATATATCTTCAAAATTTCGTCACTCGTACTGACTTTGATGTCAAATATACTGTAATTGATATAAAAGAGATTAATGTGGCACTTGCACCGGATAATGCACAAAATCGTAAAGGGTTGCAACTTCCTGCCATGAAAAATGTTGTTTGACAGATTTACCCTCGATGACTCGGCCGCTCCGTCCTCATTCCCTCAACCCTAACTGATTCATAATCTAACGCACGTTAAAAGTTACTGTAGTTTTTATTGGAAGTAAACTAAAGTTACCTATACTAATATTAAATTAAATATTCAAAAAGTACGTATGTAATAAAACCTGTCAACTTTGAGTTGGAAACACATTAAAACCACGACATCGATATTGCTCCAATACAATATTTATTTTACGCTCGTTCCTTTACAAATTTGGCCATCCTTTAACTAAATATTTTAGAAATATGAAAAATATGGGTAATACAGAACTGTGAAATATATAATATAATAAAAATATACTCTTCCGTTTTTTCTGGCTGTGATACCGAACAAAACTTGACCATTAAGACAAAACTTTGGCTTTAATAATACTACCTACAAAACTTATAGTTTCTTTCCTTGTGTGTAGCGTAAAATGTTAAAAACGTTTACACAATACGACTAAATAAGTTCTACAAACGTTTACATAATACGACTAAATAAGCTCTTTATATGTATTGGAAGTAGATAGTTGATGAAATAATATATTTGTCGTTAATGGAAAATAACCTAATAAAAATAAGAGGACGCGCCACGACTTCATATGAATATGGAGATTTTTTCATTAGGATTGACTTACTAAGACGCGAAGAATATTCCAAATGATAATGAGAGGCAAGTTTTCGCTGTCTATTCGAAAATTAAGCTTAACTTTTTTCCAGCACGGTCGTGAGCTTACGAAATGAGGTGACATAATATTAAGTCATTTAAGGGATGTTGGTAGTAACATCTGGAAATGTGTCTTTGCCAACAATTATAAAATTTTTATTTTTACTGCATTGAACAGATTGATAATTTAAAAAAGGAAGTTTATATAATACTTGATTAATTAGTCGAACAGTAAATTAGCTAAAGAAAGAATAACAAAATCTCCTACATTTCTCGTAAACGATAATATGTTAATAAATGTTTGTTTTAAAATAAAAAAGTACCCTGTCATTATAATCAATTTAATTAGCATATAATATCTTTTTAAATGAATGACTATTGTTTTATACGACTACATGAAAAAAATGCAATCACTTGTTTTTTTCTTGCTATTCTGCTTTAAAAAATTAATATATACAACATATTTTCAATAACTTGCATTAAACTTAAGGTCATTTAGGGGTCTTACTTACATATATAAGCAAAATAGCCAGTAAAAGTATGGTTTTGATATTTTTCATATCTGATGAAATTATCATCAAAATACGACAACAATTATCCGTAATAAAAACGTTTGTTTAAACGTCGTTTTCCTCGCTGTAGAAATAAATGTAAATTAATGTTAAATTTAGGTACCAAACTTATCCTTTAAAATCAAAGAAAAGTATTTCGTCAAACATTATATTTTATTAGAACTAACAATGTATTTATGAAACAGTATTCAAAACTTGAATGAAAATGAGAGTTTTATTCAGTTAATTCTGCAATATTTTGCGGAATGTCTTCCGATGCTTACTGCAATATTTGAAATTTAAAAAAAGTTTGGTACAAAACAAAGCATTTCTTATATTTTCCTTTGAATCAAGCCTCCTTCTCCACTGGTATTTTTTATTTCCTAAGTTGAGGATAGATTGACACCGGAATATTTTTATAAAAGACACATATATTTCTATAACTTTTTTTAATTTGTGTGGTTATTGTGTAGATTACGAAAAAAGCGAGCTATACATATAAAAATCAGAGCCTATTTATTTTAAATAAAATGCAGAATAAACAGCTACAAGTAGTTTATAGAGAATTTATCAGTAAATTCTAAATTACAGAATAAACCGGGAAATGTATTTCAGAAACGCATAGGGCTAACGAACGCAACGTGCCCTTCATATGCTCTATTCTTGACGTACTCTTACGAAAATTATCTGTGCTTCAGCTCTTGAAGTTCATTAATAATTACGGGACTTTATGGATGTGTGGTACGTTATTATATGTAATGAGACGTTTGGGGCGTTTTTTTAATAGTTTTGTAATTTAATTTTGTAACATCACTATTGAAACAATTTATAATCAACTGGATAAAGTTATTTTACTAATAAATATACAGATATATTTAATAAAAATTTATGATGATAAAATCTACCTGATGTTTTCCTCTACCCCAAATTGAGGATTAGCAAAAATTGTATTAAATATTGCAGTACTTTTTCAGATTTATAAATTCAGGAAACAATTTAAAATTCAGTAAATATGCAAAGGACCTTGGAAGTGCCAAGTCATAGCATTTAATCGTATCGGAATAATCTTAATATTACTCATGGTTACTTTTCATGTAACTGACATTTTTAAAGCTCTGTGCCTCAAAAGGGAAAAAAATGAACACTTATATGATCATTCACCCGTTTATCTTGGAACGCCTTCTTGCATTATTTGTCAAAGGTACTGTCATGCTCTCGAACTGCAATAGAAAAAAACTCTATGCCTTAAGGAAGAAGTAGAAATCTGCCTTCCACACGAAATAACACTTCATTGTATTCTTCGCTGCTCTCACTTTTTGACTATCATCGGTTTCGCACGCTGTCTTGTGTTTAGGCGATAACAAAATTAAGGATGCAAACTGTATTAAAGATGAACTTACCCAATTTTTCTATCAAATATAAAAGAAATTCCCCAAGGAAGTAATTTTATCTCTGCGACAACTAATAGATGAGGATGGTGCTTATATATAATAGGAAATTGTGTTTATAAGTTACATTTAAAATTAAAATAACTTTTTGAAATGAGGTAGCGGATTTATAGGTAGGATATCTATAATATAATTTTTTCAATGTTAAAACCGTGAATGGACGGCTTTAAAACTTAATAAATTACAAAATTATTTCCAATATTTTTTCTTTAAGAAATTATGGTCTTATAGGAAAACAATTTTTTATTGGTTCCGAATTCAAAAACTAGAAGATTCAAGCTATAACGTGTTAAAAATTTTCATAAAGTCATTTTATCTATATCAGAATTCTAAAAAGTCAAAGGAAAACATTAAATTTTAAGTTGTAGCTTAATTTTATTTGCCATTGTACTTTGTTATTATATTACTCTTATTTTATTTTCACCTATTTCTCTCATTAATATAAAGTCTTTTCAATACTTTTTCCTCCTCCTAAAAAGTACACTGCAGATATCTGGAATGTAAACGACGGTGTTGTATTAAGAACGACTGAACAAGAATTTATAAACTTTAATAACTAGCTGTTGAAAAATTAATAGTTTCCTGTAAACAAACAAATAGCTTTCCTCCGCGAACCTTTTACATCCAGCCGTTTCAATCTTCCCCAATTTCAACGATCCGTACCTCTCCATCTATTCGATATGATCATCATATGTCTGTTTGTCATAGCCGATTTTCTCAGAAATTCTTTCATGTTTCTTTCATGTTCATTATTTAACCCTAGAGAAACCTAACTTGTCTTTAAAAGTTATGAAGGGTTGAGGAAAAATACACAGTGGTGTGAAGAAATTCATGTCAGCGTTTACACAATGGAGAATCCAATAAAGCAAGATAGACAACACCAAAATTTGTGTTATTTGAACTATCGTCCATGTTTTGCTTTCATTTTATGTTTTATAACATTACACATTAATAATTTAACACGGTAAATTATAAATATGAATATTTACTTGATATAAATAAATCTAATTGACTAGATCTCATAAAAAAGCGGTCGTGCTCTCCGAATACGTAATATTTATGTAGAAGTGTGGGGATAAATCTGTTTCATTTGATGAAATTGTCAAGATATTTAGTAATTATTTGTATTTGGTTTGGTCAAAAATTTACAAACATTTTATATAAAATATATTTTTTTTAAAGCTGCATTGACTTTCTTGAATAAATAGATTTAATTTTCTATTTTTAAAAAAAATATGAAAATTATCACATAATTTTCACATTATTATCATATCATTTCATTGGGGGAGTATTGATTAATTAAGCATATTAATTTATTGGTTGATTATCGATAAAATAACTTTAGATAATACACTTAATAATGTTTTATCGGTCCAGTAAAACTCTACGTAACACTTTATAGTTTCTTACCTAAAGTACAATTATTTCCAACACTTCTAATATCAATGAAGGATCTAATATGTTAGTTAGCAAATAGAATCAACGAGCAGACACGCGGTATTGCTTCTTACGGGTAAATGCAAAAATCCGCTATCTATTCTTTGTAGTAGACGATGAGATGAGCAGAAATCTCTTTACGACCGTTTTCAATAATACCAGAAAATGGGGCCTCTCTAAACCTTATCTAATTAGACATTAAAAAGTACATTAGAAATGATCCAAGCCTTTCCCACTAAATATTAAAATATTACATTCTTTAGAAAATAATCGGCAATTAGGCTACTAAAATAGTCACAAAATGTGTGGCTTAGTACCCTATTCAGTAAATGAGTAAATCGGTTTCTGAAATAAGGCAATGTCCAGGATATCCAGTTCCGAATCATTATCTGTAAAATTATCAAATGGGGCCTTTATATATATATATATATATATATATATATATATATATATATATTTATATATATATATATTTATATATATATACTAAAAAAATAAAACGGAAGTTCCACTTGAGTTTCTTTCCGAAAATCGCCAAGTACACTCAGCTACGTACGGTTTCACGAAAGAAGTATCGGAACGGTTTTATTTTTTTATTTTAATGTAAGACATTAGGTTACTTCTTTCGTGAAACCGTACGTAGCTGAGTGTACTTGGTGATTTTTGGAAAGAAACTCAAGTGGGATTTCCCTTTTACTTTTTTTTAGTGTTCCGACGGATGTCAATCCATTTTTTTCAGTTCTTTGCAAAACTTCAATCGAGGAAATGGTGTAAGAAGTAATATTTCGATTGGTTCTCATAATGGGTTTTGATAAAGGTAAGATAGACTGCGTTGGCACTAGTAGCTTTTTCGTTGTTGCTCAGTCCGTTGTCATCACTGTTTTTCCTCGTATAAATATGTGAATTGTACAGGTAATGTTTTCCAAGCCATACTTACATGGCATGTTTGGCATATACTTTTTCCATCTGCAGCGGCCCCTAAAGGATACCAGCATTTCGTCAGTTTTGGTATTTTAACCTATTTTATAACATATTTGGCATCATTTGATTTGAATACTGCACTAAATATCAACAGTCCGACAAACACATTAAACTCCACAGAATCTATGTTCTTCAGTTCAGGCTTACATTAACGTTTATATTTTTCTCTTATCAATTCAAATCTTGTGTTAATGTATCCTGTAATTTAAGTTTTGATACTGTCATTTAACAGCAGATTAAATAATTGAGAGTTCACCTTCCAAGTCCAAATCACGAGCTCTCGACTGTTTATACTCTTCCTTCAAAGAAACAACGCGATCCGACTGAATGAAGTCACTTTTATCCGCAGATGATTCGTCAAATTCACGATGCCAAGATTCGATAATTTCTTCGTTATTAATGCTGGTAACTAGAATTTTTTGCATTTTTCTGTATGTTGATAAGCCGGGAGAAGTATTAGACCGCTTACGATTAATTTTATCTACAAACAAAGAAAAAAAATTATACTAACTCTGACCATATGTACTATGTGCGTCAGGTCGTCGAACTCACCTGCGCGGGCCACGCGTCCGCTCTCCTTCGCCGCGCACGCGTCACTGGCGACCAGGATACTATCTTAAAGACGCGGACGAATTTCTGCGCAAAATTAAGTTTCGAATGTAAGACCGTCTGGGTGACGTATCACATATGTATGTCAGTGATTAAGGGTTAAGGTGTATATACTTTCTCATGATAGCTGTCTTCAAATTATTTACATAGTTACAACTGGGAAAAAATTTAAGAATGTTCAAAATTATAAATATATTTTAACAAAAAAGCTTCCATACATCAATTATTATATAATTAACTTATATTTCATTTTATATTTAACTTTCCTAATTTTATCTCACTTTTAGATTTTCACATTTAATAAAAATGTTTATTATATCTTAGAATGGATAAATAAATATTCTTATTTATTCCAATGCTATAAAATTTAAATTCACATTATTTTTACCTATAATAAGCGCATGGACACAAGTATCACAATTTATTTTAATTAATAGGCTACAAAAACGTATCTAGTAATACACGCAATGATATTTTGACAGAATTCACTAAGTTCTTTACCATTCCAATCAATAATTTCATCCATTAGTTCTGGTGAGAAATTTTGATAAAATTAATTTTTCTGATATTAAATTTATCCTAACCGCGTTCCTCAGAACATGTCCAAATCAATACATTTGTTAACAATATATAATTAGCACCTTGCGCTTCTCTCATTTCGGTAGGAGTTAACCACTTTTTGTAAATAGACCTAATTTGTCGTGCTGCCGAATCATTATGAAAGAGGTATGCACTTTAAAATTTGATAGTTATTTACGAGAATTTGAAAAACAATTTTGGCATTTTCAATATAAATTACTAATCCGACAAACACAATTTTCTTATTAGTTTGTATCGGAGGACTATTTTGTTTGAATAAAGTAGGATTTTCCATAATTTAGAAAATTATTTACAGTAAGTTTGTTTGTTCCATTAATTTTTTTCATCTATTGGACGTTATTTTTTTCATACTTGGCGTTAATTTTGTAGAAATTCATTATTCACAATTAAATGAAACTACGTGATGTAGTATTATTTCTACTTTTTCTAAGTTCTTTACCATGGCCTAGGTTTCGTTGTATTACAACATTTTTAGGGTCATCAAAGATCTTTGCTAACAGACCCCACTTTTTCAGAAGTAACCATGAAATCGATATGGCCAATGCTTTCACGAGAGTAAATATACGTTAGATTATAATATGTAATTAAAATCATAAATTTTTGGCTCCAAGAGGCAACTTTATAATAAGTTGACCCTATTTATATACCACTAACAAGTAGTTACTTGTATATCACAGGATTCGAAAGTGTATGGTGTTGAAGTTGTGGGGCAATAAACATTAAAATAAATTCAAAAATGTATGCAATCGTTACTTCGCATATTTTCGATGCCAGGAAATTTGATCCTAACTGGATTGAGATTACGATATCAACTTAACTGGATAGATATACTTTGTCAGCGCTATTTATATATTCTCTGCCTTCTCTTTGACGTGTACTCTATTTTCAAAGTCGGGATTATTTTAAATCTAGATTCCCAACTTAAGGTACGCACGACCTTGGACCTTATTCTGAAAATCCACTTACTTTATTTGTTCCCAAATACGATACCTCCTTGTGTTAATATTCCTTCACTCTTCATGTTACCAAACTATGGAATGAATTGCACTTTGATATATATTTAGTATATATAATATATTGGTTAAAAAATTACATGGTTTCCTTTTTGTTTCTATTAAATATATTATGGTCTATATCAAAAAGTTTTTATTTTTAGACAATATTATGCCACAATTTTTTTAGAGAACTATTAACTGCCTATAATATTAAAAGTCCACAAAATTAAGTATTATTCAACTTCCTCATGAATTTTAAAAATCCGAGAAAATAAAGTAAAATTGAATTTATTAGTTTTAAAAAATCTGCATAGAGTCCAGTAGCAAAAAGCATTTGATTTGAATTATTTATATCACTGAGTGCGAAACATTTGAATATCAGGAAGGGTCCAATAAAATATTATAAATGTTTACATTTAAATTTGTCGCAGCGGTTTAACAAATGGCGAAAATTAAAGGACGAATATTTGTAAAGAGGATATATATATATATATATATATATATATATATATATATATATATATATATATATAAAATTACAAAAATTTATTTTTTTTGGCAAAACTTAATTAGTCTAAAGGTTAGAGACCTTGAATGAGAAGTTTTAAAAAATCTTGAAATATTTCAATCTCTTTTCAAGACGTTCGATTTCTTAAAAGATTATCCAAAATCCTGAAATTTATCTGCTAAAACACTAAAACCCACTTATTACAATATTAAAATCTATTTATCTTTTCAACACAGAACGGATGTATTGATAATCCCCCAATGAAATTATATGCTTACACGCCTACTTCTCACATTTTTTCACAAATAGGAAAGTAAATTGTTTACTGAGGAAATTCGATAAAAATATTCTGCTTACAATTACATCACTAAATAAAATTAAATGTATCCAGTCATAAAATATTAAGTTTCGTGTACAATTTTTGGCCATCGAAATAAAATTATTTGTAAAATATCACGTAGGAAAGAATTATAATTAAGTTTATTTATACAATTTTCCGCGATAATTAATTAAAAAAAACACGGAATGAAAAAAAAAATTGGTGATAGTTCAAGTAATATAATTTTTTTGGCGCCTCTTTTACTCAAATGGCTTCTCCGTTGTTTAAATGAATTTCTGTACACGATTTGTATTTTCCCTCAAACCTTCGTAACTTTTAACGACGAGTTAAGATTCCACAGTGTTAACTAATATCTATTATGATGTTAACCAATATATCTGATTAATATGCTTTATCACTAATTCACATATGGGTTTTTACAATCAACGGTTTTTTATTATGTTTCAGTTTTTTTTCCTTTTGAAGTACGGAGCTTTAAAAAGTCGGTTGCGTGAAAAGTGCCTTTGAGTAACGCTAAGATTATTCCAATAGGATTAAGTGCTACGACTTGGCAAATGCGACGGTAAGGCTCGCTTCTACCATCTACGCGAAGTTTAAATGTAAATTTTTCTCTTTCCCTCTTACAGATTGCAAGTTTTGTAATGACGAAATAATGTTATGTATAAATGATGTAAATAATAAGGTCCTGGATATAGGTTTACCTGCATTATTCAGAGTAACTTCGCTATCACTGCATAAGTTATTATGTAATTTGCATCTTCTGTTCAATTCCTAAGCTCCATGAGAACGTTAACAAATTTAATGACGACGAAAGTGAGTTTGCTTTTTCATACGGGAAAATAGTATTAAACAAAAACGGGAGTATGTGCATCAGGATTCTTCTATATGTCCTGATTTCTTACACATTTATACATTTTAAAAACTACTCCAACATGTCTTTTATATGTATATTCGTTAATTGCATTTGTTTATTTATGCAATTCTTACTACATGTATTTATTATTAAAGTATTTTATCGATTTGATTATAAATTAATTTAATTGCTATGTCACAAAACGACATGACATGACTATTAAAAGAAATGCGTCATACGTGTTGGATTTATTAGCTTTATGAATTCTGTAATGATTTTCCCAGTTTATCGTTTTGTGTTGTGTAATCTAGTGTATATTTTCACAAAGTGTTAAATAACAGAATATTGGAGAAATGCTAACGGTGGAAATATATGTTTAAAGCAAAGCAAAATATAACAAATATTTTATTTTGTGGCAATGTGAATGTCAAATTAAAACTTTTCACATAATACGAGATTTAAAATTAGTATTTATTTTTATGACCATCTCATATGTTTTATAGCAAAGTTGAAAATATATATCCAATACTGCATCTCGTCCGATTTAAATTTTTTACTAATTATTTTCTCTGATTTTGAATGATAGTTTGTCACCGGGATTTAATTTGTATTCTATAGTAATATAATAATCTTAAAACAAACATTTTTATTACATAAAAAAGGGTGCGTGTACTTATGTACGCGCGTGAGAAGTTATACTTCTTTGGCATCATTAAATAATACATACGGATAGATAACCTCAATTATATTGGAGCACTTGAAAAAGAATATAAACACAATTTTTTCACTAATATTTACGAATAGTAAATATATTAATCAAAATATTGAATTTAAATCACTACTGAATATAATTTATCAGCACATATATAAATCGCACTTATTTGAAACTAAAACACGTGTGTGAATATAGACACTAGAAACATGTGGATAAATACTATGAATATGAAAACAGTGAACAGAGGCGACGATGGTGCCAATAGCTTTTGTTTCGAGACTGCAACCGCTGCAACTTCATACTGTAACTTTTGTGTGACGAATCTTAAAATTTCACTCTCATAATTGTTTCATAACGCGCCTAAAGAAGTATAACTTCAAAAATTGTTAACACTTCAAAATGTTGTATTCTGATTTGAACATAACTGTATACAAGTGAGAATAATTGAACGGCCGCATGTCAGTGCATTTATTTTGAATTCTGTTACAATATTCCCGTTTAGAAATTATAAAAGTTCCTATATAGACTTGACTTATCGTTTAAAAGAATTCCGTAAGAGAAATAGGAAATTTCGTTTTCCTTCCTTGAACTTCTTTTCTATACAATTAAATTAAAATAATTTTGTCTGTAGCCTTTTTTAAAGTAACAATCTATTCAATCCTGTAACAAAGGAAAATTAGCGGAAGTAGTTTAGTTGGAAGGTAGCGAAATTTGCAATGGCGTATTTGCGGATAAAAGGTTTGCAATGGAGTATTTCCGGATAAAACTATTTCATCCTACACATAACCTAATATTAATTATCTCACTTAGAAACTCACAGAACATATCAGAAAAAAAAACATTACGTTTAATTTTAGAGTAGATAAAGAAAACCGATCTTTTATTTTTACATCGATTATTCTTTGCGTCTTAGTATTTTAAGTTAATCTCAGTGAAAAATATGTTCATATCCACGGGACGTCTATGACGCATCCCACATTTGTTCATTCTGAGCTTATTCTGCTCTTAATTTCACATCTTACAATTGTAGACTACATACGAGGAAACAAATTTTATTGTAGCTTTTATATATCATGTTTTTTAGCCACGGAAACTAAACTGAAGCTAATTTGTATATCATGATTCAAGTTTTGTTCCACATCATAGGTTGATATAACGAAAGGATATATATTTATTACAATTTTATATCATATATTTTACGGTTATTTATTCACTACATTTTCATGTTTCTAAAATCGATCAAGTCTATATAGGAACTTTAATAAAATGGGAATTAAAATTGTTTTTATCCCTTGATATAATTATATATTTTGAAAATTGACCGAAATCATTTTATTTTGCCTATGCCATCCAATATTAAGATGGCAAGTAATAAACCGTTCAGTTTTTTAGTAATTTTCTTGAATTTCCAAAGAATTCTGTATAGTTGGGGTAAACAAATTACTGGTCAGTTTATTTAACAACTAAATTTTGTTAAGCGCCGAATAAACAAAATATAGGAATTTCATAAAATGAAACTGAACTTGTTGCTTTATATCCATATGGGGCGAATAGCTAGCAAAGCAATACGCAGAACATCCACAACTATGGATGAAATTATAGGCTTCTGCGACGCAGCCAGGCATTTGTTCCAAAAAGGTAACGAAAAAATGGTGATGAATAAATGATTTTCATCTTCCCGAAAATTCTGATTACAGATGACTTCTTACATTATATTAAGAAATTTTGAAGGCATTATCTGGTAGAGTCACTCTCAAACTCTCATGACGTAGTGAAAAAAATAATTTCGTGTTTTGGGGGCTTGAGGGAAATTTTCTGTTTGGGTACGTCATGAGTTAAACGATGAACTATGATGGTGCATTTATTATTTGCCAACCTAAAGTTTTGTTACGTATTGATTTATACTTCATGAAATTGTTACTTGGAAAATTTCAGGCAAATAGATTTAAAACTGTGGAAACTATTAGACTGTAAAGGAATGATGAACAGAAGGACATATTGATGAACGGATTGGCATCACGGGTTATGAGGGATCTTTATTTCAATGCGGAACTCTGAGAAACAAATAAAATTGATCATATTTCCAAAATGCAGAAGTGTAAAAAGTGAAGTCGATTTTCCATTCCATAAAGTCTAAAGTTTTTTTCTATTAATTATTGACTGAATTTTTCAATCCATCAAAATAATTGTATATATATATATATATATGTATATGTATATGTATATGTATATGTATATGTATATGTATATGTATATGTATATGTATATGTATATGTATATGTATATGTATATGTATATGTATATGTATATGTATATGTATATGTATATGTATATGTATATGTATATGTATATGTATATGTATATGTATATGTATATGTATATGTATATGTATATGTATATGTATATGTATATGTATATGTATATGTATATGTATATGTATATGTATATGTATATGTATATGTATATGTATATGTATATGTATATGTATATGTATATGTATATGTATATGTATATGTATATGTATATGTATATGTATATGTATATGTATATGTATATGTATATGTATATGTATATGTATATGTATATGTATATGTATATGTATATGTATATGTATATGTATATGTATATGTATATGTATATGTATATGTATATGTATATGTATATGTATATGTATATGTATATGTATATGTATATGTATATGTATATGTATATGTATATGTATATGTATATGTATATGTATATGTATATGTATATGTATATGTATATGTATATGTATATGTATATGTATATGTATATGTATATGTATATGTATATGTATATGTATATGTATATGTATATGTATATGTATATGTATATGTATATGTATATGTATATGTATATGTATATGTATATGTATATGTATATGTATATGTATATGTATATGTATATGTATATGTATATGTATATGTATATGTATATGTATATGTATATGTATATGTATATGTATATGTATATGTATATGTATATGTATATGTATATGTATATGTATATGTATATGTATATGTATATGTATATGTATATGTATATGTATATGTATATGTATATGTATATGTATATGTATATGTATATGTATATGTGTATATATATATATATATATATATATATATATATATATATATATATAGAATAGAGTGTATGATAATAGCAGCACTTCTCAAGACTTTCGTGAATTTTATTATCGAGCAAAAAGAATTGAAACAATATCAATGTCATGATTTTAACGATGTTCTAATTCAAAGTTGACTAGCTTTATTAAATACATTATTTTAAGCTAATTAATTTAATATCAGCATAGATATAATTTTAGTTAGCTTCTGATGAAATTTGAATACACTGCGGGTTCATGATTGATCAAGAACTTAATATTTCAATGCGGCTAAACTGTGATGACGATAAAAAACACTGATGATTAGCTTTGCTTTGATTTCTGGTATTCTCTTAAGAAATTACTTACACTAATGAAAACCTAAAATTATTTTCTTTTTCAAGTTTCATTTGTGTTACGCCTCTAGAAATATTTTCCAAATGCTTGCTATGTTCACATTTCATAGTAAAAAAACAAAGTGAAGAAAAGTTTTTCTTAAAGAACGAATAGGCTCACGACGAAAGTAATTTTTACACTCAATAATGGTATTTATTAAGAAGATTTAAGTCTTGATGACTATGTTATTTTTATGTTCCACAATTTGTCATCTTGAAAGTAATTGCATATGGAAAAAGAATAGTTGTAATAAAATATATAAAAACGCGAATCTAAAAATAGTTATCACTTATTATTTTAAAACACGTATAATTGAATGGAATTAATAACTCCTATTAAGATTATTCCACGTACATTTGAAAAGTGGGTCTTTCATTAATGGAACCCGGTACCGATATTCTACTTCACCGACAAATTTCGTTTCTTTTTCATGCCTCGACTCTTGCAAATTCAGTTATATTTTATAATATTTCACACCCAAAAAAAGTTTCCCTTTTTTAAATAAAATGTTTTTAGTATTCTCCTTTGTAGTATTTTAATGGCAAACAAAATTATTTAGCCATCTTGGCGCAACTGCTTTGAATTTCTAAATTGTTATAAAAAATCCTTAAGAGCAATACTTTGTAACTAATATCAGTTCAGTAGGAACATAATGGATAAAAGCCTCCTCTATCTTCAATTATATTTGTTAAATTCTATTGTCATACATATCAAGTACAAATGCCAAATTTCAAGTTGTTCGGTTATGGAAAAGTAAAAGAAATAGATTATAAAATTTATATCCCGGTATAGTTACAAACAGCCTGGTTTAGCGTGATGCACGAGCATGATGATGTAGTAACCTCTCTAGTTAAAACTTAGAAAAAATGTTCAATAGTATAAAGAAATAAATAACATAAAACAAAAATAGTATTATTAATAAAATCTTTAGTTTCAAAGTAATCGCAATGTGTAATAAAGAAATATTCTAATTAAACTTGTTACTTTCGACAAACATGTGCCTTTCACTTGTACCTCGCAAATCGGCACATAGTCAAAAAGTATATTTACAATTTATTTTAATGATAATTATGACAAAAAATCAGTAGAATTTTCTCATACAGAATTTACGCGTTTTCGATGTTTAAACATTTTACTTTTACTATAATATTGATCATAAGTATTAAAAAAATATATAAAAAAATTAAAATTTGCCTTTTTACCTTGAACATTCACTCACAAAATAAAAAAACGAATAAACATTTTAATGCCCGTTAAAACAAAAGCGTCTCTCAATAAGGAATGGAAAATATCGATATAATTATCACAACAATTATTTCACTATTTGATAAATAGAAGATCGTCATAAATAAACCAATTACAACCAATGAATCCGTTCTAAATTCTTCTGATTTATTATTTGTGATTTAATATAAGAATCTGCGTTAAAATAGAGAACTTGTCACTGATCGTTTGTTTCTTTAATAAGTTTGTGATGAGTAGTAAAAATATCTTCGGTTTTCAGTGCGAGTAAATATTTTCATACAATGTTAATATATGCCATATATAATTATAACAGTGGCGAAGCCCTTAGAAGCTACGCTGTATAGTATCTAAATCAGATACAGCCAGAAAAAGCTGTATAATTACCAATGTCATCACAAAAATAATTGATCCTGTTTTCATAAACGAAATATTAAATCGCCAAATATATATGGCATCATACAATTGTCCACTGAACCGATACATAGGCAGTATTTCGCTAGCCAGATTGCATGATATTTGGTCCGAATATGATGATGCACCGAAACCCATTGCGTCTCAAATTGTGAATTGTCTCAAAGAATTGTTTGGTGAGTAATGGATGGAATGGAACCAAACCTACCCTAGGTTTGGTCTCGTACAGTGGCCCCTACGCTCGTTCCATCTAGCATCTCTAGATTTGTATGGGGTTAAGCGATACAATTAGTATACTACGGTATACTACTAATGAACCTCAAAATGAAAACAAAACATCAGATAGTTCAGACGTTCAATATGATACGTCAACACATTTGAGAAGACCCCGACTTGATCTTTTAACTTTTTATTACAGAGATTAAAAAAGTATTGCAGTGCTCAATTTATTGAGGGTAGGACGGAAATTATAACCAGTCGGACTTCATTATTCCAAAAGTTAAAATAAGTGGTCTACACTCTAACGATTTACGGGTGTTAATTATTTCAAGCATTAAATAATTCTTAAGATCATTCAATAAAAATAAAATTTCTCATCAGAATCATGACTCGTGTTTTCCATTTTGTTGTTGTAAACTAAAAATGTACACTTAATAGCTAATCGTGTAACCCTGTTAATATTACAACCCGTTAACATGATGAAGAATTTTTTAAACAAAAATTAAAAGAATATTACTACGAAATGGCAGTCCGGTAAAATGCCCGAAAGCTAAACAGCTGATAGCCGAAAAGTCATATTGCCGCAGTTAATCGAGAATATCCCCCCTAATAAGAAGAATCTGATATTCATTGGTTCATGCCAGCATATCATAATCTAGGCTTTCAAACTTTTAACAAAGTTAAATCTCATTTATGTTACGAAATGTCATAATGACTAAACCGTCATTTAAATTCTATAGGTAGTTTAAATTGTGATTGATCTTACGAGCTGAGAGCTATGTTTTATTTTATTTTTTTTCCTTACAATTCAATGATAATTCATTAGTCATCATGACGTTTGGCAAGACATTTCATGGTGCTAAACAGACAATTGGCGCTATTTATATCGGACGTACACTGACACTAGACTAATATTAGTATCGTTAAATTCAGCGAAAAATTTTAAGAATCCTTTTGTAGTGACAGGACTTTCTATTTAGAGTGGTGCCATATGTATTTTATTTACTAAATTATATTCTAAAAAAATTATTATGACAAGACTAATTGCGGCATTTAATTTATATACGAGTTTAGATAATTTTGTCTGTGAGCTTTTACCGATACACTTGCACACTTGGCAAAAGGTGAAAATCTTTGTTGAATTTGCATAGTTGCATAATACAATGCTTTATTCCTCTTCGTATAATAGTAGATTATTATATCCATTTATCATATTAGAATATACGTCGGTTTCTTCTATATGCAAAGGACGTACCGCCATACGGAAGTTACGTGATGAAAAATTTACTGACTTTTCACTCATCACTTATTTAATTTTGACATAATATGCTAAGGAAATACTTAATTTAATTTATTACATTAGCAGTTAATGACAACATATAGCCATTGACATCTACTTAATGACGCTGGGAGAACCATTAGAAAAAAACACAAGGCTACGCGCATTTTTTTACACGACAAAACACACACACACACACACACATATATATATATATATATATATATATATATATATATATATATATATATATATATATAGTTCCTAGTTTAAAATATAAGCTATATATAATAAGGTTAATATTTGCAGTGACTAAAAATTTGAAAATAAATTGTGCCCGCTCACAAAAAACTGGATGTGCTACCGAAACTGTAGGACAAATTCGCGAAGGCATGTACCTATTGTCAATAGGTAACACACGATAAACGTTTTAATGGTAAATAGTTTTACATCCGGCACGGTATAAGTCAAAAAAGAGAAGTTTTTGAATAATTTTCTTTCTCTTTTATATACATTATTTTTTGGAAGATAAATTATGCACGTGCGGAAAATTAAAAACTAATTTTTTCTAAATCGCTTTCATTGCCATTCAAGTTTAACTATGGCAATTCATGTATAACAACATAGGTCAGCGTACTTAATTCTTAAATATTACAACTCGGACTATAAAAGTAATTAATTTTTTAGCAATCGGTCCCTAAAAATGTAAAAATGTAACTCTTATACGAACACTTGGCGCTCCTTCCGTATATGCCGTCCTTCCGTCTGCCAAAGCCCTTTTTCTTGTCCCAGAAACGGCTTGATGTATTAAAATGAGGTTAATATCCTATACTGAGACCTACAGTCTTATATTACTGTAACAATTCAAGTTTTTTGATTCGCAATATTTATTTATTTACGTCGTAATCTTATACATTGAATATCTAAACCAAAAGGGTACTTCCGCTCGACCTATAATCTTCAGAGTCGGCACAATGGGAGTTTTTATAGGACAAGTAAATAAAAATATCCAAAAATCAGTGATTTCTAATTCTATGTGCAATTACAAATTTTCTTGTCGTATTTGTACCTGTTAAAACCTAATATGTAAAAGTATTAATTTTCAAAAAATTTAAATTTTGTAAATTAAATTGTCAATAGAAATACTATACAAAATTCAGAGTTTATAAATCCCTGAATGCGTCGGATTCTACTCTGGTATTTATTTCCATTTAGAGACGAAAATGTGAACAAGTTTTACAAATAGAGACGTCTAATTAAATAATCGTATTTTACAATGGCAACGTGTACTTAACACTTCCAGTAATAACAAGTAAGCACAAACAGATATATTTTTTTGTTACAAATTACATTGATTGAGATGATATTTTTTTGTTACAAATTACATTTATAAAATTAAAGTTCCCAAGCCCTATCTCAATATACAAACTTCAACAACGTACATCACTCCTTTAGGATATGAATTGTGAAAAATTCACTCCTGGTAAATTTTTCCGTCACAAAAATAATTACTGTCTATATTTCCTTGTAACAGTTTCTGTGTAGCAAGTAGCGGATTCTTAGATTGAAATTTATTTCGTCATTTATCATCATTTTCACTTACGAGTATAACAATGGTTTAGTTATTATCATGGTTTAGTTATTATCTGCGTATTTGATTGCATAAAATAAAAAATAAACGACGAAGGAAATTTATAAGGATCTATTTGGGTATTTTATATATTCATCAATAAGTTTTCTGAACATTGATCATTGGCGACAAACCAACATTAATTCTTTTTATGTCATTAAACATCGTCTATTTTTCGTCGTGTTTTTGCTGTTTTGTGAAACAGATGACAGAATAAAAATAGCGTTTTTTTGTACCGTAATGGTGTAGTTTAATCAGTTTATTATTCATTATCAGTTCTAAATATATTTCTTGCATGAGGAATTAAGCTTAAGGAACTAAGAGGATGTTTATATATATATATATATATATATATATATATATATATATATATATATATATGTATATGTATATATATATATATATATATATATATATATATATATATATATATATGTATATATATTCAAGTAGATGCCTGTAGATGCATTTCTAACCATCCGAAATTACTACGACTATTGTTCTGGTGACATACTCACAATGTCTTTAGAGTTGGCAAACTATTTAAATCAGATTCGAAACTAAATGAATTATTTTTCATTTACCTACTACAAGCTTACGCCATGCAGTATCTGTCTCCTTCTTTGGAAACATCAAAAACATGAGTTTTCAGCAAGATGACAGATCATCCACTTTAAACAACGTAATATTATATCCGTTTACCTGTTCATATTAAAAAATGTAGGGCCCTTGAAACAGGTTATCATCAAACACTAATGAATGATAATATTTCAACAACACTTTGTACCACAGTATTCGACGAAGGACAAATCATAACGAAAGTGACGCTAAGGTTTGCCTCGCTCTCCTGCTTGAGATTTGGGTAAAAATATGAATTTTACATTTTTTAACCATAGTTGAGAACCTTCGTTAAAGGATGCTTAAGGACAAGCTCTTCAAATACAAGTATATATTTGTATTGTATTATTCAGAATAACGCCGTCGGAGCTAACACTGGAGAAATTGAAACGAAAATGTTTCTTCAAACAAGTCGGGTTTATTGTTAAGCGCGTATTACATTTTGTACGTCTACCAAGCACTTTTTATTATTTCAATATGATCGGTAAGATTACATTTGACGTCGAATTAAAACTAATCTGAATCTTTAACTAGGCTATTTGGTTTATTCAGTTGTTAGTGAAAGTCAATTTCCAGTAGAATTTTATGGTGTCGTGTCAATATGTCCCAAAAATTCTTTAGATTTTGTTCAATTCATTAAGCACGCTTAGTAATTTTATGTTAGTTTTTGAGATCTTTTGAAAAGTTGATATACTAATGGGCTTATAAATGGTGTCGACGACAATGTAGTGCCTTTGCTGATGTGATAAAAAAGCGACACTCCCGTACCATTCGCTTCTCGTAGCAATTCGGCTTCGTCTTGGATACTCGTATCTTTATACTGGGTATGTAATGACATGACTCCGTTCGTTATAGAAGAAGGTTAATAAAGTTAAGTGATAAATCAAGTATAACTTCCATACCCTTCTTTGTATATATACAATTTAGTTACGTGTTATTCATTGACTACCCGATGATAAATGAATTTTAGGGTATTTATTTTGATACATGTATGATTTTTAATATAGAAATAATTGATAGAAGTTAAAATCTGTTGATTTTTCTCATTTTTATTCCAAGGATGGGAAAGAACTATTTGCTTAATATAATTTCGGTATAAAATGACAATATAAAATTACATCACATAATATCATTTTATAATTAAATAAAAAGGAATTCAGTATAAAAACAATGTGATGTTATTGAGTTGTTAACGAGATTTAAACTCACATTGAATAAATTAATTCTAAACGTCTTGTAATTTGTGCTAATACTATTTTGTACTGACGAAATTACAAAATTGTATCAACTTACCGGAAGTCATCAAATCTCGAGTACTCATAAAATCACAAAAATTTTAAATAAATTTATTTCTTTAAAGGAAATAAACGAAAAGAAAAAAAATAAATCAAAAAATCGTTTCATTGCGAAATACATTCTTTATCTAATTATCTTATGAAAATAACTATCCAGAACTCTAGACACAGGGGCATGTGAGTGACACACGTCAGCCCATCTTTATGTCACAGCAAGACTGACTGATGAAATTTTACATACATTTGTTTGAATTTTGGAACAAACATTTATTTTTCACAAAACTACTGGGAAGGTGACAAAAAGTCTTAAAATATAATCAAAAATGTCTGGTAATATTTTAACCCTTTTTATAAAAAGGAGAAAATTCCTAATACGACTTCATTTCTTTGCATATATTACTTCATATCTCCAAGATTTATTAATCGATTGGTATGAATCTTCATTTATTTGAAGCGGTATATACCTAGTGTATTTCATGAAAATTTGGTTAGAATTTGAAAATGGTCACGCAACATATTAATATTAAATTTATAATATCATTACCTTAATTACGACTGGTCTTTAACCCACTCTTTATTCCTAGACTTGATTTAATAATCTAAGACTTACTTGGCAACATTTCTTTTTTAAATTTTATCAATGGTTTATAAAAAGAACAATATTTTATAAATCCCTATGTTCATGAAATATTTTATTTATCCATCTTTGTAAAATCATTTTAAAAAACATTGAAACTTTCCAAATATCACATAATAATTATTTATATATGTAATATTCGCATCGCCATTGGATGTGGGAATTATAAATCGTGAAATATTTAGAGAGTCTAAAATATTTAGAAACATTTAGAGATCTACGTTCAGACAGATAGATCAAACAACTTCCAGTTTATTTAAAAACAAATCGGATTATCTCTTGTCAAAAATGATTCGTTGCTATTCAGCCATTAATTTCTATCTCGATATTTAAAAAATAAAGAATAACTTTATCAATTCAGAGTTCAAGTGTGCTCTTGAATTTTATCGATTTTTTCTACAGGTTCAGGAGTGAGTTTCTGTACATCCTAAGTTATTCGAGTGAGTAGGAGAGAGAATCCAGATGTAGCGATTTTCGAAGGACGTCTTGCTTTTTATGATATGCTCATTCCGCTTATCTTTTATCGTATCGATATATTTTTTAAAATTTTTCACGTTACTAATAATTAAAAATTACGGCGTATTATAATTAAAAATTACGGCGTGTGTACGTCAAGTGTAGTGTACGAAAATCATCGAAGCGATGATGTGGGTGCGATCAAATGCTTTTATGCCGCTCCGAACTCCGAACTCCGAACTCCGATATAAACCAAACAATTTTTAAAATAATATTTGAAAATATACAACCCACTGTTGCATCATAAAATATAGTTATTGATATTAAAAAGTCTTGTTAAATAATTATTAAGAATATTAACGTGTTATGCACCTAAGTAATAATGGGTATATTATTACTCAATCCTCTTCGTCTACATGCAGCTAGCGGTGACCCTGTGACTTATGACTTCAGATTGCGTTGTGTTTGTTTCAATAGAATTAGAGAAATAATATTTATTTTTAATTGCATTATCACTTGTTGGTAAATAATATAGAATTGAATAATAGAATGAAATATTTCAGATTAAAACAATTAAAGATTTATGCTTACGAATGTTCTCTGTGAAGTTTGATACGGCCAGTTTGTGATTTAGCTTAGATCCATTAGGATCTACTAAACAATTTATGTTTTCAAAATATTCATTTAGTGATTCTGTCGTTGTTAGCGTAGCTAAAATATGAATACCCTGTGAACCTGTGTATAAATAGAGGTGAAAATCTACGACTATACCTTAAATAAGGGTGTTGCGACTAAAAATTAGGCTATGTTAAAAAACCTTTACTTTCGTTTTCTTTTTATTTAATTAATAAAAATAAACTAAATATTCTTTACATTATTCTTTACTCGTTCTATATTTTATCTATCATTGTATCTATCTTAAACGTAATTTTAAAAAAATTATGTCAAAATATTGTTAAGGATAGCTTTTTTTAAAAATATGGCACTATAAAATAAATTTCTAAATATTATGAATTAATTTGTATCATTAATAAATGTAAATCTATTTTGTTACAAGCATTAGGTCTTTTTTTATTTTTGACTCAAAATTAAAAAGTAATTTGAAAATTTATATCCATTTTCAAAGTTTGTCCGAAATAACATTTCATTTTAGGATAGTAACAAAAAAAATATTTCATTTCATCTGCTCGTAACAGAAAATTAATGTCTGACAATTGTCTTCTTTATATTTTAGTACTACCAATAGGTGAAAGTCTTCAACCGGTAAAATAACGCAAAAGTTAAATAAATATTGTCAGAGAAGCGATACGTAAAGCCGTTTAATTTCAGAAGATCCTTCATCGCTTCGCCATCTTATCTCAAACCCGACGGAAAGGTGTTTAAGACCTTAAATATTAGAATAATGAAAAATAATATTTAGTTTTTAATAATAAGTAAAATTTAGTTTTTCTTTCGAATAGGTCCACTTAACTAGAAAATATTGCATCAATAAAACAACCAAGATGATACCTACCTAGCTTGACGCATAATAATTTCACAAATGTAGAGCATACCTGTGTACATCCATAGATGGTGGTGCGTATATTTTAAATCGCGCAATAAAGTTCTCTGTCGGGACATACATTGATAAAATGGTTTATTTATTGCGAGGATATTTATGTCCCTATATCTGACAAGCCGCCATGTTAAGTTTCATTGTCATTTGTTTTATATCGGCAATAGTGGAATAAAATTTTTTAAAAACTTAATAGACATATTCATATTATGGTTCGTTATTAACAAATATTTATCATTTAATTAATGTTAAAGGTTCTTCTGAATTTTAACATTCACTTTTTCGAAATATTTCAATCAAATGAAAAATGAAGACTATTATTTTTTTATCCTAATTATCTTGCTGTTATATATATATATATATATATATATATATATATATATATATATATATGTGTGTATGTCAGGTTCTGTTACTAAAACGCGAATATTATACCTTTTACGAAGCAACTTTTGAGCTTTACGCTTTTCACTTATTTTTCATATTCAGAGGTGGCTTTTTATTTTGGTTTCGATAATGGTTTTGTTAAAAAGAATATTATTGATTAAGATTTCAAATTTCTTCAAAATAACGATATAATAGTGTAAATAAATGTAGAGACTAGATATATTTGAACATAACGGCATTGCCATTAATAAATTTTCCCAGAGGTCCCACAAAACCAAGAAAACGTATCTGGGAAGATGGAGACGTGATTAAGCATCTCCTTGAACGAAAATGCTTTATCTGTGTGTAACATTTTCTAAATTTAGCGTTATTCTTTGTATTACGTTTGTGGCTGTGAAGTCGGCATCTAGTCGTTACTACGTAAATTGTGTTATGTTATAACGCCATCTACTTAATTTTGTTTAGTTAACTTTTTGGCAATGTCTGTCGCGTACAATAATGTTTATAACCTTATTTAAACTTTAAGAAATATTTGTTGCCTTTATGTATTTTGCGTTGCCGTCTACATAAAACCAGAATAAAGAGTTCGTGACTAGAATTGGTAAGAAGATTTAGGTAGATATTTAATACCGTTCTTTAAAGTTTCGCTTTTATATTTGTAGCGAAAGTTGTATTAGCTTTTTATTTGTTATTTCATATCAAGTTATTTAAAAAGTTGAATTGTAATTTTGCATTCTTCAATAAAATAAAAAAAGGAAAGTATTTTTCAAACAGCACCGAGGTTTTATTTAGTTGGCAACACCTTAGAATATTAATGTAATTTCAAATATCACTTTCTTCATAATTATAATATTAAAAATTATTACTTAATGAAGTTTCCAATATTTGATAACTTTAATTAAAATAATGACTAAACTTTACAAACTAACAAGAATTACCATTGCATAATATCAGGAATATCTAAAATGTTTTTCCAATTCATTTACTATACAGCTGTTTAGTGAATGTTATGAAGCAAACTAGAAGTAGATAGTCAATTAATTGTAGCCCGTATGAACAAAGTACAATTTTAATTATTAAACATGTACTAATTTTTTTCTATTTATTTACTTGAGACATTGTGGTGACTTTCTCTATCGATTTTCTCCTGAATTAGTTACATTTAAATGCTTTTCCACTAAGAAAACATATTTCCGTTATAAATTCATTCTTTTTTGCAACCAAAAAGACCTATTTCCGTTATTTTCCGATCGTTGACTAAAAAAACGATTTTACCATGTCTTAAACTCTTGTTCTTCACACCTAATAATTTTCCGCCGTCGTTTACTATTTTTCGCAAAACCAACATTATATACCAGAATTATTTACATATATCGATATGTTTCGTTTTCTCGTTGTATTTATTAGTTTACTAATTTTGTTACGATTTAACCAGAGTGTGATTTTTTGACATTACAATTAAACGCCTAAACAACGATAAAATTAGAAATAAATTTAATGAATTAAATAAGTTATTTTTAGTTTATTTTAACGATTTTACGATATAAAGTTAGACGATCGCTACTGGTTGATTTATTTAGCATTATTAGGTACTGAGCGATCAATATTTTGTATCGTTCGACAATATTTTGATTTACAGTCAGCAATCACGTGATAAATTGAGTATAAAAATAATCAAACATGTTTACACGCCTTTTTGAACTAAAATAATAGGTAATAAATAGAATAATAAATTCAATTATATCAAAGACACATTTATGATAAGGAAATATTCCATACAAAAATTGTGATATTTTATGGTTAAAAATCTGATAAATTTATATTTTTGGCAGTATTAAATAAAAAACGAAGAAAAAATTTTCATATCATGCATGTAAGGTAATATGAAAAACTAATCGAACCTATCAGAAACCCAATGAACAATCCACTGGTGATCTGTTCAAACCAGGTTTTTTTTTATATTTGATTTGAATATACACAAAGTTTTTTTTAAATGTGTGACTAGAATTTTTTTTATGATTCTTTTACAAAATATAAGACATTATCTATAAACTACTATAACATTTTCTCAATTTGGACCTTTATTAGGAAGAAAAAAATTATTTCAAAAAATAATTTCTATATTCAACATTTCTTCTATCATAATTTTCCTTAAACTTCAACGAAACTTAAGAAAAACCAAAGTCAACTTAAAGGAAACTTAGCAAAAACCCCGCATTAAAACTATAACAGGTTTCGGTGTGTCCCATCGTGTATTGATACGCAGCATTAACGCGGCGCTCGATTCGCGTATACTGCAGGACCCTTAAAACAATTAAAAGTTTATTAATTTTTCGTTAAATTATCCACAAATATCAATATTATTTTTCAAATTGTAAATGTGTTGCCTAGTATAATCTCATGCGTAGGACCAATTTGTATGTTTATATAACCTGTCACTTTTTTAGGTTGAAGGGATGTACCTTAAAAAAAGGACGTATTGATATATTTTTCTTTACTTCTGTCTATTTATATAATAAAGACGTGGTTGATACTACGTCTTTCTTTACGATTGGACACACACACACATACGCACACACGCACGCACACACACACACACACACACACACATATATATATATATATATATATATATATATACGGTGTTCGGAAATAGATATCGGACAAAGTCAGACGCTATTCATTGGCGATGACAATTGACTCCTTAAATAGTCATTGGAATAAAACGTAAAACATGCCTTTTTCTAATTGAGTGCAAAACAACTTTATTACATATAATTTCTTTTAACACAGCCAATACCCGGAGTGCGGTATTTACCTGCAGTGACGATGTCTTTGCAGGTGTTCGCGGGTTATTCCCCCGAGCGGCCCTCAACAATGTATGCAAGTATCGTGTGTACGAAAAAGACGATAAATAATTATGAATATTATTTTAAATTTTCTGCAAAAAAGTAATCTTATCAATTTGATTTTAACGAAAATCAATTACTTTACACATACATATATATATATGAGGACCACCGATTTTTACCAACCTCCGATAACACAGCATTAACTCCATACAAACGGCAAGCCTCTCACTACAGTCACATAAACATGGCCGCCTCAGTTGATTCACCCGCCAAGTGAGCTTATTCGTTTCCTTAATGCAGAAGGGAATAGAGCAGCAGAAATTCATCGAGGAATGAGCCGAGCGTATGAAAAAAAACTTTATGAGGGATTATGTTTTGCTTGAATGGGGTCGAAAATTTAAAGATGGCCGAACTGATGTGAACCATGAAGAAGGTCAAAGACGCAAGTCCGTCGCTACAGACCACTTGTTCAGTGAGTTGACGAAATGGTTAGAGAAAACCGTAGGTTCACCATAAGTGCTAAGAGAGAAGTGTCAAGGTCTTCTCTATACTCTGCCGTTAGGGGACATTAAGGGTACACAAAACCTTGTACTCGTTGGTTCTCAAAGATGTTGACTGGCAACTGCAAAACCCGTCGAATAGTTTCAGCTTTAACGTTCCTTAATCGTTATGCCTGCTCTAGGTAGATGAAATAAATCATGACTTTGTCCTTTTATGTAAGAGCTAGAAGCGTAGAGCATTATTTAACTCGAGTTAGAGGGGTTGTAAATGTAATGAATTAATTATTTAAAATAATATACTATCAATAACAATTCCTGTCGGAGTTGATGAGCATTAAATCGAACTCTGCCCGTTATGAAATCTAAAACAAATTAATAAGGATTACACTGATATAGCATGTAATAACAAAATAATTAAAGTCTTTCAATATTTTTTCCAGCATGGTGATATAAATAACTTTATATGTATATTTGTATGTATATCTATATTTGTTTAAGAAATACTAGGAACTAAAAACCATAGACTTTTTCACAGGTTTCGATAAAATGAATTTGAAACGTACATCCTAATTATAGCCAATATCCCGTACAGATAAAACCTTTCGAACGTAGTTCCTTCTATCCCCTAACTAGAGCGTAAGAGGGAAACGTAAACAGAAGTGCGTCATTATTTTATATTTGTTCATATTAAAATGTTGCTTATTGCTTAAATACTGACACAATATCACAAATAGCACACTATCAGATTTATTTTTGATACTTAAGGAGAGTTTTAAGTCATCGGCAAATAGAAGGCAGAGAGCAGTGTTGAGATCTGAGGTTATTTGTTAATCGCACCCATCATAATACCTTTGAACCTGAGTTTTAAGAAGTCTCGAAGAAATGTTTCATGACAAAACATTACTAAAGGGAAATAAACAAATTACTGTATATTTTTTCACGTCGGTGAAACACAAGGACGCCGAAGTTGTGAAAGAATGCAAATTTCAGATATAATATTTAAGGCAGAAAAGTATTATCTCAAACAAAAACATAAAAAGTTTTTATTAAAATGTACATAAGAGTGGATATGACCTTTTAGCTACCGTGGAATATGGCACAAATACGTTTACGTCGCGAAGTGTTCTTAAAGGAGTCTAAAAGAGATATTTTGAATTATTTTTAATAGAATTATTATATCTTAAATAAAAATGTTTTCTTGTGAGAAATTTATCAAATTTAGTTTTTTTTCTAATACAAAATAAAGTATGAGTATATTTAAAAATTATATAACTTTATTATGTACGTAGATAAATAAAAGCGTATTATTGTGTTAAAAAATTGACTTTCAGATTAATGTATTCTATTTGTCAAAACTATGTTCATATCAGTCTATTTAATTAAAAAAAATTACTGTGGAGACAAGGGTTGAGTTCATATTTTTTGTAAAATTTTAAATACCTTCAACATGGTATTTGATACTCAATTTGATGGAGGTTAATGACGAACACGATTTTCATTTTCCTTTATTCTATGATCTCTTAAATACCCTTAAAGTCCGCTTTATAGTAAGAAGTAGTACTAGTAAGAAGTACTAGATAAACGGTTTTACTAGATAAACCTGCCCATAATCTGAGTTTACGTTCTGAATACTTTCAGATCCACAGTACTTCCTTCAATTAGTATTCGTTCAATTAACACGTGTTATTAACACATGTTTTCAAAAATTGTTTAAAAAATTGTACATACCAAAATTCCACTTAATATGATCTTTCGCCTTTTATCCTCTGTTGTTTAATACTTCCCCAGAAACTCTATCGACATGCTTAGTTTCTGTACCCTTTTTAATTAATTAATTATGTTTCATCTTAGATTAGTTTGTACACCTTTTACAACGCAACTAACAGTTTCATTAACTTGGTTTATTTTAATTATTTAAAAATAAAATTATCATTAGCATACTGACATTGAATTTTTCATAAAATAATCAATAAATAAATTCAAGAACAAAGCATAAGTAAAAACGTGGCTAAAATATTTTTCAAACTTTATTTTACAGCACTTTTAATATAGGTTTTTATTATTTATCCCATTAGCTCATAAAGCAATCATAAAAAAACAATCATGATTTGTTTAAAAAATAGCCTATTAAAAATTACACCTTTAATTGATTTTAATTAACGGTATAGTTAACTACAATAATATTCCTTTAACATATTGATTACCAATTATATGAACAATTACTTTCAAATATAGCTAGAGATAATATTTTGACATTTATTGAAATATTCAGGTTACACAAGTGCAATCAAGGATTTAAACAAGCATGAAAAAATAGCCAAGTATACGAAATGGCACACCGTGTACGTTGACATAATTATATTAACGAGATAATTAGACCAAATAAGCGTGTAATAAATCAACGTAAACTCTCTTTACTACCCTGTACATTATTTGAACAGTCAGAGTTTTTTTTTATGTAATGTCTATGGTATCAACAAGATCTTATTTCAATAAATCACTTTCACGTCGAACAGCAGACATCAGATTAGGACGTTTCAACATTTCAACCTTGGAAAGGATAAAATCGTAAAAGCAAATTCCTATAGTTAGTAGGTCCAAAACAAATAGAGACAAAAGTTTCTCTTAAAGTTTAGTTGAAACAAAAATAACTTTATTTTGTATATTATTGTTAGTCTGTAGTATGGACAGCTTTTTGTTAAATAGCAGTACTAAGATTACAGAAAATAAACATATCTGCTGAATATTTAAAACAGTTAAAGTTTGTATATACATACGTATATATATATATATATATATATATATATATATATATCATATTGTTATTAAGGTTACTTAATTACATACTTAATGTTTTATTTAGAATTAATATATTTTAACAATTTTGTTTAAATATATTATATTAAGTGAAAGGTATGTGAGTTTTTTTTCTTAGATGCTTACTGAAGTATTGTCTTCAAATGTTTAACATCTCTTTTTCTGTAAACTTTTAAAATAGTGTTAATTTTTGTTAAAACCAGCAATTTATATCAATAAAATGGTAAAATGCGGGTCGAACTGCCATCAGCAATGACATTTAAATTTTTATCAAAATAGAAACTTTTTTTAAAAATAGATACTTCGAGTACTTTTTGTATTTCAATAGCCACAAGGAAATGAAATAGCATTCTGTTTATTTCGTAACGTTTCTAAATTAAATTGTTATATTAAAAATATATAATTTTTTGCTATCGAGGTATATTAAAACTTCCAAGTGACATGATAAACTGATGCTAAATGTATCCTTTTTAGGATTATGTAGGTCTATAGAAAAAATGGAACCTTTATTACATTACTGATATATTCGTCCGTCTATCATAGCCGTTTTTCTCAGAAATTATTTGACGTGGAAACTTAAAATTAGGCACAGTGATAAAGCAGGTAGGTACCAAGCATATATTTTAATATTATATAATTAGAATATATTGGAATTATATAATTAGAAGAAGCACATGAAAATTTTGAATTTCCTCTTTTTGTGGGGTATTAATTGAAAAAGAATGTCACAAGGATTACGAAAATATTTGTTTTGGAATTCTTGTAATTTTCTTCATTTTTTATATTCTATAGAAACTCCTGAAAATGTCCACGAAAATAGGTCCATCCTCCATCTCCAAAACTTTTAAAATCAAAAGTCTATTAAATACATACTATGTAATAGTTATTTAGAAGGTGAAAAATAATATCAATATTAATTAGTACTGTGTAGCCCATAAATGATTACAGACGCTGAGATATATCGGAAAAATTTTGTAGTGAGAGTTCTACGCGTATATAATAGGTTTTATTCCAGTTTTAATATTCTTCCTTCTTCTTGCTTAATGTATACAAAGGATATTTTGTTTAAAAAAATTCTATTACCACCCGATTACATGTAAATTTAACTGTAGACTGAACGTCTAAAAGTAAACCGCTGAAAATATGTGTGCAAATGAGAACGATAGCATGGCCATTAAAATTATTAAATAAAAACCTGTTAAGAACGAGTAGAACTCGTGTTACCAGAGTGCCGTGCATATTTAGGTAGTTATAAAAATCAAAGTGTATATAGAAATATTTTTCATAGTTGATTTTTCATAATGTAAATATAATGCCTACTACATATTTTACAGCCTTAAGAATAGGGTACATATTTTAAAAAGAATTGTCGTATTTTTGGAATACCTTTAATTTCTATATAGCCTATTATGAAATATATAGACTACTATATCTTTCATAGACGTAAAAACCTGGTGATTTCTTTCACAAATTATGATTTCTAGGATATTTACAATTGTTTTCCTACAATCTTTGCACGGGCTTATACGAACCTATAGTTTTTCAAGATTTCAAGTTGAGTTGTTTTAGAAACGGGTCAAGGGCGGAATAGATTTTTTTTCCATATTTTTCAGTACGGGAGCTGGGGTAGAACCGGAAGTTTGTAGGCTTCCGGATTCCAGCTTTCCGGATTGAAAATTATGTGTTATGGGTTCAAAATGATACCAGATTAATAGATTAGTCTTTATTCTCAAAGTTACAATTTAAGTTTTTATCGTTACGTCAGTACTTTTTCTTAAATAAAAAAAATCCCAACCTCTAATTTTTACGATTTTACCCTGACCTATAGATAAAATCGGGTTACATTGGGTCAAAACGGGGTATCAATAACTTTTTGGCAAAATAATTATAATTCACATTTGAAACAACAAAACTCGTCAAGATCATCGCTCTCTCATTCTGTTCAGCTATCATGAGCCCCTAAAGAACATACTGTGCATCGGAACCACCGTTCATCAAGCTTAGTTTTACCATAAGATTCTTTACAGTAAATACAAATATCACTTTGTTTATTATTGGATTTCTTACTTGATTTTCCTGTACTTTCACTTCATCCTTGGTTTTTTCTGTTTTACGTTTTGTTAGGGTGCTATTTTTTATTCTGAATATCTATTGACTCTTGCTTATGAGGTGACGATGTGATAACTGCCGTTCTTTCTCTTTTTCTATCGGTCCTATTTCGATGTGTAATTTTAGGAATTTTCATAATTTCAGAAGGTAAAAACCAAATCGTGGAGGCTAGTGACTTAGAGTTATTTGATCTTAGAATGAAGTACTAGTTCCCAGCATTGGTTCCGATCGAGAAAAATTTAGTGATGACGACGGCTTAGCAGCCATGTGGCGACAAAAACCGTAGTGTATTTTCATCAGTCTTTGCAGATAACGGCGCAAATAAAATCCCAGGGTTTATTGTGTTTGTACGTGAACGTGATAAAGTAATTTCCGCAAGTATTAATGTAGCGTCTGGCAAAATGATGGCTTGTAAATTTTCAGTTCCAACAGGAGGAATATCACCAATTTCAATAAGAAAATATGTTGGGATTAGTGGGATAGATTTTGCATCGTTTCCGTTCTGGAATATGCTTTGCCGAATAGTCCTAACAGGAATGTGATGTTGATGTGTCATACTGTCCTAAGAGGAAAGTGTGATACATCGTCCTGGGTGGGTTTATCAGCCATTTGTTTACCTTTTGACTACAGTAAGTGCTCAAGGGCCCGTTAAAACTACCATTTAACGATTGTTCAATGCGGCGGAAGGCTCAAAATCACGATATGGTTATCCCTAGCTTTTTAAATTAGCGTTATTTTCTTAGTGTGGGTATATGCTCGTTTAGAATTAACAAGACTGGATCATCCTGAGTTATTTTGAAAGTGCTAATGACGTGCTATTATTTTTTTCAGCTAGTTGAAAAGCCATGGAATATTACCATAGGTTCAGTCAAAAAGACGAGGTTCCATATGTAAAATATGATCCTTTAACAATGTTTCAATTTCTATAGTAAAAACCATTTTAAACCATCCCATTCCTTTTTAAGCTATAATAGTTAAACCTTGAGAAATTTTATGCTTTTTAACTCGATCTTCTAATATACTTTGTGGTAATTTGAAAGTTTTTGCTGATAATTTGTAGCCCATTCTCCCACTGGCAACTGCATCAATGGCTTTTTCTATAGCATCACTGGACCACGACTGCCGTGTCGTCTTTCTTAAGTTCTTACGGGGCATATTTCGATCTTTATCTAGAAGAATTCAATTAGTAGTCATATGAAAAACATTCCAGTTATGGAAACAACCGGATGTACCTGATATCATCCCGAACGGTTTCGCCTCCACCCACACTAAAGTAGCATACCTCCTATCACACACAAACTAAACAAAGTAGATTTACCTATACTCAAAACATTACTAGATAAACTCGTATTAAAAAAACAAAAGTAAATATTTACTATCTGTTACGCATAGCTTCGTAAAAACTTTCAAAAACTATTGAAAATTAGATAAAATTACCAAAAAATTAAAAAAAATTAATAAATTTTTTGCACGTGATCTTTCACCAACGAAACTCTTGACAAATGCTGAGCCACAGCGCTGTCATGTGATCATAGTAGTAGCTGAAATGAGAAGCTACTTCGCGAGATAGATGTGGGTCTCGCTTTTACCCCGTACCTCTTTTTGTACGGCTCTCCCCTATATCTCGGAAGGTATAAAATTTAAAATAAATATTTCTGTGTCCTTTTTAACCAACTGTCCTTTCAAAAGTTACCCTACATGTACCTGGAATTTAAACAAAAAATTTCGAGTGTTTATTTCCTGCTCCTAAAATTTCCAAGTGACTATTTCTATGCTTTAGGGAATGAAGTATGTGCAGATTATTATTTTTATTATCAAGCCACTCGTTCTGCGAACTCGCTGATTTAATTGGTTGAGCACGTGATTATGAAATGTTTAATCCTCTATATGCAAATTTTATCAATCCTTTGCACTTGCTGTACAAATTGACATCGAAAAAAATATATTGAAAAATTCCTTCCGGCGAAACGTATGTGACAAACGCAACGATTATGCTATCTTGCAGTGTGTCTCATACATTGGTTCTATGTATAGAGGCGGGTGGCTCTCTAAGCTTTTGTAACGTATTTCAAGTTTGTTTATCTGCCCTAACATTTAACGCACCGGAAATATACTAAATAGGCTCGGAATTAAAAGGAGAGAGGTTTCATATATTTCAGTAGATTTTTGGAAATATGCCACTTATCATAATATATTTGAAGCCTAAGAATTTTTACAATTAAATGAAACTATGTGTTGTAGTATTATTTTTATTTTAATTAAATTATTTACCACGACCAAAAAATATTTGCTAATTGCCCACTTTAAGACGTTTTAATACAACGAAACCTAGGTCGTTGTAAAGAACTTAATTAAAGTAGATATAAAACTGCATCGTATAGTTTCATTTAATTGTGAATAATGAATTTCGAAAACAATACTTTACACGACATATGGAAAAAAAAACAGAAACTAATTTGCTGCCTCTAAAATTTCCAATGTTAACATATTAAAATATTTACTGTTTAGATATAAGCGGATCAATATGCTTAGTTTTTACATCAAACGGCTTTTGAGAAAAGGGCTGTAATAGACATACAAATGGACGAATACGGTTGTGATCTATTGAGGACGAAAACCTTTTTGCTTTTTGATACACGAAACCCGAAAAGCGAAGAAGAGTGACGTGTACATGTGGGGAATACAATAAGTGGCGTTTTTATGGAAATAGATATTGAAAAATAGGTAAAGGAAAGAAAAGATGATACAAGCGTGTTTTAGTATCAGTAAGTAGGTACGGAGGAGGATATATGATTAATATAAAAAGGAATGAAAAGAAATGGAATACGGTGGAAATTAAATCATTGTGAAATACGACTATGAAAAGAAATTAATTTATTTAAATTAAAAATACAGATTTCCACGGAGAGAGTGATATAGAAAATAAATATGATCCTGAATGTAAATATGGAACATTGGGTTGACATTATCGTGAGATAATAAATGTTTTTTTTAATTGCCATATAAAAAGGAAATATTATATATATATATAAATATAGATATATATACACACATATATATGTGTATATATATATGTATATATATATATATATATATATATATATATATATATATACATAAATATTTTTTTTTTTAATTAAAATTTATTTATATGCACCATTTTATCTAGTACTTGCTGCTATCGGCTGAGGAGTGATATCATGAATATGAAGATATTGTCAAATCCTTTATTCTGTATATTCTATAAAAGCTTAGAAGCGGCGCAATCAGAAAATGTGACATAAACTTGCAAAAAGACGTCAGAATTAGACAAAAGACGTAAAATGCAGCAAGTATATAAAATATATGTCTGGCAAACTGTTAACCCGGAACAAGGATATAAATAAAAGATGACAAGAATACTACCAAGAACTACTGAAAGAGGAGTTTTGGCATGAATCACGAAACTCAATTCCCCCGACGGAAGGCCATATTAAAGAAATCACAACATGTGATGAGAGCCTTATCCAAATTGAAAAGTAAGAATTTAATTGATCATGACGAATGGAGGTGTGGAAAGATGCCGGAACCACCGGAGCGGCTCGGCTCACAAACCTTTCGAATAAAATTATCCCGAACATGTGGAGAGTCAGTAGCATAATCCCTTTCTATTGCAAATTGCAGAAACTACCGTGATACTAAACTGACTCCAATATATTAAAACATTGGGAAATTAATCCTGACAAACCGATTTATTTAGAGTTCTGAATACAGAGCAGTCACACGATGTAAGGTCAGGTGAATATGGTGGCTGTACTTTTAGAACTTGGAATAAAACCTTTAATTTTGAATGCGCACATTTTTCATATATAATTAAGCGTTAGTGCCGAGAACAAAAACTGGATATAATTGGTGTCTACTTATTTCATCAGTAGCTCAGCATTATCTTTCTGGTATTTAGTTCTATTTCAGTTCAGTATGTTCCAGTATGTCTTGCATTAAGCCGTCATTTCTGTTACGGGAAGTATGTTACATACATTAATTATACAAGCGAATGGTATTGACGTATGTAAATAACGTATGTAACCGACTTCTTATTGCCAGTTTCTAATTACCGCAGTCAATCAAAAGTTTAATATCAATTATAATTGTTGATATAAATTAACTCATAAAGTGGACGAGTTCGTACTTGATATTGATGTGAGCCGAAAGGTGTTGTCATCAACCAAGCGCATTTTGGTCTATTTATACCTTAATAAGTTTTATCAGCAGCTTTGTCCGCGTAAAAATGGAAAGAAAAATGTGAAAAAGGTTTTTTTCCATCAGGTCTGTTATGTAGTTATGAGGCAAGTGTTATTTTGAACATAATTTGCCAGACCTGATTTTAATATCATCTGAAACCGTCCAAATCCCAATTTTTGCAGAAAAAAATGTTTTGAATGCCTTAACAAAGCTGCGGCCCAAAGATTGTAAAGCTTGTGTGCTGTTGCATGATAGACAAATAATTATTATGTCATTGTATTCAGGAAATTATTAGTAGAATTTAAATGCAAAGATTATAAATTAAAAAAGAAAATGTTTAACTAGTTATTTTTAAAACCATTAATTATTCGTTATTTAAATCGTATGACTATTTTCCCTGGTGTGGTTGAATGAACTACTTTTGCATTTTTGAAATTTATGAATTTTTATTATTTAATTGGACACCAGTTTCACCCATATCAAAAAAAGATCTGGTGTGTTACTGAACATGACGTCTCAATACCTGAAACAGCAAGTCATTTTATTGAGTTCTTTCCGATAAAGTTTCTGAGCTCAAGCAATGAACATACCTTCAGCCTGTCGAAAGCTAAGCCCTTTTAAGATGTTCTGAAATAGATTTCACCCAATTAGGTCCGGCGTTTATTTTTTCTTTGTAGAAATTGATTTCAATACAAAGTTTTTTAACAAATTCAAACGCCAACCTAGTTAACTTTTTATAAAACCCTGCTTTTTGTAGTTTTTGGGTAGGTTTGGTGAGTCGTGTTTCGTTATCAAAATTCAGAAGCGGATAATTTCCTGAAAATTAGACTGACTGAAATATATAATTCCTCCGGAAGAAGATTTCCTCTTGAGAAACGCGGGTAATATTTAATAATGACGGGATATTTCATTAATGTCCAGTTTATTTTTCCTTGGCTTTTCTCTCCATACCACTGTGGGTCGTGCACCTTCATTAACATATTTATGTGGTATGCTTAGAAATTATAAAACTTAATTAATCCAATAAATAAAATAAGAAATGACATAAGGAAATTACATTTATTTTTGTTCCTTTTAGGGACCTAGTAAATTGTTTAGATACATACGTCATACATTTTTTAAACTACCACCTGTTCGCAATCAGTAGTATCACAGACACGCCCCTAAGGATATCTATATTCACAAAAGTCGCGTCATCTATCCTTTTTAGCAAGTAAAGCTCTGTCTTTAAATTTTAAAAACAAAGCAATCAAAATATACTTAATGAGTATTATAATCTCTGTATTTGATACACATAGTGATCGTAAATGAAAGAAAAAATTACGAACTTTAAACAATCAACATTTCTAAGTGAAACAATAAAATTCATAATTAATATCCAGCAGTTTGGCAGCGCATGGTCAGTTTTTTGATACACACCTCGCTTATACATTTATCTAGCGGAATGCCCGGTACTGATGCCCGGACGAGAGATCGAAGATGGGCTTTCTTTTAAAATAATTATTGTGTGCGTATTATAAGTACTTTTAGCGAAGCATCAATTCTCCTGGGGCGACCTATCACTTCTCCTGGGGCGGGCTATCAGCTAATATTTTATTTTAATTCAGGACTGTTCATATTATTGCATTTCGCAAAATTAAACTAACTTTATATAATTATCCAGGAATTTTGAAAGTATTAAGAAATAAGAGGTGTTCAATCGAATTATGTATAAATATATATATATATATATATATATATATATATATATATATATATATACATTTAAATTTTTTAAGGGTTATAAACGTTAGATGTACTTAAATGTGTATAGGATCCTCTTTCGGTACAATGACACGTATACAGGAACCACGTTAGCAGAGTAACAACAGTTATGACTCCGCAATACTTCTTTACATTATAAGTATTACATCTAACAATATTCTTTTTTATCTCCATTTCCTTCTTTTGTGGGAAATTTACTGACATCATAAAATTGCTTACTAAACTTCAAACTTGTTCACTTAAAGTAGTTCATATAAACCTCAACGCCATTGATATTATTCTAATTCTGCACGTCTACTGCCAAATTAAGGACCTGCAAGAAGATTTCTTGTCTATCAATAATTCATGATGATGTAAAAAACCTGTCAATTTCGAATAGCAATCTCACGACAAAAATTCTATACAATAGTAGGTATGTAAAAATTTGAACATTTACGGGTATGTATTCATACAAAAGTGTTTATGAATATTATTAATTTTCACTCTGTGCAAATATAAAAAAAAGAAAAACAATATAACGAAAATAAATTGTAAGTGTGTGTGTGTGTGTGTGTGTATGTGTAAATTTCTTTCACCAGTTACAGATGCACCTGATGAAAAAGTATGAAGAATTTCCCTAAAACTATTTAGGATGATTGTTGTAGTTTTCTTATAAAATTTAAATAAAGTTCTAGAAATCTCAATACTTTTATAATGATATGTCGCTTAAAATTATGAAAAAAATTGTTTTTAAATACTTATAATTAATTTTTAAATAATTTGAGATACAAAATTTAAAAAAAAACGAGTGTGCTTTAGACCACACGACTGAAGTAAAACTTCAAATTCACAAAATATGAATTATAAAATGAAATAAACGAAGCAAGCTCATATATATATATATATATATATATATATATATGTATATATATATATATATATATATATATATATATATTTCATGCACTGGCTATGAGAGGAAGAGAGAAAGAAAATGTGTGCGCGCACTGCTCTCTCTTGCTCTTACAGTGTGATACAGACAATAGGCTTGCACTGTGTCTTAGATATACGAAACATAACTGGCTATGAGAGAAAGTAAGAAAATGTGTGCTTGCACCTCTTTCGCTTGTCCCTACAGTAATATACGAAACGTATCTATCTCTCTTTCTGTCTTCACCAACTTATATTTCCCTCTCAACTTCCGTTCGCCTCGCCTGATCACACTTTTCATAACGCTCTCGTCACGCATTCACCAACTTACTCCCCAAGTGAAGCCCACGTAAAGAAGTTTTACTTCAAAAAACCACTTCTAAACTTAACATAAAAATATATTTCTGTATGATGCATTGAGATACATGGCTTATTACTGAGCTAATTTTCCAGACTCTGCGTCGAACAATTTTGGAGAAAAATGGATATGATATGTAGACAGACGTATGTCGTTGACGACTGTTTGAAATTAGGGATTCTAAGGTTTAACACTGAAATGTTTAATGAACTGGGTGTTTTAATAAGCAGCCAAAAATATTTCTTATTTTCATTTGTAACAAATATCATCTGATGGTTTTGGATGTGTTATGTATGGTTTAATTTTTTCTATATATATTCGGACACTCGTTTTTGCTTTTCTTTTATTTCTTCGCTCAAAATTTTGAATACATGAGTCATATGAAAATAATGACTTATTGTGAAACATGGTGCTTTCACAAGTATTCCTTAAACTTAAAACAATTAATTCTGAGTTGTATGCTTGGTTATGATCAATAAAATGGTAAATAGAAAATTTAATTTCAATCAGGATAGACACAAAAGGTAAAAAAGAAAATTATGATTGCAGTAAGACAAAAAGGTTTTTATGCAAAATTTTTTTTTTCCGATTAAGTTATCGGATTTTATGAAATGCAAAGAGGAATTCATAAAATCATTTTTGCCATTATTTGAGTGTTATGTTGGAACTTGTTTTGTCCTGTAGTTTCAAAGTTTCCGTTATTTGTAGTATGAAACACATTTAATTTAATATTTAATTGTTGATAGGCTAAACCATACCAACAACTTAACCTAACGTAACCTAACGTAACTCACTTTAAGCGCCAGTAACCTAACTCAATCTAATCAATTATAACCCAACATAACTTGTCTGAACCAACTCAAGTTAACCTAACCCAATTTAAAAGCAAACCTAATCTGGCCTAATTCAACCCAACCTATATATACATAAATCATGTAAGATAATAGTCATTTCATATTAAAAATTAATTTTTGGACGTGTAGAACGGAAAGGAACTTTCATTCATCATCAACTTATCACCCGATATAGTAGTTTTTCCGTTATACATATAGTTCATAGAAGCTTAAATAGCAAATCCCAATATTTTAAAAAATATATTTCCAATCCACGACGCGTATGCGTCGACAAGCGTTCGTCTGTTGAAAATGCACACGTATGCACGGACTCACATACTCGCAAGACTCGCTTGTGGGTTTGCGCAAGGACGTGCACACGTACACGTTCACATACACATACATTCCACCACACGCACGGCTGCACACTCATGCGTGCACGCACACACCTACGTACACGCAGACGCACGAACGGACGCATATGCATAACCAAACTTTAGACAACTCTATCTACTGATATGTTATTAATAATTACTATTTGCCATACATTCCTGATCGGGATTTAAGTTCTTTTAGATTAATTTTTTTTCAAAATCGCTGTCAAAAACCAAAGCAGATTTAGTTTTTCACAGGGTTCCTTGCGCGAATGGACGGGACTGGATCCTATTGATGTGACAATGTTGAGTCCTCCGTTCATTAGATGCTATAAACGTTTAAACTAAATGAAACATAAATTTGAAATTCATTTGCAATGCAGTTTCATTGAAATTATATTTAAAGTGCGTTAAAATTACACTTGGAAATTGATCCCAATATGTAAAGCAGAATACTATATCTTTTTTTGCTGTATAAGCGCGTGTGGTTAAAAAGACATCCCACATTCTTCCTTAGGCTAGCACAGATCAGTTTTTTTTCAACGAAAAATAATGATTTGGTAAACCCCCAAATTTGCCATTTTTAGACCTATTTTCACAAAGTCTACCTCAAAAACTTCATTAAATAGGAAGCTGTAATTTGCTTCTAATATTTCTCTTATCTCATATTTAAACACCAAATAGAAATGAATATAAATTTACTTATTTTGTTTCCATTAATGTCTCCACGTATTTAACCTACTTCAAAAAAAGAGGGGGTTCTCAATTCTTCGGAATAGGTTTTTTTAATGTGCGTTCAAGGATAATTATTTAGCGAGTGGTTTAATTTCGATGAATCTTTTTTTATTTGTAAAGTAACCTATCTTACTTTAGGGATGGTTTCATATGAATATGATAGTGATCTGATGATGACATTCGGAAATGAACAATGTAAATCTTTAACACGTGGTACTAAATCAATTATGATTCAAGATATACGCTTCAAGTAGTTGCTACTTTGCAAAATAACTACACCACTTACCTGGCTCGGGTCTGATGATAGGTTCTGGAGAAGAATAATGGCATTCCTTAACTGATGTCAGTAAAACAACTGTGATTAAAGACATTTGCCACTAGTAGTAGTTACTTTGCCAAATAACTACACCTTCGACCAGGTCAGGATGATAGAGATGATGAATGGAACTACTTAACGGATGGTAGTAAATTAAACGTGACTCAAAATATTTGCTAAGTAAATCCACTTTGAAATATAACTGCACCATCGACCATGACAGAGTCTGATGGTGTGTTCTGGAAATGTACAATGAAACTCCTTAACCGATGGCAGTAAATTTAACGTGATTCAAAATAGTTATTACAAGTAATAATTACTTTGCAAAATAACTACACCATCGACCATGTTAGAGCTGATGGTGTGTTCTGGAGATGAACAATGAAACCTCTTTACGGAAGATAGCAAGTTAATTGCGGTAATTCCAGATATTTTTTATTGGTAATTGTTACTTTGCAAAATAACTACACCATCGACCATTGCAGAGTTCTATGATGCGTTCTGGAGATGAATAATAGAATTCCTTGTCAGATAATAGTAATCCAACCGTCATTCAAAATATTTGCTACTGGTTAATTTTTACTTTAGCTATTACTTTTAATAATCTGATATTGAACTTTGAATATAGAGAACGAAATTCCAAAATTGTTGTGGAATTTCGTGTGGTAAATATTACTTTCTAAAATCTGACATTGAACTTCGGATATGGAGAGTCGAACTCCTCGAAGACTAATAGCTGACCACTGGTAGTTGCTACTATCGCTTCATTTCTGTGTGTTGTTTATAACTAACTTTACACAAAGTTTTTTTTGTTTTTTTTTTAAATTACTTTTAATAATTATACAATGTTTTGAGAAAGAAGATAATTGAATGTTAGTTATACTGTTTTGATTAATATAATTATCACTCAAAATTCAAAAATAAAATACCTTTAAAAACCTACTTCAAAAAAGTACGTACTAAAAAGTGGAAAAAATAATTAATTCAAAATAGATACCTACTTATTAGTAATAAATAATTAAGTTACTCATTCTTGAAGTTGGTTCCAGTACCACCCAATCAACTTAACTATTTCGAATAGCGATTCCATTAGAAGTTAAGGTTTTAAATTAATCCTAAATGGATAAATATTCATTTTCTTTTGAGGGAAATAATATTTTTGACTGTCATTTTTATATCTATTAATTTAAAAAATAAATTAGCGATCACCTAATATATATATATATATATATATATATATATATATATATATATATATATATATGTACATATATATTTATCCAGAAAAAGCGTGACCACTGTAACTAGTACATAAAGGGAACGAAGCATTAAACAGTGTATGAAGAGCAGGAAGTCGTTCGCCATCATCCTTTAAGACATAAATACTAGTAATTTTGACTAAAGTCGTTCATTTTGAAAATTAATTTCGCGAATGATAAATGGAGTAGCTGAAAAACAAATAAGAAAATCAAAAGTCCTGTAAATAAGTAAATTTCAAAAGGCGAATACCGTCGACAGAAAAACAATTTAAAAGGAATAAAGGTTCCTAGAAAGTTTTGATCTGTTTCGGGTATGTATTTGCGAGAAAGTCAAGGTCTGTAAGAAAGGATTAAAATTATCTAAAGGTGAACTCAAAACCAGATTTCGGAAATTGCCCAGTGCGAAATTTCGGAGTATCACAGAAATACCTCGCCTTCAAGGAAACCCAATTGCGCTGTGTTTAACCTCTGGGCTAAATAATATTCGACACAACTGAAATAATGTGTTTTCTATGGTGGATAGTCAGAGCTAAAATGTTTTACAATGTTTGTGATCAAGTTTCAACATTTTGTTTGTCGGACCATTAAATACTGTGTAAGAAGTCGCATATGGGCCATTTTTAAATGTGGTTTTAGAAACGTATATGTATTTATGGACAAATTTAATACAAAAAAATGTATAAAGAAGGTTTGTTACTGGTTGCTATAAGGAATAAAATAAATATTAAGTCTCATAAGAAGAAAATGGCCCTAAACATAGAAGCAGCCATTTTTATCGGGATTGGAAAAAAGAAGTGATATTGATATCATCATCGTCTACATCTATTAAGAGCAATGCAAAGAGCAATTGAAAGGATCCAAAATAAATTTAAGTTACTGAATGAATTTTAAAAGAAAAATTAACATGGCTTGTCATACCGTTATGAGTCAATCAGTAGACGTTACAATTATCAATATAGTTAGCGTACATAGTGTTTCTATTAAGCTATTTACAAATATAAATTGGTCATAACGTAAATATATTTGATGTACTTGTTGTTTATTAATCACACAGGGGAAAAATACAAATCATAATGAGATAAAATTAATGAGATTATCAGCTATTTGATTAATTTGCATCCTAAAATTCCCACACCAATATAACATTCTATATATATAGGATCTGTATACGTATATAGATCCTTAAACTTATACAGATATTGATATAAAAATTAAATACTCAAAAAAAATATATAATACAATATATTAAATCATAATACACGTAATATTGATAAATCAATGTACCAAATAATAAATACGTAAAATCTTAAAATTCTATCTTTCTTTCGGAATGCACGATAATAGTCATTAGCAATGGAAAAAAAATAATAATAGCATAAAAATATTAACTTTTATAACTACAAACAACAAACATTAAATAAACTTGCAAGATTTGACTTGCGAAGATAAGAAAAGGGTTTATAATTTGTCACAGCTTTGAAACAAGAAAATAAAATGTCATATATTTTTGATAGGACTAGTGATTGTACAGTATCCTTATAACTGACTGCTCGTATAGGAATAATGAGCTAGCCAATATGTTCAACGAATAGAACATTCTATCGCGATATCACAAAGCCCGTTAGGAAGAGCTACGGGTCGCTCTCACTGACACATGAAACTGACTCACTATATCGGCGCAATCGTAACGACTATGACAGATGTTATAAAGCACAATTGCCCCGAGTTCAGCACTTTATGTCTTTCACGGAGAGTACAGTATATAAATGCGGGCAATGTATTACAATCGTCTTCTTCGGGTGTATTGAAGCGATATTGCAATGCGCGTATAAATCGTTTTTAGATCCGTTTATTGCAATGTATTATATGGTATATATATCACAGGCGTAAAAACATAGTACATATTTCCAAAGTTATAAGATCTAGGATAATCACTATAATTTTCATGTAATCTTCTAGTCATGTTTTATCAAAACGGTTTTTCCATGATTTCCGGCTCAGTAATTTCGAAAATAAGGGATCAGAATGCTATATTTTGTAAATTGTTTAGAATACGTTTTAAAATATTTAATTATAATTTTTAATGCATATTTATAATCGCGAAAACAACATTTTTGTATTTTTCATAACGAGCTTTTTCAAATAGTATACTCCACATGAGATAAAAAGGAAGAATAAAAGGATTTTATACGACCGTTTAGAAAAATTGTGGCGGAAAATAAATATAACATACGTGGATTAATAAGACGTATTACTATGTCCACTTTCAGGTTTATACGTCATATGATTTTTGAGAAAAAGGCTTTGAAAATCGAAAAGGTAAGGTAAAGATATTCACCGTGTTTTATGCCTATGAAAGATATAGTAGGCATAAAACGTGGTGATTTTTTTTCAAAATTATGCCATTTGAAGCATCGCTGTAATTTTTCTACAACCTTTGCATGGGTTTCTGAAAACCCATATTTTTCATAATTTTAGGATGAATAGTTTCGGGATGGGGTAACTAGTTTTGTAGATAATGATTAGTTTTGAAAATAAGAGGTCTTTTTGTATATTTCTCCATTAAGAAAGATATAATACTTATGACATAATACTTAAAATATAAAAAAAAAATATTTTCAGTCCCTTATAACTAGTTCTTTAAAGCAACAGCTCACATTACAAATGGAATTTATAAACAATTAAGAATAATCAATTTATCCTCCCTAAATTCCAAATCGATGTTTTTAAGTTTTACCTTTTGTAGTATTCGCCAGTTAATAGGTTTTAATTTTGTGCCAAATTTCAAATTTTTACATCAAGTGGTTTCTGAGAAAAAACTACTGTTATGGACGTATTGACAAACACGTAAGTGATCTTATAAGAATTCCGTTCTTTCTTTTAAAGCACGGAACCCTAAAGATACACAAGGGCATTACTTCTTCAAAATTTATTTTAGAATTAAAATATGTTTTTAAGATAGTTTATGACGATATGGTTTTAATGGTCAATTTCATGAAGATTTTCTCTCCACATTATCATAAATATTACCTCAAAATAAAGCTATAATGGACAATAAAAGTAATGAAAATTGAACATTTATTTGTTATTACTTAAATATAAATTAGGGAAATTCACTTTGTGAGATACCCCCATTAAATTTAAGTTTTTGTACGTCTGACAGGTTTGCAGAAAATATAAACAACCACGTCTTACGAGGTGAAGCATATTAGTCCATGTGAAGATATATTGCTATATAATATATATTATTTTTCACTTATATTCCACAGAGAGTATTTTTTATGTGGCTTTGAAAATAAAAAAGTTTGTCTTAAAGTAATTCTTCTGTAATCTTTTACAATTTACGATACAATCTTTATATTTATTTAAGATTTTCGTCAAAAAAATAAGTCGCAATAAAATCCATTTTTGTATTTTCGTTTCATTTTTAATTTTGCTATAAATATTTAATTACAAAAAAATACTTCTTAAGAAATATATAGTTATTGTCATGTAATATTAAGAAAATGTCTTATGGACATCAATTTGCTTTATTTATTTTGTGCGTTTCATCGTTAAAACAAAATAAACATTTGCATAAAAGTCAGTAGCGCATATATCATGTGCATATTTGAATATATCTAACTTACACTAGAGCGTATAGTTTGGAGCAAAAAATAGTTTTATGCCATAAAACACTACTATCGATTATTTAATATCTTTAATTAAGAAATAATACCTAGTTGAATAAAAACTAAAAGTAAATTTCGTATCTAGTAAAAACTATTATCCATATTGAGTACTCAAAAATGCTAATTTGAGCATATATTGCAAGTTAAACACAGACTAATTCTCTACATTTTCTTCAGAATCCGTTGAAAATATTTTTAGGCGCCGTGGCTAACCTGACATCAAAAATTACTCTCAGCATTACCTCGTTGTCATAAGTCTGGTTTAAAATAAATCAAGGTTATAAAAACCTTGTAACTATTTCTGAAAGTAAAAGCATACATTTTTATTAAAAAATGTTTGTGTCACCAAAAAACAACACAGGTTTTATTCAAAATATATTTTCAGCTGCGGTTCTAAAAATATTAGTTCCTCTATAGGAATAATATATTTATTTATGATTAAAATCCAGGTTAAAAAAAATAAAAGAATATTATAAATGCAGCAAAGAGATCAATATCTGCAAACACAGACCAGTTTTGGACCTAAATAATTAAATATTGACGGATAAGATTATGTTATACAACTATGAGGCTATTTCAAATTAATGCTATCAAAAATATATTCGTTAATTCACAGATAGTCTCCTACATGTTTAGACGTATTTTTCACAAGCTTAAAACTTGATTCTATAACGCTATTTTTCCATTATTCAATGTAAAATAAAATTAATGTGCTTTCCGGTATATTTTTCTTTCTTCGTTTCACCAAAAGAAAAGCGTCGCATTATGTACGCGATATTTGTTGAAGATATTATTTATGGATAATTTAGGATAATGATAATATTATACTTGTTGCTGATTGCTAGCAACAATTTAAAAGAATATAAGAAAATACTATGTATTCTTTCAAGAGACGACCCAAAAGTAAAAATATTTCATAAATAAAATTACTTTTCAGCAAAAGGAAAAACGAATTTATTAATAAAATATCTCCTGGTCTACTTAAAGCATTATCTCGGGAAACTATTACCATGCTACAATATTTATGTAACTTGTTTTTGGTTGAAAATGTTGGATTAAATTTTATATTTATACTTAGTTCTATGCGTGTTTGCCTGTGTTTAACCTAAAAATAAGTTACTTAGTAAGTTTTACACTAGGTGTTCTAACTTTTTAAATGCGAGTTGTCATTTCGTGTATTTACTGTGCAATGCAAGTTTCTTTGGACGAATAAAGTCCTTTTATTCGGTTTAAACTACTGTAATCTTTTTTGTTATTTTCACTTGAGCTGGTCATGGGCCCTGACCCATGTGAGTGATTTTACAAAGAGCAGAGCAAACAGTAAAATAGTTTTTATCTTTATGAAGTATCACAGCAGATAGTACAGCAGTACTAATGCATGTAGCTAATTAAAAGAATATGAAGAAGATATAAGTCATACTGCGATCCTAACTAAGACATTGATGACTACTGCTTCTCGATTACAGACATCTTCGTTAGGCTTGGATATCACTTGTCTCAAAGAAACACACCATAATTAATTTCACAGTTTGCTTTTTGGACCAGGAGGAGAGCTTGAAAGTAGAAGAATGGGAGAGAATGAATGAAACGACCATATTACAGGTAAACCAAGTTCAAAGAAGAAATATTTTCCGTCTACGAAAACAAATAAAGAGTCAAATGAAAAAATCATATCGTTTTATATGTTACAACAATAGGAAACGCGATCAATTCAAAAAATATTGTCGTGCTTTAAACAAAGACAAAACCAAGTTGAGAAAAATACGTTAACTTTGACGATCACACAGATAGTAGATGGATATTAGGCAGCGGTGCTTCAATTGACATGTCATATAAACGTGAACTTATCAGACCGTGACAAGTTTATATGTGAGCGCTATGTTTATGGCAAGTATGCCGATCAATTGTTTTAGAAATCTAACCGGGAACCATTGCATCCAGGCGATCATAGTGATATTTATGGGTCATTCGATCTGCTCTCGTACAAGGTATGAAATATTTTGTTTTGTTTAAAGACGCTGTTTCAATTTTCATATGTGTGTACTTCATAAAAACAAATTTGATGTGTTGAAGGGTCTTAGAAAATGTAATACAAAGATTAACATTTCTTTTTCACGTGGTATACACATCTTACATACTGATAAAAGGAGAGAATACACAAGAAAAAACTTCTAGAAAAAGAATATCTGGACAGTGAGGGTATTTCTAATGACTGTGAGGTATCATACTGAATAATAATATGGACTGTCTACTTATATAAAACAAATGAATGAATGCTTATAAGCCCGAATAAAATTGCCGGGCTGAAAGAGAAATAAGAATATTAGTGGAAAGTGATTGATCCATGCTTTATGTCAACAGCATATCACTCAACTCTGTTTATTTATTAAATCGCACATTTTCTAGCCCGGCATCAAATATTATACCTATAGACCTGTAGAGTGGTGTGAAATTTGGTTTGAATCATGTCATAGTGTTTGGGTGCGAAGGATATCTTCATGTGCCAGATCATCTGAGAAAGAAGCTTGATTATAAAATACAAAAGATGATGTTAGTTAGCTATAAAATGTATGATCTTAACACAAAAAGAATAACACTAGCAAGACATTTTATTTTCAATGAAGTTGCGAAGTAAGAAGGAATGTTGCCGAAATTTTTATCTTTGAAGATTATGAAGAAGATCAAGAAGCTGAAAAGGCGACAGATAATACTGAAAACAAAACGAATGATCAGGACTGTGAAAGTGATTACAGCACACAAACACTGCCAACTATGAAAAGGACGAGACCTATGGAACTTCGTAAGAAATTAGTCTTACTAACTAATAATATAAATAACTCTTAATAGATCATTCAAATATTACTTCACGACCACGAATAAATGTAATTTTTTAGGGAAAATTTAATAGAGTTAAATGTAACAGTGTAGGTATAAAAAGAAATCAAAAACAGTATATTGAACAGATATTAAATAAATTTAATACGAGTACAACATACCCTTCTACACACCTTTTGATGTAAATGTTTAAATAATTGAAAATGTTGATAATGAGCAGATTGGTTTCCTTACATAGAAGCCTACATCTACAGTGACCAGATTAAATATTTTATATGGTATCAATCAGTTAAGTAGATATATTAATAAACCAAGTCTACATCATGTTAACCATATTAAGACAATCATTCGATATCTTATTGAAAATAAAGATTCGTGTAAAAAAGGCCATGAAAATTTCATTAAATATTCGGGCTCAGATTTTACAGGGAAATTTCCACATATACAAAAAAATCAACAACTGGATATATTTGGTATTAAATGGTGATTCTATATTTTGGGCTAGTCAAAAACAATATTGTATTGCCTTTTCAATGAATTAAGGCTAGATGTGAAGCTGCCAAGAATCCTTTATGATTTTGAGAGTTTTCAAAGTAACTGACATTTGTCAAAATTGCACAAATCTTTTTTATTGGTAATCAGAATAATATTAAACTAATAATTAATAATTCAGTTTATCAAAAATAACACATATTGTTGTAAAATTCAATTGTATTAAATAGAAGTTACAGCAAAGTATAATCGATATTAAGTATGTGCCAATTAATCATCAGTATCGGTGTTCACATTAACCGATGCTGATGATACGGTAGTAATGGCAACTATAAACACGTAGAATAAAGTCACCAAAAATTAACAATATACACTTGTTAAGTTTTGGTGCTAATTAGAAAATCAAACTCAATGAGCAAAATTCATTCTCATCACATTTATATTGCGACAAACAAAGAGGTAGATTTCTGTTTAATAACACTAATCTTAATGGATCAACTTTTACACACTAATCTTAATGGTATTTATGTCCTACAAACACAATCAACAAATTACTTTTGGAGGTTTAGTCTTATTTAAATAATAAGGCTTAATTGGAAAAGGCCACGTCAAAGTAAGAGCTGGGCAAATCAAGCAAAAAATATGATAAATGCATTGGTTGATGATTTAGACATAGAATGGGTTAACGAAGTTACCCAAGAATATGCTATTAAACATGAAAGAAAACCAAAGTAAAAACTATTAAAATTCTGGATATTTCCTATGAACTGAGAATGTTAGTATTTTCTTATTAAATCTAATGAATAAATAAAATTTATTTATATGGGAGCTGACCATTAGCACAGTAAACTCCAACACAGATTGCTCGAAAATGAAATTTAGTATATTTCATTCACAATAATTAATTTATTGTATATTAAGGTTACGTCATGCATATTGAATAAAAGATGTTAAAAAAACGAAGTAAGTAAAACAAAATGAAAATACTCTTATATTGAAAATGTTGCAAAGAAATATTCTAGTATCTATTTAGCTGCAACCTTGTATTTTGCATAATTTTTTATTTCAATGCCAAAAAATATATTATTTTAAACTTGGTTATTTCATTTGTTTTATATAAGTAGACAGTCCATATTATTATTTTGTAGGAACATGTAGTGAAAATATTTGTTTTCCTGGTAATGTTTCTTTTTTGTTTTCCTTTTGATATTGATACATCTAATTCACTTTATTTGACGCTGATTTTCTAAAATATTAAACAGACGGTTGCAAATGAGTAAATAAATAGTAGCTGATTTGTACTTACTTTTTTAATATGTCAATTAGAGTGTTTTCAATAAAAAAATTTAATTTATGTATTATTTAAGTCGACATCATTGGTTAAAGAGTTATTTTATTTTACTCTAATACTTTTCAATGTTTTATATTCAATGATTATTTGAAGTCCATTCAATTTTTTTAACGTTTATTTGATTTTGATTTTTTCTAGATAATAAATTAGCCTACGTTGCTGAAATATTACACATTCACGAATAATATCTCATTTATTTAAATCAATCAGACATTTGCTGTGTTAAGTGAACGTCAATACATTTATATAGTATATTGCTATATAAAGGCATGAATGGCACTGAATGCAAGTATATATATATATATATATATATATATATATATATATATATATATATATTATATGTATATATATATATATGTATATATATATATATATATATATATATATATATATATATATGTATATATATTTATTTATTTATATATATTCGTGTACATACTTAACTACTTTGTTACTCTCATGCTAACATCAAAACAAAATGAACGAATTCAAACTCGATAAGTTTACTTTTCACTGCTGAAGAGTTCTTGTCACCATGTTTTGCCTCCATCGTCATATCCTGATCACTAATAGTAATCAATGAACTAGATAAGATAACTCGGTGAATTTCACCTCGCAATTAAGGAGTTCTATCACCATATTCTGGTTCCATCTTTAGATCCAACTAAATTACTCAGATAGAAAAGACAGACAAATTTTCCAAAGGGGCTTCGTACTCATATATATATTAAGGAATTTTTCGGAATATTACCGTAACCCGTCTTAATTGTCTGATCAAATTTATATAGGATTATTTGAGTAGTATATCCTATCATTTAATACTCAAAATCGATATATCCAGTGAGGGGGACAAAGTTGCTCGCGTCCGTGATCTTCACACGTGTCCCCTGGGTAACGCTAAATGAGCAACAGCGATTCGCCACTTTGTGCGCCGACCATGCGAAGAAAACAATTATCAAACGGCACTTCTAAGCGCCAGAAACGGCACTTCTAAGCGCCTCAAAGTCATTTTTTGGAATGCCGGAGGTCTAAGCAACAACAAGTTCTTACAACTAAAACGAAACGTCCTGAAAACGGATGCGGATTTATATGTCATTGTTGAGGCAGGTGCCTCCACCGAGAGTTCCCAGTTCTACACAACTACAGGATACACGAACCACATTCTGAAAAGAAGCAGGCAAGTGGCCTCAGGCATAATTATGGGAATAAAGACAACTCTCTTATTTGCAAAACTGAAGTAATCCATAAAATGGAAGATAAAGACAAACTGGAGGCTTTTCAGGTTGAAGCCTGGAAAGAGTCCCAGCACTTCACACTTTTCTTTCTCTGTAACCCACCTGAAAACATCCCGGGCTTAGAAATTCTGGAACGACGAATCCAGCCAAATTGTATCATTATCGGCGACTTCAACAGCCCGTCAACTAGATGGGATTATAATAGAACATCAGGCACGGGTAAACACCTTGAAGATTTTATCAACGACAACCTTCTGGGTGTACTGGACACACCGCCGACATTCCTGTCCTTTTCGGGAAGTCTCACAAGGCCAGACCTCGTCATCTCCCACCCCCACATAAGGGAAAAAATTCGTGTCAGCCTACTTGATGACGCTGGAGGCTGTGGACACAGAGGTATGCTTATCAATTGCAAGTTGAAAGGGGAAGAAAGAATGCCAAACAGGGCGCCAAAGTGGAACTTTCGTAAGGAAAAGTGGGATGAATATCGGCGACGTACAGACGAGGTGCTTTCAGATGTGCCAATAACAGACCCAGAGAAAACCACAAGAGACATCACGAATTGCATCCTCGAGTGCGCAAAAAAATGTATACCACGTGGACAAGTCAAGCGATATAAACCTTTTGGAATGCAGCCCTTGAACATCTTAAAAATGCCCGAAATAGGGCCAGGCGTAAAGCAGAAGGATCTAAATCACATATAGACTGTGAGGAGCTTCGTGGAAGACAGGCTGCTCTTACGCGGGCTATAAAAACAGGGAAAAGAGAAGTTTTTAGAACCTTTGTGGGTGGGCTAGATTTCAGAAAAGATGGTCCCAGAGCCCACAAATTCCTGTCCACTTTAAATAACTACGAAAATAAACAGCAACAACATCCTATTCTACACAACAACAAAGAGCTCACTTCTCATGCTGAAATCGCAGAAGCACTCTGCAGACATTTTACAAGTGTCAGCAATGTAAAGATCAACAAAAAAGTAAAGCCATGCCTCCTTCGGACTCCTCCCCAGACATGCCTGGATCAGACACTGAGTGGAATCTGTACAGAGGACTTCCTTATGACTGACCTTGAAACAGCCCTCTCCCAGTGTAAAAAGAAAAAAGCAGCTGGACTAGACCAAATCTTTCCTGAGATGCTGATTCATCTCGGAAAAACAGCAAAGGAGGTGCTACTGAGACTCGTGAATCTCACCTGGAACAGTGGAGTACCCGGCAAATGGAGAAAAGGTGAAGTTATACCAATCTTGAAAAAGGGAAAAGATCCGTGTAGAATCGACAGCTATCGCCCCATCACTCTAACTAGTTCCCTGTGCAAGGTGGCTGAGAGGATGGTCCTAAACAGGTTACAGCTCGCCACAAGCTATCTGGATCTCATCGACGATGCGCAGGCTGGCTTTCGTAAGCATAGGAACACCATGGATCAAGTTGTGGCTTTCTCTCAGTGCGTTAAAGACGGTTTTCACCGGAAGATGTCCACGGTAGCAGTCCTCGTGGACCTCAAAGCAGCTTACGACACCGTGTGGCGCGGCATGCTTTTGCACAAGATGGCCAAGGCCGGATTGTCGGGAAAGCTTTTCCACTGGACAAAGTCCTTTCTTGGAGAGCGCTACCAAAGAGTAAAATTCCAAGGCCAGTGCTCCAAATTCCGTATCCAAAGGCCCTCAAGGAGCCGTTATCAGCTGCCAACTCTTCAACCTCATGATTAATGACGTGCTTGATGCTATCAAAACCAACCCGGGTGTGGAGGCACTACTGTATGCTGACGATCTGCTCATTTGGGCCAGCAGTAGCTCTCTTCTTTCCATCGAGTCAGCACTGAATAAGACCCTCGAAGATCTCGAAAGATGGGCGGATGAATATTGCCTCACAGTCAGCACGGAAAAAACCGTATTCCAAGTCCTCAGCCTATCGACAAAACAGCCAGATATAAATCTGACTTACAAGGGTGTGAATCTTGAAAAACAAGATGTTAGTAAATACCTAGGCGTGTACATCGACAACAAAATGACATGGAAAGCCCATATTAGCAGCTCTGCCGAAAAGGCCATAAAGATGTCGTCTGCTCAAACGCCTAACAGCAACGAAATGGGGTGCTACCCAAGACGTACTCCTAACGACGTACAAAACCTACATTCGTCCTGTCCTTGAGTATGGAGACGAAGCTACCATAACAGCAAGTGAAAGTACTGTCTCCCCCCTGGAACACGCACAAAATACAGCACTGAGAATCATAACCGGAGCCCCGAAATCAACACCTATCGCCGCTATGGAAACTCAAACTAACATTGAGCCTATACAGTGACAACGAGACAGATCTGCACTTCTTTTCTGGGAAAGACAAAGACGAATACTTCCATGTAAATGGAAACAATACAAACAAGCTTTCTCCCGACTGAAAACACAGAAAACGCCTCTCACGATAACTGACTCCATCAGAGAAAAATATAACATACCACTACCAGAGCCAGCACCTTTTCCTCAGAGGTCAGATACTGTGTCCTGCTTGCCCCTTGTGGAGCTTCGACTCATGAACCAAAACTTGCCGAAACACCAATCAATTGATGTTGCCCTGAGAATGGCTGCCCTGGAGACTATCCACACCAGGTATCCCTCCCAGGACTGGTTGCATATTTACTGTGACGGCTCGTCGATGCCAAACACAGGGAATACCGGAGCAGGCTTCACATCTACAGTATTTGAGGGCTCCGTTGCCGTCGGTTCCCCGCTTACCAACTACGATGGAGAGATTGCAGCGATATACGAGGCCGCCGGGGAACTGGAGCGTCTTACAACATCACAAAGCGTGGTTTTTCTCATCGACTGCCAGGCAGCTATTCTGGCACTCTCCACCAACAGCTACACAGTTTGTCCCAAAACCCAACTCTGTCGTGCCAGACTGCCCAACCTGGTGAATGCTGGCTTTCGACTTACTCTGCAGTGGATTCCGAGCTACGTCGGGATAGAGGGGAACGAAAAAGCCGACGTACTGGCAAAACACGGAACGACTCTACAGCAGCCCATCTGCTCTCCGTCATTTTCATCCTCTAAGTCGGCCGTCTGCAGAGCGATACATGCCAGGATCAAGTCTCGGCGCACACAGTCCGCCATCGGAAAGAACTGGGCTTGTCTAATTGATTCGCCTATTCGACGCGACCTACCCAGAGCTGTCAGTGTCGTAGCTTTCCGGTGTGCCACGGGCCACGACTACCTAGCGTGCCACCTGAAACGTATTGGTGTCCTGGGGAGCGATGCCTGTGGACGTCCAGGAATGTCTTTTGACCATCTCCACGTTTGCCCGAAGATGAAGCCCTACCTTGATGATTGGGAGAGGAGGGCGCCCCCTGATGATCACCCTGCCTACAAAACAGCTTTTCTCTACTGGTCGGCGCGCCACCTAATGGCAGACATGCCAAGGGTGGGCGTTGGCTAGTAGTAGTAGTAGATATATCCAGTGAAAACTAATGAGTTATTTGTTCATATTCGTAAATGATTTAAAATTACGTACGAGTGGGATAAAAAACCTCTCCCTTTTTTTGACGTCGGTTAAAGAGTGACTGACTTAAGTGTTATGTGTTTACTTGTAATACTTATTATTCTATTATTCTTACCGCTGATGACACGTAAAAAGTTCTATTTTTTTTTAGAGATGATACGAATTCATCGTTCGCGCATACTGTGTATTTTAAATCCCTATAACCAGACCTCAGTTTTTGTTACTGCATTACGTTTTACTTGACTTTAAAAACTTGCGAATTCAAGTATAAAATTTAGTTAAGTACTTATGTATATTTATTCGTACCTTTTAAACTTCAGATTTATTATTTTTATACACATAGAAACTATTTCAAACTTAAAGGTTTGTTTGATTTTAACCCTTTTTTAAGCGTGGTGGCGCCACGTTTTAAATTTACGTATTTGGTAGGATTTTTTTATCCAGACAAAACATTATATCCATGGCGATGATATCAGGATAAATATGCTTTTAGGGCTTATTTTGGATGTTTTCCCTAGTTTCCAAAAATAAAGATTGTAATATAGATTACATATAATATCAGAGCACCCAAAGTCAGATGATATAATAATTGTTGATCCAGGAAACCATGGCTATTGCTAATTGAGTGAAGAAATGATCCTGTATATAAAGTATCTAGTCTCCTTTTAATTACTAATTGAAATTTTCAATGGAAGACACTAATAAAAAACCAGGTAAAAATATTTTTTTCATTTTGTCTAATAATCAAAGTAAACGTCTATTATAAGTGATTATATATAATAACCACATCCATGAAGGTGGATGCATATCAGTCACCATGGATAAATAATAATAGACGATGGTTTTAAGGAAAAAATATAAATTATACATATTTCTTTGAACAAATTGAGGCTGCCGGATTTTAGCGAATACCCATCGATAAACACATTGCCGATGTACGATGAACGAAAGTAGGGAACATGAGCTTTGTATCTTCATATGGTTGAAGTATGTCTTTCGATAATTCCACATTTGTGAAAATATCACGTTTTTTGATTACTCGTTGTGTAATAAAGATAGGTTTACTAATCTTAAATAAGTTATTTAAATTTACTTATGTCAACTGTTACAAAGTGTGTCAAAATACTATCTGAGTTAATACTTACTAAAAGTTTTCTTTGTTATTTTCGTGGGTCATGCAGAAATTAGATACGATTTCGTACCATTTTTATTATTTAGTAATTCGAAAAAAATTATGATCAAACACAACTCTCGTTGGTGTTGAAGGGAGTTATATGCAACATATCTATTACGAATTCTGTGAAATAAAAAAAACAAAAGAAGCATCTTAAAATATCGCAATTAGTCATCTGATTCTTCCACCTCTACTCTAACATATGTAAAATTAACATATGGTTAATTTACATTTATCAGGAAGGTATATACATTGAGAAATTCTAAGTTTAGTACGATATAGTTTTTAATTGTATGCTACCAAACACACATTTGCACCGTTCATTATTTTGTATAAATTGTTTCTACAAAACAAAAGAGGTACTTTGGTAATTACGAAAAAATGTTGCATGGTTCTATAATTGAAGTTTTAAGTTGTAGTTGTAATTTTTTCCCAATGAACAATGTTACTTTCTCTTCCATGATATAGTAGTAAAGGTAAATGATGACATTTTATCATTAAAGTGCACTGCTCAGCGTTATCCATTATTTTCTAAAATATTTTCATGATTTATTTACTAATAAATGAAAAAGGGATATTTTGTAAAAAAAATATATTGAGGGTGTATAGATATTACTGGCTAACACTTTGAAAATATTGTGAGATGGGCCATTAAATTTCACTTCATTTATGAATATTAATTACTTAACACAACATTACATAAACATGACCATTGAACATCGGCGCATTTAAGTACAAATGAATATATTTTTTTAGTATAAAGTATATTAAACAAAATTTTTTAAAATAGAATTACAATGAATTTATTTTTATTTATTGCAATATCAAAGTTAAAATAAATAGCAAAGTTATCTCCGTGCCCTAAGCCAAAATTTCTATAAATTTTATACAAATTTAGGAAAAATTACTTTTTGAAAGTCTTTTCACTAATTTAGATCATGCAATTCCAACACAAATTCCAATTCCAATACCAATTGAAATTCCCATTCCAGAATAGAAAACCAATCGGAGTGTACCCTATCAAGGCATGTTGTTATTGTTTTCAGCATTATTGAAACTACGTGTTATAGAAATTTCCCACGCAAACTTGTATACATTCGTGTTTACAGCATTAATGTAAACCGTGTTATGTTTATATTGTAATAATTTTAAAATAAAAAAAATAGAAGAGAGGTAACAGCGAATATTTCAAGAATAAAAAAAATGGAACAAGCTAGCAAGTCTGTAATATATTATTTTTCTTTAGCAAATTCATTTCATTCGAGGAAACCACTGAGAGAAAAAGTCGGTCAGCTCTTAATTGGATGTCTCTTTCATATTGCTTTTTCAAAGACATGACCACTTCTTTGGCGTCTAGTTGTCGTATTTCTAGCAGTTTATCTTTTATTCTTGGGAATAAATAAAAATCATACGTACGGCTGTATATCAAAGGACCCATAATTTTTCAATAACACTTCATTGTGCAGACTTCTACTTAGTACCGAGTTCGTTATAATATGGATATAATCTTTCATCATCCGCGATAATGGCGAATACGATATTTGAGTGACTTCCGTCTAATTTTTCTAACATTTTGCGATACCAATCAAGACGGCAGTGTTTCTGAGCTTCGGTCTAATCAAGGAGTATACACCTAGTACAAATCTTCATATAAAATTTTCCTTACTTGGCTCATACCAATGCCTAAACTGATCTGAGCCTGCCAATAGCTTACTCTCTTATCAGTATTTAGAATGGGTGGCACAGCATTGCTGTTACATTTAGTTGTCTCTGGTTGAAACATACCACACGCAAATTATCATTGATATTGGTACGACCATGCTTGAACTGATTAAATCAGTTGCGAATAGTGGCATGGGCTAGATTCCTCATAAACTGCCAACTTTGTGGTTGATCAAGATCACAAGGAAAGTCGTGAAAATTCATCGAACGAAAATTTTCTTGACACATTTATCAATGGGTTCCAAATTTGTAAAAACAAATGATAAATTCAAGCAAAGTATCTTGGTGGATTACAAATGGCGTTAGATTTTTGAAATTTGAATTTATTTTCTTCACCATTTTTATAAATGACCAGTTCGGAGAAGTTTCAGTGCTATCCTATACTACTAAAGATTTAACTCTTGTGAATAGATCATGTTTAATCATAAGTTATTTACAGTAGCTAACACTTTCATAACAATTCAGATTTAACTAATTAAATTATTTAAAATTTCAAAATTTATAAGCACCGCATTATTTAAAATATTTTAATTAATGCGGTGCTTATAAATTTTGTCCGATGTGAACTTCATTACATTCTGATATTTTTTTCAGATTTTTTGGCCGATAATTTTTGAGACCATGGGGTTGGTTAAAAATTATTTAGAGATTTTTGAAAATTTATTTAAAGAAAATTACGGATAAAGCATTATACACTTCTAATTGGTACTTAAATATTTTGTTTAATCCAATACACTTTGAAAAAAATGTATTCGCTTTCACTCTTACCTGGTACTTCCCTCAAATGAAAATTCAACTTTCTGTGCATAACGTCTGTAATTAAGTCATTAATTCCTACATCTATGCTTAATTTTAGTTTCCTATGTCAAATGACTTTCGAGAAGAATGTTCCTTATTGACAGATACGGAGGTAATCCCATAAATCTTCTGTTTCCAATTATGTTTGTTAGACAAATTTTCTTCTCGATGCAAACTTGAAGCATTAAAAACTAGAAACAAACATATTTTATTAAATTTTTTAATAAACTTTAGTCGCTTCATTCGCGAATAAAATTATTTTATTTTCAATAATAGCAAAGGACAACAATTATGCACAGACGATGATAATATTTACAATAATATTTGTACACTTGAAAAGCAAATGAAATCACCTTGAAAAAATACTTTAAAACGAGCGCCGATATATAACGTAAAATAATCTATTAAAGAATAATACAATCAATATTACAAAATTGAACGTTATCTTCCCTTTGAAAATTGAACCTTTCTCTCTACGATAACAAAAAAATCGTTGTAATCTAAGGTTAATTTTTTCAAAATTATATTATGTTAAGATAAAAAAGCAATTAAGGTTTTCACGTATTATTCAAAATTTGAATAAGTCTACATTTACACATCTGGAATATTTAAAGGTAAAGGAATTATATCTTCTGTGAAAGAAACGTGATTCGCGTTTTCTTTTTTTATCCGTCCCTATACATCGCTCTATAAAATAGTGAGCAAAAGAGATGATAATCGGAGGGCGAGAAGTCCGGAGCGTATAGTGGGTGAGGAAAGAAAGATAACAAGATACATTTACCGACCATCAGTACAATGAGGAATGTATAGCTCTTTGCGGATATCGGTTTCCTCCTGGATTTACACGAGTGTTAGTTTTTGAGTTAGCCAAACAGAATATTTCCCTTTCTTTTATAAAGCATATAGTTTTTCTATTGTGATATGAGTGCAAGAGAGTAGCTATTTAAATAAACGATATAAACTTAACAAGGGAACTGTTTCAATTAGGTTTTTTAATTTTTTTTTAAAATAAATATATGAAGTAAACGTAGTTAAGAATTACAGATGAGATAAAATTTTCTACCCTGAATCTAGAACCAATGCTTGTGTGTAACATAGGAGAGTACATCTTCACCTAGGTACTGCTTGTGGCTTCTTTCGCTTTTTACCTTAAACAAAATTCCTAGAAAAAGAACACTCTAAGTTCTCTTCGTAAAATTATCACAATTCTTGTTACATTCTATCCTACTGTCCGTTTTTAGCTGAATAGAAGAACGGAAACTAATCTCCATCCTAGCAAAAATGTTGAAAATATATCTAAGTAAGAAATATTTTTTAATAGTATTCCAGAGACCGTCAGAAAAATGTATAGTTTATTAGTTGCCAATCTAAAATTCTATATTTGCAATTCTAATATTACAATTAGTGGAATGGATGATTTTCGAAATAAAAATAATTAAAAGTGCCAGAGGAATTGAACTGCTTATAAAGTAAATTTTTATCGTATATTTACTTTTAGTTCCAGAGCAACGCATTGTCATGATTTGTAAATATGAAGTAGACTCAATTAATAAAAAAAAATCTTGGAAATCATAAAACGTCACAAAAAAGCATGACCACATGAAAAAATGCAACTGAAAAATAAATAAAACGAGGAGGTAGAGTAGACTTCAATGATTAAGAATCCCAGTGGTAGGCTGCTATTTACTTTCAAATATTACGTACTCATCACAAGGAAATTTATGTTCTTTTATTAAAATTTTCATGACAATTGGAAACCTTATCTGATAGCAACCAGTTTCAAAATGTCAAGCTTAATATATTGTGCTTATATATTCATCATCATTCATGCTAGAACAATACATGTCTCTAACGCTCGATATTTATCGTATTCTATTTCTCGGACTCGACTCGGTTTTAAAACACGCAATTGTTTTGGAATAATTAGGGTTTATTTAAACAATCTTCTCCTCGGAACTCCGCTAGCATGGAAATTGTGATGTTCATAACTCCCACGATTGACGGTTAGATATGAATATCACTTTGAAAAAATGACTTCTGCACTCCATTGTCTTTGCCATGGTAGCGTCATCCGCAATATTTCTTGCCTATCTGAGTTCAAGGATACGCATCACAAATATTTATATTGCTCTTTATACTAAACATCTGTATTATAACGCATAAGAACTTTTCTGGGTTGATATTCCCTTTAACAGTGAAAACTACATTAAAATTTATTTAATAGAAATCAACTTATAAGCGAATAGATAGACATTTCGTTCTTCAGAAAATATTTTCTATTGAAGCGTATTATCAGATGAATATCTGAACTAACATTCATATTAATGTTTTCGCCCCAAAATCATATTACTGATAAAAACTGGAAAAAAGAAAATTACAATTACGGGGAAACAAAGAAAAGTGAGCATTTTCACGTGAATTAGTATTTCGATCTAGCGAGATATTTGTAGGAAATGAAACAGGAAATTTGCACAATTATTGAAAAACGCTTTGACGTTATTCTGATGTCATTTACAATAGATATTTTTTATATTTAGAATTTGTTCTCTGCTTGCAATTTATACTAATTTATATTTGCGATTTATTCTTTGAGTATGCCTTCTAATATTATTGTCAAATGTCGCTTGTTTATCGTTGTTTTGTCTGATTTGAAATTTCATAAATTTACTTCAAAATTTTGCTTTTTCATAAATATTTTCCTGATATGCATTATTGACTTTTTGATATTATTTTTATAAAGGTCGAATGTGAGATTTACCACCATAAGCTTCATGAAGGAAAATATCGATTTCCGTGAAAGTTCAATATTCAATGTTTCTTATTAGTGGCAGCATAATTAGGAATATAAATCACTCACGTGTCCATCTATCCGTCGGTCCTTCTGTCGTAACCGTTCTTTTCTGAAACCGCTTGATGTGGAAACTTGAAATTTGGCGAAGTGATAAAACCCGTACACGTCTCATTACCTAAAACAAAAATATTTAAATGGAAATATTAGAAAGAGGCACAAAATAAGCTTTTAATTTTTTTCGTAGGGCTTTGGAGTATTGTCACAAAAGGTTAATGAACAAAAACAAAAAGAAAGAAAGGTTATGACGGTCAGAAAAGCAGCTATATATATATATATATATATATATATATATATATATACACACAGCTATATATATTATTTAATTAATTTTCCCCTTATTTACGAAAATATTATATATAAAATTTTGACAACAGTTTCTCATGATGACAATGATTGTAAGAAAACTATAACATTTTCTAGATATCACAGTTTTGAGATATTCACGAAAATACGTTTGTTGCCCGTACTTGACTATGTTGCATATTATTAAATATTTATTTTATTATGAAGTCCATATTAATGATGAAAATATGATAATTTCTCTTCAAGCAATCTGCGGAAACTTCAGTGTGCGAGACAAACTTATGTATGGATGCTTCTATTAAGAAATGTGGATCTCGAGGATGAATATTTTTTCGTTTTTTTTTGTTACATAACTGAAATATTAATTAATATTTATAGACATGAACATAACATTTAAATATTTTGATTCTAAAGTTCAATACATAATGACTAAAAGACCGATATCGTTCAACAAAATCTAAGAAATAATTAAAAAATAATTGGCTGCTTTTCTGCTTACTTTAAACATAATATTATTAAATTTTAGTTTTATAAAACAATTGAAAATGGTAACATTTTCTTCAAAATGAATATTACAGTATTAGATGTATAAATTATTTACATGTAACTTAATCTCCGTTCAATTACGCCTGAGATATTCGTATCTAGCGCAGATTTCTTAAGTTTTTTGCACCTAGCCTGGATTCATTTATATCTGCACCAAGTTGACTCGTTTTTACGAATGTAGCTTTCGTAAATAAAAGCTATTTTTAAAAATAAGGTCTCTTTAATGCTGAAATTGATTATATCGTAAATTTATCATAGGTCAAATTGAATATCGTGGGGAACTTTATAATAACTATGTCAAGGACATCACATATATTCTTAATTCGGAATCTGTTTTGGCCAAGCAGTCAATAAAAACATTTGTCCCGTTAAAAGATTCCTCATTCATATAAAGAAGCAAAAATAAACCTATTAATTATGAGTAAAACTCATTTCCCCCTATTAATATTAATTTTCAGTATGTAAATGCATTGCATAAATTGTTATGGGTCCGCTTTTAGCCCTTTGTCTATGGAACCTTTTAAATAGGCATCGATGGAAAGGTCCTCTTTCATCGTTACAATTAAACCTCTCATCGTTACAATGTATCGTAAAAAGAGTTTTAGCCTTTTTTTGGGAAATAATGTTTGGTGAAATGAAATACTTATTGTTTCGCCTTTTTCACCCTTCTTTCTGTACGTCACACCTTGTAATTACTTCAGTTTAAAACCTACACACGTGCATAAAATGTGTTATCATCCCGAGACATCAATTAATGTGTAATACCCTGAAAAAAGTTCTTTTGTCAATGTATATTCCCTTGGATATAAAATCGGAATTATTATACATAGTAGTACGAGAGTAAAATACAAAAATAAAAACAGGCTGTTAAAATTGATGTCTTTGAAGCTCTGCGCTAAAAAGTATCGAACCAAGAGAAAAAGAAGGGAAGCCATATTTTTAATAAAAAAATAGGAAGATGACATTTATTTTATTTTATATTCCTGCCCACGAAATATGTCATTTTCAAATTTCGTGGGTTAAAATCGATAACAATATTAGTCGTCCCTAAAGACAAAAATAAGCTAATGTATTTTTGTATTATTTTGTTAAAATTGTTTTATTATTCCGTTAAATAATTTATTAATTACCTAAATAGTAAATTCATACAGTGGGGTTTAATTCACAAGTAGAACATCCTTTCATGTCTTCTGTATCGCTAATCAGATTATTAAATGAATACAAAAGACTTCTACGCAAAAATTGCGAACGGATTTAAATTGATCTGGATAGGAAACCTGCATTTTAAAAAATTGATGAATAAAATCAAAACAATAAAATTTAGTATCTAATAAATGGCCGCTTCATGTTTTTAGAAAATGGCCGTACGGCCTTTTTACCAATATGAAGCGGTTATTTATTTTATGCTAAATTTTATTGATTTAGTATTTTTCACCGGAGTAATTTATGATGTATTTGATGTAGTTACTCTTATATTAAATATTTATGTATTAAATATATCATACTACTGAAAAAAAATGAGAATAAAAACAATACCCACACTGTGTATAATCTACATACAATAAAAGGTTTGGTGAAAATAAACAGGCGACTTAAATTAACGGTTAAACACAATCTCGAATAACCGTTTATACATTGAGTTAAAAATGAAATTAAACGTCAACTTGAACATATGCTAGAAATACTATGTTACTGCCCGGCAAACAAAGCAAAATTTTGAAATCTATGATTATTTATGGCAAATAATATGAATGAATCAATGTATATGATATTATGCTTACACATATTTTAAGGTAAGTTATTTAAAAAAATTATAAAATCAACAAAAAAATGACCTGAATAAAATAACTGTAGAAGATCCATTAACATAACTTGGGGTCAGATTCTGCGTAATACTGAAAAATAGGAATGTAATGAGACTCAAAGTTATAGAAATTACACATATGTTGTTCTAGAACTTGTTATTCGTTTTTTTTAAATAAATTAATGGCTTTTGCTCATTAATCTGCCCGATTTTTAAATGTAGCGGACAGGATTTGCCCTTATCATATAGAGACTATCACATAATAATGTTCAACAATTGGCAGTGTTCACCAAAAATGTGCAAATAATTAGGAGGTTCATCCTATAAACAAGCCATATATTAATTCGAATCAATCAATCCATATCACCCATATCGTTCATAAGAAACTATATGTTTTTACACAACTCGATCTATGTACAATTGTACTAATTTGGTGTCTAGTTGTAGATTTATTAAGTAAAAAAAGCATAATGCCCATTTATAATACATATCAGGTGCATCTTTATTATTTTGTGGTAATAAATATGAATTCATGTAACCAAATAAGGCACATTTATTAAAAAGACACATTTATATTAAATTAACGTAAGGATATGGATATTCATTCTATCATACCCTAATTACAATTTGTAAGACTAGAATAAACCTAATAACTCTTTCTAAAATGAACAATTATTGGAGAAGGAAATTGACTTGCTGTTGGTATAGTTATTAATTAATTATTTAATGCGTAATTTGCAAATTTTTCGAGTTGCTGATATGTTCTACTTCTTATAGTTATTAATGTCGGAATGGTCATTATAAATATCGACCTTTCTATTTCAACTATTGAAACTGAATAGATCTTCAAAGTTTCGATATTGTAATAAATAATATACTATAATTAATAAATAACATATTAATATTTGCGAACCGGGGTTAGGCAGCGTCATAAGTAGCGGTCATGATCTTACTAATAAAGTTAGTTTGTCCCTGTAGAGAAGTTTGTCATGACAACAAATAGTACTTCTTGTCCTTCAATCGAGCGAGATAAACAGCTTACTTGTCGAGTGTGCGGACAACGACCACCCTCTCCTGTTAGGCTCTTTAATTACGAAAGTTGAGGTCGAATAGACACTGCTTAAATCGTTTGTGGCAGATGATCGTTTGTTACAGATTGAATCTATGACCGGGGTGTTGTTAATTTAATGGTTAATTCTGTTTTAGTGACGATTATTATTCGAGTTTGAAATAATATTTCGACGTCCTTAAGCAGATTTTCAAAAGAATTTCATTTCTTCGATCTTCAAGTATAGATGTAGTTTTAAAATTTGGATATTTTACTAAAGTGATTCTTTCCTTGAAATGTAACACTTGCTTAAATTTTACATAAATATAAAATGATCGATATCTTCGGATCTAAGAAATTTCAATACGACTTTTTATTATATCATACTTAAAAAATTAGTTTCTTTTTCTCTGTTTTTGCGCATGCATGTTTTATAAATATGTCTACTTGAAATTTGATGGGAATTATTTGATTAATTAGGACCAATACCTTCTTCCTTCAGAAGTAACGATCGTGTTCTTAAAAATTTAGTAACAGCTTGAAATCTCAGTACCTATATTAAAACGTATTTTTTTGATTATTCACTAGAGGAGGATATTTTTAATAAATGTTATTAAATTATTAATGGACTTTTACTTAGATATTAGTAGCTATATTATCATCACTATCTGTACGATTCTAGGGAGTCCTTCTGAGTGCACCCAAGAAAGTTTTATGCATGCGGTGTCTCCGCAGGTGACACCGCATGCATAAAATGTTTTGTTAGTCAATCTAGCAAACTCATCAGACAGAGAAATAAAGTATAACACTCTATTTTGATAAACGTAAGAAATAAGACAATATTGCATAAATACCCTTCCATGGTGAATTTGACCTTTCGTACTATAACCTTTCATTTGCGTAGTATGAAAAAGTAAAGAACAACACAATAGGTTTTCACGTCAAGATTGTTCACGATTCATAGATCCATAGTTCGCCCAATATATAAGATTATAAGAAATACTGTAATTGATTTTTGAATAAACTTATTTGCTTAACTAATAATATTATATTGTTTCGATTCCGATTTAAATAAATTATTACTTGCCTCTTGATAATAATTTTAGTTTAATATTAATCACGATTTCAAAATAAATCTCCATGGTTTATATAATATTACATGGCAATACTCAAACATATCTATTTGAACCAATCAGAACGTTTAAATCTTTTTGAAGAGATAGTTATGGTTTTTAAAATGGCAGTAGATTTGCATTTATTGTAGAGCGCGCATATCAGTGGTTTTTGTTAAAATTTTGTAATATGATCTCGAGTGGGTGGAATTAATGAATATGTGATTCTTTAGTGCGAGATAATATTTGGATATGATTTTATTATATGCTGAAATAAATTATGATTATTCAGTGTATGCCAAATGCAATAAGTCGAGGAGGTACGAGGAGGTACTTTGAACATCAAATTCAGCAAGTACGTAAATTTACATTCCCAAACATAAAATTGGATGTTAATTATTGCGTGCACAAACTAATTTTTAAATACAAATCTTGATGTTATGAAATAAAATACGTATTTAGTAAACAAATAAATTATAAAAGGGAGCAAATTAATTAATGTTATTCTTTTAATTTACTACTAATTACCGTTGTTAAATGTTTAAGTGAAGCATACAAAGTTTATTAAAAGTGAAATCTGCGCTTTTATTTTCTAGCTTTTTTTACAAGAGATAAATGACAATTTATCTTGACATTGACAATACGTAATAATATGTTCTCAGATGGTTAGGTAATTGTTGACATTCAAAAGATGGCAGTGAAATTAAGAAGCAATAAAAAAAGTACTTTGTTGGTTATTAACGTTAATCTTCAAATAACAGGTGCAACGTTTTCGTCCAACTCTCAAGTTATTATATCTCAAGAATGAAACAGAACAGTAATTTGCTTGAACTATATGCGCTTGAACTATATGCACAGTTTTGCTATCTTAATGGTAGCTTATTAATGTTGGCAGCGAAGGATCCTGGAGAGCAAGGGATTATAAAATGGCCCTTGTGGAGATTCCAATATTGTTCTTCGCAAGAAGTGGTTCTTGTTCTTCGCAACAATTGAGAGAAGATCCAGATAATACATTTAACTATAAAAAGTTTCTAAGACCTGCATTCGAGCATTGTCTTGAAAAATAATTGACTTGTCTCCATTCATAAATCTCGCATCCTTAATGGCAAGTTTCATCACACTTCATTGCAATCTCCATCACCATTTCTAAAACACTTGCTTCCATTTCTTAAATGCTAAATTATAATAGAAATTACGTACCATAAAGCTGTAGTGGATAACACCAGCTCTGGACTATGAAATTGATGTTATTAGCCTATTTTGGAAAATATTCAGTTTCAAAATGTGTTGTAGTACCTTATTTTTATACAAAAATTGATTTTTTTCTTTTATCGTCAAAAAAGATTACTTTTAGAAATCGTCAAATCGTCAAAAAAGATTACTTTTACGCCACGATAACAAACAAAAGCAGACTTTCAAAGCATTTTTCTTGTGAGACCTATTTAATTCGCGCGGAACCCATCTATCCAAATTCTTAACTTTACCTATTTTTTTTTAAATATTTCAATAATATTGGGATAGTTACATAAAATTTTGCTGCTAATTCATGCGCACTTTTAGATATAAACCATTCCACTGCAACTTTCAGGTTATCATTATTCAACTTGTTTTCAGGTCGCCCACTTTGTACGATTTGAAGACCAAAATAGCTAATCATTTATTTAAACCACCGATGCACTATACATATATTAAATACATCCTTACTAAACCTTTTGTCGATATTTTGAACTATCTGTGCTACATTAATTCCACGTAGAAACTCATATTCCCAAAAGCTTAATTTTTTGTCTTTTCCTTAGCTAACGAAATTTAATATAAAAGGCATGTTTTTTGCAAAATGTTTAGTTACAAAACCTCGTTACATAAATAAAAAAGGTATTTGAGGGGCTAATACGTTACTTTCACAATAAAAAAAACTGAAAAACCATCCAAGTAAAATTTCAGTGAAATCGGGTATCAAACTTGATATTAGAGGTTATTGGACATTTCGTGCTTAAATAACCGAGTTAGGTGTTATTATCAATTTCAATATTCTTTTTCATCATCTATATATGTTGTAAGATAGGGTGGTTACCTATATATTTGTAATGTATTGAGGCAAGTTGATTAAATGAATTTTGTATTTAAGTAATTACTAAATATAATTAATTTTTCATATTTTTCACATTATGCAAAATGCTTATGAAAATCGTATCTAGCAAAAGAGATAGGTGGAAAAATATTACTGAATATTACTAATTACTTTGAAAACCTCTTCAATAACAAGAACTTCCCTTGAAAAATAAAATTTTCGTCCTCTTGTCCAAAGTATGGGAAAGTATTTGACTAGGAAACCTTGAAATATTTTTCTAAGCTTTTAAATATTTGAAATAATATCTTTACATCATTCATTTAACAAAATCTTCATGTAAAATATCTTTACACTTGGTTTATATTAAAAAAAAAACTATTATCTTTGGTAGGACTATAAACATGGAATCGAAAATAGCTATATAAAAGTTCTGCATATGACAAATCATAAACATATTTCCATTTGGCATAGGAATTCTAATATGGTGAAAAGAGTTTCAAAGCGAAATCGGTAAAATAAAGTTAATATAATAATATTCTAAATGTTTTCATTACTTATAAAAATGTATTAGATATTTTATAGTACATGTACATGCCATTAAATTTAATTAAGTAAAAGTTATGTAAACTATGGTACAATGATATGAACAAGATTTAAATTCGAAAAGAAGATTGTAGCTTTGATCCACGAATGATTTTTAAAGCAATGGGTGCAATATTTTCATTAATTTTTAAAAAATTATGTGGAAATCAAAATATAGGGTAAGGACTTTTTATTACTATACTATGTATAACACTGTAAGTTTTTAAAACATCACAAATATAACCACTTAGCAAGGTTGTTTTTTATTTACTACTTTTTTAAAAAGCACTCTATGCGTATATTAGTCGCATCATTCAAACAGAAGGGCCACTTTTCCATAAATGTTCCTTCCGTTGCCTTTCCGAGGAAGTCAGCGCTACTTCTATTCCGAAAATCGTGTTCCTCACAGATTATCTTTTACCCATGAGAATAAAAGAATCTTTATTTTTCAATAAAAGAATTCTTTATCCGAAGTAGTCAAATATTCGTTCATTTATTTGACCGAGTGCGCAGATACATTGTTGTAATAAAGATTGTATTAAAATTATTTTACAATAGAACTTTTTCTAAAACAAGCGACCAAATGGTGGTATAATAGTCTGAACGTTGACGTTGATATTACCTTCAGTTAGAGGGGTTAAGGGAAGTTCATTACGCAGATTATCATTCATATTTGTTGTATTAATCTGAAACTAGTTAAACTAGTTGTAAACTCACGCTGAAGCTAGTTAAACTGGTTATAATTTGGAACTAGTTACATTAGTTGTAAATAGCGGGGCATGGTGTCATCACAGAAGTCATTTGTAACTTTGTTGTAGATTGAAAGTGCAAGGAAAATGTCAACGAAGGAGTATTTCATCATGTTAAATTTACTTTGACGTTATGCAATTAATTTTCAAATCGCTAGTATTTTATAAAAACAAGTACCAAATTTAAGCAGAGAACTTAATTATTTAACAAGGAGATAGATTTTCAAAAGTGGAATTTATTTGATATTACTATTATTACATATAACCAGTCCTAAGAATTTCCAGCGCTACACTCGTAGCTTTATAAATAGTCGAATTTATTATTGGCATTTTAATTAACTTCAGAAGAGTATTGGTTCAATATTACTAAATAATATACACAATAACAATGCGTATGATACTGTTATACACGTATACTTCAAAATACACAGTTTACATTAAAGCAGTACATAATAACAGGAAAAATATTGTCTTTGATTTTATAACATTTTATGTTAAACTTTACTGTTATATTTTTATTACATTGTCTCACATTAAAATGGAGTAAATGTTATTAGCTAACAAAACTGAGGCAACTTTGGAAGATTCGTTATTTTATTACTCAATCGCTTAAGTGTAACTCGAAATTTTAAGTTTTCTGAAAGGCAGATATTTGTGCGGTTAATTTTTTGAAAACTGTCTAAATAGATAATAAAAAACTTTCTATTTATTTCAGGCTTTCAGGTATCTAGCTCCTTCTACTTAAATCGTTATAACTTATTTATATTTATTTAACGACGTTTGTGCTTATACCTAAGAAGAAAAGAGAGTTATATAATTGTAAGAGCTAGAATTAACACAAAATGGCAAATTAATGAGACTGATTTTACTATGCTATGTAAATATTTTGTAAATTAAAAGATCAATATTAATAAACATGGAGACTTTTTATATACATGAAGAGAATTAACTTCAACGTAACATTTGTGATGATCAAATGCATGTTTTATATTTACTTTAAACATTGTTGCCGTCGGCTGCCAGTAGCACGATAGATGGGCCTCTTTCATGTGCTTGAAAGAGGCCCATATATCGTCACAGTGCATTACGGTTAATGTTTAGGTGGGAAGCTGATGGCACGGATTATTAATTGTGTAAGTATAGCTAGCACTTGACCTATTTTTTAATTTGCAATATTTATGGAGATTCTTAAACCAAATTAACCTTTAATGAAACCGAAACATTTTTTTTATTTATTTTATATATCTCTAACATTATTGAAAAACTTAATATGTTAGGTAATTTAATTAAAATGTTATTAGTTGTTTAAAAAAGTATGATTTTTATTATAGTTTACTATTTATAAAAATATTTTGTTACAGACAATAATGTATTACAGACTGATTAAGTAGATTTCAAAATTAATTCTCACACAAAAACGACAGTTCATATCCATTTTAAATAATTTCTTGGATAAAATCGATTGGAAAGGAAATGGGGACCATAAAATCATGTTTTTCTGGTAAGATAGCTTCCATCATTGCCGCCTAGCAAACTTTGCAATTTTTAATATGATTGGAATTGTAATCTTACTGTTAACCACCAAAATTTATGAATTTTTTGTTTTAGAGTCAATAAAGGAGACATATATTTTAGATCCATTTTCATGTAATTATCAGAAATCTTTGCATTTTAAGCAATTCACAAAACTTTTTTATTTTTTTTTGGATTGCTTTTTCCATACTTTGTTATAAATTAGGAAATATAGTATATTAAATGATAGTTATATTTATTAAAACTCTTGTCCTATTTTTTTGAAAACCGACCAGCATTTGAACGGAAAGCAGAATCAGTAAGTTTATAACAAAATTTTACCTACAAATGTATTTGTGTAAAAGCATTTTTATAAAAACGTACACTTGTGCGCAGGTGCACTTGTGCGTGCCAGCTATCATGTTTATATATCCTCTCTTTATTCCTTTTTCAACGAGAAAAATGTTTATAATTTACGGAATAAAATATTTAATAACTTGATTTTCAGTAAAATCTACCATTTTGCTTTAAAAAAAAAGAAATATTAAAGTCACTAGTGAACCACCACCATACTAATTTCCTTATTTCTCAATCAAATGTATTAATAATTTTAATGTCGGTGCTATAGCGGTGCATAATAATAACAATTATATAAGGATACAACTAGAACCAGATCATCTATCATATAATGCGTTATGGATGATGTTATGTTATGCAAAAATACTAGACAGATTGTTATGAAACGCTTATACCTTAGAGACTTGGTGAATGCCCAAAATAAAAATCATAGAGATTATTACTACAAGAATTAATTAACAAATTCTTAACTAATTAGTTGGCAGCGACATCTACGCATTTTTATTATAAATAACTATCCTAAATGTGTAATTTTATAATTCTCTGCTAGATGGCGACATATATTTTATTTCATAAATTTGTTATTACTATCTAACAGGTTCTAAAAGACCCGTATCTCGGTACAATACAGAGTGTAACCAAATCACGCAATGCAGATATTACCTGCATTGATAATTGTTTAAATAACCACAAAAACAAAACAACACTTCTGAAGAATTATAATCTAGTAAAATACTTAAGCGAGCAATGTCTACAAAACATATCTTTCTAAATAGAGGACTATGCCGTCCTGGTTGCTTATCTTGGCAGAAGAAAATAACATGAAAATCTAAAAGTCATTTCATTAATTAAAAAAAAACAAATTTGATAAACACATCTGAAATCAGCGGATTAAATGAGAGAACGAAAATCAATGGTCGTTTAACTAATAAAATTCTTTGAGGAAAATATTGAAATTTTTCTTGATGTTTTAAAATATTTCTCTTCTTTCTTTTCTTTTCTCTAATGATTATAAAAATAAAGTGAAATGTTCTAGAATTCCATATGAATTATTAGTATACAATAAGTATCCTAACATTTAGCTGAGAAATTTAAAATTGCTTATAATACCTTAACTAACCCAGCCAATTCTTCAGATATGGCGTACTCCACCAGTAAGTATATTTAGTGAAGGAATGATTAAACTCATAAAGAATTCAGGATAGAAATCGCGAATGGATTACTTATTTCTTGTAGTTTTGTATATTTCAATATATTTGGCTAATCTCTATATTTTAACACAATATAGACATAAATAATTTATTAATGAATGAAGTTAATTTCTTTAGATTCAACAAATGAAACTTATATATTTATTAAAATATCGATTTTAAAATCAATGTCTTTCAGGTAAATGAAGTATGTATCGAATTTTAGATTATGAAATTATATGTAAAATGCATTTTTTAGGAAGCTGAAAAGAAAGTATTTAAAAATAGTAAACAACAAAATGGTATCGAAAATAGATATTTTAAGAAATAATGCAAATCTCTTTTAAATAGATATGAGAGTTATTCTTTAAGCAAAGTATTTCGAAACGATTGCTTTCAGAATTAACAATAATTAAACAAAAAAACTAATAAAATTTGTTTAAATAACAGAAAAGCCTTTTTCCAAACAAATAATATTAAATATTTTTTTTATTCATTCTCTGGCTTTGTATTAAGATATAATTTTGAAGTTTGTATATGTTAGACCAATACAGAATATATTAATATATTATAATATGTTATATAATAATGTATTATCTGAGGAAATAAACACCATTTTTATTAGTTTATCAGAGTATTATGATTTTCCGTAAAATCAGTCATATTTGGCGCTAAGGGCTTGCTGTAATATTGATTTAATTCGTATATCTTCATCACACTATTTCAATTCACATCGGAATATGCAACGAAATTTAATTGCAGCAATATGGTTAGTTACTCAAGTGTAATTTGCAAAGTTACGATGCTTGATAAATACATTTAATGTTTAACTTATCTGATCGTTTTTAACCATTTCATTTTACGATCTTAACGATCAATGATTTGCTATTTACTTTGCAAGTTATTTAAGGAATTATTTGTATTTATTAGATCATATTATTTACTCACGCTTACTTACTAATCAAGATGTTCGCTATTTTAAATGTTAAAATGAAACATCATAGTTACAGTATTTAATATTATTAAGTTACTCGAAATTTACAGTGACGCATGTTTCAAAATTGAAGCATTTTTCAAAAGACTTCAAAAAAAGAGAAAGTCAGACATATCTATTTATTAACAGAGAATTAGATGCAGCGTGACATTAGAAGTAAGTAAATAACGTATATTATATTTGTTACATTTCAAGTAGTTTTAATACGTATTATAAATTATGTGTTATTTTAATATATCCTTTATCACATTCCAGGTTGAAAACTCAATGATTCTCAATGGCCCTCGTCAATTTTGAGAAAGTAATCTCATTACTAAATTGGTATCGTTAACTTGGCAAACATTTTAACCGGGATGTCCTTTCAGAATTCGGTTGTAATTAAATTTGTGTTTTATTGACAAATAAATATTACATTTACTATCTACAATTAGAATTAAAAAGATATTTAGTTACGCGTATTTTTGTAATCCATCTTCTATATCAATTTTCGCTGGGATAATATGTCCGCTACATTTTTTAGATCCTAAAGTGTTGAGGCTTGCTAAACCTGCCATTTGTTAATACATAATATGTGAATACAGACGGCCTCGTGCTAAAATTTCCAGCTGTCATAAAATGCAAATAAAAAAAAAACTATTGGCTTTCTCATTATTACGTTTATATGCTAGACTTTAGAACAATAACATTTTAATGGACTGCTATTTATTCAGATTTATAACAGCTTTGATCATTTCTTATAAAGCTAAGTGAAGTACTTGGCTGCCCATTGTTGAATTTATATATCAATGACTACTAATATTGAGCTATATGAAGTTGTTTTTGCATAACATCATTCACAAATGTTATTTTGTGATGATATAATTTCATATGCTATTCCAAAATCTGTCAAAATCCTCTGGTCTTTGGAAACGCTCCGTGGGAATATTATTAATTTTCTTCCGAAAATTATCAAGTCTCCTCATTATTATGAAAGGGCACCCTTAATTTGTTTATGTTTTTAGCAATAGCATAATCTGCTAGGTGATTGGACGTATTTATACGGTTATGGATTATTTCACCAAAAGTCAACATGTGACGGTTTTTAACCAGCAACATGTGAAATGCATCAAAGCAATTGTATTTTTTAAATATGTAAATATTTTTGATATTGCAAAATTAAAATATTCTTCTTTGAATAACTGAAAATCATGCACGAACCTGACAGCAGTGCTTTCTTCATAGTGTTTTCAATTTATTCGGCGATAATATTTTATTTATCTACCCAAAAATTGTACGAAAAGCAAGGAAATGAAATGACCCCGAATACTATGCGGTAATCCTTACATTAGCCCTCACGAAATCCACGTTGATATAAGGGACTAGTTTCGGGATATTCAATCGGCTTTAGGGATTTCGTTGATTGCTCGGAGCCAGCGGACGTATCTATGCAGGTGTAATATTAACGTTACAACTATATTTTGAAAAGCTTTTTTTGATATATTAGGAATGCAGAGTCCCCATATATTACAATGTTTTTGCTTGTATAAAATTCCACTTAATATCCTGTAGCTTCATTCTATTTTATTTGAGTAATTTTTAAGTTCTGGTATATATATATATATATATATATATATATATATATATATATATATATATACATATATAAATGTATATTCTAAATTATGGCATATCCTAAATTTTCATCTATTAAAATGTCCACATTTTATTAAACAGCTTTTACGTAAACTATAAGATCATAATAACCTGAACATGGAAAATAACAACTTTATAACCACAAATGACAAATTAATTTTTGTTTAGTTTGTACAGGGCCAGTTAATGATTCAAATCGTATTTATTTTACTAGATTGTCCATCAGATCAAGCAAAAGTTCAGAGTTTGCATTAAACATATAATAATTCATAATTTTAAAACCATTTCGTAATTTTTTTTTTAAATATGAATGCAAAACCGAGTCATAATTCTTAGACATGAACCAAAAATCTTTTAATGGCTGTATTGTAACCAAAAATGTTGAAATAACCGAGAAGAGTTTTTTTTATAAAGAAATAGCTAAGGTAATTTATACTGCAATATGTCGAATTTATCATTTTAATCCTAATGCAATTATTTTTATTTATTCGTAATTTATTCGTAATACAGATTAGATCTAAACTGGTGCTCACTTGAATATACAGCTTACATGCTAGGCTATAATTATTGAAAAATCGTGTATGTACTTTTAATGCAACGGATTTAATTTTTTTTATATATCTTAAATCTAACTTACATACAAATATGAAATAAATAATTTTAATAACTTCAATATACGTTTATATCATTTTGATATATTGATATAAGTTCTCACCGTCAGGATGCATATATATATATATATATATATATATATCCTTGTTATTATTAATCTATTCATTGATTATATAAAAACTATGTTGAAATACACTTCTACATTTCTAATCTTTAACTATCTGTTTCACGTTAGTCGTCTAATGTTCGGAATTTCCAAATGAGAGGAATGCCAGAAAATAAACCTGGATTTTAGCGCATATCACTCCCAAATTTATATCCAAAATTTAAACGTATTCTTAAATTTGATATAACTAAAGGAGTATAAAAGTAGCTTCCATAGTAGATTGAACAACTAATTTTTAATATTTTTTATTACTTAATGAATGTGATCTGTTATAACGCTACTTATGAACGATAAAGCTTCCGAAAAATACCATCTGCCGCCGGTCTACCTTGGTGCTGATGTGCTACGTGCCTACTCATGAGTCTCCAATTTCTCTAATACTCCATCTAACGACCGTACAAGCATGATCGCAGTCGACGGCAACTTGCGAGAACATGTCTCGTTAGCAGCACAACTCGGAACGATTCTGCGAATGAATCAGTTTCAGCATATCGGTGCTTGCTTTTGGTGACATACAAGCTCATGTAGTAGTTACAGTTTACTGATAGAACCGACAAATATGATTATATATACAAAAAAATGTAATAATTAGAAGAATGTATGTCCAATATAAGGTTCGGTATGTAGGCTTTGTTAATTTATGTAGAGATTTAATATCAAGGACGTTCAATGTAAGGCTTTGTTTATTTATGTATAGATTTAATGCCAAAACAGCGTTTCATTTGCGCCTAAATTTATTGTTTTAGGATTTTATATGAAAAATGTGACAGATTGATAGAAAGAATACTGTGTAAAATTTGTTGAAATATCCATCGCACTTAAAGATATTTTCTTCTAGCTAGCGAAGTCTCCTTTTAACAAAAGGTTGCCAAAGGGTTAAGAAAACTTTCAATGAAATCGTCCATCCGTCCATTTAATTTCCAGGACCTCTTAATTAGTGTGCGTGCCTTTAAAACAAAAATAATTATCATATATTCTATCATGCGAAAAAAAGCTTCGGAAAACATCCATAATCTCTGGTATAATTAATCCAAATCAAATATATATCACGCTCACCTATTAACATCTTACAATATATCGTTATTGATAGCGAAATCGAGAAAATCGCATATATTAAGGAAGAATTAATTTTACCCTGCTTTCCTGTCTTATTGGTCACAAATTTACGTGTAATAGATTAAAGCATATTTTTTGAAAAATAAGTGTTTAACGTAAATTACATGAAATTATTAGAATTATTAAAAACAACCGTCGTCTTACTAATAAAATGCGTCGACGAAAACATTGACCCTTTCTTAATGTCTTAAAACATATTTCGTCTTTCCATTCTTTTCTCTAGTGATTATATAGGAAAATGAAAATATTCTAGAACTGAATACAAATTACTGACTAATATACAATAGGAACTCGAAGATTCTACTAATATTTACCTAACAAATTCAAATTTGTTCACAGGACCTAAATCAACGCAGCCGATCTTTCAGAAGTAGTGTACTCCACCAGTAAGAACATTTAATAAAGGAGAGATTAAAATCATAAAGAATTCAGGATAGAAATTGCGAATGGAATGCTTATAGAGTATTTTATATTTGAATTTATTTGGCAATCTCAATCTGCTAACAAAGTGTAGACAAAAATAAATTATTAATGAATGAAGTTAACTTCTTTAGATTCAACAAATGAAACTTATACATTTAGTAAAATATTGATTTGAAAATTAATATTGGTCGGGTAAACGAAGTACGCACAGAATTTTACATTATGAAATTACTGTGAAATTAATTTTGTAAGAAGAATTTTAAAATAGTATATAAAATAAAATGAAATGTGTGTAAATGAAAGCCTTTTTTAAATGTTTTGTTTTCTTTATTCTCCGATTTTGTATTAAGATATGATTTTTATGTTTGTATATGTTAGTTCGATATATAACATATTAAGGTTACAATATGTTATATAATAGTGTATAACCTAAGAAAATAAACACCTTTTTTATTAGGCTATCACATTAATATGATTTATGATTTGCCGTTAAATTAGTCGCATTTGGTTTTAACAGCCAGCTGTAATATTGAATTAATCTTCGTATCTTCATTTTACCATTTCAATTTACTCGTACACGGGAATAGGAAACAAAATTTAATTACCACATAGGGATTAGTTACTCAAGCGTAATTTACAAACTTACGATGCTTAGTAGATACATTTAATGTTTAACTTAACTGATCGCTTTTACCTCTTTTTAATTTCTCAAAACTGACACTTGTCAGTTTTGAGAAATTAATCTCATTAGTAAATTGGTACCATTAACTTTGCTGAGATTTTTGCCATGGATGTCCTTTCAGCAAGCAATTGGAACTAAATATGTGATTTGTTGACAAATAATTATAACATTTATATTCTACAATTTTGTTATTACATTTATATTCTATAATTTTTTTAATGTATCTTCTGTGTCAAATTTTTCCTTGCCGATATCTTAACAAAATATTTTAGTTGATGAATTTTTGTATAAAGCAAATATCAAACGCAGCAATTCTTTATCATCATATGCGCTTATATATTTTAAAGCTTTCTAAAAAGGGATGAAATATGAGGTAAAATTTAAAATAAATTAGGTAAAAAGAGGTGATCAATCTTATGCCATAATCAAAGCTTTAAACTGAAATAAATATTATAATTACCTGTAAATATATCGTTTGCAGAAAAACTTTCTATAAAAAAATAATTTTAAAATTTCTTATAACGCACAGTTTTAATATTATGTGCGTTAATAATTATTTAGATATGAAGAGGATAGAACAAAAATTCAATGAAGATAAAAAGATACTTCAAGTCACTTGATAATTTACGAGCACCTAGCAACCGCATTCGGCTTTGAATACTGTATTGGGTTTAATAGCAATACGAATATTATTTTGAGGAAAGACAAATCTAATATCCGATATTAACAGTTTTCTTAAGATTTTTTTACATTAATATACTGTTTGCTGGTTTAAATGGTATAACCATGATACAGACAATTATTTAAGAATTTACAATTTGTAGTCAAATAAAACTTACTTTAATTTTATCTTTAAATTTCTTCATAGGTTGTGGATTATCTACGGTCAAAATTACAATAAGACTAAACTCAAATTATTTTTTTTAATAGGTCGGTTTCTAATAAAAAAAGGTTTTCCTAAAAATAAATATATTTGACCATTACTAACATTTACTTAATTTTTATTTTATCGTGTGAAATTAAAAAAAAATCAAATATAAACTTTTCAAGACATTCGCATGGATACAAAAACTAAAATTTTATTTGAAACCTAAAGATTTAAAAGAATTTATAAAAATATGTTTTTTTCATTGACGGTTTAACAAGACTTGAAAAATATTTCTCACTTTTGAAAATGCTTTCCTATGCACTAATGGCTACCGAATATACCGTTTGAGCTGGACATTGAAGTCGGTCAATCGCTAAGTCAGGACATTTTCCATTATATAAGTGTATTATTGGGTAAGATTGGTTTAGTGGAAAATTCACATTGTAATGAGATAGAGGAGAATTTATATCCTGCGGAAGTAAATGTTAACGCAATTACAGCTAGATTGAAGGAAATTATGTTTATATTTAAGTAATTTTCCATCAAGTATGGAGAAAGCTTTTTTAAGAAACTAAAAAGGGAAACTGAATAAATTAATGGAAGAAATTTCAGGCACTCAGTCGATTGAGATCGATGTTTTTGAATAAACTTGTGTCAATATTGATAGCGGGTTAAACACATTTTACTATACAATATTTCAATGTACGTCTCTACATATTCATTTTTATTCTTGATATAATGATGTCATTACCTTTATATTTAAAAATGTTAATTTGAGCATGACATTAGGAACTTGGTAATAAAAAAATATGTTGTTTGTTTTACAACCTAAAGTGTAACATATATTTATTTATTACATTATACATGCAAAAACGGAATATTAAAAATATACTTATTTGACTACTAATAGAGTAAGTCAATTGAAATAATGAATATTTAAGTCAGTCAATAGTGTTGCCATAACATTGTCTTTCAGTACTACGGTAAACAATATTTAAGTAGCTTATTAAGTGTTTATGAATCTTTTTGAAAATATCCTTTTTATATAATACAACATTCATTTATTAAAACATAATTTATGTAAATTCAATACAAACATTTTTTTGGTTCTTTTCGTGGTGAAACTAAAATAAATTTTCAATTTAACTTATGTTTGATTATAGGGGCAAAGTAGATACGCCAAATTTCCATATTTTCTTTTTTGGGGCAGTAAAGTCAAATGCGATAAAAAATAATATTGGTTCTTGAAAGAATGACATTTAAGCGGTAGAATATTGTAAACTTTTAATTGCTATACAATTTCCTACTTGTAATGTGAATTTGATTATTTTGGTGAGTCTCAGATTAGATAACCGATAAACGAACTTTATAGATAACCGATAAACGATATTGAACTCATTCTTATAAAGTAAAAAAATGACATAGAAACATCGGTCTAAACTCCAATTTTTACTTTATGAGGAAATTATTTAAGATTACAAGGTAGCATGCTGGATAATTAAATAAACTTACGGTGTAATATAAGCATCAAATTTTAATACCCAAATAACATTTTTGATAGATTACTGCGTGTAATTGTATCTTACAGCGAGGAATAAAATGAGAACTTTCAGGAGAAAAAGGTAGTAAGACAATTATTTTCACACACATAGTTGGACACTGTAAATTATTACATAAGCACTGTAAATTATTCCAGCGTTACTCATTTGTGCTCAATTTTATCTCTTTAGAATAGTGAAAGCATTTTGATTTTTAAGATATCAAAATAAGTTTAATTATGAAATGATTATGGACAGAAAACTCGAAAATAGCTTGAAACTTTTCGCCACCAAATTGATTAGTAATCTGTGGATTATAGATTACAAAATGTAAATGAATTTTCTGATTAATCTGATAATATAATCGTATAAATTTTCGTAGTGGAATTTTCTTATGATTCATTGCATAGAAAAATATTATATGTATATTAGTAAATATGCATTATGTGCATCAAATTTATATCTTCACTTTTCAATAGTTTAACTGTTGTCAAACTGAACGCCGTTAATTTATAGTTATAGTTACAGTTAAAATGTAATTAATTATTTAGTTACATACTTGCCGAAATTTAGTCACAAATATATTTTTGTGACATCGTAGTAATTTTGCACGATTCAGTGATTTGTTGTGTGATTAATATAATAGCTCAATTTATTCAAAATTTTATTTGAATTTATTACCAACATTTAAAGACTTTTACTCTGGTAGATTCATGTATGCAAGATCATAAGGAATACGCTAACTAAATTACATTTTAATCAAATACAGCTGAACGTTCCTGAAATTATGTTCTTCGCAAGTTTAAAAAATGCTTAATGAAGATGTAAGCATTTTGAAAAGGGGTGGGTGAATCATATACTCCAAACCCAATAAGATAAAATGAAAATGCGATTCCATATCCGAATATCAAAAAAATACTATAAAATTTTGTTATAACAGTCTGTACATCTCTTTGGGCATATAACACCACAACTCTTTTAATTTAATACCGATTGTGACGAAGTTTTACATAACGATTTACAGAACTACTTTCTTAAACAACTTAAATCAACACTTCGATGTATATAATGCTTTTAACATGCAAAGACTACAATAAACGCGTGATTACTCGCACTCGTTGATTCTTTGATAATGGTAGTTTGACCTCATCAATAAATGTTGCTCTAGCAACCATTTTTCTCATGTCATTGATCCGATGACCTTATTTTTTGTTACGTGGACTTTCTTAACTTTCATCGAAAAACATTTCCACCGGAATAATATGCCCGCTCGCAAACTTTTTTAGACCCTGAACTGTGTAAATGTATATGGTCTCGTGCTAAAAATTCCAACTGCTATAAAAGGTACCCTTAACAAAACGATTGGCTCTTCTATTATTACTTTATTTGCTTGAGTTTAGAACGATTCCGATGACGATTCCTGACGAACGATGCCGATGGACTGCACTTTTATTTAAATTTGTAATACTGCATCCAGCTTTGATAATTTGTTATAAAGTGTATCTGTCTGTGACTATTGTTGTTGATTTACATGACGTTATTTCTGCAGAATTTCATTCGCGAATGTCGTCATTATGATGAGAAAAATAAGTATTATTTCAAAACACAATTTTAAAATCTATAAAATCCTCTTGTTTTTGGAAACGACAATGAAAGCAATAAAAATTCTTTGCCCGAAAATTTACTAATTTTACCGTAATTTTGTCGTAAATGTTACTGCTAATGTATATATTGCAAAACAGTTTGGAAACTCATATCAAGGAGACAGTCACTTTTGTTATGGTGATGGTCTACATATCTTACATCTATGTGATGTATCTTAATTAAAATATATCAACCAGTACAATAGTTATCATAATGGTGTGAAAAAATATTCCAGAGAAAATCAAACAATTTTGTGTTTTATTACATTTATTGTCAATTAAAATATTTTTAGTTTCTAAATACCGCAACAAGTGTTTTACAATATAATTGTTTATTGTTATGAAAAAATATTATTAAAAAATATTCTAACTTATTCCTTAATTAAATATTGAGAGATATGTTGGAATATGATTTTTCATTGGAGGTGAGATACATTGAGCAAGTCTAGATACACCTGCTTCTCTTTTTTCACTAAAATTGAGTAAACACCGATAAAGGAGGACCAAATCACACACACGTACTTTTTACTCTTTGCAAATTCCATTCATGTGTTATACGGCACGTAATTTCACACTAAAATGTAATTGCAATCAGGCGCCTGAAAAGATAAGTATCATTAGCATAATATATATTATGATATAATTATACATATCTATATATATATATATATATATATATATATATATATATATAATCCAAAATCACATTAATTCGACTATATTAATTACTAGATCGGAAACAGTAAAGTTCTAAGATTTTAATCCAGTTACATTCCAAATCGTTTGAAATAGACTTCACTTATAATCTAGTTTCGCACTTTTGCTTTCTGTATATAAGACACCAAGAGATAAAAACTGAGGGCGGAAGAGAGAATCCGGCTTTGTCAAGAAAGTTCAATAAGATATTATTTTCTACGCGTCCAAAGTTTCATGGCCGCCGAAATATGTAACATTAGCCTGAAACTCGAAACCAACCTTATAGGAAATAAGTTCAATGTAGCAAGCCAGGTTGTTATAGATGTCAAACGTATTATTTTGTATATTTGACCTCTGTAGCTCAAGTCGACGTTACATTGCAAAACAAAATCGAATAGTAGCAACCGGCCAGAAGCAAGACAGTTGCAAGGACGGATACATTTTAAGCACTACGAGTATTATATTTAGTAATTTTCTTCGCAAAGAAAACATATCAGATGATACTCAAATATTGAAAATATATTTTTGAAGTAAAGAAAATCAATTCATACTTAATGTTTATATTTAAGTAAAGAATTGGACCGTACATACAGTATTAGATGTATCAAGTCTTTCAATTTACAATTAAAAAATACATTTTTCGCTAAAGGAATCGTTGTCAGTATCCTCACTGAATGAAGATTTCGAATTCGCTACAAAGTGCCGCTCGTTTGTATGAGCTCTAAGCCGGTCGAGGATTATCAATTTGTTTTCTAAGTTTAGCCCTTTAAACAGGGGTATATACAAATAGTATCATTAATTATATACTGAATCGTTTCATAAATATAATTGCTTGTTATGCTTTGCTATATTTATTGATATGCTTTACTTTACATAAATCCTAATTATTACTCCATTTATTTACTTTCCAAACTATTTTTACCTTTTGAGTACCTTTTGCACTTGAGGAGGAGTTTTTTTCTTGAAAAGTATCGAATGGGAGGCCATACAAAAATCTTTTATCAACCGAAAGATTAAATAATATATTTTAATACATTTTTAAGCGACATATAAATCTCTAAAGCGTTTTGCTATGTGTGCATGTAACTACGTGTGCAGAAAATCAAAAATCAATGCCTGGAAATAGCCAATATGCGAGAAATATAATTTTTTATGAATTAATTGAAGAGAAATATATTCAAATATTTTGATTTCGATGAGTAAAATCTTGACAAATTTTATTTGATTTTTTTACATGTCTTATGTGCGTTACTGTTTTTTTGCCTGTGTTATTTCTAATAATTGAAAAAAGTTTTAAATTACCATCATTTACTAGAAAAAGAAAATTAAATATTCAAAACTATGAGGCAGATGAACGGGACATGTAAATGACATTTCCCATTCATCTACCTCTCTTTTGCGCACTCCGTTTTTTATCATGTTAACGCACATATTCCGCTTGAATTTTGACCGTTGCATTTTACTCTATTCTATTTCGCAAAGTAGTAAAAATAGCGAAATAGAATAGAGTAAAATTTAGATGAAACAGTGTTACTGGAGGAAACATCCCCGCAAAAAGGAAAAATATACCTCATCAAAGTCGCACACTAAAGCTAGTTTATATGTGTAAAAACAAAGTTGGTTCAATACCTTCAAAATAGCGACGATTCAGAATGCAAAAAAAATGTTGCAGAAAAATGTTGAAACAAATGGTACTCTCATAAAAAGAACCCTACAGTTACCAAAAGTTTTGCTTAAATATTTCTTCTCCCCTACTTATGCGATAAAGTAAAAACCTCGTTAACTTTTTTGTAACTAAGGTACACATATTATATTTATAGTATAATTATTTAATCTCATTTTATTTCTATGAATATTTGAATGACAAATTATATATGAAGTGTAGTTAATTAAATAACATTTACTAATCTCGTGAGATATAAATAGGTTTGCCATTTATATTAGATAAGCATTATGTTATTTATGTAATAAAATAAAATCTAATTTGACTAGAGACCTGATTAAATTTTTAAGATTGTATTGAGAGGAATTTATTTTTCTTATTTTACAGGCTTTCTTATCTCTGTATGATTTCTCCGTTTCATAAAATTTATAAAACCTATATTCTCTTTAGGCAACTCTAATTGTTAAGACTATAAATATTTGATCATCGCAGTCGTGGCCAGGTTCTAAAAAATTATCAATTCATTCTAAAAAATTTTCAATATATTACATAAAATATATAATACTGGACGTTTAAAATTAACTTTATCTTAATTTTTAATTAATTTGTGATATGAATTGATTATCGAGTTTATTCCTAGAACTGCTATGAACGAATATTTAATTTTTGTAAACTTTTCCCAAATTTGTTTCACGATACTCCTACAAATGGTGTTGAATTATATGGCTATTTTCTTTTTTTTTGGGATGTTCCTATGGTTCTACATTTTTGCCATTAGATTGCGATTTTACTTAAGTTCAACCAGAAAATTATAAGCTTTTTCGTAAATATTAATATTAGCCGTTACACATATACTAAATATTGTTTATAATATAATAACAATGATATTTTCAGTAAAAGAAATAAATATTTTCCAGAATGTAATATTAAATCAACTTAGTATTTTTACTGTCACACTTACGAAATAAATATTTGAAATCTCGTTATGGTTAATATACATATTTTGCTAAAGCAGATATATCTCAATAGATTAATGTTCTTTTTGGTCAAAATCATTAAGAAACTGGGACGGAGTTCTTTTAAATTAATGTTGGCAGTTTCATTTTACATTCTGCATACAAAAATATAAGAACAGAAACAATTTCATACTAAACATTATATCGCTTATACATTTTTCAACTGACCCAATTTCGTCCATCTAAGGCTTCATCTAGATTTTAATTTAAGCTTTTTTAGCAAGTTGCATCGCGGCCGAATGAAACGTAAGGCTCTCAAAAGATTTTGCACATTTCGTTATATCCTATAAATGTATATTTTATTTTCTGCAACTGCATACTTTAAAGGTGACTTTTGATGTCAGACATGGATGCCATCATCGGATAAGATATAATGAAATCAACTAGAAATTAAAAGATAAATTCTTTGCAATAGCTGTATTTTGGCGACATAAATCTAAAAATTATTTACGATAACAGGTGATTGAGAAAATTAGTAAAAAACGCCAAAATTCTCTTCCTCACAATCTTACAAGAAAACTTACAAGTGAGGAAGGAAATGGGTAATATTATTTACGTTCTAGAAGATCAGAAGGATTAAGATTATGTAAGATATTATTCAAATTGCAAGCATGTTTACTGTTAACTTGGTAAATTTCAATGCACTTAATGACATTAGCAAGGTCTTCGTTTCACAATAGTTCTCAGCAGGTTATGATTTTCATATGATTCATGTTTTCTTCAGGTAATTTATTATCCTTTTTCTTGCATAACCGTTGTCGTTCCTTCGCTAGTCTTCCTGAAGATACCAATACCACAGCCGCTCTCACTGTTTCTAGTAAGCTGGTTCTAGAGACACCACATATTTGGAAAGACATACTTCTTGGTACCGTGCTGGAGATTTGTTTGAATTTTACAACTTCGGTTATTTTTTCATGTAGACGCCATGTATAGTATGACGGAGTGTATCACTGATGCCAGCACATTTCTTTTGCTAGCTAATGGGCCCTAGTTGGAGTCTTCAAATGTGAATCTATAATTATTTCCAAACGTGAACCTATATTTATTGCAACATCGTCGTGACATCCGTTTGTTAAAATTTAATTTTTAAACTAAAAAGATGAAAATGTTAAATTCAATTATAATATACTTCCTTCGTCCACAAATAAGAATGGTATTAAAATTATGTTGGATAGGTTTCTCAAATATATTAAGGTAGATATAAAAAAAATGTACCTTTTCTATATAGACATGTGAGGGATGGAAAAGTACCCTACATACTTCGTTGAATAAAGCACCAGCATTTTAAAATTTTTTTTAATAAAAAACGATTGGTTTGAGCCATTAAAGTCGCCATATTTAGATTTAATTGTTGCCAGGTCTATTTAAAAAATTCCATCATAGAGGAAATTGTAATTCAGCTTTAACATTTCTCATGCTTTGTGTTTAAATACCAAATGGAATTAAATAAAAAAGCTATGAGTAGTAAAGCCAAATTATGTTTGAAGAATCACGACATCCATATGGCCGTGGAAAACATCCGGGGTAATATATTATAAAAGGGAAAAATAACATAATATTTACAATTAGCACAAATATATTACGTACTTACTTTTTTATATGTTATCCACATTTTATTTAAATAATTGCTTAAAAAAATTATTGTTAACAAGCTCTCACTGTTTTCCATGTCTATTCTTCTGAAATTCCAAAATATTATTCTATTATATAGAACAATGTTTTTGAATTTACATAACACAACTTTCATTATATTTTAAAAAGTACACCTCTAGCATATACCGATACAAAATATATGTGTCAAGGTCACGTTTCGTTAAAGATTGCGTCGCTGTCGTCATGCGGCCTGAAATAATCGATAACGTTTCACATGTTAACGACATTTTACTTATTAATGTCTTTATTTAGATATTGATATGTAATTAATAATAACGTTTTGTGATCATCAATTCATCTTCTATATATTAGGTTCGCAAGTAATGGACTCATTTTGTCCTCTTATTGAACGGAGACTCCGTAGAGAAATTGTATGTTTCTGCGTATTAGAAAATATAAAAATATTTTGAATTTGCAAACTCTTTTCCAATATATTACATTTCCAGAAGTAATATTCTATTTTTATGGGTAGATAAACTTGCAATTATGAATGTTTTGAAGGGAAATATGTTCAAAATCATTTTCATGATTGATAAGAAAGTCCCATACAATTATGAAACATATTTTTTTGCAGAAAATAAATAAATTACACAAAAAATACTAAATGAAGGGAATAAAAAAATCACATATTGTCTCTCCACTGAAAGCATTTTAAGATGTGAAAAAAGCAGGTAGTAGTCTTTCATTATGCTTTAAAGACACTTAGATGTTCATGTTGAAAATTCATCCAGCAGCGGCTATAAAAGGAAAGTCCAAATACGTAAATATTTTGCAAATACTAAATATTTCAAGAAAATGTAATTTAGAAACAAAGTTTGAGCGTAATTAGAGAGTTTTCATACAACTCGAATTTACCTTTGTGAGAGGGTAAGGCCTAATCTAATAAATATTAATTTGGTCAAACTGATTACTTGGTCGCAATAAAATCACAACACATTTCTTCTTCAAAATCGATGACAATATTAAACTATGTTTTCTTTCCCGTAGTTTATGACGGTATGATTTTTTATGACGGTATGTTTGCGGACAGCAGATACTAAATCTAAGTAGGTGCAAATATTTGTATCCATGCGGTGAGGAGTGAAAGTGTCAAATGAAATATGTTTTTGAAAGAAGACTTTTGATTCATAAGAAGAAAACCTAATTGAAAATATAATTTACGAATTCAAATAATTACCTGTACTATCAAAACTTTAAAGGCTTTACCCACAATCACTGCATCCCTAATAAATATGTTTAATTAAGAAGAAATTCTGGTTCATAAAGACGTCATCAAAGCACAAGTCTTGGAGAGAATTGAATTGATTCTGAAAGGGAATTAACGCAAACGAATGCGCTTGTTGTGCGGTCACTCCCTAGAAACGTTCGCCGGTTATTAATTACATTTTGCCTTTCATTATTTAAATCTCTCTTCACTGAGTGAATGTCATTATATAAGTTCTGCTCTAGCGCGGGTAGGACTTAGTAGCAAGTAGACGATTTTGAGTAAATAAAAAATATTCTTTTAGTTAAACTTGCAAGTAAATATCGAAAAACAGTGAATTTTTTTAAATTATTGCTATTTCGGGAATCATGAGAGAAATTAAATAAAATGTAGCTCAATTTAACCATATGTAGAGATGATTATTTATAATGTTGTGTAAAATCATCCAAGATGTTAAAATTTACATAAGAATTAATAAAAACTGTTGGCGTGTATATTAAAAACAGTGTTTGATGACATCAATAAATTGTTATTAAAAATAAATGCATTAAAGACGAAATCCAGGAAGTCCTAAAGAAACATTGAATGTGTGCATGAAGATTTGAATATGTACTAGACTAGTATACAAATATGCAAGACAATATTATACAAAATTTGTACATATTTACGTCTTTACTATCGTTTAATGCGTGAAAAATACGATTTAGGTAAACAACAAGAGGTTCCATTTAACAGAATAGAATTTCCTTTTCTTTTATCTAATTTATTGAACATACTGGTTCGTAGAAATGAGCTAGCATTATCGGGCTTACATATAAAACTTATATATCAGGCGTACATATCGGAATTACACATCAGATACACATCAAACTTATATTAGACTTACATACCAGGCTTACATATCAGACTTACATATCAGACGTATATCTCAGACTTACATTTCAGATTACATATCAGACTTATATTAGATTTACATACCAAGCTTACATATCAGACTCACATATGAGACTTACATATCATAACTTACGTAGAAGACTTACATATCAGAGTTTGTGATATTATGACTTACGAATAATCTCGAGCCGAACACTTTTGTAAGTTTTTTTATAATTTTCAATTTTAATAAAATTTTCATTACGAAGCGCTCCATAAACAAAAACTTTTCTTTTATCGTATAATATTAATGGACTTTCTTATGAACATTAGTTGGTTTCATTTTTTTGTTCGTTTCATCGTTGTAAGAAAGAAGCGTTTGTAGGAAAAACTCAGTGATGTGAGAATTGTGTGCGAGTTGGAAGCTTACACTGGTATATATATTTTGGTGCAAAAACCGTTTTATGTTATAAAATCTTCATTGTCAATCCTTTAATACACTTACCTAAGAAATTATTCCTACAAAAATAAAACTGACCAAAAACTAAAAGTAACTTTTGCGTATGTTCTAATAAGAACAATTATCGATATGTAGATATTCTAAAGACTATGATAATCATATGGTTATTGCGAGTTTAATGCTAAACAATGCTCTACATCTTCAGAAAAATAAAATGCTCAGGTTTTATTAAGTACGATGAATAACCTTACATTAATATTACTTCCATACCTAACTCATCATCACACCTCGAATATTTCGTATCTAATATATGAAGATATTAAAATCCTCATATCAATATTTCGTGCAGTGAAACCCATTTATTTGTTAAAACTTGGAGCTGTGTCGTGATGAAACTATACGGCTTTACAGAAAATGATTTGTAAATAATTAATTCCTTCGTCACTTACTTCTTTACATCCAAACAATTTGAATGAATTCAAATTCGATGACCTTTTTACTTCTCGCCATTATGGAGTTCCTGTCGCCATGTTCTGCCTACGTCGCCAGATTCTAACCCCTACTTGTAACTGAAGAACTCATCAAGATAATTCAAGTGAACTCAAACCCTTTTCTTAATTTATACAGTTCACTAAAAGTTTGCTATGGGCTGTCGTGTTACGATGCGCGTGCTACAGGCTTTCCACTTTGTCGTCGAAGGTGCTACGCAAGGTGACGCTTAAATTATGCTATTTGCGGACTGTAACTATGGTTTACTGCATACCGGATTTTATTTGGTATTGTCTTAGCTATTTAATTATTAGAAGTTTTCTTCCGCGCTTAACAACGGCTTGCCTTCACCGTTGGTAGGTACCGGTAAATGCAGCTACAGAATCATCTGAGTCAGTCTAATCAATTCTACAACTTAGAAGAATTTTACGAAACCAGTCTGTTCGACTAAAATATGTGAGAAAACATACACAAATAATTAAAAACATATATGGATGATTTGGACGATTTCCTCTCTTTTTGAAGTCGATTAAAAAGTTATCGATTTATGACCTACTTGTGATGGAATTTATACTATTGTTTTTATAGATAACGATAATCAAATATAATGTAAACAGTCCAAACTTCTCTTTCGAAAGGCGATATATACATATACGGTAGCGCATAGCAAGGTCTTCCTCAAACGTTCGCACACCGTTTTGTATATTTATAGAAAGCATTTCGACTCATATTCGAGGCCCCCTATTAACCAAGAACTAGGTTTTTTCTCTGCATTAGGTTTTATTTGACGTCATAACTTGCCGAGTTCAAATAAAAGTATATTAAGTACATAAACGTATTCATACATATTTGTTATATTTGAACTTCATTCTAATTATACATAAAGCAGCTATTTGGAACTTGACAGCTAATTTTATTTTTCGGGTAATAACGTCTAAAATGAATGAACGGAATTTTTGAACCAGAAAAAATGGTTAAGTCCACGGTGACAACAACAATATATACATACATATATATATATATATATATATATATATATATATATATATATATGGATATATATGTATGTGTGTGTATATATATAAATATATATATATATATATATATATATATATATATATATATATATATATATACATATTTAGTCTTGATTTTGACTTTATCCGTAGTTTAAAAGAACTATCAATGGAATATAGATAACTCATAATATTGGAGTGTTTGAAGTCAGAAATAAACATAATTGTTTATCCAGGAAACCGAAACTATTTAGAAGTGCTTGAAGAAATGAGCATCTTAAATAAAATGGCTAGTTTCAACTAGTAAGTAAACTTTTCAAACGGACCTCATAACTATGTATAATTTGAATTATTATAATATCTCTAACTATACATATTGTAACCATTATTATATCCATGAAAGTGCTTGGGATGCCTATTATCATCGACTAATATTAATATATGGTTGTTTGGCCGGAAGAATACCTAAATAACATATATTTTTATAAACAAATTGGGGCTGCCAGATTTCAGCGAGCATCCATCAACCGCCCCATCGCCCGATCTATGGCGAATAAAGTGACAGAACATGCTGTTTGTAACTTTATATTACTAAACAATGTAGTTTGATAATTTTATATTGGTAAAATAGTCACATCTTCGATTACTCGTTAATGATAAAGTTAGCTAGATTTATTAATCTTAAATAGTGAAAGAATTTTTTTTATATAAAGTGTATAAGGCATTTCAAAATAGTATCCGTATTTTCTAATAATGCATGTCAATAAAATCAGATGTGACTTCGGACTAGAACATTACAGTCACAGGTATAAAATGTCACCCAGTCTAAGATTAACGTAATTACTTAGTGATTTGAAGAGATGTATGATCAAATACAACTCTCGTATTGGTATAAGGGAATTACATTCAACCTTGTCTATCACGAAGTTTGTAAGAATAAAAGGAATGAAATACTCGTGTATTTATTACAGGGAAATTTACAGATTTTTCCATACTCTTTATATCCTGATATACACAAATTCACCATACTGAGATCAGACGACTAATTACTATGTCTGATGTACACTGCGAACTCAGGAGTTAAAGAAAGTCAGAATGCATTCATTGTTATTCAAATGGCATCTACTACCTAATAGTCTTACGATAACAAGAACGATAAACTTTGAGACTGTTATCACTAATTGTATCAAGATCTTGCAAAAGAAAATATAATTTAATGAGGCTTATAACCGGGTACAAGGTAGACTTGAATGAGACTCATGCTATATTTATTTATTGAACATATCGAGTTTTTCATTTCACTAAACATCAATGAAATACAAAAATCAGTAGTATCAAAAAAAATAGAGTATCAAAAAAAATTGCGGTATCTGTCAAAAAAATTACAATCCTTTTCTTCTCTATACATGTGTTAAAACATCACAATGAACACTGATTATCAATACTATAACACAAAAATATCTGAAAAGTTTTCCGACATGAAAATGAAAATGTAAAAAGTAAAATTCGAATAAAGAGTCCTCAAGTATCTCTTATGGGAGTAAGAGATTGGATAATTCAAGAACCCAATTGTTTGAGTAAATATTTATTTGAAATGTTTTCTATGTCCTTGGGCAGGTTGAAAAGTTTCTAATTATAACTGTAAATTGATCGTAGACTGTAAAACGCGATGAATATCTTTATAATGTGTATGCAATGTTTTAGTTCGTACTTATGAGTAATAAATAGTAATGGTCCTTTAATTTACGAAAATTACGTCAGAAAAATATGTAATACCTACGGAAATATACCGTGCACTAATATTTGACTGCACGACAAATATCAAACATATATTAAAATATGTAGCTAGTTGGATAGCCCTGTTTCCGTACTGTTTTGGGAACTTTTCCAAAAATATGATACACGTGGTAATTGGATTATATTAGATTACTTTCATATTTGAAAAATACGTTGAAATTGAAACAAGTGAAGCATAATCCTTTCTTTACCTAATTATAGCTAAAACCAAATTATATTTTCAGAACATAATTAAATACTGCATTTTGTTTAGAAACGTGTAAAGTTATAAAATATATTGAAATTATTTATCTGTTTAAAATTTAAGAATTTTCCATTTTTCAAATTATTTCGGAGACGATTATTGAGCGAAACAAAAACGTTTATTAAGCTTTTATTTTTTACCCTTGTGATGAATTAGAACATTTTTTGTTAAGGAAAAAATGTAATTACGGACAAAACTTTTGCTCGGAATGACTATGTTCAGAATATCTAGGTAAATCTATGAATAACGTCGTTTCATAAGTTTGATTTCATTTATGCCTTTCTAAATAAATTATATTGAAAGTAAAATTTAAATTTGTTTTAGCGTTCTTAAACATTTGTATACAAAACTTTTGTATATATACGTTTGTGTATATATATATATATGTATATATATATATATATATATATACACATATATATACACACACATATATATATATATATATATATATATATATATATATATATATATATATAATATATTTCTGCCCTCTTGAAAGCAAAGCAATATTTAGCTTATCCGTTTTATTTATACAAGGTAATATTAATTGAACACACAGAGTTTAATTAAGCTTTTCAGTATTGATTCAAAGATAAACTGTGTATTAAACAATCTTAATAATATGTGAATATTAATTCAAATGTGTACTTGAAGATATGTGTGTAGTACGTTGATTATAAGAGAAAATATGTGTGTGGTATTTTGATTGTGACTGCTATGTTGATTATAAGAGACATCAATTCACAGAAGGACGGTTAACCGTTAATTTATCTGGTAAAACTATCACAATATACATTATCATAAAAACATAACTCCTATGATAATGTAGAACAAATTATAACGTTGAAAAGTCTCCAGTTTAGTACAATAGAATTCTTGATTATTTGCTGCCAATGACATTTGCATACAGTTGATAATTTGATAATAATAATAATTTTTTCAAACAATAGAGGTCCTAGAATATCACATTTGTCCAAATACTAAAAGTTTTCACATGGTTTTTGTATTTCGATATTATGACGATTAAACTTTTTCGTCATTATTTTTGTTCCAGTAAAAGTAAACGAGGTAAAGGATAACATCTAGAAACTTTGCAATCAACCGATTATTTTACTGAAATATTACGAAATTAAAAATCTATCAAAAGTATGCAATTAATATTACTCAAAATTTGAAATTTAAAACAAAATAAAAAACAATGAATATTTTTTATACAATGGTAATAACGTAAGACATTTCTCCTTTCATTCAAGGCTAAATTTTCATGAATGTTACAGTAGGTAAATTCTTAAAATTTAGACTTCGGCGATCATAATCCACACTGAAACTCCTTTATTAAATAAAATTTGGATATTAAAGTTGGCCTTAAAAGCCCTAACAATTATTCTTTAGAATTTTTTCATGATTCATTTGTGCATAAACGAATATTTGACATTTTGTGTTAAATATATATTACGTGTTACCTCTTTGAAAATAATGAGTTGGGAAATTAAATTTCTGTAATTTCTAATTATGAATTCCTTAACATAAAATTACACAAATGTCACATTTGATCACCTACATATTTGAGTAATGATTAATAAATAAATATTTCAAAATACATTAAATGAGGGTTTGTTAAAACACAACTACGCCAGACCCATTTTTGTTTTCATTATAAACCTATTATTCTAGTAGTACGTGTATGCTAGGATTATATGGCAAAGTAAAGGTTTTAAGTGGCTAAGGGTTTAAATGGTCAAGTGCTATTGAGTAATGAGCGTACTGTACCAGAGTATGTTGTTACATCCTTTTAATATTATAAAAACTGCGTATTGTGCATATTTCACAAGCAAATTTAATATGAATATACAATAATAACAATAGCGTATGACGCGCGAATAACATTCGGGTCTACAGCGCTCCTGTGTATTGTTTAACGTTATAGTAACTTTATAGATAATGAAGATATAATTACAACATTTTTTACACATATTGACAATACTTAACCTTTATATAATGTAAAAAATGGATCTAACTAGAAAATTTGTAATTCATTTATTGTTTTCAAAATAGCCTCCACAGTAGTCCGTGTATCATTTTATTGTATTAAAAATTGAAAGAAGCAGTCGGCCCACGTTTCCTTGTACGTCTCTTCCATGCCCTTTTTCAAGGAAGTTACCGCTTCTCTGATGTCAGGGAATAGTATTTCTGATCATTTTTTTTTCCAGGAAATCACACAATTTATATGCAGGCATATGCAGGCAAATATTTAGTCGACCATATGTTCAGAAAAGTTATCATGATGGGGCAGGATTCTATTACGAGGGCGTTGCCCTGTATACAATACCAAATAATAGGTTGCTGGTATACCTGCCTCCAGTAACGGTTGTTTTACTATCCAGAAAAAAATTGCGTAATAAACCATTCATCTCAAGAGCGAAACGATTTTTACTGCTGTTATTACAGATTTCCAGTCCTGAAAAATTTCAGTGCTGCTCTCCTGTTAATTATATTTTTTGCTGTCGATGATATTTTCACAACTCGTATTTATCTAACAAAATTATATACATGAAAAAACTAAATTAATGATATACTGACATTTTTTGACATTAAAGAATTCATCACCAAAATCTTTAATTTTGTTAAAATTGTTTGTCGATAATTTTCGAGATCCTGAGGGAGGACAATAATATTTCAGGTATTTTAGGGAATTTTATTACAGAAAAATTACAGTAAAACAACAACACAATTTGAAACTTGCACCTTAAAAATCTTACAATAAAATAGATCTTGATTCACCTACACTTTAACTCAGAATTTCCCCCGAATATGAATTCACCTTTTTATGCAGAACGTTTCGGTTTAAGACATTAATTTCTACAACTATAAACAAGTTTGGTTTCCTACATTTAATTCCGAAGAAAATTTTATGAGAGATAAATATAGGGGTGTTCCCAGAACTTTTACATAATTTTATAATCAATTTTTCCACGATGCAAATCTAAAATATAAAAAAAAGTTGAAAAATTAAAAAGAAATTAATAATTTATATTTTATTTATCATTATTATTATTTATATTATTATAATTTATTATTTTTCATTATAGGCTGTGTAAAAACTATTAGCTACATCATCATTATTATTTGCATATATATATATATATATATATATATATATATATATATATGATATTTTTTGCTATTTAAACATTTTATAGCGTTAATATCAATAAACTATCTATCAAAAAAAGGGATATTCGAATGGTAGTATATAGGGAAAGTAAGATGAGGAGACATATATAATAAAAAAATTTAATCGACCATTAATACAATGGGAACTCAGTAGCATCATGCACACTTCGGCCTTCTTTTGAAATTCTGAAGGGATGTTCGCTCATAAAGTAGCCAGACCGAATGTTTGTTTGAAAGCATGAAGTTTTTTCTACAGCGGTATTAGCACACGAAGGTAGCTCTTTCAGATAATATTAATATAACCTGGTATCTGTTACAATAAGGGTATTATTTTTTTATATTTAATATATAATTACCGGAGAGAATAAAATGGTCGAAAAGTTCAAAATTTTCCGTCTTAAAATCTAAAAGAAAAATGCTTATCTGTGTCATAGAGAATGCATGGATCAAGTGATTAATGAGAGTATTATTTAAAATGCCCGGGTAATATGAATAATTAAAATCTAATCAGGGAATATGATTAATAAAAATTCAAACCTCAGTATTTATCGCAGTGTCTGGACTTTATGAATATTATTGAGAAACTATTGCAAAATTTGATTAATTTAGGTACTTTTAGTAGGAGGTGTAGCGTGCTAATCAGGAACAAAACACGTGACACACGCTAACCAAACAAAATTCATGAAATTAGTGTCAAATTAAATACTGTCACGAGTGTGCGAATGTTCGTATTTTAATATTTCCAATCTGGTATGAATAAATACAAATTAATGTTCGAATTTTGCGTCAAGAGTTTTTTATGTAAAATATGCATTGTGAATTCGATGAAATATTAAATAAATGAGTATCACTAAAAGGAAAGAATGTTTACCTTTTCAATAACACAAGTTACGCAGAGACGATACAAATGGCAATATCTTGTAAGTTTAAAGTATCGAATAAGAAAGCGGATAATGTCAGCGTTTGCGAAGATTCGGCGTCATGACAATTAGAGAAACAGAAATTAATTTTTCCAGTTAAAGATGATAACGTGGTTAAGTCTTATGGACATAAGGACTATGTGAGACACTCCGAATCAAAAAACTCCGAAACAGAAAAACACAACGTTTCGGAGTTTTTTGATTAAACTATCAGTTTAGTGATAAACTAATTTTAAGTAGCAAAATTAGCACAAAGTGTCAAGTCGGTTTAATCGAGTACAGTCACATGGAGATGATCTGTATAAATTTATTTGAATAAATTTATAAATATCTTCTTGCTAAATTTATTCAACTTCGACCATTTAAAACTAAAGAGACTAAATTATGAAGTTATTACAGTACAGTAAAAGTTAAGCGGATACGGGCTACTTCATATTTTGAAAATTTTTTACACAGGAGTATTCTATTTATTATTATACTGGAACGGACGTTGTCAGTAAAAATATTAAGGAGCTTTGTAACATGCGGGCCGAGTTAACAATGGCACAATTCGAAAATTGTTGATTTTCGGAGTCGAGGGTTAGTAGAATGAACAAACTAGGATATACAAAACATGCTCAGATCGTTGCTGGAAGCGACGACACACAAAAACTGTAAGACGAATTAGGTTTTGTTCAGTTAATGAATAACAAAACTCATCACGCTGGCACAAAGTTTAGTGGGTATAAAGCCATGTTCGGGATAGAGACAAAAGCCGAACTAAAAAGTTCTTTTATATTTTAAGAAGCTATAGGTGAAATTAAATTAGAGAAGGACCTAGAAACAAATTTAAATAATCAGAGTACAGCGAGTGCAGATTCACCTGTCTCAGGTCGAGTTTATCTCTCCGTCGGCCTCGATTTTCAACGGGTCGAAAAAATTGGTAAAGATTCATACCCGCCTGAATGTCAAGTTGCTGATGATTATGGTATAATACAATATAAAGAATCGATAACCACTTCAAACCAACGCCAAACCGACATCAGAACCAAATGTGGAGGGAAGAATAAATTACATAAAGACAATTACAAGAAGAGGAAGAATAATTACGAGAATTAATTATATTTTAGTAACTTATAAAAATAAGCCGATGAAATGCTTGATGCAAATATTATGTGGCTTAAATCTATGATATTGCTTATGGCTTAAATATGTGACAGTATTTGTGCGCCGTATATTGATTGAGCTCGTAGCGATGAAAGATATATACGTGCTACTTTTATTGAAACAATAGATTCAAACTTTCATAAATTCGAAACGAAAAGTGGAATTCCTTGCCAATTCTGTTCGAGAAACCAATTTTCAGTACGCGAGAAAAGATTCTCTTCTATTGGTACCAGATTTCACCGACAGAGTATGTCAGAATGTCATCGAAGTTTGGAGACCAAGGCTGTAATCCCTATGGTTGTAAAGGTGTTTGGAAATCTTACAAGTGTAGTTGTCGCACAAAAAAAATTGTAAAAAAAAATAATTACGTCACACCATCAAATGGTATTTATTACGCCAAAATTAATCAAAAGCTCATACAAAAAAAATATGAATTAGTAATAATATTTTGTGTTTCCATTAGTTCATTTGATGTTTTAAAATAATTATTTTGACAGATAATTACCATTTGTGCCTTTGATTTTATAATACTATTCTGACAATAAGTAATCTGAATTATTTCATATTTTAGAACCATAAGTGTGTGTACTTTTGCATTTATGTGATAGTCAAATACAATGTGTGCCTTTGATGTCATAATATTATTCTGACAATAAGTAATCTGGTTCATCTTATATTTTAGAATTGGAAGTCTGCTTATCTGCACCTTCGATTTTATAATATTGTTCTGTTGATAATAAGATTTACTAATACCGAAAATATACGGAATTTACCCAACAAAATAATGGCCATTATTCAAAAATCCCGGTCACTTTAACATTTTGAATGCTCATTATCATAGTGCTCATCCATTTTGGAGTTTTTCAAAATGGCTCGAACACTATAAATAATGCCCCATTAATCACTTCGCCTATAACATATATATTGCATGTTCCTTCATTCGCTTTTCATCTTAAACAAAATTCATAATACGAGAGTCCTCTAAGTTCTTTCGGTGAAATTTCCTCATTTTTATTATTTATTTACCAAAAGTTCTATAATTGCTAACTGAACAGAAGATCGGAGGCCGCACTCTTTATACATCCTATCAAAGATGTTCAAGTTGTATCTGTAACATTCCGGAAGTCACTAGAAAAAATAGTAATTTATATTTTCATATTTTAAATGAAGGAAGTTCCCAATTTAATACTCTGTATTAAAATTGGTGAAAAGAAATATTTTTGACATAACTATGTTTTCTAAAATGTTGTCACAATAAACTTTCGTGTTGATTTGATAGTTTATGGGTAATTTTGAGGACATTCATCAAAATATTTTATTTTTTCATTTCATTATATCTTGTATTATAACAAAAAAAACACAATAGACTAAATACAGTGTATCCATTTACATATATAAATATGAGGCGTGGATTGCCGAAACACTTTACCAAACTTATTCTGAATTTGGGAATTATATAGCAAAACACAAAATAAAATAAATGAACCGAAATGGTTGATTCTGGTAATAATCAGATATAGATAAATTAGGCATACGTTCGAAACAAAAATTAATATATATTTTCTCTTATATTCGTGACAGTTACGATATTTCGATACAGTTCAATACAAATACTCAGAATTATATGAAACTTGCTTCTTGAGAAAGTAACAAATTATATTGAAATTGAAGGCAACAGAGGATATACACGGATAATACTCATAACTTTAACAGACAAATTTAATTTTTTTTTTGTTCTTGTTTTTCTTCATTACAACGAAGTAAATATCTTCTCTAGAAAGTATTGAAAGCACAAAACGAGTAAAATACTAGAAATACCACGCGATATGCATATACACTTCTGATTGCTATGTCAAGCATTTCTATTAATGGAATAACATATAACATACTTGCCATAAAGTTAGAAAAACGGTTTATGTGGTAACCGAAAATAGTGAAACATTTCTTATTCGATAATTTGTAGATACAAATATAATTTAATAACCAATTAAATTCCAAATTATTTATGTGTTTGGATTAATAGATAAACGACACACCCATTTCCCGTGCACTCTTCATCGAATAACACTCACTCATCCCAAGGTGAGAAAATTTAATAAATTAACGATTCCGCTTCAAAAGCACTTCAATTAAACAAAATTCGTGAAGAGGATTTAGTTGATCCCGAAAAGGAGTTTGCTCTTGAAATAAAACAGCGCTAATTTTGTACGATTATTCTATTGCTATTTTCGACAGCCATTTGTAATATGGTGAATTTTAATTGTCTTCGCCCTCTTAATTACATCAGTTATTATTTCATGCTTCTATTATAAGGGTAATTTTGTATAAGGGAAGTTTTTATAAAACAGTGTTATGTATGCAGGATTGACCTTTGTAACTTTATTTCCTTGTACCGTTGAAACGGTTTCACTGATTTTAATCAATGGGGTATTTATTCGTCAGTTAGGGTCACCCTACAGTCCTAACCTGGCTCCCAGTGATTATTATTTGTTCCCAAACCTTGAAAAAGAATTTCGTGGAAAGAAGTTTTCAAACGATGAAGAAGTGAAAGACGCAGTTTCAGCTTATTTCTCGTGCAAAGACGAAGCATTTTTTATGAAGGTTATTAGGTTAGCAGGTGAATATACTGAAATAGAAAAATAATTTTGTATTTTTATTCTCAATCCTTATCCTCCATTCCGCGAACTTAAAAACGCCCCCTCGTATATATATATATATATATATATATATATATACACACACACACACACACACATATATGTATATATATATACATTGCAATATATACGGCTTCAAAAATAATTGTTAATAACAATGAATAACAAACGCTCGCCAGTGAATGCCAACGGCTTTGTCTGCCGACGATTCTCCTATACAGTGAGGTGGGGATATAAGTAAGCGAGTGAGTAACACGACAGGCACACACGTGAGGTCACCTGTCGTTGCGGATGATCGTCTGCAAATCCTAATTTTAGGAAATATTATAATTTTGGTTTTAAGTTCACGATATTCTTGTTTTACTTTAGTGAATTTTATGAGCTGATTGCTTAAAATTATTATTGCTTCAGTACTAGGAACAATATATCGAGTTTAGTTTTATATTAGCAGGTTCCTCGATTTGCTTTTGTAAATTAGGATAATTCATTGCTTATGTGAAAAGATAAATATACGTCTGTCAAAGAAAATTATTCGAGAAATTAGGTTTTTATTACATTAAATACTGTCTGTCCTCGTAACATTATTCCTACATGGATCTTCAGAAAATGTTAATAAGTTAAACCTGTGATTAATAACTTAATGCTTAAAGCAAACATTTTTAAGTAAGTAAAGTTTGTATTGAAATGTCATGTTTTTTTTCAGTTGATTGATTGCGTTAAAACATAGCCTATATGCAGGCTTGGAATCCGTCCTCTTTTTTTCGGATAGTGTCCTCTTGTTTAAAGCCGAGAGAACTGCCAGGGTTATATCCAGGGTTTTCAAGAAAGCAAATTTTTGTTATTAATTTAATCCATGGACTAATGGAAGAGTCTCTTAAATTGTTAAGACCTAATACAAATTTGCAATAATGAGCCAGTAATTTAATAACTAGTCATAATAACTTAATAATAAATAAATTGGTGTCTAACCAAAATTTAATTTTTGCTTTTGATTTAATTTTTAAAATTAGTTACTGTTAATTGTACCTGTTGCTTTAAGCTTCTTATTTTAAATTACGAATGTAGATTGCAAAAGTATTTTTATATCATTTATGCAATTCATAAAATATCATAATTAATGCGATATTTTTTGTGACTCGTAATGTAAATAAGACTTGATTACGACAATACAATTTTGATTAGTTTTATGTTAATAAATTAGACTAACCCCTTATTATTTCCTTTTTAATATAACACGAACTTTTACTTTAATAATTTTGTTCAAGGCTACGAACGCAATGTTCGAGGTTTTTAGATCATCACTTGAAGTTTCCTAAAATATAGTATGGTAACTCTACCTATATGTTAACTCAGACCCAGCAGAATTTACCAGTAGAAAACTTAGCTATTCAATGGTAACTATTTTTGATTGATGCGTATAGTTACACTATATACTTAAGCAATTAATACTCATCGAGTAGCTAGGTTTATTTTTGTTTTTAATGTACTAATGCAGAGCAAATAATATTTTGGAAATATTAAATTCATGTATATTTTGATGGTGTGAATAACTCATGATGAAATAACAACTTGTTATTACTTCTGGCCGATCTCTATATTCTTCCAAAAGTTTCATCTAAATTGGTTTAGTAGTTTTTGTGTAATGCGTACACAAAGTAACAGTCAAAGAGATAATGATTCGTAAAACAATATTTTTGGGTTCTTATAGAAGAAAAAATATTATTTTTTTACGAATTTCATCCATAACATATAATGTAAATCACAAGAAAATTTATTTTCTATTATTGAAAATTACATTTCAACTGGTTAACATTTTCAAGTATAACATACCGAAAGCTATACAGATAATATTTCTATTAAATTTCGTAGCAGTCATGCGCTCTGCAGTAGAATATCATGGAATTAAATATATTATAATACGATCTGTTCAGAGTACGTTAAAGAGAAACAAGTATGAATAACAAACCGATTTACATGCAAATTTTTGTTTATATACCTCATAAATGTGTGTGTTATCATTCACATAGAGCATATATATATATATATATATATATATATATATATATATATATATATACATAAACTGATGACGGTGTCATCATTTGTTCCTGCGCATAACGGTATTCTATTCAGAACCTCGGTTTAAGCAATACCATTGCGGAAAACGCTATCTGACCTCTTTATATGTACCATCGAGTGAAAAATTCCAATGAATTATATTCACGGTCTCCAATTTGATGCTGAATATGTTCCGGTTGTAATAATATAGGAAGTACGTGTAAATAAATTTAATTCTGAAAAACAGTGTCTTTTTTAAATATCGTTCGATTGCAATGTAAAATATATAAGAACATAAAAAAATTTAATTAATTTTCTATATTTTCTTCGGCCAAAAAACCGCTTCGAGTTACATATAAAACTTCACTGCGCACAAATTGACTTTGAGAAAATAGGAATTATTTTTTTCGCATAACTAATCTTCAGAGCTTTATACATCAACCTGTTTTAAACAATTGGCTTTAATTGTGAAGTGGTTAATGAAAACCCTTGTGGAATTATTCCTTGATAAATATCTTAACTAAAATACTCTTTAACGTGAAATCGTCTGTCCTGAAGTCGTATTATGCGCTACGCACAGTGCTATGGCCCCTTACAAAGTAAAATGGACAAGTGAAGCACTGTGTTCAGACGGATAGGTAATAACGGAGAAAAGGCTAATCGCGATTACGAGGAAACAAAGGAAAGTGCTTTCTTTTTCACATTTTTCAATTGTTGTTTCGAACTGGCAAGACTTCTTTAGGAAATGGAAAGGAGAACTTGGTGGAATTATTGAAAAACACTTTTAGACACGCTGTTCTCATTGACTTATATGAGTCTTTTTAAAAGAAAAATTTCTTTTCTGCGTTAGATGTATAATAATTTAAATGCATCCCATATATTTTTTTTAAGAGTGGTTATATTACTATAAAATGTTGGGGTTTAACGGTAAATAGTAAATTTAAGCTTGGATTCAATTTGTCCGCTTTGAAATTTCTTGAATTTTCCTCAAAATTTCATTTATTTTTATATTTTCTTTATATGTTTACAATATTCATTTATTGAACTATATTTATAAAGTTTCTTACTAGTCTTATTAGTAGCAGCATGGTTACGTATATGGTACCTGTCAGTTACCTCATTTATTAGAGAGCCGACCGAGAGAGATCCTTATAAATTCACTTCGTGTGCGATTAGCCGTCTGACAAAACCATTCTCACGAACCGCTTGACGTGAAATATTTAATGGCGCATTTGGGTGGGAGTTCTCAAGGCACGTCGCGTCTCGCTATTCGGCTAGCTTCATATGTTGTCGGCTCTTTCCAGCTTAATTCGGTCAGCTTGGCGTCTTGTCAGTTCTTTTCGACGTAATTCGGCTAGCTACGCGTCTTGTCGGCTCTTTCCGACTTAACGTTTCTCTTTCTTTTATACTACACATACGCTACTTTATGTGTGTTAGTGTATCAGCTTGTTAACTAACGTTTACAGCTTTACTTGTTTTCGTCGGTGTATTGCATTAAACTGTCTTAAAACGTTAAAAGCTTTATTAAGTTAAAATATGAGTTAGAGTGATAGTAGAAGTAATGGTGAAAAAATTTAGATGTTTTAAATCTGTTAGGCGTCCCATGACGGCTAAATTTATTTTTAATTCCACTACAGTGTTGGATATTGTTTCAAAGATAATTATTTATCAAAAAATTCAACCTTCTTTTTTTGCTTGAATTTAGATGGTATATCTTCCCAGATCCGAGACTCCTTAAACTTAAATTATGAAAAAACACAATTTTTATAAACCTCTGAAAATATTGTAGAAAAACTGTAACCATGATTCTAGATGATAATGCGTGTTAGGTGTTATTCAATTTATATTTCCAGGCATTCCATATCAGTGATAATTTATGATGAATCATTGTCTCTCAGTCCTAATGTGGCCGCCATTTTACTCGAAAACTATTGGCACTATGTAGATGAAATTTGGATGATTGGTGTCTTCCGTTATACAGTGAAATTGAATTATGAAAAAATAATCTTAACTCCATACATGTAACTGAGTTATGAAAAAAATCAATGCACAAAGGCGTATGGAGTAACATTGGATAGGTCTTAAAAATGATATAGAGGTCCAAAAATAACTTTATTATTTAAGTAAATAGTTAGTGAGATAAATGTTTCTAAAGTATTGAATAGTGTCCCCTCCCTCTCTAACTTTTGTGTAAAATTCTAAAAGGAATTAAGGTAGTAGAACCTAAAATAACCTTGCGCTGAAAATTGGCTTGAATAAAACATGTTGTTTGGCAACCGCAGCAATAAGTTTATTTTTTACAGTATCTTTGAGAAACATAAACTTATAAGTTTAATATTGGCGCTACAGAATTCTTCGTGTGCGAGTCCGACTCGCACTTGGCCGTTTTTTTAATATATTGAGTATCTGAAAGCAAATTAATTTATTGGAAATCTACAAAGTTTATGAACATTAGACGAATACTATATAATAAAAAATTAAATTTGAAAGTATACTACACACCGATATGAATAAACGAGCTATAGGGTAATTTGTACATTTTCGTTCTCTTAAAAATGTTACTATTAAATTTTAATGAATATTTTGCAATAATTCTAGTTATTGGAAATCAACATTATAGTTTCAGGTATATAATATTTTGTCCGACTCCTAATTTCAAATCAAATGAGCACAAACAATGACTATCATTTTCCCAACTAGCAACTACACGCCCACCAATCAAGTTCGCTTTCACGAGTTTTGCTACTGATAAATAATGCCCAATTATGGTAAACTTTCGATTATCTCGTAAATATGATAGACTTCAAATTTAATTTTATTACTTTAGATAAATTTAGTAAATAACTCAATTATAACTGTATTCAGTACATAAAATTGTCCTTTTACGCAAAATCCATTTTGGATAAAAGCAGATTCAATAAACGTAAAAGTTTATAAACACTAGCAACATATGAAAGATGAATATATATGTTATTTAAGAATTATGCCAGTTACAGAATATATTTTGACTGCTCTTATCGGCCATAATGAAACATCCCGTTCATCGTTTTCGTTACAAATAAATTAATAGTTTACAAAAGTAAAAAACAGGTTTTTTATATAATACTACACTGAAACGGAAAAGATAATTATAGAACACCTTTTCTCCGTCTACTCACTAAAGACTTTAGTGGAAGCCATGTGTATTATTCGAGTATAATATTTAGGAGCAAAAGCCTGGGACGCATTGTTACTGTTATTGAAACTTAACTGAAATGTTAGCATTTTTATTCACTTAATATCAATTTGAGAAGCATTACAATCACTTATTAAAACAGAATTCTTTTTTTAGACTTGTATTTTTGTCATAAGATTGACTTTTTTTATTTAATGAAATTATTATATTGTCATTGGTACTTGATACGTGCGCAACAATTGAAATAACTCAGGTATTTCATAGCGGATGAAAATTTAATTGAAATATTCCATTATTTATTGTTAGATATTATTTGTTTTAAGACTAGAATGTTTTTTTATGAAATTATTATATTGTCATCGATTCTTCGTACGTGTGCTGAATTCTAAAGAATTCAGACGCTATACCAGATATTACTTGATACATTGCGTTATTTTTTAAGTTTTTTTTTGTTTTAAATCAATATTTTTTTAATTTTATAAAATTCTTGTATGCATGAAATTTAGTTTTATAAATTATATTACATAGTTATAGCTCGACCAATTAAAAGAGTGTTAAATATACACATGGTTTGAAGTGTTTTTGTTCATTGTCGGAAATAAAAATATACCTGAAATGACCTTAAGAATGCATAGAACTAATGCTTTAAAATTCGTGAACCACATAATACTCTATTTTTAAATATTTGATAACATACATTGCCTACAATATATTCCACGGGCATAAGGTATGTAAATTCACTGCCTATCTGTATAATTATTAACACGAGTGAATCCAATTTGGATTGTAGTCTTTATGAAATTCCGCTATTTGTGATTTTTTCAAATATTTTACTTACAGTTTAGCCATGTCATGTATGACACTTTCTAAAGCAGATCTTCAAGGAAAAATTTTTGCAGTTGGTATTTCTTTTATTTTTTGTACTAAACATGAGTTATGAATGACATAAAAATAAGGGTAATTAACTTAATGATATTTTATAAATTGGACATCTTTAATGGAATCACAATCGCCAAAAAATTGCCTCGATCTTGGAATGATAGTTAAATGTTAGATAATTGCTGTTAGAATTCCGTTATGATAAAATTTTGTACATAATTTTACTCATTGAAGATGAACAGGTCTTCATAGTTTTATTGGGAAGGAATAATGTTTGAAATAGCCTATCATTTATATCTGTGGAGGTGGAGTGAGTAACGCCATAAGTAGCGATCATGATCACACAAACAAAATTAGCTTGCCGCAGGAGGTAATATTACAATGGCACACACTTAACCAGACGCCTTGATCTACAGTTAAGTCGGATATAAACACATACCTAGCTTTTTAGGTGCTCAGTTGTGGACTAGTTCACTGTTAGTCACTGCTTAAATCGTTTGTAATAGATGATAGTTTATTACAGATGAAGTTTGTAACCACAGACTTCTTGAGGGTAATCGTAAACTCTGTTTTAATGGCAAGAATGATTCGAGTTTAATAATTTAACGAGGCTTCAAAATAATTAAATTTCTTCGCTTCGCAAGAATAGCTGTAGCTTTTAATGTTTTATGAATATTTCACTAAAATGCTTCTTTACTTGGATATCACTTAAGTAATAAAAATAGTAAAGTGTGCAAGAATTATTAAATTTTATTATGGCTGTTTGTTACCTTCTTCTTTACTCGATGACCATGTTTATTTTTTTAATAAATGTTTTTGATTCAATATTTAATTTCTATTTAAATATTAGAAATTACAATATCATTATTATCAATAACATTCTTAGGAACCGTTCATAGTGAATCTCAGAGGGAAAAGTTTGAAAATTTAGAACTTGGTAATATAACACAAATTTTCCCTTAACTGTAAAATATTGCTTCTAATTTAGCTAAATAACCAGACAGTGATATAGAGTATGGCACAAAACGAAGACTAAACATTGTTTAATTTGTGGTATATAAAATTAAGAAGGATAAAGAGAAAAAATCATGTTTATAACGAGGAAAAACCAAATACTGTCATTTTCATACGAATAAATAGTTTATTTTAACATCTAAAGTTTAGAAATGAAAAAAAAACTCGTTGAAAACAGTTTTTTCCATCAAATATTATTAACCATCCAATGCTTCCAATCATACGTCAATAATATTTTTCAAGAATTTTTTTTAAAAAATATATTGCACTGAAATCAAAATATTGGACGCTTATGGCTTGAAATGTATATTTATCCAAACTTGATTTCCATCTTCAAATAAATATCAATAAAATATATAGTTAGTTATGTTTGGTGGTAAACTGAGGATTGATTTCAAATTGATTCCATTATAATTTCATGAAAATATCATTTGTAAAGTAATAAACAATTTCATAAAAAATTTAGGCATTTGTGAATTTTAAATGTAGTGATTGATTTACCTTCATTATGAATTGACTTTATATCGTTTATTCTACGATAAGTATTTTTTCATTGAAAAAAATCTTGTAGTCATTAACATACAACTGGGACTTGCTGATTTGAACTACTTACGGATATAATTTAAAAATATAATAAACATAAACTTAAAGAGATCATGTCGATACATGCATAGAGAAATTTTGAAATTACTGTCACAAGTTACATAAATAAATTTAGTTTTAAATTCCTAATCAAATGTCACCCGCATCTTTGAAAAATTATGGGCTGGGTGGAAGTACGCTTTAAACAGAGAAGGAAACTGAGGTGCACATTGTTATTTTTAAACTTAAAAGTGAAAAAAATAGGCAGTAAGATAATTTTTAAATGATAAGTGTGATGTTAAATAGCTCCCTTCGATGGACTCCATGAACAAAAACGTTAGCCTCGCTTCATATATATTGAGAGAGAGGTACATAAAAAAATCATTTTAAGATCTCTCTGTGAAGCGTCTACGCAAAGTTTTGTATATGCAGTTCTTAAATTATTGAAATGTACCATGCGGATAAACGGACGGACTATGAAAATGTAAGGCTTCCCTTCCTCTTTCACAACGAAAACCTTAAAAAAATGTTGATAACTTAAGCTTGAATGTGAGCTACACAACTTTATCTTTGTGTTTATTCGCATTGACAAATTGCTTTTACTTTAGGCTATTTGATTGGAAACCTAAAGGAAAAACGATTTGTCAATGTTGACAGTACAATGCGCGCGGAGTTTACCAGTCAGCAAGGAGTAATGCATTCTAAAGTTATATGATAATGGAGTCTATATAAAGCTGACATTTATTTCCAATTTCTTTATTTCTGTAAATAGGTATCGTTTTTCGCAAATATTCGTTGATATTCCATTATATAAATAATTCTTAAATGCTTCCCCTCATTCAATCGTGCTAATTTTACATGGATTATTTACATGCAGTTTATTAATCTACATAATTTTTTCTAAAATCAAACGTCAATAAAACGAGCCAATTTCTATTTGTGTATCAGGCGTTGAAAAATAAGGTTATAGAGAAAATAAGGTTATAAAGGTTATAGAGAAAAACTTATATTTCGAAACTTTGAATTCTTCCCATTTTCTCATTAAATAATTTATTTATTATTAAAAAAACACGATTAGAAGTCGCAGTACGAGGGTTCCGTATAAATTTACGTACTTATAAATATTTCATGATGCGTGATGTTTCTATTAAACTATTTTCAAATATTAATTTTCACCACGCGAGTATATTACATATTCTATCTTTCACAAGCGTAAAAACTAACTAAAAGTAAAGATGTACAATAAGAATTCCCGGATTTGTTCCTATACTTGTGGTATAAGACTTCCAATCATGCCAACTTTCAAGGCTTTAAGTCGATTGGCCTACCGACCGATCCTTTAGTTTTCGACGATCAATGTTTAAGACTACTGCATAAATAAAAACAATACTCTTTGAAGGGCTATATCTTTTTCTCACATGAACTAAAATAATAGAAATATTTATAGCGATGCAAGGTCAGGATAGGCTTCAGTTTACTATATTAATTTCAACTTAATATCTTAGGTTATTTCTGAGAAAAAATAAGTTTGAGAGATAGCGAGAGGGACGGATGACCAAGTGATTCTATTACCGTTCCGTTTTTTTTTCATTTTAAGGGACGTAACCCGAAAAAGGGAATTTTAGGGTTTCGTCCCTTAACAAGTAATTTTAACAAGTAATTATAAAAATCAATAGGTTTCTGCTCTAATAATTAGCCAATCGATAGAGTAAGTTATCAACTAAATCGGAAAAAAAATTGTAGCCTTTGTGGTGTTTCCATATGTGCATACGTACTCATCAAAATAAATATGTAAAATATATTGTTTCTAACGGTAGTTACCTCTTTCCAAAAAGTAAATATAAGTTTGTTAACTACTTACTCGAGTTATAATTACATCTATCATCAAAACTCGATGCTGGCACTCTAATCTAAAATGAATGCGGGATATGGAATATACTTGCGTTTATTTGAATTTATATTTCATATGTAATACTTTAATTATAATAGCAGCATTTTTATTTAATTTAGCCCATCATTTGTAATTAATTTATACTCTTCTCTCTTAAAGTTATAAAAAATAAATATCGAGTATCACTCAGTCAATGCGAGTTTCTACGTTTCATACATGATAATATCATATAAGCTGTTTTCAATTTGCTGAGAGATCAAGCGACAATTTAGTTTTTGTAGTTTTATATTAATATAGTGCCTTTTGTCGGATTTTCAATTGCAATAAATTTTAATCACTATACGTACTTCCTCGTGTGTGAATATATATATATATATATATATATATATTTTTTTTTTTTTATTTATTTATTAATTTTTTTGTTTTTCTAATCTTATTTCCTAAGTGGGGAAACATAATAAAAGGTACAAACAGAAGGTTGCTAAAGGCCTTAATCGGTTTAAAATAGCCAATCTGGGATAAGAATTTACTGCTAATAAAATCTATTGTTGGTGGGGAATTTTTACATTCTAATTTGTTTTTTTTACCTTACCTTTTTTTTTGTTTGAGCGCGTGGTGGTATCTGATAAATCTAGGCAAAAAGTGAAATCCTCGTATCTTTGCACTGGAAAAAATTATATGACACAATTCGTTGCAGAAAAAGGTTACCAAAAATATGTGATATACCCAAGTATTACTTGTATACCCCTCTTACTTTGAAAGTGGTTCATGTATAAACTTTAACGATTTTGACATTCACTGATTGCCCGATGATTATACTTATTTTCTAGAAGGTTGATATAAATCATTCCTATAAGGTTGAAATTTGATACACGATTGATATTTGGTATAGAAATAAATGAAGAAAGTCGAAAATTTGTTGATTTTCTCCATTCCGACAAAAAAGGTGGGATGGCCGACAACCCTGTCGGAAAAAAAAATATACCTAACATAATATTGGTATATAATAATAAATAAAAGATCTTAAAAAACCGACTTCAAAAAAGGTCGATACTAAGAAGTAAAACATAATTAACTCAAAATAGTTACGTACTTATTTGCAATAAATAACTAAGTTACTTATTTTTAAGGTCGGCGACAGCACTGTCGACCAACTTAAATAAATTTATAATTTAATTTAATTTATAATGTAAACATAACATTTTAACTTCTAATATACTTAAACATGTTAAAAGATTCATAAAGGGCATATTTACAATATAAAAAATTACGTTTGTTTGTGTTGATAGACGGTGCTGGCGCCAACTTCAAAATTAAGTTAACTTAGTTATTTAGTGCAAATAAGTAGTAGGTATTTATTTTCAGTTAATTATTTTTTACCTTTTAGTACCTAACTTTTTTGAAGTCGGTTTTTTAAAGAACTTTTATTTTAGAATTTCTGGTGATTAATATATTAATATTAATTATGACAATTATTTTCTTTCTTAGAATATTGGATATTTATTAAAAGTCACGGGCAAAAGCCATAGATAATTTCTTCTTTGTCTAAAGTTGATTATGAACAATACATTGAAATTAAGCGATAGTAGTAGCTAAAAATATTTATATGTTAGTCGCTGAGGAGTTTAGTTCTCCATATTTGAAGTCCATTATCAGATTTTTCAAATTAACACCTACCACTTGAGGAGTTCCGTTTTCCATATCTGAAATCAAATATCAGAGTTTGCAAAGTAATAAGTAAAGTAACAAGTAACCAGTAGCATAGATATTAAATCACGATCGATTTACTACCATCCGTTTAGGATTTACATTATTCATCTTCAAAACTCATCATCACACATTGACCTAGTCGATGGTGCAGTTATTGTGCAAAGTAAAAATTACCAGTAGTAAACAGCTTGAATTACCTTTGATTTAATACCATCCGATAAGGAGTTCCATCACATAAAATGCATCATTAGACCCTGACATGATCGATAGTGTAGTTATTTTGTAAAGTAACAACTACAAACTATACATCGCTGAACATACATAAAAAAAGATACCCACGAATTGAGAACCTTCTCCTTGTTTAAAGTAGGTTACAAAAATAAAGTTTTCACATAAAATAAATAAAACAAGTAACTCTATAAACAAAGCGGTTTTAAAGGATAAGTAATTAATGAGATTCAAAAACATGATGAGTCCTTTTGTTCCGAACGTTTTGTAATTTGCGCTAAGAGATACATTTTCGTACTGACGAAATTGGCAACTGCTACTAACTTATAGGAAGTGATCATATTCCGAGCACTTTTAGCCGTATTGTCGTGAAGCTTTAAAAAAAAATAAAATCACGAAGTGGTTTTACCACAAAATAATTTAAATACCTTAGATGACCTTACAGATAAAATCTTGCCTTAATATAAGTCTGAAAAGAAAACGAGCGGTCTGGAATAAACGCGGACAGAATTGTTATCAAAATCACTATTAGTAATATTCTAAATCTAAATTCGAAGTGAGTCGGTTTGTAATAAAAAAATTAATCTAACTGATTTTCTTTTTTTGTCTTTCGACATAGCTGATTCAAACTCATCCTGTTATAAAATAACACTGATTCAACCATAACTACCAAAGAAGAAATTCTGTGTTTTTCTTAACAATTTTGTTGTTAGAATCATCGAAATAATATTTATTGTCGTAAATATTATTGCAATAATATTATTACGATATCTATTCCCAATCCAAATAGGTTTTCTTTTAGGTTTTATAGGACAAAATTTTAAAATTCCCTGTACTCGAGGAAAGAAACTTTTAAATTTGTTTGTTCCGCACTATTAAATAAAAAATTATACAGTCAATGGAAGGCTCCCTTAGGATTTTAGAGGCCATAGAAAGTGCATTTACGTTCATCATCCATTAATATTTCCTTTGAAAATATCCTCTTACATTTATATTTATTTATTATGGAAATTCTAATTAATTTAATTTTGATAAAAAGATAAAGTAAAAGACCTTAAACTGTACATGTATTATAAATATTGTAAAGTGAATTGAGGCAAATTAGATTAAGATTTCCTTAATAAAGAACTGTTTTATTACGCATTTGCAATCAAGAATAATTTGATTACAAAACTGATAGGTATCAAATATAATGAACGTAATAATATTCTCTCCACGAACAATAAACTGAATTAACTTGTTAAATCCGATTAGAACTTACATTATGTGGGTTCCGTTCATATTAAGATTTAAATATTTAAGGGCGCATACTATTATACTTAACCTAATATAAATCATATTATTTTTCTCTATTTAAGTATATTACGCAGTATACTTTTCGTAAAATAAATAAATTGACTGCCTATATATCTTTTATTTATCAATGCAAGTTAACAGACATTGTCCATTGATATACTTCGAATTATCGTTACTGGGATTTGTTCCAGATTTTTAACAAGGTAATTAAAAAAACAGGCTGACATACTAGAGAAAATTGGAGGCTCGTGTCTCTTCAAAGACACGCTCTACCAGAAAATATTAGTTAACGGTTGGATGCCCTTTTAAAGATTTCATATAAATGAAATATGTCTTTAAAATAATATTGGATGTATGCTAATTTTGGTAATTCCCTGAAAAAAAAATTAAATTCGTAAATCGACCTTTTTACCCTTTTTCCCTTTTTTGAAACATCACAATTTTTGATTTGGTAATCTTCCATACGTTCACATTGTGAAATAAAAAAATTTACATATTTTTATAATAATTATACTATTCATTGAAAAAAGAAATGTTATAGACATAATGCGATTAATAGTATTTGGAAAAGGTTGGAAAATAATTTTACTACAGTGCAAGGAGTTGTATTTTGCAGAGAGTAAAATATTGCAGGGGACCGGATGTTTTTTTAAATAATACTCGTATTATACATTGTATTATGCTTATATCATTTTCTTCTAAATATTGTCTGTTCCATCTTTTGTCCTACTGCTAATTATAGGCTATCCAATATCTCTAATATTAGTGGAACTTCATATGGCATAATATCACAACAATAACGGCAGATGATGAGAAATAAGCATATAAATATTTACTTAAATAACAATATCTCCGAGTACAATACATCAACGCAGCAAGTCAAACAATGTTTGCTGCGTATGATATGACAGATTGCTGCAGCTCGTCTTTCAATTTTGCATCTTTCTTTTCGATCCGAGTCATCTAGTGAGCGATGAACTAAGATCACCGCTTATGACATCAATCAATCATAGCGAGATATACGAGAGTAACACATCCTGCACACGTGGCGTCACCTCGTGCATAAAGTGATATGTTTTCCATGATATTACAAATATCCTTCACTTCAGTATTTGTTATTATGTGAACACAATAATCTTTGAGGATTTTTTTCTTTCTTGTACACTGAATTAAAGCATATTTTACATTTTCTTTTATTTTTAAATTATTTTTCCTCATTATCCTGTGCACACCTACCAAAAATATCTTTGAAAAAGTTCAAATTTGAATGCTCTCTAGTACAGTGTATTACGCCAACTATTGGGATATTATGTCATCATATATTTTTGCAACGCAATATATATATATGTATATATATATATATATATATATATATATATATATATATATATATGTGTGTGTGTGTGTGTAAGCAAGAATCAAAATGAAATATTTACGTAATTATGTATTTTCGACCATATGTAGCTATGTACTATGGACCTGATAACCACTGAACGCACCATACCTAAGCAACTCCCCTAGCTGCACATAGGTAAATTCCGACATATGGACTACTTTCGAAGTATTGAACATGTCAGTTGACATGGATTACAATAGCCAACGCACGGTGTCACAAAATACTAAATTGAGCAATTAATTGGTGCAGCAGTCACACCATGACATCGAATTAAGAAAAAGATGATATTTCATTTGTGACGTATAACATTTATATCATTTATTTCAAAGGTTAAATCGTACTTGTGATATTTCAATATGATGTTACATATACCATGATCGAGGTATTAATCATTATGCTGTCAAAGAATAGAATATAAACCTTTTTTTGAAGTAAATGGGTTAAGCACGAATAAAACCCAGGCTATAAGAGTGTCGAACACATTCAGTTACAAAAGTTTAAACAAAAACATATTATTTCATTATACTATTCTAGTTATTAATATTTTCAAATATATATATATATATATATATATATATATATATATATATATATATATATATCTGACGTAACAAACTAATTAGTCGCCTATATCTCTTCAATTTATTAACAAAATTTTATTGAAATAATGAGCAGTCGAAACACTTAACGTTGTCCCAAGTTTTTCATATTTTTTTATGTTAATCCCCATGTTAGAAAGGTAAGTACTTACTTACTTACTTCAAAAAACATGTACATTTTCTTTATTTTGATATGTTGGGGTAATTTAGCCAAATCAGCTTGTAACATGTTATCGCAGTTAGTCTTAAATGAAAAGAGATATAATGCTTTGGCATGCAGTCGAATAGGCTGACATGGTGAAGTTATAAAAATGCCTTTTCTTTCAAACTTTTGTTTTGACAGAAAAGGAGTTATGATGAAAATGAAAAATGGACTGAAATCACTTGAGACTAAAATTTAAGTTTATATTAATAAAGGTGATCCACAGTATATTTGTAGTTAATTTAGTGGATGTATGAATCAAAGAAATTACTGGTTTTAATTATAGGTAGACCTAAAAATATTCCGTACATTTTAATTTGAAATATTGTGTAAAATTTTTAAAAGGTATTTAATTTTATCTATCACTATATTAAAAATTTCCGCTACTCCATTTTTATCACCCTAAAGAACTTCTATACTGTAGTTAACTTGTGTAAATTTTGTTTGTTATATTACTAGGGTTATCGGATTAAAATAGTTTTTATGTTGTTTCAAATTTACGCAACTGTCAGCATTTTATAAACAAACAGAAAGTAGTATTTCAATTACAATTCTCAATTATTTGAGATAATTTAATAACCGCCAGTTTGTATTATTTCTTTAATTTAAAAAACATTGCCAAATATTCGACAGCGCCATAATTAAAATGAACTTTTTTATTCCTACATCTATAATAGCATAATAATGCGTTTTTTTTGTGTGCAAATAATAATTTTAGAAGCTAGTAGTATAGTTTCAATTCAACTATGCGAACCTTTTTTTTATTGAATGTATTATTTTTTTATCAAATATGATCGAGTAGTGAGCTTTGTAATGAGCTTTGAAATAAATGGTTTTTAATACCTAAAGATAAAAAAAATGTAGAAACCTTGTCAGTATGCGAAAAGTGGAAAATTTACCTTAATTTTTCGCCAAATTAATAATCTAATACAAATTTCAGTAACACCAACAATAGAACAAGGACTATTGTTTATCTAAGAAAGGTTATAGTAATGATTTAAAAATTTAGAAAAAGAAAAAAATTTATTATTGAAATATTTTTCTCGTTCGAACTCGTAAATAAACCTATACATTCAAAACTCTTAGCTTTTTTTCTCATAACTCGACTTTTATGATAACCTTCATTTAATAAGTATTTAAATTTCTTTGGTCGTTTTACAGATTGCAATAATAACTAAGCAAAAGAATAAATTAATTTTTAAAATAAATTTTTATAATAAGGTGTCAATAAAATATTTGAGATAAAATAAGAAATAAACCTATAATTAAAATTATAAGTCTAATTACCAAAAACTGTCACTTAATATTCGAAGAAAACGTGAAATATATTTACGAACTTGGGCGGGCGGACAAACGGGTTTTCGTGCGTTCATGCGTTTGTGCGTACATGCATGTTTATGTGCATACATACACGCGTGTGCCTGTGTATTTATTGCAATGACAAGACTTATTGCATGCGTTTGCATGCGTGTACATGTTGCGTGCGTCTGCGTCAGTGTACGTGCATTCGTGCATGTGTACGTGCGTGCCTGTGTGGGTACGTACGTATATATACTCGCAAGCTTAATCATTGAACGTGTACAAAAGACGTTCCTCCGTTATATGAGATGGTACGCTTACTTGTTCTTTCTATTTCCTACCGATTTTCTTTTCAACTCAGAAGATACTTTGCGCTGGCAACTTTGCCTGCTCGTTCATTGTGTATCAAATCACGTAAAGTAATATATTTATTACAAAAATTATATTCATTTATTTAAAACTTTATGAAATTAACTGAATAAGTAGACCTAATTCGAATTCTTAATTGTGCTTCGGTGACATGTAAATATTCCAATTAACTTGTAATACTGTGAATTGGAATATTATGAATAATTGGAGAATTATGTCAATTTGATGGATATGTGCCTTTATACATTGTATAATATTTATATTATCCTATGATTATTAGTTTTGAAGATATCAGCTTTCATAATGTGACATATTAGAGAGTACAATGTACTAACATTTGTGCTCTGAGCCGAGCGATGATCTAATGCCGAGTTTCCCGACCCAAAAAACTTTGTCTCTGTGAAAAGTACTAGTTAAGGTACATTATTAATCTTAATTACCACACTAGAATGTGTTATTAATTTATACTAAATATAGTGATTGGAAACCATGAATATTGTATTTCATTTAAGGTAACTTGCGAATTTTGATAAAACATATTTTTATTAAAAAGAACGTTATTGACTATGATTTTCAATTCCCTTAATATGGCACCGATATAAATATATTTAAACATAACGGCGCTCACATTAACAAACTTTTCGAGATGACTCATAAAAATTGGGAATCTGGTAATCCTTTACGTCAGTCTCGAAATAAGATGGAAACGTGACGAAGAATCCCTCTAATTGAATAGACTTTACGTGTCCCTTCTCTAACAACATTTTCTAACTTTTGCGTTATTTTTATCCTCAGTTTGCAGCGATGAAGTCGGCATCAGGTTGTTACTATGTAAATTGAATTACTTTATAATATCATCTGTTTCATTTTGTTTAGTTAACTTTTCGGCCTTGTCCGCTGCGTGCCGGAAATTAATTAAGAGACCTTATTTAAACTTTCAGAAATATGGGTTCCCTTTATTTGTTTCACATTGATATTTATATACAATCGTAAGAAAGAATAGGTGACTAGAACTGGTGAAAGAAGATTTAGGTAGACATTTAATATAGTGCTAAAATTTTAGCTTCCAAATTTTAGGGAGAATTATACTTCTTTTCTACTTACTCTTTATTATCAAGTTATTAGAGAAATGGAGGTTCAATTATGCATTCTTTTAATAAAATGACGGAAATAAAAATAGTTTTTATTTCTGGAGTCCTTAAGAATCGATTTTCATATATAGTGCCCGGTATAAAGTTTTATGAGGAGTAAAATCAGAAGTTCAGAACGTTAAAAAAAGTCTAACAGTTTGTAAGTTTGGATGTAGGAGGTAATGTCCGAAACTACTCTTCCGATTTTAAAAATTCTTTCACCAATATTTAGAAACGACCTTCAGGATGGACATAGGTTGTACATAGGATGGACATAGGCCCCATTAAATATTTTTTTCATATATCACAAAAAAGTTAAATTTTGTAAATTTGGATGTCGGGGAAAATCTCTGAAACTACTTATCCTATTTCAAAAATTCTTTCACCAATGCTTAGAAAGGACCTTCAGAATGGCATAGGTTTTATATGCGCTCGTTAAAAATTGTTTTCATGGAGACCAGTTTTTCAACATAAGTCAACGGAAAACAGTCGAGCAAATTCGTTCATAATAAATTATAAATAGACGATATTTATATTTATGTACAGTGTTATCTATTTTATAAATTTTAAGACAATCGTAATTAAGGAGTAAACCATAGTGACGTTTCGAAGTTGACACGCACAATTGTTTTATTTTGCCTGTTTATCAATGAGTAAAATGATACTAATATTTTATTCAGTGGACAATAGCTTGGTATGAGTAACGTGATTTCAAATATCACTTTCCTTATTTTTCTAATAATAAAAACTATCTTTAAATGAAATTTTTAATACTCAAGGATTTCCGATGTGTTGCGTGAATTAATTTACTACAAAGTTGAAGCAAGACCAAGAACAGACTGATGAATAAAATGTTTTACATAAATCGCTTGAATACGGTTACTAGAGAGAGTATTGGGTATTAGACTATTTTTTTTTATTAATCATAATTTCAAGATACAAGCTAATGAAGAGTGAAAAATTTTTAATAATCTACAAAATTGATCGAGTTATAAATGTTTAAATTTAATCCTTAGATAAGGACGGCAATACTGTGTTGTGAGGTCATTTTCAATATTGCACATTATATTCCACAAGAGGAAAAGAGACAGGGATATACTCAACTCTATCCGTATCTTCAAATTTAGAAGCCTATAACTGGCTTATTTTTCATTCAATTTTTGAATTTTTTTCAAGACTGGTTTTTAATTAACTTATATTTCACAATATAAAATGAGTCCACTACCGTATTGTCACTTTTCTATTATATTTTCTACAGATTTTTTCTAAATATGTTAAGTTTAAGTTTTCATAATTCGGAATATATGTTTCATGTCCATAATTATATTTTTGTCTTATTGAAAGTATCCGTTCTTCGTAATTAATCATTTTTCCCTCTCATGTGGTCATTACTTTGTGCACATAGAACTGTAAGATATATTTATATTATACATACCGGAAAAGAATGACGTTCTCTATTTTATAGCTGTGTCTAACAGCTCCATAATTTCTTTGCGATTGTACTAGAGCGTGATTTGTTTAAAGTTGATGAAAATAAATTTACTTAAAATGTTAACGTATTTATTAAATTGACATATTGACAAATTTTGTATGTGTCATTTAACTGTTAATTTTTTTTTGCGCTATAATCCATAGAGCCATAGAGTACATTGTTCTGGAGGTAAGAATGAAGGCACTAGACTACGTGGGAGGTTGTCGATACGGTGGACATACCAGATCAAGTCTACTGTAGGCGGTCTCCTGTATGACTACAACGGAGCGACGACAAATAGGGAGAAATGGAGAGGCATCGTGAGGCGAGTAACAGCGGTCACCCATAACAATACTACATTCTGACCGCGACCGCTTTGCCAAGAGCGAAAGGACGGAGAAGAAGAAGAATATAAGTGAACAATAGTGATATTTAAATGTAAGTAAATAAATGTAATTAATCAAACATATTATTCATAGATTATTTAGAACGTTTATTAAAGAGTTAGACGATCGCTATTCATTGATTCAATTGTCGTAGGTGGGTACGGAGATGAATAATTTCGCATACAACTCACAATATAATTTTGATTTAAAATCACCAATCCCCTGATATATCGATTAAAAAATGACTAAAAAAGCAAGTAATGAGAATTCCATATTTCCAAATTTTTAATCTAAAATAAAGGGTAACAATTTTAATATTAATTTATATAAAAACAAGGATTTTTTGAAAAAAAAATGATCTGACGTTTGTGTGATGTGAAACAAAATTATGTGATTGTGAAGAAATGTAGAACAAATTTTCATATACAGCATACCCATAAATACGTATCAGATATACGAAAGAAATCGAACATTATCAGAAAAACATTGGTTATCTGTTAAAACCAGTTACTTTATTTGAATATTATCGAAGTGTTGATTAATTGGTAGAGCAAGATTTTTTTCCGATTTCTCCCAAATAAAGTACAACAAAAATTACATATTAGGTATTATAAAAATTACAAATAACAGCTTATTTTAACTATTTCTATTTTTACGAATTAAAACAATATTAAAATTCTGTAAACTTCAACTATTCGCGAATGCATTCGCTAATATTGATGCCGAATATTCTCATTGGCATTCGTATTCACGAATGTGTAGAAATATAAATTCGTTACGTTATTAGGGCATATATGGAAGAGCCTAAACCCTTTCGATAAAGTTTAAATTGATTATCTTGATAGAGGGATAATAGACTAAAAACAATAATTAATTTAATAATAGTCTTAATTTGCACTCCTCTAATCCACAGAAGCCGGTTGCTATACCTATTTGACGATATCTTGTATAATCTATTGCATTTATGATTAATGGACTTACCAACGTTATATTATCCTAACCTAAATTAATTAGTTACAATAGTATCTCATAATAATTTTTAGTTAAAAATACTATATTCCTCTGAATCCACGTCGAATCTTCGGTTGGTTGTTCCACTAAAAACGTGGTGCTCAATGAAGAACTAATATTTTTTCTTTATTTCTATGTTTATGTAATTCAGTTACGTCTCACTTTAAAATATTGTCACAACTGGCCATAAACAGAATTACGATGCTGTGACGATTTATGGTTCTGTTCTGCCATTTGCGGACAACTGTACAATGTGTGTGTGTGTATTTGCGAACAATGTGTATTTGGAATGTGAGTGTGTATACGCAATTTATTATAATTATGGTTCGCAAAATTTAATGGCTGTATTCCACTCGAACTTTGTAACTTTTTATTGCATATTATAATACATGTACATATGTAATATAAATCATTTGTTTTTATTCCTTCTTCTTTTTTGAACTATCATGTAATTTGTCACAAGTAGATGCAACTAAACTATACATCGTTTTGAAATTCACGCAGATTCATTTGTAAATTGTTTCAAGGAAAATATCATGTGGCCATATATAATATCAAATAATCTTCTTTGTTCCAAGTGACTAAGTCATAACTCGTGAACATGCATTATTCGCCATACTTTCCGCGTAACTAATTTATAATGAAACTCCCATACAAGAATACGAATCTCAAATTTTCTGTATTATTGTAATTAGTTTTTTTTTCGATAATAAATGATTGAAAAAAAAAAAAAAATTTATATATATATATATATATATATATATACATATAAATTATAAAGCAAAAAAACATAATTATTTTCAACGAACAATCTCATACATTGTGCTCAGTCTATTAAGTCTCAACCGAGACTAAATAGACTGAGCACAACTCCTCAAGATCACTTTTCCATGAGTCACCGCATGTCATGTGTGTAATAAATTTTCACGGACGAAGAAAATCAACGTTTGATTTAATTTTGGCAGAGGTCATACAGAATTCTCACAGTTTACAATTATTACAATTATGTTTAATTAAGTTTAAATTTTTTTTTCAAAATTATCGTTTACTTAATACCTAAATCGTGTTTTGAGCTGTAAATTTTGTCAAGTCCTCGCTAACAGTCTCTGTATCGATTGACGGGTAAGTATTTTGGTAGATAAATGTTGATTTTGAATGGAAGCAAAGTGTAAAAGCCTACGTATTAGCAAGAAACATTCCATGGAGGCTAATAAAGACAATGCTTTTCGTAGGAGTTACTCGAATAGTTTCATTATTGAAAAGAGGATACAGTTTAGCACAAATGGCTTTAACCACGAAAGTGAAAATTGGATCTATTTTCATTGAAAACATGTGTAATTTTTTGACGAGATCAGAATAAAAGATAAAGGTGGCAGAAAATATGTAATAATGGTAATAATAAAAAAAGCAAATATATAAAGAAGCAAATAAACCATGAAGATGACACTATGTAAGTTTGGTATTTTCTTTTTCGAGGTTCGGAGTAGAGCCTATAAAATAAAATTGAAGTTACTCTTGATAAATACTAATATAAACAAATTTTGCAAAGTACCTTGCTGCCTTTTCCTAAGAAACGTTCTATGGACGTTTCAACATGATAATGACTCAAAACATATAGAGCAGTCAAATCTTTTCTTTCAAAGGAATCCTTGCCAGTAGATGATGAGTTTGCAAAAAATCAAGGACTGTGGTACAAAATCAAGAAAAAAGCTCTTAATACATTGGCTCTATAAAACAGCTTTACGACGATTTCCAAGAAGCTTGAAACAACATTTCTATAAACATGTAGTAAGTTTATATCATCGATACCAAGCCGTTGCCAAATGATTATATTTAACGATGGCGACCACACTGGATACTACACTATACTGTAGAAAATCGAATTTACTTTAAATTAGAAATAAAAATAAGTTTGTGTCTGCAATTATTTTTCGTTTACGCTTTTTACATATTTTCTTTTGTGTCCCTAATTAACTGTCCAGTAATCAAATAGTAGGTAAGATATTATTTTTTAAATTTCCATGAAATATGTATTATTATACAGCTATTTTCTTAATTTTTTTCCACCTTTATTGAATTACCATGCCTGTATTTATATAATAAGTGACCTGTTAACGTACAAGTTATGCGAACTAGAAAAAACTCTTAGTCATGTACTACTAAAATCTCTAATTAATCAATTAATTTGATCACAACTTTATTCATATCATCATAAAATCTTTCAATTATGGCAATAGTTCTTTGAAAGGAGTTCGTCGCTGGATTTATAGAACGGGATTAATAATTAAATAACGATATACTCGTAATATAACTCGTAAATTAAATGTTGATTTTTAATTGATTTAACAATTAGAAAACATTTAATGAAAGGTGTTACAAATTTGTATCTTAAAAGCCCAATTTATTTGCGTACTTTAATGTATATAATCAATGTATATGGCGGACTTATTGCCATGAGAGTACATCTCTTACAAATGATCAGAAAACTAGTCCAGCCGCACTTCGTGCTCTGCCAGGAATTGCACCCGGCTCCTAGCGAAGCGACGCTTCAAAGGGTGTATTCCTTATGATCAACCCAATACACGGTGATGATAAATTTATCCGAAGCTGTTATGCAGCTGCATCATATTGTTATAAAATGTAATACCTACAAACAATGATAGGTTAGACAGAAAACATACGACATAACTCTAAATAGTGATCAGTCACTGCCAAACAACTCCATAATTCAATTTATGAAAGGGTCATTGCAACCATATATCAAAATAAGACACTCGTTGTATCTCCATTTAAATCCATTTTTGAAGAGGTAATTGCATCAATACAGAAGTAGGACAGAATTTTACTGGTACGATAAAGAAAAAGATGAACTCCTTAATGCTAATTAAATATCATATTATTATCATATTATTATATATAGTAAACGTTTCGAATTGGTTCCATTACGTACGTCTGCATGGGTAAAATTGTCTGAAATTGAACCAGTAACGTATTTAAGTCCAAGTATTAATTAATCAGACAGTAATTTAAAAATCTAATATATTCTTACGTATTATTACTTAATCATTAATTCATTTATATAGAAATTGTCAATGCCACTAATTACTCTATAGCCCATTGTTACTAGAATTATCATTCAATATTTGAATGTGATAAAATCAAAAACGTTTCTTCTCTACAAGAAATGAATTGAATTTTTCAAGTCATAAAATGACGCCAAGTTCAAAATATCGTGCCCATTTTTCCAACAACTACTGTTATATCTGTGGAAAATTCACCGTAAAGAAACAATGAAAAAACAAAACAAGCTTTCTTGAAAATATCTATCATGCTCATTTTGGAACTACTTTGTAAATCGGGACAAGTGATGAGTTGCTTATTAGGTATGCACCATTTGTATAGAAGAACTAGGAAATAAAAGAAATTTTCGATTTGTCACTCCGATACTCTGGACGAAACTGCTCTGATGACGGCAATTTTTACTGCTGCGTTTGATACAGAATTAAAGTGTTCAACAAGAAAAAAAAGAAAGAAAGAAATCATCTCATTATTCAGTCTGCAACAAAGCCGCCTCAGCATAATCCTATTGTTCCAGTAACTACCGTACCCGAATCGAAATTTAGAAACTGAGGACGAAAACATTAAAGGTACGAGTGATATGTCATTTCAAGAGAGAAAATATGAATATTTTCTTGATCTGGGCAGTTTCTAATAAGAGTTATTTACTCAAATAGGATTAAATAGTTTAGCGCGAGATTCAAATCTTCCAAAAACTGAGCAAAATCCTTGGGATGAAGATTGAAAATGAAAAAAAATTATTGACATTTGACACCACTTTTCTTGACACAGCAATAAACAAAAACTTTTATTCCATTTTTATTTCAAGATGGCGAATTCATGCGCTGCAAAAATATTTGGACTTAAAAAAATAATTGATGTTAAATACAATGCTAGTGAGTGAGAATGAAAGGGTTTTACTTGTAGGACATTCCGCTCATTTGAAAAGGTACAAATTTATAGTTCTTGTCCCTAAAACCGCGACTTTCGAAAACTCGAACGAGTCATTTGTAATAATTCGAAAGTTTTATCTCCGTTACTTCGAAAAGAAGGATTCGTGAAATTTGGACAAAGAAGGATTTATCTTCAAGTTAATCTTTAGAATCCGGAATAAAAAAATATGTTGGGAGAATAACTGGTTGATTAGAAAAACGCTCCTTCCTGCATTTCACATCAAGTTGGGGCTGATGGAGCTATTTCTGAATGTAGTATATTCAAAGCAAGGACACCATTTTAAATACATCTGCGAAAAAATTTCACACTATGAAAGCCTAATCTGAAGAAAAGAAATTTTGCAGCCCCAATGAAAGATTAATAAAAATAATTACTTTAAAGCTTAATTGACTGAACGAAGAAAAGGAAGTCCGATTCCTTTTAGAAATTCAAGCTTCCAATATGTAAAAAATATGCTGGAAACAAAATTGGGTTGAAATAGTAATTTAGTGACCACTTTTTTTAAATTACGCTTGGATTATTTTCTAGAATATTCTGGGAAATTTAGTGAATAATAATAGGAGAGATCTCATCAAGATATAAATGTAATAAATCAACGGTATCAGACTAAGTGAAATGGTAACATGATTGCCGACTAGCAAATATAGACGAAAATTATTACAAATTGTACTCCAAGGTATTTGTTTCGAAACTTAAATAAAAAGTAAGCATTTTAATTTATGTAACATTAATTTGAAAACCAAAATAATTTATTTTTATAAATAGCGCTCCACGCTTTTCCACACATATATAATATTCTATGACAGACATGGCTTATATTAAAGTCCTTGCTGAATAGACGTAGAAAACAGGAAAATATTTTTTTTTGCTTTTTAGCGAAATACTTTATAAAATCGTGTTTTTATAATTTTTTAAACTATTAATTTATTTTTCCTTTTATCTTTTATTTTTGTTTTGATACTCTAAAATTTTACTCCTACATTAATGAAATTATTATGTTGTCCTCAGTTCTTGATACGCGTGTAAAATTTTAAATAATTCGGACATCTGGAAGGTGAAATTTTGATTGAGTGATTCAATTTTTTTTTGTTTTGTCTTTTTGTAATACATATAATTTGTTTATTTTATGAAATTATTACATTGGCATCAATTCTTCATACGTGTGCAAAATTTTAAATAATTCGGACATCTGGAAGGTGAAATTTTGATTGAGTGATTCAATTTTTTTTTGTTTTGTCTTTTTGTAATACATACAATTTGTTTATTTTATGAAATTATTATATTAGCATCAATTGTTCATACGTGTGCAAAATTTTAAATAATTCGGACATCTGGAAGGTGAAATTTTGATTGAGTGATTCAATTTCTTTTTTGTTTTGTCTTTTTGTAATACATATAATTTGTTTATTTTATGAAATTATATAATTTGTTTATTTTATGAAATATATTACTTATAGGGTGTAAGTATTCGGTAAAAAGGATTTATAATTCATCCCTTAAGGAAGTAAGATATGGAAGTAAACATTTTAATGAAATCCTATCCGTTTTAAGGTTAATAATATATAACTCATTATTAAAGCTTTTGGATACAAGTAAAGAAAACAAATTTCAGGTTTTTCAAAAACTCATCCTTTAGTGAGTTAAGTGGTGATGAAATATAAAAGGGAAATTTCACTCACTCGCTGACTTCAAATTTGGCAGATGCTTTTTTAATAGGGTGTAATCACCTTATAAGGAAGGAATAGTCTCTTGGAGGCGTAAAATAGGGGATAACAATTTGTATGAAATTTTTGTATGGAGCTGGAAAAACTTATGTTTAAGCTTCAAGTTACAAATACAGAAAACCAATTTTTTGATTTTTACGAAAATTTTTCCACTAGTGAGGTAAAATGGGCGATAAAAATTTGTATGGGGATCTCTTCAATTTCGGAGTTAGGAATACGGAATATTCAGCAATAAATTGTGTCGAACTATTCTACACAACGAGCTACATGGTGACAAAAAAAGAAACAGAAAAATCATCCTTAATGTTAATAATACTTATTAGTTAAGAAAAAAAAATTGAAAAATAACTTTGATTACATCATATTTAAATTTATTCAAAAGGAATAAAATATATTTTTAAAATAACTTTGCGATGCTCATATTGAATTATGGATGAAGAAACGGTAATCATTGATGGATTAGATATCCTTTTGCCGAATATTTAAGAACTCCGGTGATGGCGTATTCCCATTCTCATTTCTGTCTTATATAGCTGGTGCATGGGTGATGTTTACAAACAGATTTTTCATAGATAAAAATTCAAAAACAAAAAAAAAAAATCTTGAAATAGATGATGCACTGTCGAATATAAGAAAAAATGGTATGCAAATTATGAACCCGTATGAAATCACGGGTAATAACTAATATTACCATAAACGTGACAGCGTTATTGTTTCTTTGTAAGTAACTGTGCGATCGAGCAATCTATAGTTATCAAATTATGAACACGTGTAATTTTTGTAATGAGTTTACATTTACTATCCGTAGTTTTGTTTGCGTGGTATAAAAATTCGACTATAAGTGCCTTTGAATATTTCTTACTCAATCATGCTTAATGGCTGGACAGATGTTCATTAAAGTTGGTATAGATAAAATGTTGATTCGAATAAATATACAGATCAGGCTTTTACCAAAAAGTAGCATAATATAGGAGTTATATGAAACTATGTCTTTTAATCAGTAATACATATTTAGTATCACAAAGTGGCAATGTATGGCAAAATGTATGTTTAAACATTAAGCTTTGTGGAGAGCCTACATGTAAATGTGTGCGACGAACTTGCACGCGGTCAACCCCGCAAGCAAATGTTGATAGTGATACATATGTGTATATATATATATATATATATATATATATACAGATATATATATATATATATATTTATTTAAATACATATATATGTGCATATATGTAATTGATTTTCTTCTACGCCACACTGTATGACGATACTTGTTGAAATATTATTTATAAAACTTATTTTCTTGTGGTTTGCTCTTTTATACGATTCTACGATTTGGCCCATTCATTATGATAAGCAAGAATATGCTTAAACATTAATTGACATCAAACCAGTAGGTCAAAATCCTAATACATTAGTAATATACTAGTATCCGCTTCTTGTAACTTCTCGTATATTGACACACCGCTCAATATAACGTAATTGCGCTGAGAGTTTTTGTCTTGTGTAACGAACTGCTTGTATTGATGTATTTTTAATGGTTAATCTTATTACTGTGAAGATCACGAGTGGTTAATTACTTTCACTTGCGCTCTTATGTTCACATTATCCTCCCACCGGGATAACTCCTTAATTCCTTACCAAACATCGAATTGCCCTTCGTAGCAAGGCTTGATGATACACACTGATTGATAAAGCTTTTACGGTTTAAGAAAAAGTTTAAATGTAGTATCTTTTTCTCAAATCGTTAAATTTTTATATTAGAAAAAAGAGATTCACAGCCAATGCTCATGGAAGATTTGGTGTTACTAATTTTTTATTAGTAATAATAAAATCACGATTAAGAAATTTTTCAGGTCTAATATTTTGTGACTCGATAGCCACGTAACGCGCGCCAGAAACCGACTTCTCTTAGTCCCTGAACATCGCACAACCGGTTATGGGGTAGTTCAAATTTGCCGCAACTAAAATTTGGAATAATCTCCCTCCGCCCCTGAAAACTGCTGTATCCATGCATGAAACTGCTGTATCTACTTTTAAAAGGTCAATCCGTAAGTGGCTTTTGACCCAGCAAATGCAAACGGAATAAACGGAAAATATCGGCTTCTATCTTAGAAATCATTTCATCTAAATTATATTTTCTTTGTGCTATATTTTCTCTTTGGGTAATAATGTGTATGTAGTTATGTATCTGTATATAATACCTGTATTAAAAATAATTATTAATATTATTATATATTGTGTATCTGTGCGTGTATGCGTGTAAACTGTATATGTATATGTGTGTATATGTATATATGAGTATTTGTTTGTATATGTATGTATATCAACAGGTGCTAGCTGTAAACCGGCCGTGTTGGTTTTGCTTATAGCATAACTGCACAAGCCGAGCTAGTAACCTTTTTGTGGATAAAATATTAAATAAAATTTAGGTTAAGGCGTGTAACTTAATTTTTAACTTTAATGTTGTCATTAGCACTAAGAAAATTTCTGTACATGTCTATTAGTTTACCTGTTGTATTTTATGTCTACAAAAAGACTATATTATTATTATTAATTTCAGAAAGATTAATAAAGATTGATTCAGGTTTCTCGAATGCTATTACATTTAATCATTTCAAAATAAATATATCTTCTCCATCTTGTAACATAGAATATAACTTTCCATATTTTAAATAATTGACTGTGAAAACAATTCACATTCAAATGGCGCTACCAAATGTTTTCAAGAATTCATCGAAATTTCCTTCTTACTTTCCAAAATCATCGCCGAACTCTTGAAATTAAACTCCATTTTCTTTTTTCCGCCGAAATCGGTAATTGTATATTTACTCTTATATTTACCTTTACGAAATACGCAGCTGTTTTTCTATTAACTGAAATGAGCCCATAAAAGTAGTGTATACTTTGAGAAAAAATTTAATAATGATGCAAATATTAGTTGTATTAAATAGAATTAATTCAAAAATATTTCCGATGATGGCATTTGTAATCTGTATGAGGAAAAGCTATTACACTGGAATTAATTTATTCTAAAATGATGAAAACAAAGAACAATGTAAGTAAATGTCTTTTCTAAAGTAACCATTGATGAAAGTTCAAATATTGTTTAATAATTAATTACTAAAATATCAATTAAAGAGAAAACATTTTTGTTACAGTGTCTTCTTCGCAAAATACGTGTCTTTAAACTTTAAAATGTCAAAAAGTGTGTCCACAGTGACCTCTAAGATTTTTAAAATACATGTAAAAATCGAAAATGAATCGCATAAAATAAAAGTCACGGAGGAAAATTTCCTTCTTTGAAATTTTCATATTTTCATTAAAAATATATGGGCAAAGAATTATGGATGTATGTACATAGATATATATATATATATATATATATATATATATATATGTATATATATATATATATATATATATACATATATATATATATATATATATATATATATATATATATATATAAATATATATATATATATATGTATATACATATTTAGACGTTTATATGGTTGTTTGTGTTAATGTCAGTAGAATTCACTACATAATTTTACTGGCATTAACACATTTATTTCTTTTTAAAGTACGGTACCCTGAAAAGTATGAAAAAAATTCGATTTTTTTGTAGTTATCTTTACCAGACATCTGCTGAAAGGTTAATTCGTTTCTGATAAAATGCAAAGTACTCAATGGAAATGAGGCCTTGGGACTTTACATAAACCAAATGTTTATTTACTATTCTTGCTAATTTTCTGATGATATGATGAAAACCGTCCTGCAATTAGAATTATTAAATTTTTACTGATGAGCTTTTCTATTAATTAATGCATACCATTAAATGTACACGTCTATGAAGATCCGGATTTCGAATTATTGCAGCACATATATTTATATATAGGTATATATATATATATATATATATATATATATATATGTATATATATATATATATATATAAATATATGTGTGTGTGTGTGTGTGTGTGTGTACATATATATCTCAATATATATGCTGCATTAATTCGGAATTTTTATCGAATTTTCTCGAATCGAATCTAATAACTACAGTAACATTATATTAATATATTAATATTTTATAACTGGAATCGTTCTTGCAACGTACTCGTACACACATCCGTTACATCTACTGTACCACGAATTGGAATAATTACTCACGAAAACATCTTTAAGGGAAAACTAAGGTAGGTAATTAGTCCGAAGATCGAGATTGAACATAGGACAGTATTAATTGTGTGTAATTGCTCTGTGAAAATGCTCAACGGCCATTTAGTTCTTGTTGAATTTCATTATTTGTGTCTTTCCCTTCTTTCTTGCCCCTTTGCTCCTCTTGTATAATTTAGATGTAGGTTTGGTGGCGGGTAGACAGTTTATTAAGGTCATGTGTTACCTACCGCACACCTGTGTACAATAATATTCGTAATGGCCATTGTTTCATTTGAAGTAATAAAATAATTATATTAATAGCCTTGGCAAATTACATTTATATGACAATTTATATACGGCACATAATTTTACAATAAAATAACAATCCAATCACACTATATAGCAACAACAATCAAGCTAGTGAGAAATTAAAAATCATTAGCATAATATGTACCATAATGGAATTATTGTAATGTATTGTGGTATAGATAAATGAAGACCTGTTTACGAACTCAGAAAAATATTAGGCGCGAAGAAAGAGTTTTCTCAACAATTTACGACAAGAAATTTTTCATTACGGAACCAAAAAATAATCTTCAATATTAAAGTGATTTTTTTGACTTAGCCACAAAGATGGAATTATAGAATATTTATGAGTAAATCAGAAACAAATAGAAAAGTGAAATAATTATATTCATCGCGTGTATACATATTGATAGCATAGAAGTATTAACTTCAAAATCACCTTATATCGACCGCAGAAATCTTAACGTCGTTCGCAAATAGCACAAAGCACAATCTTATTGTCGTTCGCAAATAGCACACAGCACGTAGCTTTCATTTATTTACTAGATAGAAAACAGAAAAGCTCCGATATTTTAATCCCGTTATATCCCAAATCGCCTGAAATAGACCTCAGATACAAAGTTTCTCAATTTTACTTTTTATAATATACGAGTACAAGGATGAGAGATGAGAGAGTGAGGATGGAGAGGAGAATCCGGGTTCGCCAAGAAAGTTTAATAAGATATTTATTTATTTTGCACGCGTTAAAAGTTTTTTGATAGCCCAAAACCTAAAACTTGAAGCCAATTTTATAGGAGACACATTCAATGTATTAAACCAGATTGTCATAGTTGTCAAACGTCTTCTTTTCGAGATTTGACCTATGTCACTCAAGTGAACATAGAGATCGGTCGGAACAGGAATCGACCGGAAGTAAGATATACGACCGACTGCTAGTTTTCACTTGTGCGGTTCTGAGGCCCGACAAGTTTAAGTACAATTACCCTTAATAATTCCGATCGCATAGAAAAATGTCAGATGATACTAAAATAACGAAAATATGTTGTTAAAGTAGAATAAAGAATATCAATTCGTGCTTAAAGTATTTAGGTAAAGAATTTTATCAGACCTCCAGTATTGGACACACAGTCTTTAAAATTAAAATTAAAAATGAGTGGTTTGCTTTAAGAAATCATTATTAGTAACCTTCATTATAGCAACATTGGAGTCAATACTCAAGCAAGATGTCAAATTTGCAGTCAGGCCGAAGATTATCAATTTATATTCTAATGGGTGTATAGAAAATAGTATATATATATATATATATATATATATATATATATATATATATATATGTGTGTGTGTGTGTGTGTGTGTGTGTGTGTGTGTGTGTATATATATATATATATATATATATATATATATATATATATATATATTAAACCATTTTCATAAATGTAATTGCTTTTTCTCCTTTACTATATGCTTTACGAAACAGATGGCGGGTAAATATTTCTCTTTGGTACGAACTTCATTTCGTAGAGTAGCGTATTCAACTGTACATTTCCATATTGTGTGTAAAAATAGTATGCCCGATAACTATGCGATGCTTGATAACAATCAAACTTAAGCCAACGTGACCTAACCCAGTCGACACTTACACTTTTTTGTAGGTAGAAGAAATCCTCATGGAAATCTCCGCCCGTACACAGTAGCATGAGAGTGCGTGTAGCATGACCTGACATCTCTAGAGATGTGTTCAGTGGAATACGCGCTAAAACCTCCTCCCGTTTTTAGCTTTATTTCGCGGAACTGCAATAAATACTACATTATGAGGGTACATGATTTTACTTGAGATGCCATCTACATTTTCCGTCCATCTGCCTCTCTTTTGCGCGTTATGTTTCTTTTGATATTAACGCACACATTCCGTTCGTATTTTGACCGTAGCATTTTACGCCATTCTGCTAGAATTCATTTTCGATCTTATTCAGGTATTTTGTTATTCTTTTTCTTGCATAATCGTCGTCGGTCTCTGACTCGTTTTTCCAAAGATACCAATACCACATTAGTGAGGCGGTTTGAGAGGAACCATATATTTGGATTGCCATTCTTCTTTGCATGTTACTTAAGATTTGTTTGAGTTCCGATGTTTTTTCAGACAGGAGCAATATCAGCAGTATGGCGGAGTGTACCACTTACGCTAGCGTGCTTCTTCTACCAACTTTTGGCCCCTTATCTGAGCCTTCAGATGAGTCAGGATTTCTTTAAAGTTATTTTTAAATTGTTTTTTTTAGATTTCCGTACCTGATCGGATACAATGTGACCCTACATATACAACAACATCGTTGTAGCATTCTTGTCTCAAAATATAACTTTGAAACGAAAAATATAGAAATGTTAAATTCAATTATAATGTACTTGTTTCGCCGACAACTATATATGGTATTTTAAATTATATTTAGATAGATTTCCCAAATATATTAAGGTAGGTGTCAAAAATGTGTTTTTTCTATATAGACATATAGGGATTGAAAAGGTACCTTGCATACCTCGTTGAATTTACCAAAGAACGATTTATTTGAAACATCAAAGTCGCCCTGTTTAGACCTAGATGTTACTAGGTATATTTCAAAATTTCCATTATATTAGAAGTTGTAATTTGGCTTTAATATTTCTCATATCACGTATTTAAATAAAAAATAGAGCTTAATAAAAAATATTAAAAAGGTGATGAGTAATAAAGGAAAAATATTTTTGAAAAAATCACGATATCCTTATGTCCGTGAAAGATATCCGAGTTAATATATTATTTAGGGAAAAATAATATAATATTTTCAATCAGTCTAAATATACTTACGTACTCACTTTTCTATATTTTATATACATTTAATTTAAATAATTGCTTAAAACTTTATTATTAACCAGCGCCTAATCGCTGGAAATTCAAATTACTATTCTATACAATACAGCAATATTTTTGAATTTAAATAACACAAGTTTCATTATATTTTAAATAGTACACGTGTAGCATGTACCGATACAATGTATTATATGTGTCAAGGTCCCCAAATCGATACGTTTCATTAACGATTGGGTTGCTGCCGCCATGCGGCGTGTAATAATCGATAACGTGTCATCGGCTAATGAAATTTTATTTATTAGTGTCTTTATTTAAATATTGGTACGTAATGAATGATATCGTTTCTTGATAAACTTTTCATCTTCTGTACAATTATCTGGTTCACAGATGATGGTGTCATCTTGTATTAAACGGAGTCTGAGAGAAATGATATATTTTCCATATCAGAAAATACATAAATATTTTGAGTTTGCACAGCTTGTCCAATACATTGTATTTTCAGAGGTCATATTCTAATTTTATTGGTAGATAAATTTTCACTTTTTAATGTTTTGAATGGAAATAATAATGTTCAAAATCAATTTCATAGTGCTGATCAGAAAATCCCGTACTGTTTGTAACAGTACGGGACATATTTTGTTGCAGAAAATAATATATTCCACGATAAATATATTGCATTTAACTAAGAGCCAAGTACCAGCACGATGTGTTCACACCTCACTATAGACGACGCATTGCTGGAACACAATCTGCAAAAAAACCTCAAAATTTACATATTTTATTATGTATAATTTTGATATTGAAAGTCGAAAAGTTACTAAATTGAGGAAGCAAAAACATCACATTCTTTCTCTCAACCAAAAACATTTAAAGGTTTGAGAAAGTAGTTAGCAGTCTCTCATCGTACTTTACAGACACCGAAACTAGGAGCTGTGGTCGGAGAAATTCATTTTGAAAATTAAATCCATAAACACAGTTTGCAGCAGTTGTAAAACAGTTGGAAAAATCCAAAACATTGGCTAATGCGTAAAGATTTCAAGAGACTAATTTTAGTTGACTTAAAATCAATTTAAAAAGAAAGTTAAGTTTAATTGGATAGTTTTCATTCAATCCGTTTAACTTTGTGAGAAGGTAATACTATATAATAGAAGATAGAACTTAACTTGTTCATTAAGAATATTCAAGTAAACCCATATTTCAGATATTTTGAAGTGTAATCTTTCGGAATGTTGTATAAAAATCTTTTTTTCTTAAAAATAAATTGCGTAGTGTTTATCCCGGGCGTTGAATAATTTCTACTCATGATCAGATGATAACATTTGCTAAGTATACATTTAGAGAAAACAATGAGCATTAGGTCTCTTAAGAATACAATGACTTTAGGCGAGAAGCCGCCACCTTCATAAGAATTTAAAAAAGTGATACGAAATTGACATCATGTTTCACAACATCCCGACTCTGATCTGGTTCGTAAAAATAAGGTAAGAGTAATTGAAATTGTTATCAGAAAAAAAAATTACCTTATTGACTAAATTTCAAAAGTATACTCTACTTCACCCTATCCTCTACAGTTATTAATATTACGATGTAGAAAATAGTTATTCATGAAACACCTCGCTTGAATCGAGGCAACATTAGCATTAAAAATTGATGAAAAGTTTATCAAGAAACGATTTTAGAAATATACTTCACAAGAAAATGTTTCAACTGAAGCCAGTGTTACAATCCCATTAGTTAATATTTTATTATATAACCTAAGTATAAACAAAATTGTAAAATCAAAACTCTTTTAATTTAAATTTAGTGTAAGACGCCCTTCACACATTAGTTTTTTTTCAGCTTTTTATTTCATATCTCAGCAGAAAATTAATAACATATTCTCTTAACTAAAATAAATAATATATTTATTATTATATATCTCAATAGAAGATCAGAGAAACATTGTCTATATTTACCGTACCGACAATTCTAACAAATATTAATTTAGTCTTACTTGAGCGTAATAAAATCATAACACGTCTCTTCTTTCAAATCAATGTTCATACTAAGCTACGTTTTCTTCCTCGAATGTTGGTATGGTTTTTTGAGGCCGATTATGCCCATAGCAAATGCTACACTTATACTGCCAAGTGGTTGCAAATATTTGCGCCTATGCGCTGCGGTGTGAAAGTGTCAAATGAAATACGATTATTGAAAGAAGACTAATTATTCATTAGAAATAAACCTAATTGAAAATATAATTTATAAATTCAAATAATTATCTAGTCGAATTTAGAAATATTGTATATTCGAAACTTTTGAGTCTTCCTCCACAATCACTGGTTCCTTAGTAAATATGTTTAATAAACTAACAATTCCACTTCACAAAGACGTCGTTAAAGCACAAATCTCGAAGGGAATTAAATTGATTCTGAAAGGGAGTCCGCGCGAACAAATGGAATGCGCTTGTTGTGTGATTACTCTCTACAAACGTTCGCCTGTATTGTCTTTCATTATTTCAATCCGTATTCCATTGAATGAACGTCATTATTCAAATTCTGCTGGGACGTGGGTAGGACTTAGCAGTAAATAAATGACTTTGAGTAAATAAAAAACATTGTCTTTTTAGTTAAACTTCCAAGTAGATTTAAAAAAGCAGAGGAATTTACAAATTATTACTATTTCGGGGGAAGTAACGGAAGTTAAATAAATACAGTTTAATTTAATCATATGTAGAGAAAGAAAGATTAAAACGAAAGAAGAAGTTATAAACTTTGCATAAGAATGAATTTAAATTATTTGTCCGCATATAAAAAACAGTATATGATGATATTAATAGGACGGTACTAAAATAAATAAATTACCTAAGAAATCTACGAAATCCTAAAGAAATATTCAAGTTTTGTACACTAGTATAAAAGACTTCATGTATAGAAGATAGTAGACAAATATACAAGACAATAATATACCAGTCACGTGTTTTGTTATATTTTAATGGGTGGGAAATACGATATCCATATTAAACGGGAAAATATTAGTTTAAAAGATACATTAATTAGAACTTTTGTGAAAATCAGCAGAGTTTTTTCTTATTATAAGTCAAGTTTTTTCGTATTTTAAATATTTCTTTACAAAGTGCTCCATAAACAAACATATTTCTGTGATTATATAACATGAATGGACTTTCTAATGAACATCAGTTGGTTTAATTTTTTTTGATGGATTTTATTGTTATAAAAAGCGTTTGTGTGAGAAAGTCAGTGGCGCATGTATGGCTTATGTGTTTGAAAGTTTCACTGGCGCATGTATCTGGTGCAAAAAGATTTTATGTTATAAAAGTGCCATTTCAATCTTTTAATACATTTATCTAAGAAATAATTCTTATACTTACTTACCTACTTGTTTATAATCTAATTGCATCTTTTACTTAATACCTTAAGTAGTAATAAAAACTCCCGTTTGTACCTAGATCTGGAAGTAATTCGTTGCTAACTACTTAAGTGAAATATGAATACTGAGAGGTATTTGACCCATTTATTTCACTTCGTCTCGCTCTCTCACACCATTAAAAAAATATGTTTTTTAACCTCATTTAAGATATCCTAATAACACTGAACAATCTTCGAGCATAAGAGTTGTCCATTATACGAAAACAACACATAGGTTCAACAATACAACCAATAATGTTATTTAAAGACAGACGTAACAAGTCTGAAGCTAAAAATAATATCAAACAATGTTATAGCTTAACCGCAGTCAAAGGTAAGTAATTTAGGATATTTCTCCGTCTATTAAGTTATTACATCTCTCTGTGGTCTGCTTGCGATTTGAAATATTGATTATATGGCTTATCATAATCAATTATATTCTGAAAATATCGAATCGTCATGACACAGGCTACGATAGTACTGAGATTTATGTTTCCAAAAATGAGATTATATAATGGATCTTGTACTAATGAAAACTACGTAATATCCTAGTAGTTTGAGGTGTGTATAAGTATACCTATACAATACTTGCCCACTTACCTATTAACTTTTTATTTGCTTATTATTAGTACATATTATGTCTGTACATATTTAGCTCCTTCGTTACTTCCCTCCTTACATTAAGATAAGTTGAATAATTTTAAATTCGATCACATGACTCCTCGTCATTAAGTAGTTCCAGTCACGATGTTTTGTGCGCATCATGAGACCCTGATCACTATTTGTAACCGAAAAACTTGGCAAGCTAAGTCAAACGAGTTGAAATACAAAGAATTGACCTCTCCCAATTAAGGAGTATCACCGACCACTGGTTCTACTATCAGACCCTGACCAATATCTGTGACACAATACTAATGAAGACAAGAGAATTCAGTTCATTTATAGTCTCATGTTTTCTAAAGACACTTGTAGTCTTATCTCTGAAGGACTTCCCTAAAATATTTATATGTCAGAAGTTCCACTGAAAAGAATTTTCCAAATCGCTGTGTTTGGCAAAAAATTGTTATTGAAAACAGATATATAAGTAAAAAAATATAAGCGGATGGTGTAAACAATTTGCTCCCTTTTTTAAGTTGTTTTAAAATTAGTTCATTTAATACAATATACTGTTGCTCCTACAGATGACAAGTATATTTTACATAAAAAAATCCAAATTTTAGTTTTAAGAGATGATATCCATGTGCATGGTAGCACACAGCAAGGTCTGTTCATTACGTTTTTACAATGAAAAAATAAACACATCACTTCTTTCACTAACGGTAATTTTGTTTGCACCAATTCGGTACGAGATTGTCCAATTAACCATATTTCAGTCCTTTTTCGCGTTTTTATAATATTCGATGTCATTTTAAAGAATAAAAATACGAGAATAAAGCTAAAGTAATCCCATTTACAATCAAACACAATTACTTCGACTCACATCGATGGCGTCACTGGATAAGTGTATAAAATAGCAATGGATTGTTTATATTAACTAAATTGTGGGTGTCTACAGAGAGGACTGAGGTGTCGACGAAGTGAGTAAGCAAAGAACTGTTTAGGTTAGCAACTAAATATCGGTATCAAAGTTGTATAAGTAAACCATAGCCAACATCACAATAAGTGCAAATTTTAAGCTAATTCTTAAAAACATTATGCGGTAGCGACCCTTAAATATTAATTAAAAAATCCGAAATTTGAAACAAATAATTATTTTGTTAGATAGAATGATATTATGGGTTGAGAGTTAAAACAATCAAAGCTTGAATTTTATGAATCACCTAATATATATGCAAAATATGACATATATATATATATATATATATATATATATATTTGGCTAGAAATAAATATTTGGCTTATCTGTTTATCTGTTTTGCTCTTACATGCAAATAATAACTGAGCATACGGAGCTTAATTATGACTTTCAGTACTGATTCTAAGAAAAACTGTGTATGAAACAATCTGAATAGGACATGAATTATAATTGTCAGTGAAGATAAATGAGAACAATATTCATATACTATGTTATTAATTATTATATGTGAACATCAATTAACTGAAAGACGGTTAACCATTAATTTTAATGTAGAACTTATGATAATGCTGAGAAATCTCCAGTTCAGGACAATAAATCTTTAATTATTTTCTATGAAAGACATTTACATACAGTTCACAATTGGGTAATAAATATTTTTGGCAAAAAATAGTTATATCTAGATTATCTCTATTGTCTAAATACTGAAATTTTTTACATGGTCTATGTAAAGGGATTTCATTATAATTATGTTTTATAAAATTTTTACAGTGATATTATTTGTAAATTTACCATTATTTCTGCTCCAGAAAACAGTAAATGAAGTTAAACTAAAATGTATAAAATTTTAGATAAACCTCGTTTACCGATAAATCAAAAATCTATTAAAATTATTCAATTTAAGTCACTCAAATATTAAATTTAAAATAAAAAAGACATTCTAATTTTAATATAATGTAAAAACATACATAACACGTTTCTTCTTTCATTCAAGATTACATTTTCGTAAATGTTACCTTCAAGGATCATAATTTCAGCCGAAACTTTTATTTTATCAAATTTAGATAGTAAAATAGTCCTTAAAATCCTTAACGAATATTCGCTAGTATTTTTTCAAGATTCATTTCTGTGTAATTGAAGATAGAACATTTTGTAATAAATATATCGAATGTGTACAGGTATTAATACATTGAAAACACTTTGAGTTGGAAAATTAAGTTTCATAAATTTCTAATTATTAATTCCTTAAAGTAAAGTTACAAAAATATCACAATTGTATATATTCAGATAATGATGAATAAACAAATAATTGAAGATGTGTTCAATAAGAAGTTTTGGGTTATGTGGCCAAGTAAAGAGTTTTAAGTGGCTAAAAATGTAAATAGTCAAGTCCTATTGAAATTTGCGCAATGAGTGTAATTTACTAGAGTATATTGTTATATCTCCTTAGTATTATTGAAACTGCGTATTATTTAAATTTCACAAGAAAAGTTGAATACATACGTGAATTAGTCAATAGACCAACAGCATATGATACGCGAGTTAAATATACGATATTTCATTTTGACGTTCCAAATTGCACCTAATTGCAAAAAAATTTCCAAATTTCAAAGAAAAAAAAATTTATATATATACATATATATATATATATATATATATATATATATATATATATATATATATATATATATAACAAAAGAAAAACAACCATTGAAAAATAGTTTAAAACCAGCTCCGACATTTCAGGCGAAATAGCGTGTTCAATGTTAATAGAGTAACAAACAATTTAAACCACCATCTCCTTTATTCAATAGAATAGTAAATCTTGATAATTAAACATTAATTTTTAAATAAAAACAATAATAATTTAACAAAAAAGTAAAATAAAAAATGACCATTTTCTATTAAAAATACATGATAATGCGAAGACGCATCCAGCAGACCAATTTCAAATTCCAGTGACATCGTCTCCTTTGACACCAGGTGACAAGTATTTCATCGCCATATATAACCATTGTTATTTGGTAGCAGCCTAAATACATCTATTGTAGTAGTAACATTGTAAACTCGAGTTTTTAATTAACGAGAAGTGCAGAATGTTAGGCACTAAATGTACAACCACAGATAACCTAGTATGTGCGCTTACAGATTTTTAGTTTTAAGTAAATATTTTGTTAACAATATGTCACTTATGAAGATTATTAGATATATTGAGCAATAAAACAATACAAAAATTTATTTTCTCTTTCCTTAAAGAGAAAATAAATTTTTGTATTGTTTTATTGCTCAATGTAACTTTGATTTTTCATATATAAATAACAAAATCCATCTTCTATCATATCAGCGATATAGTTATATATCTCTTATCGCCAGCGTGTATGCACTGATAAAATCCCATTCTTGTAAACCTTTTTTGGATTTTTCACTTAAAATCGGGTAAGTTAAACTTTAAGACACTTTGGGTATTTAAAATTTTCACCGCGTAAATATCATCAAAACAAACAAGAGATAGTAGAATGGTAGGAAATGTAAAGAGTGCGATGAATAACGAAACAATTGTGAGTTTTTCGTTTAAGAAACTTTAACCAACCATTAGTACAAAGGGGACTCAGTAGCAGCTACACAGGCCGGCTTTCATTTGAAATTCTGAAGAGATGCTCGTGAAGTAGCCAGACAGAATGTTCTCACTTTTTTTTCCAAACATGTAGATTTTCTGAAGCAGTATGAGCAGCTCTGTCAGGTTATGTGATAACCTTAACCTGGTATCTGTTTCCACAAAGATTTTTTTTTACATTTAATGTTTTAATATCGGAGAGAATAAACTTGTCGAAAAAATAAAAATTTTCATCTTTTAACCTTAAACAAATACTTGTCTGTGTCATAGCAAAGTAAACGTTCACCTTTTGTTGTGTACACATTGCGTGTTGTTCCATTCGCTTTTTGTCTTAAATGAAAATCATAATACAAGAACACTCTAAATTCTTTTTTGAAATTTCCTTATTTTTTGATATTTATTTAGCAAAAACTAGTTGCTAATTGAACAGAGGATCGGATCGGAAGATGGGATTAGATTGGCTGCACTATTTATATATTCTACTAAAAATATTCGAGATGTTTCTGTAACATTCCGAAAATCGGTAGAACAAATATTAAGTTTATAACTTGTCAATATAATATAATGTATTAAAATTGGTGAAAAGGGACATTTCTGGACATAACAATCTTGTCTAAATGTCCATCCTTATGTTTATCATAGTGAACCTTGATTCGATATATTAGCGGTAATTTTGAGGGGAAACCTATTGACAAGAATATTTTTGAAGTTCATTTTCATTATATGGTGTATGAAACGAAAGAAGTTAACACGAAACCTCCAAAAATAACATTATTTCGACAACAAGAAACACAATTTAAACAAAATAGTCTGAATATCGTATATACATATAAATATGAGGCGCGTATCGTTTAAACACGTAACCGAACTCCATTGACCATGGTTGATTACCAGTATCGATAGATTAGGCATTTGCACATTTATACGAAACAAAAATTAATAATGTATATGTTCTCGCTTATTCGTAGCACTTACGATATTTCAAAATAATCCAATGCAAATAGTCAGAATTATATGAAACTCACTTCTTGTGAAAATAACAAATTATATTAAAATTGAAGGCAACAGATGACATACACGGATAATACGCCTATCTTCAACAGAAAAATGAAAAGATTTTTGTCTCATTAAGACGACCTAAATATCTTTTCTCGAAAGTATTGAAAAAACAAAACTCCAAATACCCTCTCATGAAACTACCTACGTAGTATCTCATAAGTATTTTGAAACGAATTCTGCATAAATCTCTTCTCTTAAAAATATTGAAAGTGAAAAACGGCTTATGTGGCAACCAAAAATAGTGAAACATTTTTATTCGACAAGAGTTTCATAACTCCCTTTGTTGATACAAACATAATTTAATAACCAGTTGAATTCGAAATTATTTAAGTGTTTGAATTATGAAATAATCAACACAAGCATTTCTCAGTCTTAATCGAATACCAATCACTCATCCAAAGAGGAGGAAATTTAATAAATTAAACATTTCGCTTCAAAAGCACTTCAATGAAACAAAATTCGGGAAGAGGATTTAGTTGATCCCGAAAATGGGTTTACTCTTGAAACAAAACGACACTAATTTTGTACGATTATTCTATTGTAATTTTGTATGACCATTTGTAATGTACTGAATTTCATTGTCTTTACCCCTCTTAATTAGATCAGTTATTAATTCATCCTACGGTGTGATGATAGGCAATTTTGTACAAGGGAAGCTTTTTATGTATAAATTATGGCTATATTTATTTATTTGAATACGCGAATAGAACAATATATCAAATATGTGAAACGGTAACAATTAGGGTATCGAGTGAATATCATAATGAGCATTTATTGATAGAATTTAACAAAATATTTTTAAAAGTGAAAATTATTCAAATTATTTTGACGGGAAATCGAAAATCATACCCGCAGGAACTTAAAAATGTATCTTACATATACCTTGGTTATCTATTTTAGAAAGTTCCGAATGGAAAGAAATTTAGTAAGACTATCAAAGATTATAAGTAGAGATTGAAAGTATCTCTTTAATAGTGAAGGAAATAGAAAAATAATTTTCTTAAAAGAAATAATTTTATTAAATTCGATTTTGATCAATTGATAAATTCTGTTTTTAATGTTATATTAACAGTACGAGCTATATGATAACATTTATGCCGACTTTCATGGTGTATGTTCGCGTTATCGCGCTATCACTCATATCAATCATATATGTAAGTGTACATACAGACACACACATGCATATATTTATGTAAATATATATATATATATATATATTTACATATATACACATACATGCATATTTGAGTATGTACGTGTGTGCGCGCGCGCGTTTGTGTGTGTTAGTGTATGCGCAACTGCTCGCAATGGTTGCCGCAAGCAATTTAATCGATCTTTCGGCAGAGTTTACCTACTGCTATTTATACCTTCGCCTGCTATTGATATACTGATGATAGTGTCACCATTTGCTTAGAAAATTGGTATGCTCGTAGTGACATTCTGTGCAGACCCCGGTCTAGGCATTACCATTACGTCACTTTAAGTAAAAGTAATATTATATGGAAGAAGGACGCTATCTCTTTATAAGTATTATCGCTGACCTCTTTAAAAGTATTATCATAAGGAAAACTACAAAGAATTATAATCGCGGTCTCCACTTTGTGGCTAAATATGTCCTGGTTCTAATAATATGGGAAGTATCCCAAAATGAATTTAATTCAGAAAAATTCTTGATTGCAATGTAAAATATACAAGAAGATAACAACAATTTATTACTCATTTTCTATAGTTTCTTCTGCCACAAAAGTGGTTCGAGCCATGTACAAAACTTCTCTGCCCACCGCATAAATATAATCTTTAGAGCTTTCTGCATGTTGTATTTTTACCAATATGTTCGAATAAATTGGCTTTAATTCAACAGTGGTTAATGAAAACCCTTTTGGAATTATTCCCAGATAAATATCTTAAATTAACTTTAACATGAAATCGTCTACCCCGAAACCGTAATACGCGTTACGCACAGTCCTATGGCCACTTACAAATCAAAACGAACAAGTGAAGCCCTGTGTTCAGAGGGATGAATAAAAATGGAGAAAAGGCAAATCACGATTACGGGGAAACAAAGGAAAATGCTTTCATTTTCACTTGAATTGGCATTTCGATCTGACAAGACGTTTTTAGGAAATGGAAAGGGGAAATTCGTGGAATTATTGAAAACCACTTTTAGAGACGTTGCACTGATATAATTTATAATGGGTCTTTTTAATATACAAATATATTTTCTGGGTTAAATGTATAGTAATATATATGCATCCCATATATTTTCTATGAAAGTAGCTTCAGATATTGCTATAAAATGTCGGAGTTTAACGGTAAACAGTAAATCTGAGATGGTATTCAATTTTTTCCATCCTGAAGTTTCACGTATTTTCCTCAAAATTTCATTTATTTCGTCAATTTTTTTTATGTGTTTACGATATTCATTTATTGAACTACATTTATAAATTATGAATATAGTATTTACTAGGATGAGTCTTTTAAACGAAAGTATTGATTTATGTAAAATTTTAAATTTCAACATGTCTTATTAACAGCAGCCTGGTTACGTATTTGGTACCTGTCGATGATCTCTTTTATTAGAGATCTGTAATATAAACATTTTTAATTAAGTACCCTCATAAATTCCTTACGTGTCCGTTTTTTGGTCTGACAAAACCGTTCTTCTCACAAGCCACTTGACGTGGAAACTTTAAATTTTGCATAGTAATAAAGCATATTAACCCACACATATCTCAATAGTTAACATTCAAAAGTATTGTATATGGAAACGGAAATTTTAGGAGAGTGCCAGAACACCTTTTCAATTGTTTTTTATATGAAACATTTAATGGCTCGTATGGATGGGAGTTGAAATATTCTGAAAGCACGTCGCGACTTACTATTCGGATAGCTTCGTGTCTTGTCGGTTCTTTCCGGCTTAATGCTTCTCTTTCTATTACACTATACACATGCTACTTTAACTTTATTTTAGTATATCAGCATTGTTTCTTATTTACTAACGTTTGAAACTTTACTTGTTTATATCGGTTAAATTTTCTTTAATCCTTAAAAGCGTATATTAATTTCAAATATGTATTACAGTGAGAGTAAAAGCGATAGTGAAGCGGAGGGAAAAAGTTTGAACATTTATAAGTGAGTAACATAACACAACTTTTCCCTCACATATAAAATATTGTTGCTAATTTAGCTTAATAAGTGAATAGAGAAATACAAGAAGTGTAACCAAACAAAGATTAAAAATTTATCAATACTGGAACTGCAAGCAATTATAAAAAATATCAACGACTTTTAAACATAAAAATGTACGCATTTTTTAACACAGTGCAATTCACATTGCATTAGATAATAAACCATGTATTCTCACAAATTTTAGCAAGTGACACGGATCGAGTAAAGTATAATATTTTTTGGTTTTGTATGTGAAATATGGAGTATATGGTTCGCTGTTTCATTTCGCGCCAAGAAAACTACACACTGCACAACATTTGAAGCGATTCCATCAAATGTAATTGAAATCACTACACATGCAATTTCATTAAATAAATCAAGGCAAATTTTCAATAAACTTCGTCCTGGAAAGAAACCAACTGGAAGTTTCCAAAAGCTTGAAGTTGTTTTGCAATTACTAATTCGTCTCCGTGCAAATCATTGCCTATAGTAATATATCCAAAATGTGTTTTGCCGACAAATTCAGTATATTGCCAACATTTCAGTGTATAACGTTCATTTCATCAAAAGTGATGCTAATAAATAATATTTTTTAGACTTTTCTTTTATTGTTTTTTAATGACTCGGCTATAATACCCGGTTCTCAATTCAATATCTGATTCAATTTCTTAAGTGTATTAATATATGGTAAACAAAGATCAAACTTTTCACGGATATAATTATAACATATTGGATAAAGTGAGATATTAAGGATAAATTTAAGTACACATGTGTACAAAAATTCATATTTCTTAAATATAAAAATATATAAGAAATATGAATTTCAAAAATTAATATTCATAAAATTTCTTTTTTCACATAACATCAAAAAATAACGTTAATTTATCGGTTTGGCTTACTACATAAAAATGTATATGACTAAATGACATTTTTTTAAAGAGTTATAATTACGCCTATCGTCAAAACTCGTTGCTGGTACGTTAACTTATAATGCGGTATGTGCCACATAATTTAATTAATATAGGAATGATTAATATTTCTTTAATTATTATAGCAACATTGTTATTTAATTGAGCTTACAATTTGTGATTAATTTATACACTTCTCTCTTAAAATTATAAAAAAAAAATATCGCGTATCACTCAGTTAATACAAGTTTCTGTGCTGTGTGCATGAAAATATTAAATAATTTTTTTTAATTTTTTCGGAGAACAAGCGAACATTTAGATTTTTTAAATTTTTGTATTAATATTGCCCCTTAGGTCGATTTTCAATTGTAATAAATTTTAGTCATTACATATACTTACTAGTATATATCTGAAAACATACATTTCCTAATCCAATCTCCTAAGTGTGGAAACATAACAAAAAGATAAAGAGAGGCTTGCTAAAGGCTTTATTCGATTTAAGACAGAAAATCTAGAATGAGAATGTACTTGTATTAAAATCGATTGGTGGTAGGAGATTTTGACGTTCTATTCTTTTTTACATTACAGTATCTAAGCACACGTTACTATCTGGTAAGTCTAGGAAAAAAGTTGGACTGTCCTACCATACTTTTCTCAAAGTAATTCTATATTTTCTTGTACCCTCGTATTTGCACTGGATAACATTATATGACTCAATTCGCTGTAGGAAAAGGTCACCAAAATTATGTGATACACGTAACAAGTATTACTTTTATAGCCCTCTTACTTTGAAAGCTGTTCATATATACAATTTAATTATTTAGACACGATTATAAAAATTGATGAAAACCCGATGATTATAAAAAAATAACTTATTTTCTAGAAGATTGAAATTTGACACACGACTAATATTATATATAGAAATAACAGAAGAAAGTCTAAAATCTGTTGATTTTCTCCATTCCGACACCAAAGATGGAATGGCCGACAGGCTTAAAAGAAAATATACCTTATATAATATTGGTAAAAAACAATAAAAAAAGGTTTATAATGATATTATAACAAAGGATAAATTTTCACATATAATAATAAAAAAATAAAAGAAGCAAAGCTAAAACAAAGCGATTTTAAAAAATAGGTAATTAATTAGATTCAAAAACACATTGAGTTTTTGTGTTTCGAATGTCTTATAATTTGCGCTATGAGGTATGTTTTCGTACTAACAAATTGACTAACTGCTATTAGCTCATAGGAAGTAATCAAATTCTGAACACTTTAAGGGCAGTATTGCCGTAAAACTTTTAAATAAATTTCTAACTTTAATATTTATAAAATTAAAAAAAATAAAATCACAAAATAGTTTTGCCGCAAAATAATTTAGATATCTTAGATGACCTTATAGATAAAAGCGTACCTTTATATAAGTCTGGAAAGAAAACAAACGGCCTGGAAGAAAACTGGATAGAATTTATATCAAAATGGTATTTAGTAACATTTTAAAAAATAATTTAATAATGGTTTGTAATAAAAAAAATTATCATGCCAATTATTTCAAGAAATTTCCCGGCTTTCGACAAAGTTGATTCAAAATCATCATGGCTGTTATAAAGTAACACTGATTCAACCAGAACTACCAAGCAAGAAATTCAGTTTTAGTAATATTTACCATCGTAAATATTATTGCGATGACACTAAAACAAAAGGTTGCCACCCATGGTTCAATACAAATAGACCACAATTTTTCCGGTTCCAATCCAGTTGGTTTTCTTTTCGTTTTCATGGGACAACATTTTAAACTTCTCGGTGGCATAACTCGAGTGCGGAAACTTATAATTTTGTTTGTCCCGCACTATCAAACAAAAAAGCACAAAGTTAATCGGATGCATAAGCCCTTCAAATTGCATAAGCCTTTGAAAGCGCAGCTACGTACATACATACAGACTTCGATATGATTCGTGCTCATTCAATTACATGTTCTTTGAAACTAACTTCCTTCATTTAATTTGATATATTATGGGTATTTTCATTAATTTGATTTGATAAAAATAAAGCAAAAAGCTTTAATTTTGACATGTATTACAAATGTTGTAAAGTAAATCGAGCCAAATTGGATCAAGGTTTCCTTAATACAAAATTTAATTCCTTTCGCATTTGCAATCAAGATAAATTTAATGACAAAACTGATAAATAGCAAATATAATAAACGTAACAATATTTTCCTTACAAACAAAAAAATGAATTAATTTGTTAAGTGCGATTAGAACTTGGATTACGTGGATTCCGTCCATATTAAAATTTAAAAATTTAAGGACACATGGTATTATTACTTAAATTAATATAAGTCATAATAAATAATATCATGATATATATCAATTTAAGTAATAATATTACTTCAATTAATGTAAATCATAATATTATTTTTTTCTATTTAAATATATTAACCAGTATATTTTTTGTAAAATAAATAACTTGGCTGTTCATATATATCTCTCATTTATCAATGCAAGTTAATCGACATTTTCCATGGATATGCTTTGAAACATCATTACTGTGATTTGTTTCAAATGTTTAACGTACGCTGATAGAAAATAAGGAGGGGACTGACGTACTAGACGATATTTGAAGTTCATAACTCTTTAAATACATGCTATTTCAAAAAGTACTAACTGAAGTATTGATTTAATTTTAAAATAATGCTGTGAGAAAACACAAATAATTTTTTAATTTTTTTTAAAAGGTCACTTTAAAAAATAATTTTACTTAATTTGTATGTGTTCACATTATTCAAATATGTCTTTAAAATATTATTAAAATTATGCTAGATTCGGTAGTTCACTGAAAAAAAAATTAAATTCAGATTGAACCTTGCACATTCACATTGAACATATTCTGAAAATCATTACAGAACTCATTGAAAAAAATTAAATATTTGATTCATCCTAGACGTAATGCGATTAACCATATATATATATATATATATATATATATATATATATATATATATATATATATATATATATATATATATATATATATATATATATATATATATATATATATATATATATATATATATATATATATATATATATATATACATATATTTTTCTTTCTTTTTTAATTTTTAAAGTATTATAAATCAAATTCTCGTTTTTATTTTTATACTTCATTGTGTGTATCCTTTCATTAGCGTTAAAACCGCATATTTTACTAAACTGGAAAATAAAATGCGTAACGATCAAGTCACATGAAATATGTTTTATTTATATTAATATATTATATATGTTTTATTTATTTATATTGAATTATAGACCGAAAAAAAACAAGTATCACGACTACTTACTTTGCTCTCTAAATAATTCAATCCTTTCACAAGTAGACAATTACAAAACTTGACCCGGTTTTAACAAATTATGTCTGTTGAGGATTTATTTTATCAATGTTGTTGTAATCCGTTTTATTACAGAGCAAAGAGTTGTTGAAATCTGTTTTACTACAGTAAATTGCAGAAAGTAACGTATTGCAGGGGAGCGGGTTTTTTTAATGATTTTAATAATATCGCGCATTGTATTACGCTTATATCATTTTCTTCTAAATCTTTTCGGTATTATCCTTTGTCCCACTTATGCCCATAGGCTATGCAATATATCCAGGAGTCATAGAGTTTTATATAGCAATCAATCAAAACAATGACGGCAGACGAATAAAGATGAACATCAATATTTACCTTGGCAATGCTATCTCCGTATATAATATATTCAACGCAGCAAGTCAAACAATATTTGATGCATATAAGATAATGTAACAGGTACAGCTCGTCTTCCAATTTTGAACATTTTTCTTCGATCCCAGTCAGCTCGTGAGTGATCCTCCTAAGATCACCGCTTATGACATCAATCAATCATAGCGAGATATACGAAAACAACATATACTGCACACGACTGCGTGATGCGTTATATTTTCGATGATATTAGAAGTATTCTTCACTTCATTTCGCTTCAACATTTGTTATTATATGAATATAATAAAAGTAATACCAAAAACTAGATCTCAAAATGCTTTTAAAGTGAAACTACAATATTACGATTCTAATGCGGGTATCATTCATTTATTTACGTTAAATCCGTGCTAACAACATCATTAAGTAGACAACCTGACTAAAACTTCCATGAGGATTTTTTTCCTTTCTTGTACACTGTATTATGGCGTATTTTACATTTTTTTATGCAGCATTATATTTTTACTTATACCATAATCAAACCGATACCAAAAACTCTATAAAAGAGTTTAAATTTTAACGCTAGCTGGGATATAGCGTGTTATCTCCACTCATGTGACATTACTTCATCATATATTTTCCAAACTCTGCATGAACCCATTTATACCGTATATCGCTTCAAGAAATAATTTATATATTAACACAATAAAATTGAAAGATAATGCGTTAAAGCTAATAATTATAAATATCCAAAGTATTCAACAGACTCAAGTAACGGTACTCGTTTACAAAACATAATTCCATCTAATTAATAACAAATGGCATGGGTATAATAATAAAGACAAAACATTTTTAATATTTTGTGAACGATTCCCTGTGTTGAAAAAGTATTTATTGAATAACCCATTATTTTAGAAAAAGGGGTATGCAAATAAAAAGAATAACTCCCACTTTATATGTACTTTAAAAAATATTTTTATTACAAAATTCATAATTTTGTAAATGTTATTAATATGTAAAACCATTCTAAAAGTCAGTTTTATAGCACCAATAGTCCACGAGGAAATTAGCGGTGACATGCAAATGGACATAACAAAACTATAAGGGTTCCTAGTTTAGTTACGAAACCTTGAAAGTAACGGGATGTCATCCTAATAACTAACAACACAACGCACGCATTCAGCAATAGGTGTACATTTCTAATATTTTAAGACAGATGGTGGTAATTTCTAAGAAATACACTAAATATAGATACGTGTATACGGTATCGATACACATAATTTTAGTTAATAATTACTACTGCATTTAGGGTAGCATGGTACAACTCTATGTTGATTCATTGTTGAACATTGGATATATAAAAATAAAAGTTAGTTTAATTTTAGCTTTTTATGAAAAATAACTTTTGGTAAATCTTCATAACTACAGTAAGAAATATCTTCATTAGTAAGGTTTCCTATACAACTATAATTTTTTCCTTCTTTAAGCAAACGTAATGGACCACTTTCTCATACTACTGCAAAACAGCAAACTAATCTAAGCGAAATGTGTTTATTATAAAGTAGGCAAGAGTGCTGCTCACTTGTGACGCGCTCATCAAACAGATTTACATAATATGTATTTCTAGTTGATTATTTGTTCTTTGGTTAACAGGCGTTGATGAAAGTTAGGAAAGAAGGCTATTTTCAGCGAAAATGTTAGTGGGTAAGCATGAAATAAGCATGATTGAGCTGTGTACATACGTATATGTGTACGTTCAACCATACGTAGTGTTATACTCTGTACTTACTAGAAGTAACCCTTACACAGCACCTCCCTCATGATTCTCATATTAACATGATAAGAACGTCACATTACCATGACAAAGCATTGTTCCCAGGCTTGTTAGTAAACTCCGCTTGCTGTTGCCTCAGCACTTCTTATCATTTAGAAACTCTAGTTCGGTCCATTTTTTTTTCAATCCAGTTCTCAGTCCGTCTCGGTCGTAACTAAAATATAAGTTCAATTCAAGTCTAACTAAATATTTAATGATAACATTAATCGATTTGTAATAGTTCGTTAAATAGTAAATTCAAGGATAAAGTGTTTTTTAAAAACCTAAAAATTGACGTCATCATAATGCTGTATGTGCTTTTAGAGATTAATAAAATCTGAAGTAAGCAACGTATTATTTTTATGTTTAATATTACTTAACGGAACGAACAAAATGATAAATTTTGGGGCTTGAAAATCTGTTCCACTTTTAACTTATGCCACCGAAGTTTTTAACAAAAAGTAAAGAAACACCAATTGGATAAGAACCGGATAAGTTGCAGACTATTGGTATTGTTACATAAATGGTATCAAATGTTTTACCATCGGAAATGTATTTTCGGAGTTAAAGGCAAAAGCTGACTTTTTTGTTATTGTCTACTCACTGTTATTTTATCCCTAATATTTTGTTTAACTATTATATTTTTAGGTACTATAAATACTTCAACTCACTGTATTTTAAATGTGTTTAAAATGTTATTAAAATTTTTATGAAAGTTCTCTTTGAATTTACTTCCAACCGCATGTTTAATGACAATGTTTCAAATAAAGCGACAATGTTTCAATATTCGTGTGCTTTAGCTACATAAAAATAATATGCGAGCAACAAAGACGTCAAACTACTTGTGACAAATATTTTTATTGTGTGGTATTAGACTCATGCTCTGAACATTATATAATTATGTCTGTCATCATAACGCAACATTTTTAATAGAAGATTGATATAATTAGATATATATTAATATAATTAGAGATAATTATCAAATTATTTATGTTGCACCTCAGTAGTTAAAATTTCGTACCATTATAAATATGTTTTAGTCATGCTGAAATTCTCAGTATTTTAGCATAAAAACATGGTATTTTGCTAAAATATTGAGAAATCTATTATGCTATATAAAAGAAGAAAATTTTGCAATATATTGCGCTATATAAATGAAAAAAATAGTTTTGTCTCACATAGGAATGGACATCAGTATCATGAATATCGATTTAAATAATTTAACATTTTTCACAATACCTTGAAAATTCATTGAAAATAATTAAATCATTCTAATAATCAAAATCATTACATTTTACATATGATGTTCGCCACTTTTCTTAGTTTCTGAAAAATGTATATTGAGTAGTTTCATAAACAGGAAAACCAAAAGATATTTCATTTTCATACCTTAAAACTTTTTTTATAATTAAGTTAAAATGTAGTAAAATAACATAATACATTTTGACTATACTTAAAGGTATTTTAAGTTTCTTAAACACATGGCTGAAAAATTAGATGAAGAAAAAACAAAGCATGTTATTTTAAAGCCTAATGTTATGCAAACGGAGTTTAAAAATAAAAAGTGACAAATTAAAACGAAGTTTGTTTTAAAATACATACCTAATGATATTTCACATATCGGGGTGCGTGGAAAAAACCACATCCACCTAATAGACTTCGAAATCTACATATGAAGCATCTACTTGCAAAATTTCATTCCCATAGATAGAAAACTGTAGAAAGAGACGATGAGACGAACGGATATGAGGAATTTATAGGGGGTTTTAATACTGAGGTCTTTCATTACGGAACCGTAAAAAAGGTGATAACTATTTGGTACATCATGTGGTGAAACTCGTTTTTCTATAACTATATGGTACATCATGTGGTGAACCTCGTTTTTCCTTAACTATTTGGTATATCATGTGGTGAACCTCATTTTTCTATAACTATTTGGTATGTCATGTGGTGAACCTCGTTTTTCTTTTTGTTGTGCGACTTGAGTTGTTCTAATATTAATTTCGAGCCGCACATTTTAAAACATGAAAAACTGTTTAAGTGGTTTCTCATATAATAAATGCGGCTGTTGATTTGACAAAAACCGACCCCTGAATAAAAATAATATTTGGGGGTGGGGAAGTGAAATGGATCCTTTTCACTTCAGTAGTTGGAAGAATCCTCTAGTAATATGTATTTTATCAAACTGGCATTGAGGTTAAGTGTAATTAGTGAATGACGCGCAGATACAGGACAATAACAGCTATCAAACTATTCAATTAATGATTTGAAGATTTATTTTTTATTTCTCCAATTCAATCTACACTTTGGAGATAGCACCTCTTTTTACTATCACGCACAGATAGATTTTATAAAATTGACCTATAGCACAGATTTCGACATTACGACTTCGAGAATATTTCACTGTAATTTCGTCTTTCATTGTCTACAAACTTCAAAAAATACCCTCAAATCAACAATTGTCTTAACAAAAAAGGTTATCCAGGAAAATTTTGCCATTATATCTCAGTTAAATTCGAAATTAAGCTACGTCAATTTCGCAGTTTCAATATAGGTGTCTATATATAAGTTTAATAGCTGAATTTTTTTTTTTCGAAACTAAAATAAAAGGTGATATGTTTTTGCTTTAATTTTTCTAATTTTTTCTGAAATGTACAAATTTAAACGTCACTTCATTTAAGCTAAAAATATTGTTTATTAGTTTAATTATCCAGTAAATAATAGTGGTTAAAAAGTAAAATCTACTTTTACGACAAATGCTTGCCACGATATTTTTAAGATACCTTATAAATCTGTATATACATACATTTACAAATTCACATAAAACATTCATATTATCCAAAGAAATAGCTAGGCATGAGACAAAACATATCAAAATTAGAATAAATTCCGCACAAAAAATGCTTGTCACAGTGATAACAAGAAATTTTGTTCAATAATGAATTATTCCAATTACATAGACTTTAGAATTAACTATCTGTATGTATTTTCACGCCTCTTCTTGCAAAAAAAACCATCATGGCTATCCTGTTGGCTGAACCGCCACACTCCACTATCCAGACATTTATATTTTGCTCCGCTTATTTTATTCGCGATTTAATTCGTGCTTTTCTATTATGAGAATAGAAAAGTACGTGACTTGTCAAATTACTATCCCCGACCCGTATGTTTATTGTTTCCTACGTGTTCTTTATATGATCTCTTCTTTTATCTATACAATTTTTGTTAGTTTTCGTCTGCTCGTATGTTCAATGTTGAAAAATTACCAGCAGATTTTATTTTATTAAGGAATTTCCTTTCGTAGATATTTAGTAATTCCAGATGTTCACCTGAAATTTCACGTCGAATCAAGCTTTGCAAACGTAATTATCGCTTTTATTTCCCGAATTAATTATTTCTGTAGAAACAAATTAACGATGTAGTGAATACACGAAGATATTGACGAATCTTATTAACATTAAAGTGGGACATAATTATTTAACTATGAGCTTCAGAGATTCCAAAAATTCATGAGCAATGTTGATATCGTCCCTATATTGAGTGTATCGACTTATACATCGAGTGTAAACCAGCGAAAGAATAAAGTAACGACTAGTTTTTATAAAGGTCGGGGAGGGAGACTTGTATGTATATTTAGATCCCAATTTTCTCTTATAAGCCCGAAGCTCGGCAATGGAATACTTGAGTATGGTTTAAGGTTTAACCGTACTTGCCATATTTTAAGATGATGATACATATATCAGGATCGAGATATTAAGCATTATACTGTCAAGGAAAAAAATGTAAAACTTTTCATAAAGTAAGTCGTTCAAGCACGAACAAACCCAGACCACAATAGTTCCGGAAACATTCAGTTACGCATAAAAGATTAAATATAAACATAGTATTTCATTAAACTATTCGAGACATAATTAATATTTCCAATTATGAAAATCAGACGTGACAAAAATAATTGGTCGCCGATATCTTTTTAATTTATTAACACAATTTGACTGAAATAGTGAGCATGTATATAATACTCTTTTCCCAAGTTCTTGAATTTTACTTTCGGGAAAGAAATCTTAATCCCAATTCGAAATATAAATTATTTAAAAAAAAAAATAAATATATAGTTTCATTATTTTGATGTGTTAACGTAATTCAACCCCATATGTTTGTAAAATTTTATTGCAGTCAGTCTTAAATGAAAAGAGATGTAATTCTCTGACATGGAGCTGTATAGATGGATTTGGTAAAGTTATAAGGGATCTTTTCTGTAAAATCTAATGGACTGAATGCACTTGAAAATAAATTTCGAGTGTATAATAATAAAAATATTCCACAGTATAATCATAATTAATTTCGTTGATATACGTATCAAAGAAACAGCAGGCTTTAATTTTATTTCGACCTAAAATATATTCCGTTTATAATCATTTAAAATATTGTCTAAAATCTTGACAATATATTTCATTTTATCTATTAATATATTAAAAAGTTCTATTACTACATTGTTTAACACCGTAAAGTATTCATGTACCTCTAGCTAACTAGCGTAAATTATATTGCTTATGTTACTAGTGTTATTGGATTAAATTAATTTTTATCCGGTTTCAAACTTTATATATATAGGAATCTATTTATAATTATATTTTATATATAATGTATATCTGACCGAAGTTTATGAGCAATTACAAAATAATGTTTCAATTAAAATCCTTAATGATCACCGGATTGTATCTTTTTTTAAATTTGAGAAACGTTGCCAAATATGCGACAGCGCGATATTTAAAATGTGCTTTTTTATTGCTACACATATAATAGCACAAGAATATGATTTGTTTATGTAAAATATTAACTTAGGGAGATAGTTGAATAGTTTTAAATCAGCTATCCTATTTTTTACTGTGTGTGTTATTGGGGTTATGAAATATGATCGAGCAATGAGAGTTGTTAGGAAGATACACAAATAAAAGTTTTTTTTCCAAGAGTTAAATGATAATTCGTGTGTCAACATGACATTTTACAAAACATCAGACGTTGCCAAATCGATAACTGGCGCAATAATTTTAAACTTTCACAATAATTTTAAACTTTATTTATTTTATAATCTTAATGACTTAAATAAAGAAAATTATTTTGGCGGATTACATATGATTTGAAGAGGAACGCTCTAGAATATTTATATACTCTGTGTGCATATTTAGTCGTATTTAAATTTACAATATCTATGGACCAACTTCAACGTCTTAAAATATGTATTTGATTTAACTGAAAGGATGCTACAGTATTTTAACCTATCCTATTTTTTGCAAAATTACGATGAAATTGGAATGTTTTATAGTAGACGTTATTTACAAAAGCATCCTTAGAAAAGGAAATTTATCCCATTAAGTTCCTGTACAGCATAAGTCAGTCAAGATATCTTTTCTCCCATCACTACTATGGATACTGAATTTTCGTGGTACGTTCTGATTTTTTGGAAGTATTTTCAGAAGAATCTTTCCGCTTGGATTTTACTCGGAACGCCAATTTTTTCACAGTGCTGAAAACAAAACATAACAAATATTATAGAAACCGTAGCAGGTATATTAGTATACTACAGGTTTGTATGTAACCATAGGTAAGCAATATAAAACATAGGAACAATACATTTTTCTAAAATTTTATAGATTTTTATTTATAGTTCAAAAGGGAATAAAACCATTTAAAAATTTATATACATTTTAAAGCCCTGTTACAAAAATATTGCGGAGGACTTTAGGAACCTCACCACAGTTTCCGTTTTAAAGATGTCGTATATCAGAACTATGGAAAAGGCGACGCGTATGGTAATTATATTAACGTTTATGAATTAAGTAGGTTAACGTGCTGAGTATGGAAATCTAATCAGTTATTTACTATCATTTTTAATCACAAAAAGCGAAAATTACCATTTGCTTTTCTCCTGTGTACAACCCATCGCCCAATTAAATTAATTACTAAATTTTAATGAGCAACTTCGCCTGCTCGTTCTTTTCGCATCATATTACAAAAAGTAATAAATTGATTATAATTATTATGTCCATATATTTAAAACTTTTTGGAATTGACTGAACAAATTGATTGAAGTCTAATCCTCAATAGCGCTTCGTGTACATAATAATATTCAAACTGATTTTAAATACTCCGTCAAATGGTCAGTTATTTATGGTTTGATGTATATACATAATAATATGATCTATGATATTTGTGTTGTCCTAAGATTATTAGTTTTGGTGATATAAGTTCACAAGATGTGACATATTGGAGACCGCAATACAATAACTAAACTTTGCGCTCTGGGAGCCCCTGTATAATTCAGGGTTGACTCGTTTAAAAATTGTAGTTAGAAAATACTCTTTTTAAGGCTCATTATTAACAAGTTAATGAAATTTAATTGTTTTATTAATTTTTCTTCTAAACTTTTACATTTTATTACGTCGAAATGAAGTGTAAATAGTTCATTAAAATGAAAAAAGAAGACAGTTATTTTTTTTTAACTAATTCTCGCACTAAAATATCCATTAAATGAACAACGATGACAAAATTATTTTAATTCCTGATTATCAAACTAACCTGTATTATTAATTTACATCAGTTAGTGACAAAACACCATGGATATTACACATTGTGTAAAGCAACTTGCCAGTTTTAAACTTTTTGTGTTAACAAACAATTCAGTTATTTCAGAAGTTCAAAAGCACCTTTTAATTTTGCTTTAACAAATTATTTTTATTAAAATGAATATTGTCGAATACAATTTTCAGTTCCCTCAAAATACCGCTGATATAAATATATTCAAACATAACGGTGTTGATAATAATAAATTTTCGAGGTGTCTCATAAAAACTGGGATATCTGGTAATTCTTCTTTACGATCGTCTCAGAATAAGATGGAGATGTGATGGAGAATCCCCTAATTGGATAGACTTTACGTGTCTTCTCTTACAACATTTTTTAACTTTTGCTTTATTTTTTATCTACAGTTTGCAGCAATAAAGTCTGTATCAGGTCGTTACAATGTAAATTAAATTACGTTATAATGTCATCTGTTTCATTTTGTTTAGTTAAATATTCAGTATTACACGTTACGGCAATTTATTAAGAGACTATTTAAACTTTCACAAACATGTGTTCCTTTTATTTGTTTTACGAGAATTTTTTTTGTTTTTTTGTTTCATCTTTATGAAAATTTATTTGTTTTTTAAGAAAGAATAAGTAACTAGAATTGTAAAAAGATTTAGGTGGACTTTTATTACGGTGTTTATAATTTAATTTTTGAATATTAAGGAGAATTGTATTTATTTTCCAGTTGCTATTTAGTACCAAGTTATTTAAGAAATCGAATTGTATCGTTTTATCCACTTAATATAGTGGCAGAAATAGAAACATTCAGGAACACAAATCATACTAATATTCTATTCTGTCGATAATAGCTTGGTATAAGTAAAGTGATTTCAAATATCACTTTTATGAAAATAATTAATAAAATGTAGGACAAATTTTCATATATAACATATGTGTATATACGTGTACGATATACGAAAAAAATCGACCATTATCAGAAAAACATTGATTATCAGTTAAATTCAGAAAGGTTATTTGAATATGTGGAGTGTTGATTAATCAGTAGGGCAAGACTTTTCTTCTGAGTTCTCTAAAAAAATGTAACAAAAATTATCTGTAATATTTTTTTATCATTTTTTAAACTTAAGAAGAACCCTAAATTATAATTTTTACTTCCTGCAAAATGATACTCGTATTTCTTACATCTTTTTAAGACAACGGCTAATACTATTGTAGTCACGAAAAAATTGTCTCGCTGCACATTTACTATTCACCATACTTTCGGCGCTAACTAATTTGAATCAGAACTACTTCTATACAAGAGTATAAATCGTAAATTTTCTGCCTTATTTTAATTAGTATTTTTTTCGTTGAAAAATGGGATAAATTTTTGAATATATATAAAATACAAAGTAAAAAACATCGTTTATTTTCGATGAACCATCTCATACCTCTATCCATCCGGAGTGGGATTTAAACTCACTTTAAGCCTCATCCGAGACTAAATGAACTGAGCACAGGTCATCTAGATTATTTTTCCATGGAACCACAAAAAATATTACCGCGTGTCACGTGTAATAAATTTCGACGAAAAAAGAAAATCCTTCCATTTACTTCAGTAAAATCTTGATCTTAGCATTGTTGATCAATACTAAGACTAATATAAACAAATTTTTGAAAGAAATCATGTTACCTTTTCCTAAGAAACTTTTTATGAACCTTTCAAAACGATAATGACCCAAAATATATAAAGCAGTCAAATCTTCTCTTTCAAAGGAGACCGTGTCATAGATGATTAGCCTGCTAATAGCACATATTTAAACCCTTCAGAGAAAATCTGCCACGAAGTCAAGAAAATACTTCATGACACAAGGAATTTTGAACAACATTTCTATAAACATGTAGTAAATTTGTATCCTCGATATCGAGACGATATTAAATGGTTGTACCTAACGATGGAAACCACACTTGATACTATATTATACTATAGAAAATAAAATTTACTTTAAATTGACAATGTTGATAAGGACTGATCTTTATTATCATTGCCAATTTACAGTAAATTTTAATTAGTTTTCATTCAGACGTTTTAGATGTTTTCTTCCGTATCTCTAATCAATTATTCAGTAATCAAATAGTAAGCAAGATAAATTATCTTTGAACTTTCCATAAAATCGATATAATTACACAGCTATTTACTTAAATCTTTTCTTATGTTAATAATTTACTATGCTCACGTTTAGAAAATAAGTGTATTCTTAACTTTAACATAAGCACTAGGTCAAAGGACGTACAAGTTACACCGACTAGATAAAAAATCTTACTCATTTAGTACTAATGTCTCTGATTAATTTACTCATTTGATCATGGGTTTATTTATATCATCACGACTTTATTATATTATTTGAAAGGGACTCACCACGGGATTTCAAAACGGGATTAATAATTAAAAAAACAATATACTCGTAATTTAACTCATAAATAATGTGGAGATTTTTAATTATTTCAATAATTATTAACCATTTCATGAAAGACGTTACAAATTTATTTCCCAAAACCCTATACCCAACTTACAGATTTACTTACATCTTTTAATACATACAATCAATATATGTATATATATATATATATATATATATATATATATATATATATATATATATATATATATATATGGTGGTATTATTGCCACGAGACTAATTAGGAATGGAACCCGGGCCCTGTGATGCGTCAGGCCGTCAAAGTGCTCAACTCAATATACCACGATGACGACAGATTTGCCCGAAGTGTTGGACATGTTGAAGTAACATAAAAGCTAATGGTTATAAAATGCAGTACAAACAATGACACGTTAGCCAGAAAATACACAACATATCTCTAAATAGTGCTCAGTCAGTAACAAGGAACACCATACTTTCACTCCTGTGGGTTAATTGTAAACAAAATAAAATACTCGGCGACAAGAATTTCACGTAGTTTATAACTGTGCACACGTAAGCGAGAATACGTCATCATTATACGAGTATATTCGTTCACATTAAGTCATGGCTTATTGCTTAGGCCCTATTGAAATATCGATATCATGAAAAATAAACTTAAACAATCCGATTGGTTGTTGATACATAAGAAGAGAAAACTGAAAATTATGCACGTCATTAAGGAGTGGTAACAAATATAAATTCATCATCTGAATATCAAGAAAAAAAATCATCGACAGACAGAAGGCATGAGAATATATTCTCATGCATAAAAAATCACTATTTGGCACCCCATGCAAGTTTAATCTTAACGGCGCATTAATGCTATTTCTTTTGCAACTCATTTGATCACTAACTGTTCTTAAAGAATGAACCTTCTTTTTTGCCTACAAAAAAATAGCATCTTCTTCCCAGGTGGAGACTTGTTTCTGAAAGAAATTTTCATCAATTTTTAATTGAGAAAACAAATTTGTGCTCTTGATGGACACAAAATCGCTCAATGATTTTCCTGCAACACTAAAATAAGGTAATGTTATTACACATCAAAAGAAAATTCCTAATTTTATTGTCCCAGGAAAATCATGTATTTATCTCAATTACTTATGTACATATCTTGCCAATTTTGCTGACTATACACATGATAAAAACCGGCCTGCAATTAGAGTTTTTACCAATGACCTTTTTTCTTAACATGTCTTACATTTAATGCTATGCATCAAGCATAGCATTAAATGTATACGTCTATCAGTTATTCTTCTTTGTAAGTCGAGACTAGTTAAATTAATCTAATAATTGTACATCGATTTATATCAAATAACATATTTTTACTTCACTTTCGTAAGGTCCAGAATATTGTGATTGGATATAATACTCAACGTTACTGGTTTGAACTTCAAGTGACGTTCGAGAATGCAAAGTTACTGGAGTAATATTTGTTATCTAATAACATTACGTTATTTTTCATTCCGAAATTTTATATTATGCCTTCAGATTTTATATTATTATTGCTATACTCATGGTCAAAATAGTGATAATAAAAAATTGTGAATATGTCCAAGGCCATAAATGTGACAATAGAATTTAGCGATATTGTTTCATTAAAAGGTAAACTTTTTCAATATATTTTTGGTACAAACTGTTAGTACTAGACTTTGACCTAATTTAGAATTCTGATCCTGAGAATAATATAGACCTCATTTCTTACATTAAATTCAGCTTATTAATTTATAATTCTTATTAATTTATAATAATATGTGATACGTGTACGTCGTAGCACAATATTATTTAATTAACACATAATAAATTAAGATGACTAAGCAGTCCACGGATGCACTCATAGGTGTCTCAAAATCAAGTTAGACAAAAAATATCAAACAACTTTTGTAAAAGTTCGAATTTCAGCAATATCAATGAGAAAGCCAATTCAGGTATTTTATATGTTTTCTTATAAATTCACTGAAATATAATTTTTTCTTTCAGAATGCAAATTTAAAAAAAATATAAATAAAAATTTGAAATAATGCCTGTTTTTTTCAGAATTTGGTTAAATTTTTTCTGTTTCTTTTCTTTCAAACTTTAAATTTATCTTTTTCTTTAATTTATGTATATGTAAATGAATAGTGATAGTTATCCTTCATCCACAGGGTGAAAGTTATTTGTTTTTGAAGCATATTCCCTTTATCTTTCTAAACGTAAATTACATAATGATTTTAATAAATTATTAAGAAGTGTTGTTCTAATTATTATTATGTCATTCAGATATACTTTTAGATTATATATGTACATCTCGACTGAAAAATGTCTAACATGAACGTTTTTCTCAAAAGATAGCTGGCGTTTACATGTAGATAAATAGACAATTGTGACGTACTATAAATGTGAAACAAGAAATTTGTATATTCCAGAAAAACATGAACCATTTGATTCGATATTATTTTATTAAATTGGAAACTTTCCTTTAATAGTTTTCTGAGAATTGATTCATAAATGTTATTGACACTCAATTTCAACTACCGTTTGGTATTTTTCCCTTTTTTAATATACATTATTAAAACTATTCATTTTTTAACCTAATTAATCCCGCATTTAATATATGGAGCAACATAATTTTAATATATTACTATTTTATAACTAGAATCGTTCATTATCCATCACTAAGTGCAACGTATCACCCACATTCATCCACGTTTATTGTATTACCAATTGGAATAATTAATGATCCTATGGTTCCATTCAGGAGAAAATCGTTAAAGGAAAACTTACGACGGGAATTATTCCGATTCCAAAAGACACACCGCGCTTGAACAAAGAGACGGAGCTAATTGTTTGTCATTGCTCTGTGAAAATGCCCAACAATCATTTATTCATTGTTGAATTGTATTATTTGTGTCTCGTTATGTCCATCTTGTATAATTTAAAAGTAGGTTTGGTGAAGGATAAGACCGTTTATTAAGGTGACACCTGTATCCATCTGTATACGATAATATTAACGTAGAGGTCGAAGTTTTCATGAATTGTAAGATCATCATATAAAAAAGAATGGTAATCGAGTAAAATGATTGATATATTAAAATAAATGTTTGGACATGACTTTACAGTGGAGGTGAAATACTATGGAATTATCTAGATACACCTCCATCTCAATTTTCACGAACGTAAAGTATAAAGCAATAACGCATGGCCAAATGACACATACACACACATACTTTTGTATTCTCGTCAATTCCACACAATCGTCAATGGCACATAATTTCAGTGTAAAATAGCAATCACATTATAAAGCTGCAATCAGGTATTGTAGTATATATTAGTTGAAAAGACAAATATAATTTGGATAATATTTAATTATTCATATATATATATATATATATATATATATATATATATATATATATATATATATTCAGAACTGAATATCTCCGCACAACGCTTCTGCGCATCTTTAGAATACGATATTAATATGGTTATTTGGCATTTTCTTATGGCCTAATAGCATTGATGGGTTGTGATACACGTAGTTTACTATCGTTCGCTTATATCGAGATGTAATCAATAAATGTCATTACGTGTGAATATTTGGTGTCTACTATCCTACAAAATTAAAAAGTCTTAATTTTAATATCTTAACCTGATGTTACTAAATGTTTTTAATTGTGTTATATTAATTTGATCCTGTTCATTTATGTTTAACTTGAAAATAATTTTATTGTCAGCATTTTTTTTTAAAGAAGTGTTACCTATTTTGTGCAATCTAAGACTCCGAGAGATCCAAGACAATTAAACTTAAGGAGTAAACTCTAGTCGCCCCTGTCGGATCTGACATGCACAATTTTTTTATGGTATCCTATAAGTAATGTAAAAGAAAAAAATTTGGTAAAACTTAAAGCATTCTAAATATTTTTTAATAGCGTATCAGCTATGTAGGTGCTTTTGTAGCAAGAAGAATTTTCATCAAATTATTTGCATTCTGAAAAACCGATGTTTTGAAAGTATTGAACTAACTTTATCTGTACATGTAGACTCTAACTTTAGTGTACGGCTTCGCTCAGGTATATATTTCATTACTACGGAGGAAATTTCTCAACTAACAATGGCTTCATCTCAAAATTACCCTTGATACAAATGTAGAGCAATAGTAAAAATAAATAAATGTACTGTCCTAGTTAAGGGAGGGGATTCGGTGGAAAAAAGAGGAGGAGAAATTTTCCTCTTGTACGAACTACATTCCACAGAGATACGTATGTAATTGAAAAAAAAATTATTTATATATTTTCATATTGTATATTATAAAATCAGTACGGTCGATAGCTTTACGCTGCTTGATAAGAACATAAGCTTAACATACAGCCCAACTTTCCTAACTTAACTTAATCCAATGTAACTTAACAATTTTTTATGTAGGTAGGAGAAGTCCTCGTGGAAAACACACCGCCCGTACACAAAAGAGTATGCCTGAATCCTTTGGGAAGGTGTCCTGTGGTTTGCGGACTAAAACTTCCTACCGTGTTCAGCTTTCGTTCTCGGAACTGCGGCGAATATTAATTCAGGAGAGTGCTTGTTTTTATTTCGGATGCAATCTGCATTTTCCGTTCATCTGCCTCTCGTTTGCATATTAGGTTTCTTATCATATTAATACAAGCATTCCGTTTGTTTTAGACCATAGCATTTCAGGTATCAGATTATTTGGGTTTAATTTTTTATTTTTCTTTACTCTGCTTTTCTTTCAATACCGAAGCTTATGAACTCAAAATTGCGTATTTTGATGTGTAGTCCCGACTACAGTATATGCATTGAATATTTTCTGCCTTCCTAATGGCATACATATACACAATAATACTTCCGTGACCTATCAACACTTGGGTAATCTATCGGTCAACTTTACCATGTTCACTTTCTGTCCTTTCTTCTACACATGGAATCAGACGTCTCGTCCATTCTCCTTTTGCATTATATTCCATTTCTATTGCCATTCTTGTAGAGTCCGCCTTTTAAATTTTATATTCACTTATAACATATTTTTTTAGTTTACAACTAAAAATAATATACAAAATTATATTTAAATAGGTTTCCTAAATATATTAAGTTAGGTTTAAATTTTTTTTTCTATATAGGCACAAACCCCACATGGGTTTGAAAAATACCCCATATATCTCGGTGAATATTTCACAAGTATCGTTTTTAATTTTTTTTTCACTAAAATGAACGATTATGATGAACGATCAACGTCACCATATTTAGATCTATTTTTCCAGGTTTTTTTCAATAAATTCTGTGAAAGGTAATTATCTTCTTATGAGATATTAAAACTAAATTACATCTATGAAAGATATTATTGACAAGTTCAGCATCAGTATTTCACATGTCTTTTATTTAAATACCAAATAGAGCTTAATATAAAATGTCAAAAAAGTTAATAGTAGGGTGGCCCAAATATTTTTGAAAAATAAATACCATATTTTTAGTCCGTGAAAGACATAATATATTATATATTATTATAGTGGAAAATAACAGAATGTTCAAAATTAATCTAAATATACTTATTGACTTAGTTTTTTATATTTTTTCTAAATTTAATTTAAACACCTGCTTAAAAAATTATTATTGACAAGTTCCAACTGGTTTTCCTGTTTATTCTTCTGAAAATTCAAATTATTGTTCCATATATCACAGCAATATTTTTTTGGTTTAATTAACTCAATTTTCATTATAGTACACGTGTAGCATGTATAATATATTACATATATATATATATATATATATATATATATATATATGTGGGACCTTCACGGTCCCCAATCGATACATTTCGTTAACGTTTGAGTCACTGTCACCATGCGGCGTACAAAAATCAATAACGTTTCACCTGTTAACAACATTCAATTTATTAAAATATTTATTTAAATATTGTTAGGTAATGAATAATATTAGTGTGATCACCTATTCGTCATTTAGATCACAGATTATAGAGTCATTCATATGGACTCTTAAAAATTTACGGAGTTTCATACTTTTTTCCAATAAATTTCAACTACGGAGAACACATCGTACTTTGTGGGCTGAATGTTTTTACGGGACATAATAACGTTTAAAATTATGTTTATAGTATTGACCGTAAACTCCTCTACTATATTTTGCAACAAATAAATATATTACTCAACAAATACATTACGTTTCACCAATCACCAAATACGCAGTGCGATATAATTCCGCTTCCGTACTGACAACGTTTCGTTCCAAAAAATCCACAAAAAACTTAAAAATATTAAATAATTTATTTCCACAATTCTTATGTTGAGAAATTAAAACTTACTGAATATAGGGAGTGAAAAACTAAATTCTATCTTTCTAGCAAAATAATTTAACGGGGTGAGGATAACATGCAGCCGTCTCCCATCATGCTTTTGACACCACCACTAGTAGCTGTAGTCGGAGATGTCCGTTTTGAAAATTAAATCCGCAAATAAAATGTGCAGTGTCGGCAGAAGGAATAGGAAAGTCTAAGGCTTTCGTAGATGCGTACACCATTGATCAAAAATAAATTTAAAGGTAATCTAATTAGGTAGTTTTCGTGCAATCCGAGTTTGTCTTTCTGAAAAGGTCAGACTCTATAACCGAAGACAGAACTTAAGTTCTCCGTTAACAATTGGGCCCACAATTCAGTTATTTTGGAGCGTAATCTCTCGGAATGCCTTAGAAAAACCTTTAGTTAAGGAAAATAAATTGCGAAGTGTTTATCTGTGGCACTGAATAATATCCACAATAAACAGAACAACGCTGTTTTTAATGACAGAACATGCGTTTAGGACCCAAAATACGTTGAGATGTGCCATATCGACTGTCAATAATAAATTTGTTTATTGAAATATTAAATACCTATAAGGAGTAATCTCCAGGATGTTTTCGTAAATATGTTTTTAGAAAATTATATATTTATGGGCAATTTCAATGCAAATTTTTGTAAAAATTCATGAAAAAACCTTTTATGACGGTCATAATCATGTAAAGGTGTATTATAGTTTGTTCCCAACTGTGTATTATTTCATATTTTATCAGAAAATTATAAATATATTTTCTTCCATGAGATAAGTAATAAATTTATTATTATGTGTCTCAATGGAAGATAAGTGGAACATTCTTTACATTTTTCGTACTGACAAATATGACAATTAATAATTTGGTCAAACTGCTTACTTGGTCGCAATAAAATCACAACACGTCTCTTCTTCAAAATCGATGTTCATATTAAACTATGTTTTTTTCCCCATAGTTTATGACAGCATGTGTTTTTCGTGATCGATTTTGCTCATAGTAGATACTAGATCCGTGTAGTTGTAAATATTTGCGCCCATGCGATACAGTACGAAAGTGTCAAATATTTAAAATACGTTTTTGAAAGAAGACTTTTGATTCATAAGAAATAAAGTTAATTGAAAAACATCATTTATGAATTCAAATAATTTTTTATTCAAATCCTTAAACATTGTACATTTGAAACCATAAAGGCTTTTTCCACAAACACTACATCCCTAATAAATGTGTTCAATAAAGTACCAATTCCACTTCATAAAGACATCGTTAAAACAAAAGTCTGGGAGAGAATTGAATGGATTCTGAAAGGGAACCCAAGCAAACAAATAGAATGCGCTTGTTTTGCGATTACTCTCTAGAAACGTTTGCCGGTTATTTATTACATTTTTCCTTTCATTATTTCAACCTCTATTCGCTGAATAAATGTCATTATTCAAGTTCTACTGTATCGCGGATAGGACTCAATAGCAAGTATACGATTTTGAGTAAATACAAATATATTGTCTTTTTAGTTATACTTCCAAGTAGATATCGAAAAGCAGAGAAAGTTTTTAAATTTTTACTATTTCGATAAATATAAGAGAAGTTAAATAAACGGCAGTTTAGTTTAACCGTTAAATAAATTTATTTATAATGTTTTTCAAAGCTTCAGAGATAATAAAATTTGCATAAGAACGAATAAAAAATGTTGGGGGGTATATTAAAAAGAGTGTTTGATTACATCTATAAAATAATATTAAAAATAAGTACACGAAAATCAAAATCCGCGAAATTCTGAAGAAAGTTTTTCAATTCAAGAAAAAAAAAATTCAAGTCTTGTATATTGTATACAGGATTTGAATATATACAAGACTAGTATACAAATATACAAGACAATATTATACAAGACTTTTATATACTCACGTGTTTTACTGTCGTTTAATGCGTGGAAAATGCAATTTTTAGATTAAACTAATGGTATGCATATATTCTGTAAACAACGAGAGATTCTCCATTCCATTCTAACATTCCATCCATTTTAACAGAATAGAATTTCCTTTTCTCTTATCTAATTTATTGAACATACTGGTTGGTAGAAAACATGTAGATAAAGAGATTTTATAATATACATGATATGTAGTTATGATAGGTAAAATTTACATATCGTGACTTACATATTATAACCTACGTATAACACTTACATAACAGAGTTTATGATATGTAAGACTTATATATCATAACTTAAGTGTAAGACTTACATACCGAGTTTATGATATATAAGACTAACATATTATAACTCACATATCAGACTTACGTATCATAACTTACATATCAGATTTACATATAATAACTTACTTATAAGACATACATATCAGAGTAAAGTTAAGATGTACATAAGACTTACGAAAAATCGCGAGCTGAACACGTTTGTCAGTTTTTTTGTAATTTCCAATGTTGTACCGACCACGTGACCAGTAATATTATTTGAAGAAAGCCGTAACAAGTCTGAAACGAATAACAATAAATTAAACCTTTGTATACCTTAACTACATTTGAATGGAAATAAATGTAAAACATCGAAAAGTCAAGCAATGTCATACGTAATTTATTACATCTCTCTGTATCGTTTTGCAGTTCGAAAACAACTTATCGTAATCAATAACACTCCGAAAATTAGTGACAACATGACACGGTTTATAACACTGTTGGGATAAATGTTTCCAAAAGATGAAATTATTTAATGGTTCTTGTGCTAATGAAAACTGCTTAGTATCATATTTATATAAGACCTTTGTATATGTTTGTACAAAACTTACCTACTTACTTACTAATTCCTTAGTTGCTTCATGCTTTTGTACATACTTGCATATAATTAACTCCTTTGTTACTTCCTTCCTTATATCAAGACAAGTTAAATGAATTTAAATTCGACTACCTTTTTATTTAAATTCGATGACTGATGCTCTTCGCCATTAATGAGTTGCTGTCACCGAGTTCTGCCTGCATCGTCAGACTCTGATCACTATTTGTAACTGAGGAACTCTTCAAAATAAGTCAAAAGGCTTAAATCCTCCTCCTAATTAGGGAATTCTGTCACGAACATCTGGTTATATTATCAGACCTTGACCACCTCTGTGACAAAAATACTTATGAAGACAAGAAGAATGAGTTCACATACAGTCTCCGATTTTCCGAAGAGTCTTGTATTCTCGTCTCCGGAGGACTTCAACAGAATATTTACCGTAGTTCATCATAATTTTCCCATGATTTTTATGTAGAATTGAAGGGAGTACTGAAGCAGTACTAGTCATGTGTAGAAATCTATGATATATCACAGAAAGTCCAGATACCGAATACTGAATGATTTAGATTCTGTGACATGCACTTTAAAACACTACGAGAGAGAGAGACCGATATACGAAAGCCGAGACAGAGCACTGCAACAGAGATATACAATCACTAATTGAGATAGCGTATATCCCGCAAGACTCCCGCCACGCTCCTCAGAGTCAACAAACTGGCATTCACCGTTGACGCGTTGCACGGTTTGCCGTCGACCGTTGTGGGATGCAGAGAAGGAGCTCTTCATGTGCCGATTTGCCACCGAAGGTGCTACGTAGGGTGACGTTTCCACTTCGTAATCCAAGGTGTTGCAATTCGCGGACTGTAGCTATTGTTTGCCATATACTGGCCATTGTTTTCCACATACGCACTTTTATTTGGCAATTACTTAGCTATTTAATTATTTGAAGTCGTCTTCCACTCTTAACAATGTATGACCTTCGCCTTTTGGTAGGCAGCGTAAGTGCAGCTACAAAATAATCTAGGTCAATATAATCAATTCTGTCACTTAAAATAATTTTACAAAATCTGTTTATTCGGCAAAAATTTGTGAGTAAAAATACATACATAATTAAAAATATATGCGGATGGTATAGACGATTCCCTTACTTTTTGAAGTCGGTTAAAAGTGATTGAGTTATGACCTACATGTGATGAAATTATATTATGTCTCTTATAGATAACGACATTTTATACAAACAGTCCAAATTTCTCCCTTGACGGACGATATCCACGTGCATGGCAGTGCTAGTGCAGTGATTGATGAACACCTTGCTGTAAGCAAGGTGTTCATCAAACATTCGCACACGTTTGCGTATATTTGCAGAAAGCATTTCGACTCACATTCAATACCCCTTTAAACCATGACTTAAGTTTTTGTTTCTATATTAGGTTTTATTTCACTTTAAGACTTGTCAAGTTCAAATAAAAGTTAGTTAAGTATTTAAACGTATTTATGCATACTTTTGAAACTTCATATTATACACAAAGCAATTATTTGGAGCTTGGCGGTTAATTTCATTTCAACTCAATTTTTCAGGTAATATCATCTAAAATGAATTGATTTTACTTTACCCAGAAAAAATATTAAGTCCACGGTGAGTTTTCAAACGGAAGACGCTAATGGAAAGCGCCTAACAAAGGTTTATTAAAATTTTGACTCATAACTAAAATGTTCATCAAATAATCGTAATAAACTATTATATTATCTCAAAACTATATATAATATAAATTAATATATTATCTCTAACTGTGCCTGCGATGCCTATTTTCATCGACAAATATTAATATATAGTTGTTTGACAAGAAAAATACCTAACTAACATTTATTTTTATAAACAAATGGAAACTGCCCGATTTTATCCAGTACCAATCAACCTTCCCACAACCGATTTACGCAGAATAAAGGTACGGAATATGCGGTGTCTATCTTCGTATTATTAAACTATATGGTTGATAATTACATATTGGTAAAATTATCGCATTCTTCGATTACTCGTTAATAATTAAGTTATCTCGATATATTAATCTTAAATAGGCTATTTAAATTTATTTATGTAAAGTGTATAAAATATTTCAAAACATTGCCCGTATTTTCCAACAATGCAAGTCGATAAAATTTGATGTAACTTCGGCCAGAACATTACAATCAAAGGTATAAATTGATACCTAATCTACGATTAAGGTAATTATTTAGTGATTTGATAAGGAATAAAATACTCGTGTATTTCTAATTAGGAAATTGAATGATTTTTCCATCCTTTTTATATCGTGATATACACAAATTTACCATAGTGAGATCAGAAGATTACTATATTTGAAGTGCACTGCGAACTCAGACGTTAAAGGAAATCAGAATGCATTCATTTTTATTCAAATGGTATCTACTACCAAATAGTCTTACGACAACATGAATGTAAACTTTGAAGCAGTTATCTTTAAGCACTTGAAGATCTCTCAAAAGAGAAAATAATTTAATGAGGCTTATAATTGGGTACGAAGGAAATTTGTATCAGGATTCATACTATATTTATTTATTGAAACATACGTAAATTGATTATTACGAAAACACATCGAGTTTTTCATTTAACTAAAATCACAATCCTTCTGTTCTCTATACAAGTATTAATACATCACAATGAACGATGATAATTAATACTGTAACACAAAAGCACCTGGTGGAAATTTCAAGAACCCAATCGTTTTTTCCCACAAATAAATATTGGTTTGAAATTTGGTAAATCCTTGGACAGGTTGATAAGTTTCTGATTATACATTTAAATTAAACGTAGATTGAATGTCAGTAGTAAATTTTGTAAGTGTATTTTGAACTTGTTCAAAGTTTCTTAGATTCATAATGTATAACTATACGAGTGGTAGTTAATTAATACAGCAAAATTTGTTTCTTTCCAAATTATGAGAGGAAAATGATCAAAACCATTCTCCGATTTAGGCTGTATCTAACATTTTTGTTTTTTTTTCACGGAGAAAGAATTTATTTTTTACTAACAAAATATTTGTTATTTTTGGCAGTTTTTCCATCATAATTAAATAAAAATGTTTACACAATTAAATGAAACTACGTGATGTAGTATTATTTATACTTTCTTTAAGTTCTTTAAGTTCTTTACACGACCTAGGTTTCTAATAAATGAATAAAATAATACTACATCACGTAGTTTCATTTAATTGTGAGTTATGAATTTCTACAAAATTAACGCCAAATATATTCAATATTTAAAAATGTTTTATTTTTATATAAAAACCTCCATGTAAAAAAATCGAAAAAAAACTTTAAATTACCATTATTACCGATTTGTCCTGCAAAATAGTACTTATGTTACTCAATATTTATAGCCGAATAAAGTGTTCACTCTGTCACTTTAATGATCCAAGCAGCGCTAGATGTGCGTAATGCACGCAGGACGCTTAAAACTTACATTGACGCTAAAATAGTTAACTGGCAAGAACGGGATAACATACAAAAAATAAATTTGAATAAAAGTTCATCATAATAATTCTTTTTTTGTCCCCAAGAATCTATAGAAAGCGGCTTGGTACACTAATGTATAATACGGTGAATATCTTTATAATGTGTATGAAATGTTTTAGTTACTATGAGTAGTAGTGGTCCTTTAATTTACGAAAATAAAGTCACAAAAGACCTACAAAACTATACCGCGCACTGATATTTGACTGCACGATATACGTCAAATTGGTATCAAAATATGTAGCTAGCTTCGCAGCCCTGTTTCCGTACTATTATGGGGACTTTTCCAAAAATATGATACACGTGGTAATTGAATTATATTAGATAACTTTCATGTATAAAAAATACGTTGAATTGGAGCAAGTGAAGCATCGTCCTTTCTTTACCTAATTATAAATAAAATCAAAATTTTATTTCAAAATATAATGGGATTTTGCATTGTCATTTTTAGATGTGTGTAAAATTATAAAGTACATTTAAGGTATTTTGATGAAAAGTTTATTTCTTTCAAGTTTTAAGACTTATAACAATTTTCCATTTTTCTAATTAAAACGAAGTGGTTTATTGAGCGAAACAAAAACGTCCATCGAGCTTTAATTTTTTACTCTTATATTGTACTTAAACATGTTTTGTTACAGAGAAAATGGAATTCTGGACGAAATTTTGGGTCAGGACGGCTCTTTAGGTTTGAAACATGTAAATCTATACATAACGTCGATTCATCATTATTGTTTCATTTATTCATTTTTTAAATAAACGATATTGAAACTAACATTTAATTCCAAAAATGAGATCTTTTGTAATGTTCTTAAACAGTCATAACCAAACATTTGTAAACTAATTTTGTTATTCATAGTAAAAATATTCTTTAAAAAGTACACATTAATTCCTTCCGAAGACATTTCGTTTCTCTCATAGTAACAACAATGGATTTATACACACACACATACACACACACACACACACACATATATATATATATATATATATATATATATATATATATATATATATGTTTATATATAAATACATATTCATTTCTGCCCTCATGAAACCAATATTTAGCTTATCTCTTTTACTCGTGCGAATAAATAATAACTGAGCAAACGGAGCTTAATTAAGCCTTTCAGTACTGATTCAAAGATAAACTGTGTATGAAACAATCTGAATAAGATGTGAATATTAATTAAAATGTGTGCTTGAAGAGAACTGAAAATAATTTTCATTCACTATGTTGTTTATAAGAGACATCGATTTACAGAAAGATGGTTAACCGTTAACTTAATGTGGTAAAACGATCGCGATAAACATAAGATCAAAACTAGTATGATGATGTAGGACGTACGATAGCGTTGAGAATTCTTTTTGATTTTGAAATTTGATAATAGTAACAATATAGTCCTTAATTATTCTCTGCCAACAACATTTGCATACATTTCATAATTTATAATAATTATTTTTGGCAAACAATAGAGGTACCTAGAGTATCACAATTGTCTAAATACTGAAAACTTTCAAATGGTTTATGTAATTGGATATTTTTATAATTTAGTTTTTGCAACTTTTTCTGAAGTGGCCTTATTTGAAACTTAGTATTACTTCTGCTCCAGGAAATAGTAAACGAGATAAAGTATAACATCTAGAATCTTAGCTATCAACTGATTATTTTTATTTAAAATGTTACAAAATAAAAAATATATCCAAGTATGCAATTTAAGTTACTTAAATATCAAATTTAAAACAATAAAGAGACAAAATAATTCAAATACAATGGAAATTATATAGAAGAGACATAAAACATTTCTCCTTTTTCGTAAATATTACAATAGATATAATCTTAGGCTTAAGATTTCGAATATCATAATCCATACTGAAAATATTATTAATAAATAAAATTTATATGTTGAAGTGGGATGTGAATGTATCAACAATTATTCTCTAGAATTTTTTCAGGATTCATTTGCGCATAAACGAAGAAGGGATATTATGTATTAAATATGTCGAAAATGTATAGATACCACTGGCTCACATTTTGAAAATAATATGAGTTAGAAAATTAATTTTTGTGTAATTTCTAATTATGGATTCTTTAAGATAAAATTACAAAAATATCACAATTAATCACCGCCATATTTAAGTAATGATTAATAAAAAAATAGTTCAAAACATATTAAATAACAAATCTGTTAAAATACGTTAAACCCATTTTTGCGTGCATTATAAACCTATGGGAAAGTAAAAAGAGTTTAAGGAGCGAAAAGTATAAATGGTTAAGTGCTATTGAAATTTCCGTAATAAGCGTACCGTACCAGAATATATTGTTATATTTTTGCATATTGTGCAAATATTACAAGCAAAATTAATACGTACATAAAATAGTACCAATAGCGTATTTCGCGCGAGCAATATTCGGGTCTACAGCGTTCGTGTATATTGTTTAACTCTATAGTAATTTTATAGATAATGAAAATATTACAACATTTTTTGCACATATTGACTACACTGAGTCTTTATATAACATAAAAATGGATCTAGAAAATTTGTAATTGTTTTAAAAATAGCCTCCATAACAATCCGTGCATCATTTTATTGGAATAAACATTGAAGGAAGCAGTACCATTTCCTTGGACGTCTCTTCCATGATCTTTTTGAAGGAAGTCACCGCTTGTTTAACGTCAGGGAATAGTATTTTTGACAGATTATTTTTTTATACTTGGGAATAAATAGAAATCGCACGTGCGGCTCTATGGGAGATAACACACGATTTCTATGCCTGACGTAGGCAAATATTCAGTCGGCCATGTGTTCAGAAACGTTATCATGGTGGAGCAGGATTCTATTGCGGGGGCGTTGCTCTGGAACTTTTTACAAAATAATAGGTTGCTGGCATACCCATCTCCAGAAAAATTATGCATTATGAACCATTCATCTCAAGAGCTGAGCGTCCATCTTTTTTCAGCAAATTTTCCTTTTTCAGGATTTTTCCTTTGAGCAAACTGTCTCTTAGTTTCAGACTCATTACAGTGCATCCAACTTTTGTGACCTGTGATGATGCCGAATACATACGTATTTGAGAGGTCACAGTCCAATTTTTGTAACATTTCACAATACCGATCAACGTGACGAGTTTCGGTCATATCGTCTAGCATAAAGCTTTCTGACGCCTTATTGTTTATGTAAACTTATATATACTATACCTAATATAGAGTATACATAATCCTCACCAAGATCTAAACTTGGCTGGATCTTGTTAGAGTTTATCGTGAGCCGTACAGTTCTCACTGTTTAGAGACGTCTCTCACATAGATCATTACTGAGCTTAGTACGACCAGTCAAAGTTTATCTTCACTATGTTATTGATTATTGGATCTGGTGAAAATCATCGAAATAAAGTTTTATCGTATGAAATTCATTTTAATGTGATACACAATTTTCAAATTGCATCCAATATGAAAAAAATGATAAATTCAAAGAAAATGTTTCAAAGGCTTACTAATAGAGTTCGATTTTCGAAATTTAAGTTAATTTTTTCATTACTGTTGTTACAAATTTCTAGTTCTAAGTAATTTCAGTGCTACTATCCTGTTAATAACATTTTTTTGCTGACAATAATAATTTCACAGCAACTCATATATATATATATATATATATATATATATATATATATATATATATATATATATATATATACATGTACACATATATAAGTACATAAATATATATTTATTTCTTACAATTTTAAGTGCCTAACTGTTGTAGAAAAAAGTACCATTGACATTTTTTTTAAATCCGGCTCTGATATGTCACGCGAAATAGCGTGTTTAATGTTAGTACAGTAAATATTAAAAAAATTAAACCATTGTCTTCATTACCCCACTAGGGCCGTACATCTTGATAATTAAACGTCAATTTTTAAATAAATCAAATAATGTTTGAAGAAGAAAGCAATGTCTTTGAAACAAACATGACAACGCGCCACATCCATCAAACTAATTTCAAAATCCAATAACATCGTCTCCTTTTAAACCAGGAAACATGTGTTCATTCTCCTTATATCATTATTTTTAATATGTAACACCCTTAATATATATATATATGTGTGTATATATATATATATATATATATATATATATATATATATATATATATATATATATATATTAGTAGGAACGTTGTAAACTCGAGTTTTTATTAAGGAGGAGTGCAAAATACTTGGCACTAAATGTGCACTTACATGTAGCCTATGTAATTTTAAATAATAGTTTTAAGTAAACGTTTAGTTAACACATATTACTTATATAATATATTGACACGATTATTGTTTAGTCTTTTACTTTAGTTTACAGGTAATTTCCTACAGGGAATATAACTTAGAATACTGTTTTACTACTCAAAGGTACTTTGATTTTTCCACATGATTAGCAAATCAATTTTTAATCATATAAGCGGAATCGTTATCAATCTCATTTCACCAGCGTAGATGCAGAGATGAAATCCCTTTTTTGTTTAATATTTTGAGCTTTTCACTTAAACAATTAGGTAAGCCAAACTGTTTTAAAATCTGAATATTTTATCGCGTTAATATCAGTACAATAGCATTGAGCAAAACAAGGTATAGTCGAACGGTAAGAGATCCGGGGATTACGGTGGATAAGGAAACACATATAATAAATTTTAACCGACCTTTAATAGAATGGAAATTCAGTAGTATTATGCACAAGTCGACCTTCTTCTGAAGTTCTGAAGGGATGTAAGCTCGTGATGTAGCCAGAGAGAATGTTCCAACTTCTTTTTGAAAACTTGAATTTTTTTCTGTAGCGATATTAGCACACGAGAGTAGCTCGCTCAGATAACATGAACTTAACCTGGTATCTGTTACAATAAGGTTTTTATATATTTTTTTATATTTAATGTATAATTGTCGGAATGGGGAAATTGCCAGAAAGATCAAAATTTCCTTCTTAAACTTTGAAACAAATGCTTGTCTGTATAATAGGAGGGTACACCTTCACCTGTTGTTGTGTATGCATTATGTACCAAGTGATTAATGAGGGCATATAACTAATAACAATTCAAACCTGAGTATTTATCGCAGTGTCTGTACATTATGAATATTCCTAAGACACTATTGCACAATTCGATTCATTTATATACTTTTAGGTTATTTCTTGCAGGAGGTATAATGTACGAATCAGGAACAAAACACGTGACACGCACTGACCGATCAAAATCCGCATCTCCCTCGCTGTAAAAAATGGCATATTTATTGTTTATGGTTTAGTATCTAATTGACTATTGACATGAATGCGAGATTATTCATATTTTGCAATTTATAATTTAGCATGAATAAATACAAGTCAATGTCCGAGTTTTGTGTCAGAGTTTTTTTTTTCATTTTGAGCATGTATTTTAGATTCTATGAAAGAATAAATATGTAGGTATCACTAAAAGGAGAGAATGTTCATTGAATTAAGATCACAAGTTATGCAGAGATGACTTAAATTGCAATATCTTCTAAGTGTAGAGTATCGAATAAGGAACCAGTTTATATCAGCCTTTGCAAAGATTCAACATCATGACTATCGGAGGAACAGAAAAACTTATTTTTCAGTTAAAGAAGGTAACGTGGTTAAGTCTTACAGACATAAAGGAGTATTTCACATTTTATAAGACTCTTTTATAGCAATTGCATGCGGTAGAAATTGAATGGAAGAGGAATAATATTTGAGAAATAAAACATTACGATTTAACCTTTTGTGAGACGTGCGAAAAAACACAACGATCCGGAGAAATATTTATTGATTAAACTCATTTTAAGTAGTAAAATTAACATGACGTGTCAGTTTGATTTAATCCATGTACAGTCCTATGGAGATGATTAGTGTAAATTTATTATACTTGTTTATCAAGTTCATCTTGCTAAATTTGTTCAACTTCGATCACTTCAAATTAAAGAACCAAAAAAGTGATAATTACAGATAAAAATAAAAGTTAGGCGCATACGCGCTACTTGATATTTTGGCAAATTCCGCCACTTGGATCACCAAAAATTGTCAAAATATCAACTATTCTATTTATTACTGGAAGGGAATTTGCTAGGAAAAATATTTAGAAACTTCGTAATATGTGTGGGCCGACTTAAAAATTATACATCGAAAACGGAGCGCTTTAGTAGTACGAGCAAACCAAGATGTAGAAAATATACTTAGTTCGGGGTTGGAAGCTGACGACACACAAAAACCGTTAGAAGGACTATATTTTGTTCAGTTAATGAGAAATAGAGGTCATCACACTGGCGCAAACTTTAGTCGGTATAAAACCATGTTCGGGACTGAGACAACAGTTTAACTAAAAAGTTCTTTCATATGTCAAGCAGCTCTATCTGAAATTAAATTAGAGAAGGACCTAGGGAAACTTGTAGATAATGAGAATAAAATAAACATTACTGAAAAAAATCGCGAGTGTAGATTCAGCTGGTTCGGGCCGAGTTTAAATCGCCATGACCTGAATGTTCAAGAACCGAAAAAACTGATAATATATAAATATCTGTCTAAATGTCAAGTTGCTGAGGACAGTGGCATAGTATAATGTGAAGAATTAATAGCTAGTTCAGACCAATTCCCACAAAAAAATTTATGAGAAACAAACGTTGCGGGAAGAAACGATTACATTAAACTTATTAAGAAAACAGTCTTTAGTAACTTAATAAGAAGAGCCGATGAAATGCTTCATGCCTTAAATGCCAAATATTCTGTGGCTTAAATATATGACATTTTAAGTATTTGCGTACCGTACGTTGATTCAGCTCGTAGCAATGAAAAAATATACTTGCTGTTCTCATTGAAATAACAGATTCAAACTTTCATAAATTAGGAACGAAAATGGAATTTTATTCAAGAAATCAATTCACAGGACGCGAGAAGTAATTTACAGTACGTGGAAGAAATTCACTTCTGTGGAAGTATTTCCTGAGTCCAAGATTTCACCAAGAGAGTGTGTAAGAATATCACCTAAGTTTGGAGGCCAAGACTGTTATCAGTATGGCTGTAAAGGTGGTTGTAAATATGACAGGTTTATTTAACAATATTTATTGCGCCAAAGTTAATCTAAAGCTTATGCAAAATTTATATATGAGCAGTAATAATTTGTCTCACCATTAGTTCATTTGACGTTTTAAAATTATTATTTTGATAAATAATTACTATTTGTGCCTTTGATTTTATAATATTATTCTGACAATAAGTAATCTAATTCATTTTATATTTTATGATTATAAGTCTGACTTTTGATTGAAGTAAAACTGAGGTACTTTTTTATTTTTAGTCTAATAGTTACAATCTGCGCCTCCGATTTTGTAATATTGTTCTGTGGATAATAAGATTTAATAAAAGCCATATTTTCATTAATTTGCCAAATAAATGAATGTCATTATTCATAAAGGCTGGTAATTTTAACTTTATCATTTATGTGTTTTTTTCTCAAAATTTTCCGAACATTATAAATATTGTATTATTAATCACTTCGTTCATAGCATATACATTGCGTATTGCTTCATTCGCTTTTCGTCCTAAACAAAATTAATAATACAAAAGCATTCGAAGTTCTTTCGGTGCAATTTCTTTATTTTTTGTTATTTATTTACCAAAAGCAAATTACTTACTAACTGAACAGAAGATCAGAGGTTGCACTCTTTATTCATCCTACAAAATATGGTCGAGATACGTCTGTAACATTCCGAAAGTCGCTACAAAAAAAGACCACTAATAATCTTGACATTAGATTATTAGTGGTCTTTTTTCTATTAAAATTTACGAAAAGGAATATTTCTGGACATAACTATAATATTTAAAAATCATCATCATCTTTTTATTTGACACTGTCTACTTTGATTCAATTTTTTGTCCATTTTTAATATATGATGTACGAAACGAAATATGTTAAAAGGAGACATCCTAAAATATAATTATTTTGACAATAAAAAACACAAACTAAACACAATATTCGGCATACAGTATATTTGTTTACATACATATGTAAATATGTAGCGCGTATTACCTAAACACCTCACCGAATTCATTCTCAATTTGGAAATCGAATAACAAAACAAAAAATAAAATAAATGGGTTATGGATGGTTACTAATATAGATAGATTGGACGTCTGTATATATGAACGAAACCAAAGTTATTGTATGTTTTTTCGCTTATTCATAGCAGTTACAATATTTCAGTACGTTCCAATACAAAACATCATTATAATATGAAACTCGCTTCTTGAGAAAATTAAATATTATATTCAAATTGAAGACAACAGGGGACATATAAGAATAATAATCATAACTTTGACAGAGAAATAAAATTATATTTTTGTACCTTTTCATTATGACGACGTAAACATCTTCTCTTGAAAATATTGAAAGCACAACACGATTAAGATGCAAATCATACCACACGATATGCACATACACACCTAATTGCTATGGCAAGGGTCCACTATCGAAATAACAGACAATATAATTGTTATAAGAAAATAAAAAAACGGCTTACATGGCAAACGAAAGAGTAAAATATTTTTTATTCAATAAGTACTTCAGAATTTCCTTTGTAGATAGGAATATAATTTGAAAACCGATTAAATTCCAAATTATTTATGGGTTTGAATGAAGATATAACCCACACACCCATTTCTCATAGTCTTAATCAAATACCTCTTACTCATTTAAAGATGAGAAAATTTCGTAAATAAACAAATAATAAATAAAAGCACTTCAATTAAACAAGATTCGTGAAGAGGATTTAATTAATCCAGAAAAGGAGTTTGCTCTTGAACAAAAGTGTGCTAATTGTACGATAATTTTATTGTTATTTTCTGCGGCCATTTGTAACGTGTTAAATTTCATTGTTTTAGTCCCTCTTCATTAGATTAGTTATTAATCGTGCTACGATGTGATGACAGGTAAATTATAAGGGTAATTTTGTGTAAAGTAATTTTCATTTATATATTGTGATCTTATTTATTTATTTAAATCTGTGAACTTTTAACAATTAATTATAATAATACCTAGAATTGGTAAAATTGTAATATTTAGGGAATTGAGTTAATATCATAATGATCATTTATTTATAAAATGTGATAGAAAATTTTTGAAACTGAAAATTAATAACATTAATTTGACGGAAAGTCGAAAGTTATACCCCCATAAGCCTGAAAATTTATCATTTATATTCCTTCGTTATCTATTTTTGAAAGTTCTGTATGGAAGGAAATTTAGTAGGACTACTTTTAAAATAGCAAAGAGGAGATTATCTTTTAAAATAGCAAAATAAATAGGAAAATAATCCACTATCCACTACTTTTTTAGTATTATTTTAATGATACGAGCTATATAATAACATTTATACCGACCTAATTATTACACGATTGCACAAAAATAAAGTTATGAGTATAAAAAATTTACTTGCGTAACTTTATTCCTCGTACTTACGAAACAGCTTCACTGATTTTAATTAATGAAGTACTCGTCACGTCTTTTATCCCGGTTACGTGATATTGCAACAAAACCGAAACGGCGTTCGGGATATTTACATTTGTAACAGAGATATATACACGGTGTCCGGGAATAGATGTCTGACAAAGGAAGATGCTATTCTTTGGCTATAAAGGTATAAATTTTTGTTGAAATAAAACATAAAACACGCTCTTTTTCGAATTGAGTGCAAAAAAATATTAAACAAAACTCTTTTTAACAAAATTATTTTTCCCAATATTTAATTTTAAGTTATTCCTTTGAGCGGCGTTGTACAATGTACGCAAGTATCGTGTGTGGGAAAAAGAAGACAAATAATTATGAACATAATTTTAAACTTTTGAAAAAAAAGTCACCCAGTTAACGACAATCGACTTTTTTTCACAGGCTGTGTGGACCTCAGGCCGTGAGGGCATATGTCATTGCAAGTGGTCGTTTATAAGCATATCATTTCAGAATTGTGAATGTAAATATTAATTTTAGGAAATATTATGAATTTGGTTTTACGTTAACAATATTCTCGTTTTACTTATGTGAATTCAATTAGCTAATTGTATAAAATTATTATTGTTTCAGTACTAGGAACAAAATATCGAGTTTAGCTTTATATTATCAGGTTATACGATTTGCTTTAGTGAATTGGCATAGTCGATTGGGTATGGGAAAAGATAAATATGACTATGTCAAGGAAAATCACTAGAGGAATTAGGTTCTTATTACATTAAACACTGTCTGTGCCCGCGACATTTACTGCAACATTAATGCACATAATGCCATCTATTGCAATATTTACAAAAATTACCGTTTTAAGTAAGTACTGTTTTCATCGATATGTCAATTTGCCATGTTTTTTTGGCTAGTCGACTGTGATAAAACCTGGCCTATATGTAGTCTTGGCGTACGTCCTCTTTTCCCCTGACATTGTCCCATATATCACCATTTGGTTTGATAATTGACCTGCTCATAACAGTATTCTATTTAGAACCTCGGTCTACGTAATACAATTTCGTTAGTTTAAGTAGATCTTTGTCTAAAAGAAGGACGCTATCTGACCACTTTACCAGTATTATTGCATGAAAAATTGCAGTGAATTATGTTCGCGGTCTTCATTTTCAGAGTAAATATGACCATGATCTGAAAATATGACAAGTATATTAAAACATATTTAATTCTAAAAAACATATCTTTCTTAAATATCATTCAGATGCAATGTAAAAATATAAGAAGATAAAAAAATGTTAATAATTTTCAATAAGGGTTCTGTGTATATTGTATTTTGATCAACCTGTAGTAAAACATTGGCTTTAATTGGGAAGTGTTTAATGAAAACCCTTTTGAAATTATTCCTAGATAAATATCTTAACTAAAACTCACTTTAATATGAAATCGCCTGTCCCAAAGCCGTATTACGCATTACGCACAATGCTATGGCTACTTACAAAGTAAAACGGGCAAGTGAAGCCTTGTGTTCCAGAGGCATGGGTAAAACGGAGAAAAGGAAAATCGCGATTACGAGGAAACAAAGGAAAACGCTTTCATTTTCACGTGAATTGGCGTTTCGATCTGACGAGACGTTTTTAGGAAATGAAAAGGGAAATTGGTGGAATTATTGAAAAACACTTTTAGAGACGTGGCTCTGATATCATTTCTAATGGGTCTTTTTAATACATAAAATGTCTTTTCGCCATAAATATATAGTAATTAATATGTGCCCTGTATATTTTCTTTGCGATTGTCTTCGAATATCAGTATAAAATGTCGGTGTTTAACGGTAAATAGTAAATCTAATCTATCTCTAACTTTTCAGCTAATGTTTGTAAAATTCTAAAAAAAATTAAGAGTATTAGTTTGAACAAGATATTATGCGTACTTTTTGAGATATTGGATATTTTTGATACCAACCGCAGAAATAATTATATTCTTCACAGTGTCTAGAAAATATAAACTTATAAGTTTTAAATATTTTTAATATTCTAATTATCGGAAATCAACATTACAAGCAAAAAATTACACATCTGAAACTATTTTCTGATGTGTAATTTTTTGCTTGACTCGTCATTTCAAGTCAACTGCGCTCGAACAATGACGTTGTAGCTTTATTAATCTAAACGCTCGATACGTTCCTACCTAGAAACTACACGTTCACCAATCAAGCTCGCTTTCAAGAATCTAGCTTCCTGATAAATAACGCGCAATTATGGTAAACTTTTGATTATCTCATAAATATGACAGATCTCAGATTTATTTTTCTCGCGTGAGATAAATTTTGTAAATAACTCAATAACAACCGTGTGAATTACAACTGTATTTTTACACAGAATCCATTTTAGATAAAAGCAGTCACTTAACGTGTATAAATACTAGCATTACGTAAAGGTAAAATATGGGTTGATTTAGAATTACGCGCTTTACAGAATTCATTTTGTCTGCTCTCATCAGCCATAGAGATACCCTGTTTATGGTTATGGTTACAAATAAATAAATTAATAGTTTACAAAAGTAAAAAAACAGGTTTTTACAAAATATTTCACTAAAAATTAGAAAGAGAACCTCTTTTCTCTGTCCATTCAGTAAGTACTTCAGTGTAGGCTATGTCTGTTATGGAGTATAAAATTTAAGTGGAAAGCGTTGGGCACTTAATCGTGAAACCTTAGTGAAATTTAACATTTTCAATCATTTTATTTTTTTGTTTGAGAAACAAAATCATTTATTTAAGAAAAATTATTTTTTAGTCTTGTATTTTTACCTTAAGACTGATTTCTTTTTTCTTTTATGAAATCGTTATGTTTTCATTACTTGTTGATACGTGTGCATAATTTTAAATAATTCAGATACGTGAAAGAGGGTGAAAAGTTAATTGACAGATTCCATTATTTATTGTTTAGTCTTTTTAAGTTTTTAAACTAGCATTTTTTTAAAGAAATTAATACATTTTTATTGGTTTTTCATACTTGTGCAGAATTCTAAATAATTCAGACCTCTGGAAGTGGACGAAAATTCAATTGGAAAGTTCCATTATTTTTTAGTATTTATTGTTTTAAGCTAATTTTTTTTAATTTTGTAAAATTCTTGTATCATTTTATGAAACAATTGAAAATGGATGAAATTTAGTTTTGTAAATTCAATTACATAGTTACAGGTCGACCTAATAAAAGAGTGTTAAAATACATATGATTTGAAGCATCCTCGTTCATCCCTAGAAATAAAAATAAATTTATTAAGAATGCGTAGAACTCATACTACGAAGGTTGCGTACCACAAATGATTTATTTTTCAATGTGTGGTAAAATATATTGACTAGTACGTATTTCACATGCGTAAGACTTGATTGCGTAAGTAACTTGATTGTCTAAATCTGTCTAATTTATTAACACGATTGAAGCAATGCAATTTTGTAGCGTTTATCAAATTCCACTATCGTGACTTTTTCAGATTTTTATATGTATAGTTAACACCTTTTAAAGCAGAGACCAAAATCAAGAAGTAAAATCGTTTCTTTTTGGCGTTTTTGGCGTGTATAGAAAATCTAAAAGATTGAATTACTATTAAGTAAAAAAGAGGTCTTAAAATATATTCCTACATACAGGTTTTCTCAAGGTCACCTTAAAATGTTTTTTTGGAAATATTAGAAAACACAGGGGGAGCGATAACAAATGCACAACAATTTAGAGGTTCTTACAGAAGACTGTGTGACTTAAAATTAAAATCGTCTTTTCATGCCAATTGTATTCCCTTGGAAAAATTTGAGGTATTAACTTCATCAATCAGTTGTATAAACATAACGTCTTAAAGACTGTGATACGAGGAAGACTGAATTTATGATACTGATCAAGAATATACTTCTAGATATCCAGAATACGATAGTTACTCAACGTATTTAGATGAGTCCTACTTGTCCGCTGACGGTGTCAAGCTAATTGTCCGCTATATAAGTGGTTGAATAGTCTATTCACTACAAAAAAAATAAAATGTGAAGAGTATCTAAAAACTTAAATATAGTCCGATAAATTATTGTTCCATAAGCTGATACAATTTAAAAATTTCAGTGGTTTGTTATTTCCTTCTCTTGATGTTTTTACAATATGCATTTAAATAGAAGGAATAATTAGAAAGCAAAACGTATATGCCGCAAAAAATCAACTAAGTCACATTAAGAATCTGGCACTAGAATAATTTATTAATTCCAATGTATTTGACAAGTTATCTGAACATATTATGCCATACAATTATCGTTTAAATCTAGTTCGTGCTATTATTTCTACGTATATAAATGTAAGGCTACGTATATAAATGTAAGCCAAAACTTCAGAAGCAAACTTGTCAAAGAGACAAAGATTTAATAAATGAGTACTTTTTTACGGGCAGTAAAATCATTATATTACTGCACCGCTTATCTACTTGACCAGTATTTCATTCAACTAATCAAAATGTTTTGTAAAAAAAATGATTACTGCAAAAATTGTATTTAAAAAAAATTATTCTGTTTAAAAGTATTCTTATATTTTTTTCCTTTTCTTATACGATAAGATACCTACTTTCTAACATTATTTCCTTTATTTCAACTTTCTAATTAGTCTAGAGCAAATAATATTAAGCCAATGGATGAAAAACTACTAACGATGACTTACAAATCTGATTAAACACAGAGTTAAATTTTGTAACTTAAAAAAAAACAGTTATGATAAATAGATATTCTAATATATTGTGTAAATAAATACAGGTATTTTACTAGGGTACATATTTATATCGTCCATCCTCTTGCAGAGGCTTCATTCATCAATCCTAGAATGTTTTCAAAATAGATGAAATTAAGTGCAGATTATGGTCGTTAATCGATTTCTGTAAATATAGTTACGCCAAATTATAATTTAAATTAACACGTCGAAAAATTTAGTTCCATTACGCAAGTTCAAAAAAAAGGTTTACGTAATTACGGAGACAATTAATTAACTTACGGAGACAACATAACTCCATTCATTATAAACATATGAAGGACCAAAGAGGCGACAATAAAATGCCCATTTTTTTATTTCCGCTTATGTCACTGTTAAGTTAGTCACCTATCCACTTACAGAGACTTCATTCATTGATCCTAGGGATTTATCAATATAGTAAGACGAAATTAAGTGCAGATAAATAAATTTCTGTAAATATAATATATTTGCCTCAAATTACAAAACAAATAAAAACGTTGAAAAATTTAGTTACACTTCACAAATATTAAAAAGTTTTACAAAGCAATTACTTGCAGTGAAAAAACTACTAACTTTATTGTTAAAATTAAGTAAATTACGGAGATAACATAACTCCATTATATGACGACCAAAGAGACATAAATAAAATGCCCTATTTTTAATTTATGTATCAATTTATTTCAAACCGAAAAGTATACATACCCGAAACGACGCTTTCGGCGGGTACCACAAACAAAAGTGTTTCAAGTAGAATAATAGTATAATATTGAAAAGAACGAGACTTATGTTTTCAGTTACTGTTAGTCAGCAAAGTTGTGTTACCTTTTTACGGTCTATAAATTACAGGTGTTAATTAATAATCTGACTTATATTAAATTATGAAACCGTTGATTATAATATTATTTATAAGAATAGACATATCATTCTAACTAACAATAATACAGTAAAATAGCTTTATTTTGGAACGAGTAGCATTGTAATAAAAGATATTTTCGGACCCATCTCTAGCTTAAACTACAGCAGTTTTCCAACATGAAGTTAAAAATAAAATTTCTCTGCTTTCTCTCATAGTACGACACTCTTTAAAGAGATCTTCAAAGAACACATTTTTGCAGCATTTACAAATTTTTTTATTTTTTTGTACAAAAAATGAGGTTTAAGTGGCATCAAAACAGGATAATTACTTTACTGATATTTTATCAATTGGACGTCTGTTACCGGAGTCACAATCGCCAAAAATAGTCTTAATATTGGGACTATAGTTAAATTGCTATTACAATTCCATTATAATGGAATTTTTAGGTCTTCAAAGTTTGATTAGGAAAAAATTATTATGAAATAGCACATCACTTATATTTATAAAAGTGGAGTGAGTAACGTCATAAGTAGCGATCATGATCGCATATACAAAGTTCTATAAGGTAATATTACCATATTATCGCACGATAAAGTGATATTACCATAGCACACACGTAACCAGACTCCTTGACCTATAATTAAGCAGGATCCAAACACATAACTAACTTTTCAGGGGTTCAGTTGCGGACTCCATTTCTATCGAGTGTGCTCACGACCGCCTGTTAGGCTCTGTAATTATGAAAGTTGATATCGAATAGGCGCAACTTCAGTCGTTTGTCGTAGATTATCCTTTGTTACAGGCTAAGGTTATAACCAGAGCCTTCTTAAGTCCAATCGTATATTCTGTTTTAGTGACAAGTACGATTTGAGTTTAATAATTCGAAATGGCTTCAAAAAAATTAATTATCATCGCTTCACGAGAATCAATGCAGCTTATAATATTTTGTGGATATTTCACTAAAATGCTTCTTTACTTGAATAAATAATCACTTAAGTAAATAAAAGTAATTAGTGTGTGCCAGGATTATTAAATTTAAGTATGGCTATTTGTCACTTCTGTCTTTACGCTCTGGCCACGTTTATTTTTATTTTTTAATAAAAGTTTTTAATTCAGTATTTAAGTTAGATTAAAGTATTAGTAACTACAATATGATTATTATCGACCATATTCTAAGGAATTTATAATAATCCTCAGAGGAAAAAAGTTTGAACATTTAGAACTGGGCAACATTTGTTTTCCCGCACATATAAAATATCGATGCTAATTTAGCTTAATTTATTTATTTCGTGGTACAATTGGTAAATTTTTAACTGCAGGAATTACTAAAAATAATAATGAATTTTGAACAAAAAATGTGCTCATTTTTTGTTTTATTGATTTATAATATATTAAATTTGTATTTCCAAAATATACATTTCATTAGTTAATGCAATATGGATTTATCTACGCAAAGCCATATGCAAATAAGTATTGTACTTTCTATTACAGTGATTTACGCGATGTGAAATAACGAAATTGATCCATAGGTCTCACGCGAATAGAATTTAGGAGGACAGGCAGAAAAAATCAAGTTTATAAAGAGGAAAAATCAACTACTGTCGTTTTTATGCAAAAAATAGTTCATTTTAACATTTAAATTTTACACAATTAAATGAAACTACGTGATGTAGTATTATTTCTACTATCTTTAATTTCTTTACCACGACCTAGGTTTCGTTGTATTACAACATCTTCAGGTGGGATAGTAGCAAAGATCTACATCACGTAGTTTCATTTAATTGTGAATAATGAATTTCTACAAAATTAACACCAAATATATTCAATATCTAAATTTTAGAAAAAAAAAACCAGTTAAAAATAATTTGTTCCATCAGATACCATTTGTTCATCTAATGTTTCTAATCATTCGTCAATAATATTTTTTAAGAATTTTTTTGAAATCAAAGTGTTGAACGCTTGTGGCATTTACCTAAACTAGATTTCCGTCTACAAATAGATATCAGTAAAATATATAGTTACTCGTGTTCGGTGGTAAACTAAGAGTTCATCTCAAATTGATTCAATAACCATTTCATGAAAATATCTTTTGTAAATTTACAAATGAAAACTTTAAGCAATTGTGAATTTAAAACGTAGTGATTAATTCACCTTTACTATGAATTAACTTAATTTCGTTGATTCTGCAATAAGTATTGTTTACATTGAAAAAAGCTTGAAGTTAGTGGAATAGAATTGGGGCTTGCTGATTGGAATTACTCACGGATATCATTTACAAGCATAATAAATAGAAACTTAAAGAGAAATTTTTTTCTTTAAAATTCCTATTCAAATGTTCCTAATCAAACGTCACTCATATAGTCACCCATATATATAAAAATTAGGGGGACGCATGCTTCAAACGAAAGGGCCTACAAAGTGAGGTGAACGTTGCATTTTCAGGACTTAAAAATGGAAAATTATAAATAGGTAGTAAAATCATCTTTAAATGATAAGTGGGAATATTATATGTCCCCATTCGATGGACTACACGAATAAAAACCTTAAACCCCACTTCACAGGTATGGGGAGAGAGGTACATAAAAAATCATTTTAATTGAGATCTCTGTAAGAAGATACACGCAAAATTTTATACCTGTAGTTCTTAAATCATTAAAACTGTGACATGCAGACAAACGAACGGTCTACAAAATTCCTTCTTTTACTACGAAAACCTTAAAAAAATATTGATGAATAGAGCTTGAATGTGAGCTACACAACTTTATCTGTGTGTTTATTCGCATTAACAAATCGCTTTTCCTTTAGGCTATTTGATTGGAAACCTAAAGGAAAAACGATTTGTCAAAATTGACAGCACAATGCGCGCGGAGTTTAGTCAGCAAGGAGTAATGCATTCTAAAGTTATATGATAATCAAATCTATATAATGCTGACATTATTTTTCAATTTTTTTTATTTCCACCAATAGGTATCGTTTTTCGTGAATATTCCTTATCCATTACGTAAATACTCGTTAAATGCTACCGTTTGTCCAGTCCTGCCTAATCATTTACAGTCCACGTGGATTATTTACAATCAATTTATTAATCCACTTAAATTGTTCAGACACCGAGTGTCAATAAAACAAGCCGATTTCCGTTTCGGTATCAGAACTTGAAAAATATCAAGATATTGAGAAAAAATTACAGTTCGAAACTTTGAATTCTAACCATTTTTTCATTAAAAAATATTTAAGGAAATTGGTGTTTCCACTAGACTTTTTACAAATGAAGAGTTTACTTGAATAATGATGAACGTCTAAAATTTCTTTAAATCGAATTGTCTAAGTCATACGAACACTTAATATATATATATATATATATATATATATATATATATATATATATATATATATATATATACATATATATATATATATATATATATATATATATACATATATATATATATATATAGTTATAATCTCGATTACAAATGCAGCAATATCGCTTAAAGTTCCGAGATAAATACTGATACATGTCATAGATGTCCACAGCAATAATGACAAATGTCCATTAGTTACTCAAAGATTCCCGCCGTTTTTGCGTTTATTTATCCATCTCGGTACGTCTTGAGTTATGTGAGGATATGGTAAATGTGTTTTTAATTAAGGTAGTGATTTTTTTCTTCAAGTTATGGCCGAAAATGACAAAACGAGGGGGGGAAATGGACAGGCAGATTGATTGATGTTTTGAAGAAACCTCGGCTACAGGAGGTGTGAAATTGGCGACGACTATAAATGTGATTATTTTAAAATGGCGAGTAAGTACCAGAAGACAAGAATCATAACTCAATTTAATAGTTTCACCACCAGGTACGACCGAGATAATTATTTAAGCGGCGACCATAATTATTATACAAAGTCGTCTTCCGCGAGTAGGAAGAAAATGCAGAATTACACAAGAAATCATATTTTTATGTGATTCCTATGATTGGCCACGATACCTACAAGATTATTCAGAAATCACTGGTTGAGCACGGCTTTGACCAAAAACATAAAGGGGAGCACATGTTAAAACAAAACTTCCTAAATAAACTGTCGTTTTAATGTAGAAGCAAATTGGTACTCTGAAATCAGTTAACTGTAAAAAATCACTACAATTTCCATGGAACCCGAAAAATATGTCACATGAGTTGAACTTGTCCAAAATTCACAAGATTTTTAACGAAGAACACTCAAATAACAAAGTATCATTAGAAATATACCGTAATTATTTCAATAAAATTTCAAAATATCGCTTGGCTACTCAAGGATAGATACATGTTCGGCTTGCGACGAATGTCAAGTAGACTTACAATAACCAAAAAAATACTTCTCTTTCTGATGTACACCATCTAAAATGTTCATTTCATTTCCATGAAATATGAAATGAACATGTCATGAAATATGAAAGTGCACGGCCAAGTCTCTGACAATTTCTTGTGACTCATGTTGTGGTCAAAATAAGAATTACCCCATTTTTAAGTTATAGCACTACATAGTTCATTGCTGCAATCGCTTGGAATCTGTCTTAGTTATTTTCCCGATAAGAGGTCACTCATATATGGAATGCAACCGAAGTCAAATTCAACAGTTCAGGATTGAACTCCCTCAATAAGGGACTGAACACATATCTGGACCTCGACAGAGATCTAAACCTTTCGATGTTATCGAATCTTCACAAGATGTATTCAAGGACTGGACTGCATTTCTGAAACCATATAACAAGAAAGTTTATCCATTTTCCACAAGACCTGTACGTGAATTTAAAATCCATAAAGAACATCCACGACTTATGTGGTTAACAAACCAGTTTCTTTTCGATCTATAGAGGCAGGAGACACTGAGAAAGAATTTAAGTTGCCTGGTTTGGCTTACAGCATCAAGCTTCCTATATCCACTATAAAATATAACAACCTGCAGTTCCTGAAAAAGTTCAGTAGTCCTGAAACGAAACGTTATTACAACGAACTTTCTCATGCTGATGTGAAATTAATTAGACCAGTTATTTGAATAACTATTATTATTGACTGTAAACGCAATGTGAGAAGTAATCATTATCGTCCAGATATTTTAAAATTTATTAAAGTTTTTAATTAATTTATAATGCTCTTTGCCATAGGAATAATATTAAGAAAACGTGTGTCTTAATGGAAATAAATATTATTTCCCTATTTATTTACCTGAGTTTTCTTTCGCGGTTTATAAAATTAAAAAAGCAATTATCTCAAAACAACGTAATGAGGATTCGTCTTAATTGCAATGTACCCTGCAAATATTAATTTTTATTACGTGAATATATTGCCTACTCTATCATTCACAGATGTAAAAACACAACGTGAAAATGTATAATTCTAAGTAAAATCAGAAATCATAGATTTTTGGATTTAGGATATATTTTAGATATATTGCCTACTCTATCATTCAGAGACGTAAAAACACAACGTGAAAATGTATAATTCTACGTAAAATCAGAAATCATAGATTTTTGGATTTTACGCTTTACTTATACTAGAAGAACTCTCATCATGCCAAATTTCCAGTAGTAGATAGACCGGAATACCGACCGGTTCTATATTTTTTGATGATTAGTAAGTAAGAATACTGCATGAATAAAAACACATTTTAAAGAGCCATATCTTTTTGTCACATGAACCAAAAACTTAAAATTTTTACAGCAATCTAATGCTATAGACTTCGGTATAAGCTATTGATTTCAACTTTATATCTCAAACCGTTTCTGATAAAAACGGTTTTGGCAGATAGAAAGACGGACAAACAACTTATTTTATATTATAAATATTCCATTTTTAATCCATTTTTTAATCCATCTTTTTATATTTTTAATCCACTGTATTTCCTGAAGATGATAACTAAAGAACACGCAGAACTCAAAATCTAAATTATACCAGTCAGGCGATAAACTGATTGCGTTGAAACATGTAATCAGAATCATCGTTGTATTTCTTGAAGAAAAAAAACATACATAATGCGTAGATATACACTAGTAATAATACACACTAGTAATAATACTAAGTAATCCACTAGTAATAATACGTAGTAATACACAGATATACACTAGTAATAATACGTAGTAATTCACTAGTTATGTCCGAATTAGTTAGCCACAAATCAGGAAATCGATTTTATTTTCTGAAGGTGAATACTAAAAAATAAACATTATTCGATATTTGATTTATACCAGTCACCTATTGAAATAGTTAACATTTACTATATTTTCGACTTCAGGGAATTTGACCACGTTTCAGGTTACAGTGCGCAGCTTACTGTATCTCAGATTTTAGGTCTTCTCCTACTAGGGATCTCAATCTTAGGTGCACACTATTGATAACGCTCTGAAACTCTTCCTACTTTGCTTATTTCCAAACATGATAACTCTTTCTTTGAATATTTCTTCAGAATTCATGTTACCGAACAGTAAATAGTTGGACCATGATATCTGGAATGTGTCGTTGATTTGCGCATTCAAAATTTGTTTAAAATATTCCTTTTTGTAATTTCCATTCGTAAATCTATCGGGAACGATAGTGCTCTTGGTTTTTTTTTTTAATTCCTATCCATCTTCTTTATTCTTGTCAGGATATAAAATATATGTTTGTATGTGTGTAAATATATGTGTACATTTTTATTTATTCATTACTTATTCTTCGGTATTTTTTTAATTAGCTTTCCAGTATATTTTCTACTGCTTTAACTATTTTTTTATTTTGTGATTTTATTCACATGGTCATAGTTTCCCGATAACAAGATATAAATTTTAGGTAAAGTGTTCGTTAATTGGAAGTGATTGCACTCATAAGAAATAACTGGTTGGGCCCTACTATTTGTCCAATAAAATATTCCTAAATATTCATTTATGTATGTATGTATGTATGATCGTACACGCACTTTGCGTTATGCTCAAGTCCATCTTCAATTTCGTTCGAGAAAATATTTTACTTGAGCATCATTGGAATTGTCATTATTTACCATGAGCGTACTTAGTTGCAAATAAAGTTTTGTAAAGAATTCGCCTTTTGGATTTCAAGGTGATCTCACTATATCTTCATCGCTCAAGCATGCCAGGTACCAAAATCAAGGTATCTTTAAACATAATATATAATTCACTAAAACTCATCTTACAACAAAAGTACAAATATTATCCATTATTGATAAGAACTTCGAAAGTACTGAAATTACAAAATGTACAATATTCCTTTAAGGAGTTTTGCATTCCATTAACCAAAATCTCTCTAATGAATTCATTAATGAATCGAATTTTTTTTTGTCGTTTGGCGTCGTTAATGAATTTTTTCTTCTCATTTGGCGTTTGTAAATACGCCATCTTCACTAGATACCTAGATAATATCGTAAAATATAATCCACTGCCAGTCAAGTGTTATTATATAAAAATAATACGTGAAGATGGCGCTAGGTTATTTACGTAACAGAAAATATTTTAAAATGTTAAAACAAATCACAATTAAATGAAACTACGTGATGTAGTATTATTTCTACTATCTTTAATTTCTTTACCACGACCTAGGTTTCGTTGTATTACAACATCTTCAGGTGGGATATTAGCAAAGATCTAATCTTTGCTAATATCCCACTTGAAGATGCACGTAGTTTCATTTAATTGTGAATAATGAATTTCTACAAAATTAACGCCAAATATATTCAATAGTTAAAATAAATAATAACTAGATACGAGTATTACTTCGTAGCAAAAAAAAAATATTTTCACCAATTTTTTTCACTTACCTTAGTACCTACTCAAAGGCGGATCTTTTGAAAATTATGTGTGTGTATATATATATATATATATATATATATATATATATATATATATATATATATATATATATATATATTATATATATGTAAGGTAATTAATATATTTTTTTCCTATAAAAATAATATCATCATATTATTTTTATTGGAAAATTAATTTAAATTATACTTTTACAGCACGTTTTAGTTTCTTTTCAAAGTTAATAAAAAGAATCACTTTCAAGAAATTCGTTAGGTGGAATTGAAATTTATTTATTTGCTATCAATTATGTTATTATAATCATAAAAATTTTAATAAAATCGGTTAAGTACGAGTAGAAATCGCATTATGAACTTCCCAGCACACTTAGGCCTGTATAGGCATTTATAGAACATTGGTTTAAACTATTCCTTGGTCAAATTCTAGGCGAAATGGATTCCCGTACTCGGAATATTAGTAATTTTATGTTTTATCGCATATATTTCATAGGCTTCATGGCATGGATTTTTTCAAAACCACGAGATTTAGAAACATAATTTTCTGATTAACTTTAGATAAACTTAGTAATGTGATTTTTTATGATTTTTACTTTAACAATTTTGGAGATTGTGATGGAGCTATATATTTTTGTAGACATTTTCAATAATATATCTGGAACTTTGTCAAAGAAACTTCTGAAAAACACAGTTTTGAAATTCTTGTAAGTTACGCTTTCAATTGACATCACAGCGATATAAGATGATCAAAAAAACTATTAATTGGTCGATTTGTTCGCTTTAAACTTCTGCGGAACAATTTTAGGTGTTAATTTAGAAACAAATGAGGGTTTACAAGTTTTGCCTTTAAGATAAAGAAGCGGCATATCAAATATCAACAAGCAGGCTTTAACATTTAGAAGTGGTGATTGTTCGAATAAATCACTTGTTTTTTTATTAATCATATTTTACTAATTTATATGAATTTTTGGGGAAATTTATTTAAAGAAAATTGAAATTTAGTTTGTATACCACTACCGATATCCGATGATATAATAACGCATATCTGCTTAAGAGTATGTTGTAATGTTTTCACGAAAAGTTCACATTTTACGTTTTACTAATATTATACTACATGAAATAAAATATATCTATTCATCATCTCTTCAAATTATAACAAAAAAAGTTGTCAAAAACGTTGATATCTTTAAAGTGTATAGACTTTGAACTAAAATAAAATAACATGGAAACATAGGATTTTCAGTCACGTAACCATATGGTAAAAATAATTGCAATTTTGTCGTAATTGCCTGTCCATCAGTTCGTTTATATGCCACAAAAACATAGTTCCTTCAGTTCAGTACTGATTGTGTCAAAATTTTACAAAGAAATGTAGGTAAATGACATGAACAAACGCAAGTAGATACTTTGACACTCGCAATATCTTTAAGAGAGACTGCGATAGAAGTGCTCTCCCGAAGGTAAGTGCTCTCCAGTTTGACTGTCCAACGATTTTATTTCTCCAATGTGGACACTGGTGACTTTCATGCGTCTATATAAACACTCCGAGTGTTGCTTTTCACATTGGTCATTCATTGCTATATTAATGCAGACGGCTTTATACTAAAATTTTCAGGTGCGGTAAAATTTGCACACCAAAAGACAGCTGGCAATTAGCAAATTTATAATTTTTTTGTTGGGTTTGAAAGTAGTCTCTGAGAGAAAGAGAGATGCAGTCGATACGTTCTTCATTAGATATATGTTTCTCGGCTTTCTAAAGGCATTTACAGTATCTTCAGCGTCCTAGAATTATATTCAATACAATTTTCTTGGAAATAAATAGAAATAAAAACTCTTGAAAATAAATAGAAATCATAAGGTGCTATGTATTGTAAGGCGATGGTCAATAAGTTCTATGCCCAACGTAGTCAAATAATCGGCAACGAATTCAAATGATCGGGCGTTCGTCTAGCTAAGAATACAGATGCGTTGTCGTTATGAAGGAATATTTTATTGCAAGGCGTTGCTCTCGAATGTTTTTCAAAATAACAGGCAAACAGTACTTTTTTATTTTTCAGAAATTTCGTTCCATATTAACCCATTCGTCCGAGGAACGAAAAGACCAACTCTTTTCCAGTACTTCTATCTTTCTTCAAATTTACAAGCAACTCTTCTGAGAAAAACACCCGTTTCACTAGCTGCCTTTTAGTTTCGGGGTCGCAGCAATATTTTCAGTATAGCAGTATATATTAAATGGCCTCCGACGAATTTTCCTAATATTTCGTGATCAACACGACGGTATTTTTGAGCTTCTGTCATGAAACCAGGATTCCATTTTTAATACTGACCTATCGTTTTAATGCATTAAAACTTAAAATCAATTACTAAAACTTTTAGTGTCACTTGCTAATAAAATGCTAGGAAAACTATTCGATGTACATAAAATAAAAGATTTTATTCGATGTAAAAAAAATCAGTGTTTTAAAAACTAAGTCCACTAGGCAGGAAATATGGCGGTAAAAATTATAAGGAAATGTTATTATAATTTAATGTTATTCGAGAGTCTGTAATTATTTGCATAATTATAGATATTCATCTTATGTGTTATTGTCTTATTTGCATAATTATAGATATTCATCTTATGTGTCACCAAGAAATTAATGTTTTGCATTAAAAACTATGCAATATTTAGTGTGTTTGGATAGGCAATAAAAAGCAACGTACGTTTCCTTGTGTTAATGTCAATTTAATTTGTCAATGTAAATTAATCACTAATGTACAATGTAATTCTACTTTGAATTACTTGCTAAAAGGTGCTGTCCTCATTTTTACGCATTTTTGTCACACTTGCTTAAAAAGTTAGAAATTAAAAGCGGAGATGGGATATAACACAAAATGGTTTAGAGGCCCTTATATCATGAAAAAAACATCGTATGAAGAAATATTACAGAATAATTTCGGTTATATTTTTAAAAAAATTGCAATTACATTTTAAATGGCTTCTTCTGTGATTTTTCACTTGGCGGGGTGAGTAAAATAATAATTTATCATATCAAACTTCGATGTGTGGGAGGTCACTTAAAAAAAATCTCATAAATACAAGTAGAAATCGCACTGCTAGGATTCCCTACACGAACACGTATTATTATATTCCACATAACTATATTTCCTAGCATATTTTTCACAAATGTAAACATACCGTGACATGCTTAAAATTATGAAATAATCGTTTTTCCTGTTATCATTGGGCCAGCCAGATTAAGACAACCATATTTTTCCGTAGTTTCGGAAATAATTTGTTATGTTTTTTTTTGCATATTGTAATCGAGATAATGATACTTCATACGATATGTAAAATTTAAAAAATGTCTTTTTCGTTTACTTAATTTGCTCCTTATCAAAATAATAATAGTTTGAAGCGCTAGCTATCAAATGTGCAAAACATGCCATTAAATATGATCTACTAAAGTGCCGAATTTTTTTTTACGTGACATAATTTTTGAAAAAAATCTGCTGTGACTAACAAATTGGCCTTATTAAGGGTTCCATTTTCTCTTTTGAGGTACAAAACTGAAAATTAATCATTTTTTTCTTTATTTCTACGTACAATAGGTCAATGAGAAAAAAAATTGTTGCTGTGATATGCAGATACATTGATGGACAAATCGTTCTTGCCAGTTGGCCATAGAATTTTAAAAAGTATTTTGAAATGAAACTCATTACGGTGCAGAGGAATGCCATTCAAGCATCGTTATGAAAGTCGCATGATATTCGAAAGTGGTTACTACGTAAACCTGTCAAATGACTTCTATTACATTCTTCTGCAACGTGTACATTATGTTCATAAAATAGCTTTTTATGCAAACATTTTACTTAATTATATACAATACTACAAATCATAAAATATGGAAGTAAGAGTATAATATAATGTAATAAGAAAAGAAAACTATACAAAAACAATTTTTATTTTAAGACTTCAAACTTAACGTGAATCTATTAATGTATTTTATCCACATTTGTTAAAAAAGTAACTATGTTTTTTTAGAATAAACATGTTTTACATTTTAATAAAGTAATATTTCTTAGGCTTTCGGAGACTGTGCACATATAACAAAAATAAACATCTTCCGCCACCCTCTAAGGTGGAGTAGACGATATTTCTTATCGTATCGTTACCACGACCGGTTTATGTGTCAATATGACGTTCTGCCGCCTCGTAAGGAGCTTGTTTTTTTTGGAATATTTTTGTTTGTACTATAGCGTGTTGGAAATATTTTAGTTGTACTTATAATTAATTGATATTTATTTTGTTTATTTATACCAATATATTTTGACCATATTTTTCTTTACTTTGAAGCCTAGTTTGTCAAAATGTTTAAAGCGATGCTAAAAAGAAGAAAAAATCTTAGAAATAATACACAATGAGAGAATTCATTTAAAGTTATTTGAGGCATGATGCTCAGATAAATAATTATTTGCAATTTATATAGCACTTATCATTTTATTTAAAAATATTGTTGAACTTTTCGGTAAGTTAGTATATAACTTATTATTATGAATCACGCTCCCAGAAAATGGTATTATGGAAGCTCACCTCTCCTTTTTTCCTTTGATATATTGTGATTTGTAATTTCGGTGTCATTTTTTACATTTTTAAACGCTAAAACGTCTTGGCCAAAGTAAATCGCGCAATGCGGCTTATTCACATAGTAGACTATAACTGTTATATAAAAATAAATATAATTTTTTCAGGATAATAGATGAAGTACCTTGAACCAAAATAAAATCTAGAGCAATACTGAACGATTACCGTTTCAATAATCTTTGGAAAAGTCACAATATGGACAATTCCGTCAAAACTTTATAAAATAAATTCATTACGTTTTTTCCCAAAGTCCTTTTCATTTTAATGATGAATGCAGATTACAACAGTAATTTCTTCACGGCGTTTTCATTTAACTTCGCGTTATCATTTTACTCCCCCAAAAAATTGTGGGAAAAGTTTAAAATCTAATCAACCTCAAATTCTATGCAGTAATCCTTGTACTCAAGGCGGTAAGTTTTCATGAGACCCACGTTCATATGATGAACTGCTTTTTTGATACTTAAACGGCTGCAAGAGTTTCATTTTTTGCTTATAGCAAGCGGATGGGCCTACACAGGTGAAATATTACCGTTGCAACCATTGACAACTATTTCTTTACATGCTTATGCCGTATTTATGGAAATGCGGAGTTTCCATGTATTATGATATTTTTTTTAATATTCCGCTTAGAATTCGCAAACTTTAGTCCAATATTTTGATACTGTTTTAATTTTTAAGCTCCAATGTTCTAGGAATGTTTACTAATGTCGGTGATATTTAAAAAAAACAATCTTATATTCCTATTTCATTATAAGTGTAGGACTCGGGGCCTTTATTACTCATTCTCTCCGTATAACTTCATACAATGCCTTAATTGCAATTATTTATTTTCCGAATTAGACCAGAATATAATGTTTGGAAATTTCAGCTTCATTTTTTCAAAATATAATATTATTGGAACATTCTTTATAACGTTGTATCGATGATTCTACCAGAAGATTATCTGTGAAGATTATCATGTGAATATCATATATATCATGTGAAGATTATCTTTAAAAATTCAATCATCAAACGATTGTGTGAGTTAGATAGTATTATTTAGTACAAAACCGAAAAAAATTTTTATAGCTATATTCATGTTATCACTTTTCCGTTATTGACGTTATTGCCTCAAGCTTTTAGCCTGTCATCGCTGTTTACCCTGCATAAACCGATTATTCCCAACATGAGTAATATAGCCTCTAGTGAGTAAATCAACTCCCTTGGAAATCGATTAAGATTTAAAACTGGTTTTTGGGTCGATATTATATGATTTTAAAAATAAGCATATTTTTTATGATTTTTCTCACTATCGAAGTCCGTGCAAGATCTAAGATAGTTTGTACAGTCACGATTACAATTGACGACAACTTGCAAAAACATGTCGCTTTAGTACCGAGACTCGATACAATTCTGCGAATGTCTCAATGGTTTCATCTTCATTTCAGAGAGCTTGTACATGCTAGCTTTTATTGACTTCCTATAAAATGGTTATTTTTAGGAAGATGTGACTAAGAATCTGGTAATAAATACAGCAAAAAAGTAATAATTAAAAAGTAGTCTACTCCATCAAAATAAGGTTTTGTTTTTTTATATGTAGATTAAATATTAAGGAAGCTTTTAGATTGTACTTAGCATATAAATTGTGGACTGATTTAAACGGATATAATAGTATGAATAATAGATTGATATATACATGGCACTTGTGACCATCTCCCTCTAGCTGACTGACGAACTTCCGTTTGGTATTTAAAATTTTTTCAGAATTAATCAAAGTATTTTTTCCTTTCAAGCTAGAAAAATGTGCAATATGAAGAGAAAATGTAGGAAATATTGTGTCGAGTACATGAAATTCGAATTGATCGAGTCATCTTTCAACAAAAGTTCACCGCGTAGGAAGTAATCTAAATTCCACGACCACTTAGCTAGAAAAACGACACATGAAAAAAAATAAGCAAAACACCCACAATATCCGGTATATTTTTTTTTAAATCAAAGAGTTACTACGTTGGCCTATGAGATTCCGACAACATATCTTCATTGATACCAAGATCCGAAAAATTGCTCATTACTCACAAGGAATTAATTTTACCCGCATTAGTGTAATATTCCGCGCAAATCTTAAAAATTCTACGTGCGATAATAAATATGAAGAATATTTTATCGAATAACGATATGGTTTAACTTAAAATACATGAAATTATTTATATAGTCAAAATTTTGCAATCGACCTGTTCGTACTGCAACTGAATATATCCAGTTTACCACAGAACGAAGAATTATTACTGGTACACATAGGTTTGTTAAAGAGACAAATTTGTTTATTAAAATAATGAAAAGCGATCCAAGAAAAGGTCTATTTTTCAGATTGCGGTAATTCATTTTTCATCAAAAAGCGATACCTTTAATGAACATAAAATTTGTAGCAACAGATGGAGCTCCTATAATTGTAAGATGTCGTATTGTTCCTAAAGAAGACTGCTCAAAACGTTATTGCCTCAAATTTATGAATCATCGACAGCCTTTAGAAATACGATACCTTCTTGAATACCTTCACCAAACTCCATACAGTTTGTTTTCATAATGGTCAATAAAATTAAGTTTATTCCGCTCAATAAGAGTATATTTGTCAACCTGTGTAAAGAAAATAATGAGGATTACAATAAATAATTTATTGCAACGCAATTTTTGAAAATTTTCTGCATATCTAAAGTCAAAAAATATTTTACTCATTCTCTGATTCTGGTACGCAATTTCTTACAAAAATACATCTAACGTTAAGAGTAAATTTGATAAACCAGAAAGTAAATATTGCATTGCCGAAAGATTTAAGTTTTCGGAAAATATTTTAAATCTAATTAAATTAAAATCGTTCGTTTCATACAATATAGCGAAGCTGAAAATAAAAAAGAAAAATACGAGCAGCTTCGAATTTTCCCAGTTTTCAAAATATCCACCAATGACCACAGCAAAAAGGACCTCGTTTTATATTGTGAACATTTGAAGGACCGTGCAAAGGGCCGTTTTCTAACCAATAGCGTCCATCGAATGACTGTCTCGATAGCACGACACGATCTTTATTTAAAATTACCCAAATTACCCAAAATTAAAAAAATTACCCAATTGTAAAAATGTGATTATATAAATAAATATTTTACACTATACCTTTAATTCTGTGAAAGTATTTGATAATAATAATATAAGGATAGAATTGGAAAAAAAACGTATTTATTGTGGATCTTAAAAACAAAATTAAAATCTCAAATAAAAATATTTTTTTTCCATTTAGAAATGTGATACACCAAAATATTGTCTTCGTTGTACTTTTGACTCGATTGAGATTCGCTTCATGTGAAAGATCGCTTAAAAAACAATATAATAACCCTATGGCCGGCACTACAAGATACATTTTCCAGCCACATCGCATTCAAACAAAATAATGCCTTTAAGAACAGTTTGAAATTTAAAACTGCTCAGTGACATGTTTTTAGACACAAAATTATAGGTACTACCCAAATAGGTTGGTGACACAAAACAAAATTATTTCCAAAACAATATCCTATCCTTAGTGTTTCTATTTCTAACCAAGCAATCTAAGCGCTTGTACACAGCGCAATAAGGGATCGTTAAATTGAATTATTATAACTAATCAATTAAGACTGTATTACACAAGTTAAACTCAACCAAACATAGTAAAATTGAATAAATCACACGCGCACGCAGCAAGCGGTAACCTAGGAAGGCGTACCCTTGATCGTACCCATTATCTGCGGGTGACCTTAAACTGGTGGGGGGAGGTGAGTGTCGCTTCTTTACACAATTCCGTAAGTAACAGACAACCTTTCCATAGAGAACAAAATATATACTCTCGTCTCAAAATACATATTTCGTATTTATTAAAAATACCACAATTTTCGAAATATTTGAATTTTTTTCATTTTTAAAAAATAGACATTCTTCCTTGATTTTTAAAGCTCAATAGAAGCAAATTAAGAAATATCATTATTCTACTTTTTCTATAATTTTCAAAGTAATTTTACTATTAAACGGATCTTAAAATTGTTAAATAAATACTACAAATACATTTTCTTAATTTAAGTTGTAATTTGTTTTTACTCATATTCTTTCCTCAAGTTCGAAGTTACGGCACAAGTGGCGCCATACAAAATGTATCGAGATCTCGGTGATCATCTATTTGAAAAAATTCACATTTGATACATATTTAAAAACAGCAAGACATTTATATTGTTTTTCAATATTTAATCATTTATTGTTTTCAAAAAATGCTATAAAGTTAATAATTAGAATGGCTATTGTATCCAGCAGAAAAGAAAATCAGGTGGTAAAGGTTATCAGGTTATTCGAAAACAAAAAAATATTCTAAATATTAATTTAAGAATTTCTTTATAACGATATCATGTTATTTATTCCCCGATTGAATTTTTTTCGGCCATTAAACCATTACCTTTTAACCATTACCTTTATCATGTTATTTATTCCCAGATTAAATTTTTTTCGGCCACTAAACCTGGCCATTAAACCCTTTATAAAATAAAATATTGAAAATGGAAGATTACACTGCTGTCACTTTTTTGTCAGAGTATATAGTTATATCAGGATCATGAGTAACACGATAGAAAAAACCCTAGAAAAATATGATGAAAAGGTGGTCAAGAAAGTAGAAATGAGTTCTGCTTGAAGATGCGCTGCTAACTATAAGGCAATTCATGCGGCCACAGGATAATGAGTTTACGTGAAAACGTGAAAAACTTACGTAAAACTTTCACAGGAAAAGGAACGGCCACTTAGACACCATTTTGTGGCCTCAGTTGTTAAACTTCAACCATGCGATCTTGTCAGAAATTTGTCAGAATTGTAATATAAAAATAAAATAAAGTTAAAAAGTTTTCGCTTGCCAGTCTTTCTCATATACGTGGACGCTTCCGTGTTATATTTTAATAAACCAGTGACAAGATTCATTCAACGATGTTTTATTAGATGCAGCGATCGCATTTGGAGCAGCATTATTGAATTTTTTAATAAATAAAAATTTTCATTTATATTTGAAATACAATTTTTTGGGCGCAATGAGGGTAAAATGTTAAAGTTAAATTTAATGCAATTCATGCAACATTTTGTTGTAAAGTCTAAATGTAATTAATGTATGGCAAAAAGGACGGAAAATAGGTACTTAGCTAGCAACCGAGAGAGATAGATGAACACGATAAAATAAGATCAGAAGTGTACGCATGTGCGAAAATTAAAAAAAATGGCGCTCACTATTTGTCAGCTATTTTATATGTTACGTCAGTCAAAAGTATTAAATGGTGCTCACTAGTGCTATTAGATGTTTTGTGCCTTATATGTGCCAAATAAATACTACAAAAATTGTGTCGTTTCATTTGTTTATTTATGATTGTTCTATTAAAAATGTTTCATGTACATTACAAGACTAACAATATATGTACAAATCCGGAATTAACCCGTACATATGTTTATCGTAAACGTAGTTTACTAGAGGAGCAGTACATCTCGACTTCATTCAACTACAATTGTATGTTTATGTCGATTTGTAATGATATTTTATTAATTTTTATAAATTCATAGTATTGAATTTCTTATTATATTTTCTATCTCTCTCTGCCATTTTACCACTTTATACTTACATATCGTGGTTTAGATCGCGTAAGAAGTTTCACTTTTATCAAGTTTACATTTCATGCACACTAGTTCAATAAAAGGGGAAATAAACATATTCAATTTAAAATTAAAAAAATAATAACTCGCTGGGATTGGAAATTTTATAGCAATTTTATTTTCTAAATAAAAAAGAAAATAATGTGACTATTTTAATAATATTTACACATAAAACTTGGCTAATTTTTTGGTCAATTTTTTTTCAGTTCAAGTCAGGTTTTGATATATATTCCCACCACAAGAGATAAATTGGGAGAAGAAATTAAGTAAAACACAAATTTCAAATTTGCAATATTTTTGGAAAAAATGTAACAGTTACGCAAAAATTGTATTTTGCTGTGAATGTCATAATTTTTTTAAACAATGTACAAAGGAGTAATAAGATAATTCCTTATTTTTGAATATTGCTCTCATATTTATTAAAAAGTCTAAACATCTTGAAAACGGTTTTTCAATTGCTAAACAGAAAATTTAATATTTTAACACGGTATAGTCTAACTCTGGTAGAACGGTTATCCATTATTTATGTTTTAGCCTTTGTTTAAACTGATTTCATGATTTATTTACTATTTTATTTTTAAAGGGAAAAGCAGTATTTGAACTATCTAATACAAACGATACAATGCAATTTATATTTAGTTTATTCAACCAGATTTTAGTGACTAATAAGTTTTGAATACTTGCTCATTTGAAATATATACTGTATAAAAACAACATTCTAGTTTTTGAAAATTTCAGTTCACAAGACTTATATCACGGTGCAGAAGAATAGCTCGATATACCATTAGAGGTATACTCATCAGAGGTATACTCATCGATGGGGTAAAATAAGTATATTTTAGGTATTATTACGTAACTTGATAATACAACCGGCAATAACTTAAAAATAGAAATGAATATTTTTTCATGTTCATTCACAATTCCAGGGAACATAGTTCAAAAAATTAAGGTCAAATAAGTTAAGGAGAAATGTAAAATAAAAATTATCTAAGACGTAACAGGATATCTTAATTATAAAATATTTCTTGGTGTTTCTCTTTAATATCCGTATAATAAACACTAATGATTAATTGGATAATACAAAGTCGAAAGTGAACCGGTACCCACTCAAAACAAACTTCCAAATGCTTAAATATTTACAATAAAGGAAAATTTACACTAAATTAACCTAAAACTTTGGAAGCTTTTCGTTTAAGTAAGTTAATAATAGTTAATAAATTTTTATTCTATGTTCTTGCTAAAAAAACACGGAATTCAGTAATTACAGCTTAATTTATTACGACAGAAAAATGTATTATCACCAAGCAAAAATAAGTGAATAAATGTACCTTGTGTCGTTAACATTACATTCTCGTGATAAGGATGCGTTTTACGACGGTGATAGGGACGATTACGTCATATCAATTATGATTGCAGAAAAATACTTCAAACCTGAAAAGTTTTTTAATTAAAATCTAGAAAATCTACTGTCCATTATTAAAATAATTGGTAGATTTTTTGTATTATAACGAAATAGTAAATGTTAAAGAAATAGTAAATTTATTATTATGCCCTTTTATACTTTTATATCTTCATACTATAAATACTTTACATAACATTACAAAAGCTACGACATCAAAAGAATAATTAGACCTGAGTAATTTTATACAATTTTAAGAAATATTTTTGCTTACAGACTAACAAGGCAACAGGCAAAGCTACGAGTATGTAGTTAATTTAAAATGTGTAACTATAATATCAATTATTATTTGAATAACGAAAACTTTCAAACTTTATATTATATAAAGAATGTTGGGAAATTAAGAGACGAATATCGCCTGCTTTATTTCATGCACATGAATATACCATATTTTAATTTTACTTAAAACAATTCGTAAATTTGTTTTCTAGACTCAAATGGAGTTAATTTTGTAGATTAATGTTTGGCACATATTAAATGTAAATATCACCTTGGAATATTTTATTAATATTAGTAATTAAAATCAAGTGTAAAAAATATGTCATTCAGAATAGTCAGCAATTTTGATTTAGTAATGTTATCAATAATTACAAAAAGTAGTGATACGTTTAAGAAATCCTCTACATTAAAATAACGATGTTAGGGGTCGATTTCGCACTCTAAAATATGGAATTAATCGTCTCGTATACAATCTCATTTCATGAAATATGGGCATTGAAATTATTTTCCAGGACATTTAAAGTTTCTCTCTCTATACTCTAGAGTTTCTCTAAATAATCGAAAGTTTACGGGAATAAATACACTTAATAAGTGTATTTATTCCCATACATTCCCAGACATAAAAAACTATTATAATAAGTGTCACTTATTATAATAGGTTTTTATGTCCTCTTTGATTCCACGTAGCATCTCACTGCCGTTAATTTAAAAACTCGGTCACTTGAGCTTAACAATCCTATTGCTAAATTAAATCCTTTAATCCCTATATTCTCTTACGTTATTTTAGTATATAAATATTTGTATATCTGCAACTTGATATACTATCATCAAATTCATTCTTTAGTCTTTTATATATATGTATATATATATATATATATATATATATATATATATATATACGCACCATGTAAGCAACCTTGTGTGAAAATGAATACCAATGAACTTCCTAGTTATACGTCGATCACTGGTGAAAACTAGAATTTGTTATTTTAAGGTATTTAGAAATTCGCAAACATAACGCATACATACTGCATACAACCATACGCAATCATCAAAACTCATACATACATAATACCCAATTTAGTCGTTCGCTTCGCCACTGCTTTGATCTTGATCAAAAAACCGCCATCGACACGGGCATCGCGAGTAACGAGGCGAGCTTAAAAAGCTTAGGCTATGTCTACAAAATACTTTTTAATATTTATTAAAAATCTAACATGTCAATATTTTTCTGAAATATATCATGTTTTGCAACCTTCTGGCGGAGCATAACTCCAGTTTTTTTCGCATAGGGATCTCTGACACCTGTGTATATATATATATATATATATATATATATATATATATATATATATATATATATATATACACACATATATATACATACATATATATATATATATATATATATATATATATATAAATGCGCCGGTTTAATATATTCAATAAAATTGCGCATTGTAAAGAATATTTTTCAAAAATAAAAGATGTGAATAAATTCAATATACCATTTAATATTCGATGACTATACTCCCTTTCACACTTTCCTTTCACGAAATAGCCAAGTTGTTGTCTCCGTTCCTTGCTTTCCATTCTAGCTGGGAAAAGTACATAAGATAATTTAACTTCCTGCAAGTCGTTCTGCCTTACGATTTGTGTTTCATTGTTATTGGAACATAGAAACTTCTTCGTTTGTAATGATTTCCGAGAGTATTATCTGTTTTTGTGACTACGGCTTGGTATTTTCTTATTATAGGATCAATATATTGAAATTGAAATGTATATTATGATAATCTTCGCAGAAGAATATGGAGAAAAATTTATTATGTTGGAAGTTCCAGTTAATGTATATTTTTAAAGAATAGATAGATAATAAAAAAGTAGTAATAACAAAGAAAGTTTTTTATTGTCTTTGGTAAGAGATGCATCAGATACGAGTATAAAAGATATTAATAATATATCAATGAAAAAGAAATATTTATTCGTTAATCAAATGTATTACTAAGCCAAATTTGAAGTTTCGACGTCCGCATAGTTTCTAACAAAATCATCTTTGACAGACGGACAGACTAGCACGCGAGTGAACTTGTAAAAGTTCCATTTTCCTTTTGGGATATGGAATCCTAAAAACGTGCCAAGTGTAATTCGTACACGAATATACAACATTTATGTACGTAACTTTCACTAAACTATATTTATATAAATGCAAACCGCTGAAGCTGCCTTTCTGATTTGTAACTTCATTCAAATACACTAACAGACACCGAAGTATTTGTAACGTGGTTCTTTAGGATCGTGATAATATTCACTGAATTCATTAAAAACAATTTTCCTCGTAATTTTAACAACGAATACTTCCGAAAAACGCCTTTTTCTACGTCGCTACCAATTGATCAAAATATTTTTAATCGAATATATATTAAGTTTACGTGGCTTATTTTTTACAGTTTTAAAAATAAAGAGAGAAACATGTATCAAAAAATGTTTACAGAATTATTCATGAAATCCTGACACAAGATGTCAAGACTTTCGGTTAAATAAAAAAAATATTGATTTAAAAAGCATTTTATCTATAAATTTGATGCATCACCTAACATTTGTAATCTCTAATTATGGATTTCAACGTCTGATGAAATTTTTAAAGTTACCGCATGTTAAACTTTAAGTTTTCATTTAAAAAACCTTTAATTTCTGACCTATATGAACTAAAAATCCATTAATAACAATTTATAAATATATACAAATCTCAAGGCATACGAGCCTAACTCATATTTATTTGATTACATAATAAAATAAATAACGCTAAGGGTTTCCAGAAAATAAAAAATTATAACAATCGACCTTGTGTAATATTTACACGAACAATGTGGTGTTATTTTCGATTCGTCTATAACTGAAAATATCTCGGTTAGCACGTTTCTAATTTTATCGTTTTTTATTCCACTCAAGGGTGTCAGAGATTAATGCACTTCTATTTAAGAAAATCTCTACTATAAAAATTCGAAATGTACACGAACTATGTTACGGGCAAAAGCTAGCACTTTTGAAATAGTCTTAATCTTGGAAGAATAAAATTTAAGAGCAATGGAAAATACATGAAAATCCATACGACCCCATTGAAATTCACAAACTTGGTTTTCCTGAAATAACTGACAGCTATTGTGTGTGTCTATTTATATATATATATATATATATATATATATATATATATATATATCGATTCCACAACACATTAACTACTGAATGAAAGTTCTAGATCCCATAGTTCTTTTATTGAGATAAATTAAGTAAAAATCCCCAGAATTTATCTTACACTAATAAAATATCTTACGTTAATAATAATTATGTTATGTTGTAAGAATAAATATCATTAAATTGTTCACAATTAAATGAAACTACGTTATGTAGTATTATTTCTACTTTCTTTAATTTCTTTACCACGACCTAGGTTTCGTTGTATTACAACATCTTCAGGTAGGCTATCAGCAAAATTAACGTCAAGTATATTCAATCATTAAATCGTTCAAGGTTATTTTATTAAGAAAATTTTTTTTAAATTACATTAACAAGTATAACTGAGCGACCCACACTTTGCCTAGTTAGTGATACGTTTTGTAAATAAGTAAATAAGTTTTCCTTATTCACATACAATGGTTCCGAGCTAACCTCGACAGAATTAATTAATGCATATGGAATTTCCCGCTAATTGAAATTCAAATTTACGCCTGTCTATTTATCAACTTGAATCAGTATAATTTATGCTCACACGAGATGGTTATAAACATGTTTTTAGGGTTAATACTTGTTTACATAATCAATGCAATAAAATCAGTAAAACAGAAAATAATTTGACTGTTGTCCGTTTGTCTATTTGCGTAGCTAACAAAACCAGTTTGAGAAGCAAACTGAATTGTTTGTTAACGTAATGTCTCAAAGGAAATAGGTCATTCGTCATTTTGATATAAAATTAGGCTGTTAAGCTTTCACAGAAAAATGTTTGATTACGTCCATCAAGAAAAGCTTTCTCATATGTTAACTAACGGTGTTTGTCCAGAACACAAATTGAATTTAAAAAAAATTCAGGGATAAACAAATATAATTGCGTTTAATTTTTTTTTAAATCACATAAAAATGTACACAAACCGTAATATAACACAGATGAGTTTTACTTTACATGTTACAATAAATGAAGTAAATGGTGCTATCAAAGCACAGAATGCGAGATTATGGGTAAGCATAATGCATAATATACGAAGTTTACTTATTTCTTATGGAATAGATATTTTAAGAATATATTGACTCGTAAATATCCTAATATTGAATTAATACTGATAAAGATTGAAAATTTCATAATTAATTCATGAATATTATAATATTTTTTTCGTATTAAATAAATTAAATCGACAAAAAAATTACAAAAATTAAATTGGTTCCTATACATAACTAAATTTAGATATTTTTCTCTATTTTTACCCACCCACAATAAGTTAATTATTAAACGACATAACTTCGCTTTGTTTTGTGAAAACCTTTAAAATCATTTGACGATTATTTCTATAATATAATAGAGATATTATATTTTCAAACCAAAGGATATATTATCGTTTATAAGAAATGTGTAGTATTCTCTATATGACCTCTGTATGGGTTGCAGATATAAAACGACTTTTCGCAGAATGTTTACACATTACCTATGCATCATTTATTTAGGTTTGAAAGAATAAAAACTTTTTCCATTAATTCGATATTTTGATTTAGTAAAAAATTGTCAATGGGAAAATTTAATCATATACCCGCAATCCCTTTACAACTAAAAAAATCGCAACACAAATTAAGAAAAAATTAAAAATAATGGTAATATATGTGAAGCCGGAACGATGTTATACGTTTTTTCACTATTTGTACTAAATGATACAAAAATTATGAACATGTGACACTTTAATGTAATGAGATAACCTAACTCAATTAAACTAAAACGCATTTTTACAAATAATGTGAAAATATTAAGAAACGAAATGAAATTGAAACTGATGCAACTCGAAACTTAAATAAAGTCGATAGTAAGTGCCAGTCAGAAGGACAAATTTTGTAGTTCTTGATTGACCTATATTGCTTATATTGTTATTAAAAATTTTTAATGATAAACAGTGTACAGCGAACAAACGTTTAAATCTAGTTCTAAATTAACATTCTGATTTGAGGAACAAACATTATAACAATTAAATAGAACCCCACCTAGTTGTGCTCTAGTAGAACCATAATTATTTATTTTAATAAAATATTGATTAAATATTAACACGTAAATAAGATTTTGCCAGTAAAAACTCATAAATCTAAATTAGATCTTGTTTATATCATATTCCTACTACATTACTATAAAGATACTTTTATGCAAAAATAATAAATTCCTTTTTTAAATTTCAAAATTGTTAAAAGTCGTTAACATTGATATGTATCGACATCTATCTTTCATTTCGGCAAACATAAGAGATGTGATAATGCATAAATATTCTTCTTAGAGACATGGGGGTAAACTTAACTTTTTAATAATTTCTTTCTTTAGCATAATTATATAAAAAAATTACGCAAAATAAATGGATGTATGCTTCTATAATTTTGCATGATAACAACATGTCATGATATTACGATTTAAGAGGGAATGAAACGTTTGGGATTTTATGAAGGCGCTCATGATTTTCCGTCTATGGTAACAGCACGCCGCGAAAGTCCATGATGTACGGGTGTTGGAAATGATTGTTAAGGCTATTCAATAACAATACAATTTCTTGTCAGCATTGCCACTCACGTTTTCCGTTTTATTTTGATTACCTTGTTTTTAATAAGACGTAAAAAACTCCCGAAATGACAATCTAGTTCGATCGATGGGTATTGTGATATTTTTACCCACTAAAACACCACCATAAACGCGACCATCCTAGAGCAGACCGACCAGATACTTCTATTTCATTTTTGTTATCACATGGTAGACCACTTACCATAAGATATACCTTCATTCGGGTTTTAGATAATCGATTCATGAGGTTTAGTTCTTTTGAGATTTCGTTCACGCCACATTGAAGCCGTTTCGATTTAAGGTTTTTTTTTAGTTTGATCACTTCCGGAACTAATCCCATAGGTAGGTCACTGTTTTCAATATACAACGAGGCATTGACAATTTTCCACAGCATTTTATTTTTTTAAACATTTATATTTGCTAGATGTGCATTTTAAAATTACATTACCAAGTATTACTGAACGACCCACACTTTACCTAGTTAGTTATACGTTTTGTAAATAAATTTTAAAAATATGTTCCAGAATCCTACTTTCGAGTTACTACATAATAGTGAATCAAGTATCAAAGTAATCAAGTCCAACTATGAGCTATTTTGTTTTGTCGATATTGAAAATCAGAAACTATCTTCAGTGCTAGGAAAAGCCAGTTATAAAAACTATCCGACGTTCTGTCAAAAATGACTAATCATGTTTCCCAAAAATTGACACCCCAAATTACAGTGCAGGAAAAAGTGATCATAATATGTGGATACTTTTGTGTTTATTTTTTGTGAATTACAAAATTCGCGTACGGAAAGAATATTGTAATGTACTCTAGTATTGTAATTGTAATATATTCCAGTTATAGCCTAAATAACATAATATATTGTTCCATGTTTCAATATTACCTTCTCAATAAATGATAAGCTATATTGCATTGCACTTTGTCAATAATAACCCATAATATAAAGAATTGTTCAGGCAAAGTTATATGCAAATTACTCCACTGACTTTGGTAATATACAAAATATATTATTTGAATTGAAATAAGCTAAAGTTATGTAGTCGATTTGTTGAAAGGTTGTATTGGAGTTGTTGTTATTATATATTAGGTAAATTTGGCAGAAACAAACCCATTGAGGAAACACGTCTTTTGAATTTCAAGTCAATTCCTATATCTTCGTCAAACATTGTCCCAAGACATTAAATCCAAAGACATCTTAAAAGTCATATACAACATGTAACTATTCGTGAGCGCGCCATTTCAACCACTGAGCAAATAATTATATGTAATCCGGCAAACTGTTTTTTCTATGTAAGTCGTTTTTATTAAAGTTTAAATTTTGCATAAAATTATTAGAAAATTTTATTAAAATAGCGTAGTAACGTGTAACTTCAAATATCATGATGACGAATTGTCATTTTAATGTTGGAAAAAAAGAAAAATAAAAAAGTAACGTTCGTTCTTAGGCCCGCAAGATCAATTACAGTTTAAACCACCGATACAGTTTACATGACGGTTTAGTCCATATTTCGTACGACGGAGGCGGTTAAAGTTCGCTGAAAGTTTAAAATCTTGATTGCTTTTCTGGCGGGAATGAGTTGCTTAAACTCCAGCTGTATAGGATTGTGTCATATTACCTGTCATTTAGTTGTCATTTTATTTCAGTCATCGTTCTTTACAGTACTAACGGGTTATGATATTAGCAGAGTTACTTTATTGGTAGGTTTACATTATAAGTTAATCAGGTTTATTATTCGATTTTTATTAACAATAAAACTATTCCTTGCGTTAATGCGTTAAAATATCTAGAATGTAAAATTGAAGTGGAAAGTACATTTTATATGTTCTTTATATGTCCTAAAGAAAAAAAGAGGAATTATATATAAAATACAGACAACTTCGCTGATAGTTGAGAAGAAACTCAGAACTATCTCTCAGGAATAAAATATAACCTATAATAAAATCTTGAAACCAATCTGGATTTATAGCGTGCAAATATTAATATATAGTAAGAAAATGCACATCTAGCAAATACAAATGTTTAAAAAAAATAAAATGCTGTTGAAAATTGTCAATGCCTTGTTGTACATTGGAAACAGTAACCTACTTATGGGATTAGTTCCGGAAGTGATCAAAATTAAAAAAAACTTAAATCGAAACGACTTCAATGTGGCGTGAACGAATTCTCAAAAGAACTAAACCTCATGAATCGATTATCTAAAACCCGAATGGAGGTATATCTTATGGTAAGTGGTCTACCATGTGATAACAAAAATGAAATAGAAGTATCTGGTCGGTCTGCTCTAGGCTGGTCGCGTTTACGATGGTGTTTTAGTGGGTAAAAATATCACAATACCCAATGATCAAACTAGGTTGTCATTTGGAGAGTTTTTTTACATCTTATTAAAAAAAGGTGATCAAAATAAAAGGGAAAACGTGAGTGGCAATGCTAACAAGAAATTGTATTGTTATTGAATAGCCTTAACAATCATTTCCAACACCCGTACATCCTGGACTTTCGCGGCATGCTGTTACCGTAGACGGAAAATCACGAGTGCCTTCATAAAATCCCAAACATATTATTCCCTCTTAAATCATAATATCATGCCGTGTTGTTATCATGCAAAATTATAAAAGCATAGATCCATTTATTTAGCGTGATTTTTTTATATAATTATGCTAAAGAAAGAAATAGTTAAAAAATTAAGTTTACCCCCATGTCCCTAAGAAGAATATTTGTGCATTATCACATCTCTTATGTTTGCCGAAATGAAATATAGATGTCGATATGTATCAATGCTCATGACTTTCAAAATTTTGAAATTTAAAAAAGGAATTTATTATTTATGCTTAAAAATATCTTTATAGTAATCCACTTATGACGCACTATCACGTATTGAAGTGGTGCCCTCACGATTAATTACATACGGTATAAACACACATATGGCGTGTGCGTGTGCGTGTGCGAATGTGTGTGCGTGCTTCGTATGCGTGTGTGTGTGTATGTGTATATGGATACATATACATGGATGTAATAATATTTTTGAACGCTCTAAAGGCCACGTTCCTTTGTCGAGCAAGTCATCGGATTGGCACAAAACAGCGGAAGTCAAAATCTGTGTTCCACTTATTGGAAAAGGAAAAAGGATGTAAACATTATTCCAACCTACGTGGCCAGATAAAACTTCAATAAAACGCCATTTCGTTTTGATAGATATTTTTATTTTTTGAGAAACAGTATATTTTATTCTACGTATTCATACATTCGTTGGCGAAAATCTCGCATATTATTTATTATTTGTTTTCTCTCATAGTAAGAATATGATATAAGCAAGATCTAATTTAGATTTATTAGTTTCTGCTGGCAAAATGTTATTTACGTGTTAATATTTAATCAAAATTTTATTAAAATAAATAATTATGTTTCTATTAGAGCTCAACTAGATGGCGCTATTATTAATTTTTATAATTTTTTTTCTTCAGATCTCTCTGTGTGTCACAATATTAATTTAGACGTGAATTTTTAGATAAATTAAATGCAAAACGTTTGTTCGCTGTAAACTGTTTATCATTACAATTTTATAATAACAATATAAGCAATATAGGTAATCAAGGACTTCAAAATATATCCTTCTAACTGGCACTATCGACTTTATTTAAATTTCGAGTTCCATCGGTTGCAATTTAATTTCATCTCTTAATATTTTCTCATAATTTATAAAAATGCGTTAGTTTAATTGAGTTAGGTTATCTCATTAGGTTACATTCAGTTCGTAATGTTTGTGTCATTTAGTACAAAGAGTGCAGAAAGGTATAAGATCATTCCGGATTTATATATATTACCATTGTGTTTAATTTTTTCTTAATTTGTGTTGCGATTTTTTCAGTTGGAAAGGGATTGCGGATTTATGATTAAATTTTTCCATTGGCAATTTTTTACTAAATAAAAATATCGAAATAGTAAAAGAAGTTTTTATTATATTATATAAATGATGCACAAGTAATGTGTGAACCCTTCCGCGAAAAATCTCTCTACACCTACAGCCCAGATATCGTAAAGAATATATAGAAAATACAGATATCATATAGAAAAGACTGCAACAAGTCTTATAAACGATAATACAACCTATGGTTAAAAAAAATGCTATCTTTATTATATTACATTAATTATTGTCACTGAGGTTAATGGTTTTCATGAAACAAAGTGAAGTGATGCCGTTTTATAATTAACTTATTGTGGGTAAGTAAAAAGAGAGAAAAATATCTAATTTTTTTAGGTATCTAAAAGGAACCAATTTAATTTTTGGAATTTTGTTGTCCATTTAATTTTTGTAATATGGGATAAATATCATAATATATGTGAATTAATTATGAAATTTTCAATCTTTCTCAGTATTAATTCAATATTAGAATACTTACGTGTCAATATATTCTCTTTTTATATCTGTTCCAACAAATTTCTAAACTTCATACTATATTATGCATTATGCGTACCCATAATCTCGCATTGTGTGCTTTGATAGCATAATTTACTTCATTTATTCTAACATGTAAAGTAAAACTCATTTGTGTTATCTTGCAGCATTGATTTCATTTTTATGTGATTTAAAACATTTTTAAACGCAATTATATTTCTTCATCCCTGTATTTTCTGTTAATTCAATTTGTGTTCTGGACTAACACCGTTAGTGAACATATAAGAGAGCTTTTACTGATGGACGTAATAAAATTTTTTTCTGTGAAAGCTTAACAGCCTAATTTTATATCAAAATGACGAATGACCTATTTCCTTTGAGACATTACGTTACCAAAAATTTCAGTTTTCTTCTCAAACTGGTTTTGTTAGCTACGCAAATATACAAACCGATAACAATCAAATTATATTCTGTTGGACTGATTTTATTGCATTGATTATGTTAACAAGTTTTAACCCTAAAAACGTGTGACCGTAAATTATACTGATTCAAGTTGATAGATTGCCAGGCATAAATTTGAATTTCAGTTAGCGGGAAATTTCATATGCAATAATTAATTCAGTCGAGGTTAGCTCGGAAGCATTGTACGTGAATAAGGAAAACCCTTGTATAATGCAAATTTATTTCACCTTTTACGAATTTTTTTAACTTTTTCTTTTGTTTATCTAAATCTTACCTCACAAATACCAGGTTTGTTTGGTAGTCCATGTATCAGGAACTATAAAAAATATATTTATGGAATTTAAATACAGTATTGTTTTTACGATCTTCTTGCGTACGTAAAATTAACCTGCTACGTGAAATTGGTTTTCAGTATTGGGTGTCAATAGTGGTTTGAAATATTTTATCACGGCAGTCTCAAACTTATTTGTGTGCTATTGCGAGCTTATATTTACCTCAGACAAGAAAAATATATTCCATATCAAGGATATCAGCTTATTTATTATTTGCGTAGTAGAGTTTACACGATATATAAAAAGATTGATTTGTAAAAATAATGTTTCAGTTTATTCCATTAAATATAACATTTCTCAATATCAATAATGGAATAAGGGTAAGGTTAGCACCATTATTAAACCTAACTTGATATTCTTCTAGTAGCACGGATTCAAAGTACGCGGGGAATTTGAAGCGAACGAATGTGACTGTTGTGGATATTTTTTTGTCATGTTTGAATTTAATGACTTCGATATTGGTATTGTCAATAGTATCCAGTTACTTAATGTAATAAGAGTACTAGAGGCAATACCGCTTTTTGGTTTTACACAATTCTCCACCGAAAGAATACGATCAGATCCCGTTTCCCTTGCTTGGTTTTCCGTCCATCTGTCTGTCTGTCATCACTCCCATACCATATATGCCATATTAATACAATTTGCATACTTTATTTAAAACGGCAAACCAAAGGCAGAGCGTATATAGGTCTGTCTTTGGTTATACGGAATATACGAAAAAATGAGCTTTAGCACCTGAAAAAAAAATGTTACACTTACGTTACATACTTCATATATGCATTAAATACAGGGATGGAAAGTCTAGTTGTAGTCCAATTTTTTTAAAATTGCAATTCAACCTCATAGTATCTGAAAATATGTAAAAATTAGATGCATTTCTGTCTTCACCCCTTAAATCCGATATTATATTTTGACATTTTATATCGTTTAGAAGAAATAATCTTTTATCGTGCAAATACGTCTGCTCGTACTTAACAGTTGGGTTTTAATTTTATTGTTATATTTAAGACTTCAGAATTACGATCGTTTTCAGAATTACAATGTATTTCTTTGATTCGACATATGTATTGCAAGTGCACATTTTTTTTTCAAGCTTAGCGTGCTTATTAAGAAAAATAGCGCTTTGTCACCAAGTTGCAAGCTTGTCAAGGAAGCGAAAGAACGATTTGCGCTTGACAAATCGCAATTATATAATGCTATTAAGTGAAAACCTACCACATTTTATTTTTAAATAAGGTTATTTTCTACTCTAATGTGTCTTTAGATTTGGTGAAATACACTGCGTTTAGTTGAATATATAATGGGTATTAACTGAATATGCCATTGTAAAATTTTTCTATTTTTTAAGGGAATATGTTTCGCAGTAACTAGAAGAAAATAAAAGATTAAGAAGAAATACAATTTTAAGGGCGTAATTCGTTTTTGTTCCTGGTCGAAAATTAATATGTTCAAACATGAAGATCATATATTTGTATCATTGCACTTATAGAATCATATCACTTACTTAAGAAATCAGTACCTCAAATAAATCGTAATATGTTACGTCAATACATATCTGCCGTGCACTCTATGATTCCATTACAATTCCTCATTCTTTATTCTACCGAAATTCATTTTTGTATCATATCGATATAAAAGAAAATTAATTTACTTTTTTATTCCTTTATTATAAATGAGGTCACCTTACTACATAAGTAAACTTACTAATACTAAAAAAATACTAATCTTAACAAATGACGTAGATATATAATTTCTTCTTAAATGATGCAATTTAGATTTGCGAATTAATTTCCATCTATTTGTAGAAATTGAAAACCAGCTTTCTTATTTTTCTTTTTACATCTAATATGTGTTGCAAACCGCTATCATATTAATAAAATATAATCGACAAACTGTTCAATTAAATCGACAAAATAAAATATAATATATAATAATATAAAATAAAATATAATCGACAAAATTCTATTTAAGTGAACTGTTATTTGAAGTAAATAAAATGAACTTGTAAATCTTAATACCATGTTCGATCAATCAGAAAAACCTATTAATACTATGAGTTCATAAGTAAATAATTGGAAGAATCAATAATAACACTATACAAAATAGAAGCAATAAATAATAAATTATCAACCTCATCAGATCAATTCCATTATTATGCAGTTTGGTAAAAGGCATATTGGACAAATTCATTGGTTTTATTAAAAGGATGGAAGTGTGTAGCGGGTTGCCGTAAAGAGTTTGATGTATTTATAGTGTAATTACCTCAATAAGTTTAATATATATATATATATATATATATATATATATATAAAATTCATAATAACGAAATTATGCTACATATTACAGCTCTAGGCATATTTTTGGACTGTGCAAACCATGTGAACAAAAATTGCCTATTCAAATTATGTTTTGTTTGCTATTGGCGCAGTCTTGAATTACTTTGTTTCTAATATATTCGTATATTAATTTTAATATTATAGTTAACAAAATATACGAGGGAAATGAGGGAGCATATATATGGTTAGGAATAAACCGTGCATTAGTTTAAAATTAGTAAACGATAAAAATGCTGCGACTTCTTGCTAATAGTGTCAAAATTTTCTGAAAAAAACTATTATATCACTATTATAAATATTAAATATGGTACATATACGAGTACATATTACGACATTCTAGGCACGCTTCTTCGAATAACAATTACTTTTTCTAGATATTATATCGTTATATATTATTATTTCTTTGAATAACGATTACTATTTCAAATAAATAAAATTTTTGAAATTATTGCTACACGAGTAAACCCATCCAGTCAACAAAGACATCAGAAGTTGAGACCTTAGTGTTGTGGGTGAGAGGAACAGAACGTATTATAAAATTAATTACTACAAGATAAAAGTCAAAAATATAAATATATAAAGATTTACCTAATAGTAAGTAAATAGACAAATAGTTTAAGTATTAACATGAATAGGATGAAGGAATAGGATAGAAGAAGAAGTATTAGGATATGAGAGGGAATCAAGGTGGGCATGTATTTTTCAGATCACTTTTGAAATTACGTTTCGTGTTTTAGGATGAAGTTTATTACAGGCTTTGACAGTACACACAATGAAGGAGTACTTGTAGAAGGTAGTGTTATTTTCAGGAAGAAGGAAAGGGAGGAGAATTCAGAACGTAATAGTAGCGCTTTAAAACTAGAATTTAGATAAGACAAACTACGATTTTTCGATGCATTGAGGAAGAAGCATAGAGTATGTAAACTGTACTAGTTAAGTGTTTCTGTGCATTTGAGGTGCGAACTAAACACAGAAATATGGCCATATTTTCCCACTCTCATAATGAACAAAAAATAATGAACAAAAACGAAGCAAAACTAATTCCAGGACAAAAATTGATTATAGAAAAGAATGACTCAACAAAATATACGCTGGAAGCATATTTGAGAACCAATTACTTTTCTATATCATACGCTTCGTATATTCATCTACCCTTTGACTCTATACCTGCCAGCATTGTAGTTATTCGTATTGTGATATGCCGATTTGAAAAATTAACAAAATTTTCGAAGATTTAAGGCTGAACATTTGTCGCTAAAAGGTCGTCTAGGGGTAATCCTCGCTAGAAATAACTAGTCTTACATAATAATACATATTTTAGTGTAAGCAATACTCATTATTTACTAAATTGTTGCATTATGTACCTTACATATTCTTTTTTGTGTTTTGAAAAATGTTTATCTCTGTCGCATTGAACTAGGCAATAATGATTGATATAAGGAAAATATATTCTGTCGCTTAAAAATAACGTTTCTAACTCAAAAAAATGAAACGAAACGAAGAAAAATTTCCAAACAATAGTTTGTCCTTTCCTTCGACTTCTGTAATTAGGAAATAAAATACATAATTTATGAAAGTGATTTTTCTCTATAATACAAACATAAATAAAATAGTACAGAAATTACTAATAAAATATACTCAGAGTTGTTGATAGGTCTATATACACAGTTATTTTTCTGTTTCTTTTTCAATATTACCTCCTCCTATTTTAGAAAAAGCGTTCTTATTGGGTAATATACATTACAGCCCTTTTTGCAGATTCTGCCGCTCTGAATAAAGCTAGACAAAGGTAATTTCCACTCGGACTATAAGTAAATACCTAAATAAAAACGAAAGTGTTTACCGCCTCGCTAGACCTTTGAAAGGGAAAAGCACTAAATATAAAATGTATATACTCGACCTGCGCGATTCCCGCACGTGTTTTTTAGTTTCCAAACACCGCAATGTATAAATTCATGAGTCACGAAAAAGAAGTTTGTTTAAATCTTCTAGACTAAACCTGCTTTTATGTAATGGTCCTTTTGTAATTGAATTTAACACAAGTCACAGAGTGGAAATAATTTGCTAGAAATAGAACTTTTCGTTGCATTTACGTTTGAATTCTTTCACGTTGATTTTTGATGAGGAACCTCTAAGATATAAATAAACGGAATTAAATTGTCCGGCTGAAGAATATGATAAACCGGAACTCTATATAAAGGTTATATCGTAGGAACAAATGGAATAAAACGTATTATATTTTAATTTTGTTATTTTGGTATTTTTTTTAACTGAATGTATTTTTCTGTTTAACAATTTTGTAAAGTATAGCAAAATTTTAAAATTCAGTTTTGTGGAAGTCTGTAAAACATTTTGGTGAACACAAATACTATAAGAATGCAGTATCGAAAAAGTGTGGTTGTGTAGATAAAGGGAATAACTTTGAGGCTATTCGGCAATATCGAAAGTATTGATAGAATAAGACTGACAATAAAAACTGAAATAAAACATAGACCATCCAGAAAGGCAAAGGCGAATTAAATTTTAAAATATTTCAATTATGGTATATTGAGAGCATCTTTAAACACTTGTCAGTGCGTATTAGAATGACGCGATAAGTTAATTATATAGTAATGAAGAAATCTGTATGCATCTATTTCAATGTAATTAATAATATTGCTTAAAAATATTGCTTATTAATATGGATAGGTTTGGAAAAGCGTGTCGGTGTAAATTAATTTTATCTAATTAAATATGAGTTATTACCGTTTTATAGTGGAGGAATAACCAATAATCGAACTTCGTAGAAGTCTGTCAGACATGATCGTATTTTTAAAATAGGCAATGGGAAGTATTATGTATTCTCTCTTTATGTTTATTTAACTGTTTTCGCGCGTAGGCCACACCATGGAAACTATGTTAATAAATAATGTTACAATATTTAAAAATTTCTGGGCGCCCAATTTTTAATAAATACTGATCGACGATTTATTCATTATTAAATTATTCACTAGTTACTCAGCTAAAAATATATAAATTTATCTCATTTATTGTCTTAAATATTGTCTACTGAACACAAATTCTGTAAACAATTTAAATGCTTACCATGGTATCATGCTGTAATCAAATTCTCTTAAAAAGAAGGAAATCTCCGATCGAGAGCAAGTAATAATTAGATGCTCTTTACAGGAATTCTCCACCATCGGTGTTCACCGTAAAATAATCGGAAAAATAATTTCATTATATTTTAGAATCAATTGAAGATAAATCCGCCCAGGATGGCAATCGGACAGATCATAATAAAAAAAATATCAGGCAAAGGGAGAAAGAATTACTAAGGTGTTTAAAGAAAAAAGAATTAGCAGCAAGGTGGAATCTTTCAAAAGCACACTGTTGAAATTTCTACTCTTTAAGCTTGAATAAGATTACTGCAAAATGAGTTCGAAGATATGAAATATTGCACTATGTTTTTATGCTCCTTTGGGAGTAAATGGAAAGAATTTGTACACTGAGTTGTTACTGAAGATGAAACTGGATCTTCGCACTGATTTTTTAATGAGAAAAATATCAATGGAATAGCATCGTCCAAGCTCATCCCGTTCCAACAAATCAAAAGTGGTAGAATTTAAAAAAATGTGTTTTGGAATTTTAAAGCAATTTAATTGCTGTATTTAAAAAAGCCATACACTAAAGTAACTGGCTACTATTACAATTTATTGCTGTAACAGTAAATATTGATGAAAATCGTGGAAAGTTGTCTCGTGTAAGTAATATTGCTGCGTGACGATGCACCTGTGTACCCTTGTATTTTTGCCAAGGCTTCTACGCAGAAATGTAGTTTTACAAATCTCGACTATCCAGATTGGCCTAGTCATAACCTTGACCTAGCATTAAGTGACTTTTAGTTATTCTTAAAATCAAAATCAAATTAAAAGAAAATAAATTTAACAAGAATGGTGAGTTGAAATACATTTTAGTTTAACTTATAGTTGTAGTACATTTGAAAACAAAAGTGCATACTATTCTTTTATAAGAATTAAATATTAATAATACGATGTAAAAACATATAGAAATACGTGCGAACTATGTTGCAAAATAATAATAGTTACTTTTATTTACATAAGGTGTGAACCTTATGTATATTTCGGGCCGGAAACAATTTAGTGTTACAATATACGCTGAAAGTTTCGCTTTAACACCCTTACGAAATTTTTGTTAGACAAAATGACGGTTGCAAAATTAACTTTAGTTTACCTTTAAGTAACTTAAATACACCAGTTAAAGTATGATAAAATGATAGATTTAAAAATGTATAGCAAGTTACGTGTAACATAAAATAAAACAAATAATATTGAACTATTCATTAAATTTTCAGCGGTTCTTTTTACTTGGTGAAATTTTACGTCACTTGCGTTGCGTTTGACAAATTGCAATTATATGTATAACGCTGTCAAGTGAAAACCTACGACATTTTATTTCTAATTAAGGTGATTTTCGACTCTAATGTCATTGTGTTTAGATTTGGCAAAATATACTGCATTTAGTTGAATATATAATGGGTTTTAATCTAATATGTCATTGTAAAATTTTTCCATTTTTTTAAGGAACTATTTTTTCCAGTAACTAGAAAAAAATAAAAGATTAAGAAGAAATACAATTTTAAGGGCATAATTCATTTTTGTTCCTGGTCGAAAATAAATAAGTTCAAACATGAAGATCATAGATTTGTATGACTGCACTTATAGAATCATATCACTTACTTAAGAAATCAGTACCTCAAATAAATCGTAATATGTTACGTCGATACATATCTGCTATGCACTCTATGAATCCATTAAAATTTCTCATTCTTTATTCTACTGAAATCTAGTTTTGCGTCATGTGGGTATAAAATGAAAATTAATTTATTTCTTTATTCCTTTGATATAAATGACGTAACCTTACTAAATACTATAGTAAAGTAAATAAGTAAACTTAATAATACTAATAAAATACTAATCTTAATAAGTGACGTAGATATAAAATTTCTTCTTAAGTGTTATATAGATTTGCGAATTAATTTCCATCTATTTGTAATGAAAGTGAAATTTAAAACCAGCTTTCTTATTTTTCTTCTTAAATCTAATATGTGTTGCAAACCGCTATCATATAAAAAAGTATAATCGACAAACTGTTCAATGTGCGCAAAATTTAAGTGAACTGCTATTTGAACTAAATAAAAATGAGCTTGTAAATCTTAATAAGATTTAGTTCTATATATATATATATATATATATATATATATACATATATAAAGATGTAAAATTCATAATGACGGAATCATGCTACATATTTCAGTTCTAGGCATATTTTCGGACAGTGCAAACCAAGACAGAGATAGAGGGATGGAAAGTCAAGTTGTAATCCATTTTTTTTAATTCTTATTCAAACTCGGAGTACCTGAAAATATTTAAAAATTAGACGCGTTTCTGTTTTCACCCTATAAATTTAATATTCATAGAGAAATATAACATATATATATATATATATATATATATATATATATATATATATATATATATATATATATATATATATATATATATATATATATATATATTCATAGAGAAATAGAATATAATATATTTGTATTTAACGGTTAGTTTTTTATTTTATTGTTATATTTAAGACTTCAGAATTACGATCGTTTTCAGAATTACAATGTATTTGTTTGATTCGACATATGTATTTAAGTGCACATTTTTTTTTCAATCTTAGCGTGCTTATTAAGTGTCAAGGAAGCGAGAAAAGTATTTAAAATAACATAATGGTTCCCTCTACTTTAATAAATGTTACTCAATTATTTTATCATATTATCCAAGTGTTAATTAAACATTGAACTATTCATTAAATTTTCAATGGTTCTTTTGACTTGATGAAATTTACCTCACTTGCGTTGCGTTTGACAAATCGCAATTATATAATGCTACCAAGTGAAAACCTACGACATTTTATTTCTAATTAAGGTTAATTTCGACTCTAATGTCATTGTGTTTAGATTTGGCAAAATATACTGCATTTAGTTGAATATATAATGGGTTTTAATCTAATATGTCATTGTAAAATTTTTCCATTTTTTTAAGGAAATATTTTTTCCAGTAACTAGAAAAAAATAAAAGATTAAGAAGAAATACAATTTTAAGGGCATAATTCATTTTTGTTCCTGGTCGAAAATAAATAAGTTCAAACATGAAGATCATAGATTTGTATGACTGCACTTATAGAATCATATCACTTACTTAAGAAATCAGTACCTCAAATAAATCGTAATATGTTACGTCAATACATATCTGCTATGCACTCTATGAATCCATTAAAATTTCTCATTCTTTATTCTACTGAAATCTAGTTTTGCGTCATGTGGGTATAAAATGAAAATTAATTTATTTCTTTATTCCTTTGATATAAATGACGTAACCTTACTAAATACTATAGTAAAGTAAATAAGTAAACTTAATAATACTAATAAATTACTAATCTTAATAAGTGACGTAGATATAAAATTTCTTCTTAAGTGTTATATAGATTTGCGAATTAATTTCCATCTATTTGTAATGAAAGTGAAATTTAAAACCAGCTTTCTTATTTTTCTTCTTAAATCTAATATGTGTTGCAAACCGCTATCATATAAAAAAGTATAATCGACAAACTGTTCAATGTGCGCAAAATTTAAGTAAACTGCTATTTGAACTAAATAAAAATGAGCTTGTAAATCTTAATAAGATTTAGTTCTATATATATATATATATATATATATATATATATATATATATATATATATATATATATATATATATATACATATATAAAGATGTAAAATTCATAATGACGGAATCATGCTACATATTTCAGTTCTAGGCATATTTTCGGACAGTGCAAACCAAGACAGAGATAGAGGGATGGAAAGTCAAGTTGTAATCCATTTTTTTTAATTCTTATTCAAACTCGGAGTACCTGAAAATATGTAAAAATTAGACGCGTTTCTGTTTTCACCCTATAAATTTAATATTCATAGAGAAATATAACATATATATATATATATATATATATATATATAAATATATATATTCATAGAGAAATAGAATATAATATATTTGTATTTAACGGTTAGTTTTTTATTTTATTGTTATATTTAAGACTTCAGAATTACGATCGTTTTCAGAATTACAATGTATTTGTTTGATTCGACATATGTATTTAAGTGCACATTTTTTTTTCAATCTTAGCGTGCTTATTAAGTGTCAAGGAAGCGAGAAAAGTATTTAAAATAACATAATGGTTCCCTCTACTTTAATAAATGTTACTCAATTATTTTATCATATTATCCAAGTGTTAATTAAACATTGAACTATTCATTAAATTTTCAATGGTTCTTTTGACTTGATGAAATTTACCTCACTTGCGTTGCGTTTGACAAATCGCAATTATATAATGCTACCAAGTGAAAACCTAGGACATTTTATTTTTAATTAAGGTTATTTTCGACTCTAATGTCATTGTGTTAGATTTGGTAAAATAAACTGCGTTTAGTTGAATATATAATGGGTATGAACCTAATATGTCATTGTAAATTATTTTCTATTTTTTAAGAGAATCTTTTTTACAGTGACTAGAAGAAAATAAAAGATTAGAAGAAATACAATTTTAAGGGCGTAATTCGTGTTTGTTCCTGGTCGAAAATTAATATGTTCAACCATGAAGATCATAGATTTGTATGATTGTACTTATAGAATCATATCACTTACTTAAGAAATCAGTACCTCAAATAAATCGTAATATGTTACGTCAATACATATCTGCTATGCACTTTATAATTCCATTACAATTCCTCATTCTTTATTCTAATTCGAAATTAATTTTTGCATTTTTTGCATTCTTTATTTCTGTGTTATAAATGACGTAAATTTACTAAATACTATAGTAAAGTAGAGAATTACTAATACTAATCTTAATAAATGACGTAGACACACCATTCCTTCTTAAATGACGCAATTTAGATTTGCAAATTAATTTCCATCTATTTGTAGAAATTTAAAATCAGCTTTCTTATTTTTCTTCTTATATTTAATATGTGTTGCAAACCACTATCATATTAATAAAATATAATCGACAAACTGTTCAATGTGCGCAACATTTAAGTGAACTGCTATTTGAAGTAAATAAATATGAACTTGTAAATCTTAATAAGATTGAGTTCGATGAAACAGAAAAATCTATTTATACTTTGAGTACATAAGTCAATTATCGGAAGAACCAATAATAAACTAACAACTTCATCAGATCAATTCCATTATTAAGCAATTTGGTATTAGGCATATTCGACAAATCCATTGATTTTATTAAAAGGATGGAAGTGTGTAAGGCAGGTTGCTGTAAATATAATAAATCTATATATAGATATATATATATATATATATATATATATATATATATATATATATATATATATATATATATATATTGACGTTCATAATGACGGAATCATGCTACATATTAAAAATATAATGATCCTTTTGTAATTGAATTTAACACAAGGCACTTAAAAATAACGTTTTTAACTTAAAAAAATGAAACGAAACGAAGAAAAATTTCCAAACAATAGTATGTCCTTTCCTTCGACTTCCGTAATTAGGAAACAAAATACATAATTTATGAAAGTGATTTATCTCTATAATACAAACATAAATACAACAGTGCAGAAATTACTAATAAAATATACTCAGAGTTTTTGATAGGTCTATATACACAGTCATTTTTCTGTTTCTTTTTCAATATTACCTCCTCCTATTTTAGAAAAAGCGTTCCTATTGGGTAATATACATTACAGCCCTTTTTGCAGATTCTTCCGCTCTGAATAAAGCTATACAAAGGTAATTTCCACTCGGGCTATAAGTAAATACCTAAATAAAAACGAAAGTGTTTACCGCCTCGCTAGACCTTTGAAAGGGAAAAGCACTAAATATAAAATGTATATACTCGACCTGCGCGATTCCCGCACGTGTTTTTTAGTTTCCAAACACCGCAATGTATAAATTCATGAGTCACGAAAAAGAAGTTTGTTTAAATCTTCTAGAGTAAACCTGCTTTTATGTAATGGTCCTTTTGTAATTGAATTTAACACAAGGCACAGAGTGGAAATAATTTGATAGAAATAGAACTTTTCTTTGTATTTACGGTTGAATTCTTTCACGTTGATTTTTGATGAGGAGGTTTAAGACATAGATAAACCGAATTAAATTGTCCGGCTGAAGGATATGATAAACTGGAACTCTATATAAAGGTTATATCGTAGGAACAAATGGATTAAAACGTATTATATTTTAATTTTGTTATTTTGTTACTTTTTTTAACTGAATGTATTTTTCTGTTTAACAATTTTGTAAAGTATAGTAAAATTTTAAAATTCAGTTTTGTGGAAGTCTCTAAAACATTTTGGTGAACACAAATATGATAAGAATGCAATATCGAAAAAGTGTGGTTGTGTAGATAAAGGGAAAAACTTTGAGGCTATTCGGCAATATTAAAAGTATTGATAGAATAAGACTGACAATAAAAACTTTAATAAAACATAGACCATCCAGAAAGGCAAAGGCAAATTAAATTTAAAAATATTTAAATTATACTGAGAGCATCTTTAAAAAGTTGTCAGTGCCTATTAGAATGAGTGACGCGATAAGTTAATTATATAGTAATGAAGACATCTGTATGCATCTATTTCAATGTAATTAATAACATTGCTTAAAAATAATACTTATTAATATGGATAGGTTTGAAAAAGCGTATCGGTGTAAATTGATTTTATCTAACTAAATATGATTTATTACCGTTTTATAGTGGAGGAACAACCAAAACTTCGTAGAAGACTGTCAGACATGATCGTATTTTTAAAATAGGCAATGGGAAGTATTATGTATTCTCTCTTTATGTTAATTTAACTGTTTTCGCGCGTAGTCCACACCATGGAAACTATGTTAATAAATAATGTTACAATATTTAAAAATTTTTGGCGCCCAGTTTGTAATAAATACTGATCGACGATTTATTCATTATTAAATTAGTCACTAGATACTCAGCTAAAAATATATAAAGTTATCTCATTTATTGTCTTAAATATTGTATACTGAACACAAATACTGTAAACAATTTAAACGCTTACCATGGTATCATGCTGTAATCAAATTCTCTTAAAAAGAAGAAAATCTCCGATCGAGAGCAAGTAATAATTAGATGCTATATAGATATAGGAAATATAGGTATAGGAATTCTCCACCATATATATAGATATAGGAATTCTCCACCATCGGTGTTCACCGTAAAATAATCGGAAAAATCATTTCGTTATGTTTTAGAATCAATTGAAGATAAATCCGCCCAGGATGGCAATCGGACAGATCATAATAAAAAAAATATCAGGCAAAGGGAGAAAGAATTACTAAGGTGTTTATAGAAAAAAGAATTAGCAGCAAGGTGGAATCTTTCGAAAGCGACACTGTCGAAATTTTGACTCTTTAATTTAAGCTTGAATAAGATTACTGCAAAATGAGTTCGAAGATATGAAATATATATATATATATATATATATAAAAACACAGTGCATGTGTTTTTATGCCCCTGTGGGAGTAAATGGAAAGAATTTGTACACTCAGTTGTTACTAAAGATGAAACTGGTTCTTTGCTCTGATTTTTTGTTGAGAAAAATATCAATGGAATAGCATCGTCCAAGCTCATCCCGTTCCAATAAATCAAAAGTGGTAGAATTTTGAAAAATATGTTTTGGAATTTTAAAGCAATTTAATTGGTGGATTTAAAAAAGCCATACACTAAAGTAACTGGCTGACTTTATTGCTGTAACAGTAAATATTAAAGAAAATCATCGTGGAAAGTTGTCTCGTGTAAGTAATATTGCTGCGTGACGATGCACCTGTGCACTCTTGTATTTTTGCCAAGGCTTCTACGCAGAAATGTAGTTTTACAAATCTCGACTATCCAGATTGGCCTAGTCACAACCTTGACCTAGCATTAAGTGACTTTTAGTTATTCTTAAAATCAAAATCAAATTAAGGGAAAAGAAATTTAACAAGAATGGTGAGTTGAAATCGATAGTTGTAGTACATTTTGAAAACAGAAGTGCATACTATTCTTTTATACGAATTAAATATTAATAATACGATGTAAAAACATATAGAAATACGTGCGGACTATGTTGAAAAATAATAATAGTTACTTTTATTTTCACACCTTATTTATATTTCGGGCCGGAAACAATTTAGTGTTACCATATACGCTGAAAGTTTCGCTTTAACACCCTTACGAAATTTTTGTTAGACTAAATGACGGTTGCAAAATTAACTTGAGATTACCTTTAAGTAATTTAATTACACCATTTAAAATATGATGTAATTATGTTTTAAAAATGTATACCAAGTTACGTATAACATAAAATACAAGAATAAAATATTAAAAATGCGATATGAAAACATATCGATCGGCTGTATCGAAAAGTAATAATAGTAACTTTTATTTTCACACCTCACATAAAATTCGGGCCGGAAACAATTTGGTCTTACAATATATACTGAAAGTTTCGCTTTAATACCCTTACGAAATTATTGCTAAAAAAATTGATAGTCGGAAAATCAAATTTAGTTTACCTTTTAAGCAACTTAAAAACACGACTTAAAATATGATAAAATAATGGTTTTAAAAATGTATACCAAGTTACGAATAACATCAAATAAAGGTAACACGAACTTAATAAGTGAAAATAATGGTAACGTTTACCTGACAAAGCTATCTTAGAGTGAAGTAAAATGGTAGATAAAAGTTTACCTCCCTTCGAACCTTCGTCATGGGCAATACCTCTCAAGATGTTTTATGTTTTATATTCGTACTTTGAAATATCCTTCTTACGTTATTCCTTAATACCTTTTTTCGACTAAAGTGCATATATTCGAAATAGCTAAACAACACTGTTTTATTTTATTTTGACAAAGGTTTTTTGGGGTTCTGTATCTCAAAGAAAAAAGTGTAACCCGTATGCGATCACTCACATATTCATCCGTCTACCCATCCATCTAACAACCGTTTTTATAAGAAAAGTTTTACTTGAAATTTCTCAGATTTGTAAACCATATTAAACTGCATATATCTCAATATTTGCATATAAATATGTAGGAAATTTTAGAGGTCGTTATTAAAGTAGTCGAGTTTGTATTTATTGGAGAAATTTCTATAAAATTGTGCTAAAAATATTTTTGAAAATATCCACAAAAATTTTCCCGGAATCCGCTTAGAAAAGAAATTTTATATTGTGCTTAACGATAGAGCCTATTAATCTAAACAAATCCAAACACAAACATTTTCTAAAATATTCGTCTGGAAATTTCATCGGAATATAGTAAAAAAGAGATAGAGCCGATTGAAAGTTATAATGATTCCGAAATAATTTTTTTTAATTATATAAGATAATTTAAAAAATATAGTTGTACATAAATATTTAAAAAAAATATCTCCAAACTGCTAAAGTTCTCCTCTATTCTATAAGTGAAATCAATATTTTGAAAAATAAAACAACGTTACTCAAAGTCATTACACTTTACTGGAAACCTGTTGATTTGAAACTTTGTAGTTATCATTGTGAAAGATATTCTTACGTGCTGAAATATAATATTAATATCTGTAATTAGTTCAATTGGAGTATATAAATACACTTGATTGCATTTGCCTAAGTGTGTACGGAACTGTCGTAGTACGAATTCTATTGATTAACTGGTTTATTTTTTTTAATTATTTTGGAAATATTTCTAATTAGTCTCGTTTTCAATACTTTTATTATATATCCTTTATAACATTGACGAATCAGCGTTTTTCTTTTGAAATCATCATCGTTCGCTTTTGTTAAGATGATAAATACATTTAATACATGCTAAAATCAAATGTACATTTTTAAAATGCTCACCACAGTACGAAAGCGAGATGTTCATGAGACGATGGATACCGAGACGATAGATATACATATAAGTAATTGTAATCAGATATTTTCTAATTATGACAAACTCCAATGAAACTTTAAATGATTTTACATGATTTTATCTAAGCTGAATTATTTTTAGATAAAAACATATGAAACCATTTAATTTTTTAAACTGAACATACAGAATTTACTAAACTGTTAATAGTTTGCATATATATTAATAGTTTGCATATATATGGATACACTTGTTTTTAATTTATACTGTTGATTTCAAAATAATTTTATTTTTTAATTTTTTTAATAATCATAAGTTTTTCCTGAAAATTTTATGGAACTTTGGCGGAGAATATTTCTAATCAAGTAAAGTTTTTGTTTCCGCACATTGCGGAAACAAAAACTTCCTAGATTCAAACAGACATTATGTGATGTACTCAAAAATAATTATACGTACTTTATGAATTTATATTTTATTCTCATTCAAAATGACAAATTAACTGCATAATGTATATAAACTTCATTTCATGAAAAAATCAGACGGTTATTTTGATTTCAAATCTTTCTTCAAGTAAGATGATAATATAAAGAGAGCTTACCCCATTTTTCCTAATTATGTCCCTCATAAAATTTTTGTCTTGTTGTGAACCGATAAATTAGTGAATAAATTCTATTAGGTACAAAAATGGTGGTCCAATGTCGTTAGCGTTAGTTGTTTATAATAATCTGTAGGTACTCGCGGGAAAGTATTTTCTTCAAAATTATAATAGAGCATTTGAATTATATTAGTCACTGTTTTTTTAATACTTAGACACCAATCAACGCCACAGTATTTTTGAGTTTCAGTCAAATTATGGGGTGTTCACCCAAAATAAAACTTTCCCGAATCCAAAATATTCATGTAGAACTTTCAACATTTGACCCAAACTAGTATCTAAACTTGCCCAAATCTGCTGATTGAATTCTCTCAGGTCAATATTTTTCATAAGCTGTACAGAATTGACGCTATCTTCAGCTGTCACTGTTGGGGGATCTTCTTTCTATTGATTATCTCTGAAATTGATGCGACCAAGCTTGAACTCGTTAAACTAAATGTTTACTGTGAACATTTAGCTTTGTCATGGGAAGGTTTCATCAGAAAATACCAATCAAAATCGTTTAATTAACCTTGATTTATACCATAACGAAAGTAATAAATAATTATCGAATGTAAATTTTCTCGTGTATATTTATTTTGGCATGATACAAATAATTTTTAATCTGACACCAATTTGTAAAATTACATTACTAATTCAAGCGAAGGTACTCAATGAACATTAGTCCACATAATTTTTGTCATAAAAATGTTTAATGACAATTCCTGATATTATTTACGTCCTGAATTCGAACACGTTTTACAATATTTCCATTAGGGACTTTTTTTTGTAATACGAGCTTCTTTCTTTCAATTGTTTTTAATGTTTTGTAAGTATTCAACAAGTATTTGAAGTATTAATAATAAGACAACCATAACAATTGTTGTTTATCGCACCTGGGAAAGGACGGGTAGAAATCACCTTAAAGCAGTTCCGTTGTAATCAACGTTTTTAATCAACGAGTTTATAGTGTTTCATTCATGTTCGTACAAGTTTATATCTAGTGTTTTATTTTTTTCCTCATGTTTTATTACTTCTATTAGTTGCTATAAATTTTCCAGTGTACCCAGATAGTGTAAAACTCATCTTGACAATTTTTGTCATGTGTGTAGTGGAATGACGTTCAAGAGTTAGAAACAATTTTTACACCGCTTGTACAAAAGTATTATTTCTGGTGTGAAGTTGAAGATTTCAAAAAGAATTGCACATCACATTTACGATTTTATCTAGTATTAGGTTTTCTACTGGTTGGAAGAATGGTACACTTCAAATAACGTCATTGTGATGATTTGAAGAGAATCAAAGGACCATTTAAAAGATTGCCACTTCGGCTTAAAGAAAATTAAATGAATAGCATTTGAAATAAAATACACAGTTAAATACACCCGTTTATGATCTGCAAGGAGACCTGCATTACGTAGCGATGATATTCCTGTAGTGAAGTGTCAGATGGAATGAATGTACCAAGGTACTCACCTATATCAATACCATGCTAGCTAATACGGTCTGATTACAAAAGGAGACATCCTGGAATAAATTTATTCACGCAAATTATCATCAAAACATTCTAGATATGCCATGTTTCATATAATGTCGACTGCGTAGGCAGTTTTTTACTCCATCAAACTTTAAATGCGTGTCGCAAAAAAACTCTTCCTAAAAATATAATCGAAATTACCGCGAAAAATAAATTGAACTATACATAACTCAGAAAAAAATTGTCAGCCTCTGTTACCAGGATGCGATTTTTGAAATTTGAATTAATTTTTTATTACTCTTACCACAAATTCTAAGAATATACCGTGCTATAAAGATAAAACTCTATCTTTAGGTGTTCGAAGGATGAATATCATCGAGATTCTTATGAAGTTCTATCATCTGATAAAAGAGGTCAGAAAAATATTAAATTGTTTTTGGTTTTTAAAGGAAAGAATATAAAGAACAATGACATGCATAAAAAGGTCAGGGATGCGAATATTTTATTATAAAATATTATTAAAATTATTACTCACAATAAATACCTCTATCAATTTACGAAGAAATAAAAATATAACTAGTTAATATATTTTCCTTAATTATCAGTTAACAAAATACTCAATTTTACAAACCTTCAAAAACCTTTGAACCTTCTGTTATTGGTATATATTTTCTTAAATCGGAAATTTTTTACACAATTATTTTTAGTTACTTCAGCTTTTAATTATTTTGACTTAAAAAAATCATAAAGTAAAAAGATAATATAAACATATATATATATATATATATATATAAATATATATATATATATATATATATATATATACATATATATATATATCTCTATATATATATATATATATATATATATCTAAAGTGAAAATAATGAAAAACCTTTGCAATACTAAAAATGGACGCATTTATTATAAATCATTTCTCCACAATTAAATGAAACTACGTGATGTAGTATTATTTCTACTTTCTTTAAGTTCTTTACAACGACCTAGGTTTCGTTGTATTACAACACCTCCAGGTGGGCTATTAGCAAAGATCTTTGCTAATAGCCCACCTGAAGATGTTGTAATACAACGAAACCTAGGCCGTCGTAAAGAACTTAAAGAATGTAGAAATAATACTACATCATGTAGTTTCATTTAATTGTCAAGAGTGAATTTTTACAAAATTAACGCCAAATATATTCAACATATCATTTCTTTTTGTAACAATTTTTTATAACAAAATATTCACGGCTATGCCCTATTTTTTTTAAAAACATAATTTTTTATGAATATTCTTTCGTTAAAAGATAACAGTCAAATTAGCATTTTCGTTAAACTAAAGTTGTTCCAATTTTAGTGCATGCAATATAAAATAAATATTATTAATATTTTTTAGAAATGTAAATACAAGGGAACAAGTGTCAATAAAAAAATCATTCTGAACCCAGTGTCTACTTGGAGTAGACCTGTTTCTTTGCTTTTGTTTCATTTGAATCTGTGGCGACCAAAGCTATTATGAACAAACTATTTAACAGACAGATTCGATTTCTGGAAGCCCACCCGTTTATACTCGTTAAGTGGTTATCGATTTAAAACAATATAAATAAAAGTATACTTATATATGCATACACAATTTAAATAAACTTCTTTACGATATATATATATAATTCAGTATCATCTTGCTAAATAATGATATAAGCTTTCTTTTAAACGATCAATAAAAGTAAATTGTCAAAAAATCATCAAAATTTTCCTTAAATACTTTGTCATTGTAAATTTATTAATACATTGTATGATATTTTTATGACTGTATTTTTTGAAAATATAATTCTTTTTTTAAAATATTACAAGCGTTAATAAATCATAATACGTGTTAGAATTACTTTCTAGAATGTTTCTCAAGACGCGACATACGCCACTACTGTATTTGGCGACGTCAATTTATAAAATTTACAATAATATTTTAAATGTGGCCTTGGAATATTATATAATAAGCAATACTGGATAATACTTATCAACTTTTGGTTCGAGGCAACAATAAAAACGACAATTCAGCCGTTTTTTTCCTTTTAATGCAATTACATCCAGGAAAAGTACATTTAATTTTGGTTTTGATTTCTCATTAATAACAGCAAAGACTGTAATCAAATAAACACTTAATAAAACAAATATATAACGATACAATGGCTACAATACCGTATATAAGTAACACACAGCACTTAAAACATGAAATATATAAAAATATTTAAAGCATAAAAATAATGCGCAATGCACACACTCCGCGCATTCAGTCTTTATTATGTTATTTTCGTTGGTTCTCTTCATTGTGAAAACCGCGTATAGTTTTTAGTTCGATGGTTTGTGACTAGGACTATTGATAAAATATCGATATATTGAAATATTGATATTATTTTTAGAAATCTCTATATTTATTATTGATATTTTTGGAACTATATATCGTTAGTTATATATTAAAATCTAGGTATCGACGGTCATTATTTTTTATCATAAATTTTTGCTTTGTATGTTTTCTTTAGTTTATTCACTTAACTATTATTTTAAAATGAAGTAATGTAATTTCGCTCTCTAGGTTACTAGGCTGCATAAGTACAGATCCCTGCCTTAAAAAATATTTGTTTATGGTAGTGTAGATGTAGTTGTTATCTGTAGCATAAAAATTACTTCATGTAAATTTACAAAGTTTTGGTACTTCACCCATGATATTTTTCCGTTTTTTTTTTTATTTTGTAGTGAAACGTAAGTGGTTACCTATATTCTGTGGTTTGTAGTTTGTTGTTGTAATGAGTGGTTATGAAAAATAACTGTTATTGTACGTAGGTAGTTGTTAATTATTCTTTGGTTATTGTTGTATTATATTGGAATGGAAAAGCACTTAAAGCTAAGCTTAGTTATATAGAAATATGTTTTCTTCGATAAATTTTTCCATTGCGAGGAAGTATTTTAAGAAAGTGGGTACAAAAAGTGTTACTTGCAATTTATGCGGGAAAAATGATAAAAGTAGCGGAAATACAACAAATTTATCCACTTACTTAAGAAAGAAACACTATAATGCATATGCCCAACTATATGCATAAAAGCCACCACTATAAAGAAAAAGACTAAAATGTATAAAAGCCACCACTAAATGCGCTATTAACGAAAAAGAGAACTGTCATAATATAAAAGTCATCAACATCAAATACTCCAAATACTTACTTACAACAATAGCTTCTTTCACATGAATGAAGGTCTAGTTGGATGGGATCTGGTAAGATTTTCTTTATAATATTATTTTGGTGTATATTAAAGCAATTTTAAAATTTATATACAACTATGTGCTATCAACTCTAAATGTCTCTTACATCACCGAAATTAAAACAACAAACTGTTTAAGAATTATTTGAAAAGACTGGAAGTTATAATGGTAATATATTTTAATTCTCTATTGTACATGTAAATTTTGGGTTCAAATGTACTTTATTAATCGCTCAATTAAGAGTTGTGGAAGTTCCAGAAAAAAACTGAAAAAAAATTTCAACTCTCAACTCGACGGTTAATAATGCACAGTTAAGCCAAATTTTGAATTTGACCTTGCGTAATATTTCATTTAATTTTAGATGGAGGTGAGTGCAATACTGCAATCACCCAAAATTTAGTCTACATGTTCGTTAAGGACAATTTACCTCTTTGTTGTGTTGAAAAAGAAATATTACAGCCTGTCCTTGATATAAATTATTATCAAGATGTAAGGTGAATATGTTGGATCACTTGATTACATTTTCTAATTATCGTATAATATGCTTATGAAATTTATTACTAATTTTTTTAGGAAACTGACTTTAAAGAACAATGATATGATTACGACAAAAGTTATATTAGTGACACAAGAAATGAGATACCTTACCATGAGTAATGGCATAATTACAATAACAAACTCCACAAGAAAGTTTCTAATCATCACAGTTCATTTCATGAATGTTGCTGAAGCAAGTCTCAACAGCTGTTGTCTTACTGCCAATTATATGACAGAGATAAAATACTTTTGAATATTTTTTTAGGTAGGTAACGGATGTATCAAGTATGTCTATTATTCATTTTTAAATGTTTACTTTTCAGGGACATACAGGCCAAAATAATAAAAATTGCTTTGAAAATATACCAAGCAAATTTTACATTCGAAATAAAAAATTGTGAATTTCACGACCGACAATGGTGGTAACATGATCGCTGCTGTAAGTTATTTTTAGTATCAGTGTAGAGAATTCCTTGCATTGCACATACCATAAATTTGGTCGTAGATGGAGTTTAAAAAAAAACATAAATTTTTCAAACGTAGCTGATCAAATAAAATCTGTTGTGACTCAACTAGTGCTTCTGATCAACTACAATATGAGAAACTAACAGTAAGAAAGAAAGAAGGCCAAATATTGATGTTTATTCAAGCAATTAGCACTCGTTGGAACTTTTGCTTGGACATGGTGGAAAGGTTTCTAAAATTGTCTTCAACCGTCCCAAAAATATTAGTCTTAATAACTAAGCATAATGTATCAGATATGGTAGCTAGTTCACAGTTAAATATTTTTAGTTATGTATCTTCGTCCGTTTAAAATAGTAACAGAAGACTTGAGTGCCGAGAAATAAATCACAGATAGTTTAGTTACGCCACTATCAAAATTATTAAAACAAGAAATTGAACAAACTATAACGTCAATTGTTGGATTGTCGGTACAAAACGACTTGTTGAAAGGTATCAATGATAGATTGGTGCCTTTAGAACAAAAGCTTTTTCTAACTAAAGCATTTTATGTCAACATTGGCTGCAGCTGAGTCAATAACAGATCTATCAAAAGAAATAATAGAAGAACGCAGAGTAAGGGGATATCATTAGCTTAAGGTAGAGGCTGCTACTCCATGTGGAGAAAAAGATACAACTTCATCACTGTGGGCCAGATGTGAAGATATGCTCTAGAAAAACGTGTCCAATGAAGCTTCTGGCCAAAGTTTTGGTACAATATCTGCTGAATTAATGCAGTATTTAGATAGGTCAAATATTTCAAGGTCATCAAAATACTAAAATATTGAATAGATAGTATATATAGTACATTTTAGCCACACGCTATCAGAAATAGCTCTTAAATATTTGCTTTCTGCTGTTACATCTGTAACATCTGAACGAATTGCTTCTACAATCAATCTTTCAGCGCCTAATAATCGTAGTAGTCAAACAGGTGAACATGTAAAGCAACGAGTATTTTTAAAAACCCTTACTGACAAGTCTTGGTACACATAATTGTATTTTTTAAATAATTAAACAATAAATAAAAAAAAGTTTTGGTTTTATAGTATAGCCGATATATCGAAATATCGATAATTTATTTCAATATCGGACTCCGAGATTGATATATTTAAAAACATCGATAAATCGAAAACCGATATTTTTAAAAATATCAACAGGCCTATTTGTGACCTGATTTGCCACGTAGCTATCGCCAGAGGTCGCTGTATAATGGTTGTATACGTTTAAATTTACCGCCAATTGCCTGGCGCTGTAATCAAATTCGAGACCCGTTTGACCACCCCCTTTTAATATTAAAACATATTTTAACATTATTTACATGCGGTCACTCAATTGACTGCTGAGCGCGCCCTACGTTATTTACCTTCGATGGTCTTAGGATGGATGACTGCTGTGAACAGCCTTGAGGTTAATACTTGTTATTTAATCTATCCCTATGAACCCCTTACTACTACTTCCCGCTTAACCCTCCTGAATATTACAATAAATTTAATCTGCCTCAAACTAACTTCATGAGCTTTTCAGTCTCGGCAAACATGTAACCGCAAAATTTCTGACAACTCAATTAACTTGTAAAACGTGTCCGTACCAGGCTTAATAGAATACCCTTGTCTGGACCGCTGGAAACTTCATACCTCAGACACTCACTGGGTGCTAACAAAAAACGCCACTATCAAAGGGAAAACACGACGCGCTAAAACTTAGTCAGCCTAAATACCTTTTTTACCTGGCATACAATACGTAACACACCGTAATTTATATCTGCTATGTGTATATAATAAGTACCCATATATATATATATATATATATATATATATATATATATATATATATATATATATATGTGTGTGTATATATATATATATATACATATATATACACACACACACATACATACATACACACACATATACGCGCACACACCTGTAGAATAGACAGGTAGTTTTGCCAGCATTCATTACTCGTGTCAATGTGATGCACCGAGAACCGTTTTTGCAGACTAGCAAAAGCTCGCGGTAAGGAAGCGGGGGGCTATTCGGGGCGGGGGCGGCCGGCATTTGCGCGCCTACGGGCCCGCCAGTACGCGGCAAGACGCCGTCGTGGTTTGATGTGTTTGTGTTGTGCCGTGAAGAACCTTTCGTTTACGTACGAATTGAGTCGGTGCTCGGGAGTAATATCGTGTTGTTTTCTTTGTGCCGCGACGTCTGACAAGTCGTTGCCTGTACGGATGTTTACGTATTTATATAATTAGTTTTTCTCACACGTTGATTACTTTTAATATATTAAATAATTTTTGAGTAACTTTAGAAACAACTATGATTTTTTAACAATATTCCGCTGATTAAGAGTGTATTTTTACTTGGTTTGCCGTGAATATAAATATTGTTTTATATAAACCTACTTAGTTACTCGCATATAAATACACGTAAATGCAACTTATATATTTATTAAACGTAATTATAGATATATTCAAATATAACTTTTACATAAAACAATATTTTTTAAAACAACGAATTGGAAATGAATCTGTCAGGGTGCTATTATGGATTTGGTTGATATTGTATACGTTATTTATGAAGTCAGCACACCTTTTTTGTTAAAAAAAATACTGCTTCCCCAAAAGGAATTTATTAACCCAAGAAATCAGTCAAACAGTTAAGAAATTTGAGTATGAAAAGGATAAGACATATTACATAATCTGAAAAGTTTTGTACGTAAAATGTAACAGCTATTTAGGTTATAGTGATGTGTGTAATAAGATTGGTATGTATTAGAAAGAAAAATGTGTATTGAAAAAGAAAAACGTGCGAAAATTATAATAAAAAATTGAACGCTAGTGAAGAAGAAATGGTTATGTTCATTCACAGTTAATTTCTGTATTTAATTGGCCGTGATATATGGGTCATAGTTCAGATCAAGCATGTATATCTATTAGGTGCTAATACCTTTATGTATAATCATCGCCTCTACAAAATGTTACCTAACTATATCCGAAGTGATGAGCAACTATTAACTTTGAATCAATCCCAAGTTTTTTTTAATCATTTACGCTATTCAATTCTCAACCATCATAACTTAAAACTAATTAGTAAATTTGATCCAATTAAAGTTTCACCGCGCCCAGTTTGTATTTATTAATAAAGCAAACTGATTATAATAATTATGTACTTTGCTTCCTTGTATCATTCTTACAAACTTATATACTTATGCGGAGTATTGTCTTAACAAAAAGTTAACTTCCTAAACGTTATAATTGACTTCGGTTTCGAATTCGGTTTGTAAATGTTAGTAATTTTCTTATTAACATTTTGAGTCACTTTTGGTTATTTCTGATTGTTATTAGTTACTATGTACTATACTTTTGTATTACGAGTTTTAAGAGAAGTGATAATTATTTATATCTTAAGAGTTCAATGGCTAATTTGAAAGGATATAATAACATATTCAGTCTTATTTATTAAATTAATTTGTCATTTATGTATTTAATTCATTATGTTTAACACGTTATATTACGTAATATATTTCAAAAATATTAGCTTACTTGCTCTGGTCTTATTGAATACCTTAAAAAGGTAAAAGTTTCGATTATAAATTAAATTTTACACGACGGTATTGTGAAGAAGTGTATTTCTATCGTGTTTTTAATTTTTTTTTAATTTTATAAATTAAATATCAAAAGTATTTGTTATTTCAATTTAAAAGTACCTAAATAAAACGGATATTTTGCTATTATCGCAAACTTTCTTAAAATCGTCAATCAGAAATTCAATTTTATTTATATATTTTTCTTGTGGAAACTATAAATCGACTATTTTTTTATGTATAAATGATATGAAAAGAAAATATTTTGCAAATCATTTCACAAGTTTATGAAAATAAAAAATGTTAGCATTATACAAGTTCCTGTTTCCGATCCAGCACATTAATGATTAAAAATTTTAATTATAAACATTTTTAAAGTAAAACTGATTACTTCAAAGCCACCTTAAAAAAATAATAAGTGGTTTCTAGAACAACGCGAGTACATTAATAAAATTTTACATGGCATAAATTTTTTGTGGTAAAATGTAATTTCCTTTTTCGTTCTTATTCGAAACAAGAAAGGATAGTAGATATTCGCTCTAAATTTTCCCAGATTTAATAAAATGAACAAAGTTGTTTTTTTACAATATCACAGTGTAAAAAAGTTTTCCAGTTTTCCGTCTGTATTTTATTTCACTTTACAAAGGCGGATAATCAAATAGCAGCCATTTGATTATCCGTCAATTTATTAACAATTGATTTATTTACGTTAAAGTCGGAACTTAAAGCAGTCTCTTTAAATTAAGCTATTTAATCTCTGGATAAGTTACTTATTACGACACTTTCACTAGTACGTCATACGAAAGTATTTTACTAATTTTTTTCAAAACTTGGTAATAACAGCCTTTCGTAGTTACAATTAGAATTATACCTTTATTATCACTTATATTATTACATAACAAATTATTATTAATAAGTTAACTGATTATTTTTTATGTTATTAACATTTATATTTTTGAAGACAGAGTGTGAACATTGAATAACATATTGAATCCAGATGTTATCTATTTAGTTTGATTTCCTTTAACATCTTTTAATGATTCTAAAACAAAAGTACAAAGATCACTTAATACAAAAATTTACTTGTAAATCTGTGCACAGTCACAACTCAATGAGATTCTCCTCTTTGTAGTATAATTTGTAATCCAGGATTTTTTTAAAAGATATTTATTTGATTTCAGTATATTAAAAAATAAGTAACCAAAATCTAATAAATATATCTTTAATTTTCCATATACAAATTTAATATAAATACGGTATAATTACTGTTTAATTTAGCTACCAAAACCAAAAATTCCAAAGAGCAGTTATTAACTGCGACAGCGGATGTGATATATCCGAACATACATTTTTGAACAAATTTTATCGGAATCAAAAATTATATTACAAGTAAAAATGTTTATTTAACCTTATGATAAATGTGATGAATGAAAGCCATTTTAGTTTTTTTATTTTTTTTTTGTGGAGGGATATAAAAAAACAAAAATTAAAATTAGGAAAAAATTAATAAAACCTTAGAAAATACTGTAAATAATGTGGTTAAAAATAATTAAGCAATTCCAGAAGCTTTTTTAAGTTATTTTTAAAAAGCCGGTGTATCGGAACTTCCTTAAAGTAGATTTCTGTAGTTGTTTTATATATCTTGAAATGTTTATTGCAAGTTAACCGAAATAATTTTAATTGAGAGTTCCAAGCAAAAGTACCTAGTTAGAATTTTACAGGTTTTTCAAATCATGACTGTAAAATTATAGAAAAGTTGCACGTCACAAAGTTGCACGTGGCTTTGACACGTTGCACGTCATTTTGTAATTCAGCTTATTAACGAAATAAAAGAAATTACATCTAATAAGTGTAAACTATGTTGGTAAAAGATAGAAAATATAGGAAGTTATATAAAATTAAGTATGTGACACGTAGATTGTACATATTGGGTACGTAGGAAATCTATTTATAGAAAGGCAGTGATTATGGAATACCTACCTTTGGTTGTGAAATTATAAAAAGTGGACACGTCATTTTGTAATTCAGCTTATTAACGAAATAAAAGAAATTACATCTAATAAGTATAAACTATGTTGGCAAAAGATAAAAAATGTGGGAAGTTATATAAAATTATATATGGAAATACCTACCTTAAATTATGATTCTTAGGAATCTTATTTCCATTCTGATTTTGCATACATCTCTTATTTTCGTGCCATATTTTGTTATATACCGCCATTAGCGCAAATTATTGCACCAGTATCCCTATATAAAACCTCCATGTAACAAAGCTCGAAACGTAAATTTACGTAACTTTTTGTAGTCTTACCTGTCTACACCTGTCTGTCTGTTATGAAAAAACCATCTTTTTCTAAGATTAACTGCTAATTAAATAGTTTTAAATAAAATAATTCATTTCCATAAAACTAAAATTTCAATACATATTTATTTAAATTTTGCACTGTATTTTTATTCCATCCTCTTAATCTTTGCTTTTTACCGGTTTTTGGCTTGCCAATCGAGAAATATCTATACACGTAATTGAAATACACGAGATTTTTCAATAGATAATAATCATTTTGCTTAAAAGAAAATCGTGTAAAAGGTGTATGACTTTTAAATTTTATCTCGCCATTATAACGAACTAAGTCAATTTTTCAAGAAAAAATATCAAATGTAGTTTTTCAATCAAAATTAAATTATTTTCTCACTATTGCGTAACTTTAATCCAACGCTCGGAGAAGTCAACACTGAGGAACACGTTGTGTAAGTCGCTTACGGCAACCATCGGTATTTTGTCAACAAATATTTTTTTTTCAAACAACGTCACAGAGGCCAGTGTGACTTTATGATTATACTGGAGGTACAAAAACGCCACATATGATATAAATAAGATGAAATTTGTAATATTTTACACATAAGTTCAACATATAAGTAACCGATAATCGCTATAACCTTACACTGGTAAGTAGGCGGTGATTTAAAAGTAGTGGCGTATTTTTAATGTTTACGGAATGGGTGCGAGAGAGACGTATAACTTTAAATAGCGGATATTGATGTTATATATCATGAGTGTGAGAGAGCTAATGAGAGGAATATCTTCAAATACATATTTATGTTATAGCGTGAGAGATGACGTATTATAGTAACCGTATTTTGACACGTTTGGTACTCTCGGGGCCTATATTATATATTATTTAAATCAATGATGTTTACTCATACTATTTGGTTTGATCATTGTCTTTGTAGTTTGTTGTAGCCTCTTTACATTTAATAGTGCCTTAATAATCAATTAAATACAATGGTACCAAACTATAATTTAGTTAGGTTTTTTAAGGTTCCGAGTCTCAAATCAGATCACTCACGTCTCTGTCCATCTATCTGTCACAGTTGTTTTTCTCGTAAAATTGTTTATGTGGAAGCATACTAACCCACATATATCTCTATAGTTAACACTCAAAAATATTCATGTGAAGATTTTAGTGGGGCAGATAGAACTCACGAGTCTCTTTTTAATTTCTTCTGTCATTTTGTATATTAATGAAAAAACAAGTTATAACGACTTCCAAACTATTTTTCTTTATGTGAGATTTTCTTAGAGAATATAGTTGATAAATCCACAAAAATATACCACATACCCAATTCCTAACCTGTTAATTTCAAGTTAAGAAAAATAATAGAAGTTTACTGGAAAAAAAGTGTTGATTGTAAATATCGCAGTTTTAAAGAAATTTTCGATATATTTTCCTCTGTTAAAGATATAATAAGCAACATATTTATATACTGAACCATAATATTAATATTTGTAAATAGTGTAATAGGAGTAATACAAAACTTGAAGTATTTATTTAAGTCTAGGTTTGTACAGAATCCTCTTAATGGGAGTTCTACTCGTCCTTAATAAGATTTATTTTTTTATTGGGAACCTTTATTTACATTTCTGCTACCAAGAATGGGTATGAAAGAACCATATTGTACTAAGGCGTTATTACGTTACTTTTCAATTCAGTAGAATCCTGTTTTTATGAAACGCTTTATTGAACATGTGTTAACTTCTCTGTTATTGCAAAAATAAATATAATTTACATCAAACGTATATCAGAGGCGGTTTGACGTAAAGAGATGATTTTATAAAAATACAGCTAATATTAACTGAACACAAGTATACAATTGCAAAAATAAATATAATTTACCTCAGACGTATGTAAGAGGTGGTTTGACATAAAGAGATGATTTGATAAATATACAGCTAATATTAACCGAAGATAAGCGTACAATTGCAAAAATAAATATAATTTACATTAGACGTATGTAAGAGGCACTTTGACATAAAGAGATGATTTGATAAAAATACAGCTAATATTAACCGAACACAAGCATACAATTGCAAAAATAAATATAATTTACATCAGACGTATGTAAGAGGCAGTTTGACATAAAGAGATGATTTGATAAATATACAGCTAATATTAATTGAACACAAGCGTACAATTGCAAAAATAAATATAATTTACATCAGACGTATATAAGAGGTGGTTTGACGTAAAGAGATGATTTTATAAAAATACAGCTAATATAGACCGACCACAAGCTTATGGTACACACACGAAACACAAGTTCAGCATATAGAGAGTATATTCGAGTGGCTACATTCGCGATTAAAACGACTATTATTTTTATGCCTATAACGTGGGGTTTTGAATAAAATAAATAAATAAAATAAAAACGAAAGTGTGTGATGAAGCTCGCAATTTTTTTTTTATTTTGTAGCAATTTTTTTTTTATTATATAATTTCGTTTCATTTTTTGTGGCGCAGAAATAATGAAGCACCACAAAAATGTTTGGTTCAACTAGGATTCGAACCTATATTCTTATGATTATTTGCACAACATATATCTCGAATAATAACGTTCGTTAGATGTTACTAAATTTGTGGCCATGCCAAAGAATTACATCAAAAAGTTATTAGATTAATTTTATGAATCAGTCATAAGTTGGTAAATGAAAAATCATTGAATAAATTACGTGTGTTCCAATAGTACCAGTGAAGCTATAATATATCGTGCAACTTCTGTACTCTCTTTTACAAAACAGGGGCTTTCGCGGTTTACGTGAGACACTATTTCCTTCAACGCTGTTGACTATACCTCAGATGAAACTGACATGTAATTCGGATAAAGTATAAACCGTAAAATAATGGAAGAATATCACAATGGTTTATGACGTTGAACGTATGAAATACTGATAAAAATATAAATGAAAAAAGCGACGTGAAAGTTTGAGGAACATGTCAATAAACCAGGCTATGAAATACCAAAAATAATATTATAGCAGTATTAACAAAAAAACGCAATTTCTATAGCAGTGTACAATGGTGAATATCCTAATCGTATTGGTGGAATCGCCATATTTCCATTTGCGCTAATGATTTCGTTAACTATATAAAATCGTAACACGATTATTGCGGATGCAAACACAAACAAGGAACGTACTATATAGAGCAGCGACCTTGTGGGTTTAACCTTGCTAATGTTGGAACGTAGATGCCGAGTTGCGATAAACTCTCGGCTCAAGTCTTAATGTATCACGGATCGTCGCCCTTGACAATGGAGATCAGTGTCGCGTCTGACGCCGGAGGTGACTGTTAGCGTCTTTTTTCTAACAATATTTTGTCGAAGCTGAGAAACAGGTGGCAGTGAGAGACACAAGTGTCATTTGAGTTGTTTACGCCGATTGGAAAATTATGGAATTGAAAATTATTTAGATAAATTTTGTCTAGTATCAGCTGTTTTGATATAATCACTTAATTTTCTTTCGATTTAGTCACGGTAATATTAGGTATTTAAGTTTATTCAAAAGATGCTATTGAAAATAAATTCTACAATGAAAATAAATTTAAACGGATTAAATTATAATTTTTAGGTACTAATATTATATGCTCTAATATCACGATGATCTGTCATTTATTGTTTTTCTAGGAACACACGCTATTCACCAAATAATTTATTATGAGAAAAATGCACGATATTTTTAATAATGATGTCGTTCAGTTAACTTTTTTTATTTCCCCAGTTTCATTTGTCAAAAAGTAATTGTAGATACCTTAAAGAGAAAGGATATTATTTATAAAATATCAAATGCTTTATTTTAAGTGGTTAAGCATATGTTAAAATCATATGTACAGCGAAAATATTACATAAAAATATTACATAAAAATATTTGTAGATAGCGGAGTATTTCAAATCTATAAAGTAAAAACAATAGATAAATAATACTGCAGTAATTAACACCACAGTTTTATTTTTTAAATAGGAAGTAATTTCGTTAGTTTGAGGGTTTAATGGGGCATATATTATTAGAGAAAATATCAGTTTCATCTTTCTACCACTTCTGGAGTTTTTAAGCGGGCAGTACCTGACCTTAAGGTCAGCAAAACCCCCAGGCGGGATTTCGGCGAGCGGTAACTTTGGTTAACTAACTTATACAATGTGTATTTCGTATATTAAATGCAAACTCTAGTAACCTCTCTAAAGTGAGTTTGAAGGTGTAGTCATCTGCCAACCCTATTTTATGTAAAGATTGTTAAGGTTGTACAGGAAGTTGCTTTCTTTGATTTCCTTATTAAAAGATAAGACGATTATAATAAATTAAATTTCCTTGTATCTTATTCCATTCTCGGCACACTAAAGTGTTGTATGTCGTGCTATGCACTGCACATTAGTTAGCGCCAGCTGTTAATACAGTATATTTTCTCTGTTTTGAGTTTCTTTACGCGTAATTTCCGTTTATGATAATGAAACTTTTAAATGTATTTATGAATGAGAAACTGTTGAAAATTAAAACTAAGTTATTTTTCCATAACTCCATAAAGAAATGCAATAAATAATTTTTTGATTACGATTACAAAAAAAAATTATTCTATATGAATTAATCCATTTGAATATGACAAAGTTTATTGTTAAAACTTATAGATAAAACACAATAAAAATAAATATTACCATCATTATATATGTACTAATATGTACTAATATGTACTAATATATTATTTAATATATAGAGTAAACTCGTTTTAATTTAATTATTTATTCAACAACTTGTCAATGATATGGTTAGTTTAATTCTTTCTTTTATAAAATAAATAAAATATGTATATATATATATATATATATGTATGTACATATATATATATATATATATATATATATAAATATATATATATATATATATATATCAAGATATTAAGTATGGTTCCAAATACAAAACGTTAGAGCGTTTTTCGATATTTTGACAAAATTGCGATAATTCTTTAATAACATAGGTTTGACCACGCGCGAATATCAAATAGCTGATCTAGGAGAAGCAAAATCAAATATAGTTACAAATGTAAAATGTTTGAGCTTTTTTCAATGTTTGTACAAAACTGGGACAATTTCTTAATTTTTTTATTATGACTATAGGTTTGACCACGTGCGAATGTCAAAAAACTTATCCGTCAGCCATTTCGCACGAAAATTGGGGATATTTTTGACAACAAAATTTAAAGACTTTATTAATTAAATTATTTTATAAAACATTACGCACTTTTCGATAAAAAAATATAAAAAACGTGAATTTAGCCATAACGTTAAATTAAATATTCCGAAATTTTCGAGATTTCGAAACGTCTCACGTGAGTTCCTATTATTCTGTCATTTGTTCATTTATTATGAGTAGAAAAAAATGTTTTCTTTTTATATAGCGCCTTTATTAAAAATAATTTAATAATAATTATTTGTTACAAACTTAAAAAAAAATTGTCTTTTTAATGTATACATCGATAAAGGTAGCAGATAAAAAACTTCAAGATTCATTAAAAATTACGAGATTTCAACTTTAATGGTAGTAATTTTAAATTTTTTTTCGGAATATTGTCGCCGAGTTGAACTGAATTGTAGCTTTTTAATCATGACACAAAATATGCCACAATCGGTAATCCTCGGTATTCGGTAATCCTTTCATTTTGCTTAGTAATTTATTAATTCAATATTTTTTCGTGTAAATATGAAACATAATTAATTTCGTGTAAATATTAAAAATAATTTAATAGAAAATTACTCGTTTTGTCATTAGAAAATATGTATGTTAGAAATGTCAAAACTAATTATTTACAACCTATATATTTAGTGCATAGAGTCGTAACTTATAACCTCAATTATACATACAATGGAGTGATTTAAGGTCATTAGCATATTAGCAAAATAAGCCTGATAAAAAGGTTAACCCGCAGTTACGACTGACGTATATAGGCCCTTTGGGAGTCATTATTTTTGTTGAATTCTCACCTTATCTTTGATTCCAAGTCTTCCGGGATCCAAACGTCTCCATAATTTTCATAACCCACAAGAGGGCATTACGAACAAAATAGTATGCATTTTATTAAAATTGAGCCAGTTATTTTTTAGTTCTCTTAAAATCATTCTAAAATAGAGCTCTGTGGTTAATGTTGTTAAATAAATACGAAAATTTAAACGCTGAGGTCACTTAAACAATCTTCCGGTGAGTTTATATTATGAATTCGTGGAAATCCTCACAACTGAAATATTAAATATTTTTTTATTTATGTTAGCGAAAACGTAAAAGTAATATCTATAAAGCATATTATACTATTTAAAAAATCTGTCAGATACGAATAGAACTCGTACTACTAAATTTACGTACACCTTTAAACACTTATAAACACTTAAGAGTACATATTATATCTAAAAATATTTAAAATATATTAATTATTTACAACGTTAATATATTAACTACTATGTCTATCACAGATATGAAAATCTGATCCATCTTGAAATAATGTTATTTTCCACCATGTACATATAATTAAAATAATGCTAATAAATCTTTCACAGACACAATAAATACATATTTTAAAACAGAATATTATTTTTAGTTGAGCACTTTGGCGGTTGAGTTAAATCCCTTGGACGGAGTTTCTATGAGCTTACTACAAATTTAGTTCATGTCATAAGTTGGTCGACTATTACCCGTAAACCAGTAAAAAATTGAGAGGGAAATTATCTCAGCCAAATTAGCTGTGATAATTTTCTGCTCAATATCTTTATATTTACTTAATATTGCGAATTTTTTCACTTATTCAAAAAACAGTGTAGCTGGTTGGGGTTAGGGACACGTAAATCTAACAAAAATTATAATATGATTAATATTTCGTAAACGGAATGCTGTATCGTAAACATGTTCATGATATATCCACAATATAATTGGAAGAACTATTCAATAATACTCTATACAGTGAATATGCAAAAATCCCTCTTTACATGCATGAAAAAGTTTTTTTAAAGATTTTATTTAATAATTTTGTACAAATTACAAATATGTACAATCGTGCTAATTTCAGTTTTATGATACTGATAGCATGCGAGTAAAATGTTTGTGATGTACAGACGGACAGACAAATTGACTGCAAATATGGCGAATCTGTAAGATCCTAATTTGTCCCATAAAGTTCTAATAAGGTCATAATTTGGAACCATAATTCTTTAATTAATTTATTAAAGAATTCTCACAATTTTTGAAAAACATTGTAAAACGCTCTAACATTTTGTATTTGAAACCGTACTTGATTTATATAAATTGAAGTTTGATTAATTTTATAACAGAATGAATCAAATTAATCATATCATTAAGAAGGTATTGAAAAAGTAATTGAAATAAATCCATTTCACTCTACATTTTAAATAATATATAACTATTTTTCCGCAACGAACAATTATTGAGTTATGAATACATACATACGTAACGAAGGTAACATTACTTTTTAATCTGTTTTATCTATTGAGTTTAACAATAAACTTTATTACCGACAAGTTGATTAACTGATGCAGAAATAAGTTTTCGCAATAGAATAATCTCTTGAAAATAGAAGATGAAAGTAATTTATTACATTTTTATTGTAGAAATATATCAGTTTTCATTTTCAACAGTTTCTCAATCATAGTTATTTTTAAAAGTTTTATTACTATAAAAGGGAATTCCGTGTCAAAGAAACTCAAAAGAAAACACAGAATTACTAATAAAATGATTCTAACACAAAACACAGAATTACTAATAAAAAGATTCTAACATAAAACACAGAATTACTAATAAAATGATTCTAATACAAAACACAGAATTACTAATAAAATGATTCTAACATAAAACACAGAATTACTAATAAAATGATTCTAACACAAAACACAGAATTACTAATAAAAAGATTCTAACATAAAACACAGAATTACTAATAAAATGATTCTGATACAAAACACAGAATTACTAATAAAATGATTCTAACATAAAACACAGAATTACTAATAAAATGATTCTAACACAAAACACAGAATTACTAATAAAAAGATTCTAACATAAAACACAGAATTACTAATAAAATGATTCTAACACAAAACCCAGAATTACCAATAAATTAACTATTTGATTCTGTGAAATAATATTCGCACCTCGGAATATTCAAACATATCAATATAAAAGGGTTTATTTCCAAATGTATAATAATATTGTATTTTAAAATTTTAAAATGTAAATTTGGCAAAGGACTCAACAAAGGCTAATCATATCACTTTGACTGTGTACACTGTGCTTACATATTATCAACTTATCATTTCATGACATTGAGTAGATTCGAATATCTGATATAATGAGAAAACAGTGATATAATGAGATAACATATACATAATGAGAGAACAGTCTCGCCCACGCAAGTAAAGCTACTGATTAAACCGTACAATAGCGAAAACTGGGAATAGAGAGTCAATAAGGAACACTCCACTCCTTAATCACACCTGACTGCTTCCCGGAATCAGACAATACGACAACAATCAGTTGACTGTAAAGCAGATAAGGTAGAGGTTTAACAATAATTTTAATGACTGAATAATAATCGTTATCCATTTTTTCAAAAGATTTTGATAACGAAATGTATAGATAATTTTTATCCTATCAATACTAATTAGGAATTATAGCAATTAGTGAAAATATTATTTAATGCAAGAATTAAATAAATATGTTAAGTGCGGGTAGAACTCTCATTGTTATATTTCCATACATATTTAGACTCGTATAAACATTTAAATTAATTTATTTAAAAATATAAATGTTATTTTCCATCATTTAAATATATTGGTATTTTCAAAAAGAAAAATATGTAATTTGATACCTTACTATAGTTCTTCAATAAACTTTAGGTACACTTCTAATAACGATGTTTTTTTCAGAATTTTGATTTACTGAGATGGGGATGGGTATTTTGTTGACATTTTCAACAATATCTTTAAACTCTGTCATAAAATTTGAGAAAAAAAAATGATTTTCGAAACACGATAATTTACTCATTCAACATACGTTATACATGTCGCCCTAAATACGTAAAGTAAAAAAAAAAAAGTACTTTGTCTCCTTTAAAATTTCCCATTGAATATTATTGAGAATAAACTATCGAAATACATATGTTTTAATATGCCTCGTAGTTTGCCAAATTTAAAGTTTGTTATTCAATCAGTATCAGAGAATATTTTTGGATATTTTTAACATTATGTCTTACCAAGATATATATGTTATAATATGCCTTGTAGTTTGCCAAATTTAAAGTTTGTTATTCAATTAGTTCCAGAGAATGTTTTTGGTTATTTTTAACATTATGTCTTACCGAGATACATATGTTTTAATATGCCTTGTAGTTGGCCAAATTTAAAGTTTGTTATTCAATCAGTTTCAGAGAATGTTTTTGGATATTTTAAATATTATGCCTTACATAAATTACTAAAATAATACTTTTGGATTTCATTTAAATCGCTCTTCCAATTTATACTCCATGTGATAATAAAATCTTAGAAAACTATTTGAGTACTTTATATTTATATCCTTCCTCTAAAATTTCCATAAAAATATGATTGAATATTAACTCAAACGTCAAACGTTTTCTGAGGAAAATGGCTGTAACATACGGATACGTGGGTGATCTCATAAGAATACGGGAATAATCTTTTAACGATAACTTTTTTTATTTTTGAAGAAAAGAACCATAAAAAACAGACAACAAAGTCACTAGCAACATTTTTTGTTTTACAACATGTGTATAAGTACACAGCTAATATAGTTATAAATTTAGAAGATCTGAGATACATATTTTTTTTAAAGTGCATTCAAATAATGAAGAAATCATGTCAGAAGGTTACAAAGAAACTTCTGGCAAAACATTAAAATAAAGTTATATGTTCAACTGCCTTTGTACTACTTGTGGTATAATGAACACTTAAACTCCTATACTTTTAACGAAATTCATTACGGATATTAGATAATATTTAAAAAAAATAAGTTCAAATAAACTTTAAAAATACTTAAGCACATTTCAGCTCAATTAATAAATTTTACTCTAACAAATTACTGTTCTATTTACGTAGAACAAAAATCTAAATAAATCCATTTGTCATTTTCGCGACTATTTTATATTCACGTCTTTGATCTGCTGCAAAAAAAACTAAAAAGTTTGAGGATAGTTTTATCAATAGCACAAAAAATAGTCTATATTAACATAATCTTAAAGGCAAAGTCAGTTCACACAGATATTTACTTTCACATCCTGACACTCTGACATCTGAAAGACTCTAATTCAACTCTCCTACAAAACTTTGACTAATTATGTCCCTTAATAGAAAAAAAAATGATTGTGATAAGACGTAAATGAAGTAAAAAAAATTGTATGTCTTATAAGGAAATTTAAGATTGATTAATTTCTTTTGAGCATTTTCTCACGCACTTCTTTTGAGCACTTTCCACATGCTTCCTCAAAGCCTCCGTTTGATATTCTATTTCTGAAATGGTCTTTCAAAGCTCTTTCATTTGATGTTCATTTTAATGGATTTTAAGCATGAAAAGGTAACCAATAACATGTAACGCCCCGTAGTCGCCATATTGGACTTTATATGGCCCATATTGTCTGGACTGTTCAAGTTAGTAAATCTACATCTTATTTGTATAAATGGAATTTATAGTTTAGGTATAATGAAATAATATACAGTACGCTTAGGGAAATACTTGTAAAAAATAAAAAAAATCATTAATATACCATCCTTTTGAATTTGCTAAAAATGTTGAAACGTAGTAAAAGATGTTCAAAAATTAATTAATAAAACGCTTAATTGCCATAATTACACATATGAGCAATGTATTTAGGGTTAAAGGAGAATATATTGACAAGAAAAAATAGCATTACATTTCTTTTCAATCCGATCCTGCAAACTTTTTGACCTCGGTTCCTAAATAGAAACATAGATGCTTCAAATATAGTAACTACAAAGAATTTATAATTTGAATTCCACAAACTAAGACAATCGTAAGATATAGCTAATCATGATGGAGTACACTTAACAAACACAAAGTTTTTTATTCTCTTTTTATTGGTGGCTAGTAATTTTTAGAGAAATATAAAAGGCATTATTATAACGTTCTCAATTAGACGGATGCCTCATTGTATTAGGGTATAATATAGGACATTTTCAATATTAATACTTCATTAAAATTGTTCCAGTAATTTAATCACATACCCATCCAAATACATAAATATTTCGACTGCTAAAATTAAAACTCTTCCTGTTCCGGCTTTGCCGTCGACATCATACTTATTCGCATATATTTTTTGCGAATCGATCACCATGCTATTTACGAGTCAAATTATTAGGTTTTTTGTTACTCCAATGTTATTAGCTTCTCACCAATCCTCTTAATATGGTATGTAACTTAGTATTACCTACGTGGTATAATGTTAAATTTCTAGAAAAATTATGTGATAAAAATGGTGATTTCATCTTAAATTTAATTTGCAATTTTTCTAATGCCAGGTGATGCCACCATTATTAATATATGTCAGCGTGCATTTACGTTTATACGTGCGTATTTGGGTGTAGAAATACAATCATGTAAATACATTTAATTAAAGCCACCGAGGGTCTGATTTGCTATCGAGACTGAAGAGATGACCTCAACAAGTTCTTTTGAATAGTGGAAGGTTGTAAAGAGCTTTTATGGTCGGTGGCTTTGTCTATCTGCTCACTCTTGTTTGAGTTAACGAACAATAGCGCCGACATTAGTTTCGTCTAGTCAATAGGACCCTTACACGCGATACAAGGCATTCGTGTAATTTGGCTTTCTAACTTTAGGCAAACGTGGCATTAATAATGGATTCTAGGGACAGGCACTTCTTGATCTTCATCGTGATAAACCGTATTGTGAAATTTGTGCATGAGCTGTCATTATCTATACTCCATCAAATTAAATTTACCTTTCTCGATAATGAAGACAATAGTGAGAGATTGGTTTGAAATTGTATATTGATATTTATTATGTAATTACAGCTCTAACTGTAACTTTATTATTATGGTAATATTCTATGAACTGACTGCTTTCTAGTGAAAAATATATTTTTGTTTCTTTTATTAAAAGCTTCCCAAAACATTATAAAGCCAGGTAATGCTTTTTTGATGGAAACTAATGAAAAATATTACATTAGGGTTATTATTTGTTTCCCTTTTAGAAACTTTTGTTTTCATGATTGAAATTATATTTTTGAGTATGAAAATTTAATTATGTATTAATAAAATGCATTAGTGAAAATAAATATTTTTTTATTTTGTTTCAAAATTGGAAAATGTATACATTTTTAACATTTTGTACCTCGAAAGAAAAAATGGAGCCCTTATATTATAACTCATGTATCTGCCCGTCGCGGTCATTTTTTTCGGAAACCGGTTGACATAGAAACTTGAAATTTGGTGTACGAGTATATAGTAACACAAGAATATTTATGTGGAGATTTTAGTGGGAGCAAGTTAAATACACAATTTTTTTAATTTAAAACATATTTTTTTATAATTTGAGGTATTATTTCTTCAGATATGTGTAAAAAAATGCAAACAAAATACGAACGAAAATGCCTTCGAAATATGCACCTTGTTTTTAAACCTGGGAAAAATATAGTAGACAGTACATTTACTTTGTGGAAAAATAATATTTTTAATTAACTTAATAGAAATATTATGTACATGAAATGTGTACGGATCCCTCATAGTGCGGGTTTTACATGTGCTTTATAGGTTTTATTAAATCCACTCCGTGTTTAATACACCAACCACGGCTCACTTTTCTCAGAAATCATGTAATGCAGAGGCCTGAATTAATGAATTCAGATAAACAGATTAAAAAAAGAATTGCCAATCTTAAGGATGATCCTTTAAAGTTCTCCGTCAAGGTACTTTTTGTCTGCGAAGCATCAAATAAAGACTGGTGTAAAAATGGGAATTTTAAAGACATGAAATTAATTTAAATATACCACTGATTTTCTTCGTACGGTAGTAGTAAGAAAAATTTTAAACAAAATCAGGCAACATTAATGATGTATCCAATTTACTAATGTGTCTAATTGACTTTAATCTAGATAAGAAACATTTATTTCTGAATGTCGACACTCGCTGAACCGATTTATTGAAGATGATATTAGAATGAAATTATATTAATGAAAACAAGTGCGACCTCAAAAACTATAGTTTTAATATACGTATTTCTCCTCTTTGTTTATGTAGTAAAACAGGAGATACTTAATGAAGATATGCTGCCATAATAACTCGCTGTACGCTTATCCCTTATCGATCGCGCGTCACCGTTGACGGGGCATTGTAAATTTACCACATCGATCGCTTTACGCGCACGGTAAGTTGTTGAACTTACAAACGTGCTGGTTGCTGAATATACATGCACTTTCTTTTATACTTAATACTCGGAATATTTAATGATGTTTTAGAACTATTTTCGGAGTTTTTAACACGCATGTAAGGACCGTTCAAAAAAGTGAAGCAATATGGAAATAAACAGTAACGATAAAATTAACTTTAATTCTTATAATCTTATTAAGATCTAATTAATTTTAGTTTTTTAGCCAGAAAAATTAAATATTTGAAGACGAAAATGAGGCAGAAAGGGATGTAGAAAGTGAGGTAGGAGATTTTAAATAACAAAGACATAAAAATTAACATTAGGTAGAAACAAATAGTGCCGTGCTTTGCTAATCGAGACCTTTATTTTGAAATCAATTGTAGAAATAAGTAATACAACTTCTATTAATTTCCTGTGGACACCACTCCCAAAAGCTATCTGAAAACCTTCGGTAACTATGTCTAGGTATTGTTCCTCGACCTATAAGTTTTCAATGCGAAGCATATATTGTACCCTTGAAAAAAGAAAAATAATATCAAGTAAATAAAAACTTAGCTGGATCAACCACTTTTACAAATATGGGGTGCCGTATTTTCGGCAATATGTGGTAGTTTATACATTAAGATTTTCACAGACAAATTTATGTCGGAAGTCATGACGTAATAAATTGGTGTACTAAAATTCCAAATAATGTTACGTACACTCGGATTAGTATTAATAATTATGAATTTAATTAATTCTTTCTTGATGCATCAGTTATAATAATCTATACATTGAAATAAAACTATAATGAAGTTGTTCCAGTAGATCTCAAGATTTTCACAGACAAACAATTAAATATACCTACAATGAAAAATACAGAACGACTTCAGCAATTTCTTTTTTAAGTTGATCAAAATAACGCAGCTATTAGGTGCTTAGAGGAAAATGAGTGTTAAGTAATCGTAACTTTAATATTTCTTAATTTTAAACGTCGGTCCCAAGATTCTCGTTTTTATGAATTAAACGTAATTTATTTCATCCGCATTAAATCTGAATTTAAACTTCGTTTAATTGAATTACTTTACTAACAGGATGGAGTACTACAAATACTTTTCCAAATATTTCACATGTATTTCTGAATTATTTAAAAAAGTAGATATTATATTTGAAGTAACTCATTGCACTGTTAACAATTATAATAATAAGTGAAATCATTTTTCCTTTCATTAATTTAGTTTCAGAGGCAAAAAATATGATGAATATTTTGATTATGTATTCTTTTAGACATCATTTGTTTACCACATTTCTATCAAAAATAGAGGGTATATTTTGTTCTTCAGATTTTTTAATATTCAATATTTTTAAAATTCAATCTTTTGTTTTGCTTTATCGTTTTTCTTTTTTTACGGGTACAATATATGCTTCACATTGAAAATTTATAGGCCAAGTAACAATGCCTGGACATAGTTGCAAAATCGGATAATTTTTGGGAGTGGGGTTCACAGGAAACCAAAATGAATAGAAATTGTATTACTTACTTCTACAATCGATTTCAAAATAAAGGTCTAGATTAACTGAGTACGGCATTATTTGTTTCGACATAAATAATGACACCTATTCCCCGACTTTTCTACAGTATCATTTCTTTTATATCTTTTGCGAGTTACTTCAGATAATACTCGATCAATCAATCTAATCCGGACAAAAAAAATTGATTTAGTCTTTATGATGTTATTAACTACAGATACTAAAATCAATGATATAATTCTATATTTTGTGCAATTCAAGAAAACTTCCTCTGCTTAAGATAAATCGCGATATAGCTACGAGAGACTACTCACATATACCTTTGTGTACGCATTGGTCTTTTTATAAGTTTTACAGCGATTGTTATTTTAGTTCATTGCAAATGCTATTTCACACGAATTCCAGTGTGACAACTTTGTTGTACTAGATTAATGTCGCGATATGTGACCGCGAGTGTGCCGAATATAATTAAACAAAATGTGCAGCATATAACAGTTTGGCGGTCCGGAAGTCCGGGCTTATTCACTGCGTAGCAGATACCTACTATTCGATACGTTTGTTGCATAAAAATGTGCTTATTATTTAGTTGGCCTTAACATGTTTGCGGCTATGGCCTAGACATATAGTTAACATTTATCTTGCAATATAATTTGCACTGCCCGTGTCTCTAAATCTGAAAATTTTAAATTATATGACAATGGTGTGCTTTTAGTCTTTTCTTTTTAGTTTTTACTGAGTATTTTTGTTACTACCTAAACACGTAATAAACGATACTATAAACGGGTACAAAACGCTTCCTCGCTACATAGCGAGTGTAACTAGTAACACAACACTTAACTTTAATATGATACATTACGATTTATTTCCAATTTGGGGTTACAGTTTCTTTATTAGTATTTTAGAAATATACAGTTTTATAAGTATGTAAACTGAAGGCTTAGATAAAAACTTAGTAATTTTAGGATTTTATGCCCCAAAAGAAATTAACGGAACCCTTATAAGATCAGTCACACGTCCGTCTATCTGTCGTCCAATTTAAATTTTCCAGAAACCGTTTGATATAGAAGCTTGAAATTCTATAAGCGTATTAAGCCATATAAATCTTAATAGTTGACATTCAAAAACATGTTCTATACAATTTAAATATCATAGCCGAAAAGTGCTAAAAAGTGCAGCCCTCCTCTTGTCACCACTTTTTATCCGAGACTGCTAAATTAAAAATAATGAAAAATATATATATATTGATAGGGTTTGACATAAAGATAATAGAAAAACTATGGCCGTCATCTTTGGTTTTGCAGTATTATAAAAATTCACAATATTTATACGTCTGCTTTAGTTAATATATTATTGATATGGTGAAAAATAATGATAACATTTATAAATACGTAGTTTAATAAAAATACTTTTAACCCTTAAAGGTATAAACTTGCATAATAGTATGAACGGAGTATGTATTGAGAGTTCTATTCATATTTTACCGATTTTCTTTTATTGGTTGATGCGTGCTGTGGAACATTTTAATTAAGTTTATTTACAGATATGGCAAAGAGAAATAATTGGATATTGTTAATAGTATAATATTCGATTATTAAAACATTACACAATTATTTGACTGTCGTCTTTCAATCCAGTTCTAACTGGTCGTATGTCTGTTGATGCAGATCGGTAATTTTGATAATTACTTTTCTCACAGTCGCTGGATCATTTTAAGTGTGTCTTTAAATCCTCAAGAATATAACTAATATTTTCGAGTGCCGCGATATATTGACATATCTTAATTAAATAGCTGTTATTTTTGTTTGATGATTGATAATTTGGTGTTTCTTTTTAATATATTCGACGTTTAATTTACTTGTTTAATATTTTGTTTTACACGGGAAGTTAATCAAAGTAAATGTATGATAAACTTCGAAATTATTTTGAACTTGATTCAAATCGTTTCAAATAAATGACTACAAATATGTTTTAAACTCAACTCCCCATTTGAATTCATTTTTAATAATGCAGACGGTTTTTTTTATCTACTATGTGATGTGTTCACCGCAGGATTCGTGAATAATCCGAGATCGTTTGTGTTTGCAGTTTATATGTATATTTAACATTGACTCACGTTTTTAATCACAGTTACAGTTGATGAGCACGAATTATTTTTCCTCAATTTAATTTTAGTACTCAAATTACTGCAAACAATATACTTATATTTGCTAATTTCCAACCAGATATTAAAAAGTTCCTCTTCTATAATGACATATCCAACGTGGTTTGAATATTAATTACATAGCGTACTATTTATAAATCATTTAATAAGTAACAATTGTAACTGCTCTTCATGCGGGAACATGTGCTATATTACGCATTTCTACATCTCTTCCCGGCAGCCTTACATTACAAAAGATAGTCGTGATGATATAACTGCTAATATCTAAATATAAATGCATTATTGAATTGAAAAATTATTAAAAATAAAAGAAATACCGCCATCTAGTAGAAAATTGTAAAACTACATATTTATTTCAGTTGCTTATAAAAGAACATATGTCGCTGTAAATATTCCGTTAATAAATTGTTTTCTGTAATGCCTGAGTTATAAAACTGCAAAGTTCAATTTCGATTTCTCCAGTGATTGACGGTGATGGATGCATAGCATATACACAATCTCGTTATCATTAGATTATTATAGATTAGTTATCTTTTCTATCTCTAACTACCTTCGTAGTGAAATAATTAAACGTATATCTCCATCCAAATGTTGATACATCTCTATTCAATCATACTTTTTTAAATCAGTTTGTGGTCTTCTAACTGCATAATTGCATACACTAGCCGTTTCCCGAATTTTCTGAACTTTTCTCATTCTCCCAATTTATTTTTCTTTGATATTCGCATATTTTTCATGATATTTTTTATTATCTCATTGATTCCAGTAGCCACAAATTTTCATTTCCATATACTCGCGTTAGACCATAAATTTTTTTAATAAATTTAAACTACTCCTGATACTCAAAATTTTACAAAAATTAAGAGAAATGTGAATACAAGTATTATATAAACTAAGTCTATGTTATATTTAAAAAGAAATATTAAACTTTAAAGTCGATTTATATACACCGTCGACAAGAACCTCCTCAAATTACCAGTATGAAAACAAAAGATAAAGATACTTCCTGCTTTTGCAGCAAACTTCCTGTATCTGTAACGCTGATCTCCACTGTCGGATAGATTGATAATGACTTTATGCGGGCTACCGCCGGTGTTATCACGCCTGAGGGCTTTGGCAACAGCTAAATTTTCGTCGTAAATTTCTAATATTTGTCTTCTATTTATCTATGATTAACTATAATTATTGTTTAAATAAAAATGTAAAAATAAATATATTTGAGGAAGTAATATTTTCTAATATATATGCATATTATCACAATATGTATCATAAAATTAACCGTGAATCGATTATGAATTAGTCTTAACCAAACCTTAAGTGATGTTTTACTCATTTAACCTCACTTTTTCTCTTGTGCTATATGTGTGTTTCTGGTTTATAAATGGATATTGAATTAATGTTAGTTGTTAGCAGGTTATTTGACTAAAGGCAATTTTCATATTTTCGAACAAAAAATATTATAATTAAATTGGGGATGATGACGTTGCCAGAAAAAATTATCGAATTAGATATAGAGTTAGGGAGTAAATTAGATTTTCTGATCAGAGGTAATTTGTTTTTACATTTACTGCTTAAGTGTACGTGGAGAAAAATAAATATATACTTCCTAGTTTTGTTACTATGGAAAAGATTCCGAACACTGAAGAAACATGAGAGAATCTTAAAGCTCTGGTGGTGAGACCAGGTTTGCTTTCCTTTATCCATTAAGCGATATACTCTGCAAAATTAAGGGCTGCATAAATACATGTAACACTTTACAAATTGCTTCCATTTTAATGATGGGTAACGTTTGCTGCAACGTAAAGTTTTTGTTGTGACATCAATTTTTGAAACAAATGTCACGTATCTCATCGCCAACTGTCATTAGCAGCGGCAGAGATAGCTCTCACCAATGTGTTTAACATATGTTTTAACTTTGCCGCGAACAAATGAGCAGTAGGTTCCAGCGCATTAATAATAATAATTATTTGCCTTTTTTAATAAGGAGTGAGTTTCCGTTTTCCTAGTAACTTTCTAGTAATAACTCAGAATTGGCCCTTCATTTTACATATAAATCTACTAAAGGTAAACATTAAAAAAACATGACTACCAAAAATTTTACAATTATTATAAAATTACATCTTATCATGTGCTTTTCTTAATGCCAATACGTTTTGTATTGAGACTGGAAAACAGAAATACAATCCCTGGGCACGGAGCTAATTTACTTCATTCGTTTTATGAGTCAGGAATCTGACATAAGTGGAGCGTGTATTGTATATGTGGAGCCTTGCACTACTCAAATTTTGTTACTATCGCATTTTTCATTTGATATAACTTACATATGTCAGAAGATCTTGCCGGTCTTTAAGTCTGTAAAGAAAGTGGGGCTTCTCGAGATCACATAATGTTATATGGATACTCTACTGTCTTTTAATTCGACGATGGTAATGTAAAAATCTTTGGAATGAAATAATACTAGTAATTTTACCTGGACATTACAAAAATTATAACTACATCACAAAATTTCTAAACCATACAATTTTCTTCCTTTTGGGTTTTTAAGTTAGAAGGATTTTTTTGAGTCTCATAGATGGTGATGATGATACTGCAGTTACCAATATCTAAATATAAATGCGTTATTAAACTCAAACAATGATTAAAACTAAAATAAATATAGAAATTTACTAGAGAATTATGGGGGTTTATAACCATAAAATAACCCATTTCGTTGTTAATTAACTACCTTGTAATTCGTTATTAAATTCACTATTAGCGTAATTACGTAACGTTTTGATGATTTCTGTTGGAGATATTGATCATACGCCTAAGTTGTATAACTACTAAGTTAAAATCTATCAAGTGTATTTTGCACAATGCGCATATTGACATATTCATGGCCGTATAATTTTATATTAAAAAATATTTCTTCATGTTGTAATCTATCCATATTTGTTTGTCATACCCTTTTTTAAATCCGAAAAATTCGATCCTTTGTAAGAATATATCGATGTACCTTTTCAACATGCAGGTAAATAAATATATACTGAATATCCATAACTATCTTCATAAATACATACTAACTCTGTATTGCCCCCTCTTTCGCGTCAATATATACTCGTACACTCAATATCCCCCACTGAGTTCCACAATTGATTACGGAGTAGATCTCCGCCTAGGTTGGACACGGGCAATATCTATTTGCGGGCTCTCGCTGTGGGTTCTGCTTTGTTGTGTTAATAGGGCGTATCATAGAATGATGGTGCAGTTTTGTTAAGCTTTTTTGTCTTCGGTAGTTTTTTCTTGTATTGATTATTCGCGGAATTGCATTTATAGCAACCATAACCTGCGGCTGTGGTACCTACAGTTTAAGCTAGATTAAACCTATTTATAATATCATTATTTTACTTTGAACATAATTTATTAATATTTAGAAACGCTCTGTTTATTTTTACGTAATTTTAAACTACAAAGAGGAAATTTTTGTATTGTTTGTTATTAGATAAAATAAAAACTACTTTGAAAGGTTTGAGATCATGGGTAAATAAAATGTCTTTTTTAACAGCTATTCAGATAGACATTTCATTTACATTCTATCTGATTAGCTATTATCACAAGTATTTCTATTGGCAATTTTTTCAAGGGCTTCAAGTGAAAGTATTCACGGCCGTGTTACCGCAATCAGTTGCTAACGACTCCGTGAATAAATTTTATTCTACAGCAAATGACCTTGGCTTATGAATTGATCAATTTCTTACGCAATGTCCTCAAGTGAATGTATTTCTTTAAACTCACTCTGAAACAATTTCAAAATTGCATCACACGTTTAATTGAAACTTCAATTTGACTTTGACGTATTTTAAAATTTTAAGCATTATTTAATTACTTCTAAAATTCAGTGTTCACAATAGCGTAAGGCGAAGTTATTTCTTTATTAGCTGTCTCTCGCCATAAACCAAACTAATGCTAATTGAAATAATATGGATTCAAGTGCAATCAGTTGTACGAACGGAGCCATACGGGCCTTAAATATCTTGACTTTTGATTATATTGTTTTAGATGCAATAAATATAGCTTGTATCTAAACACTCTCTCAATAAATAAGAACAATTCCAATATATGTTGATTCGTATTATTTTCACCCTCGGGAAATAAGACTTCATTTTAAATCTTAGTTACCTTTGGGATGAATGGAATATATAACTAATGCACTAAACATCTTCTATTTCCTTATGTAACAGTTACAATAATTGTTGTGAAATACATAACTTTCATTCGATTTCCAGAATATATTACCACCTGGCAATTTACGTATCTGCTTCAGATAATACAGAAATCTAAAATGAATTATTACAGTATAAAATTAGGACAATAATATTGATTTCTAGCAAAAAGTAGGACGGAAAGTAAAAGCTAGGAAAGCTGCTTTTTGCAAGGTGAACGATAAAACAACTTTGTGAAATGTACATATCAACATAAAATCGATTGGACTCTTATCTTTTTTTATATCTCTTATCATATTTGCGAACTCTTATCATATTATAACTATTATTACTTTATTGATATGTTCTATCGACAGGACTAGGGACGGCATAATACTTTATTTCCTTCGGAACCTTGGATGAATTCTAATTTTCCGTCTTTAGTGAATGATAAAGAAAATAGAAAAACAGAAAATAAAAAAAATGTAAGATTTGTATAATCAGAAGGAATGTAGAATTTATGCCAAGTTTCAGTTACAAATTCAGAGCTCACTTACAAAAGTCATATATAGTTGGAAGAAAATTAATAAAGGCTAAAATAATTTAAACACTATGGATTTCTTTAAAGTAACGTGAAAGAGATATTCAAATAAGAATGAGTAGAATCGTATAGGATTTATTTATAGAGAAAAATGTTTAGGAAAATTGAAATTGATATTAATAGCAATGAATTTCAAATTCAGATGTTGCTAAAATTTTATAAAAGTTGTATTCCATTTTGCATATTAAAACAAATTTAATGAAAATAACATATCGAAAATTAATCTAAAGCACTGGTGAAGAATTGTTTTGTTTTTATTCACAAAAACTCTAAAGTTGAAAACGTAAACCTATCTTTTTTTTACCTAATACAAATTTAATTTATTTCATCATGTGACATCACTAGTCAAACGTTTTAATGAAAAGTGAAACAATAATTATTCGTTCGTTAAAGTATTTAGATTAATTTTGTTATTTTGTGGACAACTATAAATAATTTTCTATAAAATTATAAAAAGAAAATTAATTATATTTATTATATTGTTTGTAAATGATTTAAATCTTCATAAACGGTGTATTAGCTAATAGTATATAAAACAACTACTTTTTTCTAATGATCGCTCTTCTTTGTAAACATCTTTTTAATAATATCGCTAACAAAACATGCAATTAACATAATATGAACGCATATAAAATTTAATTTTTGTACAAAATAAACCATTTCAAAATACTTGTTTACTTTCCTCCAACAAGCTGACAGTGTTCATTATTCCTAAAACACCTTTTCCCATTTGTTAAGCCTGGGTCGAGGAGGGCTGACAAGGCTGGCTTTCATTTTCATTAACTTTGGGCTTACGCAATATTTGCATCAGCCAATGTTCTGGTTACATGTCAAAATCTTGAAAGCCTACTTACATAAACATAAATTAAATTGAACCAATTATTGCTGGGCCATGGTTTTGTTGGTTTATATATTTCTTTAGTTTACTTCGAGTAATCAAATTTGAGAAAAGCTGGCTTGTTTGTAGATGATTTAAGCGGGGTTCCAATTAAGGGAATTTTACGTTGTAGAAGCTTATGGCTGATGGAAAAGTGTTCTTTAAAAATATGAATAGTGAGTAAAACATACAATGAATAAACAAATAATGATGGGCTTTTTGAATAAAGTAAATAAGTTCAGTTCTATCAAACTTAGTACTTATAGGTACTTAATTAATTTTGTTTAAATTGTTTTCATTTTACTATCATATTGCAATACTTATAGATCAAAATAAACATTCATCACTATCTTAATTATGAAATATTATATTTCTTTAGTTTCCAATTATTTTATCCACCACTTTCCATAAAAACTTTTAAAGGTATTTCCAAAAAAAGTACATAATATCCTTTAAATAGCTAGACGTACGACAGAAACACACACGCACACACACGCACGCACGCACCCACGCTGGCACGGATACACACAAACACCGCACACACATACACACAAACACACACAAATCATACATACAGGCACACACACATATACTCGCACCCGCACACGCACCCTCACACACACACTCACATACACACACTCACTCACACACGCCCACTCACGCGCCCACTCGTGTGCACACGCGCGCTCACGCACACATACACAGACATTTTTATAATCTCGAGTTTTCTATGATCTTTACAACATCGTAGGAAATAAAAAAAAATCTTTTGGTAAAATCTAGATTTATTAATCTTATAAATCTTTTGGTGAATGTGGTGAAAAACATAAGAAACTTGTGAACAGATTTTCTTTCATTGTGAGGCAGTAGTAGTTATTTTAGGGAAGTGGGTGGATAGACGATATATACAGCTATACATTTAGTTTTCGTCGTCACCAATTTCATCAATAATCAAAACGATATCATTTTTTAATTTGATTAAATCATTTTTTTGGTTCCATTAGGAATAAGACCGTGAACATAAGTATATACGTAGAATGTGTATACAGTATATAAATAGCATAGTAACACATCACGGTGACATATCAGTGTAGTTGCTACCTACTGAAGAACAGGACCTGGTAGTGAATAGTAATGAAAAACAACTAACCTCTGCAGACCTGTTGCAGAGGCTTGTTTCTTTTCATGCCTTTTCTTCAGTTCCGTGCATCTCAAGCTACTTAGCGATTTTCAATGTTTAAATCTAAAATTTTCACGAAATTATTGTTTTTAAATAATTTTCTCCACGTGAGTGAAACGGCGAGGTAAAGCTAGCTGAGAATACATATGTACTTTTTACTGTAGTAATGCCATTAGATAAGTTACTAAATGTATATCGCGTAATTTATGGGTTACATACCATTTACCATAAGCATTTCTTACGTAACATGATAAATAGTTAAAACTATATTTTCAAATAGCGTTTTAAATAAATGTATTTTTATCTAACAGATATACATTTTTGAACTGAAGTTAAATACAAAGCCCTTAATCAGTTTAGCCCCTATAGATTGCTTATTATACTATTAAATTAACAAATCCTGTTTAATATGTTATATGTAGACTTTAAAATTCACTATCTAATGAAAGTGTGATCTCAATTACAAATATAATTGAGAACTAAAACAACTTAAAATGTGCAAATTGTGAGAAAAACGAAACCACATAACAAACGTATAAATAGTTTTTAACAGAAACGTTATAACACATTTGCTATTACAACATAATATTGTGAGTGTGTGAAAATCCAGTAAGTTATGGGAATTGCAATCACGTGTCCAATTAAACATTTTCATAAATATTTTTGATGATTGAAGTCGGATCAACGAAAGATACTGTACAAAAATTAACACAATATCTTATCTTCGATATCAAAAACGCTATTAAAATCATATCTTCTCAACTTTATCATCGATCAGAACTACGGCAATGATAGACAGCGACATAAGCTTCGCGGCTCAATGCCTCCTGGAAATGGCCCAGTGTGCGTCGCTCGAGGTTTCCGAGCGTCGCCATGAAGCAGCACGTATCTTGAGTGAGCTTAATGTTCGGCGTCCTGATGACAGTGATGATAGTCTTAGCGGGGGCGAGCGGGGACGGGCACCGGCAAGGAAGAGTCACGAATGTCCGCATGAAGGATGTGGGAAGGTCTACGGAAAGAGTTCTCATTTAAAAGCGCACTTGAGGACGCATACAGGTGAGTTATATTCATGTTATATATAAATAAAATATAACTAAGCTGAGAGACCAATTTTTATTGGAAATTTTCCATTATGTCTTAATAGACTGTTCTTAATAAAAACAAGTCAGCATCCCATTAATTCGAAATAAATTTAGAAAATATGCTGAAAAATACCTTTGAACGAAAATTAAAATTTTGGCAAATAAATATATTGAATGTTTCGAAGTTGCTTCAAAAATAAAACATCATCATTTTTGAGTATATTTGGCGTTAATTTTCAAGAAATTAATTATTCTTAATTAAACGACAGTTTCATTTAATATAGTTTCATTTGTTTACCACGACCGAATTAATGATATTTTCATTTCTTTACCACGACCTAGGTCTCGTTGTATTACAACTTAAAGAAAGTAGAAATAATACTACATCACGTAGTTCCATTTAATCACCGTAGTTTTTAATATTTGATGAGCCAATTGATTTGATAATTTTGTTTCGATATAGTGATAATTATTTTCCTTCATTCTTAAATTTTAATCACTTGAAATATATTGTTAGTAAAATTTCTTTTGTTTTCGATTTTATAAAATTGCATTAGTATTTTAGCAGTGTACAGTTTTGTGAATTTAAATTTTCTTTTATTGGCTGTAAAACGTTTATTTAAAAAAAATACTAACAACTTTAACCGAAAGCTTATCCAAAATCGAATAATGATGTTTATGTTGAATATCTTCTTCATAAAATTTTTATCAGTAGATTTATACCCAAGGTACTTGGTAAAAATATATATTATGTAAGAAATATAGTGCTTACACTTTTCTTTTTTAAGTAATTAGAACATATAATAACCCGACAAAGATCAATTTATTTGTTACGATGTGCATGTTTTATGGAAGTTATCGAGAAATTTAACAAAAAGTTTGTTAAAAATATATCGACGGATCTTCTTTTTTAGGTTTAGAAATACCTACAAGTTACGTGAAATTTAATTCTGCTTTCGATTATCGATTCGAAATTCATTCGTATAGTTTATTCCTAAAACGCAGAGTTAAAATTGAACTCAAAGTAGTATTCTAGATACTGCCCCAATACCGAATAATCAAATCGGCTATTTTTTATAATTTGTGAAAAAAATCAATTTCAGTTAATATACTCTAATAAATTATTTTTATGAATTGGTATAAAGTAATAATATTTAATAAAAGTTACTGTATAATACAACTGTTTTACATTTTATGTACGCATATACTGAAGCTAATGATTAACTATAAATCATTTTATATTTATCGATATAACGCAAAATGTCACTTCTTGTTTTTTAAATGGTTTATTAGAAAGGTTTCTATATTTTCTAAAAAACCGATTAACCGCATTTTTTGTTCTTTTTTTGGCGAAATTTTATTAAGTGCCAACGAACGCACAATGTGTATCATAAATACTGTCATATAGAAACGCATTCAGTATTGGATTCTTTATTTAATAATTTAATATTATTTATAATTAAATATTGAAATTTAAATAACAACATTAATCTCAGTTATTTTGTGAATCTATGTGTTAAAAATGTACTAAAATTGTCGGTGACAATACATATTTGAAATACTTACTACAAAAAACAATTATTTGTCTAACAAAGAACTTAATAGGCTGCCAATACTTATTTTATATAGGGGGAATTTTTCGACAATGACGATGATGACATTATACAAATTTATAAAAAGAACACTAGAAACAAGCACAATGAGAAGGTAGAAAGACGTTTAAAGAAATTTAATTTTGCTTAAAACTGAAAACCTCCAGAAATAAAATAGTGAATCGTCCACAACTCAAATGTTTTTTTCCTAACTTTTTAATTGACTCTACATTCCAACCATACGTAGAGTTAAAGAGAACTTGTGCCTAAAAACATTTATATTAACAAGAGGTATCGAGTAAGTTCAGTTTATTATTTTAGTCGAATTTATTTCGAATTCTAACATTCATATTTTTAAGTGCTTACATAATCAAAAAGAAACCTTTTTAATACTGGTTAAAACATTATTAAACGTGCTGCTAATAAAATCTTAGCGTTTACATAATAAATATAAATTACCTCAATTTATCGAAAGTAGCCGTGTTGCAATGATATTTTAAATAAGGGCTGCCTCCCCTAATTAAGTTGGTTACTATACTTATATACCCATAAGACGAAAGCTTCATAATGAAATTCTTGACGCTCGAAATTGTTCAGTCCCAACCATGTTCGAGACGAGTGATCACGAAAGCGTGGGTAGGAGTCACGGCGCTATGAGATAATTACATTTTTCAGCGATTGGAGGGATTGAGGATATACGAAAAAGTTTATATGTAATTTTACGTTAATGAATGGTTGCTGAAATGAATGCTAGTAGGTTTAGTAACTTTGAGTTAAAATTGTGTTGATGTGAGAAGGTCTTTTGGCTTTGGAAAATCGTGTTTTTTATCTTCTTCATATTTGGAAACGAAAACAAAGAAATTACAATATGTAAAAAGGAGATATTTTATTGAAAACTAAAATTCTCATTTTTCATTTAATATTAACACTAACAATAAAACGCCCTATGCAATAAAACATAATCTATTCAAAATCAATGGCTACATTCCAAAAATAGAAAATAACTTGTGTATTCGGTTTACGTGTTTTTTATTTGTGTACACGTTTTAGTAAATAACAAAATTAAAACAATAAATTAATCTAAAGTTCGTTCAATTGAACATCTTTGTCGATGAAAATATGAACATTTTATTTCTTTTTTCTTGTATTTCCTCTTTCTTTTATTCTACTGACTGATTGATTAATTTCGAAAAATTTTAATGAGATTCACTAACAACACAGGCAGAAATATTTTTAAAGTCTGAGCTTGGGTTAAGGAATTCAAAAAATGAGGAAGGATTTTGAATTAAAAAATTAATTCGGTAAATATTCAGTATATATGTGTACATATATAAATATATATGATTATATGCATATATATATATATATATATATGCATATATATATATATATATATATATATATATATATATATATATATATATATATATGAACGGCTCATTGCATAAGACCAATTTTTAATCCATGTAAGTGGAAATAACCTTTAATCTTATTATATGATTAGTGAGGAAGTCTTCCTCTGACACTTTGTGATATAAGACAGATTATATACGTCCCTAAAAGGACTGGTAACTCTCCTGATAACAAGCAAAGTGTACAAATTACTACGAAATATTGTTTTGCATATATGTAAACCTGAAAATTTTCCCTTATATAAACTTAATAAATATAAGTGGAAACCAATAACATCAATAAATTATCTATATAATTAATAGTATCTTAATAGAGAAAAATTTGAAGAAAATATTGAACACTGTGCTTAACATAAAATTATTTATCTATATGTGGTGTTAGTAACCATATATCTTACAAAAAAGGGCATCACGATAGAATTCGTATGCAGACAAACTTCAGACCGTGATGACAAGAAAAAATAATATCGTAACGCATTGTTTTCTAGAGATATAGGTTACTGTCTCCATTTATTTTCCTTTTTTTTATAAGAAACGAAACCTCGAAAGCTCTAAGAGAAAGCTGGCATGATTGCAGCGCCGCCCAAGATTACTTTCGCTATTCAACGCCGCGCTTTAAATTATTCTTGGAGCTTTTGCCTCTGTGTGCCTTACGAGGAAGGTGATGTCTGCCTCGATTAAAGTTTTGCTTACATATGCAGATGGGATCTGTACTGACAAGCTACGGTCTATAATTTCAGTTAGTTGAAATGTATATATCTAAGTTTGCTCATGCATTTTGCATTACTATCATTATATATACATTATTTTCACAATAAACGCTAAGCAGTATATGATTTCGTTAAGCTTTGGGCGGTCGGAGATTTCCGAAATTTAATTTTTTTTATTCAGTTATTTACCATCGATATAAATGTATTATGCTTATTTTTATGCATATTAAATAAGTATGCTATATTTTTATAAAACAAAAGAAGTACTTATAAAAAAGATATATTTCTAATCTTAAAAATAACTAAGTTTATATTATACGCGAACGAGTACAATATATGTGCAAAAGAGATAGTATTACTGTTAGGCAAATCGGATTAGCCCAGTCTCCATAGATAATGGTGGATATCATCCCAATCCAAAAAAACGACAGTATTCAGTTTAGACTCGTCATACTTGCCAATATAGAGCAAGTATGCCAAAAAAATTATCTCACTCTTATTTTCACTACTGTTATCTCACTCTTACCTTCGAAATACTTTAGTTTTGATACTTTCCTAACGCTGGAAGTCATTTTGATTAATACATATATTTCTATAAAATGAAACAGTTGCAATCATTTCACACAATGTGTCGTAATATATGCTAAATGTAGCTAAATTGCGATAGATAATTATTTCATCCCTTGAAAACGATTTAGTGTGCTAGTGAAGATTTCTAAATTTTTTTAGTGTGATTTTTATCATTTGAACAATGCTTTTATATTTTATACACATAATAAAATTGCAACAGCGTAAATTTTGTACATGGAAAATATTTTTTAAAAGAGTGATTGATTTACCGCATAGAATGATAATAGAAACAGGAAAACCTTTTTTAGCATTTTTGTCTGTCGGTCTGCTTGTTATTTTATGCGTCAATATTGAAAAATCTAATGGACAGACTTTGATGAAATTTGGTGTGTTAATAGTTTATAACCAAGAGCAACATATGAGAGAAAAACATTTTCGTATTCCGAATTTCACGCAAGTGAAACCGTGGGTAACAGATTGTATTAATTAGAAAAATTATTTGATAACAATATAAAAATATATTAATTTTAATGTAAAATTTATATATTTTTAAAGATATATTTTTAGTAAAATTATTAAAAATTTTAAAAACATATTTTCATTGCAATGATTATATTAGTGTATAACTGTAAAATAGGATTAAGTGATAGTAATTTTTTTTCGATATTTCGGTATCGAATATTCCTATAACATATTATGTGACAACAAAGATGAGGAACGTTTTAAAAAACAAAAGTTTCCGTCAATAAAGAATTACACTTGGTGGTGACACTTTAAAAGATGAATGAAACTAATGTGGTAACACATTTTTTATGAAAACGTCTAAAATTGCTTCAAAAAAAGATACATAGAAAATTATGTGTTCCTGTAATAAAATGGCACTGAAGTTATTACTTCCAATTGCATGAAAATTTTTTGTGAAATAATTACAGAATTTTCATAAAAAATTTATTAAGAAGTTTATCTTCATGATTGTTATCTGTCCATTAAAATATCATAAATATATAATCATCCTACTGAAATAGCGCATTTAGAGACTATGCTTCTAATTTTAAGGTAATATTTGTCTGTTTATTTTCATTTATCTCTTTTTACGTTAAGTGAAATACACAAGCAAAATACTATTTTCCTTTTCAATATAATTCATACTCACCACCCGTAAAGCAACACATTTTTTCTAAAAACTCTTGTAAACGCCATTTGGAAAAATCGTAGTAGATATTGAAGGAAAAAATATATTTTAAAGAAAAATATTTCTATTCATTTGCTTTTGCGGAGCTTCGGTTTCTTTTCTACTCTTGTAGAATTTTCTGTTACATTTTTTTTAGGATGTATATTTAGTTGGAACTCTTATGTACGTTATAATCGGTGAGACTAAGATGAAATCTCCACTGAATGAAGCTTAATATTTCGAGTTAGATTTGAGAGCAGGCTCTTATTAAAATGCGCAAGATAATTTTTGGAGGAAATCATTTCTTAATTTCACCGCTTGAAGCAATTTATTAGAATAATTATTTTTCCTTGTGATTTGCGCATATTATATGCCTGTGGCACAAATCAGGTTAATAATTTTTTTGACAATAAACGGATATTTTCAATCGACATAAAAAATTTAGTAAATTAGTCCAATTTCATCTTCTCGAACCCTTCGAAGTCATTTCTGTAAATATAATTTTTGAATTCGGAGTAAGAATGCACTCGACCATTACCATGTTGAGAATTCCTGTAAGCTTAACGCCTTCCGTTTCAAAACGTATATCATGTAGGTGGGATATAGCCATGAAAAATCATGTTATGCTTTAACACTCGTAGTATTCTACATACGTGACTTTACAAGTTTATACTCACACAAACTCACAAACTGCATTTTCAATATTATGTTTCCACAACCAGTTCAGAATTTATGAATGGCCACTCGGTTACTTGTATTATGTAATGACAAGTTTTTTCAAATTATAACTGCAAGGGAAAATTTTAAAAATATCTGAAACTAAAACACGCTATTTAATGTGTATATTTAATGTGATGTCACATCAATATATATATATATATATATATATATATTTATATATATATATATATGTATATATATACATATATATTGATGTGACATCATTCAGTCACCTCATGCGCGTTCCGACAAATGTTGCCTTAATTTGACGACACGAAGCGATATACATGCCAACTCCACGCACCCTCATCGCCCCGCATAAGGTGATTTGCGAGTCACTGTGACAAATAGAGACTAGGAGATTAACAGTGGGTCGCATCGAAATGTGTTTCTAACACTGATGAACTACTTGCTGTTTACTACCTTTTAATTAGATTAATCCACTCAGGTTGATTAGCGAACGAATTATGGCATGTGACTCAAACTAATGAAAGCGTTACTTACGTTATGTTTAATTGGAGGAACTTTCTTTTCATAAATATAATTTCACCATTATTAAAAAATACCCTAATGGAAGTTCCTTTCCGAAAAACCAGTACTTTTCGAGCTACGAAACTATGGAATCAATTGAATCCTGGCAAAAGACATTTACCACTTATTTCCAGATGTTCAACTCGTAAAGCCTTTCAAGAAACTTCTAAAGAGTACCATTATAAATTAAAAGTCGAACACACTAATATATCACTATCAAAATATGTTTATGCTGTAATGTATTGAGATGGACTTCATTTCTAAGCTAATTGAAAATTAAAATATGACTGCAACGAAGAAACGAGGAGTCTTAATAGAGACAACTGTTATCTGTTTTTTTTGGTGTTAACAAACTGGAAGAAACCTCTGACAATTTCTTAAAAAAAGGCTTTCCTCTGGTGTTGAAATCTGCCATTACTTACTATAATATGGTTGATAAAACTCAACGATTACAAAACTCACTTTATTTATATGCATCGTATTTCGTAAATAAGATTAAAATTCATCTTTCTCTGACTGTACTTCATTTTGAACAAAATAATTTTAAAAGTAAAAGTGTTAAGCAATAAGTTGCTTATTATCATCATTTTTAATATTGATAAATAACACCAATATTCTGTTATTAGGATTATTATTTACGATTTATCTTACTGAAAATAATGCTTGAAATATATCGTCGAAATTAAATTTTATATGTTGACAGTTGTTGGTGTTAGTACACATGTTAAATAACTAATTAAAAAACTAGTTAAAATTAATATTGCTGTAATAGAAAAATGGTCTATGAAAACTTGGGAACAAAAAAGTGTTTCATAGGGGCTAACGATTAACAACCTGCGTGAAAGTACCATTTTGATTTGCGAACATAATTTTTTATCAATCCAAATTAGACTTCATATAATAAAACGAATTAGTTTCTCTACAATATTTATTTTTAGATTCTGTATGTAAATATTGAAAAATATGCTGTATGTTTTCTTTATAAAACGAAAATTGAAAAGTTAACTCGTTCCACGTTTAGCGTTCGAGGTAATAAGATATTTTTCCACCCTGTCCAATACCAAGACATAGGTTTCCTATGCAACTTTGCAAGTTACAGACACACAAGGAACCGTGATTTCGAATTTTATCTATATAAAGTTAAGCCGACGCATATCTTTGTTAACTCGTGCCCGATGGTTTTATTGCTCTGGGACCATTACTCTAAGCGAAATACGTAATCGTTTCCTCGAAACATTTACGGTCGGTTCCGCCTCGATACAAAAACAGTTTAGGACGGTGAAGGTCACTTGTGTTTTGTGTAAGTGAATTGCGCGTCGTGATCACAGTCACAACGCATGCCGGGCACTTTTAGATAGTGAGGATGAAGCAATCTAGTTTGGTGTGAGGGGCGTTGTAAATCGGAATCAATTGCGTTTTACTGCCGTTCTAAGTATTTGGAAAGACTTATAAAATTGGTAAGAGAATTCAGATCTTATGAAATGAATTATTGAGTCAATGTGTTTAGCAAATGTTTCCATCTATTTCAATTAACTCGTAAAATACATAACATTGTAATCCTAAATTGATAAAAATTAGAGGTGGGATCGTCTATGAATATAGCCGAGTGATCGCTGCGAGTAGTCCGCTAAAAAAGGGACTATCCAATTTTATAAGCTATTTTGAATCTGCTTATAAATGCAAGTAAGAACACTTCCCGCGTCAAAGAAAGAAATTCATACACAATTTTCAAATTCATATACTTTCAAATAAATAGATATATGTATATGTATTAGGACATTAAAGTGTGAACTAAAATACATAGTGTTTTAGTTCACACGTTAATAAGACAAATATTTCGGAAAAGAGTCTATTAAAGAATAAATTATGTAACTTTGTGTTGTATTATTATATTAATAAATTTTACGATATGAAGGTTAAAAAAACTGTTGATTTTGTTAAGACTAAAACATATTATTCCTAATATTGACCTAAATGTGGTCGATTGAGAAAATCAATGTTAAAAACAAAAGGACTTTGGTCTTAGTAAAATATAATATTTGAACATTTTTTTTAACTTTTTGTCATACAATTCATTAGCGTAACACTACAACAGAAGGTTACATATTATATTCTTTGATAAACTCTTCGAAATAAATTCCGACAATGTTTCCGAAGTGTTTTAATTTTAATTTTGTAGAATGAATAAAAAGACTTATAAGGTAATATAATAATTATACGATTTATATATTTTAAGGTTAAATAAAATGTTTATTTATATGTAACTGTTACATTATTTATTAATGTAATTGTGGTAGAAAACTAATTGTTTCATTTAATATTTCAAAGAAATTATATCAAATTTCCAACTTGTAATGTGTAAATTTGATGGCGATTTCTATACGAAAATGGAAAACTGATCGACTTACCTGATTAGTCAATTCATTGCTGATAAATTTAAACTCAATGAAGTGGGAATAGAAACACAAAAGAATTTCTAAAAGAAGTTTGAATAGATATTCCTTCATATAGGGAAATTTCATCAAACAGAAATTAATAGTTACAAGTGGGCATCTTGTTTTTGAATTCCATTTAAGGCGAAAAGCAATTGGAGCGACATGGAATATCCGCCCAACGATGAGTGAGAGTGTACTTTCTTATGACCCATAAAAGCTTTGGCACCATAGATTCGAAGTAGGAAAAATGTTATCTGTTCGATAATCTTGATCCACGGCGATTGTCTACATTAAAATAACAAGAAATCTTATTAAAACAGGATAAGTTCACGTTTTCTGCCAGAGTTCATTTCATGTTCTCATTTTGAAATAGAAAAAAAACTTGGTGCTGTTCCTTCAACGAGATAAAGTATTTATTAGGTGCTAACCTAACATATTCTCTGGATTCGAAATTTCTCTTGTAAATATTTATAATCCTAACTCGTCCTGGGTTTTGGAAAACATGATGTTCAAAATTGCATACAGCTATAAGTTTAAACATTTCAACCGTTTTTAATTAGAAATACAAAAATGAAATAATTATTATTTTGAGTTGGAACACCTGCACACTTTTATCAAAAAATTTCAAGTTTCTTTACATAATTTTCATTTTTTTACAAATATGTTAATTAATTTATAAAATTCATGTGGAGTCCCTCAGTTTTGGCTTTAGGTTAATAACATCAAATAATTGGTATGTCTAGTGTAATTCTTACAGTCGTATTGAAAAAAATTGTCTCTTTGATTTACTTCTTCCTCTCACCTTTCACATACTGATAAACGATTACTTTGCTGGTTGGAGGCTGAGACAATTTGCAATATCTGAACTGAAATAATTTGCTCTTGACAATTCACTCGTGCTTAGACCCGTCACGTGTCTGCGTCCATAGCAACGTTGGACATTATTATTAAACTGGTGTGCGGTATGAATGTGAAGCGGAACGAATTGGGTTGGGTCAATGGACAGCGCGCTGGGTGTCCAAGGTTGCCCGTGGCTACTTATCATTTTCGCCTTGTCACTACCAATACATATAAAGTAAGTAGACTGCGGATTAATAATGACGCATTTATATATGAGGCAAAATAGATCTTGGAATTGTATGTTTCTTTCTTTTTGCGGGCCGCGGCAATTAAACGAAATTAAGTGCTGAATAATTCTTACACAACAAGTTTTGTGTTTATGTAATAATCGTCTGGGTGTCTGTCTCAAGTCTTAGTAGACATCTCTTTCTAACTGTGTAAGAAAGACCTAATACGACCGAAATAAAATGGTATTTTGTGTAGAATTTATTATATCAATGAACGTTCTTTTCCGATATATTTTGATCGGCTTAAATTATAACTTTCACAATTTTTAATTCTTTTTTCTTTATACGGTTCCGAAACTTTTCATTTTTTCTTTAAAATGGAATTAATTGGACACCTGTTCATTTGTTGGCACAATTTCGCGAACATTTTGAAAAAATAATTTAAAATTTTATATATTTATACAAAATTCAACCTTTTAAAATACCATATACCTAAATATACATCAAAAATATTACTACTGTTATAATTCCACTAATTATCACCCAACGAGTCTTAATGATTTTAAAATTCTGAGTACATTTTCCAATATAAAGTACCAATAGGGATCGTGCAAAAAACATAGAGGTGGCTAAAAAAGAAAGGGTGCGTGTACTTATGTACGCGCGTGATAAGTTATACTGGCATCATTAAACAGTGAACAGAGGCGACGATGGTGCCAACTTGCGCGACTAATAGAGGTTCTATTTCTATTTTGTTTGTAGCTTTTGTTTCGAGACTGCAACCGCTGCAACTTCATACTGTAACTTTTGCGTGACGAATCTTAAAATTTCACTCTCATCATTTTTTCATAACGCGCCTAAAGAAGTATAACTTCAAAAAACGATAGAACATTTGGTTACACGTTTGTCAATATCGGTGTAGTATTTAATCGATACAAAATAGTAAACGTCATGAAATGAAAAGAGTGAACATCATAGACTTTCAACATTGAAGTTTATGAGAGAAGTGAAGTTCAATTTTTGAAAAACTATACACTGTATTGTTTCTATGAATTATTATAATGTTTTTATGCAAAACACTACACCACATTTAGGCTTTAAAAAAATTTTATTTTATTAATATATTTATGCTATGGGGACTTCACGCGAAAAAATACATACTACACCACATTTAGGCTTTAAAAACAATTTTATTTTATTAATATTTTCAACATTGAAGTTTATGAGAGAAGTGAAGTTCAATTTTTGAAAAACTAAACACTGTATTGTTTCTATGAATTATTATAATGTTTTTATGCAACACACTACATCACATTTAGGCTTTAAAAACAATTTTATTTTATTAATATATTTATGCTATGGGGACTTTACGCGAAAAAATACACACTACACCACATTTAGGCTTTAAAAACAATTTTATTTTATTAATATATTAATGCTATGGGGACTTCACGCGAAAAAATTACACCAGTGTAACCGCCAGTTTATTAAGTTATCACCATTTGGCACTAAAAGAATCTTACATCATCTTTATTATCACTGCAAATAAATCTCGAAGAGATTGGATTTTGAAAAAAAGAACGTTTGCAAAATTACTTTCATAGATTCCGAGAATTTGGTAGTAAATTTACAGTTTAACAGAACCAAGCAAATTATAGACATTTAATATATTGTTTACATCGATTATTTTAAGGATTAAAAAAGATGAACTGTAAATGATGAATCGATAAAATTCGATACATACTTTGCAATACTACCTGTCGTACAAGTAATAGTTATTGTTCGAGAATATTTTATTACTTTGGTCACATAATTTACTTATTTATTAGGCACAAAGGTAACATCACAATTTTAATAAACATAATATTATGGTTATTACATACTAGAGTAATAGAAGTGATAATATTTATGGAGAGATAACAGAAAGAAATATTACATATGTTTTTCGAGATTTTGGTCGAATAAAGGACGAACAATTTTGACAGATTTTTTATCAGATTTTATCTATTTATAAGCTAAACACAAGGATTAATTTCAAGTATTCATTCCAATTTTAAGTATAAACATATCTTTTTATGGAACATTCGATCTGACCCTATCTCGTGGTATCCGCATACGTAATCGATTATAAATCATGGTACGAGAAAAACAAAGTCAGCTGAAGTGTGGAACAAACAAATTATGTATTATGCTTGTATATATGTTTAATAGATTTAGATCATCAAAATATTGACCCGAATACATACACGTGTACCTATTATAGTTTTCAGGTTAAATTAAGGAAAGAAATACATAGAAGAATGTTTTTGTTACAAAAATATAGTTGAGAAAAGTTTTCGTAGAAAGTTTTCGTTGAAATTTTCTCTCCTTTGTCTTGATCTTAATCTGTTCCTTTGTATTGATCCTTTGACTTTCTTTACAGTAAGAAATCTCGGCCTACTTTTGTTGATTTTTCGACTGTCGTAGAGTGCAATGTTGTTCATATACTCGTATATTCTCGATATTATTCTATTAATTAGCCTGATTGATTGTAATCAAAATCGATTATAAGTAATATAATGAGATAATAATATAAATAAAAAAATTAAATCTAAACTTAATAAAAGTCCGCATTGCAATTTAATATGCCCGCATTGACGACTTACTCGTACGAGTATTGTGATTTTATTATATTGCGTACGTATATTCTTAGTAGTAGAATTGATTTGATTAGTTTTTTCATAGTTTAATTATTCACTTATAAAAAAGTCTTTTAGGAAAATACATTTTGAGTTTGTCTTCATCATACCCAATTTATAGTCACATATACGTATTGGGGTAAGGCTTGTCGTCCTTCTAGTTATAATATGTTCTAAGTGGCAAGTGAATTGAAACTCATATTAATTTGTTCATCACTGGGCAATACGACCGCAACTTGAACAGTTATGTAATAATCAATAAATGCCGGTTGATAAATTATTTAACGCGTAACTAGAGTACAATAACGACTGGGTTTTTTCCACTTACAATGAGCAATTCCACGTTGACACTTGACATTCAATCGATCGTTATAATAGCTAATGGTTCAGTCAATTCGACATCGATCTTCTGTCTTTATTTGTCACGACGCTCTCGTGTTGTGTTTGGATGATTTACAACGGCTCTTCTCTGTTTGTTGTCGGTTGTAGTTAGATACAGCAGAGTAAATGAACGGGTATTTGCATATCTTTAATAAAAGTTTTGCACTTTTATTCGCTGAGACATATACACATTAACTTCTTTCTTTCATTAGATACAGTATGAATCTTGGTTAGTCCCTTTGCTACTGTCGGTTTTTATATATGTTAAGTACATAGGTTCACTGCTACGGAAGTCATAATTTGATAATGCTAAATTATTTTGAAATTGAAAAAACCTCAAAAAACTTTTGACACACACACACACAAACACGCGCACGCATGAACGCGCGCGAGCGCCCATGCGGTCACACGCACATATATACACATGTATATATATATATATATATATATATATATATATACATATGCAAGTATGTATATGATTGCATTTTTTATAACTTCTATCATGAGTGTATCAAATGACATATTTTTTGCCGTCTCTTCAACGTGTGTAAAGAAAAAACAAATGTTATTTCGTCTCTTATTTTTTCCTGATCTCACTAAAAATACTCTTCACTTTGTTTAATCATTCAAAAGTAACATAAGTGTTGTGGCGTTCATCAAGTGAATGCAGTGTAGAAGTGTGTACAAAACTTCTCTAAGTTTCGGAAGTGCCACGTTTGTTCCACGTATTCATCAAAGTAAAGCGAAATTACATTGCATAAAAATATATCATAACTGAAAGATTGAATATTTAAAAGGTCTGGGAAAAAACTTTAATTGAAAATATAATTTACAAATTATTTGATATAATATGACATTTTAAGCAAAAATAGAAAATACGTATAAGAATGACGCAAAATTATTCATAAGTATACAGGTTTCAACAACGCATTGCATAAAAATATTATAACTTACATTCACTTAACGCGATCATTAACTCAATTCTATTGCTTGCCTTTTAATTAAAAGTTATAGTTTTGTGATTTAATAAAACTATTTAATAGAATGAGATGTGATATAGTGTGAATATAGTCATAAGTATATTTTTTGGAATGTCAATATGTCATGAATTTCCTAATTAGTACTCAATAGGAGGTGACAATGAGTAATATTAAAATTCCTTCATACAAAGGATACGATAAATCTAAAATATAGGTTTAAAATTTATTAAATATAAATACGTAGCAACTGTTGAATGAATAATATTATACAAATCTCCGTATTTCTGCAAATAAATATAAGAGTTCCGATTGAGAACCTAATCCAAAATATGATTAAAATATAGAAACTGTTTTAGTTAAATTATTTTTTCTATTGTAAAATCAAGCTCAGCCCTCACTACAAACTTACTGTCCACAATTAAATGAAACTACGTGATGTAGTATTATTTCTACTATCTTTAATTTCTTTACCACGACCTAGGTTTCATTGTATTGCAACCTCTTCAGGTGGGATATTAGCAAAGATATTTATTATGAATAATGAATTTCTACAAAATTAACGCCAAATATATTAAATATTTGAATACTCACTGTCATAAACAAATTAATTACTACATAATATTGTTATTGAATTATTAAATACATTTTTTGAAAAACTTTTATGTCTCTAATGCAATTATTAAAAAGTATTTATTAATTGACATGTAATAATATTCAATTACATGTTTATCATTGAAAAGGGGATGCTTGTGGTAAGATTCTAAATAAAGTATAATTGTATAAGGAAATAGCCACTTTCAAATTCAGTAGCGCCCACTTGAAAGTCATAGCAAATCAGTACCTGAACAAGACAAATAATTTTCATTCAAAACTTCGAAATATGTTTTAATGATATCTTTCTTATTCCCCTCTTTTAACACCCAGGCCAAAACTCACTTTACATACTGTTTGCTCTTAATTTGGTATTCACCGCATTTACTTATAAGAAACAGATGCGACCTACTTGAATTCCCCACTCGCGCTAATCCTGCTACTTTATTTCATTGGATTAGAATCAACACTGAAACCGTTAACCCTTTTAAATGTAGGCCTTAGTAGAAATTAACTTGACAGTGTTGTTCAAGATTAACATTACTCCACGTTAAGAATGTAATATTTATTTATTGTAGAGTTTAATGTTACTTAACATAGCGAATTAAGAGTACTATAAAGATCATCGCTTTCATAACTATTCAATGTCAAGCGTTTCCTTTCTTTAATACCGTTATTTTATATCCATTAATAACTTTATTAAATTTTCTTTTAGACTGACTTTAGAAATATTATTAGGCATAAGATATATTTAAAAGATAAAAATAAGAAAATTAAACATCTACATAACTACAACTTTTTTATTATTAATTTGCATGTGTGCACGCATCCATATTGGCATAGCAATTTGCGTGTATGGTCTTATTTATGTGCGCTTGGCACGTGAGGGTCGTGTAACCTCGTTGGTCAATACTAGTCAGCCTCTAAAGAAAATTTCTCTATTATTATATTACAAATAAATTAGGGACTGATATAATCAAATAAAATATTTTTCCGGTCCTGAAACAATTTGAATTAGTGCTGGTAATGATTATTGTAAATGACGATATGTTGTTTAGCTTTGCTACTATATCTCATGGGTGTCAATTACCATAATTATAGTAAAGCCAATGTAGTTATGAAATTAAGTGGACAATTTTATCTATGAAAGGATGATTTAGAATTTAAAAAAAATTAAGATGTTTTGTAATTAGAATTTAGATTGACATTATAATAGAGCTTTTTGACTTTTTCGATCCCAATTATTTTATTTTTGTATTAAACTAATGCAACACATAAATTGGATTTTTCTAATGAATATTTTTGATGGGATATCATAATTGTTTATAATATTTTTTTAACTCATGCTCTGTCATAATTGTATTTTTAAGATATTTTCTTATATTTAGGATGCAAGTCCTTAATTTATGGGTTATTTGAGACCTAAAAACCCACAAGACATATAATTTATGCAAGTTTTGTTCATTATTTTTTGGAGTTTTTAGGGTTATTTCAAGTCATTGGAGAGGTCATAAAACAAATTTTTGTCTCGTTTTTGTTTTCTCTTTTAATTTTTCAATTCCGTTTACGAATATTAAGCTTAAAAGCGAATTGCAATACGTTTTCTCTTGTAAGTTTTCCATTGTGGATTTGAAAATTCTGAAAAATTCTAGGGACTAAAATGTTGTTGGAATGTTCAATTAAAATTTTTGCGATTAAATTGAACATATATTAATTTGTATAATAATTTTGAGGGTTGCAGACAAATCGAGAACTCTACTAAATGTATACTCTAATGCACACTTAAACATATTTTTAAATTTTATTATTATCAAATTTAAGGTATTAATAATACACATAAACATGGTCTACTCAGCAAGTGACACTTATGTTAACATTTCTTGTATTTTCTTCACATATTTTAAGTAAACAATTTTCAGTTTTAATTTCGCCACACACCATATGATCAATTACTACTTACTAATGACAAATTATTTCGATGCATAACACTATAATCTTCAAAAATCTCACAAAGTAATAATTACTTATATTTATTCTATAGTCATTAACAAATAATTCTTATAAAATATATATATATATATATATAAAAACTCATGACTGTTGTTGTAAATACAAGTTGTTAAGTACTCGCAGTTACAAACCCCCACTAGAAAATTTATCAAATTTTTTTTACACTAAAATAATATTTTGGGTAATGTAATCCAATAGCTTTCGTGTGTTGTAAACCTAATTAATAATATTCTTAATTTTCTTAAAATTGTTTGTGAGTTTTGGAGAACACAGAGATTTTTATTTTAAAAAGCTTATTGAAACAATTTATTATAATTTTTTGCACATTATAAGCTTTCATTTCGAACTAGGAGCAATGACAAGCCTAGAGAATGCATATAAAAAAGAACAATCTAGTCAAAGTCGTGCTTATTTCTTGTTTGTTGCATTGGGACAAATAGGGTGTGATATACGTCCTATCAGGCCATGAAGCCATAATTGCGATATCGTTGCAATCAGTTTGTATCAACTACTTGAATTTCTAAACATTGTTATAAAGTTACTGCGAGAAAGTATTTTTACTTTTAATATAAATAAATATAATCCATTCATTTTCGTAAAATATCTTGACTCTGCGTCTAAGTGTAAAATCCTAGGTTCTTTCTTCGACCGAGGTTCTCAAAAGATCCAGAATTGCGATGGAAGTGAATAAAGGTAGTACATCGAGACAAGTGGAAACCTTCTTGTAAGTCCCAGATTTGTTCAAAACATTTTGAAGGGTGGTGTTTCATATATACATTGAAAAGAAATATACATTGAGTACCAATGTAATCCAGACTCTATTTCCCAATCATCCTACATAAAATCTACCTTTTTTTTGTACATATTAAACATACTATAATTAACCATAATCCCTCTATATAAAAGATCCATTTTAAACTTACTGCAGCCATGACTAAACAATACCTTTCTTTTCATTCTACCTAGATTTTCCTATCGGCCAAAATTTTGGCTAGCTGCCTCCATTAATAAAGTAGGTCATTGTTTTATTCCTTTTCGCTATCCTCATAAATATATAAATTATACTTTTATGTGGGTTATTATTGTGTTAGTCTTACTTTATTTTCTTTTTTCCAATTTATAATAGGCTTTTAAAATAATTTTCATTGACTGGCCTGGATAACAAGAAGTAAACCAAATGGACGTGTATATCAATACTCAAAATAAATAAATTCGATTGCTTTCAATATTATATTATTCTAGCTGTACCTACTAATTCCTTTGCATATAATGCGGAATAGGAAGTCATTAGGAACTTTTTCGTTTTTTTTTTATTTTTTACCCCTCAGAACTCTGTGAGCATAAAGTTTAGTAAGAATACTGATGGATGGCGTTGGCAGTACTAATATCATAATATTCACCGTGTCAGGGTTTTTTGGAGTATTCTCCTTAAGAATTTATTTTTATATATAGCGTCCGATATGAAGTTTTATGAGGAGTAAAATCAACGTGAAAAAAATTATAACCGTGCATCTTGAGATTGAGATATCAATATGTTTCTTTGGTATTTTCTCATGGGGTAATCGCAATGACGGATTGTGACGCACATATTTTTCTATCGTTCGCCTATACTAAGATGTAATCTTTAAATACTATTATATCTGAATATTTGATGTCTTCTATCCTACAAAATTAAAAAGTATCTTTTAATTTTAACTTCTTAGTCTGACGTTACTAAATGTTTTTAATTATATCGTATACATTTGATCTTATTCATTAGTGTTTTACTTGAAAATAAATATGTTGACAGCATTATTTTATTAAAAAATTTTCCATTTACATTTAATGATATTGATATTTATATTTATGTACAGTGTTACCTATTTTATACATTCCAAGACGATAGTACTTAAGGGGTTAACGTCAGTCGCGCTTTGGAGTTGACACGCAAAATTGTTTAATCTCTAATACCCGGATAAAAGTATTCTATATGTTGCTTGAGGGTATAAACTACTACTGTATCAAATTTCATTAAAATCGTGACTTCCTTACATACTACCATGTGTAAGAAAGTCACGATGTTCTACGTGTTAAGAGGCCGGGAGACCTCAATAATCCTTCAACCTTAATTTCGCAAGTTTCTGGATTAAGAGCTGAATTGTGGTCTATTAACCCATTAATTAAATCACTTAATCCGCACTTACTGAACAAATATAACTTAGAATTACCCTTAAGATGTCATGGGAGTAAAGTTAAGTGTGTAATGGTTATTTGATATGGTAATTAAGTTGCGCATAAGTTAACCCTTGCTATCCTCTTTGTCCTCCAATTGACGAAGGTAATATGAAGGTTAATATGAAGGATATATATATATATATATATATATATATATATATATATATATATATATAAATTTATGTCTATTTAATTGTTATTGCCTCCTAAGTTTAATTTACTTTGCATATCTAATAATTGATCAGAAAATTTTAAAGTATACTCGTATATGGTAATAAAAAAATCGACTATTAATAACAAACTACGAAATAACTACAGATTCACTAATTTGTTGTTTTGTAGGATCCCATAGAAATTAAATTTTTTTCATTATAATTTATGATCACGTCTGGTTTTTAGTTGTAAATAAAACATAAAAAAATTGCATCTGTAAATCTTATGAAATAGTGGGATACGTAGTAAGTATAGTTTAATTAACGGAAGCCTTTTAGTTATGTACAAAGCATTTTTTCTAAGTGTCCTTTCTCTCTTATAGACCTCTACAGTTTCGTTTTTTAATGTTCTATAATGCGAACCATCAAATCTGACTCTTAAACAAGTAATAAAGTGTATTTTAATTTTAACAGACGCAAATTACTACTTGTATAGAAAACTTAAAAGAAATTTACAAATAACTAAACTATTTTATAAGCTTACAGAACACGTATAATAAAAATAATTGTTAGAAACTTTCATAAACATTTTCGGGATTTCTCACTCACCCATATAGTTAGCATAAAGTGTCCTAGGCTGTTAGCTGTCATGACAAGGTAGACCAGATGCGACAAATGCATGTTCTGCCACCTCGCTCGTTATACTTTCATGATGGCAATATCCGGTAAGGCTCGCTGTATTCAACTTCAATGACCGTTCGGCCGTTAACCCATAATCTATGCTACCTTTCACAAGGGCTGTGCTATTAATTTTATGTGCAAAATGGATCAACAACAACTATATATTATGTTTATAACATTGTATTATCCAACATCGAAATGAGTATGAAGATATTTGCTATATATATATGAGTAAGAAAATATTTGCCATGAAAAGTAATAAAGATGCGAGACTGCCAGCCCCACTCTCATAAAGATTACATTTTTTCAGGTTTTTAATCAAATCTTATATAAGATGTCATTGTACTGAATTAAAACGCGCTGTCTTGTAGTTTATATAGCATTATTGTTTATGTTTTAAATTTAAAAATTAATAGATTCGCCACTTATGTTTAAATTTCTACTGAAACCCTTTTTTATATGGTTAGTTTGTTTTAAAATTTCGTTTTGCATAAATAAAAGAAAGGAAATTTTTATACTGTACTTGAACATATTTTCTATCCTACTATTTTTACTCTGCCTTTATTTCACACGTGACAAGCATATTTCCCTGTCGTCATTCTTACCCCTACAATTGAATGTCATGGTAGATATATTTCGTAAAAATGTACGCTTTGCAATAATTCAACAATTACTTAACGTTACTAAATTCGTATATATGAACCGTGTTACGAATTTTGGAAAATCCGTTACTTAGTGAATAAATAAAATTTTCTTCTCGACAATGAGACTTTCTACGTCTAGTTATTGTAGTTATTGTGTTATCTAGTTTATTTGTCTTGTATTCGCTTTCTTTATACTCAATGTCTCCTAAAATCTTAATGTAAAAATTATAGTGATATAAATATAATATGACCGGATACGAAATGCCTTATTTTGAATTCATAATCGTATATTATAAATCTCAACCAATTTCCATTGCAAAAAAATGGTGGGCAAGTTCGTTACCATATTACAAATGTAGATTCGTAAATATTCAGAAACTACGATTTCAGCATATTTCTAGGTTATAAATTGTACAAATCTATATGTTATAGATATTAAAAAGCTTACCAGAAGACCTATTTTAACTAATTCGAAGTACTTTATAAATACGTGTATATCATACAGAACTCAATTATAATTATCGCGAAAGTAATTGTTTTCGTAAGCAAATACCAAACAAATTTTATTCAAAACTAGGTAAAATGTATTTTATACATAGAATAAATAACAAGTTCCATGATTTTACAAATCGATTGAAGATATGAATACTTGATATGTATACACATCATGGTGTATATATATATATATATATATATATATATATATATATATATATATATATATTATATGTATGTAGTGAACATAATAATAATGCGTGTATATATCAAATATTCATATTCCTATTTGCGTTACGTGTCGTAACATTGAAAGCTGCAAAGTTCCAGTTCGTTCAACTAGCATTGTATATAAAATATCACCTTTTTATAAGGGATCTGGAATAACAGAAAAGTAATATAAACTTAAAACGTAATACCGGTGGAGTTTGCGCTTTTCATCTCGATAATTTAATATTCGGTGAAAAAGAAACGTCAAGAGTGAAAAATATTTTATTTATTTTTCATGACGTACATAAGCAGTTGTGCGGAAAAGTTCGTGTGAAAACTTGGCGAAATCGAAATGTCATTGAGAAGGAGATTCAAGTGCGAAAACGTGTTACTAACATCGACCGAGATCATGTTTCAGTTGAAATATGTATTGAATATGTTATTGGAAATACAAATCGAAATTCCGAATTACCTTTCTGCTTTAAAGATTATTCTGTTTATTCGGAATACTCGAGTTTTGATAGTGAAACATTAATTTTTTTTAACAATTATGAGAACACAATAACCTGCCTAAACACTTCTTTATTTCGAAAGTAATACCGTGACGCGTTAAAATTAAATTACGCATTTCGTTTTTACAATTTATTGAAAATAATTATATATCTATGGCTTTCTCCATTTATTAACGCAAAATAAGCGAAATGTCATAAGCTGACTGATATTAGCATGTTGTTAGAGGAAGTCTGCAGCATGAAGTTTTTTAAATATTCAAACTGTGTTATGTACTTAGGCATCGCTGATACTTAAATACTAATATCCGATTTCGTGATTTAACAAAAATTTAATCAAATTGTACGTTCAGTTTGCATATATATATATATATATATATATATATATATATATATATATATGCGTGTGTGTGTGCGAGAGTAGAGTACATGTGATATATGAAACGTAGCTTAAGTTAGAAAGCATATGTATATGACCGTATATAGAATCAGAACCAACTAGCGCGTACAATGGGCAGAGTACAGTATGAATGCAAGATATCGTTATGCTCTACAGATGTCTGGCTACGAAAAGTATAAATGCTCTTTAAATTTGAAATAAATTTCAATTGTTTTTTTTTATAAATAAAGGAATAAAATATTTTTTAATTAATATTATGTCATAAAATGCACTTTTAAAGTCTACTTAAACTTCATTTCTGCAATAGCATGATCAAATTATTTCACTTTAAAGATATGGCAATGCAAACTGAACGTACAATTTGATTAAATTTTTGTTAAATCACGAAATCGGATATTATTATTTAAGTATCAGCGATGCCTAAGTATATAACACAGTTTGAATATTTAAAAAACTTCATGCTGCAGACTTCCTCTAACAACATGCTAATATCAGTCAGCTTATGACATTTCGCTTACTTTGCGTTAATAAATGGAGGAAATCGTAGATATATAATTGTTTTCAATAAATTGTAAAAACGAAATGCGTAATTTAATTTTAACGCGTCACGGTATTAATTTCGAAATAAAGAAGTGTTTAGGCAGGTTATTGTGTTCTCATAATTGTTAAAAAAAATTAATGTTTCACTATCAGAACTCGAGTATTCCGAATAAACAAAATAATCTTTAAAGCAGAAAGGTAATTCGGAATTTCGATTCGTATTTCCAATAACATATTCAATACATATTTCAACTGAAACATGATCTCGGTCGATGTTAGTAACACGTTTTCGCACTTGAATCTCCTTCTCAATGACATTTCGATTTCGCCAAGTTTTCACACAAACTTTTCCGCACAACTGCTTATGTACGTCATGAAAAATAAATAAAATATTTTTCACTCTTGACGTTTCTTTTTCACTTTCTCCGAATATTAAATTATCGAGATGAAAAGCGCAAACTCCACCGGTATTACGTTTTAAGTTTATATTTCTTTTCTGTTATTCGAGATCCCTTATAAAAAGGTGATATTTTATATACAATGCTAGTTGAACGAACTGGAACTTTGCAGTTTTCAATGTTACGACACGTAACGCAAATAGGAATATGAATATTTAATATATACACGCATTATTATTATGTTCACTACATACATATTATATATATATATATATATATATATATATATATATATATATATATATATATATATACCATGATGTGTATACATATCAAGTATTCATATCTTCAATCGATTTGTAAAATCATGGAACTTGTTATTTATTCTATGTATAAAATACATTTTACCTAGTTTTGAATAAAATTTGTTTGGTATTTGCTTACGAAAACAATTACTTTCGCGATAATTATAATTGAGTTCTGTATGATATACACGTATTTATAAAGTACTTCGAACTAGTTAAAATAGGTCTTCTGGTAAGCTTTTTAATATCTATAACATATAGATTTGTACAATTTATAACCTAGAAATATGCTGAAATCGTAGTTTCTGAATATTTACGAATCTACATTTGTAATATGGTAACGAACTTGCCCACCATTTTTTTGCAATGGAAATTGGTTGAGATTTATAATATACGATTATGAATTCAAAATAAGGCATTTCGTATCCGGTCATATTATATTTATATCACTATAATTTTTACATTAAGATTTTAGGAGACATTGAGTATAAAGAAAGCGAATACAAGACAAATAAACTAGATAACACAATAACTACAATAACTAGACGTAGAAAGTCTCATTGTCGAGAAGAAAATTTTATTTATTCACTAAGAAACGGATTTTCCAAAATTCGTAACACGGTTCATATATACGAATTTAGTAACGTTAAGTAATTGTTGAATTATTGCAAAGCGTACATTTTTACGAAATATATCTACCATGACATTCAATTGTAGGGGTAAGAATGACGACAGGGAAATATGCTTGTCACGTGTGAAATAAAGGCAGAGTAAAAATAGTAGGATAGAAAATATGTTCAAGTACAGTATAAAAATTTCCTTTCTTTTATTTATGCAAAACGAAATTTTAAAACAAACTAACCATATAAAAAAGGGTTTCAGTAGAAATTTAAACATAAGTGGCGAATCTATTAATTTTTAAATTTAAAACATAGACAATAATGCTATATAAACTACAAGACAGCGCGTTTTAATTCAGTACAATGACATCTTATATAAGATTTGATTAAAATCCTGAAAAAAATGTAATCTTTATGAGAGTGGGGCTGGCAGTCTCGCATCTTTATTACTTTTCATGGCAAATATCTTCTTACTCATATATATATATATATATATATATATATATATATATATATATATATATATATATATATATATATATAGCAAATATCTTCATACTCATTTCGATGTTGGATAATACAATGTTATAAACATAATATATAGTTGTTGTTGATCCATTTTGCACATAAAATTAATAGCACAGCCCTTGTGAAAGGTAGCATAGATTATGGGTTAACGGCCGAACGATCATTGAAGTTGAATACAGCGAGCCTTACCGGATATTGCCATCATGAAAGTATAATGAGCGAGGTGGCAGAACATGCATTTGTCGCATCTGGTCTACCTTGTCACGACAGCTAACAACTTAGGACACTTTATGCTAACTATATGGGCGAGTGAGAAATCCCGAAAATGTTTATGAAAGTTTCTATCAATTATTGTTATTATGCTTGTTCTGTAAGCTTATAAAATCGTTTATTTATTTGTAAATTTATTTCAAGTTTTCTATACTAGTAGTAATTTGCATCTGTTAAAAATAAAATACACTTCATTTCTTGTTTAAGAGTTAGATTGGATGGTTCGCATTACAGAACGTTAAAAAAACAAACTGTAGAGGTCTATAAGACACTTAGAAAAAATGGTTTGTACACAACTAAAAGGCTTCCGTTAATTAAATTATACTTACTACTTACTATTTCAAAAGATTTGCATATGCAATTTTTTTATGTTTCATTTACAACTAAAAACCAGAAGTGATCATAAATAATAATGAATAAAATTATATTTGTTGGGAAAAACAACAAATTAGTGAATCTGTAGTTATTTCGTAGTTTATTATTAATAGTCGATTTTTTTATTACCATATACGAGTATACTTTAAAATTTTCTGATCAATTATTAAATATGCAAAGCAAATTAAACTTAGGAGGCAATAACAATTAAATAAATATAAATATATAAATATATATATATATATATATATATATATATATATATACACATATATATATATATATATATATACACACACACATATATATATATATACATATATATATCCTTCATATTACCTTCGTCAATTGGAGGACAAAGAGGATAGCGAGGGTTAACTTATGCGCAACTTAATTGCCGTATCAAATAACCATTACACACTTAACTTTACTCCCATGACATCTTAAGGGTAATCCTAAGTTATATTTGTTCAGTAAGTGCGGATTAAGTGATTTAATTATTGGGTTAATAGACCACAATTCAGCTCTTAATCTAGAAACTTGCGAAATTAAGGTTGAAGGATTATTGAGGTCTCCCGGCCTCTTAACACGTAGAACATCGTGACTTTCTTACATATGGCAGTATGTAAGGAAGTCACGATTTTAATGAAATTTGATACAGTAATAGTTTATACCCTCAAGCAACATATAGAATACATTTTATCCAGGTATTAGAGATTAAACAATTTTGCGTGTCAGCTCCAAAGCGCAACTGGCGTTTACCCCTTAAGTACAATCGTCTTGGAATGTATAAAATAGGTAACACTGTATATAAATATAAATGTCAATATCATTAAATGTAAATGGAAAATTCTTTAATAAAAAATGTTGTGTATGTTGTCAATGTAATTATTTTCAAGTAAAACACCAATGAATAAGATCAAATTTATTCGACATAATTAAAAACATTTAGTGACGTCAGACTAAGAAGTTAAAATTAAAAGAGACTTTTTAATTTTTTAGGATAGAAGACACTAAATATTCACATGTAATGATATTTAAAGTTTACATCTTAATATAAGCGAACGAAAGGAAAATATGTGCGTCGATATATGAAACGTAGCTTAAGTTAGAAAGCATATGTATATGACCGTATATAGAATCAGAACCAACTAGCGCGTACAATGGGCAGAGTACAGTATGAACGCAAGATATCGTTATGCTCTACAGATGTCTGGCTACGAAAAGTATAAATGCTCTTTAAATTTGAAATAAATTCCAATTGTTTTTTTTTAATAAATAAAGGAATAAAATATTTTTTAGTTAATATTATGACATAAAATGTTGCTATTTTAAACTTTTTACTATTAAAATGCACTTTTAAAGTCTACTTAAACTTCATTTCTGCAATAGCATGATCAAATTATTTCACTTTAAAGATATGGCAATGCAAACTGAATGTACAATTTGATTAAATTTTTGTTAAATCACGAAATCGGATATTAGTATTTAGGTATCAGCGATGCCTAAGTACATAACACAGTTTGAATATTTAAAAAAACTTCATGCTGCAGACTTCCTCTAACAACATGCTAATATCAGTCAGCTTATGACATTTCGCTTACTTTGCGTTAATAAATGGAGGAAATCGTAGATATATAATTGTTTTCAATAAATTGTAAAAACGAAATGCGTAATTTAATTTTAACGCGTCACGGTATTAATTTCGAAATAAAGAAGTGTTTAGGCAGGTTATTGTGTTCTCATAATTGTTAAAAAAATTAATGTTTCACTATCAAAACTCGAGTATTCCGAATAAACAGAATAATCTTTAAAGCAGGAAGGTAATTCGGAATTTCGATTCGTATTTCCAATAACATATTCAATACATATTTCAACTGAAACATGATCTCGGTCGATGTTAGTAACACGTTTTCGCACTTAAATCTCCTTCTCAATGACATTTCGATTTCGCCAAGTTTTCACACAAACTTTTCCGCACAATTGCTTATGTACGTCATGAAAAATAAATAAAATATTTTTCACTGTTGACGTTTCTTTTTCACCTTCTCCGAATATTAAATTATCGAGATGAAAAGCGCAAACTCCACCGGTATTACGCTTAAAGTTTATATTTCTTTTCTATTATCGCAGATCCCTTGTAAAAAGGTGATATTTTATATACAATGCTAGTTGAACGAACTGGAACTTTGCGGCTTTCAATGTTACGACACGTAACGCAAATAGGAATATGAATATTTGTTATATATACGCATTATTATCATGTACACTATATATATATATATATATATATATATATATATATATATATATATATATATATATATACTATGATGTGTATACATATCAAGTATTCATATCTTCAATCGATTTGTAAAATCATGGAACTTGTTATTTATTCTATGTGTAAAATAAATTTTACCTAGTTTTTAATAAAATTTGTTTGGTATTTGCTTGCGGAAACAATTACTTTCGCGATAATTATTATTGAGTTCTATATGATATACACGTATTTATAAATTACTTCGATCTAGTTAAAATAGGTCTTCTAGTAAGCTTTTTAATATCTATAACATATAGATTTGTACAATTTATAACCTAGAAATATGCTGAAATCGTAGTTTCTGAATATTTACGATTCTACATTTGTAATATTGAACTTGCCCACCATTTTTTTGCAATGGAAATTGGTTGAGATTTATAATATACGATTATGAATTCAAAATAAGGTATTTCGTATCCGGTCATATTATATTTATATCACTATAATTTTGCCTTTTTATTATAAGATACAAGTGTATAATAAATTTTTACATTAATATTTTAGGAGACATTGAGTATAAAGAAAGCGAATACAAGACAAATAAACTAGATAATACAATAACTACAATAACTAGACATTATTTTCACGTGGCAAAGTTAATAAAATAAACTACATGCAGAATACTCCTTCAAAATCTAAATTTTGTGGACAATGTTATGGAAACATTTGTGAGTTTTTTTGTAAGAACATATTAGATCGAATACGCCGAAATTTGGAAATAGATATAAGAGCTGCGAAGACAAAGCATAGTCTGAACGTCCGTTAATATTTTTTGAACAGTATCTCGATCAAACCGTGTTAAATAATGCACAAATAACCACTGAATAATTTTAAAAATTGTATTTATTTCGCGTTTTCTTGCATCCACTTGGCGGGGCGGTAACAATCAAAATCCCGTTGTGATCGGCTAAATATCGGAAAGCTTATTGAGACGTCTTGACAAGGACATTATTTGTTTTAACGCAATTCATAGTCTCTCGAGTCATCCTTGGAGAGAAAAAAACACGAGGTGTGGATTTAAAAAATACCTTAGCCAAGCCTCTAATATGGCATGAACTTGAAACAATTAATGGCTCAAATTCTTATTTTCAGTCAAAAATAGTAACCCGAAAGTAAGATAAACTAACTTTCTTTGTTGTATTTGTTATTAGACCGTCCCAGCCCTTCAAAGTGTTATTAATATTATAAAGCAAATTTTTAAATACGTGACCTGAGAAACACTATATACAATCAGTTTAATGCTAAAGTTTTAGATATTGCAGATTCTCAATAAATATTACAAGTCGGGATGACTTCAAAACATCTTGATGAGATCAAAAACAAAAAAGTCTGTCGAGAAATAGGAAATGAGAGTAATTCCAATCGAAAATTCAAACATTTTTCGTCATTACCAACGAGAAATACACGATTTTTCGATTCTGATTAAATATTCACCCTCTCCACGAAATAATCCTATCCACTGATATATAAATTATTACTCTTTATCATGATCAAAAATTGTATAAATACGAGTATTATTACTAAAGTTAATGTTCAATTCTTTTAACTCCGTAGCTCCAAAAGCATTGAAATTCATAAAACAGATAATTTACATTCCCTCAAAAGTATTAGACGAATATGTCTTGTATTTTTTTCGCTATTTCATTAAACTAGGTAGGTTACCTTCAAAAGTGTATTGTCCAAATGCAATTGCATAAATGTGTGTCATTAATCTAAACCGACTTTAAACATAATTTAGCTTACATTGCTATAAATTCACTAAAATTGTTTCGAAATTATGATACTGATACAAAATTAACGATGTTTCGTCGCTAATATGCTTTCCTACTTAAATCAATTAATAATAGAGTGTAGAAAAAACGTAGGATCGACGTGAAACAACTGACGTTTTATCGTATTATGACTGATTTGTTAGTTTTTTTTCTTTCGTAAAGCAAACATGACTCGGTTTCTAACAAAAAACATGGGATCATCGCAGCTTCAACAGCCGTTTACTTCAAGTTTGGCTGATGAAGATAAATGTGTTTATATTTCTAATTTGATTTTCAATTTGGTCTTAATTTTTCAGATGTTTGTGTCTGTAATATTAAAAAAGGTTTTAAAATATCTCAAGTATGCAAATGGCCTTATATCTCTTATCATATAGCTTTTGAGAATAATATATCAGATTGATGCAAAAGTTCTATCCATTTTCGTCATTGTACAGTAAAAAAACTTTATTCGTCTTTATATATATAGCAACAATACAAAGAAAATTATATTTTTCTTCGTCAGCGTAATTTAAAATGAACATTTGCTGAAGACACCTTGCGCTGTATGGTTGCGTTCAGGATCACGTCTTATTTGCTTTACGTTAAGGCGGAAAGAGAACAGACAAATTAAATCAGCTGTCGAAATTTCTTTAATTCAAAGCCAAATATTAAAGCTTCGTTTTAGTGGATTGGTCAACGTTATCATTAAGTATGATATTTATGTGCACGTTATCTGTTTATGAAACATGGTTAGTAAAACAATGTTTATTTATTTTGGGTTTGCGTATATAACAGGAATGCTTTTACGAATACTCAATAAATATATAATTTATGTATCATTTCAGATCATAATGGCGCACAGTAGATAATCGGTAATAACTAGCAATATATACGTTAACTTCCATGTTACTTAAAATATCTTCATACATTAATTTAATGTAGCTATAGTGGTTTAAAAGTTTAACTCCGAAATGAACACAGTATACTTGGAACACACAAGTTCTAAAAAGATATTTAATATCATATGCCCATTTGAACACTATAAAATATATGATGTTGAAAGTTTAATGTAATTAGGGAAAGACGTTTTCTGCAAAAACAAATAAACAAACAAAAAAAATTCTCTTCATGCAATAGTACAGTATAATTAAAATTTGTAAAGAGAAACTTAACAATTTTGCAGTATATTTTTATTTATATTTTTTAAAAATATTTAAGAGAGAAACGTCTTCGGCCAACAAAACAACTAACTTTCACACTCAACACGTCTTCGCAATCACAATTTCGATTTCGCCAAGTTTTCAAGCAAACTTTTCCGCGCAGTTGCTTTGTACGTCGAGAAAAATAAATACAATATTTCTCACCGTAGACACTTCTTTTAACTTTTTGAAATATTAAATTATTGAGGTGACAGCACAATTTTCAACGGTATTACCTTTCGTCTTTACACTTTCTTCATATTTTTGCAGGTACTTTGTAAAAAGGCGATATTCGCGATGCACAGTCACTTCGTACACTAGTTTTGCATGTGATGTATAGACAAGTTATACATGTACGTGAAAATCTGGTCGTAGAGACTAATTGACCAAAATTAATAATAGCTTGAAAAATTCCTTTTTCGTTACAAAGGACACTATACAATAGATAAATGAATGATGAAAAATGATCCATTGTATAATGCTCTTCGTAAACTTTGAACCGCTTTTTGCAGATTTATTATGTATAAGTTGATTTCGCCAATTTACAAGCAATTATTAAAGTGACCAGTCAGAATTAACATGGAAAAAGCTTTATGTCGTTTTTATTAAAATAAACCGATAAAGTAGGCAGGTTATAGGAAACTTTTGATATTTGCAATTTCAGCCTATAGAATTTCGAGAATTGGTTAACATATGCATTAGTCATTACAAAAATATTATTCATAAAATATCTAATTTAACTGAATATTATTTATTGACTTAATTAATTAACCTAACTTAATTAATTAACCGGCCAAAATAACATATAATTATATATTATGTATTTTCGAAATGTAATTCTTATCATTGTTATAACGTAACATTCATATTTTAGATTCAGTTCCTAACTCTCCTAATTAATATTGTAAATGAATAAGTGAGTTTTTCTATTTTTTTTTGCTTCTCTTTCACGGCTTTCGAGTAAATACATGTTTAGATTTGAAATTAAACACAGTTATTTGCAGTTAAATCTATTTAAATGTAATCTATCATTATTTTTGTAAAAAAATATTTTTTAACAAAACATTGATGTGTAATTTATGTTTAATACTTTAATATTACGAAAATATTATTAGTAACGCCACCTGGTATATATTACTGCAATTAATAAGAAGGTATATTGTGCTACAGAAGAAACTATCATTGAGGTGATTTTTGACGTTTATAGATGTCACTAGTTGTCACGTTTTATACTTGTCTAGAACGTATGACAGAGTATATGACCCGAAAAACAGAACTGAATTATAATTGTGGATATAAGTTCGCGAAATATTTAAAGTTATTAGTAATTAAGTAATTTAAATACATTCGTTTAATTATATGTTTACTGGCTCTACGATAAATCCAATTAGGTAGATAATATTTGAAGAGTAATTAATTGATAAGTTTTTTTTTTGGATTTTAAAAATTTTCAAATACTTAATTAGCTAATGTATTATGACTATAATATTATTCGAATGATTGTATAAATTTAATTATTACAGGAAAATGCCTCGAAATAGTACGTTAACTGGTCGTTGTAAAAATAGTCATAAAAAATGCGAACGTAACCGTTCTTTGATGCGTGATGCAGGGGAACTATACAAAGGTAATCGAGACAATGAATTGCGTTCTTATCAAAATATTGCTCATTATTTTGAGTTGGTTGTTAATTTTTTTAAATAAAAAATTAAGTGGATATATTTAAAGTAAAAAATGAAGCGAATATATTTCCCATAGACAATAATATGGATCCTGGGCCACAATCTAAAGTATTGAAAAAGTTAACATAAAAAAACAATCGCTCAAGTTCACCCGGTTACTACAGTTTATTGACTAAAAGGTAGTCAATTTAGATAAAGCTGACAAATCAAAAAAATTTATTGAGACATTACGAATTTTACTACTACCTTACCTCGTTCTATATATATATATATATATATGTATGTATGTATGTATGTATGTATGTATGTATGTATGTATGTATGTATGTATGTATGTATGTATGTATGTATGTATGTATGTATGTATGTATGTATGTATGTATGTATGTATGTATGTATGTATGTATGTATGTATGTATGTATGTATGTATGTATGTATGTATGTATGTATGTATGTATGTATGTATGTATGTATGTATTTATGTATGTATGTATGTATGTATGTATGTATGTATGTATGTATATATATATATATATGTGTGTATATATATAAATATATATATATATATATATATATATATATATATATATATATATATATATATGTATGTATATATATATATATATATATGTACATATATTTGGAGGTATTAATCAGTTATCACTAGTTAATGATTGCGCACTTTACAGTGATAAAATTATATGAAATAAATTAATTTTAGACAAAAAGTTGTTGTTAACATGGAGTATCCAGAAGTATTTTATTAACGTCATCATTTCAATAAAATTGATTTCAACAAGTATTTCAAAATATACTAGACCGTGTTAGTAACGGTGAATGTACAGTTTACAAGATTACGAAAATTCTTCTAATATTGATGGTAGTTATTTCGTGAAATTTTAGAATTGATATTGTGATATTTTTCATAACAAAATTTAACGGCATCTCGTAAAGTCGTGCTTTTATCTCGTAGTTGACGAAATTATTTTTTAGACCAGTAATAAGGTAAGAAAATTGATTACGGAGCTAACCATGTCGGTACCGGAAAATTAGGCGGTAGCACTGGTACTAGAGACTGGTAGTAGAGACTTAGGGTTTGGAGAGGAGCAGATATAAAAGAATCAGTATGGAATTGTAATTTCTAATTTGATTAGTAATTCTATCAACAATGATGTTATTCGGGAAAACAAATTATTCTGGTGATAAAGGATAACCGTGGTATAACAGCGTATAGCGCTGCTATATCTTACAATTAAGTTTATATAAGCTAAAGGTGCTTCCTCAATGGGAGCATTCGCATGTAATGTAACATTTCAGATTCGATTTTGAACATTACGTTACAACTCTGCCTCCCTGACTGACGAACATTCACTTGTAATGTAACATTTCAGTTTCGACTTTTCGTGCGTTCACTTCACTGCCATGTGAGCCACTGAGCAGGTTGGGGAGCACTCCGCGTCCGCGACATGGTTAATTACAAGTGTTGCGCATTGATGTTACAAGTTATATCAAAATACTACAGATTGTATCATTACCAGATTGTATCATTATCAGTGCGCAACCTGCGCACTGTAATGCTCGGTTCTCCTCCCTCACTGATGTACTACTCGAATCTGTAACATTACATTACATGCGAATGCGTAAGGGAGAACCTTAAGAAATTTTTAAAAATGTATATGTGCCCATTGGGATATATGGGATATATAGAAATTCTTATAATTATTTATTTCATAAAAGTTAAAAATGGTTTGTGAGCATTTTGATTTTGTTTTCGTAGATGTCCTGAATATATAATCTTATGAAAGCTGAATTCACACTTTTAAAAGACTATACATTCGGAACCTTATTTGTTTGGAATAAATTAGGAATTTACGTTTACCTAAATATATCTCTTTCTAAGAATAAGTCATAAAAATAGAAGTTTGTGCACCTACTGTTATTGCCTTTTCAAACATCCCTGTTATCGTATAGCCGGTGCCGATTATCCGGTCCTACATTCAACTTTCACACGACCCGGTTTTGTATCCTGTAGCGTCTAGACTGTCGACACGAGTACAGTTGCGTCGTAACTACGTAAATATAGTTTAATTTCACTATTCTATAAAAATGGAAAGCAACATGAGAATTCAAAGATGAGAAATAGCATTCAACCTATTTAAATGTTGGTCAATTGTGTGCGCCTTGTTAGAAAGTGATTTCATCCCTTGATAAAGTCAAGTCCATATCCATTTTATCTGCGGTTGTACCTGGGCAACTGGGCGCTGGTGCATGTGAAAAATAGCCTGCACTTTATATACCACTAGGCGCCCGGCAACCGGTTCGCCAGCAGCCGGCGATCGGGCATCCAGTGGTGTGTCCGGCGTTCATCCGGCGACCGGGTAAAAAAACGGTGCGTATGAAAGCTCTCATCGAGTACCATACACTTTGTCGCCGGATACTTGACACCGGTTACTCGGCAACAGGGACGTATGAAGAGGCACTTAGACTGTAATTTATACCACTACTCAGAGTGAATATTAGGTTCCTTAAAAGTTCTTTCATTTAATGATTCATAGCTCGGACAAAAAGTGCACGATAAAATAAATGGTTTACTATTCCTGTCAAACTACTTTAAGTAAAAAAAGGTTAAAGTATTTCATTACCACGATATTATGAGTTATGTAAAGCGAAAAATTCGAAATTTATTTATTTGTATCCAATAACAAATAAATTTTATATGACGTCGGATTTATATGTTAATTAGAAATAATCGAAAAACGAAGTAATAAAAATTCTTAATGTACGTAAGTTTTCATAAGTTTCATTTTTTGGAATCTTAAGAATAGTCCTAGAGACATTGTTGGGAACTTCCATAAAACATACGTTTACCCCCTAAACCCTAAATGGCTAAAATAAAAGCAATGGTGATGATATTAGATTCTATATTTTTTCCAATTTTTTAAAATTTTCTTGTTAAAATACGTTATTCGCCTGTCAAAGGTTAATAGGCAATGTATTTACATGGTTGAAAAATCCTTTAATATTATATGACTTTCCAAAAACATTTTTTCAGAAATTTATAATATCTCATTTGTTTCATGTTAGACTCAATAAAGCCTAAGTGATACATAATACACAAAATTAATTTTTGTTCTTTTAATAAACCGAAAAAAATATTGCGAATTTAACTGTGTAAACGTCACATCAGGTGCGGGGACCTAGGAAAGCTCACGGCTTGTGAAGATATGGGTTCGTATAAGAGCAGCATCGAATTGGAATTTCAAATTTAATCACCGCCCGTGTTGCTCGTTGATGGAGAGACTGAAGGAAGCTTAGAAACTTTTCAGTGTGACCTCAATTTGAAGTTACGTTGTTATTTTCGAGCTAAACATCATGTTAAAAATTAGGGTTTTTTTAGGAGCAAAAGTAACTTTGAATTTTTATGAATTCTGCATGTGCCCTGTCGAGTCTTAAGAAAATGCAGTGATATAAAATTATTTTTCATGCTAAATGTTTCATCGTGTTAAATATACAGGTAACGAGATAACGAGGTACATATTTCATTGTTACGCAAGAGGTCTTCCGCACTGTACGTAACCAAGCGTCACGTGGCATCATCAAAGCGACGCGGCGACCATAATTTAGCTATAAATATTGAGCTATACGAATATTATTAACATTTATTATACTGGTTTTGTAAATAATATCGAATATATTTAAATGTAATTATAATTGAGAAAATGCTGAAAAAGAAAAATGTTTTTTATTGAAAATATAAATTACTCCTCGATAATAAATATCTAAATTAAAAATGGTTATAGATTATTATTATAGATTATTTTCAATATATATCCGAAAAAAAAAATTAAAAAGGTCACGAATTTAGGTTTCTAACATGTTACAACCGCAAGATATGAAATTATAGAATTACTACTATTTATTCTTAACGAGTCAGCGTTTATGGAAAATATTTAAATAATTTTAAATATTCTTATTTAATTTAAACCTTTAGTTCAGATCAAGTTTTATAATATAACTCTCATGGCTTTCCTTCAATCTACTATAACTCTGACTTACATGCTTCGAGTAAGGAAATACAATTTTTTACACATGTTTATAGTACCCCCTTCGTTTACATTAAATACCTTTTAATTTTCTGATGTATTGTCCCTATGGTAGTATGGAGCGCAGTAGCTGAAAAAACCAAATTAATTTATGACTAACCTCAGGATTTTGTTTTTATTTATATAAAAAGTAGTCACTTGCCCCAAATAAGAAAAACAAAAATATTATATTTTAAGGTATCCTTTAGTTTTTTTAATTTGTACGTAAAATTTGCACAGTTTTTGTAAAAATATAAGCAAAAATCAGAACCGAATTTTAGCCAAAAAATGTTTGGAGGAGGCAAAATATTGCAAAAGTGACAAATCACCTTCATATGCATGGATATCGCACTTAAAAGAGCACCTTAAGACAAGTTGGAAAATTAAATTTTTATTTTAAATTTGTAGCTGATCATTATGTTTATATTTTTATATGTTGGAAGAACCTGATTTACACGATTGTACATATAGTTCACTCTTAAAAACATAATCTTAAAATAAAAAGTGTTAAGTACCAACAAACAGCGAATAGATCAATTATGTTCAATTTATTTAGCCTTAGTTAAAATCAATTTTGATTTCGTTAATAGATTTCACCAATAATCTTAAGAAAATATTTTACCACTTCCTATTAGGTCTCTACTCTACGTGACAATTGTAACTGCCTTAATTTTTAGAGAAAATTAACTAAATTCTAGGTGCCAAAGCTGTAAATTACATATATAAATTGTTTGTTTCATAAATCATAAATTCGTAAAATCATAAAGTCCTTGCCATCGACTTCTATATAATTAAGATATTTTAATGTTCTTTTGAAAATTCTGGATTTTTCATTTATAACCGGTTTTCAAATTATTTTACTAATCCAACTTTTCAAAGCGAGCACTTACTTTTCGTTAAGTACCATGCTAGAGGCACGATTGTCTAAAATAAAAAAAATCTTAATTGTTTTCCAAACTCTAAACTTAATCATAAACTCTAACTAAACTTAATCAATATAATCCCACAATATACACCAATGTCAACTGTGGCAAGAATCCGGACGATTTAATTTGCTGTAATATTTACTTTGCCCAATTTTCGCATCAATTTTTTATCACAACTGTTTGCCTAGGTTGGTAAATATAAATTTAATATCTCTCATTACACGCACTTCCCTTACTTTTCTAAAAATTAAATTATTGGGGTGAAAAAACTTCACCTTATCTGTTTTCATTTCCTATTTATTTCCGTAGGTCCGACATGTTTTTGAAAAAGCGTTTTTCAAGAAAATTTTAAAAAATACACGAGTTTTATGTATTTTGCATAATATCAGTCGCAGGAATATGGTGTTTAATTGCAGTTAATTAGAGTATTATTCATGCGTAAATTTAAGTTTTTCGTAAATAAGTCGTAAATTCATAAATATTAATGTTGAAAATATCAGTGAAAAAAAAATGCCCTGACATAAATACTGTATGTGAATGTGAAGTGACATAAATACTAGATGTGAATGTGAAGTGACATAATTTCTGAATGTGAATGTGAAGTTACATAAATACTGTATGTGAATGTGAAATGACATAAATTCTGAATGTAAATGTGAAGTGACATACATACTGAATGTGAATGTGAAGTGATATAAATACTAAATGTGAATGTGAAGTGACATAAATACTGGATTTGAATGTGAAGTGGTATAAATGCTGAATGTTAATGGTGACAAAAACACTGATAATGAATTGTAAGTTGACCGCACACACTTTTTTCACATCATCTCTTCAATTCTGTTCATCTAAAATTATTTAGTTATTTCTATTGCTAATATCCAAAATTTTCACAAAAACATTTCTTCTTAAATTACACCACCATATTTTTGTTTTTCTACGTGAGTAAATCCATATACTAAAAAATGTGAAGCATGTAAATATTGCGTCTTCAGAATTAAAGACTTACAGAAATGGAAAGCTGAGTTTTATTATTTTATAATCAAACGACCTAACAAATTATTTACCGCAATATGTGAATTATAAAATAATAGAGTTTTAATAAAACTATTCGGCATTCGGCATATTAGGCCAGTTACACTATTATTAATTAGTATTCGATTGAATACCCAATAGCTAAAATTTGTTTGAAAAAAAAAACAACCCATGTTCTCTCTGAAATTAAAAACATTTATTAAATATCATTCGTATTATAACTTTTTAAGATTGATTTGATATTATAATCAAAGTACAGAAAAAATAGATTTTAATACAAAAACTTTAATTTTTCTCTATATTACTAGGAAGTAACCTATTTTTTCCCTCCTTACTTGATGCCAGTCAAAAAAATTTCGGAAAACAATTTTTTCGAATAAACATTGCTTTTAGGTGCCGCTAAATATTTTTCTTTAATCTTTCCAGATATTATGAAAAGTGTATACTATTTATTGCCTACTAAGCGAATGGATTTGTGTTTATCGTTATATACTTTTATGTTTGTGTATTTTTATGTATTTTCGGGCGTAAGAGTTCTCCACACTTGATTCTCTTGCGTGATCTATGTATTTATTTCAATTAATAACTCTTCACAGCACTTCTGTGAAGAGGTATTAGTTCTCTAGATTCATCGGTCATCTTCCGTTTGATCCAAACATGGGTGGACTTGCACAATCATCACGATTTTATTTATAGTATAATAAGGCCGTCAAATGTACTGGCGGAATTTGTCTCTTTGGAAAAAGTGTTTGTCTTTATGAAGTTTTTTAGCCTTGTTGCATATTTAGTATCACGGAAAAGGCGGAAATAGTCTTTAACTCGTAAGTAGGATCTGATCTACCGACCTTGACACAATACATATTAATTGTAACGATAAGTAAAATACATTAAGGTGTGTATATACGCGTCAAATTTGGGCAAATATTTTTTTCGAATATTTGGCTATTCGACCACGGTATACGCCGAACATTCTGTATTAAGTTTACGACCAAATATACTATTTGTTGTAACTCTATAAAATAATCGTAAATATAGAAAAACTTACCTTTGTCTCCTCTTATATTGACCGCCTACCGCGACAATTATTTATAGAATCCGTCGAATTTAAATACTTCAAATTTTATTTCGCAAAAGTTTTTATTTTTGAGTTAAGTCACTTTTATTCTGAAGTTGCGATTTATTGATTTAGTCCAAAGTTAAAAAATTTATGAATAGAGAGTTCTTTGTTATGTATGAAAAAATTTCCATCAAAATTATGTATTTAAATTTATTTTAATCTGTGTAAAGTGAAATGGCCGTCTTTCCGAACGCCTCCGCGTAGGTTTTATGTATTCAAATGACTAAGTCGTGATTATTTTACGTGAGGCGAAAACACCTTTGTGATATCGAATTAAGTTAACTGTACTACGGAGTAAAGTGAAAAAACCCAGATATAATTTCTTTGTTTTAATTGTATTTACTTGTTGACATATTTAAATTAAATTATCAATAAGGCATTCTAACATATGTAAACAATGGTCATTACCATTGTTTTTTATAAAGTTAAATAAATAATGAAATATTTAAAAATTATTCTTGAGGTTTCCTTAGTTTAATAAAAAAAATTATTATAATTTTGTTATTTCCCTCTGTCCTTCTATACATCATATCCTCAAAACTCTTTCAGTTTAAGATCAATTGTAGTAAAATGTTATAGGATTTTGAATATGATTTCTTTTCTTTCAATCCTAATCAAATAATCGGGTATGAATGAAGAAGTCGTTTAAATATGATGTGGAAAATATTTAGTAGTATTTTTTGCAACGTATATCATGTCGATTTTCTAAGAACATTACGAAATTTTAATATTTAGGTCATTATATATCCAGCGATCAATGGAATTTACGTAAAAAGTTTTCACAATTAAATGAAACTACGTGATGTAGTATTATTTCTACTTTCTTTAATTTCTTTACCTAGGTCGTGGACCTAGGTTTCGTTGTATTACATCTTCAGATGGGATATTAGCAAATATTTTTCATTATTTATCTTTGCTAATATCCCACCTGAGGATGTTGTAATACAACGAAACCTAGGTCGTGGTAAAGAAATGAAAGAAAGTAGAAATAATACTACATCACGTATTTTCATTTAATTGTGAATAATGAATTTCTACAAAATTAACGCCAAATATATTCAATATGTAAAAAGTTTTCTTTTTTTTATACGTTTACTATTTTTGAAAAGATTTGAAAAGTATGGTCTGGTAAATCTTATCAATATAATCTTAATCAATTTCTAAAACACTAATAAAAATATGATAGTCAATTTTGTAATGTTGTCACAAACATGGTTAGGCGAATAAGTATCTGGAATAAAAGACGTATCTGAGTTATAACAGAAAATATTATAATTTGAAATATGAGTTGTCAAACAATGTAATCATACTAAGGGAATTAACAAGATTGTTATCTTTTCTACTGAATGGGAAATTAAATTTCATGCTTTTACCTTCAGAATAATAATTTTAATATTTCTCCGGTTAAAACTTAAATAGATATAATATATGAAACAATACGAATAGCGTGTAATTTGCCCCGTTATAATCCAATTAGTCTTTCTGTAATTTTGGTAAGACACAAATCTAAACTTTTCGTTGGCGTATCTCAAAGGCGAATTCCCAAGCTTGGAAAATTATCCTTTTACACATTGCAATGAGCATTCTGAAATAAAAAAGGTCTGTAGTCAATGTGATACGCTCTTTATATTTTTAACCTTCCCAAAATACAAATACGTACGTAGGTTCATACGTATGTATAGAATATTGAGTAGGCTATGTACGTACGTACGTACGTATGTACATACCCTCGGACTCCGGTATGATTCGTACTTATCCACTAATATTTCCTTTGAAAACACTCTTCTTTCTATACCTTTAATGATTTTCTCCTGGATGGTAATGCAATACTTTCATCGTTTTGATCAAAACACAAATCATAAATATTACTAAGGATATCTGTAAAAATTATTTTTTCAACCCGAATATTTAATTAATATGAAATATTGACTATTTGTTTCAAAGCTTTTTTTCCTCATATATTTACGGTTATATCCAGCGGTTTAAAGTAAATAACGAGATACAAGCATGTTTAAAGTACATGTGTATTTACAATATAATAAGCAAAAATATTTTTTCGCAAATGCTTATTCCTTTTAAGCTTTATGACTAGTCATTATAAGCAAGCAAAGTAAATTCGACAAAATTTACGTAAACGAAATGTTTTACGCTTCATTTGCCAAAGAGTTTGTATGAATTCAATTATAACTGTCAAACATTTTCGTTTGTTTTAGTTACGCATATGCTTTAAGTATGTTTTATGCCCAGAAATTGACATTTTTCCCTTTTTTGATGAAGTTAATTTGCTTTTGATTTTTCTCAATTAAATATATAATAAAATATTAAAGTAAATATTTTTGTAAATTAAATCATTATTGAAAAATAAGTTTCAGGAAATGGACCTAATAACCACTTAGGGATTCATTTAGAGAATTGAGAAAGCTAAAAATTAATTTCTTTGGTATAATAAATCTTTAAACGTTTGCTAATTTATTGTTTAATTTCCTTATAATAAATAATAAGTTGAAATTTAAGTACGAAATACATATACATATCTATAGTTCGAAATGATATATCCTTAGAACGGTTAAGAGGATGTGTTTGTCAATTTTTCTTTCTGTTTACTTTACTATTTATGGAAAAACATTTCCTCGCATGTATTTTACCAAAACTTTCACTCATCGCTTAACTCCAATTATTACAATAAGTACAAAATATAGAAAATCTCTGAGGTGCTGAAAAAGACCGAAAAATTTACTATAATGAAAGAGTGTAGCAAAATACCTAAACTAATTTTCTCAACTTATCAATAAACTAAGATATATAAGAGTTCAATAAACTAAGATAAGGGATTTTTGATACATATATATATATATATATATATATATATATATATATATATATATATATATATATATATATATATGTATATATATATATATATATATATATATATATATATATATATATATATACATATATATATACACTTTAAACATTTTTTCGAGGCAAGGAATTTATTTGTATCATAACTAACATAAGAAAAAAAACAATAACCTAATTAAAAAAAAAGTTCTGTATTCCATACCTTCTTTAATATGTTATTTCCAAACGATCTTCGAAAAATGACGAAGACTGTCCAAGTCCGTTATACAGTTGATGTATAAAATTCCTATCGTTCCCTCCTGGATCATAAAGTTAAAATATTTTCAATTTATAATAACCCAAATTCATTTCTGAACGCAAGTTAACGCATCAGACGAGAACGGTGAAGGAAGGTGTCAACCTTTGAAACGGGAGGGAGGCTTCGGTTAGGAGAGGAAGGTATGGGTGAAGATAGAAACTAACGTTGAGGTGGAATTCCAATATTGGTCTCCGTCGTGTTACGAGGGGAATTCGGTATCTAATTAAGTTTGAATTTTCTAGAAATAGAATTATCAAGTTGTTTTTTTTAATTTTCCTCGTTCCTTTTTTAAAAATCATATAAGAATTTATTTAAACCAGTACGCTGTAATAGAGTGTGGCTGGAACATAAATTGTTTTTTAATTCTGTTTAGTGAGAAATAGCGACTTGCAACTGAAACAACATTCTCTTAATTACTAGGTCCATCCCAAAGATATTGAAAAATTGTAATAATATTTGCAAATAGTTTAGTAAAAACATTATACACAATCTTAATTGTTTAAATTTCTGTATCTATATCATATACTCCCAGTATATGCGATATCTCCGTAGTTTTTAAGTTTTTACCGTAATTTAAGAGTTCTACTCATATTTAACAGGTTAATTTGAAATTTATCTCTGAGTCTGCGTTGATTCGTTTATTGTTTCAGTGTATAGGGGATTATAAAATCAATTGCATAGGAAATATAAACCCATAATTTGTAATTTTTTCTCTACTAAATGTAAGCAGTTTATGGCTTTTTTGGATTATACATGTACACATGGTGAAAGTGAGAAAACAAAAAAAAAAGTAATATTATTTGAATTCACTCCTAGAAATTGTGAGATATATTTTTAGAAACTTTATTCTAACTACGCCAAATTATGAGATTTACCAAAATATAATGGCGTTCAAAAGCTTATTTTCATAAAAACAAGTGGTGAAAGAATAGTCGATAACCTATGAAAATATTTCCTATAAATTATATAGGTTTATTTTATGAAGAAAGAAAATTCAAGTCATATATTTTTTCACAATGTCTCGTATATTTATCGACATAATTAATATGCGTTCGTACCGAACGAAAACGGTTTAAATATGAATCCAATTCGATTTAGTTAATTTTCCATAAAACTTTTCCGCTTCGCTGCTAATATTCGGAAAAAAGAGTTTAATCTCGCGTAGCATAAGTTACTGAAGTTTAAATCATAATTTGTATTTCGTTTGATATATACATTTCATTTTTATTATAAAACTTTGAATGATTTTTTTTGAGATTTAATTTTCTACAATTATTTTGTTAAAGTAAATAATATTATCTGATAAATCAATTTTTTAAATGAAATGTTATAATGTTTTGAGAGTTTCAACGACTAATCAATTTCTTTAGTATTGTTAATATAGGCATATTCATTATTAAAGCTATGTTGAAAATGTAAATTCTTGTTAAAGTATTATATTTCATTTTCATTTCTCGTAACTTTTTCATTTGCATTTTTAAGAGGCCATCCAAACCAGGCCTATTTGGGTATTACGTGGTTTTGACTTGCATATTCTTATGTATACATTATTAAAATTTGTTGTTATTCTTGCTAAAAGAATAAAGGCTTTTAGTTTTAAGAAGCCAAAACCCTATGCCTATTATAATAAATTTAAATCAATTAATAAATGCGTTCGAACTAGAGGCACTTATCTAAATATTAAATAAATTTGTTGGTGAAAAATAAAATATTATATTTATCTAACACTTGCTTATAAATATTTCCATTATCCTGAAATTAATTTTGTAGGGAGTCTGGATCATGAGCTACAGTTTATTTATTCTGTCATCAAGCGTATATTTTTAAATTGAATTGAATTGAAAGTATAAACTAATTGAATATAAAAAATATATTCCGACTGACTTATGCTCATATTAGAACTTTCTCAGTTTTAGTACTTGGAATGATATATTCGATATTTCAGTATTTGAGATGATGATGTATACTTTGCAACTTTCACGTAACTTATTTTTTTTATTGAAACTAGGACAAACAAATATTTTTATGAATGTGAACAATTTTTGTCTCAGTTTTATTAGATTAGTTTTAAACCACTGACTTTTCACAATTAAATGAAACTACGTGATATAGTATTATTTCTACTTTCTTTAAGTTCTTTACCATGACCGTTCGTAGGATTCGTTGTATTACAACATCTTCAGGTGGGATATTAGCAAAGATAAGTAACGAAAAATCTGTGCTAACATCCCACCTGAAGATGTTGTAATACAACTAAACCTAGGTGGTGGTAAGGAAAGTAGAAATAATACCACATCACGCAGTTTCATTTAATTGTGAAAAATGCATTTTTACAAAATTAACGCCAAATATATTTAACCACTGGCTTTTATTAACTGCAACGAGGTTCAGTTCTCTATAATGTATTTAGCAATAATGTATTTTTTGCATTGAGTCAGCATCAGTATTAGTACAGCAAAATATCCTAAGCTTATAAAATGGAGAGCCAACTGCGAGGCTATATGTATGGTTGTGGATATAAGCGACATACAATGGTAGTTTCATACTGTTTCTTACTGTGGTCTGATTTGTAATATTCTCTTAGTTAAGTTGTATCAAACTTAACTATGAAAAAAAATTAATAATAAATTTATATATTTAATGAATTAATGAAACTCTTTTGTTATACATCATAGTATTACAAAAACGATTATTAAAATCTTTCCGTTGACTTTAACCAATCTTTTCTTTTTTCTTTGCTTAGTAAAATCTTTTGCCTTCTGATTAATTTGTTTCTGGATATTACTGACATACTATTTTAAGACAGGTAAATGACAGACATTCGGTAAATGGTTGAATTTTTTAATAATATTCAGGAAATCTTGATTCGATCGCAGATCATTGTGTTGAACAACAATAAAACTGATATCGAATTATTGTTACATTTTAATGACCATGCACATAGTATTATTGAATCTGAATAAATAATAAACGATATATTAAAGGATAATGTTAAAATAAGTTTAAAATATTTAGTTTATGATCATTAATCAATTACCGCATATATATATATATATATATATATATATATATATATATATATATATATATATATATATATATATGTAAATTGTTTTGGATATTTCACCTAAGATTATGCTTTTAATTTACAACAATTGAACTAATTAAACAGTACATTCAATATTATAGTACTTAAATTTATTTTAAAATTAAAATGAGGTTAATTGAAATAAAATGACTATGAAATACAAGTAGGGTATCACTTTCATTTGACTAATTATATTATTTGTTAATATATTTAAAAGCATCGATCCAGCTTATGTTGGTTATGCTTGTGATATTTTTTCGTGTACATTTTTCATTAATCGATGATCGTATTTTAATCTTTGGCCAAAGCTTTTATTTGTGTGAATTTTTTTTTATACTGTAATGAAAAATTTACTCGTCGTAATTCTCACTTTCTTTTTAGTGCATAATTCTATTAAATAGGTATATAAATTAAATAGTAATTTTTATAATAATCATCAGGATTTTAGGGTAATAATGGTTACCATGATTTAAGGTTTCAAGATATGTTCTTAATAAAGCAAGGTGCATTAAAATTTCATTTTCTATAATGTACGTCAATTACTTTAGATATACTCTAGCAGTTTTGATGTTACTTTTATATTTTGTGAGATGAAATTGAAATAATATCTCCATTGGTACCACAAGCAGTCCGAATGAGATTTAATTGCTGAATTCAAGCATTCCGAAGGAGATTTAATTGCTGAATTTTCCAAAGAAATCTCTAAAAAATCGACATAACTTGTTCTTAAATGTAACTCTCGTGGCTAAGAAATTCCAGCAAGAGATTATTAGAGTTTTCCTAATCAAACGTGGGAAAAGGAGCGTAAAAAAGTAGATCGTTTCAAAGAGTCGTCGTTAATAAAAGTTTTAATGATTCTCGAAACGGTCCTTTATATAAAAACTATTTCTTCTCGCAGCTATTCAACGATTTTACTTACGCGATAGCTTTAAAAAGTTGTAACTACTCTTTTATAGATTTTTTGCCGAAGCATTCCACGCTGATAACTTTAAAGTGATTTTTTAATGTTTTTTCCATAACACTCTTAATACCAGGTCGAAAATATTTTAAATATTGTAAATTTTTATAAAAATTCAAGATGTAACCATCAAACACGTATCTTTAGTGCCGCAGGTTTGTCATGTAAAACAAGCTATCGGCACAAAAGTACCAAGTATAAAAGTTTAAACTAACAAAAAACCTTTCCGCATTTAAGGTAAACTATGTGAGGTTTTGTCAGCAATAAAACAATTCTATTGGCCCAGGCATGAACGTAAGAAAGGTACAAACCCGGGTATGGGTTAAGGATCGACTACCTGCTACCACGGTTAATGTGTTTCGAAATATTTGAGAGTAGTTGAATACGCGTATGGAAACGCGTATTCAATTACTCATTTGGTGCGTCTGGCTTTATTTTAATTAAGAGTCTAAATAATACTAATATTTATGTAATTTTATCTTGAATATTTGTTTTCAATCTGAAGAAATATTTATTTTTCTAAGTTGTGAGGATTTAAAAGTATAGTGCTGAATTAGTTCTTGTCACGTATTTGAAATGATTTTGTAAATATAATATCCATCTCTCGATTTATGAAACATTTTGGTAATCATTTTTTTACATGCTGTCGTTTTAGGTGTATATATTTCTTTCAGAACTTTTTTATTACTTCTAGATCGCTTGTCGAAGTATTTTATCGATATTAATTGCAGCAAAAGTGGAAGACGCAAATTTGAAATTTTAGTCAAGTCAGGTTTTTGAGGTTGATACAAAAGACCGTGCTGTAGGAATGAGAGATGCTGCAACACTTATTCAAGCCTCTTTAGCATCACTAAAACGGCTTCATAAGTACAAAAAAGCCACGAGGGATTTATGCTACAGCCATACACTCTAGAAAAGGCATTTTTTCATTTTTAACAGTCTTACCATAAATGAGTATAATAGTATATTAAGGGAAGCAGTTAAGAGGAGAAATAATATTTACCATACTTCTAAAAAAAATTATAGAAAGGAAGCTCGTTACGCGGCTTCGAAAGTACTAATTATATCTGAAGAATTAGCTGAAATTTAATTACAAATTATTTCTTGCTCATGCGGCAAACTTTTACAGATGGTTGAGTATATAAGTTATATTCTTTTTATCAAATGAGGTTGTGATGGATCAAGAAATATGTCTAAGTGGTAAAATATCTGTATATTTTAAACAAATTGCAACTTTCTGCTTCGTCAAGTATAGATGAATATATGCTTTCGATAATACTGGTACCAATTATACTCTATTTTAATAACAACGCAAAAGAAAGCATAAATAAAAGAAAAAGAAGGTCTAGACGAATTTTTGGAAGAAACGGGAATTAAAATCGGGAAGCAAATTGCAGTAAATACTAATGGTGGACATATTGTAAGATATTTCTCGAATCCGGATTTAATAAGCCAAATAACGGGCGTTAAATAATAAGTGGTCTAGATATTTTGCTACATACGATTTCCTTAAGTTACGAAATAGGTGAGAAAAAAATTGACGATTTCCGCTTAGTAACTCGAAATCCACACTTTCGAAGTTATTCTTGGTATCTGCTGCCAGTAACATTGCACAAACTTTTAAAGTACCGAAAATAAATTACAAAAAGTGTTATTATTACTCTTGGGAAAATGTCAATCGGGGCTCAATTAAAGAGAAATCATGAATTGAGAAAAGTACGAAAGCACCACATGAAAAAATAAAGGGTAACACCTGATATGGAAGCTTTTTAAATATTTGTTAGGGTGTTTAGACCAAATAATAGCAGGACAATCAAAATGAATGCCAAGAAATGGAAAACCTTCCCAGCAGATGTATTATATTTATTATGTGCAACTATTATACTTGCATAATTATGATGTAATTATTATAATTTGGTTTGTATTAGTAGGAAATGATTTTATTAAAAAATAATAAACCTATACATTGATCTAGTAGTACTTATTTAAGAGCATCGCCTTCATCTACCCCATATTCTTTGTAATTATTTTTAATACTTTCCCATAAAAAAACACTCGAAAATATTTTTGTACAACTAGGTTTTTCTATAAGTGTGCCGTGTAGATGACATAACTCGGATGATTTCTAATTTGTCAGCAAGGGCGCTTATATAGTAAAAATATATTTTTTAGGATTCAATGAGAGTACTTCCAAAAAATTGGTTCACCTTTCGGCTTTTTGAACATTTTAATAGAATTCTCGCAGTTAAAACTTTATTTTTAATTAATAAGGTTATTTTTGAGATGCCACAATGAAACAATGAATCCTTTTAATTTTGTCATGTCTGTCTATTCGTCTGTAGTTCACAACCTCAAAATTTGTACAGTTATAAAGTTATGGGCATAAAATTTTGAAACTGGTGCTTTATATGGAAATATTACGTTTCATATAACAAAATACATAATAAAAATATTACTGTACTGATAAAACCATACTGATAAAACGAGAGGAAAATTTATCGGACGGCTCTTTTAAACAAAATTATGGTTCTATTTCCTGGTTTTCATTATTAGCCCCTTTTAAGATACAATTAATTTTAAGCTGCGAAGTGACGTTCAATATTGTATGTGTAAATATGTATATTAAAATCCCCTCGAAATTCAAAATTCGGGACCTAGTCACCTAAAATGTGCTTCCTTATAAATTATACTCAACTAAAAGCATATATTAATGTCATCGGCAAGTGGTAAGGACTCCGCAACTGTTTCTGAGATGAAGCTGGAAATATTTATCTTTCTTTTCTCCTGACCCATATTACGGGAAATAAAACTTGTATCAAAGTCAATTAATTGTTGACTTCGTAATAAGTAGTGAAAATTGTGGCAAAATCGACCGAGGCGTCCTAGCACAGTATATATGAGACCGGTAATGTAGTAGTGGAATATTCCTGACATGAAGGGTGATTGCGACTGGCGGAGAAGGAGAGGCCAACAAGGGAAGAGCGGAATTGGAATTTCAAATTTGATCACCGCCCATGTGGGTAGTTGACACTGAGAATGGGCGGGAGGTTTTCAATAGCGCTGCTATTTAAAATTATGTTATCACATTCGGGAAAAATTTGGTGTTGAAAGGTGGCGACGGTGAAAGAAGAATACTTTGTGCCATTTTCATATTCCCTATTTCTTTTTTTGCTTATATTCAGCGAAATGCCGGTTTGAAATTTAATACTATCAATTTTTATGAGTACGAGGTATTGAAGATAAAATAAAATGGTTTTGTGGTCTTTATTATTTTGTGTGGCTTCTAGTATTTTTTTGATGGAAAATTTGCGTATCTTAGTTTCTTATTTTAAAAAACTTAGCACCATGCTTCGGAAATGAGCATTCATTGGAAAATTTAACAAGTTTAACAAATAGGGGGATAAATAAAATGCTTTAATACTTAATTTGTCTGTTTATTCCTTAAAATATTATTTATTATCAACGGCCCTTATAGTAAAGTAAAATTCCCTGGAAAAGATTATTAATTGGTGGATCTGTACTTGAATCCCCATAAAGAACCCTTTTGAACATCAATGAGTTGAAGTAATTTAAACTGAGCAATCAATGTCATAAATCAAATGGAATTTTGGGAACAAAATAACATTTATTTCTAAGTGTTGGCCTGTTTTCGCTTAACTTATTAATTGACTGATTAATTGCGATATATATATACATATATATATATATATATATATATATATATATATATATATATATATATAGCATATAGGCTTATAAAAAGGAAAGTATGGCTTGTTTGATTGACGAAGTTTAGCATAAAAATAATTTATCCGATTGAAATGAATATTCCAACATCGTATGGCTTACAGTAGCAAGGTAGACATGGAGTACGTAATACATTTTTAAAACATGTGAGTTATGAATAATAATGATTAAAGTAAATCTAATCGGAAGCAAACTAGGTACATTCTTAAGTTAAACTCTTACGTCGGTATAGCTACGTTAAAGTAACACTTGAAGATGCCGAAGACAAAATTAAAGTTTAAAAATATTGAACTCTGTATGTTATTAATTTTTGCAGATTATCTCTCATATCCGTTTTTTATTACAAAACCATATCATAAAAGTATGTTTAAACTAAACAAATTAAACCTTCATAACCTCACCAAAATAATATTTGAAAGGATGGCCGGAAATCTTACGAAAGAATGGTACATAATTATGAAATGTGCGCAAAACATCCTGTACGTAAACAACTAATTATTAGCGCTTATTTGTTATAAACGTTTCTATATTATGAGATTGGAGCATACAGTAATAAAATATAGCCATAATCCCGGGATAAAGCCGGGGTGAGTAGCAAGTGTGAAAAAAAACGTCCTCAATATGATTACAAAATTGTTAGATTCAGAAAATAATTCCGTCCCATTTCTGCAAATAGTAATATAAATAGTTCTATTAAGGGATGGTTAACTAACTTGTAAACATGTGATTGTTAATGAAGACAAACAATAAATCTATATAGATAAAACTTCTTAGGAATGGTTTGCCGATTTTGGTGCATTAATTGATTTTGTTCATGTTAATGTATTAAGGTAAAGATTGCATACAGCCATGATGGTACGCAAAAAGGTTTTCAAGTCTAAAGGTCTTCTAATATTAATATTATAATCCATAGTCATATTTTCGCTTAAAATCTTTTGATATAGCAAGCGCGTTACTAATGTTGATTACATTACTAACGCGCTTCCGCACCCAACGAGGTTTTCCAATAAAGTTTTCGAAATGAGCGAAATCGATTTCGCCAAGTTTTTCCACAACTTCCTGCTCAACCGTTCTGTCGGGAGAAATATTTACAGTATTTCGAACAAAATTTACTTCGCTTTTTCCGGTATTAAATTTATTGAGACGTCATACAGTGTTTATATTTTTTTTTATTTTGGAGATGTTTTAAAAAAAAGGTGGTATTATCAGCATCAATTGTATGAGAGCTTCGATGATAAAAATGTTATTACGATATTTTTTCTTATTTTTATGCATAAAAATTGACTTTATATAAAATTAACTTATAAATATAAAACAAGAAATCATTTAATAAATTTAAGTAATAAGATAACGTTTAATTAAAAATAGAATATCTTAAAATTTTCTTGAAAAAACCTTTTATAATTCATTAAAAAATTATAATTTTTGTTTGAACTTTTTTCTTCCAAAAAAAATTAAAACGGAGTGCAGTACGAAAAAAATCAGTTCTTCCCGTAAAGTTACGGCTTTTTTAAAATGCACACATTTTTCATATGCGTGAACACAATGTTCTGTGTCCTCTATGTATTAAATATTTTCGTAAAAATAATTAAAATCTATTTTCAAAGTTCCAACATGACATAATAGTCCTAAAAAGCGTTTTCTGCTATTATGCTTAGTTACATATTTTTTTAAATTATTTTCCCAACTTACGCTGCTTGTGAAACATTCGGAATGAACTTTTACTGGTTATACTTTGCCTATGGGCGCAAAGTATAACCAGTAAAAGTTCATTCTAAGTACCAGTAGTAACCAGTAAAAGTTCATACTTAAGTGGAACTAATTAAACTATAATTTACTTTGAAATAAATATTGCCTCCAATTCTCTAACACGTCTTAAAATTTATTCATCTACCCTAAACAAGCTCTTTGGGTTTTAATGTGTGTTTGTGTAAAATATTAAAGAGGAAACGAAAAATCCATTTATTTCACTTAAAGTGAACATCTGCAGGTTTCTCGGGTTGGCAGGAGACTTTGAGGATCGAATCGCGTTTGTTTTGTATAAGATAAAAACAAAGGAAATACAGCGAAGAAATCAACTCTAATACAGTTAAAAGTCAGTGTGGCGCTCTCTTTAATTTTGGAGTAGAGATTAACATTAAGGAAGAATACATTTTTTTTGTTGAAATATTTTTTAAATTTCTCAAAACAGTCAAAGTTAAAATATCAGCGTTCCTTTGTTTTAGAAATTTATGTCCATAATTTTTCAGTCATCCATTTCATTAAATATTTGCGTTCATTTTTATTTAATGTCAAATGTATTTGACCATTTTTCATAAAAGTTTTAAATATTTTGTAGCACATTATATTACAAAATTTCCCTCATTTTATAATATTTCTCATGGTTCCCCATTCTTTCTTAGTCTTTCTATGTTCATATTTTATTATATTTTTGTCTTTATGTCCTTACGATGTTTTCTGGAATCTTTTTTTTTACAACTAATTCTTTTTCTGTTATTCAATATATGTTATAATTGTATTATTGTTTTATTTACAATTAATATACATATTCTTTTTCAGGTAAGGAATGGAATTTCTTGTTGATCCAGGTACATCAACTTGATTACGAGAGGGGCAATCTAACACACTGAAATGTAAGTTTTCATTTATGTCGCTTTGAGAGTTTCGATTTTGTAGTTTTTGTTTATCTCTTAGTCTTCTCTGTTATTTTATGCAAACTTCCAGGTAAATAGAATGAACGGTTATAATTGAACGCCAATAAGTTCTAGTAATGTATACATCTTATGACTTATTCATTCTTATTAATTCTGTAATATACTGTTTTTTATAATACGATAACTTACTTTACATGAGCACATTTCACTATTGATTTTCGATATACGATAAATTTACTTTTTTGCATACTATGAAGTAAGAGAGAACCTGTCTTTTAAACTTGATAATCGAAAGTATTGTGGGAGGCAAAATAATACGATATCAGGAATTACAAAATTTAAAAATATGTTAATTGAATATAAATGTACTAATATGTAATATAATTTCAACCATGTTAATATTTCCAGAAAGTTTCCAGGATAAATAACCATTATATCTTATAATACATAATGTCTACTTTATTACCAGTTAACTTAATTTTTTTAAATTAACTTTGCAAATATTATCTCCCCTGGCCTGTCTCTTTACTGTTCTGTCAGTAAATTAACGAATTTAAATACATTAAAATTCATTAAAATAGTTCAATTTAATTATTTTTTTATAAACTAGCTTAAGTAGTAATTATGACTATGTCATCAAAGTTACTTAATATTTACATTAAAAAATAATTAGGACAATTTTTGTCCCCTGTATTTGCATCTCCTTTCCTGTGTATCTTGAAATCTATTAAATACTTGTCGCTGCAAGTTGAAACCTGAACATGAAGATTTTGATGTGAAGTTGACAACAGGCATCGCGCGAACTATCCGTGTGCTTTCATTAAGGGACAATTAATGCCTGTAAAGTGATTGATACGAACTAAGTTTCAAGTATATACATACTTACTACCTTTCAGTCTTGACGTTTTCTTCCTTTGACATTTTAGTCGGGTTGAGTGCGATTAAGTCTTATTTAGTGAGAGATTTGCCTAAGTAGTTTATGTTATTTATGGTAATAATTGCCGTAATATCGTAAAGTAACAAAGGCGTTATATTAATTTAAAACAAGGAGTACAAAGGAGTATTTTCTATTATACAAAGTGACGATAAATTTATGATCTTTACACTTATTTTATATTTTCTTAACAAATAATTCTATTAGCACTATAAAACAATACTCTTAACTTCTCGAACATAATGGAATTGATACGACAGCACGCAATATTTTCTTTTGATTCCGCAGGAAAACGACGAATTTCGTCATACTCATCTCTATCGTTCTATCAGACTTAAACAGATTATACCATTTGGGCCCTTGGTCTTTGGAAGTAGATGTTTATTATGGGAATCTCGATTAATATGTAGAAAAATAAAAAAGAACAATAATGTATCACCCAATATATCGCATTTTGATATCAGATTAAAGATTTGTTAATCATTGCGACAAATTGAACAATGTAAAAGTCAGTAAATCCTCTCTAATTTTCAAGTATAAATTCTACTTATTACATCATTACCAATTAAAATGATTTCGGTTAACTTTATTTTGGAAATTCTATTAGCAATGCTTGGGTTTCGAGATATTTTAAATAAAAGATGTCATTAAGGTCGCTAGTGTCTTATATAATTCTTAATAGTTACATGTAATGAATATATATATATATATATATATATATATATATATATATATATATATATATATATATGTGTGTGTGTGACACGCTCTTAGCCATTTTACAGAGAACAAATAGAGGAATATTATATATTGAAATGTTTTTTTTAAAATTGATAACGCATAATTATAAGCATTCATAAGAATACACTACCAGAATTCAACTGTATACAAGTCTCGGAAAAATTGCCCATTTTTCTTGACACAGCTAATGGCTAAACTGAATACGTGACCAACGTAATCCATATTATTTAGTATCTAATTTGCAAAGTTTTAAATAAAATTTACATCCATCATATTCTTGTACTAAATCTATAACTTTAGGTGCTCATGACTTCATTCTGGTAACTCACCTTGCACCTCGTAAAAGGAGTTTATATATATATATATATATATATATATATATATATATATAATCTTAAATATCAAGAATTATTTTATAAGCACTCATTCACCATATATGCTGTTTAGTTTTGAAGTGGTATGAAGCGCTGCATCAATAAACATGTTCACACGACATCCCAAAAATCATAAATTTCTTCACTCCGTACCAAGTCTCCGTCTGCCCCTCCCATCGTACATTCCTTTTTATTCATTCTTCAAAGTTTTGTAGGTAGGTATATGTGCATTCATATATAAATATATACACAAACGCACGCACGCACGCACGAACTCACGCTCGCACCCACGCACGCATGCATCCACGCACGCACTCACGCATCCACGCACGCACATACGCACTTACGCATGCACGCACACCCCCACGCACACACCCATGCACGCATGCACGCGAGTACGCGCGCACGCGCGTAAACACGCACACACACACATGTGCATATCATGTGTGTATGCGTATGTGTATATATTTTTTTATTTATTTTATATTTCCCATCTTCATATAACCGATCGTAATTTACTACATACGGAGGATTTCGTACTACATATAAAAATTTAAAAGCAATATTTTTATTCATTTGTTAATTAACTATTAATGTTATTTATTATCGTTTAAACATACTGTATAGTAGGTATTTTACAGATGTAAAAATATTATTAATTTGGTGCAAAAATATGAATTGGCGCTGTAGTTTTAGTGGATACGTCACACAGGAATAACTTTGTTTGTAATTTATTTTCAAAACATTTCTTTTCTGAGCTTTGACGAGTCATAAATACCCAAGAACTTTTATTGCAAACTACGTAATTTGTTTTGTATTTATCATCGTTATTTTTTTCATTGACACCAAGATACTTATAATTGATACATGATAATATAAATACTTAGAAATTACTAATTTTATAACATTTATCTAATTACGCAACAACAAACAGCTGGTTTTGTATGTCGATCAATCTTAATATTGCATAAACTTTAAAAATATATAAAACTTGCTTAACTGTTAGAAGTTCGAAAGTTAAAAGAGTGAACAAATATTCAAAGTAAAGTAATTAATATTTGGAAAAGAAGATGCTCCGAGACATCATTCATCATTAGGAAGTCATTCGTGAGTCCCCACGCTTGAAAATATTTGTTACATCAAACAATTTAGACAAAGTAAAACATATTATAGACAGTAGATTTATTTTTTAAAGAGAAACGTAAGGTACAAAAATTTCAGGTATTTGTAGCATAGGTATATGCCTTAGTACTCAACGCGATTTCCCAATAATATTACTAACTTTTTCAAGTCTCATCACGACTTTCCTCACAAAAAATAAATACAATACGTCCCATTGCACGCACTTCCCTTGTTCTTTCCGAGTATCGAATTATTTTCGTATAAAACACAATTTGTATCGATTTTGTCTTTCGTGTTATACATTCTTTTCTTTCCTTGATTCTTTTAGGCGGGCTATATTTTCGATGCGAATTTGTCACAAATATAAGAGCTTTAAAGCTATCAAATATTATGACGCAAAGTATATTTATTTTGTGTAAAGTATTTGAGTTATTTATACAGGTATTCTCATAAAGACCGAAGAGAACGTGAAGATTATATAATAATATGATGTTTAATTGCTTATTTCATTACATCCTACCGCGTATTGTACACGGAAACCATTAAAGGATGCTATGGAAATTTGGGTAGAAAAATATTCAAAAATAAAACATACTGATATTTTACATAATTAAAAGCAGATTCCTACTATCTACTTGACTTTCGTTTCGAGGGTGACAACTGTTGGTGACATTTTCGAAAGTGACAACACTGAAAGAAGCAACTAGTTACGAGAGTGGTTGATTTGCGGTTTGTTCATTGTTTGTTTGGAAGCTTACCAAATTACTATTGTGACTTATACACGAGCAACATTTGCATTCCAATTGCGTTTTAGGAAATTAGAAAATTATTTATATTCGTTTCAACAGCAAGACTTCAATTATGATATAACTTTGAAAAACTAAGATGAATATTATAAATTTTCCTTAAAAAATTCGGTATCATTTTAATTTTTTATAACAAAAACCAGCGCTAATTATTGTTATTTATTATCTATACATATAATAGAGTAATAACTGTATATCGAAAAAAAAATGAAAATTTATAATTAGGGAACTAAAACAAGCAACTGAGGAGAAGTCACTCATTTTTTAAGTTTTCTCTACTTAAGAGTTAACACGTTTAACTATTCGTCCATGGCAACATCAAACAAACAATTGCTCTAATAAAGAGAAAGACAAAAATAAGCTATTATATATAAAATTGATGACAAGTTTGTATATGCAATATTTGAAAAAAAATTATGTCAGAAGCGTGTCTGAAGTGGGATAAAAGCCCAAACAACTTTTTAAATTTTTTTATCGATCCCTCTTTCCGTCTATCTATCCATTTTTCTGTCTTTGTTTTTCTGTTTGCTAAAGTATCAACATCAACTATTGGACCAATTTGAATAGATCTGCAGAGAAGTATATTATCCACTTCTTACTGAAATTCGTCTTAAAATATCGAAAAATGTGTCAAAAAAAATGTATTCCTTAAAAAATGTGTCAAAAAAAATGTCTCAATTTAGAGCGTATATTCAATTGATAGAAGACCGCGATCAAGACGACGAGAATGTTAACGAGAATGTTTAAATATTATAAAAATACAGGAACTTGTGAAAATAGTTGCCTTGTACTCGTAATATCTATTTTATGAATTTTATAAAACGACCTTTGCGTACTATTCGGTTACGGGAAAATTAATCAGTGGCACATAGAAAACATGCAAAGAAATAAATTAACTACAGATAGAACTTGTCTTTATTGTTAATTTAAACCATATTTAATTTACTGCAGTGCAATTCAGTATCTAAAGTGGTTGCCATTATTGGGTTATTTCCTTTGATATTGGCGCGGCATTGACAAGATCAATACATGCCTTGTTAGAAATATTATACTAAACTTCTTAAAAAATATCATCAAGCTGGTTAGCAGTGCCAACTCAACGAACCTTTTTCAGAATTCTGGTTAGCAGTGCCAACTCAACGCGCTTTTTTCAGAATTCGATACCAGAGGTGCTCTGTAAGCCTAGACACTATTTGCGAAACAATTATGTACGGATACAGATTGCTTTGACGGAAAACATTTGATGGACTGCATTATATGTTTCTGTGTTGTTATCGTGTTGAAACGGTACATAACAGGAAGAACTTCTTCGAAACTAGGTAGCATGGTTTCCTGTAATCTTTCTATTTATTAGTGTTAACTAAGATTGACATCGAATTTTTTTTCAAGATCCCACTTCAAGTCCCGAAAAACAGCCCTAAACTTTCTTATTGTTGCCTCCATGTTTATTTGTTTTTTTTGTATATTTTGGGTTCGTTTCTGAGAAAATAGCGCCTATTTTCACTGAGAACAGGTCCAATGTTCATATTTCTTTCATAGTCGTCGTCAAATGGTGCTTGCTGATTTTTCTGGCCTAAATGTTTCTGTTATAATAAATAAAGAATATTTTCTTTTTTGGCAATTGTGAACAACGTACGATATTTTTGCGTAGTTGTTTTTCTTGGTCTTTCCTTTCTGGAAACACAAAAAGTTTTACTATGCGTTTTCCAATATTGCATTGCATTATAAACCGTAATCGTGGAACAATTTAAAGGATCTCTTATTTTACGGTATGGTCATCCACGTTAATTATTATTTTTAGCGTTACTGCGGCCTTATTTATTTCTACCCGTATTTATTAAATTATAATGACAATGTATTATTTGACAAAGAACAGCATTACATAACAGACAAATCGATCTAAGACACATCCAGGGACTTGAATTATAAATTTGGCCAACAGTTCTATCTATCACTAATTAGATAATTACCACTGCATTTCAAGTAACATATTTAATGTTCATATCAAAGATGCGAGTGAGGCAATGGGAAACAGCTAATCTACGATAATTAACAAAATTTTACGAAATTAATGTTTGAAAAGAGTTGCTTTACAGGAAAGCTAGTTTGACAAATGTGGTTTGCATGTTTACATAGATAACATTTCGTTAAATTTGTGCTTATAACCTGTTAAATACAGGAGATTTTATAAATAATTTTAATATAATCAGACGTTTATAACAAACAAAAGGCTAATAAAGAAACTAGTAAATTTGTTCTGTTTTCAGGTTTGAAGTGTGCCCAAACCCTACTAAGAGGCAATAGCTTATAAAAGGATTTGAACTCGATTGTATAATCAAGTATAAATTTAAGGTCACTTGAAAATAGTAATGGAGAATGAAATTTTTCTCTGCGGGATATTATTTGACTAAAATATTTTTTTTCAAAATATATACTGAAAATTTTCATTCCAGCTTATTAGTCCCAACTTACTGTGTCGAATGACACAAAAGTTCATCTGACTTCAAGTTCGATTAAAATATTGAGTAAATAAAGTAATACTATATTTGCGTAATGCATAAAATGTACCGAAATAATATTCGCAAAAAGAAGCAATTTTAATTATTTTTGAGCCTTTTTAAAATTACTAACTGTATTTCAATTCATTTTCCCAACCTGCACAACTTAATAAATTTAATTAATTCAGCATTATAGTTTTATAAAAACAAACTGAAAGCCAAAGTCTATCTTTCAAATTTTTACCTTAGTTGATGGATTCAACCCGATCGATCTTTATGAACTAGTTTAAAGTATTTATTAGTAATACATACACGTAGAATCCATTGACTAAGTCATTATATAAATATCTTTGTACTAGTTTTACCGAGCACTTTGCAGGTTTCACTTATAAACATGTGTGCAGTGTCAGCGCAGTTCTATAATTTTGTACTTGCAGCATATATAAATTTATATCGTTTCTAATCTAAGAAGAATAGATTAAACAGCGTTCTCCTCGCTTCCCGATAAAAAATAAGCTATGCAGACGAACTTTTCAACTTGTTCCATGGCCGTATTTTATATCTGTATTTTATAGATCCATTTATATAATATTTAATCTATCGTCACTTTAACGTCAACACCGGATACGCCAATATTTCACGAACCATATTTGTCATTTTTGTTTTTGTGTTATGATATCTGTTTTCTGATTCATTGTAAAAAATAGATGTTATTGCATCGAAGATGTTAAAGTTCTGCGCGTTGGTCCGTGGAAGTTGTTTTATTTTTGTTTACATCTAATGAAGAGTTACACCTTATCTAATGCAGAATTACCAATGGCAGAAAATATGCATTATACTAATGTATTTGAATAGTCATCAGAGATTTAAACATTTGCGTATGTGACAATACATTTCACGTGATAAAACGTGAAAATTTCAGTAATCTTCAAACCTATCCTCACACTTTTGTGAAATATAGAGGATATACTTAAATCAATTCCAGATCTTCTATTATTACGTTTCATGATTTCCACGCGTGTAATGTAAATAACGGTATAATGCGACATGATCAAATTGGTGTTACCGGATGGCAGAATTCTAAAAATGAGCAGGAGAATAATTAAATATAAGGCTGCGTTCATGTTCACAAAAACTTTGCGTAAGTTTTTCTTAATGTAATAAGAAATTGATAGCCCAGTATGAAACTAGTTTTTTTTATTAACTGTTTCCATTAAAAAAAATATTGTAGGTATTTCGCAGCAGAAGTTGTCAAAGTTACTTGGTGATTTTTATTAGAGTTTAAAAGAATATGTTCATTTAAAAACAAATTTAATATTTCTTTTATTTAAATAATTAAAATAATACAACTGACAATGTCTTTCATTTGCACCAAACCGTAAAAATCAAAGAAACAGAGGAATAAAACTTTTCTCTATATACAAATAGTTTAAATACGTATTAGATTTGTCGGTTACATCATTTAACATGGCTTTCTGTACATTAGATTTTGTCTTGAGGAATGAGCGTGTCCAAAAAAACATTTACCTATTGCTTAAAGTGTTATAATGAATATATGTAAATAGATTAATGTATGTGTGTGATGTGCGAGTGCGTTTGCGTGCGCGTGTGCGATTGCGTGTGCATATGCGTGCGTGCGTGGGTGCGTGCATGTTTGTGTTTGTGTGTGTGCGTGGGCGTGTGCGCGTGTGCACGTGAACGCGTGTGCGCATGTGCGCGCGCGCCTTTTGGTTTGTGTTCAATTAAATATTCACCTTCGTCGGGTGACCATACCAAAGAAAGGATGTGAAAATTTATTTTAATTTGGCGATAAATAAATTTAATATTACTCTTTCACTTTTAATATTTTATTTGTTACAAAACAAAGGATATTTTTTGGTCCTGAAAAAAAAATATTTTGAAACAATTCCGTACCGTATCGTGTCAACATTCGTTCATATCATGCGTTTAAATTAATCATTTTAAGTTACGTGGAAATTCAAGGTATTTAAGCGACCCATTGTAATATTCATGACGCGATGAAAAGGGTAAATCCTGAACGTATATTTTTTTCGTTTCGTATATTTTACTTCCTTTCATTGTAAACGATTGTAAGAATTAATATATGATTTTATTATGTTTAAAGTACAATAAATCTTTATGAAAATTTAATGACAAATAATGAGAAACTTGTGAAAGAAAACTTAGTATCTTAGCAAGGAATACACGTGAATAGATGTCCTATTTTGCCATGTTGTCGATTAGACTTACACCTATTTAAGACATCTAACACTTAGTAAAAATTAATTTGAATAGTCTGACTTTTAAGTTACCTCGTGTCATCATGTGGAATGAAAACAAATGGCGATTAGCATCGTCATGCAGGTTCGAAGAGAAATTTTTCTTGGAGAACACCGAATCATTAAATTGCTCCACACTTGAAAAAATTGGTTACCTAGGAGAGTTAAGTTCATTTAGGACAATTTTTAATTATATTGGATTAATACATATAAAGAAAATAGTTATTACAATTACAGTTCAGAAATAGAATAAAAATCTACTAGAGTGACACCCACGATAGTAAAAAAAAAGGGTGCGCGTACTTATGTACGCGCGTGAGAAGTTATACTTCTTTGGCATCATTAAAAAATAGTTTTTTTTTAATTGTATGCAAATAATAAATTACAATAAAATAATAAAAGGACTGGAAAAGGATAGTCAACACAGTCAATAAAATTCAGTTTAAATTTGAAAAACTAAATAAATAAATATTTATTTTCTTACATTAAGGGTAACATAAATTCTCTTATTATCCGAATGTTATTTTTAAATTATGTCCACTGCCATAGCATCTTCCGGCAATGACTGAATCGGAACTTCAGTTATCAGTGGCTTATGATAACTAAAATATGATACAAAAAGTCTTGTATTAACAGCGTTGAGATATCGTACAAATACAGCATCTATGGTAGTCCATGTCGTGTTGTCGAAACCAGAGGATTATTATTCATGGCTAGATTCAAGTCATTTTGGTGGAAATCAATAAGAGCATCTTCCCGGGAAAAATTGACGTTGAAGTCCCCACTTAAAATTATCGGTAACTTGTCTTCTCCTCTACCAAGATATTCTCCTCCGGCTGTTGTATATGGCCATAATAATCTTTTCAAGAAATGAATGATGTCGTCCATTTTTTTGATTTGGAGTAATGTAAATTACTATCAAAACAATTTTGTTGCCATCTTCCATTTTGCATTCAGCTGCACAAAACTCACCAACTGATGTCACTGTTAAACTTGCCAATTCCGCCTGTCTTACAGTCATATCAATGTTTGGAGTAATGATATTGATAGTGTCGTGCATATTCTGATAAATGGCAACTCCTCCAGCACGAACGTTTGATCGTTTATATTGTATTATACAATTGAAATTTGGTATACTAATCGACTCATCATTGGCTAACCAGGTTTCATTGATTTATTATAGAAATAATTATAATTTTCTAAATTTAATATTTAATAATTCATAATAAATTTAAAAAATTGTAAATTAATAATTTAATTATATATATATATATGTATATATATATATATATATATATATATATGTTAATATATATGTATATATATATATATATATATATATATGTATATATATATATATATATATATATATATATATATATACATATATATACAATTATTAAAAATACAATTTAGAGAATAATAAATATATAGGACATAATTTGTACTAAATTATTAAAAGATTCTTAATTTTAAATGTAATGTTTAAGTTAATTCATTTTCTATATATAAATATATTTAATATTTTCAAAATATTGAAATTAATTTTATAAAACATTTAATAAAAAATTTGTGATAAAAATTAAAATTAAACATCAAATTAAAATATTAATTTTCAATATTTATTATTAAATTGAATAAATGAAAATAATAAATATTTATAAAAATAAGTGAACAAATTTAATGAAAACTTTTTGATAAAAATTAAAAGTGAATATTAAAGTAAGAAAATGATAACAATATTTAAAAAATTAATAAACTTAAATCCAATGAATTCAAATTGAATTTATTATTAAATTTATTTATTTACTTTTAAAATATTGAATAACCAATAATAAATATTTAACATTAATAATTTAATAATATTTGGTATTAATTATGTTAAGTGATAATATTTTAATTTAAATCAATAAATAATACATACGGATAGATAACCTCAATTATATTGGAGCACTTGAAAAAGTCTATAAACACAATTTTTTCACTAATATTTACGAATAGTAAATATATTAATCAAAATATTGAATTTAAATCACTACTGAATATAATTTATCAACACATATATAAATCGCACTTATATGAAACTAAAACACGTGTGTGAATGTAGACACTAGAAACATGTAGAAAATAAATACTATGAATATGAAAACAGTGAACAGAGGCGCCGATGGTGCCAACTTGGGCGACTAATAGAGGTTCTATTTCTATTTTGTTGGTAGCTTTTGTTTCGAGACTGCAACCGCTGCAACTTCATACTGTAACTTTTGTGTGACGAATCTTAAAATTTCACTCTCATCATTTTTTCATAACGCGCCTAAAGAAGTATAACTTCAAAAAATTTGTGTTAAATTTGAAAACAAAATATTGTAATGTATCTACATAATTTTTAATTCATCCTCTCAAGAAAAGTTATAAGAAACATTTTGGAAAAGGAAATTAGGAAAAAAACCGTTATATTTCCGAAATCGAACAGAGTCAAGGAAGCTATCGATTGTATGAGATTTGGTAGGTAATCCCCAACTTGCAAGTTTTTGAAATGTTACGTTGTTATTTATTATACATAATTTAGATGAATTACTCAATAACTTAATAATCGATAAAATAACTCGATATGATATGAACGACACGACCTTTAATTTTCTAAACTCCAGTTATGCCATCCTTGCCTCTCACTTCACGTAATAAATAAATGTTGCGATCTCGCCGACAACACACAATGTGTCGTGGGTCGATATGAATAATGAGACGTCCGAGAAAAGTAAAAAGATTTTCAGCCCACCTTCTTTCGATAAGCTCGCTAAGCTGAGCCAATAATTCACGTGGTCGCAAATAGAAACCCGAATATATCTGACTTAGAGCATGTGGGCGCTTCGCTAAGTCCCTATATAAGGATATAAAACCTACAGATGAACCCTGGTAGGGGCCGTACTCGTAAATGCCTCGATGTGTTGATAAATGCAATAATGCTAGACGCCAATGAAGTTGCCACTAATGGAAAAGGTAATTTGAAGTTTCTCAAAAAATTTAGTTATCATTGAAAAATGGCAGTTTAATAAATAAATAGATTAATAAAGATGTATATGTATATATATGTGTATATATATATATATATATGTGTGTGTGTGTGTGTGTGTGTGCGTGTGCGTGTGCGTGTGCGTGTGTGTGTGTGTGTGCGTGTGCGTGTGCGTGTGCGTGTGCGTGTGTGTGTGTGTGTGTATGAAATATTAAATATTTTATTAAAAGATATTTATGAAATATTATTACTGTCCTTTGGCTGGTTGATGACGAACAAGAGGCGGGTTTTTCCAGACTGGATTAAATCGATTCCAATTGAAAGCCAAACCCGCGTGAGATACTACACGGGCATTTTTTTTACTTCTAAACAGGATAAATACCAAATATCAAAGTTTTTTTTATTAATATACATGTATTTAATTCTCAGTGTTGTTCTCTTTTTGACTTAATTTTACTTCGTAATACAGCTTATGTTTAAATCAATATGGTCTCTAAATTGAATTGCCAAAAAACATATTGCCTAAAATGTTGATAATTTTTTTTATTCTATTTTGGTATAAGTTTACACCTAGCAATGTTTCTATGTGTAAGTTTATTAATTTCATAATGCATGTTAAATATCTACTAATGTATGAATACGGCCACAATTATGTTAAACCTGAATCATATAAAATTATTATGTAGCTATGGTTAAAAATTAATGCCCTTACATAAATGATAAAAGCATTTCAATATATATCTAACAAACATCCTTATATATCTATTAAATATATACACATTCCGACTTTTCTTATAAAAGGTTATACAATCAGAACTGGGATCTTAGTTTTGATAAGGAAGTTATAATTGTTTTTTAAAAAGAGTAGCAATTGAAATAATTGGGACACTAATAGTCAAGTTCTTTCAGAGATTTGGTATATAAGTATAGATAAGTCAATTAGAGATTTGCGTGTCTATTTATTGAATATTATATTTATTACCGTATTTAGATTGACCACGATCAATTTTTATGCTCTCCTCTGCTTTGTCATATGATAAGATCCTTACAATTTTCGAAATTTCTTCTTGCACGACTCTGGTTGTTAAAGCGTTAAATATACGAAAGGTCTACAGCCAAATGCAAAAAATATAACAGTCCATACTCATATAATAAAGCTGTAAACTTTGGGTATCTGTACACCGAGCATATTCGATTAAAAATTGAGGACGATGAAGGATAAGTGATGAACATCATTGTTTTTTTTTTAAATTTTGTCTTTCTGTGTGATTATTCCAGCATCACGTAAAAACTACTGATCAAATTCCAACGGCGTTTTTAGATAATCCTAGCAATCAACTTGAAATAATATTTTTTTAGTTCACAAAGTGCCATTTTTAAAATGAAATGGCTATCACAGTTATGTAGAAATAGTTTGTATTTTTATGTAATTATTTATTTATTTACTTATATGGAATGTTACGTTTTTCACACCTATGCGATAAGAATTAAATAAATTCAATAACTTTACAACAAAAAAACGTTGATACACTTCCATAAGTTTATTCCTATTTATTACAGATATATTACACTCTGATACAATCGTAATTAAGCGCTCTATGGAAAAGTGGAGACTTTCTGTATAATTTGGTTTTAGACACCGGTATAGTAAAAATATAATGACTATCTGAGCGCAAGTAGTTATCAGATATAAAAAGCGAAAGATTTTCTGATAAATTAGGGTATAACATCTTTCAATTTAACCAAAGAAAAATAAATTTTATCAAAAAAACTTCTGCTCAGTGTTGCAACGTATGGTAACTCATTATGTTCAAGAAAAGGTCGGTAAGAAATAAAAAAGGGAAGCAATCATATCGTCTCATGTACAAATATCGAAGGAAGGTTTTTTTGGACACGTTCAATGACCAGGCTCTATTTAATTTCATGCCTGTTGCAAATGATAGAACCGGCTTCTGAATTGCTTCTTTCTAAGGTCATGTATAATGATAATTGAGGAAACGTGCATTACGAGCCTTACGTCACACAAATCCGCACAAATCCTTTTGAATGTGTTTTTGCTACATCCGCCAAATGATCAAGAAAAGTCATCTGGAAGTAATTTAACTTCTAGGTCAACTAATTTAATACGTCTCCAAAAAAGCATCCTGCCAATAGTGTATCTCGAGTACAGTACAGTGCATTTGTTTGAATTGAGTCGGAACTGGCCGCAATGATACACTCGGGAACTGTATCGATATCACGTTGCATCAACTTACAATCTGCTATATGTGATATGAAACAAAATTGTCGTTCATGTGGACTCACGTGGATTAGAAGTACTGAGCCTATTTATAATCTTGAATAGATAAGTCTATTTCTTCATTAATTCATACATAATATTAGAGTAACATATCTTGTCAACATATGTGTATATATATATATATATATATATATATATATATATATATATATATAAAACCCTAATATACTAAATATACATAATTTGATAGGTAGGCTAACATAAACTTTATTTTCATTTCCAGTCAACAATTTCCAATTTTGTGACTTTATCTTCCACTGGTATCCTCAACATTACATATCTACTAAAGTGTTATGTTATGGGTATTCCAAAAATTATCTCCGTATAAAGGATGCAATTCTCTGTAGTGCAGTTTTTAACTGACCAATGCGCTATTGAAGGTAGCATTATCAGTATATTATTTGTCTACCTGACGCAGAAACCAAATTTCTTTGTTAATTCACAATAAGGCATTTAAATAATACTCTGGAATAAGTTGTGCTTCATTCAAGGCAAAATTGCCAAAATTTTGATTTACGTTCGTAGAATGTCTGGTGTATATAATTAAGAAAATATTGACAAACAATTAAAATCTCATATAATTCAAAGCAAACTCTAGGTAACTTCATTAATCTATAACCATTATTAAACAAAGTAAATTAAAATGTTAAAAACTGCACTACAAGGAACTGCATCCTTTCCACGTATATTACTTTTGGAGTATCCATAACATAACACTTTGGTACATATGTAGTGTTGTCTGATCCTTCGATCTCTCAAATATTATAATTTTAAACTCTTATATAATTTTTTTATTGTAAATGTATAAAGTAAAAAGGTGAAATGTTATTCGCAGATATTACCACTTAGCTTCCGATGTACCGATTTAATAATATCTTTTTTTATTTCCCCATTCGTTTACAGCATTTCATTGCTCTCACAAGGGTAGAGTTTATGGCGTTTGGGGTTTAGGTACCACCATCAAAATCATAACGGCTACATCCCACTCTGGGTCACCATTACTGGTCGGAAATATAAAAGTTATGGACTTGATTGTAAAATAATTAAGCGTGGACACTTATGTATTTATTTGTTTATTGATTTCAGGAAATTTGGAAAATAGCCTTCGAGGTAAGTAAGCTAAGATGTTGAGGTTTGCTCCAAGAATTTTTTATGTCTAGTTTTTTAAGATAAATATATATGAATTTACCTTATATAAAATAAAATTCCCAAATAGGTATTGCATCTACTTTTAGTCAAGAATTTAACATTTTGCCATATATAAGTTTTAATCAATGGGATTTATTGATTAATTTTCAAGTAATTTAAAATTTTCAAGTAGTTTTAAAATTGCAAAACAAAATTAGTATAAAATATAGGCGCTGTAGAATATACTGGATAAGATTTTGAGTCAATTATTTGGGTTTATTACAAGAAATTTGGGTACGGGTAAGATTTTGAGTCAATTATTTGAGTTTATTACGAGACAATTTCAAAATATTTGACCCAAGTGTGTTATAATAAAAATAAATTAAATTAGAAATAGATAATAGAATCGTGATATGTTAAATAATAACCTTTAGAAGGATTAAACAATAAGAATACGTAAAACTGATAATTGCATAAACGAACCACGCATAAAAGAGATATATCTGTAAATAGGCATACAAGCACACACAAGTAGTATAACTTATGTGAGGATTAATGAGAGGAATTAAGATAGTGAATGTGTGATATGTTAGAAAGAGATCAAAGTTTGCATTACGACGTTTATGTAAATAGGTGAAAAAATTATTTAATAACTATTTCCTTTATCTGAATCTCTAAAGCCCAAATTTAAAAAATAACTGAAATCATCTAAATTGTTAAGGAATTTTTTTGACAGGAAAAAATAACATAAGGAGATTTGATGCAATCACAATTATATTTAGTAGCAAGAATATCAGCAGACGTTTTATGTAATATGTTTTCAAAGGAAAGGTATAATAGCTACAATACAAACTTCTAAACACCATTAATCTTACAGAATTTAATCTACAGTAATAACAGTTTTCTCTCGAGTATCTCTCCACATTCCCGCATGGGGACGAAAACCCGCATTGCTAGAGACGCTAAGGAGTCCTCAGTTACAAGTACATTCCGCATATTCACATAAATCATGTTTGCATCCCATTATGTTTTCGACCGAGCGAGGCCTCGTACCGGAGGTTACAATTCCCATCCGTCTTCCGCCGCTTTAAACCGGGTCCGATCTACGACACTTGTGATGTTATCGTGTCATGTCCTAAAGAAATCGATAGTATTACACTAGTCTTCACAGCTGCCGTTCCGAATTACGTAGAGATTTTAAATTGTGTTGTTAAGAAACCACGCAGATGGAGAGTCTGACATAATTTTAATAAATTTAACTTGGCTGTATTTGTTTAGTTAAATTATACGTTTTCCAATTTCAAACTATATATTTTTGTGCCCTCACGGGAGAGGCTGTATCATCGTCGTACATTTATTTTTGCGTTATTGGATTGAGCTGCATGACGATATTCAAAACGCCCACTTTTCATCGATGCAGACTATATATTATACATACGATATATTTATACCTATAGACTATCTAGGTTTGGTTGTATCACAACTTTACTACTTGCCCACCTGAACATATTGTAATACAACGAAACTTAAATCATGGTAAATAATTAAATACTATATCATTTAATTAAATACTATGTCTTTCTATTGTTCAAAGAACATGCCTCTATCATCTGTGTTTTTAATTTCTGGGATCTGGGTTAAAATGTATAGTATTATATATATAATTGCACATAAATCTATATTATTATTTTATCTCAATTTTGTTCTCTTGAATTGAATTTTGGCCCGCTTCTAAGGATGGTAAATAACTTTTACATAGCTATTGGTTGAGTAAAGTTATTAGTTCGATAAATTACAAATTACTATAAATGCGTTTTTGAGCACTATTTTGTTCCATTTATAACTATCGTTTCGATAAATATTTATCCTGCGCCTCACTAAATGACTCTTTCTGGCAAATAAATATATTTGATATAAAATATTATTATAGGTGCGTTAACATTAATTATACAAAGAATAATTTATTTAAATATCGCCTAATTTTTCATTGACATTAGTTAATTATTACATTAGTATATTCATAATTGTGCCGCTGATCTTAAAAAAAGTTTTGAAATTGATGTTTCTCCCACAACAGCAAAACTAACTTAGGCTTGGCGTCTGCTTGTGCATGCTGTTATCACAACTCATATTCTCCTAACTCTATTCATACAAATTACACACTGTCCTGTTTAAGTTAATAATATAGCATGGACTAATAATGCATGTATACGGTGAGTTAAAGGAATTGTTTTACAATGAATTCTTTCACATAAATATTGCACAATACTATTATCAAATCTATATCTCATTATAAATTCTAAATTACTGGAGGTTATGATATTAGTGTAATACCTCAGATTTTGATTAAAATTATGTTTATAGCTATATATTATAACCTATTAACCAAACCTAGATAGACTTTTCATCTATGCAGATATATATAAATATATATATATATATACTATGTAAAGTAAGGAAACTTTAGGACTTCATTCTGAAATAGTACATATTTTTTTTAAATCATACCACTTTTTTATATTTAAAAATTGTCATAAGTCATTAACATGAAAATGCATCAACCTATGTCTTATATTTCCATAAACCTAAGAAATGTGGCAATATTGCATCATTACTCTTCTTAGCGATCGATAGTGAATTCGACCTAACTATCCTTTTATTTTGCATAGTTTTACATAAAAAAGACAAGGTTGTCAAAATTAATTTCAAGGCCAACTTTGTTTACATTCCGTAAATCAAAACGTATTTAAAAGTTAAAATTTAAAAAAAAAATTAAAAATTTAACATAAAAATTAAAATTCTTTAACATCCATTCATTATTCCCTCAAATATTAAATGTTATAAAAATATATCATCCATTTTTAAAATAAACTTGTCGGAATATGTATTAATACGATATTTTTTCATTTGTCGTTGAGATAAAATATTATTTGTTTCTTAATAATAAAATAATATTAATTTCAATTGCTTATTTCAAATTCAATCTTTATGGATTATTTATTATTTAATATGACAACATTTCTTCTGGTTAGAATATATTTCAAAGTTTAGTTTGACATAACAGTTGACAGATTTAATGCGATTTTAACCTGTTAATGATTTATTATTTGTGAAATCGAGTGATTGAGTATTTAGTGCTGGTGAAACATAGTATTAGTATGCCAAATGTCGTTATAATGGCCCTAACGTCCCTAAGTCGAACGTTATCCGACGACCAAGTCTTGTTACAATCTATTCAATGCAAGAGGATAACCTGTCATTTCTCTGATATCAGGTGATATTTCTCCAACAATATCGATAATCATGGAACAAAATGTGTTATCTCATTTTAGAATAAGAGAAGAGAACACATTAGCGTAAAATACATCTCCACACATCATACAGACCTTATACTTGAAAATTTCGTTACAGTACACCATTTTTAAATATTTCGCAGTAAATCTGTGAAATATAAGGTAGCAACAGTTTTCATTTCAATATAAAAATCTGCTGTTAGTCAAAGTAGTAACATTTTAGATATTTGTTCGATGTTAATAATTAGTAAAAAGTAATCGATATGCGGAATAAAATATATTTTTCAATAAATAAGAAAAGGTGAAAAGAATAATTGTCAATATGCAATGGCGCTATAACGAAACTTTGTCATATATCACATATGATATATCGGTAAAATGTCATTACATTACATCATTCATTACAGGTACATATAGATCATAAGAAAATGAATAAAAGTAACCAAGGTCATAGACAAAAAAAAATATTTGCTGGTATTTATACACTTATTATATTTTCGTAATAATTCTTGTACTGATTAGTACTTCGAACTTGGGGTGATCTAACTTTAGTGATATTGTAGCTATGATCTCGAACCAATTTGAAGTATAATTTTAATATCTTAAATTGTTGTAATGAATATACTTCAATATTTCCATTCATTGTCAATATCGGCGAAAGTCATGAACAATTTTTCTTTTTTAAAAATTATTTCCGCTCTATCTCATAGCCATATATTACACATAACAATTACCATTTTGGTTAACTGTGAAACATTATTCTGAAACAGAAACTTCACCATACTTATTTAGACACTATGTTTATAAATAAATACTTGAGTCTACTACTTTCGAGATATTAAGTAAGATTGCTGGTTGGCATTGCCGGTGTTCTCTCTCTCTTCACCTCGTACAAATGCGCAAGTGTTCCATCCGACAAGCTTTTCCGCCCTATGGAAAAACGTAACTACCGCGTTGATATATGTAATGATGTTATTGAATACCTTTATAATTACCAAATTATTAATGATAAGTAAACACTTGTGGATAAAATATTATTCGGATGGAATATTATTTGCCGAAAGTAAAATTTATTTACACGATGGTTCATTAGTTTTCACGACAAATATCCATGAACAAGATGTTCATTAATAATAGAAATTTCAGCAAAAATATTTTTATTTATAATATATACTTTACACATATTGAAAATAGATATACGTTGCAGCGAAATTTTTTTATACTCTTGGCTGCGCATTCAGTTTTTCGTGCATTTTTGGTGTTTATGTTCATTGTTCTGCTCGTGTAAATAATTTTCGCATAATTTAATTGTACCATTAATTAAGCCTGTTCTTTAATTTAGAATATAATATCAACTGGATAAATTATATAGAAATTGTGTGGGTTGTCCGAGAGTGAAGAAAAACAAACAAAGAAACAGACAGCGTTTCATTATTACTATGGAAGTAGGGATATAAACCATTTTTTTATAATAAGAAATATATTTATTCTTAAAAGCTAAATATTTTTTATGGAAATTGTAAAAATGTTTGTAATTATGTTTTACTTCTTTCTTTATAAAATAACACATAAATCACAAATATACGTTTTGTTTAATTGTCTGCTTCCTTAAGTTTATCGTTAGATATTATTCCTTAAAGTCTGTCTACATTAATTACATTTACTTCAAAAATTTTATTTAGAATTTTTCTAGATATATTTACATTATTATTAAGATATGCCAAAGAATTTTACCAAAATATTTAATAACTTCGTTTTTATGCTAATATTTTTCCATCAAATGAAACGAAAAAATGGAAGTTATTTGCTTATACATTAATATTATGTGGGATGGAAACAATTTATCTTCATTAAAAAAGAGGAAAAAGTGCGACACCGAATATATATTGTGAAAAACGCATAGACTCACTTATACAAAGTATGGAAGGATGAAAACCTCTCAGGACATTCCAAGTCGCGTTTAGTAGGAACTCTTATTCATCTTTATATGTAGAATCGAGTCATGGGTGCTGAAGATAGCCGGTCACAAAAAAATCAACGACTTTGAAATATCTTGCTGGAGGAAAATGTTCAACGTCTTATGACCCGAACATAAAACTAAAGTCTCAATTCTGAAAGTGCTTGGAATCAATACAAAGTTGTCTTTGAGTTCCTTGAATTGTCAAAATTTACCTTTTATCTCCAGATAATTCTTAAATTCATTGGACACGTTATGTCAAAACCTGTCAGCAGCATTGAGAAGCGTAATATCACATACATGGCTGAACCACGGAGACCGTGGGTTGCTGCTCCAGACTCTGGACAAACCACTTTCGAGAAACGATTTGCACTACATTACATATTATCCTATACAGCGCCTTGAATAAATACTAAAGTATCATATTTTGGAACTTTTCCTAATTGATGGAAGAGTGTCACCATTGTTCCGTGATAGATAATTATCTATCTCAATTGAGCACATCAGCTGTTTGATGAGATCTTCTTCAATCAGTTCGTTTTAAATTGAGTTTTCAATAAGGCATCCGGAACAGTATTTGTCACGATCGTGGTCCTAGATCTTATATATATATATATATATATATATATATATATATATGTGTGTGTGTGTGTGTATGTATGTATCTATGTATACGCACATACACGTATATATTGTATAGATATGTAAATAGTGCTTAGAATTGAACCGAATACAGCAGCATTCCACTCAATAATCCCTCCTCGAAGATCTGTCAGTATTATTATATTTCGTATCTGACAGCATCTCCCCTCAAACTCGTCGTTTCACGAAATGTTTGATCTCTGTCTCGTCTGATGACGTTAAAGCCGTTTATGTCTTTTGTATGCTTACTACATTTTATTATCTAAATAGAGTATTTCGAGTTTTGGCTATATTGCACATATAGATAATTTGTAGCGTTACATGTTTGGGGATATCTAATATAAACTGGACGTCTTAAATTCGAAGGATATAATACGATTATGTACGAAATATAATGATCATTTTAGTGCTATACAACTTGTAAGAAAATGATAATTATAATGATATGATTGTATTACAATGTCTAGCCACTACACTTTAATAAATTATATGGTTATATTTATCATGATTGTAAGGGTTTATTATGCCTCAGCTACAGATTCATGGCATTAGGTGCTTAAAACTCCGGATTACATTTCGAAACACTACTGACATCTCCAACAGAATGCATCATTCTATGAATTCTGATTTTCGGCAACTACTGCTAAGTTCTGAAATAAGATGAACTCTCGCATTCATGAGATGAATTCTCACATGATTTACATTATGCATTTATACAAATTTTACTTTATAAAGAAATATATATTGTAGTGTATGTAGGTGAGCGCGTGAACTGTCTCTTATATGGGTTGCTCAGTTAGTGTCAGGGCGGCGAGTGGGAACGTAGTGTCGTACCGTACGTACATATTGCATTATCGAGACTGTGATCTAGGTAACAAGCAGACCATGTAGATATACTCTGAAAAAATTGTAAAAAGTTTCGTTCAGTTTGTGTTCGTCCATTTCTAGCCTATAAACACATTATAGGTACGAATAAAACTAACTACATGAGGGTTTCGTGCCAATGTAATCAGTTATAAACATTTAAGGTACCAGTAAAATGCTAGCATAAGAATATATTGCGCAGTATAATTTCCACAAAGGTAATAGGTTTATTTGTGATATGGTTTATTTGTGAATACAGTTATTTTTGTAGTTGATTTAGGTTACTTGCATGGAGTTTCTATGAACTTTTTACAGACCCAACTAGATGTTATGAGTTGGTCAACTATTACTCGTAAATTAGTAAAGCCCACTTGGATGTGATAATTTTCCTTTTAATTTCTATACATACTTTTATCTGTTGAAAAATAGTGGATTAAAATATTTTCCAGCTATTCAAAAGTAGTCGTTTTGCCGGACAGGTAACTCTTTCCGGTTTTGAGGACAGGTAACTCTGACAAAAGTGACCATATTGAAGTTTAATATTTCATATCGAAAAAGAGTTCATGACATATCCCAAATATTTTTGAAATACCTGTTCAGTAACACTGTCTGTACAACGATCCTACACAACAGGGTATGTTAGAAATAATTACTCTACTTTACACATAGACATAACATCAAGGATGTACATCATAATTACATCGATGACTTTATACAGAGGAGGTGCTTTTTTTGAAGATTTTATTTTATAAGTTTTAAACTATTACAGATATATGTAGATAAGCCATTTCACTTTTATAGCTTCAATAGACATGGAGTGGAACAACTGTGGCATAAATACAGATTTAAATACAGAGTTCAAATAAAATTATAACTGTAAAATAGGTCATGGTTAGAAAATCATTATATCGCTGAGTAGTAACTTTAAAATATATTAATTGGTTAAGAAAAATAATCACATAAGAATTATATAAAGGACACTATCATAACACTGCCTATAATTAAAATGGTACATTACCACCACATATACATCAATAACTGAGATACTGGCGAGGTCACCGTGTTGAACCCAGTTCAAGTAGATCGCGCTGGTTTCGACCCACTTTCTTTAGTAGTACATGCATTACCTAATCGACCTCGTATGTTTAACTCATCTCAGAAATAATTATTCATTCATGTGGACGTTTGAATTGAGTATTAAATTAACTACATTAGCTAAGAATAATAATTACTGAATGTGTAACTAATAATCAGCATAAAACTGAACTTTTTCAAACGTCCCTTTTATTGCAATTTCAAACTAACAGTTGTTGGTTTCTAGTGAGTTATGTACAATGAAAAAAAAATTAAATTACCTTGGCGATACTCTTTAATGAAAATACCATTAGAATCCGTTCCATGATTCTCGCATTCTAGCAAATAAACACACCCACGGAAGAAAAATAGTACAAAATTTTTTTTGTTTGTAATTGCTTTAGTCAAATTTACTAAATCATTTTTTCGTAAATATATTCAATGTACAGACATGCCACATCTATAGTTTTATTATATATTGAGTTACTTCTTAAAAATCTTATCCCCGATACGGTTTACAGGAATTTAAATAAAGTTAAGAAATTACACCGAATTTTCATATATGTTGAAGAATTTTTAAGCATGCTCTCGAACACACCGGTTTGAATGCATCTGTCTATCTACACTTTCATGCCATTATGCACCTGTGCATAGTAAAAGCATATACTACACTTATCCTTTTACAAGCTTTAGTAAACTCTCTTCTGTTTACTTATTTTATCTTTATGAATACTTCATGAAACTGGCAGGTGGTAACATCCAGGTTCCATATTTTCCAATAAGATATTACTGCATTTCTAAGGTTTAATGTTACTGCATACTTATTGAATATTTTAATTTTGTCATTTAAACTCTTCCCACTAGTAATGGAGCTAAACGGAATGAAGAATAAATGAGATACAGTTACTGCAGATATTAAAGCTGCTAAAGAATATGGAACGGTATTATATCTAGAATTATAATTGTGAAATATTGATAGCTGTATGAAAAAGTGTTACAAATATACGATATTTAAAAATATAAAATATAGTATGCACTTTTGTGTTAGGCATCGACAAAGCTAAAGGATTCTATTGGTTTTATTTGTTTTTATATATATTCCTTAGTTATTAGTCATATTTTGGCCATCAACAGGAATCCGTTTTGATTATGTGATACCGTCACACTTATGAGAGGTAGGGATCTTAATTTTATTATTTCTAGTAATATTTTTTTAATTGACAACATTTTTGAAAGGTATCATAAGTGGTATCAAATAAAAACAAATTAATCGTCTATTTCTAACTAAAAATATTCGTTTGATGTAGATTAGGATTACAAGTTCGCAATACCTACTAATTTAAACCGAATCTTTTAAAATTCCACATAAAAATATAAATAGAAAACTCATGTTAGATGTGAAGTAAATGAACTTGACATTGTTCCAACTTCGTGCCTCTCAAATAATGGACCAGAATTTTTTTGTATAAATATTTGAAAGTATGGAAAACTACAAAGAAAAACAATCGCGTATGTACAATGGAAATATTTTTCTCTGAATTCAATTCTATCCTTTTCATTTGATGCAATTATATAAATTGTAGGTTACCAAAAGTTTACGACTGATCAGTAAAAGTTTATTCTCATATTTTTAACAATTAAAAATTATAACTCTGTGGCCGACCGTAGAACAGATGGCGACATGTAAATAATATGATTCCTTTCATACCTATATGAAAACAGAAATATTTAAAAAGTGACGTGGGCCATAAGATCAACACTAGAAAGGCGAAAAAGATAAATGGATGGAAGGAAAAGCTTGGGAGACGAAATATAACAACAATCAAGGTGGTATTTTGTATTGTCATATGGATGCCACCGAAAAAGCGAAAGTAATACTTCTAAACTGCCTCTCAGATCTTATTATTATTGTTTACATTCTTTGAGTGAAAAACTATGTAAGGTAAAAAACACGTGGTTAGTTTAAACCCTGTAACTGGCACAATTAAATCTTAATACTTTTAATTGTTGGTTAAACTAACACAGTGTATACTTATTGGCATTGAACGACAAATTGTCAAATTTGTATTTAGTGTCTCCTATTTTCTACCTCTTTCGCAGTAAATAATCCTAGAAAATATAAGGGTAGAGTACAATTAATTTAATAGTGTTAATAAAAATATAATAAGTAAAATGGTGAACTGAATTTAATTTATCGTGAACCATTTTATTCAAATCAATTTTAAAAAATCTAATAGTGTATTAATATAACATTAAAAAAACGTTTTTTTCTGTAATAAATATAGTCACATTAATTAATAATTTTAACATCACGGAACTCAAAGCTCATTAGCTTTGAGTGCAATGAAGTGTTATAAAATAAGAAATTAAATAGCTATAATCTTTCATTCCTACCGGTCTGTTACGAGAACATATATAAATAAAATGTCAAACTGAACGTCTACTCACTCTAATCCAGTAAGGCGCTATTGATAGACGTTTATTAATTAACATTGTTTTTTTAAAATCCTTATTTAACCCATTTTAAATGAAGGCAAGATTACCAATTCGGCATGTTTTTACATCAATTCAATGTATGTTTTTTTAAATGAGGCTATCAATTTGGGTGCAACATTCATCATTTTATGAAAAGTTGTCTATTGACCTTCTGTCCAGTCAGTGCTTCATCATTAATGCTTAAATACTGCAAGTGATGAAAAAATATTTTAATTGTTTTATAAAAAATTAAAACTTATTGAACATTTAGATTGTTTGTTTGTTCGCGCCATGATGTTTTAATATTTATCGAAATCTTTTTCTTATTCTTTTGCCCTTTTCCATTGGTTACGTGGTGCTGAATTAATGTCACGCTTTTCGCAATCACCGATGTTACAGGCGGCCTCTGTTTACATTTATTTATTTATTTCGACTTACAGAGCATACGATTGCTCGATTATTGTAAGCGCCCGTATACACACAAGGTCACTCACTGAACAGGTGCTGCCGTGTTTAAGAATAGTACATACTCGTATATCGCACATAGACAATCTATTACACAAGTCACGAGTTTAACCTACTTTCATTTCAATGGTTTAACTGTGCAGATAAACGATAGGAATGAGTAACTCATTACTCACAGAAGCGATGTTACTTGGTAAACAGAAGCAAAAGTATTTATATTAAATTATTTATTTTAACGTATTATTTATGGCTTTTGTTTCTTAAAAGTTCAATAAAGATATATTGACAAATATTACAATTGAGAAATCACATATATCGCCTGATCTGATATTATCCTTAGATATCATACATTAATCTCTCTATTTAAAATATTGTTGTTTTATATATTTACTCACCAGGGGGTTTTACGTAAATTCATAAATATAACTTTCTTTTTAATGTGAAAGTTCCATATTTTCGCTTCTTAAATTTAATTTTGAGAAAATATTCGAAGCAAAACTTCATTTTTGGAATTTTTAATTAATTTTCGGCACAAATAAATATTTTTTTTAAATTCAGTAAATATTTCAGACGTATATTAAAAAATAAACACAGATATTTTCTTTAGTAAATTATAGTAATCTGTGTCAGGATAACTATTAAGTGTTGCACATGCTGAATATTAAAATTACTCATTGATATATTAAGTAATACCAGCCTTTGACTTATAATAAAGACGATCGCCGCGAAGCAAAGAATTTTATTGTCCTCATATATATTATTTTATAATTATAAATATACGTGTAAAATTATATATATATAATTGTTTATTCTAGTAAGACTAGATAGAAATTCAACCACGATAGGAAAATAAACGATAAACATCGCTGAGAAAATATGACAAATTTTTGTCATATTTTCTCAGCCATATTTTTTGTTTGATGAGATGATAAATCTTGAGGAGAATGGACGTTCTAATTTCCTGTCGAAGAGAGCCCAAAGAATATTGAACAAATAAATTTCCCGGCGAATTTAACTTCAATTGACGCGATTCCCTATGAGAACAAATAAATTGTGGGAATGTTTAACGAAGGTGATAGAGGTATTTTATGAACATTGATATTTTGATTTTCATTCCAAATACATATGTTCAGTAAACAAGTTTCCTCTTTTCCGTCTCATTTCTATCCGATGCAACTAAATCACATGGCAAATAATGAACAGACGTTTAGTTCAAGTACATACGAGTATACTTGGATTACACCACTACACACATAAATATAAAAATATTGTTTCTTAATTTAGGTTTCTATACTTAAAAAGATATTAAAAAATATGCGTAAACAGAGCATATTCTCTTTAATTTACGAAAATACTAAACCAAAAATTATGGACAGGTTTATCCTATCTATAGCGATTATTCTAAATCTTACAATTTTTGAAATATGCACCATTTTTTTACAATTTAAAAAGTGTAATGGACCATATACTTACATAGTCAAAACTTAATATATGTGAATAGTTTAATAGAAATACTATGTATAATTAAATGTTTATATGTGTTCTTTCTCCTGTTTTTTTGATGGGTTAATTCAATTAAGTTTTTAATAATAAACAATCACTGAATTATTAAAGAGTTTTATTAATAATAAAAGGACGTGTGAGCCCAATATTGAATGAATATATGGGTGATTTTTTAAAGTATTATATAAGTTTTATTAAAATCTGTGTTGGAATTGGAAGAAGTTTCAAAAGTTTTTCGGAACAATTTTATTTGCGAACTCAAATATTTGTTATAGCATAGTTATGTATACGTATAGGTTTGTAAACGAATGTTGCTTGTGAATGATGATTTTAGCAATGAAAGGTATTCTAAATGAAAAATCGAACACCATATATTGAGTAATCTGGAGGAACAATGTGTGTCTGAGTTCACAGCAAAGATATATTTTACACGTTTTTATACACTTCTTGCGACGCTATTGATATTTATTGCTAGCTTTTAATTTGAGTTTAGTTTCCAAAATTACTGAAGCTCTAAAAAAATTCTCACTTCGTGTTCTTTGGTTTAATAGAATGTCATAAGCTTCCTATTATTGAAATAATTATAATAAAAGAAATATATTCTTACCATTATCAGACGAATGCTTGTATAATCACAAATATGTACTATATACATCACATGACATAGTTCCCGACTTTAACGAACCTCATTTATTCCAGCAAAAGTGAAAGTTTTGTTGACACCGAAACACAAATTGCGCGCCTGGTGCGATAATTTTAGCGGTTGATAGCAGCTTGCACTGCTTATTGTCCTCGCTCGTCCCGACCGCGAGTCTCTTATTACACGATGAGAAGAAATGTTGGATTGGGCCACCTGAACTTTTATATATGGATTCGTCTAGCATGACAAGACATTTAGAATAAGTAGTAATTATTATTATATATAAAAGAACCATCTGAACATAGAAATTATTTATTTCGTTACTGGTACCAAGATTTACCGTTAAAATAAATCATTTAATATATTAGCAATTTTTTTAGTTTCCAGTCCGAGAGTACTCTCATTCCATTGTGAGACGTATGCGAAAGTAATAATATTCTTCGCTTAATTAGCCATAATAATATAGCTCATTCCAACTAATGTATATTAATCTTGTTAATTATATGCTGAAACCCTTCGTTTGTTTTGGAACATATTCAAAATTACATTCTCAAATTACATATACATTCACACATGTAACATATTCAAAATTACATATACATTCACACACACACACACATACACTAAAAAGTCCAATGTCTGAACTTTAAGCCCTAATGGAAATATTAAAAAATACCCACCACACAAAAACACAAATTAAGTTTAATTTTTTAAAGTATTATCGACGTCAATGAGACCAAAAAATCCCAAATAAAATCGAATTGTTATACTTACTACTTCAAGTCAGTATTATTGAAGACATAGAATCAAATAATTCAAAAATATGAATAATATAAAGGAGCCAAAAAAATTTACATAACAAATTATCTACACGTATCGGAACTGTGGATAAACCAAAGAAACAGGCAGGCAAAATACAAGTTTTTACAATCCTAATGCAACAAAAATATAACACGTGAGATATCGAGTACGTAACATTATTATTTTCACAGTCGGGAGAGAAATATATTTTACACGAGTTATTTTCCATATACCCGGTTGGAGTAGCGATGCACACCAATCTCCATGCCTCACGAAACTTAGTTATATCATATTGTTACATAAGAGAAACCTGGTGCTTAATTATTGTTGCCTGTTACACTTCGAAGCAGACAGTCTAACATAAAAAAATAACAGTCTAATATAAAAAAATTGATTTATTTTATATAATGTATTTAAAATGCTGAATAAATAAACATGTATCAAAACAATAGAATTAAAAAAGAACACGTACAGCGTATGATTACGATCCTAATGTTTAACTCGTTATTAAATATAAATATGTCAACATAGTCATCACAGAGACGATTACATCGAATTACTTTAGATTTTAATTCGCGATAGGACGGATTCAGCGACAATTTTGCAGGCGTCTACACGGTGAGAATGCGCGTGACAGTTATGGTGGTGGCGGAGTCACTGCCACCAACTGTCACCGTATGTACAGTATGTACCAGACGAACATCCACATTAGCATTGCAGAACACTGTCACGACGGCAAATATCGCACGAACTGTCACCGTATAAACGTCGATTTACTAACTCTTGTGTAACCAGTACTAACGTCTAGTTTTCAGTGTTTGTCTTGTCCGTGGATTATGATAGGGCAAAACTTGTGACATTTATTACGCAAAGAAGATGTTTTGAGTTGCGAATTTTATTCGTTTAAAGGGTGATAATTATTGTTGTTGGGAATGGCAATAATTAAACATTCGTTACGGAGTATTCAATCACAGCTAAGAGTTAAATCGAAAATTATAATTTTGAAATACCTATTTTTGTGAAATTTATTCCACTTATATTATTGTAAGCTTACAATTATCGTATAACTTATATGAAAATATAATAATTCAAACCATTTTAACTTACGGTTTAATCGATCACGCAGTATATAAATAAACGTTGACGTATTAAATCCAGTTTTAATTACTATTTCTTTGGTAAAGTTAAATTAACAGTTATGATACTGGGAAATACTATAGACAAATTCTTACTTATACGTATAAATAGAGAAAAGATCGAACTCTTTTAAACTAAATTCTTTTCTCTCCTTCGTTTATCTTGTAATTATTCCGTGAAATTTCAATATTCGAAACGTTATTTTAATTTTTCTTTCACCTACATTAAAATGTAAAGTATATTATTGCAATCACTCACTTTCATATTCCAACCGTTAATGGATAAAACCGAGTTTTACCTATATTGACAAATATGATATTTAGATATACATTTCGAAATGTTAAGAATAATATTCCGTAAATTGATTTATATTTACTGCGGGCGTGAAATCAAATATGAAAACGACGCCCAACTACTTATTGCCTAAATTCAGGTTACCGCAAAAAACAATACCATATTCTATAATAATATATTGTCTTTACTTACTTTTCTTATAATTTTTGTTCTATTAGCAATATAAACAAATTTTGTGCATCAAAAACCTTCCAGAGAAGATATTTGTTTTATATCGTATATATACATATATATATATATATATATATATATATATATATATATATATATATATGTATCGGCTCTCCCACAAGGAGTAGACCAACAAAATGTCGGTATTAGAGGGGGCTATTGCACATACGAAACAATATAATTTATTATCAATAAAAAAAATTATAATTTAGATATATGATTATTTAATTTTTGTTACGGCGCATGAAAGTAATTTTTTTATTAGGTATTACTATTTCCGCTTTTTTATTGTCCAAGATCTTTAAGAGAATATTCATCTTCCTAATTAAAATGTTATTTATTCGTTATTATTAGAAACATAAAAATAAAACACTGAAACATGTGTATTTTTTCAATTTTAAAACATGAAAAGTGATTTTCGAATAATGCTAGAATAACTTTGTCAGAAACATCTATAATTCACACAGATTTCAAAAAAGTAACATTGTTACAATTAATTCTATAAACATTCGAAAAATACCTCCTTTATTGAAATAACTCCGTATTCGCAGAAACGCTTACGATCAAAACAAACACTTTTCAGAATTGTTTCGCTATCCTTTCCCATTCGTATGATATTTTTATTGTTCTTTGCCATCAAACGACCCCCTCTACCGCTTCCCTCAACAACTTCGCTTCTTTAGTGACTTGCTTTTCGCTCGGAGCTAAAAACGTGTTTTCTGCTGTTTTACCCTACCACTGTTTTTATTTGTTGACCTAGACTTGAATTATATCTAGTTTGTGCTTATAACTGTGATATTGTTTGACTGATTGCATTGCGAAATACCTCAGATCTACACTACTTGTGGATATGTAGAAATGTATTTCATTTACGGACTGTGTGATAGAAATCCTCGGCAAGCCGCACGTACGTATCGCGAGTGGTAATCGCGAACGCTATCCCGATCACAGAGTCTTTCTTTACGTAAATAACGCATATTTAGATAGCCGAATTCCTGGAAATGTATTTCCTTTGTGGGCTGGCATCCTGGATGGAAAAATTATCCGTCCATTTGAACTCCCACTGAGGCTTAAGGGAGTTCGTTATCTACGGTTTTTAAGAGACGAACTTGGAGAGCTATTGAAATAGCACGAGATGTACGTGACAGGATGTGGCTACAGTACGATGATGCACCAGCCCACTTTTTGCAATAAGTAAGTGAATACTTAAATTCACCTTACTCAAATCGATGAATAGGACATGACGTCACAATTCATGGTCAAATTCCACCACGTTCGCCAGACCTCAATCCATTGGACTATTTTGTATAGACATATTTTAAGGAGGCGGTTTATGATACTATTAACGATAAAGAACAACAATTAAGACAAAAATTATACCATGTTTGTGAAGTGGTAAAAATCAACGAAATGGCCTTACAAAATTTAAGCATTTTTGTAATAAGATGCTTTTTTTTTGTAATTGCTTTAGTCGAATTCACTATTGTGAATTTTGAGTGTTTACTGTAATAAAAAAACATAATAAATTCGGTATGATCATAAACACTACACTAGTTTTATTTTACTCTTTTTTTAGATATTTTTTAAATAAAGTTCCACAAGGTTATCATACAATTTTTTTACACTAGCATTGTTTGAAAATCACTTTTCATGTTTTTTAATTCAAAAAATGCTCATGTTATAGCGTTTAATTTTTGTGTTGCCAATAATAATTAATGAATAGCATTTTAATTATTTCTAGTTAAAATGTTATTCACGAATGTTATATTAAAGAATTTGGACAATGAAGAAGCAGAAATAGTATATATATATATAAAAATACACCTAATAATTTTTTTATTTTCATGCGCAGTAACAAAAATTTAAAAAAAAATTAAAAAATCATATCTCTAAAACTATCAGGCCTAGTATAATGAATAGCTTACATTAATCAAATCTATTGTTTCGTATATATAATAACTTCCCCTATTACCGAAATTTCGTTGCTCATCGTTACGGGACATCCTGATATATAGACGAATTGATTCTTAAAATAATTTTCATATTGCCAAGCTTTTTGACCATTATTTTTCAGAAAAATTCAAACACGCGAAATTTCCACAAAGCCAAGTGACATATTGGATTCATTGTGCTCATTGAGATAAATAGAGAGGTTTTACAGGTAAACAAAAACACATCGCAGACGACGTCTTAAGCGAGATCTTTCTCATACAGCTATCAACATTTTACAATGATAATTGTATATATAATATCATTCCATCTTCTTCAGTAGTTGTATCTAATCCCGGCAGTAATTGTATCTAATTTTTTCTTTCTTTCCGTCTAGCTCCATTACTAGTGGGAAGTGTGACAAAATTAAAATATTCAATAAGAATACGCTAATATGTAATCATGGAAATGCAGTAATATTTTATTGGAAAATATGGAACCTGGATGTTATCACCTGCCAGTTTCATAAAAAAAAGATAAAGGGATAAGTGAAGTGCATGCTTTTACTATGTACAGGTGCATAATGGCATGAAAGTGTAGACAGACAGATGTATTCATATCCATTTATAACTTTCAAACCGATGTGTTCTAGAGTACTATTAGAAGTTCTTCAAAGTGTATAAAAATACGGTGTAATTTTTTAAGTTTATTTAAATTCCTGTAATCCGTATCAGGGATAAGGTTTTTAAGAAGTAACTGAATATAATTCTATATGTATAATAAAACTATAGAACTGGCATGTCTGTATGTTGAATATATTTATGAAAAAATGATTTAGTGAATTCGACTAAAGCAATTACAACAAAAAATTTTTGCACTATTTTTCTTCTGTGAGTGTGTTTGTTTGCTCATCATGCGAGAATCACGGGACGGATTCTGACGGTATTTTAATTAACGAGTATCGTCAAGACAATTTATATTTGTTTTTCTTTATACATAACTCACTAGAAACTAACAATTGTTAGTTTGAAATTGCAATAAAAGGGACGTTTGAAAAAGTTTAGTTTTATGCTGATTATTAGTTACGCATTAATTAATTATTACTTTCCTTAAGTTCTTTACCACGACCTAGGTTTCGTTGTATTACATCTTCAGGTTGATTATTAGCAAAGATTCAATCATTTTGAAAAGTTTGAATCTTTGCTAATAGCTCACCTGAAGATGTTGTAATACAACGAAACCTAGATCGTGGTAAAGAACTTAAAGAAAGTAGAAATAATACTACATCACGTAGTTTCATTTACTTGTGATTTGTGCTTATATAAAACTAATAAATACTTAATACCGTTTTGAATGCTTGACTCGTGTATTTTGAATTTGTTTATACTTGAATTCTTAGTAAAATTATACAAACATTGTAAGAACGCCATGATCATATTTAGAATTTTAATGACGCTTAAAATTTGCTTATGTACGAGTTCAATATTATCTATCTGTAGTGCACATAATATGGGCAAACATATATATGAAGTAATGTTCGATACTTTATAATTTTTTATTTCCTGCTTGATGGAGGATCTTTGAAATATTCATGCTAAGAAATGCTATAAATAGATTATTATATATACTTATACATAAAGAAAAATCCTATATCTTAAACTATTTGCTTTTCTTTCATCCCATTTATTTTATCATTATTCTTATCCATAAAATTTCAATACTCAAAACGTTATTTTGTTTACTGTAACAAGCTTTGTATTGGTAAAAATGTCATACTGAAATCCGCGTAGCAATATATATATATATATATATATATATATATATATATATATATACATATACATTGGCAAATAGGTTCCTCATAGTATGTAAATATCCTCTAACTTGTTTGAAAATACTTTCTTTGAGAGGGTAAAATAAGGTGGTATTAAATTTGTATGAGACTGTCTATTTTGAAGTTACGGAACATAAAAGTCAACGTTTCAGCTTCTGTTTACAAATACTAATAGATACAATTTATTTCAAGGTTTTTGGAAAATTCGACACCTAATGAAGTAAATTAAGAGAATTTCCCTAATTTTTGAAGTTTGAAATAATACATCCTCAGGCACAAAGGCTTATTTTGTTCGTTCTTATGATCATTCCTTCCTTAGGGTGTCGTTGTCGAGTTTAATAGTGAGTTCAGGTTATCTCTTGTTATGTCCTTTTGGTAGATGTAAGGAAAGTATAAAAGGCAAAGTTGTTCAAAAAGTCTCTTAATTGAGTCTCGAAAATAGAAATAAAGAAAGAAAGAAGATGTGAGGGTGAATATTACTTTATTTTAAAGTAATGACTTTATTCTAAATGTTAAAAAAACATTGGTTAGATCATATTGAAGTCCCTTTTTAAAATAATTTTACAAAGTTCAAATTAAATTGTGGTTGTAGGAATTATAATTATCAACGTATTGCATATACTTTGAAGAATAGTTGAGATCTCTATTGATGGCACATGTTTATTCTTGTCTCCACCTATCTGTTGCACGGCGACATCTCAACGTATACTCATTAGTGTACGAGTATGTCATCGACAAGTTAACGTGTGGTAGAGATTTAAGTGTTTCACTGTAAACCGACCTGGAGCTCCTTAGTCTAAACGTTATTAACTTGCTTAAATGTCTTTGCTAAAACGCTTGTCTTTCTTTACCGGCTAAATGTCTTGCTTAAACGCTTATCGGTCTACTTGCAAACTCAAAACGGTCAGAAAATATACCTATTAGAATTTCAGCTTTTTCAAGGCGGCGTACTTCTTTTGACCTTTAGGGAGGCACTACAGAAAGTAAAAAGAATCCGGTTTGAAGGAAATTTCAATGAAGGGCACTTGGAATTTTTTTATTCCATGGGCACAATCAATAAATTCAAATAACATTGTTAAGCCTTAATAAGACCCAATATTTATGAATCTCGCACAAATTAACAGAAAGTGAACCGAATTTGTCTTGTACTGTGCGTTAAATACAACAAGCAACTCGCCTTTAAAAGTCTTCTCCTCAGTGCAGACGAATATGTTTCTTCCACTGAAACTCCAGTTAATGTAAGTAAAAAATGTTGAGTATAAAAATTACTGGCGTGAGTAGAAAAAAAAACAAGTAAGAGAGTTTGTTAGAAAATGTACTGAAAAATCATACTGAGGTCCGTGAGTAGGTGTTAAAAAATATTTTGAAATTCATCCGAAAGGCATTTGTCTGGTTTTGAATATGAACCTAAGATTCACAATTCCACGGATACAATGATTGATCTTGGACACGGTTACCCTGTGCCAGGCGCCGCGCGTTTAAATATCATGAGTTCAATGGAATATGCTGCATTGGTGGAATGCTATCGAATATTACTCGGAACATAGTTTTCTCATTCGTCAGCAGAACATTTTTTTCTTTCGCTCGAAAATACAATGCATGCTTCTAAATAGAATCCTGAAGCCCCTAAATCCCGGAGCTAAATAGGTCAATGAGCGTTAATTTGTGCCAACTTTCAAAGTGTAGGGCAAAGGTACCACCCAAAAGAGAGAATCATGGCCGAGTATCGGTAATAGCGATAACAAGAGGAACATACGCTATGGAATACCATAGCGTATGTTCCTCTTGTTATCGCTGTTACCTCCGGAGGAAATATTCCTCTCCCTTAATCCAGAACTGGTTGGCTAATTGTAGATGTTGCTGCATGAAGACAGTATGTGCAATTTAGATTTTAAGACCGCTGTTCATTCGATCCCTAAAGGAAAAAAACGACTACATTAGGAGCTCTGAGGTAGTTCGGTGTATTTTTTGCTTCCTTATTCATAAAATGTATCCGCCTATTGGGCTCCTTGCAGTAAATCTCGAGAATGACCCAAGAATATATTTTACAAAGGACAATGTTGTTGATAGAGCAACAATTTTCCAAACTTCTGGCCTTTTACGAACTGTGCAAACTGTTGTTAATATCTTTGTAATGACTTTTTTATAGTGCTAGCTGGCTTATTACACAGGGAAAAGCAATCAGTTTTGCCGAAGGAAGGATAAGCAACGTGTCTGGAGTTGTTCGAGGGTAAAGAAAGATCGGGTATTAGGTCGAGTTTATACTGCAAATTGGGACTTTACTCATTTTATTATGCAATCTCTATCCTCCGCAACGGCACCAGAACTTAAGTGAATGTTTTAAATCAACTTTTAATCTAAGCGACCATTTTTACTGGTGCCAATTAAAGAGAATCTGTGTTTATACCTCGAATGCCATGGATACTATCGAATTCCCAATTTGTATTTAAATATCTGTAATTTTCGATTAAGGTAGGCTATGTGATGGCCATTAATAAAGCACAGGGTTAAACTGTGAAAGTGGCTGGTGTAGATTTCAGGACTGTTTGTTTCTCCCACGGTCAGTTCTGTGTGGCGTACTCTAGAGTTCATTCACTGACCAGTTCGGTTATCCTTCAGCGCGAAAGAGAGGTAAGAAATTTTGTTTACAGGGAGGTTACAAAAAAATAAAAGCCGTCTCATTCTTAGGTTCAAGAATGAGACGGCTTTTATTTTAATCTAGAAGAAAATGTATTATTTTCGAATATAAAAAAACGGCATGCAAATTACGAAGTCCACGCGTACGAAGTCACGGGTAACAAGCTTGAATTAAAATGTAATTGTAATTTAAAGGAAGCTTACAATAAACATTGTTCTAGTACTAATCAACCAAGTTTCTAAACTTTACTTATGTAAGAAGAAACAATAGCGTACTCTGTACTATATTTTAGTTTTCTCCAAGTTATTTTTATGCCCCCAAAATAAATTGAGATTCATAAAAATTTGTTAATTTTCTTACAAACTTCATTTTGTAACAATGTTATCGAAGTTTGCGCATTGCAAAACGTCGTTCGACTTGTATCATGCCATATGAACAACTTCGAAATTAATTCCAGGGATATTATTTCTTCAGTAAATTCTTTATTGAATTCATTTAAATGAATAAGTGAAAATAGGCATATGGTGGAAATAATCCTTAAAATATTATTCATATGACAAGACTTTTTGACTAATATTTTCTTGAAAACTTAAACAAATTATGTCTCTGCAAAGCCAAATGACATTTTCAATTTATTGTCTCCTTTGAGGTAGAGAAGCTTCACTGATAACGCAACGGCAAATCGCACAAGGCATCTTTAAGTAAGATTTTTTCTCAATCATGAGCAAGAATAACTTTCATTTACTTACTTCGTCTATGCACTATCCCTTCTAATAGGGTAGACAAAGAATTTATGATATAACCAAATCTCAACGCTATTCGTTTGGCTTTGGCTTATTTATCTTATTTTATTCCTCTGAACTCAACTGATTGTTAATCTTTTTTTAAGTATTTAAGAACGCATCAATGCATGCTTACAGTTTTAGTAGTAATTAATAAATATCGATGCAATTATCTCTTCGTCAATATCTGTTTTATATACGTTACTTAAATTCTTTTTTTATAATTGTAAACTTGGGTACATTCCCATTTACGTATGGCTTTTTATTTACCTCATTAAAAATATTCCAAAAATATTTCTACCTTATATTTCAATTACGATAACGATAGGAAATATATCAAGTAAAATTATTCATCTGTATTATTATTGTTCACATTAATAACTTGTGAACAACTATTCTATCAGAGGTGAAACTGTTCTATCAGATGTGAAACTACTACATCGCCAATAAAAAAAGTTTAATTTTGATGAAACCATAATATGATGTTAAAATATGATCACTAAGAAATGTTTGGTTGTGAAATATTCTTTAAAATCGATTAAGTATTGAATTATATGGAACAAAAAAGTGTTAAAAATTGTTAAGTTACTTGAAGAGAATATGGAACTTATAAAGAAAACTAAAATAAAATATAACAAAGAATTTAATTAAAGTTCATTATAAGAATTGTATTGCAGTTCATTTTATTCATCTAATACTATGTTAATCTGGTCTAATATCTATGTTAATCTGCTCATATCAATTTTAAAGTCAAAAAGTGTAAAATATTTTACACAAAAAATGCAAAAAAGGCTAAGTGGTACAAAGAAGAAGCTGCTCGTCTTATTCGTCGTGAACAGACTGGTCGTATTCCATTGTTTGTAAATAAAGCAATTTTTTGAGCTTCCTTATTATACTAGATATAAAGCACGCACAGCTTAATTATATTATGTAATATCTAGGAAAATAAATTTTATATTTAATATATTTACGTATTTAAAATAATACATGACGAGAAAAACTAACAAATTAGAAATGTGGAACCAAATTTTACCTGGGAGTATTAATATGTTGGTGTAGTTTCGTATGTAGAAAAAAAAAGACGTAGCACTTAACTTAAAATTTAAAAAAATATATTTTGAAATTTATTTTTGGACCATTATATTAACTATATACCTACATATACGGACAAAATATTTTTAAATTAGGCAGTGTAATAATATTGAATGCACAGTGATATTAGTACAATGTAATGTAAATATTCAGTTTTAATGAAGTCGACTTTGAAATATTTCAAATTTCTTCTCTCGTAAACTTAAAGCATAACATGAAAAATGTTTTATATTAGAAAATGTTGACTTTTGCTAATGGATTAATCTCTAAGTATGTTTTACTTAAGTGTTATTAACTTCTATCTAATAATTTCTAACGAAAGTTTTATGCGCGTGCTTTTTTTGAAAGGGGCGAACGCTTATTTAACATAAACTTTATTAAAAATACCCAGACTTTCTTTAATTATACGCAATTGTATTGTACAAATATTTTATGTAAAGAATTGAACAAATATTTTACACAATCCTTTCCTAATCTTTATAACTTAGTGGAATAAACGACTATAAATCGAGTCATGCGGACGCGATCATATCGTATCTAAAAGAAATAGATATTTTCAATAATAAATCTGTAATTTCTTATTACTTTTAATACCAGGAATCTGGATATACGAACATTTTCGAGCTACTTTTGTGCCCTGTATATATTAAAATCTATTTGACAAATAAATTTTGCAGTCAATATACGAGCCATGCGGACGCGATCAAATATTACCTAAAAGAAATAGATATTGTCAATAATAAATCTGTAATAAATACAACATTGACAAGTAAATTTAGCAGTCAATATGAATCAATATTTCGTAATCAGTATAAAAAAGGAAATTCCCACACTAGTAATTCTCTTTGTTTATTAAAGTTCTATTAATGTCCTAAATTACTCAGGATACGTAATTTTATGAAAAAGCTCAAATATTTCCCAAAATATGGACATTCAAATATCGCTACTTTTAACTCTAACTGGTTCATTGACTACCTCATCAAAAAGTTAAACCACTATCAATCGAAATACAAAAATATGTATATTAGAATACATACAGGAAACAGTCAGAAAAAAATCCATTTCTGTGTCGAAAATAGTATTAATTAAAGACAAAGTAAAGTTATTGGTACGGTTATTTTCAGTCATGAAGTATGAAACTAGGTGCGTATATAACGTACTTAGCTCTTTTATTATGTTCAGAACGTGGTCTACAAAAGTTGGTACCAGAGCGGAACCACAAAATTAATTACTTTATTTATGTAGAATGTAATTTTACCAAAAGTATCGGTATTGAAAGGAAAAGGTTTATTTGCTTACTGATAAATCTTTAAATTGGTAAATTTTCACCCTCTAGTAATTTATTTAAAATATAAACCATGAAAACTTACAAAGGAAAAAGTTTAGTGAAAGGAAGCGATCAATTTTCTTTATAAAAAATTTTTCTGGAGATCAGCTTGTCTTCTAGACCCTCCTCTTGGACGACTAGCTTGTTCTTTGTACCGAACTTAGTCTTTTTTGCATTTATGATTTTGTTGGGATTGACATTTCCTATGACAGTTGATAAGTACACGCTCATTTGCGCGAATGTATGAATGATAAAAATATTTCATGACCACAATTGCAAATGACTGATTTCTTTTAAAATTGATATATATTTTATATTAGTGGCTTATAATACTGATAGGTTGCTATTAAAAGTCGTAATATTTTTTATTACCTAACGCAAAAATAGTGTCTGCTTTATAATAGATAAATTTTAAATTTATTACCACCAGTATAATTCCCTTACCAAAAAGTGATGAAAATTAAAAAAAAATTATATTATTCTACTTAGACGTCAAACTTTCTTTTTCTTAAAAAAATAATGAACCAAAAGAACCTAGATTCAGTCGTATGATGATTAAAGTTAAACGTTCACAACTATTGGCAATTTTTTCAACGCAAAGAATCGAATGTCAGATATATTTATTTAAGAATTTTATTATAATCATTCTAAAGACATTTCTGAAAGTGTGCACAAAAATTTTCTACAAACTTTTTGATTTTGATTTTGAAATTTGTTTTAATAATAAATCATATTAATTCCCATATATCCCAGTGGTTAACACATAAAAATATTGACATGGAATTTTAAGAGGGGCAAATAAGTTAATCATTTTGTTTAATTTCTTGTGTCGTGAAATATAATTTGAAAGAGTACGTTTGCAAGGATTACCAAAATATTATTTTACAATTTACGTAAGATTGTTGTGGAGATATTACTTATACAATGTAATAACTTCTTCAATGTATATTTATACCAGAATGTGTATGAAACCCATACAATGCGAACTCTACTCGTGCTTAACAGGTTTTATTTGTTTGAAAGTCCATTTTTAATTTCACTTCGGATAAAAAGATTTTGAATATTAACTGGTAATGGAAATAAATTTAGATTAATATCCAAATCTTAGTATAATGAAGTTGATAGGAATGACTTAAATATTTATCAAGGTTTTATGTCACTCTCTTTTAAGAGATCGTCTTTCAATCGATCGAGTGAATCTTTATTCACTGATGAAGCTTTTACTGCCACTGTTTGTGGAGTAGAGAGCAATAAAAGTGTTTGGGTGAGTTTACAAGTTTTCAAGGGAGTAAGTTGTTACAAAATTAAATGAATTTAGTGCACAAAGCTAAACAAAATAATATGGAGTTAGAATTATGAAGAAATTTCAAATATTTATCTATGTTCATCAGGGCGATAATACAATTTGAAATGCTTTAAAAACTGTTAAAATATGTAAAAATAATAATGTTTGGTATAGATATGGAGAAAACTTACCATAAAATTAAATATTTTTACGTTTGATTTATAAAATAGAATATAATGAAATCGTCATAAAATATTTCGTAATGTAATGCTTCGCCGTACTTATTTGCTTTCCCTAAAAAGATTTTGTTTACTTGGACCATTTCTGGAAACATTTCGAAACATCACAAACATTTTGGTAAATGTTGATAAGGAATACAAATATTTCCCGAATTGCAATTTTGCGGTTGCTCCACTGTATGATGTCTATTCTGGTAAACATTTATCACGAGGCATTTTGTCTGCTAACAAGTAAAGTTTTCGATACACTACGAGTAACGACAGTAAAACAAGACTATTTTCATTTTATATTCGGTAAAAAGCCCTCCTGTGGTATAGCGCTCTTATTATATGGGAATACCTTGTTTCTCGTTGGACGAGAGGCGGTTACGTGACGATACTGTACGACACAAAACACCTAGAATCGCTTTCTCATATTACTTAACATTTGTTGATTCTTCTGTTATTGTGGATGTGAAATATTTTTTTAAGCATGCAGTTCACGAGGCGATCCCATAACTGACAGTTATAATTTAAAACTTTAACAGATACCAATTTGAACTATTTGTGCATCAATTAAATGATTTGAAAAATATATCGTAATATTTATTATTAAAAATTTGTTCAATATATATTGTCTTATGTTACTCTGATTACGTTAATATGGTGTTAGTATAGTGTAGGTCTTGTATTGCTTATCCTAACTGGAGAAATATGATACTAATGGAATCAAGTGGGTATCTGTTTGTCTCTTGTCCATATGTTTATCTCTTTTCATCAGGGCTCTTGAGGGCTCAGTTTTGATAAAGATGCTTTTGGTAATAATAGTAATTAAATATGAAAAATGATTTTGATATGGGTAATAATGGTCACTGAAAATGGTAACCTTAATTCGTAATTTCAGAAGTCATTTTTAGGGAATCAAATGACTCACCTTAGGTTTTAATTGTTTTCAAGTTTACCATATGAAGTGTAAAATAAAATGCAAAAAATTGGAAAATCTAAAAATGTTATATTTTTTTACACATGTAATACTATCTGGAAATAAATGAGAGGAAAAATCGATTTAGTATCTGTGAAAGTGTAAAAACTACATATTACAAATACGTTTTACTGTAAATGTAGAATCATTTTGCATTGAAAATATTCCATATTATGTCTTAAGGAAGGTATCTTGTAGAGGCTATGTCACGGTGAGGAAATATAGATTCTTTAAATATACAAAGAAACATTTTACTTAGTTGAAATTTAATAGATCTACTCTGAGGAATTTAAGTTATTGAGACCGCTCGCATGGCAGAAAAATTTAATCATTTTGTTATATTTCTACCGTATGTGCATAACAGAACTCGAAAAATGGATACATAAGTAAGTATGTATTTATGTATAAATACATACACACGCAAGCACACACACATGTGTGTGTGTGTGTGTATATGCGTGTGCGTGCACGTGTGCGTGTGCGTGCGCGTGCGTGCGTGTGCGTGCGCGTGCGTGCGTGCGCGTGCGTGCGTGTGTGTCACGAATTATTTTAAAATTTGGTCGAAAAATATTTCTTGGTTAACATGTACTCTTGGGTATACGTCTTGGACCTATCACAAATGTCTGATTTTACGCTGTAAAATTTCAAACAATTCCTAATTTTGGCTTTCTTTATGATGTCGGCAATTAGGGATTTTAGAAACATTAAGATTGAATTTGGGAAATCTGTTTGTGATCAGTTTTTTCTTTTCAAACATTAATCTACTTTTCCAATTTACAAGCTTTTTTCTTTCAAACTTGCGAATAGTTTTATTCTCCCCTGAATTCACTACTATCACAAGATTTATTTTGGCCGTAGTAAAATTTTTGTTATGTGCACTGTTAATTGTATTGTATTCTTTATATTTTTTTCCATTATAGCCATGAAAACTCATCTTTCATTTTCAATTTTGAGACAATAAATAGCTGTTGGTATGGAAGCGAGTAAGTGAGGAGTAGATAAGAGGCTAGAGCACAATGAGATAGTGAACATACATCAGTATGGCGTGTTTTGTTTTCATACAAAAATAGTGGCTTGTATTTTTTAAATTATCACAACTAGATCATCGATAATATAATAAATTGTGAATGTCACGACTCTAATTTTTATTTCAACTCCAGATGTCATTTATAAGAAAATATAGTTTAAATTCAAAAACAATATATTTTATTAGTTTCCGATTTTTTTTTATTTGTGAAATTTATTTCAATATTTAAGGGATGAAATAAAAGAATATAAATCTTCATCTACTTTAATATTTCAAATTTACTCTATTTTACATATAAACTTATTTACGATATGTTGAGAATATTTTATAAATGAGTTTATAGCTACAAAATAGTAAATATTAACATTACTCCATCATGTACATAGCATTTTATCATAATTGCTGTCTAATAACCATGTAACACTTATTATTTCGGAATTAAAGTTCAAAGCTTATTTAAAATAATCTTATCAATTATGGCATGTGTCCTGATCTAAGGAGTTACTTAAAAATACTGGTAAGTTTTTCCTTTGTAAACAAGAAAACCAGAAAAATAATAGAAACTTGACTAATTTGAAACACACATGAAAAGATAAAAATATTTGATTTTAAAAATTTTAAATTCAAATCGATTAGGGAAAATAAGAAAATTTTGCTTCGATCATTACATAATAAATTTACTTGGATTTACAAGTGACCTGTTCATGAAACCTTATAACGGATTAGCATTTACACTTAGATGTAAATGAATTATCAACAATAGGAGAAAAAATAGAGGTGTAGAGACAATGGTGGAGACTATGTAGATACCATGATGTTTTTAAAAATAAACTATACTAATGAACTAACCACATGAAAGTTGTTTCATTTTTGAAATAAGGAAAGTAAGAAAATGTGTTTCATTGGTAATTTCGTTAAGATTTGAATAATAATTTATAATTAACTTATTTTTCAAAAAAGAGAAATAAATGTTTTATAATAAACGAAACTCATATGCTACTTCATTTTCGCTGTTTAAAGTAACTGTTTGATCATGCAAATATATTATAATCATTGACATTTTTTTAGAAAACATGTCGAAAATTATAACACTGGAATATCGGAAACCTACTTTTGTATTATTACTTCTACTTTATTCTTTATTAAATTCATTACCACGACCTAGGTATGTAGTATGACAACATTTCGTTGTATGACAATATCTTCAGGTGGGCAATTTGTAAAGATTATTATTGTGTTTTAGATCCTAAAGGAAAAGCACGTGGTTTGCAATTGACTACATTAAAATGTGACAATGTTTAGTGCATATTTAAAAGATTCCCACTTTATTGTTTGTAAAGATATATACTCACAGAAAATATTACCTAAAGTAATCGAAAACCTTTTTAATCCGAGACTTTTATCTAAAAGATTTTACGAGAGAGTGTATTCTCCGTAGCTTAGAATTTAATATTGTATCCGCTTGAACAAAAAGACCGTGGTGTGTTTATTATAATCACCAATCTACTATAAATTTGTATCTAGGTATATACTACAAATTTGTATATACAAAGAAACTACATTTAAAACTCGTTAGTATAATAATCAACTAATTATATCCTAAAAAATTATAGTGAGTATCAATAATCAGTCTCGCATTCCTTTGAAATTTTAATACTTTTCGTATTTATTCACAATTTCAACAAATAAATTCTTCGTCATGTTTTGAGAGGTCCACACGCTGCTCATAGTACCACTTCTTGTAAAATCCAAATTGCTTCATGTCCAATTTTATGTTTTTGTGACATGGATAGCAGTACCATTCTTCTGTATAGTCCTTTTCTTTATTAATCTAAGTTTTTATTGTTTATTAACAATATTATTATATTATTTTATTAACCTATCTTTAGTTTTTATTTTTTTATTATTATTACTTAATTTAAACTTATTTTCTTTCGTGTTTTTGGTACTTTTTTTGGTTTTGGTATTCTTTGTTTTCTTTTCATCTTCATCTTTTTTGCCAAAGTGTTTTTTAGCAATACGTTGACTTTAATAATTGATAGCTTTCTTTTTTGGTCAGTTTGTTTTAGTTATAGAGTAATTAGGAGTAGGCAAAAATTCTTCAAATTCTGTTTTGTTGCTTTGTTTTTTAAATTTCACAATGGAACATTATCTTCGTCTGAATAACTAGAATAATCATCAGGGTTTTCTTTTTTGTTTATGTTTTCTTGCGTGGAATTGACTATTCCCTTTTAAGGTGTAGTTACTCCTTAATCTATCATGAATTGATCTTCCTTTTCTTCATCTGATAATAGTCGTCTTCAACTGAATATTTTAATTTATCATGTGATGGCTTAATTATGAAACTATCTATATCAGACGAATAAGAGCAGAGAGTGTGTTTTTGGCGTATAGGTCTATGCGAACCTGAACCATTAAGAATGCCTTAGAGTTTTCCTTGTTTGCAGGAGTTTCAAGTAATACAGAGAGGTTATTTTCAAGAATTATAGAAGGTTAAGCAAATAATTAAGTTTTTCCAATTCATCTTCAGTAGCATTAGTAGATGAGCTATAATCAACAATACGAGAAACGTTTTCAGCTCTAAATATTGTTAGTTCAGGTAAACATATCTGAATATTTTGACACTATTTAGAGAACGTTCGTTACGCGGTGTCACAGTTAGATAGTCGTCAGTAACAATATCAAATTCAGCAGGAGTACATATACCCGCAAAAACACATCAAGATTATGCTGATTCTCATCAAAGTCAGTGTCAACATCAGCATCAGATTTAGGATTGTGTACCAGTTGTTTTGTTTTTTGGGGATATGGAATTTTAGATAAAACTGACGGAACAATGCTTCTTTCGGGGATATGGGTCTGTTGCTTTAAACCCATTCACTATGTTAGTATGTGCCATACATTTGGGCGTAACTTGCAAAAATATTTTATTGAAATAGGCTTTTGTCAATGTCCTATTAGGGTTAACTGACTAAATTTCAGGATAGCTTCGTCCCAGTGGTGTTCATAAGACTTATTCACCGATTTGTCTAACGGTTGCTGCTCGTGCGTGGTATTTGAAGGAAGGCATTACAAAACTATATTATTATTATCATCTTCATCTAGCGCCTCGATTGATAGATGGCACTTTGCACCATCAAAAATTAATAAACATTTATCAGCAACTTTGTGTTTTGCCAGATGCTGAATAAATTCCAGAAAAAAATTTGTAGTAATAAGTCCGTTCGGTGCCATTCTAACCAAAGTTTCAGCTGTTAGATTTTCTGTTAGATCTGGTCTTTGTCTTTTGCTTTTAAAAATTATCATAGCTAGAATCACCGTACCTATGGCATTCACACACATCGCAAATGTGACATTTTCTGCATGTTCAGCGGCAATGAGGCTTACCATTTTGCTTCCTTTTTCTGTATGCTGTTTATGCACCGTTAATTGACATTCCTTTAAGTCCATATTGTATAACCTTTCGGGATGTCGCAGGATGTCTAACTCATAATATAATTTACGGATACTCTGAAAGTGTTGTTTAACAATAGGTTTATTCAACTTTTATACACGCGGTGGGTTCATTACGAGGTGAATTCATTAGTGGTGGTTCCCGTTTGCTAATGGACGGATTTCTTTTTAAAAAGTATCTCAATCAATATATATCAGTAATCCTTTTGGATTTATTGAAGTTATTTTTGATGTCATATCTCTCACAAAATAAAAGAGTTTGTTGTTTTCTGATGAATTTAGGCGTTAGTGGAATTCCAATATTTGCAAATCTCTTTATCCGCGGAGCTAAATCTTTTTCTTATTTATTCGTTAAAATAGGCTTTCTCCCCAAACGTTTAATTCTTGACCTATTTTTAAATAATCTCTTAAAATTCTTCGCGGAATATTATACCTTGTTGCTGCAGCTCGCTGAGTCAAATGACCTTTTTGCACTGCATTAATGGCAGTTTTCATAGTATATTCGGACCACGAGTCCCCTCTTTTCTTACGTGTAGAATTTGACGGATTCATTTTCCTGATCTGTACAAAGCAAAAACGATACATATAAATTTTAGTGTTGTATTAATACGCCCATAAATGGATAATAGCGCCCATACATGCTATCAACGCCCAAACCTTACTTTACGGGGGTTATTACCCGAATAGTACCTTCTACCTACTTCTCATATTTTCACACATAATTACAAACAAATCAATCAAGTCATCAATGAAATATGAAATAAAAGTATTTAAAACTTAATAACAAAGTTATAAATAAAATAAGCTAAAACTTATAAATTCGTCGGAGTATTTCTTATAAAAACAGCGTGCACCGACGGCGTCCTTAAGATGTAGTTCGCAACTGATAATATGGTGGCGTGACCGCCACCACGCCACGTATATATATACATATATATATATATATATATATATATATATATATATATATATATATATATATATATAATGTTTATGTGTATATCTTAGAAGACAAATATAATTCACGAAAAATAAGGACGGAGAACAAATTAGAAGACCAACAAATATTGCCTAGAAAAATTTGTGAAGACATGCCTTAATGGAGCATTGAATAACCTAGAATGCAAGAGTGCAAACCAAGGATAAAGAAAAGAACCAAAATTATAAATGCATTGCAACATCCTACAGTCCTAAATTGGTAACCAGCATATAGTCACGTTAGAAGATCAGAGATGGACTCAAGCAATAATAACTTAGGCGACACTAGATACACGCCGACGAAGTAGACCGTAAGGAAAGTGAGTTGAGAATATAATAGTAACTCCATGCAATGACTGGGTGGAGCTGGCACAACACTGTGGCCGGTGTAAATTATTGGCGTAGGTTTAGACCCTAAAAGGGGTCCTTAACTAAATATTTAATAATAAAATTAATAGGTTGTATCAATAGTAATAATTTTATTAAAATAACAACTAAAACCAAACTGTAAATACTAAATATCCGACTGGATCGACAAAACTCTGCAAGATAGGAAAACAAGTTAGGTAATCAGCCAATCAGGTTAGATAATCGCCACTGAAATGTGCAACCTTAGACGGCGTTCAGTTTTGAGTTGTACATAATTTTTTCAGTAGAACATGTGTGAAAACTGAACGACACCGACGGCTTCACAATTCAGTGACTATTATTATCTTTCAGTGAAATTACGAAAGATAATAACTTGCTTTTCTACTTCTCAGTTTTTTTTCGACGTCGAGTCGGATTTTAGTTTTTTTATAGCTTCGTTTTTATTTTACTTCTTATTTCCTTTTTTCTTCTTAACCAAAATTCTAAAATGGGTGTATATAGAACTTTGTGTTTTTATTATCTGTACAAAATTTGTCTATTTTTTTCATATTTATGAAAAAATGGTGAAAGAGATATCTTTCAGTAATTTTTGTAGTAATTTTTGGAACTGTTGGATGATATCTCTTTCGATAAGATATGCGAAAAATATTTTTCTGTTTAATTTTTTTTTACAAGCGCTAAAAATTTTTCTTTCTTTAAAAACCTAACCTATGGCACGATGACTTTACATACAAAGCGATTAATACCTTATTTCCTCATATTGGTCCAGCAGTTTTTTCTTCCTTGGCTAGGCCGTAGTCGGGTATAAATAAGATAATATTATAGTGATTTATACATTGAAAACTATGATGTAAATTAATAAAAAAGGGTAAATAAAAAGGCTTTATTATTATTATTATTCTACTGCAGTAATTTAAATATACCCAAATTCTAATAATTCCGGCTTGTTATTGTTAAAATATGGTTGTTAATTCAAAGTTCCGCATAAATAAACATACTTTTCATTGCTCAACAACTTTGTACAACCCTCTCGAGACTCTTGAATCTCTCAAGACTTAAATCTTTATAACGGTCCCTCTAAATATTGATAAGGAATACAAATTTTTCGTAAAGCTTAAGTTTGAAGCTGATTTGTTTAATGACTCGTGTACTAAACACACATAACTTTTATTCACATTATTTCTTTGTTTTCTACGACAACAAGTGCTGTTTCTCCCACAAAAACATGGAAAAAAATAATATTATCATCATTTTATATTTGTATGCGTGCACATTTATGTATCGAATGACTATTATATGGGAATATTTTACCCCTTGCCTAATGGAAACCCTTACATGGTAATTCTGTATAACGTCAGATACCTAGAATTGATTACATTTATTACGTAGTATCTGGCGTCAATTTCAGGGCCAGATACGATTCATTATGATTACGGTATGATATATAGTTATTTAAAGCTTTGACTGGTATATGAGTGATTTGTATTTCAACACAATTATATGATTAATGCCTGAAAGAAAAGTAAGTCATTATGAATTGCCAAAATACCTTAAATACACAAACGTTTGTATATATCTAAATGTTTGTAGAATTCTAGTGCGAGTCCTGATCATATTTAACAGCTTTATTGTTTCTATCAGACAACTGTAGATCTTATTGGATTTAGTTTATTTTTCCTTCCTACTATCTTCTAAAATTTGGTTACTTATATATCACAATAACAAAAGTCCTTCGTCTCCAATTTGATGGACATAAAAATAGTACAAAGTAACACCTTTCATATCCTTTTCAATTCACAATGTGCCCACATTGAACTACCTAGGTACCTAACTAATATAGAAAAAGGGACGTCTCGTTCACCTCGCCTACACCGCGATACGTAGCGTACTTTTTGTCACATGAGAACACCGAGGCGAGTACAGGGTGAAGCGGGTCGATGAAACTATAATATATATGATCAAAAGTAAATTACATACTTACACATTAAATGAAGTTTTCTAACACGGACATAAATGCAATTTCAATATGAACTTAAATATGGCGAAATATATTTAAAAATGGTATGTATTTCGCGAACTTATTGATGGAAGCTGCTTCATGAAATGAAGAAGCAAACGCAGTAATTAAAAGATCAATAGAAATAAACTGATAAATATCATTCATGGTAACTTAAAAGAAAGCACAATTCATAAAAATACAATTTCAACAGTAGAAATCGTCTATAAATTTGATCGCGAAGAAAAAATTGTGTAATTACACAAAGTGAGTAAATACAAAATCATGCTAAATAACGGAATGCAATAATAATAAAGAAAATTATAAAAAATTAAACTGAGCCGCGACATTCATCAATGAAGGCCATAACACATTATTTTGATCACGATAAATTAAAATAAGATAGCTAGGAGAAAATATGTTTTTAGAAAATAATATAAAATCACTTTTAATTACTATTATATTGATGATTTACGTCGAAAATTTACATTAAATAAATTTTTTTTTCTATCTTGTGAAAATATATCCCTCTTTATAGACATGCGTAAAAGCCAATAGAACTAAAAAAACTTAAACCTGTTATTGAAAATAAAAATTATGTGAAGAACTAAAAAAAATGCGTGATTAAAAAACATGAAATGCTACGCAAATAATAACAAACTATATATGCCATCTACGAAAAAGCACGTGCTATTCGCCCGAATGACTCCACGGTCCGCCTCCTTCGTCCTGCAAAAACGAAGGAGTGTGTGTTCATGAAAGAAGCGGACCGTGGAGTCATTCGGGCGAATAGCACGTCCATGCAACGAAGGGCGGACGTGATGTAAATCTATGAACTTATTCCTGAAAGTGAAATTGAAAAGAAAGTATTAGAAAATGCTAGGGTATGTGTAATTTAAAAACTCTACTCTGTTACTTATTTTCTTAGATGAAAAATCGAGCTAGACTAACTTTTATATTTTGACTACAAGAATAAATGTGCTGCATGTTTGAATTAATTCTTTCTATTAATTCTTTAATTAATTCTCGCCATTTATAGTTTTATGACATAAAATTAATGGAAGTTTTATTACTACTGTACATGTTCTGTATGTAAACTTATCTAACGTTAAGTTTAAAATAAAGAAATTTATTCGCGTTTATTACATGAAAAGGTGTTACATATTGTAACTTTACCATTTATAACTTCACAAAAAGACTTTTTTATGAAATATAAATTATAACAAGAAATCAACTTAAAGAAGCATAATTTGTTATTTGTCTAGAGAATTGGCAACCCAATAATAACGCAAGTAACCAACAAGCATCGCTAGTGTTCCAGAGAAACTATAATATTAAATTGATATTCATATAAATAGTAATTTAATTTAAAAAAAGGAAAACATGAGAAAAATTGTTTCTTGTTATAAAAATTTATTTTTGTGTTATGATAATCTTTTTTACATTTATTCGCTACAAATTTTGTCAAGTTTCAGAAGATCTTAACTATAATTTAGTGCGCTATCCAGTTGCATCATGTCCGTCACACAATTTTGTTTACACTCGAAGCCATTTACATCCACTACGTAATATAGAATCTGATTTCAAAATTGTACTTTTTTTGACAAATAAATTAAATCGTGACGTAAAACAATGCCAATATTATTTCTCTTAATGAATTCCTTCCGATACCTTTTCCTCTTTCTCTTGTGTTTCATGTTCTTTATAAAACTAATATTTTTAGTTTGATGACCGGATACGTTTTTCAAGCGTTTATTTGAAGAAGAAAAATGAACTGGAAGAATAATATACGAAGCTTCATATCATGCTACAGCTGGACGAACCTACATAATGTACTTTAAAATGTGCCTTGTTATTTTACTCACAGTTTTTTTATGAAATATAAATTACAACAAGAAGTCAACTTAATGAAACATAATTTATTATTTGTCTAGAGAATTGGCAATCCAATAATAATGCAAGTAACCAACGAGTATCGCTAGTTTTCCAGAGAAACTATAATATTAAATTGATATTCATATAAATAGTAATTTAATTTCAAAAAAAGAAAAACACGAGAAAATTTTTTTATATAAAAAAATTTTTTTTTGAAAATAAATAATCTTTTTCACATTTATTCGCCACAAATTTTTTCAACTTCTTCGTAACACTAGGCAATTTTAAAACAACTGTAGCGGTCGGTTACGTTAACGCAAATACTATTTACTTCAAGGCTTCTTGCGCTTCGGTTAACTCGTCCTCCTTCAAAATAAACGGATCGGGATCGTCAGCTTGACGAAAGGGTGAATGTGAGTAACTGAAGAGAGGTTTTTGTGTAAAATGGATGGTTGATTCAAATTAATGACTTATTTATTTATTTATCTATGGCAGTCACTTGCCAAAGTAGAATGCAGTGAAAATAAAGTGCAAATTACCTGTTTTTGATATACATCACTCGTGTTATCCGCTTTCCTCTACTAAGATTAAGCTTTAACCTGAAATATTAATTATATATTATATTAGAATCATATCAAGAGGTATAATAGACAACAGGTAATCAACTCAAATCTCAGTTTAAAAAAGCAAATAAATTATATTTTTAAAGGATATTGAATATCGAATTTGTTTCTTTATTTTGAATCGATTCCGTCTTTTTCCAACACAGCTTTTAAAAACTGAATTTTAAACTTTTTCATTCAGTTTCATATTTTATTGTTACTTACAACAAGGTTTGTTTGGAGGTAACAATTAAATCTTGTGATCGAATTTTCACCCGCAATTTAGTTACCAGTTGAGTTGAAATATGTAGTGCCGATGACAATATAATATCGTAGTTGTGGAACTGATCTGATTATGAGAACAGAAGGTGGCCATGGAAGCTCTTAAATGAATTGAAGCAAAACTATTCGTATTTGAGCTCATATAATTCGCCACAAAATTTGTATTTAATTTTAGGATAAAGGATAAAGGTAAATATTACACCTCTCTCCCCACCAAGTCACAGTTCAGAGTCATTTCGATTAAACACGATGTGTCCGAGCGCTAAATCCTCTGCAGGCACACCCCGTTGTATAAGAGCTGTTACTTTCTTAACAGGTTATTCGGAGGGATGATGAGCGTTTAGACTTTTTTTTATATTAAAATCAAAATTTGAAAAAAAAATTGATAAATTAAAATAATTCTAAATGGTATAAAAAATGCATTAGCTTACTATAAACCGTAAAAGTCATAGCAGTAAGTATATTTTATGTCTACCTATGCAACAAAATGGTAAAAAACAATTGACTTAAAAAAATCATAACAAAGACTAATAATTTAAACCATTAGTTTGATTATACAATTCAGATATTTTCACTAGTTTCGAATTAATTCAGTCACCAATCAATAGTTAAAACATGCTAGTGCCCACGATTTTCTGATTTAAATATATAATATAATAGTTAATAATATATTATTAGTTCGAAAATTGAAGTCCAAAATATGAAGTCATTTAATTAACTTTTTTAACCTATTTTTGAATGGATTGACATAATGTACATTTATGACTTTAAATGTTATAAATTACAGATGCTATTTACAATTAGAAAATTCATTATTACCTTTTAATTAAAGTCATTATTTACCGTTTAGTGCCAGATTTTTTTTAATTCTTTAATATTTAAAATAATGTTTAATACATTTATTATAATTATAATAAGAGAGACAGCTAGAAATAGCTATTAGTAATAATACATTTTCTTCTTTCGCAGGTAATAAATCAGATTTATTCATCATTACTTACAACCCAACACAGTCTTCATATACAAATATGTAAGTTAAGATGTCAATTTTATATTTTAAATATTGATTCTTTATAGCTCATTCATATATTTATATCTGCCATATGTTTGTCCACTTGTTTAACTTTGCTTCTTTCCTTAATGAAAGGAATAAAATCACTATCAATTTATAAATTTAAAAACCACTTATCAGATTGAAAAAAAAACACTATCACTTCTTTGGCTACAAATTACACACTTTACACACAAGTTTTGTACTTTTTTGTTGACACATTCGTTACCTCAGATGATTTATTTTTTCTCGATATTGCACATTTCATCTTAAAAAATTGTTGTCGTAGTCAAGCCATCTCATTATGTTCTAATATCACTTTTTTTATCATTTGAATTCAAGATAGCCTGTGAATATTGTCGTTAATATTACATAATGACGTCTTTCTCTTGCGTTTTTTTCACGTAGTTATTCATTTTTTTTAATTAATAGCATATTTTAAGCCATACACTTAATTCGCATTCTTGTACAATTTACGCCATAACTTTCAAGGTATTTAACGGATATTTTAAACTGACTAGATAATTTTGAAATAAATGTCAAATGCAAACTGCGAAAATTGTGACGTCCGACTATGGGAAAATGTATTTTTCTTTGACTAACGTAAATTCGATCCTTACGGCCCTCGTCGAAGATCATATAGCATTGTAACAGCGAATAAATGTCATTTAAAATATTATTTTAAACTTTCGATATTTAAAAAAAAATAACAAATGTGGCTCTCAATTTGGGAAAATTATTTATATTCCATTTTGCTTAATTCACCGAGGAAAGTCGGTTTTTAATATAATATGTTATGTGGATCTAGTATTTATTTAGTCTTCACATTTGTTACTTATATAATATTATATTTCACATAATCTATCCATTAATTTCCTGGCAATATACATCCTCAAAGTACGTCCTATATATAGTAGTTTTATTGCCTTTTTTTCTACCGACACAACTTTGTAATCATTTTTTCATTATCTCTTTCTTTACTTTTATCGATTTTCGAATTGAATCTTCCTTTAAGCATATTTGAGTTATTTTTATCATTTATTAAGAAACGTTATTGAGTATTATATTAAAATGTAATTTGTAAGTTCATTAAAAATGTTAACTGACAATGAGTATTTACTTGGAAAGTAAAAATTTCCAGGAATGTAAACGCATAAGACATTGTGAAAGTAAGCGTACTTGTGCCCAGTATAATTAATTGCGCCATTATGAATGTCGCGAAGAACAATAGATTGAAATAAAAAAGCGACAGTAGCTGTGTAGAATGTTGTGGCTATGCTAACAATTATAAGCGGAAGTGAGGTCCGGGTCAGTTAGGAGGAAAAAGCAAATTTATTGCAGTGGAAATGAGGTCACTGTGAACATTTACTATTTAAAACCGGCCAAACGGACTGTTAGACCATGCAATAAATTATAATTCCATAGTTAGTGCATGCATATTTATTTCTATGTGTTTATAAATTGTATGCAATTTTAAATAATAAGAATACAAAATTTAGGGATACATTCGTTCACATATAAAACATATTGTTTTAGGTAGATATTTTTTAAAATTTTTTTCATGAATGTAGTAATGATAATGAAGACCTAAATTTTTCTAATAGATTTGATAACATGATCAAAAACGATTTTTCTTGTTTTCTGAAATATCGTATTTTCAAGAATTAACACAGATTTTTTTTAATCAAAAGGAACTAGGTTGAAAAATGGCTTATATTTTAAATAATGCGCAAACGATTTACTATTTCATATCGTTGAGGTAAAAAGTCTACTTATTAAATTAGGTCTTATAACTACTATCCATAGATATAAAACAAAGTCGGGTTAGTTAAACCATTTATAACTCAAGAACGGCTCGACTGACTTTCGTCATCTTTGATTTGTTGGGTTTAGTTCCGCTCCGAATAGCAGAATAACTGTTAAAAGATTGGAAAAATTTAGGAAAAAAAATTTATGAAGAAAATTCTTTTTCCCATACATTTTGTATGGAACGCCTTTTTTGATGGTATATCGAGAACGGATTGACTGATTTCGATGAATATTATTTTCGTCTTGGCTTCGAGAAGTTTCCTCGTGAATTGGTAAAGTAAGAAAAGTACAAATAATTTAAATGAGTATAAAATGTAATATCTGATAAATGAAATAAAAAAATGAACATAAGTATATTGTAAACGATAGACACGGAAAAAATTACAAATTGGTTTTCAACATTTTTTATTCAGTTTTCGAACGTTATTGTTTTATAATTTGATTAAATTAATTCTCTTCAAACGATTTTTTTCCGCAATTCATCAGCGAAAAGTGATTTCACATAATTTTATGAAGTGCACATTGAAAATGTTCACTTTGTGAGGTTATGACATTTGTGATTGTGTAGGTATCTATAATTGCTTCATTATGTAATTTTGAATTGTTGGATTAATTTTAAAGTATTATTTAGCGCCGCGGGCCAGAAGATTTAATATTTCAGAACGAAGCCATAATGCTGTTCGACTTAGGAATATTGCAAATCAACCAACTGCAGATGAACAAGAAATCGTACGAGAAGAGTGCCGCGTTAGTATGGCCCGACTTCATGCTTCACAAACAAAAGAACAAAGAGAGGCAGTACGTCAAATGGTTCAGTTGGCAATGTGAAATCGTCGAGCTTATCGCACAGATCAACAACGTGATAATCTTCGACGCGCAAGAAGAAATGCTTCAAGTGTTGATTTGAATCGAGTAGCGTTTTAGTACGATTGCACAATTGACTACAGATCGCATCCTTTCGTTCGAATTGGCGCAATGAAGATTGTGTGCGACCCTATCGGTACAATGAAATACGCTGAAGAAACGCCTGGATTGTGCTGTCTCAGCGGCATGATAAAATTGCATGAGCTGTTGCATTCATTGCTTGGGGGCAAAACACCAGAATCATGACATTTTCTATCGAACGCGCAAAGGTACAACGCATTTTTCCAAATGACTTCATTTAGAACAGATGTTATCGAAAAACGCGGATTCAATCCGACATTCAAGATAATTTCTGCTATATAGAATAAACGTTCATTTTCTTTTGGTGATCATAATTCAGTAATTCTGACTTCGCCTTCCACTTTACAGATACAAGGCCTAATTCACCATCGAATTCAATTATCGCAATCGCTTGAAGATGCATAGTATAAACTCATTCAAATTTAATTCATGGGCAATATGGAGGAAAAACTTGATCGGTGTCAAACGATCAATACGGCAATAATAACATTAATTCTTGAAGATCTGCAGCAACTACTTCATGAACATCATGCATTGACCCGGTTGTTCAAAACTGCATTGAATCGCATGCCAAGTGATGACTACAAAGTCGTGATCAGAGCGGATAAACGACTTGCTGGAACACACTAACGCCAATCCAACTTCCCAACAATAGATGAAGTCGCAATTACAATTGTTGTTGAAAACTGGAAAAGGCGCAATGTTGTGCTTACAGGTCGCAATACTGGACAATTTCAAAGAATATACGAAACACACAGTTCATATAATACATTGCAATACCTGCTTGTTTTGGCAAAGAGACGATGGAGATCACTTCAATATCAAAATGATAAATCCATTGATCAGTGAGTATCGATATTATAATATTCATTTCAACATGACACTAATTTCACTGATTTCATTAATTTAATTTCAGGTGAGAAAACTACAAAGAAGGTTAGCTCGATGAATCATTACGCATATCGTTTGATGATTTGTCAAAAAAACTGACAAATATTTGCTTCGATTTCGTCGATTGCTTCAGCAATATTGCGTCGACATGTACGTCAAAATCGAAGAAAATGGAGCGCCTCACTTCATTTGGTTGAACTAAGCCAAATTCCGTTGAGAGGAATATATTTGTTTACGCGATGCAATCAGCACCGAAGGAGATGCAGCTAATATTGATCGACTGACTATTCTACCGGCGACGTACATTAGCAGCCTGCATCATATGCATGAATATGCGCAAGATACAATTACATATATTCGTCATTACGGTCATCCAGATCTATTCATCTCCTTTACCTTCAATCCCAAATGGATAGAAATTGTTCAACTGCTGCTCCTCGGCCAAACATCAAATGACGTGTCTTCAAACAAAAAATCCGGTCACTGATGGACTACATTGTTAAGCATCGAGTATTTGGGGATACTTGATGCTGAACGTAGTTGACTAAATGGCAAAAACAAGGCTTGCTGCATGCATACATTCTTATTCGGTTAGTCGAAAGAATTCGACCGGACCAAATAGATGGCATCTTATGTGCCTGATTCCTGATCCCAAACCGATCCAGCTTGCATAATTTTGTAATTACGAACATGATTCACTGACCGTGTGGCGCCACCACTCCCATTCATCGTACATGGTCGACGGCAAGTGTTCAAAGCGTTATCCACGAAATGTGACGGCGAAGACTATAACTGACAATGATGCTTATCCACTGTATCGGAGTCGATCACCAGATAATGACGGTAGAACTATCACAACGAAAGTGCAAGAAACAATTTCGTGGTCGACAACATTGAATTGTTCCGTATTCACCACTTCTTTCAAAAACATTCAAGGTGCATTGTGACGTAGAGTATTGCAATTCAGTCAAATTCATTAAATACGAGTACATTTGCCAATATATCACGAAAAGCAGCGATATGGTTGTTTTTAGCGTTCAAACTCCCAGTACCACCGATTAAATTACGCGCTATTAAATTGGTCGATATGTGAACTGCAGTGAGGCAATTTGGCGTATATTCTCATTACCCATACATGAACATCATCCAACTGTTCTACATTTGGTGGTGCATCTGAAGAATGGTCAACGAGTATATTTCACGGCATTAAATGTTGCTCAACGTGCTGAGACACATCCAGTGACAACATTGACCAGTTTCCTTTTGGTTTGTCAAAGCTATCCGTTTGCACGAACGTTGCTCTACTCTGAGATGCCACGTTATTACACTTGGAACGCTTCATCGAGGGAATTTCAATGTCGGAACCAAGACAAGCTGATCATCTGAATGTGCGTTCTGCTGATGCTCTTGGTCGCATTTACACAGTTCATCCGAAGAATGTCTAATGCTTCTATTTGCGGTTGTTGCTGGTGAATGTTCGTGGACCGACATCATTTGAATCATTTCAAACTGTCAAGGGTGTAGTATGCCTAATATTTCATGATGCACATCGGCAGCTTAATTTGCTTGAAAACGATACTTATTGGGACATATGGCAATGACCAAAGTTTTGGTAGCAAGTAAAATCATTATCTGGGGTGAATGCACAATGGCGCACAAACATGCACTGGAAGCACTTAATCGAACTATGAAAGATCTGCGGAATGACTCAACATGTTTTGGAGGGTCAATGATTCTACTCTCTGGCGATTTTCGCAAAATACTACCAGTTATTCCAGGATCGACCGCTGCCGATAAAATAAACGCTTGCCTCAAATCATCAACTCTATGGCGCTATGTGAGGAAACAAACAGCCAATGACAAACATACGAGTTGCATTGCTAAACGATCAATCTGCCAAAGATTTCCCGAGGCAATTGCTGAATATCGGTAATAGCCCTATTCCTATCGACGCATCGAACGGATTGATACTGTTTCCGTCGAATTTTTTTTGCAATTTGGTCTCAACGAAGAACGAGCTCATCAACAAAGTGTTCCCGAATATCATTAATAACCACCAAAATCTCAATTGGTTGAGTGGACGAACAATTTTTGCGGCAAGGAACGAATATGTGGATCACTTAAACTTCAAAATTCAAAATCAAATCGATAGTCTTCTGCATTCCTTCACATCTATCTACTGTATTACAAACGGAGACGAAGCAACCAACTATCTAACTGAATTTTTAAACTTATTTGAGTTGTAAATGGTACGGTAGCAAGCCAGGCGGCTTGCTACCTTACAATTTACAACTGAAGATTGGCTCGGTAGTCATCATACTTAGAAATCTGAACCAACCACTATATAACGAAACACGTTTGGTGATGAGAAAACTCATGGGCAATGTGATTCACGCAACGATACTCAAAGGAAAGTTCCAAGGTGAGGAAGTTATCATTCCGAGAATCCCGATATTCTCAACCGATATGCCATTCGAGTTTAAACGAATTCAATTTCCGATTTGTCTTGCAGTCGCCATAATGATCAACAAATCACAGAGTCAATCATTCAGTGTTTGTGGAATGAATCTGGAAAATTAATGTTTCTCTCATGGTCAGTTGTATGTACCACGTTCACTTGTCAAACCATCTACTTTGTTCGTTCTCGTACCTGATAACAAAACGAAAAATTTCGTATTTCACAAGGTCCTATACGATTGTATAACAGAAAGTAGGGCAACGATGCTACGCGAATCATTTCAATTCGCTTCAATAAAGCAAATGTCTTCCTGCCACATGAATTACATTCATTTCAATGTAATTAAAATACTTTTCATATAATTTTTTTTACATTTCTTGAACTTAATTCATTTTGTGTATCGATTTTAGCTTAATAAAAAACTGAATTTAATTCAGCTAATAAGGTAACATAACATTTATTTATTCTGAGGCGGTACGAAGTTCGCCGGGTCAGCTAGTGTTAAATAAGTTTTTAAAACGATTTAATTTAAAGAGGCCAGCAATGATAAAATTTGATTTACAAAAAAATTTGGATTTTTAAAAGCCCACGCAAAGGTCGTAAGAAAACTATAGCGACGATTCTAGATGTAATCATATTTCAAATGTTCCCCAAAATTTTACGCTTGGAAAATACATACAAAGCAATAGACTTCTTATCAACCCACTTATTTTATACCACAAAACTTTTTTTAAATATTCTTAAAACAATCGTACGTAAATAAAGGCCTTAAATTTTTTCTCTCATATTATATATATCATGTTCAGTATCATTTGTAAGTTCTTGTTATGAGGAATGTGAAAATGTTTTTTTTACAATTTTAAATTGCATATTCAAAAATATTACTTCCGAAAGTACTAACCCATAATTGACAAAAAAGTTTGTGATTTGTTTTTTGAAAAGAGATTGTGACTGGAAGATTACAGGAAAACTATACTGTAGTATGAACTATACCCTAGATCTTATAATTTTTAAAATATGCACCACGTTTTTAAGCCAGTGAAAGGTACAGTATATAATACACTGCAACATATTTACCTTGTAAAAATTATCATTTGCAAGTAATTTAATGGGATTACTGTACGTTTAAATGTATACAAGTGCCAAAATGTGTGCGAAACTGTCGAAGTGCAAGTTTTACTCGTGCTTGACAGGTTTTTATGGTGTAATTTGCTATTTATTTTTATTCACTGTATTTTCAAAGTTATATATATTCATATATATATATATATATATATATATATATATATATATATATATATATATATATATATATATATAATAAGTCGATTTTTTAACAAGACCATTTTTTTCAGTTATTTAAGGCACGTAATTTTTAATAATGAGTACAATGAAAATATTTTTAATAAGACAAAAAACCAAATTTGATAGGTCAGAGAAAAAAAAACAAAAGGATTTTTTATGGACTGAATAAAATTAGGACTTCTATCATTTTTAGAAACATTTCACAGAATGATGCAACATACTTCCTTTTTTATTTATTATTTATGTCTTCAAAGTCGAATATAAAATATAAATGATGTCCCTCTTATTATATACAATATATATTATTATAGGTCAACTCTTTTCTTAAAAAAAAATGCTATAAAATATCTTAAACTCAAGCGCAATATTTATGTATTAAGGGTAGATCCTTGTCAACGAAGGTATCATATGGCCAAATCATTTCGTAGCTTAATAATATACATTCACTTGTAGTTCCTAATCTATTTATAAATACACATTTATTCGAATCTGTGATTTTTCGCTTTCTACACAGTGCATACACACGCTTGTTGTACATGCGTTAGCGCGCTGCAGTCGATGCCAGATGTGGAGCGGACACTCAGCCGCGGTGAACGTGCGCCCGCATAAGTCTATGGGTGGGGTGGCACGTTGTGTCGCTTCCTGCAATACACGTGCACGCGGGGCGTACACGTGCTCCGTGCATAGTATTTGATGTATATTTGCTTCAATATGGACAAAATGTGTTTTTTATTAAAAGGGAAAAATCAAAAATAATATAATAATAAAATTGGTCTATCAAAAGGATAGATTCGGTAATAGAACGCAGCTCTCATGTGCCAGTGCTATTTACATAAAATTATATTACACCAATACATGATACTATCGAAGAGTTAAATAAAAATATGCACTATATAGGTTTTATGGCCTATTCAACCTCATGTCATAGTATAACATATAAATAACTTAATATATAGTATAGAAAGCTAAATAGAATATAAACTAATCATTTTAGTAAAATATGGACTGGTCATTCCCCTTCCCTGAGTTTATTGAATGTATCAAAGTTAGATGAGCTCTAACTAAATTTTAGAATGTTTTGAAAATAAATTGCTGGTAGTTTTTTATCACAATACTTAATATTGTACCTAAATAAATATAATCTGATCAGTAAATTTTGGTTTTGTAATAGTGACTATATGCAGTAGTTTGTGAACTGATGTAAATGTGACACTGATGTCTTAAAATTTAATATATTCTATAAACAAAACTTTTATTCAAATAGTAGGTAATATTAAATACGAAACAAAATTTCAATAGTTATTCAACTTACCATACATTTTAGTGTTGATATTATATTCACAGTATACACTGTATAGTTTTAATTTTGTTCACATTAAGACGACAAGTATATTTGTTTAGATTAATTTTAGTTTAATTTTCAGTCCACATTTTTAAATTTAACTTTATTAGTCTGTTTTGTCATACTATTTACATTTCCCCCTCCCTCAATTCCACTTTTACTGCAGATACCGACAAAGTCTGTGAAAAAGTATCTGCAGGATAATCGAGAAAATATTCTTAACCGATTTATTTATATTTCTAATTTGAATCTCATGCCATACATCCTTATATAATTCTACACTTCAGATTGCGTCATAAATTTGTGTGATGAAAGTTACGCAGTAGTATTCAGAATTACGTCATTAACGTAAGTTCTTTAACATATTAAAGAACATATGTGGTTACGTTTAAGGTTAGAATGAGCACCCTTTAAATCGGATTCACATCAAGTGTAATATTTATCAAAAACTTATGTGTAAGAAGACGTGACATTAAGTGTGTAACGAACTTTGAATAGACCTAATCTCATCTACGTAATAAAGTAGATAACATAAATTTGACATAATATATGTAGTTATTACCATATTTATATTATAAAAATTTAATTTCAATATAGTATCTAACGTGTAGGTTATTAAAACTACAGCTACACTGAGCATGTAACACTTTGAGTGCAGCAAGTGCCTTTCGATATTCGTACTCCGTATCGGAAGATACCTTCCGAGTTAACAGACTTTTTTTCTTCAAATTCTTTATTTTTTTACTTTTATTTATTTTTAATACAAATATAAAGATTATTACCGGTTTTATATACTATAAAATGTAACGATATTAGTTATAGCGTGCATACTGCTTACATCGGCAAGGTATCGACATCTAAAATGAACGTGTTAGTGATGCATGCATACTCTGTGAACTTTTTGATATTTTGATATCAGATACACGTAGAAGTTTAAATTGAATTGGCGTTCACACATATTTAACCTGTTTGATTATATTTAACAATATTTTATAATAAATATACGAATATACTCTTCCGGTAAATGGGTTCTATACACATGTTCAAAGTGTAATTTAGTCTGAATTATTAAGCAAAAGGTCGCAGAGTAATTACATACTCGTAGCATTTCACTGACACGGTGCTTTCCTAATGTCATCTCTCGGTCAATGTTCATAAGTATTTTTGTAATACAGTGTATGATATTCATTGAAATTTGAACTAAGGACCCTAAATAGCCTTTCTCATTGTTTTTGTAACTTAAAGCAAATACTTTTTTTCTTAACCAATATCTTGAAATTTTTTAAGTTATCTTTAAATTAACTTTTGTATATTATAAATAACGTTCGTATTTAATTACAGATTATGAGACTGAAGAAGACCGCGTGTAATAATAATAATGCTTATTTTACATATAAAATGCTAAGAATATTTGTGTAATTAAATTAGTTGTAAATAAATAATGACAATTTATATTTTAACCGACTTCGGCTGGAAGTGATAACCATCTAACCACTTGTTTAAACCTGTTTTTTTTCGACATTCGAAATGTCCATTACACTGAACCCAACTGTCATAATTCAAACAAATTTGTCGAGAGTGTCAGTCATATCTCTCTGAAATGTCACATCCGATATTTAAACGAAGAGCTAATTAAATATGCTGTGCTTTCTAAAGACTTATGTCAATATACTTCAAAATGTCAGAGTTATTTTGGGCTCAATTCCTTGATAAATATTATTTTCTTTTCTATTACGAGATAAAAATTAAAAATAAACCACTAAAATACAAATTTAACCCGAGGACGAGGAGACTCTTCTTTGAAATCTTTATTGTGTCTTAGAGTAATATTTAAATGGACATTTTAACGATACGTAAGGAATCGACGAATGATCAAAATTAGCTTATGTTATTTTGAATTATGAAATAAACTAATATAAATTTTTATGAGAATATATCAAACCGTTTATCTATTAAGTTTTAGTAACAAACATCCGAACACATTTTCCACTGTAGTAGCTGACATTTTAGCGATACGTAAGGAATAGACGAACGATCAAAATTTGCTTATGTTATTTTGAATTACGAACTACATTAATATGAATTTGTATAAGGATATATTCAGCCATTTAGCTATTTAGTATGATCACACCTTCCACGATATTAGTATTTGACGCATGCAATGCTACAGTTGTGTGTATTTGGCTTGCGGATAATTTGTGTAGCGGAGTAAATTGTAGACATGCCAAATTTGGTAAAGATTCGTTGCTTATTGGCCAAGTTATAACAAATTAAGGTTCAGAAATAATTTCACATTTGTGTAAATTGCATTAGAATGTGTATTTATCTATCAATCTCCAATGTTATGTAACGAATCTCACGATGTATTTTTAAAACCATGTAACTATATTTGTTTGTGAAATGGTATCAGTACCTGTAATTTTTTTTTCTTCGCAGTGTTTGTTTTAGATTATAATGATTTGCATTCTTCTATTCAATCACATGTAAACAAAAATGATGATTTTACTTTTGAAGCTATAACTTTAAATATTTTGGGTATAAATTGTGAATTTCGTAGTAATTGGGTGAATATACGAATGAAAAAATAATAAAAGCCATATTCATTTTATTTCATTAAAAATATTATTATACCCATGTGTTCTAATCAACAAAATCTACATGTCTATACAAAAAAAATAATCGAACCGTATATTCTGCCATTAATTCACATACACATTAGTACGAGTATTTTTATATGAACGTAGTCCTAAAGTAAACTCTAGGATGAGAGAATGAAAATCGTTCTTACCCCTTTGATTTATAAGCTATTAGAGTTTGACTCTTAGTATTGGTTGTTTAAATGCAGTATATTTGCAATATAAACAAGGAATTTTGTGTGTCTATGTATCTGTATATATACCAGATCTATCTATATATCTATATAGATAGATCTGGTAACAAGAATTTTCTAGTTTCATTATAGGTAGGGATAGAGCCTGTTATATTGCATTTTTTTATAAAAAAATTATTTTAATAATGCCTTCGTATTCTACTTTGATAGACAAAATATCTCCTTTTTTGAGTGTAATTAAATTATATGAAATTCTAAATACTATTTTCAATATTAGGTCAAACTAAATACAATACGTATGAACTAATACTTTTCGTTTTAGTAGCTAAAGGTCTCCCAATACGAATAGGCAGATGGCATAATGATCCTTTTCAGACCTCCTGGACAATATTCAAACGTATCAAGATCGAAGAAAACTAAGCTAAATACTTGAACCCCATATTTCTATTTAAGCAAAGTATTGAAGGTTGTTGTCACATTTGCTTTACTGCTATTAAACTAAAAGTTGATATAATAAATCTTATAAGTATTCATTATGACCTCTTAGTTATACTTCATCCAAAAAGTAATTACTATTATAAAACACTCACTGAGTATACTAGCCTCATGAGTACACTTAATTTCATTAAAATAATTTATTTTACTCATTACTTTATTTTTTATAAAATTTGTTTTTTAAGAATTATATATTGTGATTGTAATATCAAGAAAGCAAACAAGGTATAATATGTTGTTAGAACTTGTAGACAGTTAGCAGTAACGAGATTTAAGTGAAGAAATACGTAGTGTGCTCGGTCCATTAATAAGTCAAACGTTATCGCCACATTAAAATGACGCCTAAAGATATTCCAAAACTAATTGTGTCATATCACTGTATAATAGATTATCCATAAATGAAGGTTTTCTGCTTTAAAATTGGATAATAAAGTAGTAGTGACTTAAAAAAAATAAAGCGTTACGGCTACATCAAAGTAAAATTGCCAACAATTTTAAATCCACAAAAAAATTTCGGGATGTATATTGCACATATAGATAATTTATTACAAATATTTCCGTGTAATAATGTGTACAGCACAGTTCCCTACACGACTAAAATTCAACACAGTTCCCTACACGATTAAAGTAAATCAAATCAAATACAAAAGCATTTATTTGTACATAACAAAAGTATTTAAAACAAAATTAATTTATGATTCCTCTCCTCCTGGATAATGCCGGGATAGGTAGCTAGTATGACAATCAAAGTTAGTACTTTTATATAATACTAATTACATTAAACATAAAAATGGTATTACTAGTTCTAAAATGTTAGAGGAACCGAAAGTTTATAAAATAACAAAAAATTAAATATATATATATATATATATATATATATATATATATATATATATATCTTCGAAACAAAGTTTTTTAACTTGCTAACATGTACGTAGACGTACTTATTCTGAATTTGCTCTAACACCTACGTATTTCATTCTTAGTAAATCAACATTTAGTCAGTGATGCTATTAACGTTACTTTCCTTACTTGACAGATATTCCTGATTCGAGTAAGCAGAATTCTCAACGAGATTATTAAGCAGTTCTCCTCTTCTTCCCAGCATATTATAAAGTGCTCCTCCAGACGGAACACTCAGTTTTAATCGCGTATTTGATCTGCGGAACGTAATTTATTAAATGAACGTAATTATGTCAGAAGAAAATGACATTCTTCCTTTTTATAATATACCTTTTATTTCCTTTAAACGTGAGCTCTCCTCCGCGCCACGATTTTGCTGATAATGAAAAGTTGTTTCTTCATTGTAAGGTTTATTTTATGTTATGTTAAATTTAATTAAATATTTTTATGCTCTCTGTAGCAAATATATACCTCATAATTTTTAATTTCTTTCATCATCGGTTGACTCTATTACTGGAGGTTGCAATTAGCTTAATGTCACAATTTGAAATATTTTGATATATTTTTATTTAAAAACATAATTGATCCAAGAGTCAAAAAGTGAGAAGCGTTCTATTGTTTATATCTCAAAACTATTTACGATAAAGGCTTTTAAATTTGTGTTTAAACTTTCGGTAATTGTATAACTATTATATATTGGAACAAATTTCTTTATCGCACGTTACACGCTTGGCGAATGCTAAAAAAGTGTAAGATTGCGACAGATACATTTGCTATAGTATAAAAGTGTAAGCTTTAGACCGACAGTTTTGCTACAGTATGAGCATTTGTGTGTTTACAAGCGTATGTTAAAATTATTTTTCTGTTGGCTTTCTCTTGTAAGCCAATCATCTGCCAGACCGTTTCCAATTCGGTGTGTATTTATTTACGTTACAAATTGTAAATTTATACTTTATAATATATTAAATTACAATAAATTTTCTAGAAATGAATTTATTTTCATAATTCCTTTATCATTTATTAAATTCTTAAAATAATTTAATTACTATAAATTGTCAGCATTATATTTTCATTTTTAATTAAACTTTGTTTAGATTTTTAGTAAATTTAACAATTCATCATATTTATTTAAATTTTTAAAATAATATTATTAAATTGAATTTCGTTAACTTAATAAAAAATTACAAATAATAATAATAATGATAACAATAATATGATAGTAATAAAGACATCAGAGATAAGTAGTCCACCACTTTATTTTTCTGCTGGTTTTCCATTGTAAGATAAGCATTTTCCAGATCGATTTTATATATATGTGTTTATAATAAATTGAATGCTGATTGCTCATTAAAATTTTTAAGATAATTTTATTTCATTTTTAACCTTAAATTTTGGCATCATCTTTCATTTGCATCCACAAAAGTTTACACATATATTAACTGATACCAAAATTAAGTCTTGCAATACTCTTAATCTATTATGCAAGTTTTGTTTGATTGAAAGATGTCGCTCGGATCGCTTCATTACCATTGTTATTTTTTATTAACAACGAATTATAATTTTTCAGGCTATCGAAAGACAGCAGACTATTAAGTAACTGGTTACTTAATAGTCTGCTTAGTATGAAAATAATTTAGGAGTAGGTAAATTGACGTCTTTCGATAGCCTGAAAAATTTTAAATCAATTTTGTGTAATAAAAAACCTACCCTGCTCTTTTATCTTCTTTAATGCAACATATGCAAAAGATACGAAAATCATAATAAATTATATCAAGATATTAACTTTTATGTTATGTTATTTTCAGTATATACCCAGGTATATACTGAAAATAAGATATTGAAAATATTTATTAAGTTTATACAACAATTTTAAAAATATTTTGCCAAAATACAACTTTTCGTTCTATTTCTATTAAAGGTTAAGATTTATGTTTCTAGTTTCAGTAAAATTTCTTTATTCCCTATGTGCATTCTGAATTGACAGGAATATTTCTGGTTATCAACCATGCAACGGATCTTCTAACGCTATTTTATGTGATTTTAATATTCATTATTTCTAAACTAGAGAAATAATGAATAATGAAATCACATAGAAAAAGAGAGAATATGGAAAATATACAGTGTGCCCAGATGCACCCTGGACATACAAGCCGATGTCGACGTTGGGTAAATATGATTATCACGTCATGTTCATCGCCACGTTATTTGATAGTTTATCTCATTCTTTGCCTAATCAATTTAATAATAGTGTAACAATTGAGTGTCACACAATTTCGTTTAACAGCGTAAGAAAAGTAAGAAACTATTAAATAATAGCCAAATAAATAAATAAACTGATTGAATGTAAATTTGATAAATAAATTCTGCGTCAATTAATTGTTAATAGCCCATTCTCTAATAATTCGTTGTATTACAACCTGAAGATGTTGTAATACAACGAAACCAAGGTCGCGGTAGATTACTTAAAGAAAGTAGAAATAAAACTACATCACGTAATTTCATTTAATTGTGAATAATAAATTTCTAAAAAAGTAACGCCAAATATATTTAATAAAATCTGCGTATAATTTTGCTAAGAAAAAAACTATTGCAACGTTGAAGAAAAATGATATAAGTAATATGCATATTTTAATAATATTATATTTTTAAGTAGAATTTATATTTTCTCAGTTATTGAAGTAAATTAAATTTCACCTCACCATATTAGCGTTCTATTCTACTCATATTTGACAAGTTAATTTTTTAACTACAGCCGCAATGTAGTTAGCGTCAACTCTAACTTCATCGATTTTCACTGGTAATACATAAAGTTAATGTCAGCGATCCTCTGACCCGAATAAACTCACGCTTGGGAGCTCAGCCACGTTTGAAATTTGCTAATATTTTTAGCACGCCGTTTTTCGGTTTCATCATTTTCTATTTAGTAAGTGTCAATATCATATTATTTGTTAAGTAAATCACTATCTGATTATTATATATTAATAAGGTCTTTGAATTTACGATTTTTTATATAATTATTTTAAAAATTTATTTTTTTATAATATTATTGTTAGACATTCTCTCTTTACTTAACTTCATTGAATAAGGTAATTTCTTATTTCTCTTTCGAAAATACTCATTGTTTGTTAAATTTTCATATTTTCTTAAACATCATTTCGGAAAATTTAAATCGTTTGAGATAATTGCATGTGGTACAACATACATTTAATTTATTTTAAATATTATATTGTAATATTGTACCATATGTAATTATCGTAGGAAATAGGAGGCATAAACAATATTGAAATAAGAAATGAAAAATGAAAAATGATGGAATCAGGAAGTGATAGAGAATATCTTAATAATTGAGGTATGACCTTGTTGTTTTGGACACTTCCAATATATCGTGGGATAATCACATGTTGCTTAGAGAAATTCGAAAACAAATTATCAATTACGCACCTGAAATTTAGATGGATTCTCCAACATATCCTTCAAACTGGAAGTGAAATAACCTCACTGATACTACATATTTAGCTCACATATCCCGATAGTAGCTTTGTGTGTGTTATTTGGAGAGAGGTAATTTTTTTGATTCCAGTGTTTAAATATGTTGCGATAGTGAGATTTATATGAAATTTGCTGCAAAGAGTTTGATGCAGACAGTAGTCCTATAAGGAGGCTGTGTTTATTCATACGGATCTAGTAAGAATTATGATACTTATACTTAGCAGCAAAGTAAATCCTTTTAGGAAAAAAAATGAAATACAAAAAAGGCAAATATTTATCTTAAATTGCCTCACCAAAAAATTAAATTCAGATATATAATTATAGAGATTGCCAAGAGATCCAATGAGAGAGGCAGCTAGGAATGGATATTTCGAAAATCTACAGGATGATTGCAGGAAATGTCGAATCGAGCTCCTTAGACACTTTGGATTTAGGCAAAGCATTCTTGGATCTTGGGAGATAAGACGGATTGTGAATAAACAATGTTAAGAGTTTCTTATTGATTCATGGTTTATAATAAATGTAGTTTCCAGAGATTTCGTATATAGAGAGCTTGTATTTAGAAAAAGATACAATTGTTCTTCTCTGCGACGACTAACAAGTGGGACTGTTGTTTGTTTGGTACTTCATCGAAAGTGCTAGAGTAAAAGAAGATTTAAAGATATTTTTTAAAAGATTCGAAATTTAAATATGAAAAATCGTTTTTCAAATTTAGATTTCGAATCTTATACAGACAGACAAAATTTTTGAAATAATATTTTTGCCCCCTATTACTTTTGTTATGTTCCTGTAAATAGTTTTTCCTTAAATACCATTAATATGCCGATTGGCTAATCCTACAGTTTTATTATATGTATAGATATTAATATACATAACAACCAATTTATGCCTTAATACTAAACGTATTAAGGTAATTAAATTATTTATATCGAGAACAGAATGGAGGAAAAACATAAGAATATGTCGAATATCATTGTGATTTAAATTACACTTAGCGCCATCTTAATTGCGTCAGTAGTTTTTACGTAATGCGTGTCCGAACAAACAGAAAAATAGACTAAAGTTTCAAAAATTATATATTAATATTCTATTATTTTATTATATTATGGATTACATATATATTTTATAGAAATATCTAATTCTACAATTCTAATATTTTATTATACCAGGCTATAATTTTTATCATAAAATTGATATTCACTAAGAAATAAATTCAATAGGTTTTTGATATTAAGCCATCTTAAACAAATATATTACCGACTTTTTCAGTTTTCATCACATCCACATAAAAAGTTTCCATCATATCCACTTGTAAACTGCTTGTATTAGAAAATATGTTATCGATGATTGTCGCATCACTGTTGTGAGCTCATAAATTTTAAGAAAGAAATCTTTTTAATATATGTAAAATAAAAATAAATTTCTTAATACAATTTATTTAAATAAGTTAACTTGTGAACTAATTAATATGGTTAACGTATTTCTCGGTTAAAATCTCTTTAATTAATCATTGATAATTCCTTGATTCATTTACAATTATGTATTATGCAATCCATTTTTCGACATATACTCCTTTTGGCATGAAGTAAGTCAGCGAACATTAACTTTACATCTAAAGAAAATAATAATAGTTATAAGTGGAAAATAATACTAATACATTAGGAAATTATTAAAAAGCATGAGAAGAACAATTAACTTATGAATTTGCAATATTTCACATAACAATTAAACAATTTAATGACTTCTAAACACACAATATCGTCTAAAAAATAGTTTAACATGGTACAGATCACAATGACATCTACTTTTAGGCGCTACCCCATTCGGCAGCTCTTGATGATATTGCTGCGAATCGATGACCTTCGGTGACTGCCGCACCTCCCACTCACATGCAGTCAACACGCTCCTGTCTTCATATCGCAGGCGGAAAATGAATAAATTAGCAAACGAGCTGAACAACGGTTTGATATAGGAAATAGCAAAAAACCATAAACGAAACCACCATTGAAACGATTTAAGTAGTTGTTAAAGCCATTAAAGCAATGAACCTTATATGGGCTGAACATAACTTGGTCGACTCAATACTATTTGACTTTTCCTAATTTATGAAATGAAAAGAACGTAACAACAGAATTTGTTCAATTACTGAGATTTATACGATTTTCAAATATCCAGTAAGATTATCATAATCTACATCGATCTGTCGTATTTCATCATTAAACTTGAAAAAGGATATCCGCCTCTACCATTAACTTTTCTTCTCTACAAGTTACTTAATACCCCCTACATAATTACTAGAACGTTCGAACGCAAAACAGTAACTCGGAACGGTCTGAATTGGTTCTTGCATGGGTTAAATTTTGCAAGAGTTATACACTCGGCTTCTTTGAATAAATTGACACTTGACCACATCAACAGGAACATTCTCAATAAAAGACAATTATTTTGCAAAGTTAGTCAGTATTATTTGCGGAGTAATGTTTGTTAGTGAATGTGTGAGCTTCAAATTTAGAAGATAGATAATATTTATGATTCAAACGAAGAGTTCAAAGAAGATTCAAACAATTTTTTACAACATTAATAAGACCAAAAGTTCCACAAGAAAAAAAATACAAGACGAGAACCATTTGTTCATTCTATTAAACTTCTTTTAAAATAAAAAAAAAATTATGTGCACTTATTTTCCCCAAAAATATACATTGGTATCTTATACGTTTGTATAAATCACACTTGTAACCAATATTAATAATCTAATATTACTACGCAAATAAAACATGCGACTTGTTAGAATTAAAAGTTTTACCACATTGTAAATTATTAATTTTTTTCATATGTGGACAAAGTAATGTAAATGCATTGAGCATAATACAAATAAATATTTAGGATAAAAGACGAGAACAAAGAATAAGCAGAGACCCACAAAAACTGAAGAACGAGTATTTACATGCCAAGTTATATCTGACAAAACCCTAATGGTGATTTCATGGAATGCCTCATAGAATTACATATTACAATTCCAGTAACTTATCCTAACATTACTTCAGAAATTCTGACGAATTTAAAATATTTCAAATATCAAAATCGGTGTAACTATTTAGGCTCTACTTAGATGTAAAGACTCACAAAGTTCTACCCACATAATAAAAAGAAAAACATTGTCCTTCTTTGCTCACGTGACTGGGTAAAAATCGACGTTGAAAGTTTAATGGGAAGGAATTATCGCTTGAGCATATTATTACCATTTCCCGTGAATGAAAATGACATTGCATGATTTTTCGCGTTCTGAATTGACAATAAGCTGAATGGTTCACCTTGACTCAATAAATACTGACAAAGTTAAATCAAGGTTTTTCGTAGATAACATTTTTCAGAGTTTCGAAAACATATGAATGAATAGACTTGCCAATAATCCTTCCGGCGGTTAGCATACAAAAACATCTATAAATTAAAAAATATTACTATTTTACGTGGTGTGCGTGGACCGGAGGCTCAAGGTACAATGGTGTTCATAATTGCGCTGTGGAATTTAATAAGAGCAAACTATTTCGACTGGCGACATTCCCAGAAACACTATCGTGACGTCATAGCTGCCTTATGATGTCAACACGGTGTTTCTGTACAATCATTCTGAATGACTATGCCTTTTTAGGGTTTCATACTTTGATCAAGGGCAACCTTTACGGCTGAGGTTTAATCTTTTGGCGTAGAGAGATGAAATTTGAAGTAGATGAAATTACTATTTCGTGGAGACTCAAAAAATTATATTTTTGATTGGTAGGATTAGTAGGAGCAATTTATTGGTAGAATTAATAGGAGCAATTTACTGTACTTTAACTGTACTCTTATGATTACTTTATTTGCCACCCTAATTAACGGGCTTTGTAACTGTTTATGGTAGAGGGCATTACCGGTTTAAATGGTGAATATTGACCCAATAGGTTCGATTTTTTTTTGTTTACTATTAATGAAGGTATAAATCTCGAGAAAAATAATGAAATATTTATTTCTTTAAAAATATTTTTTACGTAAATGACTTGTTCAATTTGCATAATATTATACAATATGTAAATTAAGAAGGTAGATGAGATGAATTTAAATTTAACTTTAGATATATATATATATATATATATATATATATATATATATATATATATATAATATTTTTTATATTTGTTGTTTCACGACACGTGAAGTAGCTAAGGCTAAATTTTGATTGTATTTCATTTATATTCAAATTCCACTACATTACTACCAAAAGTCAAAGTTAATAAAATGAAAAATATTGAACAAATTTGTGCTAAAAAAGTCGGTAATATCCTTTACATAATTAGAATTAAATACATGTATTATAATTAGAGCATTCAATTTTTTAGTTCGAAACTATATTTCAAATATTCCAAAAGTTGTTAGACCAGGACACATACCCATGACTGCAATGAAGACTATAAAAATGGTCGGTCCTCACTTTTTGAAATGGGGAATCATCAAAAAGATAAAATGAAAATATTATGTGATTAAAATTTCTATTGTAATAATAATGAAATTAATGTAAATAATTTAAATACACTACATATGAGGAAAATTAAGGATTCATAAATGTTGACCTATATTAAAAAAAAATAAGAATTATAATAATAGGGGCCCATAAAATATTTCTTGCTTTAAAGCTATTCGAGATAGAAATATATTGAAGAAATTTAATCAAAAGATAGAGATGGGAATATATTGAAAAAATGTAATTAGCAAAAAAATTTTATCATAAATGTAATGTGTTCTGAAGCATTCACATCGAAAAAGAAATTTTTCCTAATTTTCGGCATCAAAAACTTCAGTTGTTGTCTTTCTCGTACGTAACTTGACACACCGTAGCTTGTGATTTGAAATACGCCTTGAAATTTCTACAAAAGGTTTTGGAATAACAGCATTCCAGCGCACGACGTGTTATGAATTCAAAACAATGGTTAATATTTTGGCAAAACAAAGTTAATTAATGTTACTCGAAGTTATCTCCATCGAGTTAACCGTAAATAATTTTGAAACTTTCGGAATATATACAGGAAATAATTATACTAGTATTTACCATGTAGTATTAAATTACATCTTATCTATATTCTAGTAGCTTTTTTATTTTTCAGCCACAATAAATACATAAAACTAGTACTTAAAACTGGTAAAGTCCGACACGTACCGATTACGGATTTTAGCCGCTTTATATTTTTTAAAAAATCTTGTATATTTTAATTTTTTCTTTTATTTTGTCCATACGTCATAAATAAACTTGGCCAAATAAGAATTCTAATATTCTGACAATTGAACCTGTCAATGCGATTTATACTCTGTATTTTTTAAATGAAATATTATAACATTTTCTGACCATTAACATTTTTATATTTTAATAATTCCTATAAATTTAGTTTAAATACTAACTCACCAAGAAACTAACTACCAAGCTCAGTCATCCAGTTATTTCCATCTTTACTTTTGCAAAAGTACATTGCTGGAAGATTTTTTTTCTTTATAATCGAAGTTAGATTACTGGATTCATTTCAAAATACCCATCAAAACCTATTTCTTGGTCTTTTTCCAGATTTTTCCATAATCTCGCTTGGAGGTGTGAGAAGGAGCGACCACATTCCATACGATTTTAAAGCTTAATATTTCGTAAAGCAGCTAAAAAATTAAAAGTTTAAATGGAATTTAAACTTTATTTTTCAATAAATTTAATTTTATTCCGCACAATGGCATACTCTGAAATTTTTTTATTCCCACTTCTTGTTCACAATTTTTTTCTTATTTTTAAGTCAGTTTACGTTATAAATAGGACAAAAAATATTGATATATATTAAATTAAATTTTTTTCTGAAACGCATACTTAACAAACTTATATCCAAGTACGTCTAAAACGGTAAAAACTTGGAGCGCGTAATAGATGGACGGATACAAACACGGACATAAAATTATAAGGGTTCCATGATTCGCTATAAAATCCTAAAAAAAGGGTCTAGTTAATTATAATTTAAATTCAAATTACATGACAGCTATTCATTTGCCATTTCATGGATGGCGAATTTGAAAATTTTTTGTATTACATAACGCACAGTGGACTCCCAATTCCTTTAGTTTAAAAATAAAGTAATGCCCAGCACGTACAAACATATTCATGAACAACTTTTGTGTAAACATTAATAAAGTATACAAATTTCGTGTTTTTAGTTCGATGGAGAAAACACTAATGAGTTTAAAAAATAAGGTTTGTAAAGATAATTGTGATAAACACGAACTTAGTGATGGCTGTATATGCTGGTTCATACAATATCGTGTGTCAAATCGATTTTTTAACATAAATTAAATTTATTGGAAAAAATACATTAAAAGGAAACAAATCATATATTTTCGAGGTACCATGAGTTTGGCACAAATAATGTTTGTTATTTTTCCTTCACCCTTCAAAACTATTCCCGAAAAGTAATTTAATTTTGCATATGTAATGCATGCTGTTACCTTGCAATATATCAAATTCCTAAGTGCAATAGTTTCCGAAAAAAATGCAGACTAACCTGCGGACAGGTAACGAAGAGATTCAATAACTATTCCTCATTTCCTCAATTTTTGTAAGGACGTTTATAACCAAAAATGTTTTATACAGCGTTCGTGAACTAAGAATAAATGTATCAAAATAAAATTCCTTATATCATTGAGTGGGTATTTATATATGCTACGAATCCGATGACTATAGGAAAAATATTAAAGTATGTAACTTTCTTATTACGGATATTAGGTTAAAATTAAAATAACGCACAAAACTTAACCCGCTTTAATATTAGTCTTTATCTTATACAAAACAAAAACTAGATCCAAATATGTATTCAACGACTATAATTAACATATATTAAGATCAACTCCAAACATTAATTAATGTATATTGACGCGTCAAGTTTATATTTACGTATTTAATGTCGAACACCGATAAATCACAAATAACTCCTTCTACTTCTGTAATTGCACCCCCAATGTATAACGAGGTCAACAAATCCCCGGTAAAGTATCATAACAGCGCCACTATTCCGGTAAACTCGTTACCGGCATTGGAATAGATTAAACCCATATGGCTTCTTTCAATCATTCAGGGGTGGAGAAAGCAAGACTCGTCGTGAATACCAATTCAACCTTTGCTGCGGCTATCGGCCTCCAGAGAGCGTCTTTCCTTGTAGGCGCTAATTAAATTGTTGGAATTAAGTAAATTAAGAACTAAGATAGGTATTTGTCGGGACAAATTTGGGCAGTCAATTAGGAGGGACCGCCGCCTACAAGATATTGATAGAGATAAGATTAAGCGAGTAGAGGAAAGAGCTTCAGTTAAGACGTACCATACTGTCGGTTAATTTGTGAAGTTGTGTTTATTCATTGTATAGTAATTGGGACCCATTATGAAATTGAAACTCTGTCAGCAAAGTAACTTTACTATATTCTTTGCTGTTTTACGATATGACGCCATAAATTAGGAAGTTTTTTTTCTTTATAAAAAGTAATTTAAAATTATAATTTACCTTTAAATATAGCAATTTTTGATGCTGATTTCCCAAAATATAAAAAAAATGTAATAATGAGAAATTATTTAATAGATGGAGGCCAAATTAATAGTACGATTTGCAAAAGTGATTTAAATATTTTTTTTCCTAAATTTTATTTTCTGATAATGATAACACTCAGATAGTAAGCATATCTTTTTTTACTAACTATTTTTTTGTGATTGTTCATTATTCAGAAAAAAAATGTTGTTAAAATAAATTAATTACTCTAAGGTGTATTTAAAATAATGAGAGAATAAACGAAAGGTGTTATGTGAATCAACATATGAAGAAATCCATTCCCTTTTTTCAGTTTGTGTAGATATTTACGGTTTTAATTTTTGCTTTTGGTAGTTAATACTCTCACTCTATACATGTATATATATATATATATATATATATATATATATATATATATATATATATATATATATATATATATATATATATATATATATATATATATATATATATTCCATTTCGAGTCCCATAAAACATCGTTAAACATTTTTCCATGAAACTTTTCTCTTTAAATTATTATATACTACCCACCGCAATTATAGATGAAATGCTACATTATTTTAACTAGGCGTTTTAAGTTAGGCGTAGATAGCTACAAAAGAGTAAAGCTGTGAATAAGTAAAGGGTCAATTCCCGCAGGCCGATGGAGGAATTCGAACACACTTAACTCCCGCCATACAAACATTTCAAAAACGTCCATTCATCTTTATAACCCCGGTGATCCCTCCAGCAATATCAATCTAGGATTTATATAGAGATGCGCGTTAAACTTGACTCTGTTTTCGTTTTAAATTTACGAATTTCAAGAGAATATTGTATTTTATGAGCAAGCGTTTCGACGCTTTTTTTTCGACTTGACGCATAGGTACGAACTTATTACTTTGTCGTGTTCATTTGTTGTATACAGAAAATAAAATATGACGGAAATAATTGAAATATCAACGAATTTTGAAGCAGTGCCAAAGTCGTGTGAAGGGAAGAAACTATTTGATACACAACAACTTTCCAGTTTGAGAGCAGTGACATATATTAATGACCGGCCCGTTGGAAACATACTAATAATCTATGGAACATATTTGAACTGAATCTGAACTATCTTTTCGTTATAACATATGTGGTCAGGAGTGAAATTTATTTATGCATTCATTAATTATGTATTGCACCGCTATATGAGATATGTAAAATAATAGCCATGGCACGCTACAAGTTGGATAATATTGAAGTTCTAATAGTTTCAAGGACCTCTAATATTTATACTGCGAGAAAAATTCTATATCTCAAAACAAAAAAGAAACCAAACCCTTTTAAGATAACTCACGTGTCCGTTCGCCTGTAGATCGCAGCCATTTTTCGAAGAAAATATTCGATATAGTATCAATAAATTTGGCGTGGTAATAAAATGTATTGACCCTCATAACTTGGAAAAGTTAACAGCTAAACATATTAAGATGAAAATATTACAGGGCTGAAATAAAAAAAAAATCAGCGCTCCTTTTTTCAATTGCTATATCGTATTAGTGTATTGTTATTATGTATTGAGTTGTTTATAGTAAATATCTATTAAAACACGTCCTAAAGTCAAGATTATGAAAAAAAAACTAGCCACTGCAGATTTAGTTTAAGCGTACTTCCAATAAGCTTGAACTAAATCTGTAAACTAGTAAAAATAGTTCTAAATCTCAAAGAGAACTATTCGATGTTATTGCTTATGAAAGTGTTCTAGATAATATAATCACAGTGTAAAAATATTAATTATATTTGTAAATGGTATAGTGGAAAAATACTTATACGCGTCTATGTGTCAATGGAACTGTCTAAGTGCTAATCTGACTCGTGCTTAATTGTTTTTTTATTTAAGGCATTTATCAAAATCTATTTAATAATCTATATAATACTGGACTCAATAATATAAAGAAGAAGAATTGGGTTAAAAATGTAAAATAAACCAGAGAATTATCTAAATATTTCAGAGGATTCCAACTATGAAATCGGGACAACCGACCGGCTGTGAATTATTTTTTTATTAAAGAAAACTAAAGTCTGTATCGAAAGACGAGTACAAGATGCAGCTTTTGCGGTCCGTAGCGAGCTGCGTTGTGCAATTTTTCCAAAGAATTTCGAACAACAAGAGCTTGCAGCCGTTTTCAGTTATACATTTACATTAATATGGGGCCCAGAAACCATATATTAAATTTACGACCAGTTCTATACAAGAATATGAATATGTTCTCTAGAAACATTTTGCTTGTATCGAGTGGTTTAAATAGTTTTGTTAAACAATACACCTTCACTTTGCTAGTTTCCTCTGTAACCACGAAATATATGATATACTATAAACTATAAGTGGAAATAAAAAATGCTAAAATTGAAAGCTATGAGATATCTAGTATCCATCTTAAGTTTCTTTGTTTACCGAATTAAAAGCTTCACGTTATACTCTATAAAATGCGAAAAACTAAGTATAAAAATTAATGAATAAATGTAATTATCTCTAGGAGAACGTCCGTTCGCCTGTGGCTGGAGCGCTTGCGGGAAGCGGTTCGCGCGAAGCGACGAACTAGCACGACACACGCGCACCCACACCGGCGAGAAGAACTTTGCATGTGCCCACTGCCACAAGAAATTTATGCGAAGTGACCATCTCAGGTTAGAATCATTATTTCTTTATAATTTTTCTTTGTCGCCTCATACTCATTTGTCCACTTTTTCACCACTGAAGAGTATATCGAAAGTATTGTCGAAACTTGTACAACTTTCAAATTTTCAAATACTTAATTATGCAAAATATAGGAATGTATATATATATATATATACACACACACACACACACACACACACACACACATATATATATATATATATATATATATATGTATATATATATATATATAATTTATTTACAAAAAATTAAAAGGAAGTGCCAATGACATAATTCAATATAATTATTTTAAAAAGTTTCTCATTCAGTTTTCTCAATTTTATATCTGTTACTACACGATGCCACTCCCTTAAAATTTAACATGAAATTACTCGTAAAGTATGTAGTTTAGATTTTTCATATAGTAGGCGTCAATAAATGAGTATAATGTTTCTATATATACAATGTTTTCTATGCTTAAACTTCCAAAAATTATATAACATAGCGATTGCGTAACTTCAAAAATCAGTTAAAGTAGCCATACTCACAAACGGAAAAAATTTAATTATTTAGTGATACCAAAAGAATAAGGATTCTTTCACATTTTACTGGAGCTCTTTCTTTTTAATAGTGAGAAAAGAGGAAGTTCTCTCCCTTGTCATTAGACTATGATACTTTATCGACCTTTGCAGTCTTAATACATTATCTTGTTCGTATTAAGTTTTGATTTTTGAATGAAAGACGTTGCTTATTTTACATTTTTATTTTCATAAACACAAAATTAAGAGAACTTGTCTTTTGTCTCGAACTGCAGATTTTAAATATACTCTCATGATATATATCGAATAAGATATTATGTAAATTAGGCATATCTGAGAGGACTTCTCAAAAAATAACAGTAATTCAAATGCAAATATTAATTTTAATATTCTTTTTCACAATATCAGAAACTATTCATATCTATTGATGATAAAACATAGAAATATATTTTCTCTTATTATGTTGTGAGATACGAAATCATAATACTAGGAGATGATAATGGAATTAAGTATCGAAATGCTTGCTGATACTACCGTACACCTTGTAGACTCTAACAATTCCTTTGAAAATACAATCAATATAAATAAAAATAGAAGCTATTTTTCTGTATACTTAAGTTGAAAAAATTGTTTGAAAAAAGCCTGGAGAAATTTGAACGATGTCAAATGTTGACTTTAATAACATGAATGAAAACAAATTTTCAACTCAAGTTCCGGGCAAATATTTTTGCCGGGAGAATTAAATTCAGTGCTAAGATGGAACGAATAATGGGGCATTCAGCATCCAACGTTTTTATTATTCAATTATCCTGGTAACGACATGCCGCTGGGGAATTAAAATCAAACAAATTATTTTTAAAATTCGTTACCAATTTTTCTGAATTTCATCATTATTTTAATTATAGTAATAATTAAAATAATGATGAAATCAATCGCGTGCAGTTATGTTAGTATATAGCTGGAAAGCAGAATTTGGATTTATGTAAACTATTGTTGAATCAATTATTTCGCGATGAGTTTTTTTATCAAGCATTATATTAGGTGAATTATTAATATATACGTGGAACTGATGAGGTTGCGATTAGATGATGTATTGTAGTTCAGTGATAATATTCTCTAACAAATACCCCTACCCTTTTCATGCCACACGGTCCCTACAGGGACTCTTCTCATACCACACAAGTGTACAGGGACTTTTTAAAGTCCTTAATAGTATACCTTATCTACCATCAAAGACTTTCATTCAACAGACTTAGAGATAGTTTCTACCTAGTTGTAGATAGTTAGCTATGGTATTTCTCGTTTGTTAATTACAATATTATGTCTAATGGAAGTGAAAGAATGCTACATCACATGACGGTGGCGCGATCGTGGAGTGATGCTGCCACACCATCATTTAACCCTTTCCATGATTATACATACTTAATTACATCTCTTTAGTGCTCGACGATCTTCTAAAATTGATCGCTATAGCGACTAGAACTTTTCTGAGAAAGACTATGTTGTCTCCTGTCTGAGATCCATTGGATTTATACGATCGACAATCGACACTGCCGAGCCGAAACAACAACGAGCCGGTAATGACTACGAGATATTTCGATAGCTTCAATTTTCTGTCAAACGCGATATTAAGAATCTTAAAGCTGCTTACATTTATAAGGTAGAATTTAACTATAAAAAACACTGTAACACTGTGCATTGTTTAGTCATATGTAAGCATCCAAAGAGTTACCCGTGGCGCTTGTGCCGTTATTTTGTGCGATGGTGGATGGTCTAGCGGCGGCGGAATCTTTTGCCAGGCATTTCTGGTAGTTGTACAGTCCGAAAGTTCCTCGGCTAGACGATGCAGTGACGGCTTATTGCTACCATACCGGAGCCGACGTTGATGTCATAATTGTCATTGATAGTGAACTTAAACTAGCTTTCTCCAAGCTGAAGAGATTAAAGCTTGTGTATATAATTTTATGGAAGCTTTAAAGCATATATTTAATGTTTCGCTAATAACCGGCACCTATCCCTAGCAATGGAATATTACCCGGATACTTCTTATGTCTGAGGGTGGCACGGCGTCAGACGTAATTAATGTCACACTGATCGCTGTCTTCTAAATTATTTGACTTTGCTTTACATCGCAACATCTATTCGAGCTACAGAGGTCAAATTGGTAATGAGCATACGTCTACATAATTAGGTCACCGAATGCGAACTGGCTCTATTTATTATAAAAATATGTTGCTATTGCATTGGGGCTGCTAGCAAAGAGACCGTCCTCACTCCGTGCTGATTTCCACATAAGCAAAACACTCGGAAGATGACGATATTCCTCACGAGTGCAAATATGTTTGCAACGTTTCATTAACTGTATGTTCAAGATAAGTGGATAAATCTTTTAAACTTCATATGACAATCATCGTAGTCTTTTTTTTCTCAAGTCCAAATTATGACTTTATTCAGTAGTCACTATTAAAGGTCTATTTGTAAAAACTCTGGTCGCACTCCTAGCCTATTCCTTTGAATTAATATTTTTAGTAAAAAAAAGGAAACTGATCGGGAACAATATACGTTAATATTTTATATGAATTTATTCAATAAGTATGTAACGCGAATAGAAAATATTAAATATGTTTTTGAAATAAAAAAAACAGCAAAGGCTTTTTTGTTGTTTTTTTATTCCAAAAACATATTTAATATTTAAAATAATTTGGCTGATTTTTTAAAATCTCATTGACCATTTTGCAAGGATTATTCTATAGAACCCTGTACTTATCTCAAATTTCACTTTAATTTAAAAAAATAATTGTAGAGAATACCCCGAAAGAATAGAAAATTTCTAAGCGAGAAGTTGACATCACATGGTATTTCCTTACGGTAATCCGTCCAGTGCTTATTGCGCCAAATGTTCTTTATAGTTATGAATTTAGGTATTTGAGCAAAATTTTACATTGCGTGATATTTTTATACCGTTACCCAGCCAGTATTCGTTGCACAATGCCAATGTTCGTTGCACAACAGGCTTCTTATAGTGATTATCTTATTCATTCGGATGAGAGACAACATCACGTAGTATTTCCATACGTTACCCATCTGGTACTTATATTTACCTCATGTTTCTTATAATGATGAACTTGGGTATTTGGACAACAATTTTTATATTTGCTATACTAGTACTTAAATATATCCATAGTTCTAAGATATCATCTTACAGTACTAAACAGTCTTGGATTTGTAAAATTAGAAATAAAGTTTATACGTACCGAAAAAAATTCATGTTTATAACAATACGAAAAGATCTCACTCCTTACAACTTTTTAAGCTTTCAGCATTGGTTTCTTACCGTGTACAGTTCTATCCGTTTAAAATTGCACATTTTTAGTTTTAAACTTACGTTACTTAGTTCCGTGCATAAAATGTTTAATAATTATATAAAGTACTGAGAATCAACGTATTGTTTTATGTCCTTGGTTATTATCTTTGGTTGTATTGACGCACACACATAATCAAATAATCAGAAAATGCGTCGGAATTACAAAGGTGTATTCATGTGAAAACTTCTGTTATTCATTCATTCTGTTATTCAAAATACTGTAAAAAGGTTGTATTAATGTTTTGTGTCTACCTGATTTGGATAGTAATATGTTAATTTTTTTTTTGATTGTTTAGTTTTGAAAAAAATTCATAGTTAATAGTATTATCTTCTAAACATGAAGTTGAATATCATATTAAAAATAACTTAAAAGTTAAAGACACATAGTACTAAGTTTAGATATATAAAAGAGCTACAGGTGACTGCGTTATTTTATAAACATGAAAATTAATAGTTTCAATTGAAAATTGTATATTCTAATTGATTCTTAGGAGACAGATTAAGGCATTAGTTTCAAGAATATTATGAACTAAAGATTTAACAGTCACAAAACATTTGATGGCATAGAAATTGTAGGAAATTTGCGAGACAAATCCTCGCACTCTGTAGGCCTATCAGGTTTCGATGATATAATTTTGAAATATAAAGTATTCATCCATAATCACACCGCAATTGTGAGTGGGATCTTTATCTAGTACATGGCTTTGTACAAAGATGACAGGTATATGTGAATGTACGTTGTAGCACATTTACGTACATTATAATGTATTTTACTGCTTAAATTTTATTGGAATACTGAGAAAGTATTGCGTTGATGTATGTCACTATTTACTCGGTTACCAGTATCCAAGTAGAGTTGCAAGTTTTGGCAAAACGAAGGTTAGGAGTAGTTCCAATAGCTGTAACTAAGTTGTATGTCGAAATGAGAAACATAAAAGGATATAAATGAATATATTGGCGAACTCGACATTGAGTTAATTTCAATTTTTAACCTAGAAATTTTTCAAATCCAAAAATAATTTACAAAAATATTTCTAGGACGAAAGAACATCTCCACATCTCCACGTTGGTAATTAGATTTAATTCCGCACTTAGACTTGTGGATATACAACGCAATATCGAATAGTTTTTTATCCTTTCGTGAATGAATATAATATTGTTATAATTATAAATATGTTATAATTTTTACGTTTTAACTGAAACCAAGCTTGAAAACCAGGGAAATATTCTAAACGAAGTGATAATTGTCAGGTTTTTATGAAAAAATTAATATGGATGGGGACAGTGTATATAGTGGAATTAGATTTCCAAATATATAACGCAACATAAAATCGTTTCAAATACTTTAAAAAATTAAATAATACTGCTGTAATTGTTAACATTTTACCTTTTACAAACTTGAAAAAAGTGGCTCCTTTCTAAAGTACTCTTTCAAACGGAGGGATAAATATCAGTTTTTGAATAGAAATAGATTGACGAAACGGTTAAATATGAAAAAAGTGAGTGCAAAAATTAAAGTTACATGGACGTGAAAACTTTTTGTTAATCTAATTAAAGAGTGTATTAAAGACGACCCGTCATTATTCGGCAGTAGTTTATAGTGAAAACCCCGTTAAATACGAATAGAAGGCCTAGGAAGTTCCGCAAATATTAAGATACATATCAAAGTACATTTAAGTGTACATAGTATTTGTGTTAAAATATTTACAGATTTTAATTATACATTCCACTGTACCTTCACGGAAATAAAAAAGATTTATCCGAACGGCAGGAAATATGAAAGTAAAACTTGTCATTGTTATGCTAGAAATGAAATAATTATATAACTGTTTGATTTTCATGTATTTAAAAACACATAGAAAAAGGGGGAAGTTCAGGTTTCAGACGTTTTTGCTTGACACACCATTAAATTACAACTTTAAACAATACTTTTTAATTTCGTTAACCTTTAACCACATGGTACTTTCATGTTGTTCATTCACATACGTTTTTCCGTCGTTCCATTTGCATCCACTAAAGCCACTACAGAATTTCTTGGCCCGAATTTCAATTCGACTGCGGCTTTGGTTAATTCTTTTACATAAATTTCATGCATATGATATTCATGTTTATAGAGTGACGATAGAGAGACGGACGAACGATTGTTTATTAATTTTTCTGTTTCTGAATTTTCTTTGTGCTTGAACTTTCATTTTAAACATTTCTTGAGTAAATGCCTATATTCATATGCAAGTACCTTTTTATACTTAAACGAAATAAATTTTTCAGATATTGCTTAACTAAAGTAAAACTTGTAAAAGAAGAATTTTAAATTTCAAAGGTAATTAAAAGTAATCTAATTCGACATTTTTAGACTGGACAAAAAAAATTATGGAATAAAAACTGACACAAAACCGAATACTGTGATTACATAAGCCGTTAACAGCTTGTCGTATATGACGTGATTGTCTACAAAACTAAAATGTATGTTACGTAAGTTGAGTACTTGGAAATTTGCCAGACTTTCTTGGCATATTTTCGAACTGCGGTATTTTTCACGATAGAAACAATTATTGGTGTTGGAAATATCCAGTTACCATTTTATAATCAAAATATTTCTTAAATTCAGTTGATACATAAATATTAATTTGACACATCCAATAGACGTTCGATATTATATATGGATTAACATGTTCCATAATCCTACAATGTGATTAAATAGACTTTTATACACTTAATATGAAAAACTTGTGGTTATTTATTACGAGCGGTTTTCTTGAAAACTCATTACGCCTGGTATCCTTACTGACTTTTATAATAAAGCTCTGTAACTAAAGTATTCACGTTTCTTGTACAGATTTAATGCATTTCTCATTACAAAAAGTAATATCGATTTGAAAATGTAAGGTTCGTTCGTAATTTACAAAATGTCATCTTTACTTTGATCATTACGACTGGTGTTTGAATATATATTTATATGAACTTTTTTCTGCTGTGCCGTCACATTATTAAAAACGCAATACACGAGATACACGAAATACAATAGCAGAAGCTACCAAGATGTATAGAATCTAAAAAATATAAGTTAAATGTAAATTCTAACACGCTTAAATTATTTTGCGTATATCTTGAAAAGTTCTCCCTTCGAGAAAAATTTCAAAATATTTTACATTAAACCATTAATATCTTGAAGATATGAAGAATAATAATATAGCTGTTAAAGTTGAAGGGTTCAGTTGAAAAAAAAACCTCTCAAGCACGAGTAGAACATGCATAACGAGGGTACCGTATAGATTCAGGCACTTATATACATTAAAGTTTACGTAGTATTTCTATTGAACTCTTTACAAATATTAATTATTCACAACATAAATATACAATATCTCTCATACATGCAAATATCATAGAAAGAGACAGATAGACACCATAGAATTTCTTTCGCCCAATTTCAGTCAACTCGGATTTTTGTTTATTATCTATACTTATAATAAAAATATAACACAGTACATGCTGTTTATGGAAAATATTTTAAAAAGAGTTTTTGATTTCGCTTATAGAATGATAACCGAAGTAAGAAAAACTATTTTTAGAATTTTTGTTCGTTTGTCCATATATTTGTCAATTTATTCTTCGATCATACGAAATCTACTAGACGGGTTTTGATGAAATTTGGTATGGTATTGCAACACACAGGATACTTTTTATTTTGATATTAAAGATTAAGAACCCTGGTTTGGTGAATATTAAGGTATTGGGTTACTCTACGCCGTCTATTAACGTTTTTAGTAAACTTTATGGTCATTGATATTGTGAAAATAAATAAAAAATAAAAGAAGCAGATGAATAGTGATGATAAAAATAGTAATAATTTCGACAGGCCAGTTGAATTTGCTGTGGTATAATGTTTGGCACGGTACGTCGAAGACGTGCGTTCATTTCCCACCGGCCGATCGACTTTTCCTTTGTGTGATCTGCAATATTAGTGCTCATGTTAATTTTAACTGTACATTTTTTTAACCTGGTTTTGACTTTTTATCAAAATAAATGTACAGATAATGCCACCTATCAGTGACATATGTAAGGTTTATGCTTATAGAAAACGAAGTCTTCAAGGTTTTTTTTAAATGCCATAGATGGCACTATTAGCAAATTAAATATTAATAACAATAATCAAATTGTACAAGGAATTTAAATTTTTTTATGGTCATATCAAAGAAAAAAGTTGGAAGAACGTAATTTTGGTGACTTCTTTGTATGTGCATAATTCTGAGATTTCTTCATCAAAATGATTTAAACATATCTTGAGCAAATATATGAACTTACATGCAAGTACCTATTATATGTTTAAACTAAACTGCTTTTCCAGATGTTCACTTGAGATCTTCTTTCTTCCCTTTGTTTCTGAAAATATTGAACTAAAATCATGAAAAGGACAGGATTGGTCAGGTCTGACTAGGAAATTGCAAGAACAATATGGCAATTGTTCTAGATCTTATAATTTTTTTTAAATATACACCATGTTTTTACTCCTGTCAGAGACATAGAGGTAATCAATTTACTTCGTATGGGGTTAATATTTGTAAATAGTTTAATAGAAATATTATGTACCCTTAAATTTTCAAAGTGCCTGAAACTATAAAGAACTCGTATTCGTACTTGACGGGCTTTTAAATTTAAGAATACTAGGGTCCACACTTTCATGATTTTCCATGATTTTCCTGCTTTTTTCATATTCAAATAAATATCTAACAAATAAATTAATTACTTAGCTATTTTTCTCTATCGTGATAATCGCATTGTATATGGTGTTATAAAGTATACCACAAAAGTTATTGATTAGGATAAAATGATTTCAAACAACCTAATAATGGGAATACACAGCTAGTTTTATTAATTAAACGGATGTAATCGATAATTTTGCGGTCATCAGTCAGACAATATTCGAAGGCTTTTGTTGTTGTTGTGTATATTAGCTGCTTTGAGAAACAGCTACGTCTTCATTCAATTTATTACAGTGAAAAATATTTACGAGATTTAATCAGATTATTTGAAATATTAGAAATTCGTTTGCTTCGCGACTAAAAACTTGCAAAATAAATATTTGGTGTTATAAGAGTGGCGTAAATTAAAACGTTAATGTGAAAAGTGAGAAGAAATTGTGACTACGATTTGCCTCTTCAGAATCACTAGAAAATATATTTTATTTTAAGACGTGTATTTTACTTGCTGTGTAATTTACGAGTAAACATTATATAAAATGCTCAGTTTTCTGTCATGTCTTTATCTAGTGCAACATTTCTCTAAGTAAGAGTCGCGATTGGATAAAGATTTATTAGCCAATTTGGTCATTATTTGTTCGTGAAAAATTGTGCTATCTACACATGTAATAAAACTGAAGGATTAGCCTAAAAATATTGATTTTATAATGTTTTTGCACTTGTTTTTTATTAGCACATCTTGTAATAGCAGCTAAAAGGATATAGAGGATATTTTTACTGTGGGATTCTGTTGGTTAACATACAGAATGTATGTTATCGTAATCAAAAAAGAAGATATGACAATTTGACGTTTCAATACTACGTGTACTTAAAAGTTCATCTTTATAATTATTATAGTAGACGGTGTTACGCGTATTAATGTTAATGTTTACTCAACAGAGTTTTCTGAAGGTCTACACGCGAACGAAACTACCGGCACAGCTAGCATTACATTTTTCTAAATCTTCTCTAGAATACATCCAGGAATTGCCTGTCTGGTTGACGGTGATGATAATCCAGTTATTGATATATGTAAATTAAAAACATTTATTTTATATGTGTAATAAAGAATTGGAAAAGAGACATTGGATTTATGTATATACATATAATATATATATATATATATATATATATATATATGTATATATATATATATATGTATATATATATGTGTGTATATATACACACATATATATATATATGTATATATATATAAATATTTTATTTTTTTTTTATACATACATACACAATAACTGCCACAGTCGTCAGTGTATAAATAAGATCACTACCACAAACGGTACTAAGATAGTACGGATTTTTAAGGTAGTACCAAAAAGTGTTAATTCATACATTTTTATGGGATTTTATTATTATTTTTTTATTATTTTTATATTCCTTTATATTTATGGGAGTTGTGAAAGTTCAAGACTAAAGCTAATTGTAAAATAAAACTTGATTAAAAAATGTTACATCCTGTTTTCATTGTTATTGTTGATTTTGTGAACGGACTAGTATATAAAAAAAACTATTTAAAAGACAGCGAGTAAAAAACTAGTAAAAGGTAATTCAGTCAATTATTAATATCGCTGTTAAAAAAAATACCGAAAAACCACATTTTTCAAATAGTAGTCGTAAAACTATGCCATGAGAAGAATATATTTTAACGCCACTTCATACATTTTTAGAACATCCGGAAATATATGAGGTAACTTATTTCTTTCTGTCGATGATGATTTCAATAGCTCGATATTTGTTATTGGCAAAATCGACGTTCTGTTGGTTTTTAGGGTTCCGTGTCTGAAGAGTTTTGGATCCGGAGCCTTATTGTAACAATATCGTCTGCCCTCTGACCATCTGCCAGAAATTTCTTAATTCAAACGAAATAACAAAAACTTGATATTTCCAAGTAACGGTATTTCTGGTTTGAAAAAAATATTTTTAGGCGGATAAAATGTTTTTTTCTTGAAAGGCACATATGGGATTATTTACAAAAAATCTCTTTGAGTATAGCACAAAAACGTTAATTTTCTTTTTACCAAAAAATAAGTCTATTATTTTTTATTTCTCACTATTATATTAAATTTTTTCATCATTTGAAATAAGAAAACATAAAAGATTATTTTTACTTCTCTTTTTCAAATTTTTATTTGTAGATTAGACGAGGTGACAGTTTTTTATCTCCAAACCTAGCCGTGGGCCTATGTAAAAGAGATGTGTCGAGAGGGGTGTGGGAAGCTTGGTCTGGCGCTCTACAAAGATTTCTTTGCGATGATTTTTGGAATCACTTAATTTTTTGAGCTCGACTCTATCACATGTGGCCAACGAATTTGTTTGCCCTTCTATGCCTTTGTCGATTATATTTAGTTTAATAGTGTATACTAAATACTTTTCAGAATTGTTTAACTTTTGTTATAATTAGCAACTTGTATCTTGTAGTATTATAATTTATATTTAATAATTAAATGCTATATCATAGCATTCGTACGTGTTTCTCTGCCCACAAATACGAGCCAAAACGTGGATAATCAGTACGTATCTGATATCGCATGAGAGCCCGCTGACGCTCCCATATCGGAAGTGAGGTCCGTATCGCGAGTGTTAAGTGATGTCAGTTTTAGTGGCCATTCTACGAGTATGGTGAATTGTTGGAAAATGTTGCTGGATAGACAAGACGATAAAATTACACGACTACTTCAAATATTGAGGCAGCCTTCAAATTTACATTTTAGTAAGACAAGTTATCCTGCATATAACCCCGATAAATGCGAAGCAAATGCAAGAGTTTGGTGTGATACCATGGACGTATGCCTGGCAGAACAACCTTTAGTGGGGAGTGGCTTAACCATAGCTCTAAAGTTTCAGGCTCAGTGTTGTTTTTTCAGCGTAGTTATTCGGGAATGGACTGGATGATGTTCAAATAATTTCTTTTATCACGATACGACTCTGTAAAGACTCCTGCAGAAGCATTGTTGCGTATATATAGAAGTTGTCCAAAAGATGGAGAGTCTGTGGCAGCCTTCGCGATTGTTAACAGCGTTGATGTCTCGTTGGAAAAATCTGTTCTTTGAAGAAATGGCTGTTTCCGCTGTGCTAGTTAGCTGTATAAGCTAGCACAGCGGAAACAGCCAATTCTATTCAAGACTACAATGCGTTGCTTTTGCTATTGACATCAAATCCAGAACTACAATGCAATAAGAGTTGATGGGATTCAACTACAAAAAAAGTGATAACCCATTGTTGTACATCCGTCAGCCGTGCAAAGATGATTAAGAAGAAAATATTCTGATACACATGTGGTTAAAGCAGCCATTTAAAGTATTTAAAGTTTTTAAAATTTTCGAGTGCGGTCAGTGTAAGCAAAAAAAAAGAAACGCAAAATGTTCGAGGTCCGGGTTAAGCGGAAGATCTTCAATTTCTGCGACGCAGCAGCGTTGAGTTCATGTCTGCCGCATCAGGCCGGTTACAGCGCAATTAACACATTACCGTAAGCAGTTCCAATTTTGATTTGATTCTGGGGAGTCAAATGTTCTCTAATGAAAGAGTAACAGTTGAATTGTTTTTTTTCATGTAGTTCCTGATGATGCAATAAGTTACAATATTATGGTAATACAGTTGAATTGCTTTTTTTCAATATTATGGCAAGTACAGTTGAATGAGTAAATAGAGTTGAATTGTTTTTTACATGTAGTTCCTGATGATACAATAAATTACAATATTATGATTGCTAGAGATCTAATTAGAGATCTAATTGGACGACCCATTGATTCCAATTGCATTGTTGAAAGGCGGCTACGTCAGATTATGTGTCAATTATTGAGAGTTTAACATCATTTTGTATCGAATGAAATTTGCATTTCCATCTCATATTTCGCTCATTTTTTTTGAATCTTCTAAACAAATAACAGTAAAATCGTCTATTTCGGAGCATGTTGCTAGTAAAGCGAATTAATCTTTCATGCATTCGACAGTTTCGAGTCGAATCGTAGATGGAACCGACCCTCATTTTTATATTTCTTACTTTGATCCTAATTTACATAATATTGATGATTGGTAGAAGGAAGTAGATCATACTAAGACTCTTAAGTAACAAGTGGTTACAAATGTTTGTTTTGTATAGACTTCCTTTTGATTATCGTTTCATTGCATACTTTTGATCTGTATTTGATAAATGGTTCGCGTGTGCCTAAAAGTGACTATTTTCGATTAGACATCCGCCGCTAGAATCGCGAAGGTGAGTTTAACTCTGCTTAATTCTTGACGTGTTGTATTTATTCTTTTTGAATGCTTATGTGATAATAAATATTTTATTTTTATTACGATAGAAAATTAATTTTTAATTTTTAATGCGGCGTCATTGTACATACAGGTGCATAAATTGAAATTGTTCATTTGAATTATTCGAATCATTCTACATACAGGTCCATAATTAGTAATACCGAACGGCGATGTATCAATAATACCATTTCATGCTAGTTTTGTGCATTTGAGGATTTGGATTTGATTTTAAGTTTTTCTTCTTTTTGTCTAATTTTTTTTAATTGGTCCGCATAGCAAAGGTTACGATTTAATTGAATGATATACAAAATGAAGAATGTAATCAAACAAAATCGAATCTTAAATATGAAGGTCCGTTTAAAGTAATTGAAGTATTAGATTTTGACATGTACAATTTAAAATAGTGTACTTACGAATATAGTCATGACAAATTGAGAAAAATACCTGAAAATCAAGAGCCAATCGATCTTCATTTAAATGTAGAAGATCACATAATCAGTGATGACTAAGTTTTAATTATTTATTTTTTCGAAGTGTATCCTCTACGGGCCGTATTTTTTTGATCATATGAATCGTACCAGTGGTTATTTCGTAGCCACAACCCGATAGAAATCAGTGTTTCTCAAGGTAGCTCAAGAAGTCCGTGAGAGCGCGGTGCGCAGTTAGTGCTGTGGGCGGTCGGGTCTTGAAAAGACCGTAATGTGTGATCAAGTGGTAATGCATACAGCGCTCCCTGGTTTGCGTACGCTTATGAGGACAACATGAGGTTTCTTTGATTGGGCTGAGTTATATTACGAATTGGGCTATGATGTAGGGTATACACGAAACGATGATTGTTGATTATTCGTTAAAATGCAAAATGTAGTTAGTACTTGGTCCTTGGCTACCGTAATTCATCCGTTACTGTTTTAATTTGGTTAAAAGTTCCAACTTTAGTAATACATTTTGTAGTTATCTTCTTCATTAAAACGACAGAGATGATCCTTGTGATTTCTTATTACGGGAATGGCTGTATAACAAAGTCACATATAAGTAATTGTATATTACACGCCCTAGGTAACCAGGATAAAGACGAAGTTGTTATTGTGAAAATCAGAGAACAAGCAGTTATATATATTAAAAACGATGCTGAGAAAAGTAAAGGAAGGGAGGAACAGGGACTAGGATATCTAAGTTTTTGGTTGGAGATTGTCTTTTAATATAGAACAATGAGCTAAATTAATAAAATTAGGTCTGAAATTTTGAGGACCATTTAAAGTACATGAATTGTTAAGTTGAGATAGATGTTGTTTAAAAACACTTGATAGTAAAAGAACTTTTAAATACGCACACGACCGACTGAGTGCAATGTCAAATTGTTACGTTCCCACTGAGTTTGGTATGTGTCTCAATGAAAGTGACGAAAAGTCAAATACAGCCGTTGTTGACGAAATATATATTGATTGATTATAACATTATACAGTGATAAAGACTCTGCAGTGTGGTTTACTTATTTACTCGTTAGTCGTAGGTCATCATTCTAAATTCAGTCTAGCTGGTTGAAGACTGTGCGGCATTGCGAAAAGCAGTAGATCCACGAAGGTGACTATGGTATCACATGAGCATGACTATTATATCACAAGACGTTGACTGTTGTGTCACTTGATGGTGACTGTAGAGTCACACGATGGTAACTATGGTGTCATATTATGGTGACAATGATGTCAAAAGATGGTGTCACATGATGGTAGAATTGGTTTCAAATATTGAGCCGTTATATCAATGTTTAGTGTTTTGATTTAATTAAAGTAATATATTTGAGAAGTATTTTTGGGAAATAGAACTGTTCTTATTGGACTGGAACTAATCTCATTGTATTGTTTTTATTTAAATCAGATGTGGGAACTGCTATTTCAGTGTTTTGTAGGCTGGATAGCCGAGCAAAAGTATTTTTGTGAGATGTATGTTTACAGATGACATGTGAAACCAGCTTGCACATGGGGGCGAGTGATAATCAGGATCGCCGTGACGATGACCTGGAAATAACGCAAGAAAAGTGTATTACTGCACTATTCGCTTACAATATCTGTTTATCATCTATTGAAACTGGCCGTTCATGCCCTCACAAAGAAACTGAGACCGGAATGACAGTTTTTTTCGCCGCATGTGAAAAATATATATGGAGATGGATGCTGAAATCTTGACCTGGTCCCGCACAAAAATTTATTTGTACAAAAAAACAATACTTCCACTTAATTTTGGGAGCTCGACGCGATCACACGCGGCCAACGGATTCGTTTGCCCGCTCCTACCATTGTCGATTATATTTAGTTTAATAGTATATATTTTTCAAAATCTTTTAATATGTGTTATAATTAGCAACATCTTGTTGTGTTATAATTTAAATTTAATAATTAAAAGCTATATCGTAGCATTTGTACGTGTTTCTCTTCCCACAAATACGCGCCACAACATGGATGATCAGTACCCATCTAATATCGTACGAGAGCCCACGGACGCTCCGACATATATATTTAATATTACTGAATTTAATGTAACAACTTATTATTGCCCAGTTTGTCGATTAGATTGACTCAGTCATTTGATTTTTAAATGAAAATTCCACCAAAATAAAACTCTGTTCATATTGAGGCAACACGTGAATCACGTTAGTAAAAGTGGAACGCGAGTGAGTGGAGTTTGGTTTAAATTCCATTGAGGTTAGCAATTTTTGACGTTTTATAAAATATCTAATCCAATGTGAAGTATTCATTGGGTTTACGTGGTGCGATATTTAACATTTACTACGATTTATCTAATAATGTGCATAAAAGTACTGGTAATACATGCAAGGGACTGTTTGTATGAAATTCTGTTGGAGGTAGAAATATATTTATCTCCATGTACAAATGTCTAGTTTAATACGATATTTCAATTACAAAAAAACAATACTTCCACTTTTACTACTACTGCATGTGTTACTATGTAATACAACACAATAAAAGTTATATGTTACAAGTGGAAATAGCATTGAATTTACTAAATTCGACGCAAATTTAATTGACTAAAAAATGAATTGAATTACTTAAATAAGAACTTTATCAAAGCGTAAAATTTATATCTGTCTCCTATATAATTCGTACTAGAATTCGCTTGCGTTTGCACTTTCGACTAAGGCCTGTATCACCTTATACCCCTTATAGTTATTATTATTTATTATTTATTATGTTATATAGACCTTAGAGTTACTATTTAACGCAAGACAGATAATTGCGAACACTTTTAGTTTACTATTAAAACATTACAATAAATTAAACATTTTATATAGCGTTAAATATATTGGTTTATGCCAATATTTCCTTATATTTGTACTTTCGATTACTGCTAAATTATCGTATTATTTATTATAAGACCAATTATTATAAATATGTTACAAGTTAAAACTAATAAATACGTGTAATAAACACATGTATACGTACACGTAGTACACATACACACACACACAACTATACTATGTTGGGAATTAGTTTATATTCAAAACTAATATTGAATACATTTATTTACTAGAAAAGGATGGCCCGTATCAAACCTACATTATTTCATCCTCCTAGAACATCATTTAGCAAATTGCGACTCCGGTTCAGAATAAATAATTGACGTGCAATAGTACAGTGTTATTATTTACGATAATAGTAAATGTCTCAAGGACGCTCCTTCGTCTACAGTTTGGACAGGCGGTCCGTTTTAATTACATCAAATAAAGACTAGGGAAACTCTTGGGAATGTGCGTTCGATAACAATCGTCGTTATGGAACTTGATGGAGATATTTAACCGATTCATGTCTTGCGTGAAGGGGAACATAATTTTATTAAATTATTGACGTTATTCCGTTGTAGAACTTGAGAAATATTTCAATCCATTTGAAATGTTGATGGATAAATGTTATTCAGTATTGTTCTTAGCAAGATTCTATTGTCTATTGTTGGAAAATTTTGTATAGATTCTTTTGTTTGTAATAGCGCCGGTAAATCGTCTTTCGATAATTTGTGAAACTTAAAAAATTAAAATATCACTAATGCTGTCCAGCTATTTTTGAAAAATTTCAAGGATCTCGATTTGGGACCGGTGAAATGTTTTATTTCCCTGAAACAAATTTAAAAGATTTATGTAAAAGTATTTTCCAAAAACTTATCCTGAACAGCAATAAAATACTTGATGTTTCAAATGTTTGGATAATGTATTACAATCATATAGGTTCATGACCTTCGCACATGCAGATCTGAAAATCAGTATTTGAATAAATGGAAATTAACGTCTGATTTTATTTTAGATATATGTAAATCTTATCCACAGACATTGACTTCTTCACCACTTTTTTAAGAATTAATCAGTTACCAAAAATTTATATTAAGTCATTTCTTAGATATTAGATAAAGGAATGTGTGATCATATTTTGTAGTAAATCAAATTGGTTGATGAATTGGATAGATTCTGATATGGTATGGCGGGTCGCATTTATTTTTTTTTCAAGTACAATAAAATTCAGGGTAATGTTATTAGGTAATGTAAGTGGATATTTAAGTAGAAAAATTAACAAACACCACAAATATTATCACAACCGAATCCCATCAATACTAAATGTATCTAATGAAAAGTATGCAGAAAATAAAAAGCATTGGAAAAATGCAATATTAATACTTATTACCACCTTATCAAATTATTGATTTCATTCTCTAATAATTTGTGATTTTGACACAGGTAGCGTTCTAGTTCTTTGAATTTAATTTGAAGTTCATTAAATATTCTTATATTTACGACATGTTTTGATAATATCACAAAAGCTAATTTCTTACTTGTAATTGATTATTCCCATATTTTGAAAATTTGAATTCTTACCTGTTTTAGCAGCAATATTTGCTAATATCGATTTTCATTTTTTTCACGTCTCACGCAAATGTGGCAAATGTCTGGAAGAAAGACAACAACCCTTTCTTTTGATTTTTCTGTTAAGCGATATGAAAAAGATTGCGAAGAATGTTTACTATCAGCTGACAATATTGATTTTCACAAAATTATTAAAAATAATTTTAAATAAGAAATTAAATATTACAAACGTCTTACACATAACCACGTTGTATTTCCAATTTCCATAGATGGCGGGAAGATAAATATAATATGTACGTATATGTAATAATTTTTAAAGATAAATAACCTCCCCTGTACTACTTACTTTCTTTTCTGTTTCCCTTTGAAATAACGATTGCGCCGCTGTCAATTAGTTCAACTAAATTGTAAGCTAAACAAAATATATCACCACAAAATAAGAACGTAATTTAAAAAGAAATAAGTTAGTATTTCAAAGAAACGGGTCACTGGGTGCAACGTGGTATATAAGGCGAACTTATTGTTACGAGAGCAGCCAACTCGTACAGCCAATTGGAACATCGTTCCAGCTCTGCCCGTCGAGCAGCCGGGAATCGAACCCGGGTCCCCATGGTGCATTGCACCGTAAATGACCTTGTATGCTTTGTGATCAACCTCGGCGATGATACTGTTTTGAAACTTAAGATATTGTCTTGAAACTTCTTTTAAATATTTTAAGTAACTTACGCGTTTCATCATTTTCGAATTTCACAAAAGATACTTCCGGAGATTTTAATAAAAATTTAACCATGCCACAATTAATAGTTTGATAGACACAGACACTCTTTCTATGGTTGTAGTTGGAATATTTATGATTTCTCAAATATATCTCTTTAAACACTATGGCACGTAGACATAATATCATGTGTATGGTATAATGGGATATGGTTTAAATACGAGTTCAATGATTTTTTTAATGTTAATTGTTTTTAAAACCAGGTATTAGATGCTAAAATATATATAATGCTAATAATTAGCTTAGGCGAGATTAAACTTACCTCAACATGATTATTAACATTGCCACAAATGAATGTAAACCTTCTGCTAGGATCATTTTTGAGGTATCCGTGTTATATTTGCATGAAATAAAGAATCTCAATGAGATTTACTCAAATGTTTGTTATGTACAAGTGGAAAAATGTTTTAAAAAATTGACGGATGACAACGAAATTTTATAATAAATAGTTTCTTTTACCGTAAAATGTAATCTTTTTGGATATGAAATTATGATTACAAAATATTCAATTTGAAAACGGATAATTTTTGCTTCAGGAATAAATCACAATGGTCATAATTTAACTTACTATCGAAACATTGCCCTAAAGCATTTTCTCACACTAATTTAACGAATCTCAATGAGAGTTTCGTTATCTAACTAAAGTTTAACTGCACCAATCATGTACGCTAAAGTACCTAATGATAAAAGTACCAAATACCCATGATAAAAGTACCTAATCCATGATACTCCTAACTTCCGATTAAACCGATTTTCCAAATTTTCCAAATATCACAGCAGCTATGTACGTAGCTCCCAGGACTGTAGAAGAAATATCCAAATCATTTCCGTTTACAAATAATTGTTTAATTCCCAAAAATCTTTTTGTTTAATTAGATCCTATTTTATTAAAGTATTTGTTTATTTTATTCCAGTAATCCCCTGTTACCGTTTGAGCTCCCAGCGGTCCCGTTTGTCTTAAGGCTTATCGGATTGTCGTTTGGCCTGAATCCTTTGTGTCAACCATTAGACGCAAGTGGAAAATATTTTTTTCTTGCGCCAACTTCGCTTTCCGCTTAATTAGTATATTGTTATTTACGTAATCATCGTTAGGGTACCCGATTAAACGAGTAGCAAGGCAATGAGTTATATAATAAATGTCACTAAAACGAAAATTTTAATTTTTGTCCCCTAAAAACTTTTCCAAACACTGCAGAAAATCACAGAATTAGATATTGTGGTTGAAACCACTCAAATATTTTACGATTGTAATTCGAATGCTGTAAAAGTAGATGCTAAAATACGGTACGCTCCCAACATCTTATTAAGCCATTATCGTGAGTCATAATTGGTAGGTGATCAGTATAAGTGTTTTTTAAAATAATTACTTTGCAAAAATAAATATATGACTGAGGAACACGATTATGCTAACAGCAAAATGGAAAGAAACAATGAAGACGTTCAGTATTAATGACACAAAATATCGATCACTCCAACTACATATATTTATTTCTGTTCATATTATGTTCATTTAGTTTTAATTTACTAACTTTATAATTTAATTCCATTTCTCTCTATATCAGTATATACGTACATCTTTATAGTTTTGCTCACGTTCAAAGTTCATAATTAACATATATATGTTTAGTGAAATATCACAAACAGTTGTCTTATTACGCTTACGACATGGAAAAAAGTTTTATGAGCAGGTATTTTCAAAATTATTATTAAATATATCACAAATAATATACCTTTTATTAGTTGTATTTTTTTCATATTAATTCAAAACTTTATATAAGAATAATGAAAAATAACAACAGACATTTAATTTTTCGCAATACTTTAATATTGGATTCAAAAGAATGAATGCTAATCCATAAAATTTTCTACAAAATAGAAGAGAACACTACAATAGGTGCACTCTGGAAACTGAATTACGCAATAAACCATATTGGTAATAGAAACAAAAATTGCTAGAAATATTTGATGTAAGTAGTAAAGAAATCAGTATAGAAAAAAAAAGATGCATAGAAGTAAAGAAATACAAAATTCTAGTATTTCTCTTCTTACTCTAATACTTAGTAGTCGTTCTATTATAATAATAATGAAAAAATTATTCCTGAGAATGTATATTTTGCACTCTTGTTTATGTAAGACGAAATAAAACGATGAGCGAGACTGTTAAAAATAACGACCATTTCGAAATATTTATTTGTCCATACGAAGAAAATATAAAATGTTCAACAAAACTATCCGGTATTACATAACTTGTCTGAGCGCTACTTCAGATTGGTTTGTCATATTTTTATATAAAAATGCAATACACACGTTATTTTTTGTTATAGTCTTAAAAAATAAATCGACTTGCTTTCTTGAATTATTTACTAGAAAATATTTAAGTATAATATGTCATGTTTACCCACTTCACTGAATTAGCGACGAACATGTTAGTCTATCGCTATGTAACACGTTTTTCATGTAACTTATTAATATCTATATAAATTCGCTCACAAACAGCATCATTTTATCAGTTAAACTATATGGAATTATCCTTAATTTTCCAAAATAAAATATTTTTTGCTTAAAAAAGAATCAGGTGAATTTCTTAAAACTTATAGTTGAATATCTTAAACGTACCTAGATTGAAAAAAAAAACAGAGACCTACTGTTGATGATGAACCTCGGACCTGATTTTAAAACTCATTATAACTTTCTGCCGATTTAAAAGTAATTCATTATTAATGGGTTCTTTAATAATACATTTTATCTTCGCCATGTGGAGATCTTATAAATAACGACTAAACTTTTCAATGATTCAAGCAAAAAAAAATTTGCAGAAAATAATACGCAATCCTTGAGAAAGTAACAGTTAACATTTAGAAAGAATAAAGTGTTACAAAATATTCACAAAACACGAAATGTCAAAACGTATACCACGTCAGTATAGAAACTGTAGCAACTCAATGGTTACCATTCTGCTGCACGAGCACGACTTTAAATGTATGCATTATTACCCTATTGGGGTGTTTTGTTTATCCATATGGAAGTTTGTGTATCGTAGTGAAAGCATGTATTTATTTTCGTTGTATTAAATGGAAAATAATTATATTTATTTCACTTATATTAAATTCAAATTATTTAAGAGCATCCTAGCTACTGTCCGCAACTACGGTTGCGTGGACTAGTTGTTGTAGCTTTTCTGTAAATCCAAGCTGTAATAAATTGAAAGAGAGATATTTTTAAATTTTGTTCAAAATACATTCGGGTTCAGTAGTAATATCGTTATCGGGTTACAATAGATAGAATATTTAGTATGCTATTCCACAGGAGCCATGAATCCGATTTAAGAATTCATGATACACGGTATGATTTAATATATGCTGAAATCAAACTGACGGAATTTATATTAACTAATACTACGTGATAAATTAGGAGCTGAATGAAAATCATAAACTATGATATCCTTTAGGAACTACCTGTAATTTGCAAAAAATTACAGGTAGTTCCTTTGAAGAATTTTAAGGTAGCCTTTACAATAAAAATCCTGTATATTCTTATACCAATATTCCTACGTCCATATTATTTCGTACATGTTCATTAAAAAATTATTGGATTGTAGATTAACACACACTTATCCAGCTAAACTTCCCCACTAATAAGTAATAGTTAGGATACCTTACAAAAGCTGAATAGGAAATACATAATCAAAAATATAAACTTAATAAATTTGTACCCAAATAAAAATGAAAAATTTATATTTAATTACGAAGTTTCCGGTCCTCTCAATATATCAGGTTAATTAATATCTAAATAATTAACTAATACTAAATTGTAGGTTTTAGTTCGCATTATTAATTTGAAAGCTTTATTATTAATTACGTTATCGCTAAAGTTTGCTTATAGCATTTTCATTACTAGGCAGGGTGCTTGGAAAATATAAATATTTAATGCAGCCTCCTGACTACATATGGTTGGGGGGAATAAAGTTATTTATATATTATGAAATATTGATTGATCCTTTGGTAAAGAGTGGTGCGAAGGCCAAAGGGATGAGTCGAACAATTAAGATAAAGAATAAATCTGTATTGAACTTAATATTACGGTATATGTCTTAACATTATGGTTTACACTCTTACTAACTGTTACCCGCGACTTCGTACTCGAGAACTTCGTAGTTGCATGCCATTTTTGTATATTTTTAAAAATATATTATGTATGTATTTCTGTATGATTTTTTTAAGCCAAGGAAATGAACGGGTTTTATTTTTGCAAATCACCCTTGTAAACAATATGTCTTGTTTCTGTTTCGGGTCGAAGGATAACCAAGCTCTTAAATGAACTGACTCCTGACCATGCCACGTAAAAAGTGGCTTTGGGAGAATCAATAATTCATAAGACAACTTTGAAAGTTTGACTTTGTGCTTTATTAATGGTCATCGCACAGCATAACTTGATCGAATATTGCAGACCTTTAAATGCAAATTGATAATTTGGCGGTGTTCAGGGAATTCGGGGGAAAAAGATAGTTTCTCCTTGGTTGATGCCAGTAAAATGGTGGCTTCGATAATTTGTTTTGCCAGTGCCTTCATCTAATATCTGATAGCGTGGCAAAATTTTGGAGAGCTTAGTTTCAACTATAAAATGATTGAAGTGCCAACTTTTAGGTACAGAACTTGAGATGGTATTCTTGGTTTCCGAAAGCGTAAATAAATTCCGTATACAATATCATCCAACTCCAATACAGAATTCATATTTTCTTTCAATAGTTGGGAGCTTTACGACTTTCATATTAATTTATGAGTGGAGAAATTGTAATCATATATGAATTACTTACAAGTGGTCAAATAGCTGGGAGCCCGTCGTGGTGATGTATGCTTATTCTCATTCATTTATTTTGTCCTTTTTGTCGCTATGGTTACTATTGAACGTTTATTAATCTCTCAATTATTTTAAAAAGAGTCATATAAAGAATCTACGTTCACATTTGTAGGCTTAATGTTTCCTGAGATTTCATGATAAATAAGTGAATGAGTGGTGTGCCCCTTTTATAAATCGTCCCGTTTTACGTCATTATGGGAAGAATTTTCAAAAACCATGATATGTTTTCTTTATTTGTACCCAGACGCTAAAATACCAAGTTTGCGTCTAACTTCGAAATGTCAAGTTACTAATCTTGATCAAGTTACTAAGACTGATCTTTGTTCTTTTCGTTTTATTTTTATTTTTTAAATATTTTTCTCTTTGTTTTCAATTCGTGTAACAATATAGTAGCTTTTTGATTTCAATTCCAATTTTCTTCATTGTGCTATCCAAAATAAAACTCACGATGTACTTTTCAAGTAAAACCTTTTTTCTTTTCCTGACATTTTTTCTTGTAAATTTTCATTTGTTAAAACATTTATTCATTCAAACATTAGAATGTTTTCGAGTTCCTCCAAATATGTCTTACTTTAGATTTTATTATTTCTTTGTCACTCGTCTTCATTTTCATGACTTTTGTTTTTTACGTTCATAAACTATAGCCTTTTTTTAAACCTATGAGCCAACGATACTAAGAAAAGTTTTAAAAACCTTTAACTTTTCCTATTAATTTATTTATCCTATTAATTTAATAATTTAAAGTAAAATTTTTGAATTGGCAGCATAATAATTTGCGTTGTGAAAATATACGAGTAATGTAGAATATTAAGTTTAATACATTGATAATTTTGTTATTTCAATTCAAAAGATTCCCATGTTAGAAAATATTTGGTCATGCTATCTAGTAACTCTTGTTATAAAAGAAACACTTCTTTTAATTTTAACCTAATCTGTCAAATCCTTTCTGAAATATATAGTAGACAGATAAAAGACCGACATAATACTATAAGCGAGCATATTGTATTATTGCCCTTAATATTCTCTCCATTACACCGAACCTTTCCATAATTTGTTTATTAATATAATTGGAACATTTAACAAGTAACATCTATGTGCGGCACAATTTGTACAATCCCCTACTCGTACAACCTCAATACGTTTATCCATATGGATATATACAACACAAACACGCTTGTAGTTTGTATATATGGTTGAATCGAGTTGTATTCGTAGCATTAAAAGTAGGTCGGGATCCGGTAAGAATATGTAATAAGAATTAGCAAATGGAAAACCGGAGTTAGTTATTGCTATAAATTCAGAGTTATTATTATAAGTTATACACATTCACGTTTGAACCTTTACCTGTTAGTAAAATGTATATGCTTTAAACGTAAACTTATGTAATCGAATAAAACTCATATATATATATATATATATATATATATATATATATATATATATATGTATAAAACTAACAGTAAACTTATTTTTCTACGTTTTCTGCTCTGTATAATTAAACTATGTTCTTTGTAGCATTAAATGTTTATATTTTTTCAAATGAATTATGATATCACGTGCTTTCAAATTCAAATCAGAACATGAAAATATTATTATGTTCTAAATATATAAATGAATAGGAAATACAAATACCTTCCATTGTATACCCTAAGTATTTATAGCGGATAGCCCATTTGACATGGTAATATTATTCGTTTTCTCGCGAGGTTACAGTAATTATAAATTAAAATATTTGACAAAAAGTGTAAATAATAACAATGCTGTGTTCGATATTCCTTAAGCATAGTAATCAATTATCAAAAGGATGATTTGTAATCAGTCCGTAGGCTATAGCCGTACCCGATGGCTGCAAGCAGCTAAAAATAGGATCTAGGCCTCACTTGCACAATTTTGAAATACCTACGGTTGGTTAGTGGATAATACAAAAAAGATAATATAAAAATATAAGTAAAAATTGTTACTTTGCAATAACATGAATATTTTTGCAATAGTGTAAATAAAGTTACGTAAAAACTGATTTAAAAATGTATTTATTACATCCATTGAAAATACTGTTCGATAGAAAAGATCTCAATTTATTCATACTACGACAAAAACGTGTGACGTTTTAATCATAATATTGCCTTTCCTTTCTTTATTTAACATACCTTTTTATGTGTGATATTACTTTTAATATTCAAAAATGCGATAACAAATAAATGTTTCAGCCCATATACAAATATCAATATAAGTATATAAAAATTTAATAATAAAAAAAATAAATAAAGAAATAAATATATAAATAAATATATGAATAAATAAAACCGGAAATATGTAGAATTAGTGGTATAACCTTGTTCTAACTTTCATGATTTCATCCCTTCATTTTGTATAAATATGTTACCGAGAATAATTTAATTTTATTACATACACGGGAACATTTGCATTGTACAACCTCATAGAATAACAACAATTGAACTTATTATCCTCACTAAACTAATGGTATATCGTATAACTCTCGGAAATATAATAAAACCTACACCTCTCCCCTACAAATCCGGTTTCCGCTATTGTGTTTGAAACATATAAATGCCGTTGAATGTTCCTAAGAGTTATTCTTTGCTAATATCCCACCTGAAGATGTTGTAACACAACGAAACCTAGCTCGTTTTAAAGAACTTAAAGAAAGTAGAAATAATACTACATCACGTAGTTTCATTTAATTGTGAACTAAAATATAATAAAAATATCACCCATAGGGTATTATATACGCAGCGTATCTTAGCATAGTTTTAATTTGCCTTATTTTTATACTTTTGAAGTTATGATCAACTGCTTGTGTAATATAATATACATAATAATAATAACATAATGTAATATAACGTAGCCGTAGCGCATTGTGCCTTTAGTTACATCGCATTGACATTCCGGTTTGTTGCAAGTATGATATTACTGAAAAAGCGTTAAACAAGACTGCAACGTAATATTTCTAAAATATTACCACAATTAAATGAAACTACGTAATGTAGTATTATTTCTACTTTCTTTCATTTTTTTACCACGATCTAGGTTTCGTTGTATTACGACATCTTCAGGTGGACTATTAGCAAAGATTCTTTGCTAATAGCTATTATAAAATTAGACATGCTACCAATCGGGAATTGCAAACGTATGCTGGTTAGTACATAAGGAATATGATCTTGAAGAAATTAAATTAGAACATCTTATATGTGAAGGCTATTTCGACATTTAAAAATGTATTTCATACGAGATGCAAGTTATGTGTTTAAATAATTCAAAAGTTGCATTTTATCGATAGCAGACTTGATTATTAATAAATGCTGTTGGGTGCCTGGTTTTCGTACTCAAGCTTAATAATCCAGTACAAAAAACGACACTAATGCCGAATCTAACGAGTTGTCAATGTAATCATTGAATATTTTAGAAATATTACATTGTAGTCTTGTTTAACGCTTTTTTAGTAATATCATATTTGCAACAAACTGGAATGTCAATGCGATGTTACCAAGTGCGCCAAGGCTACGTTATATTACATTATTATTATTATTATATACATTATATTACACTAGCTGTTGATTATAACTTCAAAAGTATAAAAACAAGGTAATTTAAAACTATGCTAAGATACGCTGAGTATATAATAGCCCATGGGCGATATTTTTTACTATATTTTAATTTAAAATATTATTTTTTTAGTTTGAAATATATATCATATTTTAGTTTACTTCGAGTCAATGGTTACTTAAAGGCTCGTGTTACTGTTTTTCAGTTTTAGCTATTTCGTAATTTACTAACGGATTTTAAAAACTTTTGGTTATAAGCTTAACAAGAGAGTATACTTATAAATATGATGAAACGCTACTTTTTTGTATGTACTCGTATACTTTTATGAAAGTAGTGGCTATAATAAACATTCATAACCTGATCATAGTGACAAAAAAAACTTTAAATATAGTAAATAATATTAAAAAAACCTTTTCCCGTAACGAGATTCGGTCAATAATGAAATAAATGTTGATTTATTATCGTATTTTCGAAAAAGTAATATCACAATAAAGAAAGGAACGGGAATATTGTGATTAAAACGTCACTCGTTTTTGTCGTAGTATAAATAAATTGAGATCTTTCACAAACAACTACTTTTCTACCGAACAGTATTTTCAATGGATGTAATAAATACATTTTTAAATCAGCTTTTACGTAACTTTATTTACACTATTGCAAAAATATTCATGTTATTGCAAAGTAAAAATTTTTACTTATAGTTTTGTATTATCTTTTTGTATTATCTATAGATATTTCAAAATTGTGCAACTGAGGCCCAGATCCTATTTATAGCAGCCAGCAGCCATCGGGTACGGCTACGGACTGATTACAAATCATTCTTTTGATAGCTGATTACTATGCTTAAGGAATATCGAAGACAACATTGCACTTTTTGTCAAATATTATTACACTTTTATTATTTACACTTTTTGTCAAATATTTTAATTTATAATAATTATAGCCTCGCGAGAAAACGAACAATATTACCATGTCAAATGGACTATCCGCTTTAATAACTTAGGGTACACTATGGAAGTATGCGAAAATATTTGTATTTACTATTTATATAAAAACATAACAATATTCCCATGTTCTAATTTGAAATTGAAAGCAAGGGATACCATAATTAATTTAAAAAAATATAAACATATAAGGCTATAAAGAACATAGCTTAAATAGACAGTGCAGGAAACGTAGAAAAATAAGTTTAATGCTCATTATATACATTAATATAGATATATATGAGTTTTAATGGATTACATAAGTTCACGTTTAGAGCATATACCTTTTACTAACGGGTATAGGAATGTTTATTATTTATATATTTATTTTCAAAACGTGAATGTGTATAACTTATAATAATAATTCTGAATTTATAGCAATAACTAACTCCGGTTTTCCATTTGCTAATTCTTATTACATATTCTTACCGGATCCCGACGTACTTTTAATACAACTCAATTCAACCATATATATATAAACCACATGCGCGTTTATGTTGTATATATACATATGGATAGATGTTAGCGAATTGGGCCGCACATAGATGTTACTTGATAAATGTTCCAATTATAATAATGAATTTCGTAATAAACAAATTATGGAAGGGTTCGGTGTAGTGGAGAGAAAATAAAGGGCTGTGTACAATATGCTCGCTTATTGTATTATGTCGGCCTTTTATTTGTCTATGCTATATATTTCAGAGAGGATTTGACAAATTAGGTTAAAATTAATAACGACACTTCTTATATAACATAACTTACTAGGTAGTATGATCAAATATTTTCTAGTATAGGAATATTTTGAATTGAAATAACAAAATTATCAATATATTAAAAATATTCTACATTACTCGTATATTTTCACAATACAAATTATTATGCTAACAATTAAAAAAATTTACTTTAAATTAATAGGAAAAATAAATTAATAGGTTCTCCTATTAAAGGTTTTTAAACTTTTTATTAGTATCGTTGGCCTATAGGTTTAAAAAAAAGTCTATAGTTTTTGAACGTAAAAAATAAAAGTCACGAAAACATTCTAATGTTTGAATGAATAAATGTTTTAACTAAAGATAAGTTACAAGAGAAAATGTCAGGAAAATAAAAATGTTATACAGGAAAAATACATCATGAGTTTTATTTTGGATAGCACAATGAAGAAAATTTCAATTGAAATAAAAAAGCTTTTATATTGCTACACGAATTAGATATTTAACATTGCAATTATTGAAAACTTATTGTAATAATTTTTCATGTATTTAGTCAGTAAGTTCATATGAAATCTTTGAAATATATGAAATAAAAAACCGATCATGCATAGATACGATGTAATTTTTTTTATGTAATTGAATATGAAATTATTTATCAAATATTAGCATCTAGATGTATACAGATTTTACAAACTTAGGGTTGAAATTAAGGAAAGAGAGATGAGGAGTGGAAACGGGGGATCATAATGGAAGATCGTAAAAAACTTTAATTTCACTTAAAAAGACTGATGTATCACTGGATGGGATGAGCAAAAAAAATTCTATCTCATTTCTACATATATTCCATTTGTCCACACTACATGTCCACACCACATATATGGGAGAGGTAGAATAAAATATATTTTTTAAATATTTTGCTACAAATTAAATTATACACATTAAGCGTAATCTTCATGTAAGTAGAAAACCGTAAAATATGTGAGGCTGCGACCTCTAGGTGGATGGACTGAAGGAAAAACTGATGGATATGAATAAATATACGGATTACGTTTAAAGTGAATGAGTCCAACCCACGAAAATAAAAATGGAATAACACTTTATAAATATAATACATAAAATTATTCTCGATACCTACAATATATAAAACATTGGTATTTTCGAAGTTTGGTATCGTGGCGCACCTGAAATCGAACTGAAGCCAAATTAAATATTTTAGGATTCTTGTCTATCTGTAAATGGGACTTTTGTGGATGTGGTGAGGTTTCGTTTACATTTAGTCCCGAGCAAATATTCCCTAAAGAATTTTTATTTGTCTATTTTTCTATTTAGATCTTTGTCTCTATATTAAAATATCATTATCTCGGAAAGAGGATACAGTCTAGGAATTTTAATTTCTTTTAATCTCAGGGTGTAAGTGAATGTAAGTCCTAGATACTATATAACCGATTTATTTCTTTTTAGCCATTTGTTTATTTGATACTAATGATTAATCATCCGTGTAGTTGAGTCAGTAGCTCGACGAACTGGCATTGATGAAAGGATTCGAATTCCACTTTTGTCACTTTTTTTCTCTAAATAATCTTGTTACATATTTTCAAAAATTTTAATTGAAAAAGTATTTGTTTTTAATTGGCCGCGAAGGTTTATAATTATTTATATCAATATATTATTCTGCTTAATTTACATCGGATAACTTAACTCTTACTTTATGAAATCTTTATAGATATACGAATAAGTAACATGTTATTTTTCTTTGTTCACAGCAAACATGAAAGACGCCACAAAAATGCGACGCCAAACCAGCGCGGACCTTAGCGCCAAGTCAGGAGAAAACCGATCGAAATTCTCGATACTTCTTAGATGTAGTGGAGTTGCAGCGAACAAAGCCAATTGCTTACTCGCTCAAGTCATAATTTTACTATGTATATTGAGCCTCAGACCAACTATAGTGTAGTGACTAACTTTTATCTTGTAAAACGAAAATAAAACCAAAGCATTCTGTTAATGGACCATTTTGGTACCGAATCGTCTAAAAGGCGACAGGATCATGGGTAGAAATGGTTAATAGAACCGATTTAGAAGTAAATACTGTTAGAAACTTAAAATAACTTGCTTCATTACAGCGGCCTTTCAAATGAAATTAAAGCAATAGTATGTACAAAACTTTTTAAAAGTAAATTTCACTTTTCATAAAATTTATTGACTGTCTGTTCTCCAGTATTTATAATTGAACACAATTTTCTTTTGATTTTAATTTCTTAAAATCATTCTAATATTATAAAGATGAAAAATTTGTTTCTTCGTTTCCGATTTACATAAAACTTTTAACAGAGTATAGTTTATTGGATCCAAATAGATGTATTATATATTTGGTACGTGTCGATAATGCAATAATGATTCTATAAAATAGTCGAAATTTGCAGGGTGCATTTTCGAGTTAAACTTTTAAACCATTATAGACGTTAAAATAATGTATGAAAATATTGTAGATAATAAGAAAATTTACAAAAGGTTGATATTGCCAATTATAACAAATTGTATTATAGCTAATTATTACAAATTGTATATTATGACCTGTTTTCTGTTACAATATTAGGTAGAATTATTTTTGAGTTAAAAAAATAAATCGCATAGTTACATCAAACCAACATTTAAAATTGTTAAAGTTGCAGTTTATTTTGTATATGGCTAATTGTTTAGATTATTTGATTTGATGGTTTTAGGTTACAACATTGAGCAATTCAGTAAAACAATTAAACATACAAGTGTAATAAATAAACCGTTATTAAATTAGCCATAAATAGTCATTATATGAAAAACGGTTGAAAGAAAATTAAATCATTCTCCTTTTTGCTGGAAAAACTTGGCACAAATATTTAGTTTTGTATAAAGAGGTGTTATTGAGACTATCACACTGACCACTGTGTTAAAAAAATAAGGACAAAATTTAATCCCGCGGAAATTGAAAGTTTTTTTATGTTAATTTTCGTAAAATTAAGTTTTCAATTGGCAATAGAATCTTATTGGTAATCAGGATTTCAGTTCGATAATACATCAATTTCATGGAAAATTGTAGTTTTCCATGTACGATAAGTATCAATTAATTTTCGGTATTTTATTCTTAAAGTTAAAGAGACCTTTCGGTTAAATATTTCGTTAAGTATAGAACAAAAACTAGATAGTGTGTTACTTCCGTTAATTTAAAACAAAAAAGGAGTTGAGAGGAAATAACATATCGAGTACCATACGTTACCCATAATTGATATTTTTAATTTCTTTTTTAGTTTTTGTGACACATAGCTTTCAAACTTTAATGGCTATTACGATTGTAGAAACTGTACAATTCTTTGGATACATGATTGTCAGAAAGTTTGATTTCTAAGGCTCTCCGTTTTTACGTCATTACAGTTTTACACAAGACATGTATTTTATCCGCGCAGAGATTTCCATAGTCTTTCATCTTTAATAATTTTTTTTTTCGACACTTTCATTATTTATCAAACATGAAATTTCAGATATGAAATTTATTATATCATAAGTGTTATTCAGTTTTAGGTTTAGTTTCTTTGTCGTCACAATATTTTCGTACATTGTTTTAGATTTTTTCATGAAATTTTTATCTAAAAATGTATGACCTTAATTGTATCGCAAATTCGTGATGTCATTAGATACAGCTCTCACACATCGATCGAGTTGTTACGACTTTATATAAACCAGGACACATTGTTATTAATTTAATATTGGATTAAATATTATTTCCACGAATTTAGAATATAGTCATTACACTTTTAAGATCCTGTTAAGGTACAGACATTTGCCTAAATAAAATTTGTTAGCGTGAATGTAATTTATATTTTCATGAGATGTAATGTACGCCCTTTACAAGCAATTTATATGCGAAGTAAATTATTTCAAACACTTATTTTTTCATAACTTTCAAACACATTGTTACTTTAGCAAGCAATCACTGATTTGAAGATCGGCTTCAATTATGATTCGACTGTATCATTAATATTTTTATTGTTCATGAAACTGACATTGAATAATTGCTTATTTTATAGCTGTTTTCCAAAAAGACGAAATTTACTTAGAAATTGCCTGAAACTATTTATAGCAATCACTTGGGATATTCACAGATTTGTATAAAACCTATATGTTGATTGCTTTTACGAAAAACATCTCTGTCATTATGTTAAAATTTTCTTTTTAAAATGTCTTTTCTGTTACAAAACTAGTATACATCAATAAACAGGTTCCCTGCATAAACTATAGTTTAATACAATGTGAATCTGTGATCAAAAATGAACACTACAATAAAGTAACCTAAACAAAATATGTAAAATTTTAATATGTAATTGCACGTAACACTCCTATAAACTAAAATTTTAAGAACGGTCTTAAAATATATTCGGCTAGTTTCTGAATTGAATAACTACACTAGGCTCAAAAACCAGCTGAGAAAAGTAAATTATCAATCACTAGGACTAAGCAACGAATTTATACGGGAAAAGTTTTAAATTTTGATAACAATGTGATTTCAAACAAGAGCAAATTTCAAAGGTGATTTAAAGGAACTCATTTAATAAAGAAAGTTAAATATAATTGTGCGAAAATATAAGTTGTCCCTTACGTGGTGATATTAAAAATAATTAATTAATGCAATCAATGACGTATTTTATACAAGAAAAAAACAAATTTATGTTTTAGTTTTTGTAACTCGTAACCATCAATATTTAAGCACACGTCGTTTAGTAGTTTTATTGTTTTCACTTTTCATTTTTGTCTTACAGTTTTATCGTTTAATGAAAAAAAACATACACATTTTCTCTAGGAGATTTATTTCGACTGTATTAATAGCATTGGTTTTTATGCAATCGCAGTTTGAATAACTCGTTATCATAAAAGTATTAAAGGGGAAGTTCAGATTACTTTTACAAACGGCCGAACTCTCAAAATAGGATTGAAAACTGGAGAAGTCAGTTGAATACGAATCTTACGTAGCGCAATAAATATAATTTCAGGCCGATAGAATCTTTTAAATGATTTTTGCAGAGTAACATTGCAAAAAATAAATTTTAAATATAAACTATCCAATGACATTGACCTAGATATGCCACGTCTTGCTTTCAAAACGCTTTATAAAGCATAGGTATATACCGTATTGTTTCCGCATAATGTTTACTCCCGATTCCCCGTTTTTGTCCCACAATAATCGGTTTACAAATAAATCAGGGCGACTCTGACCAATTGCCGTTTCAAACATTAAGAGTGAAAACGAATAAAGAAAAGGATGGAATGTATGACTAAATAAAGGCTTTGTCGGCTGGCAGGAACTGAGCCTTTTTTCATCCTTTTTGAAAAATGATACTATATATAATCAAATATCAATCTCTTTGAACTTGATGGGTAATTAACAATTCTACGTTAAATTCGAAACCACAGTAAAAATTAAAACCGAGATGGTGCAGATTTAACCATCCAATAAACCATTTGAATTTAAACTTACTATAACAGAGAATAGTACGTGCTCTAAATATTTACAGGAGCACTTTTTTAGTTACCGTTCTCGTTCTTCGGACATTACACCAAAACGAAAAAAAAATATAGTTCGTATCTTTGAAACGACTAAAATTGTTATGTGGAAGTCTCGGTTCCTTAATAAATAACCTACGTATTGGCAAACGTTTAATTAAATCGGTACAGTCGTTTTTAGTTGTGCTGTAACAACTTTCATTTAGATTTAGCCAAGTAGACAGACATTTATATTTACGTCGAAATAGATTATAAAAGAAAAAAATATATTTGTACTTATTATAACTTGAGTATTTTGCCCTTCCCGTCTATTTCGAATTATTTAGATTTGTATAATACGTTATATTATTGTTTAATATACAAAAAGAAATACTTAAAATGGAAAGTAATATAAAACCTCTTATGAATCTGAACTGAAACGTTATTAACGAAACAAAAGTTACCTTAAAAATAATCGTGTCTTTATATATCCAATTATGATAAAGTGAATTCGTACCTCTGTCTTATTAATTCTCTCTGGAGTTTTCGAACTAATTTCTTAACCACAGTGATATAAAATAAGCTTAATAAAGCTCTGAGACACTTTCGACACTTTCGATTTTGCGAATTATTTTAATATATATACAATTTTTAGCAGTATTAGAGTAGATTATTTTAATATATAACAACAAGATTAATAGAATAAGAAAAATTTAAGTAACGAAATTTTAATTAAAATTGCAAATGGGAGGGACTGATTTTTTTCGCAGTTAATGTCAACTAAATTTAAATTTTTATTAAAAAGTATATTGCATTAATTACTTCACTGCAGTCATTTGAGTGAGTGCATTACACATAAAACGCATTTTTTTGTTTAGTTTCATATTTGTATTTAGCATTTTGTTGTTGTGGATATCTAGTTCATTATAATTGTATTATAAGTTTCATTTATTTCAGAATTTTATGACTATTCATAAAAACAATAAAAAAAATTTGTTACTAAATTTCGTGAAATAGAGTTTATCTTATTACAGCAATTAGAATATTTAATAATTTTAAAAAAATCTTGTTTATTTTGAATTATAGTGTCGAAAGGGGAAATGTTGAATCCAAAATTTGTTCAAATAAATTGTTTTCCAAAAAGATCCCGTCTCGCGATACATTTGGTGATTTACCATAATAATAAGAAATTTAGGATAAAATCGTTTAAAAACTTTTCGACGTGAAACTTTGACATCAAAACATTTCTATATTTATTTTTAAATCTGGAGATGATTGAGTTTTCCCTATTACATTTTGAGAGAGGCGAATTAAATTAAGTAGCATATAAGGTTTTTTTTTAATAAACCAGACATACTTTCCTTTTCAGTTGGTTTTATTATTTTAATATTACCCACATAATTTTAATTACATATTTTTTTAATTTTAGAATATTAGAATGATTTTGAATGTTATGAAAATATTTCATCACCACATCTTTATATTTTACCCGATTACGGTGAAACAAAAACAAATGACGCATGTACCTCTCCATACGGTGTGGGTATACGTATATATGTATTATTGTGTATCACTTTTGGTATGATTTTTAATATAAATATCTAAACATTCATGTAAGTAAAAAAATAGGTATAACAATCAAGCCGTCATGAAATTAATACGAAAAGGGTTGTCGTTACTACCCATTTTATGTTATCGTAAACATTATTTACCGCTGATGGCTGTTGGTTGAGAGAAAAGATATGGGAAACCATGCGGTTTCCTAAATATTTATGGAAACCGCATGGTTTCCCATATCCTTACGCATCTAAATATTGATGCGAAATTTAATAGTATTTTTCTCTGACGATAGTATTTGTGTTAACATTTAACAGCCTTATTACACTCTGATTTTTATTTTTTTATGTGGTTTACTATTGAATACAGTTAAATGAAATTAAAAAGGTACACTCAGCATCATTAAAAATCAATGGTCATTAAATTTACTAGAGAAAAAAGATATTTTAGCATGTATTTTACAATTGGAATTCAGTGCTTTATACGACTGTATTAAATCCCCTTAGAAATAACTTTCTGCCATACGTATAAATCTTGTATTTAATATGTCTATTTCTTTAGAAACTTCAATGACCACTTTAAAAGTTTAAATAATTAGTGAAAATTAGGAACAATTTATTAACCCTCTGTAGTGAAACTACAAATCTAGAATTGTTAATAATTAAAATCAATATTAATGATATAAATAGTATGGCCTATTAGAGTATTAAGAAATTCTTCTGTAAATATAGTTGTAGAAAACTTGTTAAACTAGTACCAACTCTATATGTTTGTACTTAGGTAAATGTTAAAGAAAAATATGTTAATATGAAGTATATAATTAATAGTAAAAATAATTACAATTGCATACGTGTAAAAACGTAATATATATATATATATATATATATATATATATATATATATATATATATATATATATTGGTTGATAAGGAGATTTTCATCAAATAGATCTAGAAATGAAATTATGATACAAATAAAGTAATATAATAAAAATTTCGAACGCATTCAACTGTTAATTTAATGAATAACTCGATTGAAAAAGGTTCAGAGAATGATAAGAAATACGCAGAGCCATTTTGGTGTTTATACAAAACAAAATAAGAAATATAATATATAGGTTAAACTCTGTAAATTATCTCACTATTCAATATCAGTAAATTCTAAATAGAATTCATTTATGTGATAATGTAACGTAAAATTATTTGAGTTTATATTCATGAGGCCGTACAATCATTTAATATGGACACAAACCTTATTGCAATTTATGTCGTTTAGAGACAAATAAAATATTATTATTTTAACTTTAACAATTGTAATTAACATACGACACTCATTTATTGGGTTTTTATTTAATTCCTAAGACCCGTAAAATCTATCAAAATATTTGTTTAATTAGCTAGTGATACTTAGAATTAAAAAGTGAAAATAAGAAAAAAGTTCGAAAGTACAGTAAATAAATAAATAAAAACTGGCATAGAAATAAAATTTTCACGGGTAGAAAGTTTTCCCGGCTGTCGTTTGTATTAGAATCCGTCTCCATATCCTTTTATTTCATGTGAAAAATTCATCAGAAAATTTTCTTAAATACGCATAAACATTTTTTTTAATAAAGTGATTAGCAGCATTTAACCATTTATATGTCACTTTTAAAAGTCTCTCTATGACACAAAACGAGGTACATTTTAAATTTATCTTAACGCACAAATATAGTTAGTAGATCAAATGCTATGGTGCAAATTACAAACTAAAACTAATAAGCAAACAATGTGTATGAAATATTAAGAAGAGACTGAAGGAAACCATATTTTTCGATTCGTGGTCCTAGATCCATGAAAAGAAAATGAAATTTGCTTTTTTATCTTCTGAAAAATATGGAAAATATAAGAGAGAGTTTATTTGTCAATCAGTGACTAAAGTTGAAAATGATGTTCTGGAGCTCAAATCTAAACAAAAACTTTGTTTTAATTAACGATTTATTGGAAATAAAAATTTTAGAAACATGTTATATTTTTCAAAAACATGGAATGAATTGTTCATAACCACTGTAATAACGACAACGCGATTTAAATATTCGTGAGCGGCCGCGGGCGTGTTTGTGTGTAAATCACGTAGTGAAATAAAATTCTAATTTTCCCTTTATATTTTTTTTGTCTTGGGCGGTTGTATTTGAAAAAAAGTTGGAATCAATTTATTTAAAATCATTCAACATTAACATAATTAATTTCTATTTACATATTTTTATGTCCTTATCCTTTATAATATTTTAGGAACTGTACAAATTGGCGTCCATATTGCTCCATACATAAGCATACATGTTACTATAAAATTCTAATAGCGTGAGGTCTTGCGACATCGCAGGACACGGCGTAGAACCCCCATGCCCGATTCATTTATGCCCGTAGCGACTGTTTAGAAAATCTCTCAAGGCCCTTCAGCTATGTGGTAGTGCACGATCATGGTGATAAATAAAGTACCTTAGAAATACTAATGGTTTATCTTTGATGTAATATTCAATTGAATCGCGTAATATGTCTATGTACGAATCATCTGTTTAGACAACATTCGATAAAATAGAGCCCAATGATTCCATACCACTTATTTCCGCCCGCACATTTGTTCTGAATCTCACTTGATGTTAATTGCCTCTAATCACATGGGAGTTATTGTAAGCCTAAAAATGTTCGTAATGCACGTCATAAAGTCTAACTCGCGTAAAAAAAGCTTCGTCCGTCCATAAGATGTTGCTGTCGATATTTTTGAGTAATAAATTACAAAATCGTATTCGCGCGGTATCGCTGTCATCGTGAAGAGCCTTTACTCCTTGAAAATGTAACGAGTGTAATCCGGACGAATTCAACAGCTGTCAATAAAATTGGCTCACATCGCAACGTTGAGCTGCATAATTCGTGCTAGCATGAGGATCTTTTTCAAAAAATAGAAACACTGCTTCTTGACTTTCAAGGCTAATTGGCGTATTACCTCCTTAACCACTTGCTTTTGACGGAATGGTACTGACCATAATCAAATGGATTCTGATTTTCTGCTACAATTGTAGAATGATAAAATACACGATTGCCGTTTGCGAATCCTTATCATGATAAAATGTAAACTCTGACTTTCGTACAATCTCTGCACACGAGCTAAGCTCGCCACCGCATTCTTTGTTTTTAACATCGGTGCACCTTGGGCTAAAAGTGAACTTTCATAGACTTAAGAATTTTAAGGGTAGCTTTTTTATCATTACTTGAGACAAATATGTCACGCGAGGTAATATAGTATGGAAACAAATGACTTATAATTTTTTTACGAAAAAATTATATGAAGCTACCAGGAAAAATCCATTTATCTTTGGAATGGCAGGAAAAACCGTTATATTCGAACAGAAGTTTATAATATAGTGTATAGTAGTTATTCTTGGTTTATTAACATACTTCACATAATGGTCGATACTGCGATTTTTTAATTAAAATATCAAAATATTCATATATGAAATAATCAGAGAGTAATCAAAATCGTTTTCTAAGTTTTTTTTTAGAAAAATTTAGTTTAATCATAATTCATATTAGCTTCAAACTATTTAAACTTCTAATGAAAAATAATACCTTGTAAAAAAATTTGCAACTATTAATTATATGGTCGGTGTCAATGCGACTCTGTCAACTAGGTGACTGAAAACCTTCTGAATATTTAACAAAATAAGAAACAGTTGATTATCGTTTTATGTTTTATTTCAAATAGGTTTGAAAATTCAAGGCCTTAAGAAAAAGTTGTTTAGACCCAATATTTAGATTGATACTCTAAAACTTTCCTTTGCTTTCTAAGCAGTGTTTTCCCAGATACCTAACTTCTCATTGCTACCTGCCATATAGATATATTCTTTTTTCTAATAATGTTTAATTTTTTATAATTATTATTATTCTTATTATAAAACTTCCAAAAACACTTTCATTTTTCTGTTATAAACTTCCTATGCGACTTATTATGCATCTTCTGTAATCCCCTTTGATTTCTTAGAGAAAATATTTGGAACACACTTAAATATCTATTTGATTCAAACTGTAAAATCATTTCAAAATTTACGTGATTTTTGTATTTACATTTTATTTCTTTTTCTTATTTTTATCCAAACGAAAATGTTTTACAAGTGCTTTATCCTTGTAGACTTGTAACTATATTAAGCATGATTTAAATGATTTTGCACGAGCAAATCAAAAGACATTATTTTCATATTTCTTTCGTTTTGTTGATAAAGCACAAATTATTTCAGAATTATGAATACAATACTCAATTTAACTTGACCGTATAATGTCATAAAAAAATAGCAGTTAACTCTGTCTTTAACAAAAGTAGATCCTATAGAACATATAATAAAACCTCAAGAGACAAGAAAAATTAAACGTAGAATATTTATTTTAAAATTAGTAAGATGGAAAATAACAAAAAGAAACGATACAACGTATTAAGAATTTAAAATTAGCGAAATAACTAAATGAAATGAATTATTTAAATATTCAAAAACCATCTTCCCTTCACAAACTCGAAATGGAGTGAAGCAAATTATGTATATATAATACTCATGTGCATTAATCTCCACTTGACAAGTTTTTATCAATGGCGGGCAGTGTTTTATAAAAAAATTGCACTTGTACTTTACTATGAACATTTGACCTATACAATTTTCATATTTATAAATGTTTGAAGATATTTTTTTTGTCGTCCAAAATTCAATATATAATAGGTAGCCCGAACGTACAAAGCGAACACTACCAGTGTGTACAATAGATGAAACGTACAAATTTAATTCATATTAGATTACACGGAACGTCGCGTTGCAAGTTTTCTGTAAGAAGCTAAAATTGATTACGTTATTTCAAGCGTCGATTTATAGCGAGAAGTTAAGCTGTAATAATATATTTCTCAGTTTATATTTGGTTATATTCGGAATGAAATATCCACTGTTTTGTTTTATTCAGAATGATGTACACAAATTTTAAAGAAGTCACTTTTTGTACAAATAAATAATTTTCCATTTTATAAATACACTTGTTATATTTTGGCAGTGAATTTAATTCAGTCTTTAGTATCATTAAGAGTGGCAATTATGTAGAAAATATTTAATATATAATTTGCAAAAGTGCAGTGTGTATGAGAAATATTGTTAGATAATTTTTTTTATTATGAAATGATGCCGAGCGAAAATTATTTTTGTTAAATAAATCTTTCTGAATGTACGTTCTTTTATTTGTAAACTAATAAAGAGTGAAATGTTCACTGGTACTAAAATTTAATTTTTTACAATCTAAGTAATTTGACAAATTCTGATAAAAAGCATTAGATCAGGATAAATAGAAAAATAATTCATAACATATTAATGCAAAACGTAGCTATAGTGTTTGTTAACTCATAATTTAAAAATATTTTAATAATAAATTTGTTTACGCGGTGTATTTTTTGACTTTTCCTCATCGAAATTAGCAAGAAAGTGAAGCAAGAAGCATAAAATTGACAAGAATTAGATTAGTAAGAACTTCGATAAGAAGTGTCTCCCTTAGTAGCTCAACCCACACAAAAAACACTGCACGCCACTGATTTTTAAGTAATAATCTAAATTAATTACTAAAAGGATCATAACCTGACTTTAAAGTGAGTTAAGAAATGACCGAGAGCCAAAAATATTCCAGGTAAATTACCTAATGTCAATGTGAAATAGTAGTTCAATTTCGTGTAGCGAAAGAATAAGTCATGGAAATCGGTAAATTCCGGCATCAAAATTACAATATCGCTTCATTGAAATCATCAGTTACGTTTCGTTTATCGCTTCATTTAACTTCATGGAATCATAAATGCAATGATGAATATGATAACTATAAATCGTACTAAAATTATGATGAAAGATATTGATTTTCATTTGGAATTGCGCCATAAAGTAGAGAGCATATGGAGTTTGTGTAATTATTTGTTAAAAATGTTAGCGTTTTTTGTCGACTAATAAGGAGCGCATTTTTTTATTTAGTAGTTATCTGTGATCTTACCCAAATATACAAAATTATTTAAATTATCTTGTGTGTAAATAGAAACATTTATGGTAATTCCTCCTCACAGGTATCTGTTTTAAAAGTGAGGCTATTTCTTTGCATCCTTGTACTGAATTTGGCCTTTTCTAAGCGATCTAACCAACTGTGTCTTTCCTGTATTAGAGAATTTACGACTTTTAATAATATTCCCGTGTATACTTCGTTTTACTCTAAAATATTTATATCAACAAAATGATACTAAAAATGTGTATTTTTGAATATGTTATATATATATATATAGATATATATGAAAACCCTCAAAGCTAACGTTACCTTTTCCAACAAAACACTTGTAATTTTACTATTATCTTGCGTGAGAAACTTCGAAAGAACCTGAATCCACATATCATGGCTGTTGTAAAAGATCTCTTTAACAGTAAAATAAATATAAAAAGTAATTTAGAAAACTGAAAAAGATGGTGTTTCATTTGAATATATCTGAAAGCGGCTTGTAAACTGTTTTTTTTTCTTGAAGTATGTGTTTACTTGAGTAGCGTACTGTTCCATAAGCTATTTTTCAGGGCTTATGTATATCTCTTTTTAAATGAAGATCATTTATGCGATTTGGAGTATAAAAAACAATTTGAAAAAATAGTTTTCTTTTTAATATTGGTATTATGTATGTATATATATATATATATATATATATATGTATATATTTATTGTTACTATGGGAAGGTTTTTTTAACAAAACGTGTATTCGTTATTATATGTAATTCATTTAATATATATTATTGTTTCATCAATAAGATTCAGTTATTCTAAATATATAGAGAATTTGCTTTCATTTATATATTATTTGTCTATATCGTAATACCATATACCCATAAAAGCAATGACGGGATATTGGGACATTGGGCACTTTAAACTTTTTTTCGTGTTGATAGGGTACTCCGAAGTCTCACACGTTACTATGTTTATATGTACTAAATCTGTACTCCATATTTATTTATTTATCGTTCCAATTCAGCAGAAAATTGGTGGTAAGTATAACCATAATTCAAGTAAATAAAAAAAATATTTCAACAAGGGAATTGTTTAGCTCTTAAACAAATCTCTTGTTGGTTGAGATTCCAGAATACGCCAGTGGACTTCCAGATTGCTTACAAGCCGAATTGCAGTAATTACTATTTAGACATATTTTCTTATCGATTATTATATGTTTAAGACTCATGAGTAAGTAAATATGGTCAAAATATTGAGGTTTATTTCTTAACCGTAAAATCAATCGCATCTGGCAGCAGAAAGATTTACTGGAACGTTTCACGTGTGATGGTATGCGGTGCAAAATATTTGTGATAATGGATATGTGACAAACATTACATAAATTGGTGCTTGCACCATTAAATTAACCGATGTAATAAATTTAGTTTCTTGATTTCAGATACTGTCAACAATCTTAACAGGATAAAAGTTATAAGGAAGCTGAAGAATTGACGTCAAGTCCTTTAAACTTTATAATATAACATGTATTAAAACTTTACCTCAAAGTCATCGAAGAAAATTCGTCTATTTATTCACAGCACCAAATTAAAAATATTAAAAATACGCTTTTCGGCAAATATTGTTTGTTTCTTAAACGACAAGTCTTGTTCATTCAATCCTAAACGACAAATCTGTTATATTCCAGCCATTGGCTTAATGCTATGAATATTTTAAAAAGCGATTACTCCTTTGAAACGATTATTTCCAAGAATTTGAAGAAAGTGAACGTAAATATATATGGCACCAAAATATCTCAGAAAAAATAATTACGCTGAAGTCGGTGAAAGAAAACTTTGCTTCTCATTTTAAGTCTAAGAAGATTTTGTTTCTCAAAATTTTAAAAAAAATATGCAGTTAAAAATGTGATTAGTTAAAAAATTTCGCAAGATTTTAATTTCAACAATGTGCTTTTTATGACTTTACCAAGAGTTTTATTCACATACTATTACTTCATTTTCTGTATTAAAGTTAAATATTTTCCTGCGTTATTTTTTCTTACATTTTTTTATTCCTTTACTCAGTTTCAAAAAGTTTCCGTGTAATGCTAATTTATATTTTATTTTGTAACTTTAATTAATTCATGCAAGTTGTAGTTAAAAATTCCATAAACATTTGAACGTAAGTAAATAAAACTCCAATGAACAAATATATCTAGAGCAACTTTACATCTTAATTTAAATAAATATTATATACATTGGTTTCTTACAGTCCTTGTTAAAACTAATTTCCTGTTGGGCAACTCCTTCCTCTAAACTTTTACTTATTTAAATTTGATATGCTCTTAAAGTTCATTCAACCATCTCTTCCTTTTAACCTTAAATGTGTTCTTTATAATTTTCTTTGTCGTTATTTGATTCTTTTGCCTCTAAATATGGCCAAACCATTGAAGTCCAATTTATGATATTTTTTATAATGCCTAAATTAATATAGAATTGCAAAATTCTATGTAATTTTCTATTCTCTGCCTACATTTACTTTGTCAATTTAAGCCGCAGTTCATGTCAACATACGATTCTCTTTCATTAATTGGCTTGAATTTCATCTTAAATTCGTATTATCTCTTAAAGAAAAGATTCGTTTCCCAATTAAGAGACATGTTAGTGGCTGTTATCTCTCTAATTCTATAAAGCGTCATCAACAATTTATTTAAATTGATACCAAAATTTACTTTGTCAAACATTTTTACTATCATGGTTTGATTATTGAGACCTCACTAATGATCTACTAAACAGATTGGAATGTCTTCACTGATTCGTTAAATATTTCGCTTTCAGAAATGCTATCATATTTCTAAGTTCAGCTAACACACTTACCCCCCCCCCCCAATGCGCATGACGTGAAACAAAATACTTCTCTCTCGATTCCTTATGAACATTTCATCACTTTTTCTTCTATTATTTCTTATTCGAGCTTTTCCCCTATTCGTGTTAACCGTTTTTTTACTTGTTTATATATTATAAGAAATTATTGTTTATAATTTTTACCGACCATCTTTTAAAGTCTATCACAATATAGAATACTCGATACAAAATTACCTAAAATGTCAATAAGGTCGCACAGTCTATGTCTGTATACGCTGAAGTCTGCAATGACACAAAAAAATGAGCTATATTATATTACGGATGTTAATCTTATTTCTTTTCTTGACTCTCTTCGTAGTCATAATTACGGCACCTTAAAAACATACAGAAAGTCGCCCATTTTATCGATAAGGTGCACCAAAGTTTCTTTTGGCAACTCTTCTCAAATTAAATCGGTTAATTAACTGAATGATTTAGTATTGTAAATTTTTATTGATAAGTGTTTACTTTAATTTTATCATTGTTTACACTGAACTAATTAATGTTTTATATTCATGTTTTATTAAAGTGAAACTTCTTTTTGTGTTGATAGGTATAATATAATATTAATTCCATAACGTTTCAAAAGTATGTAAATATTGCGATCTGTTTATATTAATATTGACAATTATCTTTCTAAAAATGAACAGAATCAATTTCTTATAAATACATATAACAAAACTGCAGATGTGAGTGTGATTTTATACATTGAGGATTTTTACGAATAAATTAATTCATATACGCCATAACTGTTCGATTCCGTAGGACCTAAAACGATTCTATAAATCAATATATGGTTAGCTTGGTGTCTTTCCAATCCATTTACAAGGAAAGATGACAGCTTAATTTAAAATTTTAATAGAAAGCGCACATTTTAATAGTTGAAGAAAATTTACTTTTATTACAAATATAGAAGCGTTACATGTACTCTAGCCCTTAATCTTAAATTTAACCAAGTAATCTTTTCGAAAGTTCCACTTGAACGAAGTCTCAAACTCAGCTAGTCATAACGATAATCATTATTTATGGCATTTTTAAATGCCATACGCATTTTAGGTTCAATTAAAAATATTAGTATTGAAACTATAGTGTAATATTTTATGTGCATAATTACTATAATTTTAATATTTGTTAGTGTAAATATCTAAGTAAATAAATTTGACGATACGGCTGGAAAGACTTCAAAAAGTCCGCTTAAAAACAGTATCAGTATGAGTGTATGTGTAATTTCTCTTAATACACCTTATATTTTAGATTAAGTTTAATGAAGCACAATGAAATAATACTGAAAGTTTCACTTCTGCCGTGTAGCATGTGGAGCTACTTTATTTATATAATTCAAAATATTTTCTATCTTATGCACCTGCAATTATACATGTTATAAGCTCCTATAAATTGGTCTCATCATTCATCTCTCCTTAATTGTTTAGGAACCTTCGTAAAAATAAATTTAATAATGATTACAATTGATCAAATATTTTTCCATGATAATTACCGCACACTTAACGAAAAATAATAAATAGTCTCCACTCCTGCCTGCGTGTATTTCTTGTCGGCGCGACAGCAATGATTTAATAGCAACACACACGCTCCGATCCGGCACATCGCGTTACCATGCAGGCAGGATTGTCATGGTTCGCTAATTTGACAAAATAAGAGCTTGAAAGAAATTCAGTCGGTTTGTGTAGCCGCCTTGCTTTATTGTTATTATTTTTTGTTAATTATTGCTTTTTGCGAACAAGCTCTTGCTTTATATGTCTCGTTTGTTGTTTTTATTCGTTTGTCTTTGGTGGATGTTCGGGGTCTTTGTCCCTACTCCGTCACGCGTCGCTCGTGCAAGGCCACCGACGCGTAATTGCCGAATTTAGTTAGTGTTGTTTTTAAACAATTCCCCGACTCGATGTTGAAGAATTAAAGTGTAAATTAATAAATAAAGATTAATGGAAATTTTTGTGTATTGGTGGGAAAGCATACTAATAAATTTTTAAACAGTTTTCTTTTAACATTGTCCATCAACACTAAGGTCAATATAGTTATCCAGCATTATATATATATATATATATATATATATATATATATATATATATATATGTATGTATGTATATATATATATATATATATATATATATATATATATATGTGTGTGTGTGTTTTCATGAAGTTATTCCCATCTTTTTGTTATCTTTTTGGCTTAATGTCCTTAATAATTTTTTATTCTTCTTGTTCACTTTATACATACATGCATATATTATATAACCAGTCGATTAGTTTTCAGATAATTGTTCGGGCTCCTAATTGATAATTGCTAAAGCTCTTAATTGAATAATGATAATTGTTCCACCAGCCGACAACTTTATCTCATTGCAGCTAGCTGCGTCTCTTCTACAGTCCCGAAAACATATTTAGTATTTTTTATCCTCCATAAAGGCACAAAAAAACGTGAACTGTATCTTTATTCATTGCTTTCCGAGACCCTGAAATATTTGCCATTTTTTTTAGTCCAACGAAACAGAATGATTATAGCGATTAATATCACTAGAGCCTAAAATGTGATCAGTCAAACTGGTTAGGTCTTTCTAGAGGAAAAACTTTTTCAGTATAGAATCGTGTGAATCAAAATTAAAATGTTTACTACTCAATTTTATTTACTCATACCGTTTACTACTATTATTTGCTGACAAATTCTAAGCCAAATAGTGACAATTATAAAAGTTCTTTAAAGAAAAGATTACAACTGTTAAATCATGGGAATGTATGTGCTTAGGGCTTTTAAGATTTTAAGTTATTATGTACATGACACACACCACATACGCGTACACACACATGCACTCACACACACACACACACACAAAAACACGCGCGCGCGCGCGCGCGCGTGTGTGTGTGTGTGTATGCATGTATATAAATAAAGAATGTTACTTATAATGAACCTTTAGGAGAGTTGAAATAAAAATGATTTATTAGTTGGTGAATTAAATTAAAAACATTGATTTATTGAGAAAAATAATATAAGCCATTATCGAATTATTTAATGATCTATATATATATATATATATATATATATAAATATATATATATATATATATATATATATATATATATATATGTATATATATATATATATATATATAATATAGATCATTAAATAATATAAGTATTGAAAATTTAAATAGCTTTCAAAATATTTTTGGCGAATGAACCAGAAAGCAACAAGTACATCCCGTTGTATTTCCCAACCACTCAACTGAATTGATATTACTTAGAAAGTTGGACGTAAAAGGAAGTTCAACCTAAAAATAATTAAAAATAGGTTCATTAATAATTTTATGACTTACGGATGACGAATCATTGTACGCTGTACACTCGCCGTTTGGAGACCAAGAACTGTCGTTCTTATTATTTTTATTTGGAATTTTCTTTACATTTTTCATTTGAATAAGTTTTTAAATTTAAAAGTATGTGCATAGAACAAACAATATTAATACGCATGGAAGAAAAATTCCTAATATACATGGGAAGAAATTAATTTTTTTTGTTATTCAAACAAATTTAGATTGCAATTGAAATTTCATACTTTTGACTCAATGTCTCCCTTGAATCACAAGAATGCCAACAAGAAACTTGTCAAAAACATGCGATGAAAAAAAGCAGTCGGTCAGCTTTTCACCCTTTAAGTCGGAACGGATAAGTTAAAACATTTAATAACCTTCCAGCGTAACATATCCGCGTAAAGCTACTCGATCGTTGATCCAACACTGTCGTAGAATATATTTATATGAGAAGAAATAACATATATACAAATGTTATTTCTGTGATAAAAATACCTAGTGTATACCGTTACATGTTTATATGTGGCGAAGTGCGAAGAATTTTTGCATTGCGTATAAGTCGCACTTCGATAATTCTAGAGTGAAGTGAATTTATTATTTCCTTTTCTATCTTCGTATTTATCGTAAATATTTTAAAGCTAAGAGTATTAAAGATGGCTTAAAAAAATTTGTCTTGGACTAAAAGAATTTAAAAAGGATTTTAATTCACAATTAAATGAAACTACGTGATGTAGTATTATTTCTATTTTCCTTAATTTCTTTACCACGACCTTGGTTTCGTTGTATTACAACATCTTCAGGTGGGATATTAGCAAAGATATTTTAGATTTGACTAATATCCCACCTGAAGATGTTGTAATACAACGAAACCTAGGTCGTAGTAAAGAAATTAAAGAAAGTAGAAATAATACCACATCACGTAGTTTCATTTAATTGTGAATAATGAATTTCTACAAAATTAACGCCAAATATATTCAGGATTTATTTATCGATAATTTCTTATCGTCCAATAAAACCAACCAGAGTGCGGCACTACTAATTATTTTATTACACCTTCAACGAAATCTTTGAGATTACTAAGTTTTTTGCTGTCTGTTAAAACGAATGCAATTCGGGAAGCAAGAAAGGCAAGCTTCAAGGCCATCTACATCTATTGCTGCAGCGTATCTTAGTTATGTATCGTTAGAGTGAATGAACTAAGCCATTTAGAATTGTTTTTTGTCAGTTTTGTAATACTGATATTATTCCATTTAATAGTAGTTTATAAAAATAATAATAATGGATTCTGTCTACTTACACCACTGCCATCGGAAATAGACCTACTTCAAGACAAGACTGCGCCGTTTTTTTAAATATGATGAGTGCGGCTATCTATGGTGCTAACATCTCAATATCAAAATTATGCAAATTTCAAATGAATATTATTTTAAAAATTACCTCCATATCCCTGAATAGATGAAACTTCAATTTTGATTAGATACTAGAAAACCCGAAGAGAGAAATTTTCAATGATAGTAGTGGTCAATATATGGTAAATTAAAACAATCTAAAGGATTTTTAATTAACAATTTAAAGTTAGAATTAGGCAAGTTGTCGAGTGTGAGTGGAACTCGCATTACGCTGGATCAGCACACATGGAATCCTAACGATTTTGTATACATTTTAGGCAAAGAGTATTTCTTTTAAATTATTACAAGTATACATTTTTCACAACATGCTACTTGCTACATCTTTCAGAGGATTAAAACATGGTGCATATTTAAAATAAAATATGACATCTATAATCATCACAGTTATTGTTATCATATAAACTTTGCATAGGCTTCAAAAAGTCTATTTTATGATAATTCTTGGTTGGATAGTAAGAGAACCGGAAATCGGTTTTAGGGGGATATTTTTGCTTATTTTTAACTATATTGCTGAATATATAATGATACTTCGCGCTACATATGTTGCGCGAAGTATCGTTGTATCTTCAAGTACTTAAATTGCACCCCAAAAAATGTATTTCTATCGACAAAATATGCTTTATTAACGCGCACATTTGTTACTGTACTCAATATCAAGTTTCTGCGTCAAGAAGTTTCTGTGAACAATGATTGTGACAGGCAAATGGACATACACGTGACAGTATAAATGTTCCGCTTTTGTCTGGGAGTTTAATTAAGAAAAATTATATAAAACAAGAGTTTTCGCCGCCTTAAAAGTCGGGTTTTTGCAATAATGCTGATAATGTGTTCCATTTTCGTCTGTGTCTCTCAAAATTGTTGATTCAATTTAACCGAATATGGAATTGAATGAATGGGACGTTCCATTTAATTTCTGTACTGATTTTTTTAATTCTTCGCGGACCGGGTATTAAAGTTAAAATAAATCGGGTAGGCTGTATCAGGGACGCAGTAATAGTGGAGTACGTGAAACGTCTTGAGGTACTTGTGAGTTTGTACCACGTTGTTTACTTCAACTGGTGAATTAATTATTTGTCCCATAATGCCGTATTGTCATGCATATCGCACCGTCGTATTTGCATATAAGGCATCCTTGGGGAAAGGAGCCTCTCCTTTATCGGCCCTAGCCCGGCGCATGCGTAATCTGCTCTAATTGTGGCCTTGTACTGTTACTGTCGGATGTAGCCTGACTCCTTCTTGTGGATGTTGATGAGGTGGACTCGTTCTCTGCCACCATTGCAGCCACAATTACATCAAATAATGGTGCTCGAGAACGTCTTATGCCACTTGAACCAGCCGCACTCATAGATAGCTGTGATTCCTCGCTTAGCTCAATCGAACACGTTATCTGTGGGGACGAACATGATCTGCGTAGGTCAAAGCGGGTCGTCGAAGACTGGAATCTCTCCTTGATACCCGAGCTCTTGCACATCAGTTTTGTACGTTACTTACCGCACGCGTCAGCGCCATAATGGGTTAAAATCTACAACTTTTAATGGTCACAAGTATAAGTTTTATGTATAACGCCTATCATAACGTCGTAAATTCTGTCAAACGTGGCCACTCCCGCTCGAATGAATCAATATACTGCTGAGTTATTATTAATTAGACACAGCGCGCAATGGTAAATTTAGTTTAGATTGAGGAGTGCTGCACGTGACTGCAGAGACATATGGCTTCTATTCTACAAATTGTGGTACTAAAATATTGACGGTAGATCTATACTGCCAAGTTATAAGCTATCTTACCATAACATATTTCGTTACATATGGTTTTTGCAGTAACCCCCCCCACTGACCGAAACAGAAGATGTTTTACATCAAAAAAATGAAAATGAAATGTCAATTTGATTTTGAAAGATATTTCTAGTGACATTCCATTCGATGGGATGTAGAAATTTAGGTCACTCCCACTGCACGTGTATCGGGAACTTCTCTGTTTTACCCAAAAGTTTGTATATATTTGGGTATGTTAGCGATTGAAATGATCTAATATTTTTATGCACACGAAAGATATTCTGGACAATATATTTACATGTCAAATAATGTAAGAATGTACTTAATTGATTTTCAGCTGCTTCTATTCGTTGTTATTTCAATTCGGTTAAGTTTTTTCGTTAAGCTGTTTTATGTATGTTTTATTTTTTGTATGTTTGATATAGTTATTTTTAAATATTAATTATTTTAAGTATTAATTTTCTCTTTCTGAAGTATCTACTTACAAAATTCCTGTGTATAGATCTTAAAGGGTACATATTGTAGGTTGTGGTAGACGGAAGGACGTACGGACATGACTCATTTACAAGGACGGAACAGGACACTTATATGCAATGAATTTTAACATTTAATTAGTTTTACAATATTTTTTAAATTTTAGGGTCACCATCAAGTTTAATAATTATATCACAAAAATATACCTTCTCAGCATTCTTCTCTATCCGTCAAGAGTTTGCCCCCCCCCCCCTAATTTACTATCTATCTTTTCCTCGCAACTTTTAACATATAGCCGCCTATACTGCCTTGGTACACTTTTTTCCACAATGCATCATTAATTTTAGACATGCCACTCGCTCAAGTTTTACGAGTATCTTTCACTTTTTGCCCACTTAAGAATATGGTGAGAACTGTATATAATGCATCAGATTTTTTGCTGTTATTCATAATTACATTTTTTATGAATAATTAGTATTACATTCTTGAATTATCTCAAATGTTTAAAGTCGAAATGAATATACCTTTTTTCGTTGTTTTGCGGTGCGCTTGCGGGTACGGTTGCGGGTTACGGTACTAACTCACAGAATTCTTCTTCATAAAAACTATGTTTTATGTAAGTTGCAAAGTAATTACTAATATTTCATTTTAAATCATTTGTTTGTCTGCTTTTTAGATGAAAAATAATAATTAATTTTAATTTTTTTATTGCAGATTAGTAATTTTAAAATTTTTTAAATAATTATATCTTCTATAATTTAAGAATTTAATATATTAATTTCTCCTAATTTCTTTCCATCATCTTGACATCATAAAACTGCCAAAAATTTATGTGGTAGCAAGATTCTGATCGACCGACAGCTGAAGAAAATCAAGATGTTTAATTATCTTATTCTTTATTTACACTAGCTAATAATGTTTTTAGAATCGTCGAGTATCGGACTTGAAGCAATAGTAACAATATGGTCAGTGGCATATTTTAAGAATGCCCATATATTAAGCTTATTGGAGAGACCTTAACCTTGATATAGTAGCGAACGGCAAAAAGGAAAACCTTATTAATAATCTCGTCATGTCCATCTGTCTGTCCTTATATTAGTGTATCATAACTCTTTTAGTTTAAGACTGATTTTAATGAAAGTGCACAAAAATGCAGTTAAATTAAATGAACACATAAAGAAAAGTTATTGTTTTATTTGTTTTCTTTTTTATTGGGAGGGATCCTCATATTTGGTAATTGAACATGAAATTCAGTATATTACAGACACTTCGAGTATAATATCATTACAGAGGATCTTTAGAATGAAATAATGTCTAGCTATATTTAGTTATAAGGCGTTTTGTTCGCGAAACACGAAGTTCTAAAATACTTTATGCAGTACCCACACTCAACGCTCTTAACTTTTTGATATCTTATATAAATAACATAAAAAGAATCATGATATAACGACATTTAATAATTATTTTAATGTAAATGGTTCCGGTCAATTTGCATTAAAAATTAAAAAGATAGAGGGCAACCAAATTACTTATCTTAGATCTATGAAAGATTACAAGGGTTGCGTTTTGCATAATGTAAATATATCGTATAAGGATATACACGCAACCCTTGTAGTGTAAGTTCTTACTCCTATTTTGTAATTTAAATTTATATGGTTTGGAGTGATGCGATAAATTGTAGTTGTGTCTCATTTATCTGCCGAAATAGAATATTTAATAATATTTATTCTTTAACCGACTTCTAATAAAGAAAATATCATATATTTTTCTTATTTATTTGTTTGCACATTCTTTTATAATATTTAAATAAAACCAAAAATTGTATTATAAGATTTATCGTTTCATAAATGAGTCTCTTTGTAATCTTATTTTAGTTAGTATTTGGGTATATTTCTTATATATTATAATTATTAGTGTTGAAAGTAAAAAAATAATTTTTCATAATTATGGCTTAATCCATTTTTATGCCCATTTTAATATATAATTAAATCAATTGAACATCCGTCTGTTTTCATCACTTCTTTAAAAATAAATAATGATATCAAGAAACCAATAATAAAACAAAATAACTATAAAGTTTTTATTTTATCGAAGAAATGTTCACGATATACCTGCAATATTTTTGAAAGGTATATTACACCTTACACAATGGAGCATGCGAAAAAAAATCATGCCTAATTTACATGTAAGGGCTACCTCCCTTAATTTTTTTTAAACATAAAATATTAATGTTCTCCAAGGTGTTTTAAATGTGTGGTTACAAAGCTACAATATAGTTATATATTGTAGCTTTGTAACACTAATAGCTTGCGAGTAAAGTGGTTGTGATCTACAGACACAAAGGCACATTATGGAATCCTTATATCTTTCCGCTCCCTAGAAAACGGAAGCCTTATAAGATCGCTCACGTGACCGTCCGTCTATTCATCTGTCTAATTTGATTTTCTCAGAAACCGTTTGATTTATAATTTTAAAGTAAGCATAACAATAAATAATATTAAGATGCGCTTAATTGATATACAATTTAACATTTGTATTATTTTGAAAAGATGAACGAGATTAATATGAAATTATGAAATGGAGAATTTAAATGAAATTTGTTGAAAAGAATAAAATTTTTTCGACTTTAATAACAAATATAGATAAAAATATTTAATTTATAGAATATTGAAATTAACGATCCTTTATGGTCACTAAGAGCAAACGGGATTCAATTTCCGAATAATACTTTGGAAAATAAATCCTTAAATATTAGGGTTTCTTGGAAAATCGGTCATATTTTTTTTCATTTTTGTGCGTATTTTTCTAGTGTTCAGCAGCCGTCTAGTAGAAAAACAAATTACTACAAGATCGACCCAGCAATATATATATATATATATATATATATATATATATATATATAAGTATATGTATATATATATATATATATATATATATATATATATATATATACATATAATAAATTATTATTTAAATTGTAATTATAATATATTTTAATTAAAAAACGATTATTTTTATGGCTATGTGGCTAAAACGTCTAAGTATTATGACAATTGTAAATTTTATTTTCAAAACTTATTTCAAATCAAACTGTCTAGTTCTTCGCAGCTGATGAGAAATGATACACGAATCTTACAAGGGTAAATGTTTAAGAACCTAGGGAGAATTATTGACCAAAAGTTTTAATTGACCGCTTCAGTTAGTTATTTTTAACTAGATATAGTGTTTCCAATAGATATCGCATTTTCAAATGAATCTGTACAGAGTTTTTAGAATATTTTTTTCTTAATATAAATAACATTTCTCATTTGCTAATACACTTTCTATTTAGAATTAACTACGTGGTGAGTCCTACACTCATTTTAAGATTGAATAATTGTACAATGTAAAAATATTTAAAGTTTTTTATGTATTCGGTTTCAGGAAATACGTTACTGCCCTAAATCGTTTACCCTAGTTGCAAAACTATGAAATCAATCTAACCAATCTCAATTTTTATGTAATCCATCTTTCTCACGTTATTTTCTTTATCGACAGAAACAGATTTCTATGGCAACAGTGAGTCAGTCGTGAGTATCCGATATTATTTTGTGTATATTGAACTTTTTAACTATAGAAATAAAAACATAGAGTAATGTTTTGTGTGTAATATAAAATAATAATAATATTTATTATAAAAAATATTGGATCTTATTCGAAGAAGATTGATACGTGGTACGAAGAAATATTTCAAATTACTGTCGCGCAGGACGATTCGTGCACATGTAATTAACTATTGAATAAATACGAGACACATATGAAATCAAGACAGAATAGACAAGCAGTTAGCTAAAGCAAAAAAAAAATATCAAAATTATTAAATTTATGCACGAATAACATAACCGCTGTGGGTAGTACCCGTCTGCACTAGTCCGCTCAAGAATTTTAAGTTCGCTTATTACGTACATACGTGTCAATTAACGCGATGATTTAGTCCTACGTTTTAATAATAATAACTGCCTTTACATTTTAGGAAAATGTAGTCTACTAAACCGCACTATTTTTCCCAAGTATATAAGTAAATAAGTAAGTGCTTTAATATAACTGTTTCTTTTAAGAATCCATGTTTCATTTTCTTTTAAATAAGTGAAATAAAATTCCACCGTGATACATAAGTCCATTGGAGTTACACATCAATTTATCAGTTACTCAAATCAAGATCAAACGAGAAGTACTCGGCTCAAGTTATCTAAAAGTAAACATGAAAGGGACATTTCATTAATCACAACGCCGGCTTTAGGCGTGCTTGATTGAAGAGAAAATAAAAGCTTGCTCAATTTACATGCAGATCTACTCTCATGTTCGTCGGTGAAAGTATTCATCGTTTCCTCGTTCATCAATACGCATGAATGTTTACCTACGATAGAATTGTGGTAGCGGCGGCGGGAGCCAGATCAGCGTTAGTCTGGCGATAAGTTTAAACATGCACAATGTAGGTCGTGGTAAAGAACTTAAAGAAAGTAGAAATTAATACTACATCACGTAGTTTCATTTAATTGTGAATAATAAATTTCTACAAAATTAACGCCAAATTTATTACAATGTAACTTATAATATAATCATATATTTGAACTTATTGATAGATCTATACATATGATCAATAAGTGTAAATAAGAAACTATAATTTTAGTCTTTACAATACTATAATCAGTATATAACTTTATTTTCACTTGACAATTCCTCTTGGGGAATTAAAACTTTCGACTCTAATGGCCTTATTATTAAAAATAACTTATACCGTCCATAAATTAAACATAGCTTAATCTAGTCTATCATGTGTCGAAGTCCATTTTACAAATTTTATTAATAACGGTGGTATAGTTTTTAAAATCTAGCTTAAGCGTGCTCAAATTGGTAATTATGCACGACTTTGAGCAATCGCCAACATAATAAAATAAAAACTAGCATCGGTACGTATATACACGGCCTTATAATTGCTTAACATTGCTGTCAGTTTGACGCAAGAGAAGATCATCCTTAGAAGTTGCTGTAAACAAAAACGTGTTTCTTAATACCATTACTAATATATAGATTCTTCATAATTTTATCATTAACATTTTAATTCGTCTCACTTTTTCTTCTTAGTCCCAATTAACATATCTCTTTCTTTTCTAACTTATATTAAACATTATAATAATATAAATGGTTCACACAGCGATGTCTGTTAGAAATTTATCGGAATTATATCAATCTGGAGGCGGTCCCAACCATAAAACCCCCACAATGTAGGATTTGAAAGTAGCCTCCATGGCCCCTGGAGAATCAATTGGGACAGGAAATGAATTCGATTCTGATGGAGATATAATAAATAATGTTAGTAGGTTTTGCTTAACCATTAAAATTGGAGGTCTGAATTATATTTACTATTTAACTATCAATACATTAAAGTCTTGTTATTATTATAAGTAATTGTTGCCACTCTTTCGCAAAAAATAAACAAAATAAATATGGAAATATGGTATCTGAACTTGAAAAAACTACAGGTATAACATATATAATTATATATATATATATATATATATATATATATATATATATATATATATATATATTTATATATATTCATTACATTTATTGTAGATGCCAGGAAATATGGAATTAATACAAGGGCAATCAACCTCACCCGAGATTGCGACTCCACAAGCGCCACAAATGTTACCTATATCTGTTGAAAGACATATTGAAGGCAAAGTAAAACCGGTAAAATTTATTTCTAATCTCTTAGAGAAAGTTGACTAATTTTAAATCATTATTTAATGGAGAAAATTGATCACAGTTTTAAGACACCGAACCGCCTAATTTTTCAGGTTGTTAGCTTCATTCCTTACATGAAGAAAAATGATTCGTTGGTGGAATTGATAAATATAATCATTCTTTGATTTAATACTCTCAAACTTGTATCCATTTCCCTAAAATCTTAGAGTAGAATGTCTTAAATCTTGTTAGTGTTTATTATTTTACAGAAAACCAGATGGAATTACATAATGGCAATATTTAATTTAACCAACAAATATGGGCATTTACACATGGAAAATGAAGGAGCATCAAATGATCAAAGCGAAACACGTTACAGATGTGAAAGAACATATATTAAAACAAAAATTTAAAAAAGTTAAATCGACTTGTAAATAACAATGGATATTACAAACATTTGGGTAACAATTTTTTTCCTTTCGTATTATATATTATGGAATTTTATATATCTCTCTATTCATATATTTCTTTACGATCGCTATTTAAATTTTTACAATGTTCTTCACTATATATATTTATACTATTTGATTTTATTTTTTTTATGATAAATAAATTTAAATTAGAATATGATTGGAAGAATGAATTACCTTTAAATTCTATTTATAATTTAAATTCTATCTATAAATATAAGAAGACAGTCCAAAATTGTAATAAATTAGATATTTTTGTCCATAAGTGGTCATAATTAAACAAACATACTTTTTAGACACATTTATATTTAAATTAATTCTGCGGCATTGTATGTGGATTATATATTTAATAGCAGTCATTAAAATATATAAAGAAAGAATTATATCAGGGTTTCAATAACTTTTCTATTTTATATTGAAGAATTTAATGACAAATGTGACGAAATCTACGTAGAATCAAAATACAGAAAGGTAAGTGAATGACTTATTTAGACCAAAGGATATGACGTTTTGAAGCAAAATATGAGAGGCGGCTGAAAATTCCTGAGCCTAAGGTACTAAAAGGCTCATAAAATTATTTTCTATTACCAATTTCTTTACAAGTCCCATATACTTTTCACACCTTTTAAAAAGAGCTTGTATCCCACTGAAGAAATATTTCGTATCTTCGCCCTCAAAATGTTCTGCTACGGCCGCCTTAAACTGAACTTCGTCCTCATATCTTCGACTACGTAAATTATTTTTTAAACTACTAAGAAGAAAGTAATCGCTGGTAGTCAAATCAGGATGGTAACGCGGGTGGTTGAATTCTCTTTTTCACATTGTTGAGGCTGTGAGCTGACTCATGGAGAGTAAATCAGGGCATTTGTCTTGAATCTGCAAAACTTCCTTATTTTATATTATTATTATAATTACATTCCTAAGTAACTTTATCTAAAACATAATAAAATTAGTTATGAAATGTTAACAAAATGCTTAACGAGAATGGATAAATAAATATCGAAATATTGTATAATATTACTTTTGGTAACAGATTATAATATAAACAAATAATTATGTAATTGTGTACATGTTTTTATATAACATCGTTTACTCATCATAATTAAATATTTAGTTTACCGGATATGTAGACCGAGTAGATGACCGAATAAATGTTTATCAAGTCTGAAAGTTATGGGAAAAAACAATGTTCTATCGAAATTTTAACTATAATCAGTAATACTTCAACGTTATTTGTTAATAGTTGTAATAATACTTCAACGTTCAAGTTAGGATTATGTCAGAATACCATTTATCACGTATCAATCCGGATAAACAACTAATATTTATGTCACCACATTCTCATAGTCATTCATAGCCTAAAAAGCCAACGCCGTCATTTATTGTTAATGCATTCATGTTGACCAAGCCAATGAAGCTGCCAACTAAAACAAATTTCAAAATTCCATAAACGAATTAAACCTACGTGAAGTACGTAGGTTACAACATTCTACTAAATCAAACAAACACATGATATAAATTTCCAGCAAAGAATTTTTGCCGAAGTTACGTATATAGTGAATCTTCTCGTTCACATCTTTTTCCTTTATTAAATTTCATATTTATATATTTGAAATCGTACAATTTTATGGTATGTAAGGACCAGTATAATGATGGAGGCTCTCCGCAACGCAAAAATAAATATTGAATTATAATGGGCTTGAGACCTTTTAGTGAGTACATTGCTTATGACCAGTGTTTGATCACACATGCCGAAGGATAAATATGAAATCGGTGACGATATAAACTAAACACCACTAGTCTTTATTCACTTTATACAACCAAGTAAGTAAATCTTGTCAGTGGTGACCAAGTTCATCTTCTGGTGGTTTTGACAAATCGACCAGAATATTAAAAGGAACTTCGCGGCGACATGAAATAAAGCCCCGAGTTTCATTTGGGACGTCTCAATGAGTACTTTGCTTGTAGATGATGACCAGGGTCTAACAAAGTTATTAGAAGATACTTAGCAACTCCGCGATGATATAAAGTAGACATCACAAATCTCGGTTGTAAAGGATAAATGGTAGTTCTGCACTATTTGGATGGAACATAGTCACTGTAACAATGCGTATCATTACCAGCTTGATTATTAGAATCATCAGCTAGATTCGAAAAAATGATAGCCATAAATGAGCTTATTTCGTAGGATAGGAATAAATCAGGAGGATTATATAAGGAACTAAAAATACATTTTGACCAAAATCATGCTTTGGTCCAATATTAACATAGTGAAAAGTCTGGTGAACTATGACATCGGTTATATTAACGAATTCCCATGACTTTTTTTGGCATGCTCGAACATAAGGCACTGATATACCGTCAATTCGATTGGATTTCAGCAGCGATTGCAGTATCATGTTAAATAGTTGGGCTTCAACTGTGCATAAGCTGCAAAGCGGTGCTGTTGCCCATGAGCGGTATATTTATTTCTATATGGCTCATGGTCGATATTTTCGTCTATTTTGGGCTCATTTGGAATGAAAATTTATCGCAACTGGGTAAGCGTATTTGCCCTAAATAGAATCAACTCATTACACTTCCTTCTAATTAAACAGCTAGTGTATTTAAAGTTACGGGAGTTACTAGGCTGGAAAATCACTACATAAATGATAGAAAGAGTTTATCACTAAATTTGTTAATCAACGTCTATCAAATATTTCTTTTTTAAACTGTAGTGTATTTTAATAAAATTTTGTTTTTAAAAAGTATTTTAATTGCAGGTAAATTTGCGTACTTCAGATGTTCTAGATATTCCAATTTAATGTAAAATGAAACAAAAATTGTTCATGAAGCATTAAACGGCGGCATAGACTGACGTCACTTTTTATCCAAATGCAACGTAGTATGCTCCCACTCTCTCTCCCTTCTTTCCGTCACATATTTCGGTTAAGCTATTTGACGGAGTGGAAATACCCCTGTATGATAAAAAACTTAAAAAATAAAAATCTTTAATCAAAAAATCTTCAAAAAGTGAGTGCGAGTTGAAAAAAATGGTTAAAGAAAAGGAAGCGAAGGTGTAAATATAAATAAATAATGACTGACTAATTAAATGTGGAAATATGTAAATCTAACTAAAAAGTGGTACTCAGAAGAAAAGAAAGAAAAAGACAATGGATTGAGAAAGACATGGCTAATTCAGTATTTTGACAATTAAAAGATTCTAAAGATGTTAACGTTGAACTACAGATGATTGATTCTAAAGATGTTTCTATTACGCATAGTTTGTAAAAGTTTCGCTAAACAGCGTTTATAACCCCGTTTCATTTCAACATTCTTCACCCCTGCCTCATTCTCCTTGTATTTGCTTCAGAACCTTTGATATTATTTCGTGCTAATTAAGTTGGAAAAAAATATTTTTTTTTAGTTCCGTATCAACAAATAAGTAATTTAAATGAAATAATATAACATCAATTTATTATTATATACAGAGCTATTATTTACTTACCTAAATATATAACCAATTTTACTGAGGTACATAAATTTCAATTATCAAACTTCCCAAAGCAAAAAACACACCGGTAAAATTCGTGCAATAATATATTTACCCTCTGAAACATGCTAGACAGCCAAAATTACGCGAGGTAGTCAAAATTAGACAGTACAGATAGAGCGACTGCTTTTCCAGATACGGCCGGCTTTCGGTGCCAACATTATAATTATGTGCGGCGAGTTTTTCCCAGTACTGAAGACAAGAATACTCTGCTAGTGGTTTCTACCCGTTTTAATTTATGGAAGTGAGGTCACAACATTGACAGGTATATTCGAAAGGAAGCTCCCGATCACGTAGAGAGCTATGGAAACAGCGAGGCTCGAAATCACCCTGTTCGGTCGCAAGACCCACTCTTGGTCAAATACAAAAATGAAGGACCCGGTTACGGTCATACCCGAATGAAAGTTAAGATACACGAGTCATTTTACCCGAAAGTATAAAGATAGATGGATAAGAAAATTACTGTAATTGTGAACGGGTATGTGTGCTTTTGGTGAAGTGAAAAATCAAGCCATATAAATTCGGCACCAGAAATCAGTTTCGATTTTTATTTAATTAAGTAGTAAAAAGAAACACATGAATGCGAACGTGTTTTTAAGAAGACAGATTTTACATTTTTTATCCTCTATGTCGGACATTCAATTATGTGTATTGCAGCTATGTCTGTTATGAACGATTAGTTTATATACAAATTTTAAAAATGTTTAATATATTCTTAAAAGGTTTGTGAGAATGGTGTGTTACTGAAAAAGGTAATTTTATAAATCTATACAACATATTGCCTTTGATATTTTTATTACAATCAACAGATTTATGTGAACTAAATAATTATATTTTTACAAGGACAAACAAAAAAAAAATGTCAATAGTCAAATTAATTTTGTCTATTTTTAAGTTTAGATGAATTATGTTTTCGTTAGCATAAAAAACGAAATATGCATCTATTTTATTAATTTAAGGATTTAAGCTTTTTCTATATTACTATTTTACACCTTTGTCATCCGCACTTATATAAAAATGAAAATTTTTTCACCTCATAAGAAAAAAAACCGAAAATATACATAAAATTGTTCATTTGTTGAAGTATTTGTTTTTTCTTTAAATTTTGCGTTGTGGCTACTATGGTTCAAATGATCAATAATTGTCTTAACAGTCAAAGTATGAATAAAATTATTTATATTGTTTTCCCTATCACAGAAACTCCTTGGATAGAGATAAATGCGACGTCGGATTCACAACTCTACTTTGTACGCAATAAAATAGTTTGCTATATTTATCATTACATTTACTATATAAATGATAAAATAAATACCTGTAGAAATTTTAGACTCAATTATTCAGATTAAGCTGGCAATCTACCCGCTCTTCGCGCAGAAAAGTTGTGTCATGTTACATGTTTCTAGATTTTCAAATTTGCCCTCTAGGGTTCTGGATGCACAGAAAAATGCACTGGAGTAGGATGGATAATAATAATACTGCAGTCACTAAAATCAAAATATAAATGCAATATTAAAATAGAAACGTTTATTGTAAATAAAATAAATATCGTCATTTAGCAGAGGAAAATAAACTTATGTTTTAAAGTATATTTGTATTTGAATTATTTCGCCCATTCGTTTTATAGTTTTGATTTGAGAAATTCAAATATGTGAAAACGAATTAAGCACCACAAATCTTTTTTTTTTATGAAATTTCAAACTAACATTCTATAATAGCACATATTTATTCTATGTTTGTATGAAAAACTTTTAAAAGGGGAACCCGTTTTATCTATAAATATTAACTTTACGTGCAGCTTTACTCACCTGGTTTATCTTAAAAACTTAGAGTAATAATAAATATGCAGCACCATCTAGAGTGATTTAAATGTCAATCCTGTTTTCGTGATTTTGTAATACTTTTCTCTAAGTTGGGAATTAGAGGGAGGGATTCCGTTGCTACCGTATATTGCGCATGTCGTTTCAAAAAATCACGTCTATTTGTAACTTCGTCGCGACGTTACTTCGTTATTCCCATTGTGTACTTTTTTCACCTAAGAATTTTCCCAAAGTAATAAAATACCGAAAAAATAACAAGAAACATAATTTTGCATTTATAGTATTATACGTAGTGATTCTTATGTTCATTTATATTTCGTGTGTAATAATTCAAAATATCACATTAATCTGGTGTTCCGTTGTAACGTTACTTCCTTGTTCACTTTGTATTTTTCTGTTTCAAATAAGACTTCATTGTGATAAAAGTATTCTATATAACACCCTCGCTGTCATTGTATAAAAAATCAAGCCAGTATTTGGATCGTTGCGACGCGAAAAAAGGATAAACAAACATACTTTAGCATTACATTCGTTAGGATAATAAAACTGTTGAATTGGCCTGTTTGCACATCAAAGATATTTACAAAAAAATATTTAGGGTATCATAACAAATATAACAGAACACAAAAATATTGTTGTTTGCATAATAAGTACTGTTTATTTGCTTACGAGCCATGAAAGCTAAAATAATTTTAATGATGTTTTACTGGTGGATTCTATTGCCTCTAACGTAACATACAGGCTATGTTGTATCACAATCGACCTATTAACAAGAAGATGTGGTTGTTTTACGTTTCAATATAAATCAGGCTTTCTTAACAAAGGTTCCTTTTATAATTTTTATAATGGGTAGCATAGCATGGCTTACATTAACCAACCAGGCAAGGCTAGTTAGAAAATAAAGCGTTAGTTGCTTTTCTTTTATTTACAGATCATTAAGTTCAAAAATGTGTGACTGTGACTGTATATTTGAACAAGGAATATACCATACAATATTGGTTTATTGAGATGGTTTGTGACGATTCATTAAGAGTACATAGTTGTATTCTAATATGTTTTAGTTTACAACAAGCTGGCCCTAAAGTAACTGGACCCTTAACTCTCGTATTTATTATTGGTACTCTATTTAATTACTTATTTTAAATAGGTTTTAAGTTGTTTATTTTAAGACTACGGGCAAAAGTAAAGGATGAAGGAAGCAAGCACGTCAGTAGCTTTGGAAAGAATTAGAAAAATTTCTTTTCTGTACTTAAATTCTCATTACTGTGAAATGGCAAAAGCATAATAGATACTAATTAGTAGTCACCAGTTTTTGCTACCTCGATAAAACCTCCCGTGGAAAATAAAATGCAATGATTTAATTATTTTTTATCACAGCCATTCTAGTTAGTTGGCCTGGTGGCTGAAATAGTAATTGATACGGTAATAATACTAATATATGTTATTGTTTTATCGACGTAATTTTAATATTATACCATAAATAAAACTAGTTACCAAACAATTAACGAACACATGTTTTCATTTTAACCACGATCAAGGTAATGCGAACATATTTTAAATTTGTTACACATAATAAGCGGCGTCGGTTCGAATGTGTTAGTGATTTCATGGCTAGTAAATATCCGTTCTCGAGTAGCGGAATTTTGTAAGTACTTTCTTAAATTGTAATTGTCGCTGCTGTAAAAATATCAAAAAACATTGTTTCATAGTGTTTAATCACCGAGCCACGTACTATCGTAATATTGAAAATGGTTCTATGTAATATGTACTTTTCTCTTTAAACTTTCTCCAACTAATCTCAATAATAATTTGAATGTATTCGAAAACATAAAATTTGTATAAAATCAAGTCACGCAAATATAAGTATAATCCAAGTGAAGAAAATCACCTAGTGGAAAATGAAAAAAAGGGAGAATACAAATTATTTCCCAGTGCATTATTGTTAGTATTCAATGCTATTATTAGTACATTTTAATGACTCGGTACTTGAGTACGTTTATCTAAGGTATATATTTGAAAATGTTCGTGATCGGTATAATATAAAATGTACATTTTCTAATCAGTATATCTAAAATACCGTGCTGTACTGGGTTAATCTTAAGACATACGGCCTTTGACGTTGCGGCACCTCGCGGCGACCCGGGTTCAATTCCCGGCCGTTCGTCGAACGGGACTTGACTGGTGTTATGGTTGGCTGTAAGAGATTACTCTCGTAGCAATAAGTCCGCCATATGTATCAATTAGATACATTAAAGTAGATAAATAAATCAATATAAATATACTATTTAATTCAGTTATTAAAATAAATAAAAGTTTTTAATATCATCCACATTACGCAGTAGGTCACTAATAGATCTTTGAATCATATTTTTAATAGTATGCATCATAGCTCAATATCGGTATCATTTACGCGTCGTCATCAGTCATACTGATATACAAGGAATACTTCGTCATGTCAAAATTGCATTATGTAAATATATTTTATAGAAAAAAATTTGAAAAATGAATAAACCGATAACATAATAAATGAATAATATAAGTAGAGAATAAAGAAAGAAGTCCCTTTGGGAATTTATGCAAATAACAAAACGAATAATAATTAACAATAATATAGTTACCCAAGTTTTTATCTGTTAAAATTACGGTTCAATAATAAATTATTTTAATGCTCCTTTTCCCAATTGCAATGATTAAACTTTTATATTAAGTATGCAAACGTTACATAGATTAACAAGTAATAGTGATATAGTTATAATGTGGTTCACATTTTTAACATTTCGTTTAGAGCAATATTAATTTTTATCGTTAAACACCGATGCTTAGTTTATAAACTCAATATTATCTTAAAATACATGTCAATTCTATTATAAATAATTTATAAGTAATAACTATTAGCTTTGACATAAATGATTTATTATAAATTTTACATACTTAAAAGAGAAATATTCGCCATCTTTGTCTAAATTTGATATCCCGTTCCGACTTCTACACAAATTAATTGTACAATTGGGCATTTTTTGGTACAATGCGTTCGCATCTCTAACCTATGTGTGACTGACATATTAATTTTTTTCGAAAATAGCGCACATGTCGGATTTTACCTGCGTACGACTAGTGGGGTTGTCCAATTATGTATGACACGTCCAGTGGTTATACGGTCGTTTAAAAGATTGACATAGCTAAACATTAATTTCTTGAATATAAGAAATCTTCAACCATTTGATAATTTATTGTTTAACTTTCCTATAATAAATAGTAAATTGAACTTTGAGTTCGAAATACGTATAATAATATATCTATAGTTCGGGATGACATATCTAAAATAATATCTTTAAATTATTAATGAATCCAAAAAACCAAAGTCAGTGTTTTTTATATATACTTTAACCACTTTCTCGCAGCGACGAATTGATTTGTATCATCTCTAATATATAAAAAAAACTATAACCTAATTTAAAAAACTTTCTATAATTAATACCTTCTTTAATAGGTTTTTTGAAAATGGTCTTTCGAAAAATGACGAAGACTGACCAAGTCTGTTATACAATTGATGGGGAAAATGCCTACCGTTCCCTAGTGGGTAACATAGTTAACATTTTTACAATTTATAATAAACCAAATTCATTTTTGAACTCACAATAAGATACGTAAATTGTTGGGAAGTCGATCGCCTTGGCATATCAGTTGAGAACGGTGAAGGAACATGTCAAGCTTTGAAAAGGGGAGGGAGGCTTCGGTTAGGTGAGGAAGTTATGGGCGAAGACAGAAACTACGTAGAGGTGGAATTGCAATATTAGTCACCGTCATATTACGAGAGGTACTCGGCCTAAATTTAAGTTTGAATTTCCTAGAAAATTAATTCAATTGGAGTAGTATGTGTAGAAAAAGGAAAATCATGTTGTTTCTTTTAATTTTTCTCGATCGTTTTTTAAAAATTGTATAAGAATTTACTTAAAACAATACGTTTCAGTAGAGCGTAGTTGGAATACAAATCGGTTTTTTAAATTTTTTTTCTAAAACAAAATGTTGATATTTTTAGGTTTTGTTCTCTTACTAGGATTATCCCAAAAATGTTAGCTGCAATTTGGCTCTGATATTTTTTAATTTTAAACAGAAAATATTTAATACAACAATATTTAAACAATATATGTAGCCCTGTTTGTAATAAGGAAGTTGATAATAATAAAATCAAAGTTTTTCATAAATTATATATTTTTACGTCTGTTAAGACATGCCAAATAATATATTTTTAGTGGAAAATTGCAATAATATTCGCAAATAGTTTGATAAAGCATTATATATAATCTAAATTGTTTAAAGTGTCTGTATATGCTTAAGTAATTATATACAAAACCTCCGTATTGACAGTTCCACTCGTAGTTAACAGGTTAATTTGAAATTTCTTCGTGACTGTGCGTTCATTCGTTTATTCATTAAGTTTATAGGGGAATATAAAATCAATTAAAATGCGTAAGGAATATCAACCCACATTCTCTCATATAGATATTTTTCAAATTTGGTATGCGTGAAAAATATTCATATCAAAAATAAGATCGATTAATGTAATTTCGTAAATATAGCGGAATAGAGTGTTTTTAAATGTAATTAAATTTCGGCACCGAATGCTATACATCTATTAATAATGAACTTTTATCGAATAAAATACAACTTATGTCGCATTTCTAAATAAGGAAAGGCTAAACACCGAAAGGCGACTAAAGTTGATGTTCGTTTGATATTACATGATGAAGAATTTGGTCTGTCTTGATTAATTGTTAATTTACGTTTAATTATTTCTGGATCATAAATATTTAATGTTTATAGCTTTTTTGGTTGTAAATGTATACATAATGCAAATTAGAAAACTAAGAATTGAATATTATTTAAATTCAGTACTAGAATCTACGAGATATATTTTTCAAAACTATATTCTTACTAAGCGAAATTTCGAAATTTACCAAATTATAACGGCTTTCATAAATTTATTTTTACAGAAATTGGTAAAAGAATCCTTTGAAAACATATGAAAGAATTTCCTATAAGCTTTATATTATTATTTGAAAAAAGAAGAAAACTTTAAATAGATATTGTTTTTCACAATATCTCATGTTTTGTTCAACTAAAACGATTTCAAAATGAATAATATCGGTTTTGCTAAGTTTTCCCCAAAACTTTTTCCCTTCGCTGTTCATATTCAGAAAAACATTTTCATCTCACATGGGATAAATTACTGAATCACAATTTAATCACAAGTTGTATTTCGTTAGACATTTACATTTTATTTTTGTAATGAAACTTTAAATGAATTTTTTTGGAATTTACTTTTCGGTAATTATTTTTATTAAAGTATATAATATCATCAGATAAATCAACTTTTCCAATTAAGTTTTTTAAGGCCGGAAATATTATTATTTAATTATTTAAACTATTCATTATATTAATTGTTTAAACTATTTTCAAAAGTAAATTAATATTAAAGTGTTACATTTCATTTCGATTTCTCTCATCTTTCCCTTTTTATTTGCATTTCAAGAAGCAATTCAAATCTGGCCTATTTTGGGTATTTCAAGGCTTGGACTTGTATATTTTTAAGTACACACTTTTAACATTTGTTTATCCATGACAAAAGAACAAAAGTTTTTAGTTAGAAGAAAACATTATATGAACGTGCGTTTGAACCACACGCACATACAATTAATAAATAAATTTGTTGCTGAATAATAAAATTTTATTTAAATATTTTTTAATTAAATATTTAAGGATTATTTTTGCCTTTTATTAACTGCAACAAGTCCAATTTTTAATATGTTTAGCAAATGACCTTCCTCGCTGTCACGTTTATAACTAATTTAATTTTTGGGAATAAACTGAGTCAGCGTCAGTATTAGGACAGCAAAATGTCCTAAGTTTTTAAAATTGAGAGGGAAACTATATATGTATGGTCGCGGATATAAACAACATACAACGGTAGTTACACACTCGTTCTGATTTCTATGCTACGACTTGACTGCAAGAGAAAACCAATTTATTTATTTAATTAATTAATTAAAGCATTTTCAATATATGTCAAAGTTTTAAAAAAATAATTATTAAAAGCTTCCAAAAAAAAAATTTGAGATTCGGTAATGGTTGAATTTATGAATAATATATTTGTCAAATTGTAGAATTCCACCAATTGGTATTCAGTTTCTTGAAATTCGTCGATAATTAATACCATTTTCTCAAATTCTGAAATATACTTGGAATATTTCAGTGTTCAAGAATTTGGCTAATTTGAAAGTCTTAAATCAGATCATATGATCGTTGTATTGAACAACGACAGAACCGATATTATATTATTGTTATATTTTAATGACAATGCACATAGTAGCACTGATACTAAATAAATACTTTTCAATATTATTGATGTGTATTTTCATAAATATTACATTTCCATAAGGCGAAATATAAAGAGTAAATTTGGAAATAGTATATAGGTTTGTAACCAATTCGGCCATATGTTATCATCCTTGGTATACAATCGTTAATAAATTACCACATACATAAGAAAAATATTAGGATATTTCACCTACGATTATGTGATTAATTCTAAATAATTCAATTAATTAAATGGTAAATTTTATTTACTTTCAATTTAAAATTAAAATGAGGTTAATAGAAATAAAATGACTATGAAGTATAAGCAGGTTATCGTTTTCATTTGGCTAATTTTTTGTTAATGTATTTAAAAGTGCTGACCCATCTTACGTCGGTAATACTTGTGATATTCTTTAAATACATTTTTCTTCAATCTACGGTCGTATCGTAATCTTTGGTCAATGCTTTTATTTTATTTGTATGAAATAATTTTTATATTGTAATGAAAAATTAACTCACCGCGATTCTCGCTTTCCTTTTTCTGTATAATTCTATTAAACAGGCATTTAAATTAGGTAGTAATTTTTACTATAATCACCATGATTTTAGGATAATAATGGTTATCATGATTTTAGTTCTAAAGATAAGTTATTAATAAAGCAAGGTGTTTTAAAATTTCATTTTCTTTAGTGTACGTTAATTATCTTGGGCAAACACTAGCAATTTGAGTATTAATTTTACATTTTGAGTTGTATTAAAACAGTACCTCCAGTGGCATCACAAGCAGTCCAAATGAGAATTAATTGCTGATAATTTTCCAAAAAAGTCTGCAAAATCTAGACTCGGGGGAATTTGCTGTTGAAAGTAACTTTCGTGGCTGAGAAATTCCAGCAATAGATTATTACAATTATCCTAACCAATCATGGGAAAAGCATAAAAAGGAGATTGTTTCAGAGAGTCATCGTTTATTAAAATTTTGATATTTCTCAAAATGGTCCCTTTTATAAAAATTGTTTTCTCTCGCAGTTATTCAACGATTTCAAGTACGTGATTGCTTTGCAAAAGTTGTACCTACCTTTTTATAGCTTTTTTCTGAAGCATTCCAGGCTGACAATGTCAAAGTGATGTTTTAATATTTCTTCCGTAATACTCCTCACAAAAATCTGAAAAAAATTTAAAGGATTTCAACATTAATTATAATTCAGGTTGTAGCTGTTAAAAAAGGACATTTAGCGCCGCAGGTTTGTCATGTAGAACAAGCTAGCGGTACAAAAGTACCAAGTATAAAAGTTGAAACTAATAAAAAAAATATTTCTGCATGTAAGGTGAAATATGTAATTATCGTTTATCGTAAATAAAACAATTCTATAGTCTATGGCATGAACGCAAGCAAAGGACAAACCCGGATATGGGTTGAGGATCGACTACCTGCTACCGTAGTTAGGGCGTTTCGAAATATTTGAGAGTAGTTGAATACGCGTTTGGAAAATATTTATTTATGGATCTAAAGGATATTAGTATATACGTAATTTCTTTTTTCTGAAAAATACTTTAATATTGTAAGTTGCATGGATTTCAAGTTAGAGTGCTGAATTAGTTCTTGTTACGGATTTGAAATTATTTTGTAGATACTATATCCACCTCTCGATTTATTGAAATATGATCTAGGAAAATGTGCAACTTAAGAATATTTCATCTTTTACTTAAGTACAGGTGGATACTGAAAGTAAAACTCATTGACATATTTGAAAAACTGTCGTTCCAAATCTTAAAGTTTCTGCAGTTTTAAACTTAAGCGCATAAAATTTTGTAAGTTGTTAATTATATGAAGGTCTTACTTTTTGTATAGTAAAATGTATAATAAAAGGTTTACTGCACCCCCATACTGATAAAAATAGAGGAAAATTTCCTTTTTGCCTATTTCATCGAAAGGGTTATTATTGGACCAATCTTTTAAATGAAATTGAGATTCTGCTTCCAAGTTTCATTATTATACCTCATTTAAGATACATTTAATATTAATCACGAAAATGTACAATATTTTATGTGTAAATATATTGAAATCACCTCGATATTGAAAAGTCTCAGGATCTCAGCAAAAGTGTAGTTCAGCCTAATTTACTTAAAATATGCTTGTAAAAACAAATTATATTCAATTATATTAATGTCATCGGTAAGTGGTAAGGACTATGTAGCTGCTTCTAAGATGAAATTGGTAATATATATCATTATTTCCTTCTGGCTCATATTACTGGATTTAAAATATCAGCAATTTGTAACAAAGAAAATTAATTGTTGTCTTCGTAATAAGTAATTAAAATTGAGACAAAATCGACTGCAAAGCCATCGCACAGTACATGTGAGACTGGCAGTGGGATAGTGGATTATTCCTGACAAGAAGGGTGGTAGCGACTAGTGGGCGGAGAGGGAGAGGCCAACAAGGAAAGAAGGGAAACGGAATTTCAAATTTTTTCACAGCCTATGTTGGTAGTTGACCTTATAGGCGGAGTGTGGAGGTTATATTATTGCAGAGTGCGGAGAGAGGAGTGTGGAGGTTATAATATCACTGCTATTCAAAATTATCTTACTATATTCGGAGAAAATTTGATGTCAAAGATGGTAGTGGTGAAAGAAGAATATTTTGTGCTTTTTTTATATTTCCTACTTAATTTTTTGCTCATATTTAGCGGAATGCCGGTTTTGAGTGTAACACTACCATTTTTATGAGTACGAGGTGCCGAAGATAAAATAAAATGTTTTTATGGTTTCTAGTATTCTTTTGATGGAACATTTGTGTATGTTAGTTCATTACATTAAACTACTTAGCAAATGTGCTTTGTAAATGTGTATTCATTGCAAAATTGACCAAGTTTGAAAATTAGGCGGATAAAGAAAATGGTTCAATACTTAATTTGTGTGGATATTCCCCGAAATTCTTCGAAATATCGTTTGGTCTCAACAACCTTTTAATAAAGTAAAATTTCCTGGAAATGGTTATAAATTAATTAATTGGTGGAACAGATAATAAAATTTCAAAATTTTGGTCTGTTTTCCTTTAACTTATTAATTGAACGAATAATTGCGAAATTTTAGTATATAAGCTTATAAAAAGGAAAGTGTCGCTTGTCTGATTTTTAAAATTTACCATAAAAATAATAGCTTACAATAACAAGACGGACATAAAATATGCAATAAATTTTTAAGGCGGGTGTGTAATGATTAAAGTATATCTAATCGGAAGCGGACTAGATACATTCTTGGCGTAAACTTTTATGTCGTTATAGCCACGTTAAAGTGACATTGGAAGATGTTGAAAACAAAATTAAAATTTAAGGAGAGTTAAACGGTATATATTACTAATTATTGCAGATTATCTTTCATGATCCGTTTTCGAATGAAGTTATATTCGAAATGAACAAAAGAAATCTTCATAACCACATTGAAATAATATTTGAAAGGATGGTCGCAAATCTTTCCAAAGAAAAGTACATAATAATTCAATGTACACAAAACATCCTTTATGTGCACAACTATCAGCGTTTATTTGTTATAAACGTTTATACATTATAAGATTGGACCGTACCCTTTTGTACTCAGCTAATGCATGGAATGAATAATTAAATCATTAAGAATATTATTTTAATAAAACATAGCCATAGTTCCGGCGCAAAGCAGGGACGAGTAGCGAGCGTGAAAATGAACGTCCACAATGTGAATACAGTAATGAATACATAATTGTTAGGTTCAGAAAATAATTCCGTTCCATTTCTGCAAATAACAACACAATATAAATATATTAGGGGATCGCTCATCATCAACTGGCTTATAGAAAAGTAATTGTTAACTTTTCTATAAATCAGCTACTACAAATAGCAATAAATCAACATAGATAAAACATCTTAGGAATGGTTTACCGATTTTGGTGTGTTCATTGGTTTTTGTTGATGTTGAAGGTATATTGCCATGATGGTACGCATTATGTGAATGTAATAATTCCATGTCGAATATTGGCCTAAAATATTTTCGTAATCAACATTAGTAACGCGTTTCCGCACCCAACGAGGTTTTCCAACAAAGTTTTCGAAATGGGTGAAATCGATTTCGCCAAGTTTTTCCACAACTTCCTGCTCATTCGTTAGGTTGGTAGAAATATTTACAATATTTCAAACAAAATTTCCTTTGCTTTTTCTGGTATTAAATTTATTCAGATGTCTTTTAGTGTTTATAGTTTCCTTTTATCTTTACTAGAAGTTAAAAAAAAAGACAATTTAATGACAGCTCCGATTATAAAAACGTTATTATGATATTTTTTTCTTATTTTGATACATAAAAAGTCAACCCAATATAAAATTAATTTATAAATATAAAACAACGAATAATTTAGTTAATTAAGTAATAAGATAAAGTTTAGTTTAAATCAGAATGACAGTTTGACATTTTCTTGAAAAAAAAACCTTTAAAAATTTTATTAAAAAAATAATAAATTTTGTTTGAACATTCCTTTTTCCGAAAAAAGTCAAAAGGGAGTGCAATACAAAAAAATCGAACCTTTTCCTAAATATTACAATTTACACATCGTTTCAATCGTTTTGTGTAAATAAAAAGTTTTTTAAGTTTTTGATTATTTTATTTCTTTTTGTTTTGAGATTGCCTGCGTATGAACGAACACAATGTTCTGCTTGTTTCCGTAAAAAAATATTAGTTTATTTCACAAGTTCCAAAATGATGCAATAGCCACAAAAAGCGTCTTCTTCTATTTTTTATTCTATATTTTTTCCATAAGTAATTAATGCTTAGTTTCATTTTCTTTTAAATTATTTTAATGGATTCGCGAACAAATGGGACTTCTATTAGCCACGATTTATGCTGCTTGTGAATCGTTTAAAATGAGCTTTTACTAGCTACATCTCAATCCCAATAGAAGTGGAACTTATTAGACTATAATTTACTTTGTAATAAAAGTTTACTCTAGTGCGTCTTGAAATTTATTCATATATCCTAAACAGGTTCTTTGGGGGTTATTGTGAGTTTGTGTAAAATATTAAAGATGAAACGAAAAATTAATTTGTTTGACTTGAACTGAACATCTGCATTGAGAACTGAACATATGATTATTGGGTTCGCGTGAGACTTTAAGGATCGAGTCGTGTTTGTTTCGTGTAAAATAAAAATAAAGCAAACACAGCGAATTAAATCAACCCTAATACAGACAAAGACTAGTGTTGCGCTTTCTTTAATTCGGAGTAGAGATTAACATTGAGGAATAAATTTTTTTTGTTAAATTTTTTTTCAATTCTTCAAAGCAGCTTAGTTAAAATATCAGCATTCCTTTTTTTTCAAAATTTATGTCTATACTTTTTTAATCATCTATTTCGTTAAATATTTACGTCCATTTTTGTTTAACGACAAATATATTTGACCATTTTTCCATAAATGTTTTAATTATTTTGTAGCACGTTTTAGTACAAAATTTCTTTCATTTTTACCATATAATATTTCATAGTTCCGCATTCTTTCTTAGTCTTTCTATGTTCTTCTTTTATTACAATTTTATATTTATATTCTTTCGATATTCTCTGAAATATTTTTTTTACAACTAATTATTTTATCCTACGAGGAAATCCTTAAATAATAAGCATATTCTTTTTCCGGTAAGAAATGGAATTTCTTATTGATCCATATTGGTCAACCTGAGGGTAACCTAACACACAGAAATATAAGTTTTAATTTATGTAGCTCTTACTGCTTTGATTTTTTACTTTTTGTTTTTCTCTTATTCTTTGTTATTTTTCCCAACTTCCAGGCAGACAGAATGAACCGCAATAATGGAACTCTCTTAATTTCCACTACAATATAATTTTGTTGACTTATTCATTCTCATACATTTTGTCAAATACTGTTATTATAATACGATAACTTATTTTAGATAAGCACATTTCACTATTGATTCTCACTATACGACAAAATAATTTTTTTTAAATATAATTAAGCAACAGGAAACCTACTTTTTAAACTTTATAATCGTAAATATTGTAGAAGATAAAATAACTTGATATAAAGAATTACAAAATTTAAAAGTACGTTAATTGAATATGAACGTACTAATAAATAATTTATTTAAATCAAGCTAATATTTCCAGAATGGTACACTACCTTTTTCCTGTAAAGTTATTGACTAAGTTTCAAATACAAACCTACTTACATACTTTTTACATACTCTTGACCTCACCTACTTTACGTCTTTTGTCGTTATAATCAGGTTAAGTGCGATTAAGTCTAATTTACTAAGAATTTGCCCAAGTAATTTATGTTCATTATGGTAATACCGTAACCTAACTAACCTAACCTAGAATGAGAAAGACATTATACTAATTCAAAGTAAGAAGTTCAACAGCCTATTTCTTTGTTATACAACGTGACGATAAATCTCTAAAATTTAGAATTATTTTATATTTTTCTTATTAAATAAATGTGAAACTCACTAAATCCTTTATAATTTTCAAGTATATACCACTATTTTACCATTAACAATGACAATTATTTCGGTTAAATTGCGTGTAGCAATTCCATTAGCAAAGTTTTGGTTTCGTGATATTTTATATCAAAGTCGTGATTACTTTCGCTGGCGTCTAAAATAATTCTTGATAGGTACTTGTAATAAACATAAATATATGACCAAAATTTTAAATACAATTTTGTCAAGATGAAGAGATATCATTTTCTTAAATGAGCATAAATTGAAAACTCCATGTTTTGTAATATTTAATAGCCATACATCTAGGGCTGTGGAGACTTTTGTGGCTTGTCCGACACGTGTAATAACAAATTAATTAAGGAATATTAATATAGAAACGTTTTATTTTTTGTATTAAATTTAAACCAAAATTCATCCCAATATATAGTCTGTATGAAGTCTCGGAAAATTTGCCCATTTTTCTTAATACAGATTATGAATAAATTGTATACGTGATAGATGTAATGATAGACGTAATAAATATATGACCAAAATTTTAAATACAATTTTGTCAAGATGAAGAGATATCATTTTCTTAAATGAGCATAAATTGAAAACTCCATGTTTTGTAATATTTAATAGCCATACATCTAGGGCTGTGGAGACTTTTGTGGCTTGTCCGACACGTGTAATAACAAATTAATTAAGGAATATTAATATAGAAACGCTTTATTTTTTGTATTAAATTTAAACCAAAATTCATCCCAATATATAGTCTGTATGAAGTCTCGGAAAATTTGCCCATTTTTCTTAATACAGATTATGGATAAATTGTATACGTGATAGACGTAATCCATATATTCAGTATTTAATTTATAGTTTTTAAAATAAAATTAACACCCAATCATATTCTTTTACAAAATAGACAAATCTAGGTGCTCGTGACTTCACATTAATTTCTTCACATCGTATTAAGTCTCCGTCTGTCCCTCCCATAATCTCTTACTTTCTATTCTTCCGTCAAAGTTTAGGTATATTTGCATTATGCGAAAATACAGAAACGTAAATTAATATATATATATATATATATATATATATATATATATATATATATATATATATATATATATATATATATATATATACACACACGCGATATTTTACAGACATAAAAGTATTACTAATTCGCCACCTATATCACCACCAACTATAGCTCCAATTCAAAAATATGAATTGGCGCTATAGTTTTAATTCAATCTAATTATCATTATTATCTTTTCTATTGAATTTATGGTCTAAAAAATTTGCAATTTGTAATATTACACTATGCGAATAGTTTTTCATATAACTAAATTTGAACATTTAGTAAAAAAATAACAATGACAATGTCAAAATTAGGGTCATATATTTCGAGCTCATATTGATCCATCAGTTAATATCTGATTTTTTTATAGTTTTTATTAAATTGTTATATCTATCGTACTACTTTAATTTTTTTTTACTTTTGAAGAAGTTGTTCCTTCACTGTATGCTAATCTTTCAGGATAACGAAATATTTTGGACTTCCCATAGACGGTACTTCCATATGACCGCATGTGTCAGTATGTATTAGTTTACACTGCCTAATTGTCTTACCTTCACTGGTATTGAAGGGTAAACGATGTATTTTACTCTCCAAGCAGCCCTCGCACTTTACATCTAAATCGTCTCTCACTGAAATATTATTATTTTTAAATACAGTCTTTACGTATTGCAGGTTTTGATGAGCAAGTTTTTCATGCCTCTGGTTTAATCCGGATTTCACTTGAGTCACGTTTGCTATTTCGCACTTATAACGTACGTTCATATAGTACATACCTCCATTACGATTGGCTGGCGCATATTCTATTTTTCTTTAAGATTTTAGACAAATTTTTATTTGCAATCGTAACATCCTCTTTCTGTAGCACAGTTCGCAGCTGTTTTCTACTATCACTTATTTATTGGATATCAGAGAATATGTAGTGAATAAATGTCAATCACGGCACATACGATGACTTGCACTGGTATTCACTAATCACTAAGACTTTGAATTGTCCACTAGACATTCTGACATTCTTGTTTCAAGCCATCTTTGAGCTTTTGCTTCTTTCTTGTCCCGTGCAGCCTTACAGGTTCAGCCTCCAGTTTGCCATTCTTCTGTTCTACTACTTCTAGTAAATTTTGATTTCGTAGTAAAATAACAGATTGAAACTTCCATAGATTCCTGTTTGATGCTCCTTGCAGCTTAATATGTAAGCCAGGTTGTTTGTTTCTTTTTCCAAAGTTGTCTTCCATCGTCGTGTTTGTCCTGCTCGTTTCGTTCTTGCTCAAATAGGCATGTTTTCCTTCCTCTCAGTTTAACCTCAAAACGTAGCACACGCCGCGCCAACGACAACATTATTTCTTGACGAAATAATAATCTTTCCTTTTTTCCCCTAAATCACGACAGGATTGCGTGTCTGAGACCGTAACTTGATGGATTTTGAAATAATTATTATTTATTTAGCTCAATCTTTATATTGCACATTGGCGTTAGAACTCTTGAGTAGACTGAAAACGATAGAACCAATGTTGCCATAAATATATATATATATATATATATATATATATATATATATATATATATATATATATATATATATATATATATATATATATATATATATATATATATATATATATATTCACCTTATGGAAATTATTACGATTTCTTCAAACTTTAAAAATATACGAAACTTACTTAACTGTCAGAAGTCGAATGTTAAAAAAGTGAACAAATATTAAAAGTAATGTAATTATGAACTTATAACGTAGAAACCTTGAGATTTCATTCATCATTAGGAAAACATTCCTACGTCCTGTCGCTTGGAAAACATTTGCTAGATCAAAAAATTTACGTAACTTATTTACTTAACTTTATTTACTCAACTTATATTATAGGTAGTCAACCGACGATGCAAACATTTCAGGATTATGCAACACAAGAACGCGCTTTATTTCTTAACGTGAATTCATATTAAATTATCATTAACTTTTCAAGTCTCGTAACGATTTTCCTCATAAAAAATAAATGCAATACTTCCCATTGTACACACTTCCCTTGTCCTTTCCGAGTATTTGTATTTGTATCTCTTTTAGGCGAGCAACACTTTCGATACGAGTTTGTCACAAATATAAGAGCTTTAAAGCTATCAAATATCATGCCGCAAAGTATATTTATTTTATGTGAATTATTTGATTTATTTATATAGGTATTTTCATAAAAACAATAGATCATGAAGATTATATAATAATATAATGTTTAACTTCTTGTCTCATAACATCCTGCCAGCATATTATGCGTGGAAACTAATAAAGAATACTATGGAAATATGGCTGGAAAATTATTAAAAAATTTAACATGCTGATAATTTACATAATCAGAAGCAGTCTCCCACTATCTACGAGAGGTTCATTTCGAAGATGAAACACTGAAAGTAACAACAAGTTACGTGCGTGGTTTCATCGCGGTTTGTTCGTTGTTTGTTTGAAATGCTTATGAAATTACTATTGTGTCTTAAACACGACCGATATTTTCATCCCAATTGCGTTTCATCCAAAGGAAATTAGAAAATAATTTACGTTCGTTTCAACAGCAAGACTTCAATTATGGTATCATTTTAAAAAAAACTAGGATGAATATTATAATTGTGTGTTGAAAAATTCCAAATCATTTAAATTTTTTATAACAAAGACCAGCGCTGAAAATTGTTATTTATAATCTATATATATATATATATATATAAGAGTGTAGTAATTGAGTAATATCTGTATATTGAAAGGAAAAATGAAAATTTATAATTACAAGCAAGTGAGGAGATATCATTCATTTTTTTAAGTTTTCTCTACTTAGGAGTTAACACGTTTATCTTTTCGTCTGTGGCTATATCTATCAAATATTCTAATAAAGAGACGAATAAAAAATAAGCTATTATATAAAATTGATTACGAGTTTGTACATGCAATATTTGGAAAATGTTTATATCAGAAGGATGTCTGAAGCAACCCGCTTCCCAAAAAAGATTCCCAAAATACTTTTTTTTAAATTTTTTGTGCCTATTTTTCTGTTCATTTTTCTATTGGCCAAACTAGCAGCAACTATTGGACCAATTTGAATAGATTTTCAGAGATGTATATTATCCGCATCTTACTGAAATTCGTCTTAAAATATTGAGAACGTCTTAAAAATGTGTGCATCCGTTGCATTCTCCGTTGCAGAAAATATGAAATATTTCTCAATTGAAAGCCCATATTAAATGTATGAAAGTCCGTGATCAACGTAATCTATATAATTTTACCACTCCTTATAATAATTTAAATATTTTAACGAGATTATATTATATTTTACTACAAAAATGTAGAAAATAAGGAAAATACTAATAATAATATATATTTTATGGAAAGTTATTAGTCTATTTGTACCTAACCGATCATTGCGTAATATTTGGTTACTGGAAAATTATTCAGGGATACTTATGAAAACATACAAGGTAATAAACTAATAACAGGTAGAAACTCGTCTTTATTGTTAATTTAAACGATATTTAATTTGCTGCAGTGTAATTTAGAATCTAACGTGGTTGCCATTTGGGTTATTTAATTCGATATCGGTGCCGCATTGACGAGATAAAGTTATTATGTGTTTTGGCGCAAATATTATTCCAAGCTTCTTGAAAAACATCATCAAACTGGTTTGCAGTACCAAATTGACGAGTTCCACCTTCTGTCCGAACTCCATACCAGTGGTACTCTATAAGGTAATAGCCCGGGTGCTATTTGCGGACCAATTAAGTACGGATATAGATTTTTTTTATGGTTAACATTTGGGGGACTGCATTGTATGTTTCTCGGTCGTTACAGTGTTGAAATTTTATATAATCGGAAGAGTTTCTTCGAAATTAGGCAGCTTGGTTTCGTATAATATTTCTTTGTATTAGTGTTGATCAAGACAGACTACAATTGTTTTCACAGATCCCACTCCAAGTCCGAAAAACAACCCCAAACTTTTATATCGTTACCTCCATGTTTACTTGTTTTTTTGTGTATATTGGGTTCATTCTCGTTTTTGAGGAAATAGCGCATGTTTCCACTGAGAACAGGTCCAATGTTCATATTTCTTTCATAGTCGTCGTCAAATGTTGCTTGCTGATTTTCTGGCCTAAATTTTTCCGTTTTAATAAAAAAAGATCATTTCCTTTCTTGGCAATTAAGAATATTGCACGATATTTTTGCAGAATTGTTTTTCTTAATCTTTTGTTTGTGGAAACACTAATAGTTTTACTATGCGTTTTCCAATATTGCATTGCATTACAAAACGTAATTGTGAACAATTTAAATGATCTGATATTTTACGGTATGGCCACCTACGTTAATTATTATTTTTAGCGTTGCTGTTTCAAAAGTTAAACTGACAATATATTACTTAACAACGAACAGCATTACATAATAACAGACATACGGATCTAAGACACAAATGGGGACTTGAATAATAAATTATGCCCACAGTTCTATCTATCACTAATTAAAAAAAATTTACAAAAGGAATATTTGAAAAGGGTAGTTATACAGGAAATCTAGTTTGACCTATGTGGTTTGCACGTTAAAATAAATTAAATTAGTGCTTATAATCTGCTAAATACAGGAAGTTATATAAATAATTTCAATATCATCCTAATTTTATAACAAACAAAATCCTAATAAAGAAACAAACATCTTTGTTCTGTTTCCAGGTTTGAAGTGTGCCCAAACCATACTAAAAGTCAAAATCATACTCGATTTTATTATCAAGTATAAATTTAAGGTTATTTGAAAATAATAATGGAAAATGACATTTTCTCTGCTGGATGCTATTTATCTAAAATTATTTCTTTTCAAAACACATGCCGTAAATCTTCATTCCAGCTTACTAGTCCCAACTTACTATGCCGACTGACAAAAAAGCTCACCTGGCTTCAAGTCCGTTTAAAATATTAAATGAATAAATAAAATAATACAATTTAGCGTGTTGTATAAAATGTTCCGAAATAATATTAGCAAAAACCAATACCACTATTAATAACTTTTTGAACCTTTTTAAATACTACTAATTGTATTTTAGTTCGTTTTTCAAACCGGCATAACTTATTAAATTCAATCAATTCAGTATTTTAGGTTTATGAAAACAAACTTAAAACAATTATGCCAAAGTCTACCTTTTTAATGTTCACCTTACACGCTACTAAAGTTGATGGCTTCAATCCGATGGATCTTTGTGAAACTAGTTTAAAGTAATACATATACGTAGAGTCCACTGACTAAGTCATTATGTATATATCTTTGTACTAGTTTCACTGAGCACTTCGTCGGTTTCACCTATAAATATGTGCGCAGTATCAGCGAAGTTCTATAATTACGCTCTAGCAGCATCTATAACTTTATATCGTTTTAACCTAAGTAGAATTGATTAAACAGTGTTCTTCTTCCTTCCCGACAATAAAACAAGCTATTAGGTGAAACTTTTCAATTTGTTCCATGGCCATATTATATATCTGTATCTTATAGATCGATTTATATGTATTATTTAAACTATTGTCACTTTAACCTCAATACCGGATGAATTCATGACACTTAATAGTTATCAGAGAAGAATTTAAGTAATTTTGTAACTGTGTAAGGATAGGAATATATCGCAAAGTGGATAAAGGAAAAATCTTTTATTTATATGTATGTATATATATACAAATATATATATATATATATGTATATATATATATATATATATATATATATATATATGTGCGTTTCAGAAATTTACTTGTTATTTATTTAATCACATGCATTATTAGGATATTTCTCTTTTAATCTTCCGTCTATCTACAGATTAAAAACGTCCAGGATAATAGGCATTTCAACCACTAACTTTTGGTAAGGCGAAATTAATTGGTCGATTCTTTGGTAGTTTAATAGACGCTTTACTCTATGTTATAATATATTTTTACTTTATTATACTGAAAGGAAACTGAAAATATGTTAACATTTCACTATTAAAATACGTGACCAAGACTTTATTATCTGATGTTAATATATTTCGTGTGATAAAACGTGGAAATTTCGGTATCTTTAAACCTGTACTAAAACATTCCCGAAATTTCGAGGCTGTACCTAAATAAATTTAAGTTCTTCTGTTATTATATGCCCTAATATTATATGCCTCCCAGCTTGTTAGATAAATAACGGTATAATGCGACAACATCAAATCCGTGTTACCGGATATCAGAGTTCTACAAATGAGCCTGAGAGATTTTCTTAATGTAATAAGAAATTGATAGTCCAGTATGAAACTAGTTTTTTTTTTCATTTTGATTAACCGTTTCCATTAAAATATTTATTATCAGTATTTCGCAGCAGAAGTTGTCAAAGTTACTTGGTTATTTTTATTAGAGTTTAAAAAATATGTCGAATTAAAGAAATTATTAATAATCAAATAACAAATTGGCTTCACGTTCCTAACTTTAAAAAAAAGTCAAAAATTCGAATGATTTTTATTTACTTGTTTATCCAAATATGCTTGTCGATACATTAGAGGTAACCTAGTTGTAACGATAAAAATGAACGTTTAAAGAAAATTTAAATATTTAGATTAAACATGAATACAAAATACATAAGAAAGATATTTTCTGAAAGCGTATGTTAATTATTTTTTAAAACACTAAAGGTTAATTTCATTTAATATCGTAGTTAAACAACTTTGAAAGAATATTCACAAACGTTATATCATTTTTAATTTTAAAAAGAGTGAGCACTTAGTTTCAGGCTATAATCAGCTGAGGTTGTCGTTTAGGTAAAAAGTAAATTTATTGTAAGTTTTCTTAATTTTTTCTAATATCCAAAAACATAGTAGTTCCAAATAAAGATATAAAATCGATATAATTCTATTCTCGTGCACGCAGTAAAAATTTTAGGTGGCAACTTAATTATGCGAGGCAAACAGTGATTATATTTTAATAATTTAGTGACGATAAAAAATAATGATGTCGTTTTCACTTACGCTACTTGAGATAAATTACTACATATTTAAATTTTCCTAATTAATTGTTATTTCACAAAAGTCAAGTAACACCGCCAACTATAAGGCAAAGATGATCTTGGCTTCGGCGTCGCCCTTGCCTCATAACTCCAACTGAGTTAGGGAAATGAGGGTGAACTCGGAAAAGAGGTTTTCATTGCGAAAATTAAATTTGAAATTTAGTCACTGCTTGTGCTTGTAGTTGGTGGCTTCAATAGTGGTACTACTTTATATAGTGATATTATTCCAACGAAAATTGAAGAAGGATTTTGAATAAAGTTTTACAGTTTATATTTATTCATGGATTTTTTAAAATTATTAACTAAACAAGAAGGTGAGATCAAATACGAAATCAAAGGTTAGGATTTTAATTTTTTTTTGAGATTTCGTAATTCACTAAATATTTCAATAGCTTTGATGCGACGAGAGCCTTGATTCTGTAAAATTTTAATATATTTATTGATTTTTCTCTTATTCATAATTTTTTTTCAAATTTAAAAGCAAATTTAAAGCTTGTAAATTAACAATTTTTTCATACATAAATATTGATCCAAAAAAGTATCTCCATGGGGAATATAATATCGAGGATGTAATAGGAATATAATTTTTTTTATGCATATTGATAGTATATATGTATCATAATGAATATATCGATAGAGTAACAATTGATGACTTATTTTATTATATAAAGAAAACTTATTTTTGTGCATCATAAATAACAGAGTAGTTTAGATCGTCTCAGCCCTAAATAGGCCGTTAAATTTTGTTACTTATTTTGAATGAAGTTTTATCTCTTCTACTGTGCCGTAAACAGGGCTTTTTCCCCAATGAGTATTTTATTTATCCTGTGATTGAAGATGAACTCCATGATGTACTTGAATCAATGGTTTGATTGGCCGCGAAAAGATATAATAGAAAATGAGTGTGAACTGGTTCTAGATGTTTCAGCTATTTGATATTTCCCATTAAATACTATGAATGGAAACAAATTTCGTCTTGAATTATACAAAATTTCTTACAATATAATTTACAGATTAGTATTGATAACAATATCAGTACTGATATTACATATATTCCAATATGAATTTCACAGAGAATAAGAATACTATTTTCTTGAATTATACAAAATTTCTTACAATATAATTTACAGATTAGTATTGATAACAATATCGGTACTGATATTACATATATTCCAATATGAATTTCACAGAGAATAAGAATACTATTTTCTTGAATTTTACAAAATTTCTTACAATATAATTTACAGATTAGTATTGATAACAATATCGGTACTGATATTACATATATTCCAATATGAATTTCACAGAGAATAAGAATACTATTTTCTTGAATTTTACAAAATTTCTTACAATATAATTTACAGATTAGTATTGATAACAATATCGGTACTGATATTACATATATTCCAATATGAATTTCACAGAGAATAATAATACTATTTTCTTTTTAACTATGGCATATTAGTGAGAATGAGTTTATTGTTATATTTATATAATTTTTGTAACCTATCGGTATAAAATTTACTATATTAAAAGAAACGAGGGAAACGAAAGTACATAACACTTGCATCAAAAACACGATGACAAAATGAGTTTGGTAAAAGTAAATTTATTTATTATTATTAAATTCATTTTAAATGTGTTTTTAAAATATATCATTCTTATTCGTTTTGTATTCTTTCACTATTTTTTCCGTAAATCTAAACTTTCTTATTTAATATATTGAGTGTAATTCATTGAATTAACCGAATAAAATTTGTAATTGCTCAATCTTTTTATTACATATTTATTGGCAATAATAATAAAAAGTATGAATAATTACTCACTCTTCCTTTTATTGAGAATTTTCTTCATTATTTATAAAAGAGTGTCGATTGTCCTGTCAGCCATATGTACTCGTTATTTCACGTCTCATTTAATTTTTTTTTCTTTCCACTAGGGTATAGTTTGAAATCTAACAAACATCTCCACTTATACCATAAGTATATAACCTATATTTAGCACGTACGTAATTTTGCAATACTTTTTTAAATAAAAATATACATGTTTTTTAAAAAATTGTGAAGAAAATATGTTTGGGGAATGTAGATTCTGTGCCTTCGTAGTTATACTCTTACCTCGGTGGCAAAATGTAAATTTTTCTTTTGCTCTCACATTTTTTCCTTTTTCTTGCTTCCCTTATTATTTCGTATAAAAGGCAGAGCTTATAGTAAATGGGGAGGAAACATCTATAAATTTACAGAAGCGATAAAAATATTATCCAGCAGGTGTTACGTTATAAAATTCCTTCCCTTAAAAAGATGAATGCCTCGTTCATAAAAACAGAGAAGACTAAATCTATTTTGTTAAAAATATATTAAATAATTTATCTTTGAAAAATGTCTTTTATTTTGATAAAAATGATATTAAAATGACATGTCGCAAAATAGTATTCCATTGGGATAAGCGGAGATACTTTATTTACCTCCGTATTATTTTCGTCACCTGTTGAAAGATGGAGATGGAGTACTCAATCAATAAATCTGACAAAAATATTATACGGCGTTGACCAATTTATAATCACCTAAATTGATATAACTGACCATGTCTTTCGACTTTCTTCACTTAAATCGTTATACGCTTAATTTTAAAATATAAACCTCATGATCATCTGGATACTACACCAGACAGTATGCAAAAAGGAAAGTTTGATGTTAATTGGGTAAATTTGTTTTTTTTACCAAACTTAAAAATCAAAGAAACAAAGGAATAAAACTTTTCTCTTTATAAAATTAGTTTAATTAATAAAATGTTTACCGTCAATAAAATATTCACCTTCATCGGGTGTCCATACCAAAAAAAAAAAGTATGTGAAAATCTCTTTTGATTTAGCGATAAATAAATTGAATATTACCCTTTTACTTTTAATATTTTATTTGTGACAAAACAAAGAATATTCTTGGTCCTAAAAAAAATTTAAACAATTCCGTACCGTTCCGTGTCTACATTCGTTCATAACATGCGTTTATATTAATAATTTTCAGTTACCTGGAAATTTAAAGCTGTTTACCCATTGTAACATTAATGACCAAAAGGTTAACTCGAGAACGTATATTTTTTCATTTCGTATACTTTGCTTCATTTTATTGTAAAATATTATATGAATTGATATATGATCACCCACGACAGTCAGAAAAATTCGTTTTGAATTATAAAACAAAAGAAAAACAAAATATATACATTTACATAATTTGTAATAATATAAATATATATTTACGTATATATACATATATAATAAATATTACATAATTTTAAATTCGTTCTTTGAGAAAAAGTTATAAAGAACATTTTGGAAAAATAAATTGTGTAGAACAACGTTATATTTTCGAAACCAAGGAACAGAATCAATGAAGTTACCGATTCCATGAGAATGGCCTGTTTAATTATTCCATGCTTGGTAGGCAATCCTCAACATGCAAGTTTTTGAAGTGTCACATTTTTATTTCTTAAACCTAATTTATATGAATTACTAAATAAGTTATTAGTAGACAAAATAACACGATATGACATGAGCGATACGACCGTTCATTTTCTAAACTCCCGTTATACGATATCATGCTAACCTTGTCCCTCAATTCTATCAACACTTCACGTAATATATAAATGCCAGATTTTCGTTGACAACGCAAAATATGTTACGAGTCGATATGAATAATGAGAGTCCGAGAAAGGTAATAAGATTTTTAGCCAAATTTCTTTCGATAAGCTCGCTAAGCTGAGCCAATAATTCACGTGGTCGCAAAAATAAACCCGAATATATCTGACTTAGAGCACGTGGGTGCTTCGCCAAGTCCCCATATATGTATATAAATCCTACAGATGAACCTTAGTAGGGGGCATAAATGCCTTGATGCTTTGATAAATATAATAACGCTAGACGCCAATAAAGCTGCCACTGATGGAAAAGGTAACATGGAAGTTGAAATCGTGTCCATTTCCTATTCGGAATAATGTGGCTTGTGGAGAATCTTTTTGCCTATTTGTGATAGGCAAAAAGATTCTCTAAAATTTTAGTTATCATTGTAAAACTTAACTTTTTATTGTAATAACTTAATATTTAGCTAACTTGCGGATATTTTAGATAATTTTTGAAATATAATAAATATCAAATGTTAAGGCGTGCTTAACAATACATGTACTTAATTATCAGTGTTGTTCTTTTTATTACTTAATTTCACCTTGTAATTTAGCTTACGTTAACATCAATGTAGTCTACTTATTTGAAATGAAAGGACATATTGCCTCAAATTTTGATAATTTTTTTACGTCGATTTGAAATAAGTTTGCATCAAATGTTTCTATTAAGTTTATTAAATCCATAATGTATGTTAAGTAACTACTACAGTCAGGTACAACCTAAAAATTCTTTAATGGTTAAAAATTCTTTACATAAATGATACAAGTCTAATGCCCTTACATAAATGATTGAAGGGCATTAATTTGAATCAAGTCACACTGGTCGCAACGATCCACTCGAAACGGTGTCGATATCACTCTGCAGAAACGTACAATCTGATATATGTGATATGAAACAAAATTGTTGCTAGTTTAACAAAGGGGTCAGGGCCCATGTAAATTAGAAGTGCTGAACGTATTCATAATATTTAATAGATAAGTTAATTTTTTCATAGATTCATACCTAATTTTATCTAGAGCCCCAGATCTTGATACCTGAGCGTATTCATAATCTTGAATAGGTAAGTTTATTTCTTCATTGATTCATACATAATTATATCTAGAGCCCCAGATATATGTAAAGAACTCTCCTATTCTACTATTTATGTATATAATTTGATAGGTATGATAATATAAACTTTATTTTCATTTCGAGTCTACAATTTCCAAATTCATGACTTTGTCATCCATTATTATCCTAAACATTAAATATCTACCAAATTTTTATGTTGTAGGTATTCCGAAAGTAACCTCTGTGTTTTGTTATCTGCCAGTAATTAAGTGTGTCAGTGAATATTAGCAATTTTATAATGCAAAATATCTCAGAAACTATTACAGAGTTAGTCTTGAAATTTGGAATGAGCTATAGTTAAATATTTATCTCATCACGTATTATCAGATTACAGAAAGAGATCTTCCATCGTTAATTGGGTATGTGTTTTAAGTGTAGCTACGAAGCGATTCGAGTAAGGCTGGTTTTACTGTCGCGCTGACCGTCGGCGCTGACAGCCGAAATGTATGAAATTCTATGGAGCGTTTTTGAATAACGCGTAGCTGTGAGCGCGGACGGTGGTCAGCGCTGACACGTCAGCGGCCGTTCGCGTCGTGCGTCGGCGCCGCGCAGCCCTCAGCGCTCACCATCGTCCGCGCGCCTCTGTCTTCAGAGAGCGTTTTAGTGTCGAGCAGAGCGGACGCCGTCAGGGTGTACAGACATGTCGAATCGCGATGTAGACACGAGTAGAGTGATTGACGAAGTACGCCTGAGACCGATATTGTGGAATGCATCCGATCCACTCTACAAAAATAAAGATGCAAGAAACAAATTCTGGGAGGATATTGTTGTCACCCTTTTCGAAAATGTTTCAGAAAAAGAAAAAACAACTTGGCAAGTGTTTATTTTATTATATAAGAATATCTTTATTATATTATTTACTAGAAGTATTTATTTATTACTAGAAGTACAAAGCATTTTACAGTTAAAATATACACGAGTCTTGCCAAGGCACACTACCAAGAGGGTTCAAAAAATACTCGGCAAAATGTTCTCGCAGAGCGTAGCCAGACCTGTTTGTACTCGTAGTTGCAGTTGGTATCTCTATCATACCCTCAATTGTAAGTGTATCTTCAATAGAATAACCATCTCGAATTCTTATAAAATTATGCAATATGCAGCATGCTTTAACTATATTCTTTGCAACTTTTAACTTTAACTCACATTAATAGGTGTATGAAACACTCTAAACTTGTTTGACATTATACCAAATGTCGATTCTATATATCGTCTGCTACGGCTCAGTCTATAGTTAAATATTTTCTTCTTGTGGGTCATATTGGTTCGCGCATATGGCTTCATAATCTTTTTAGATAATCCAAACGCTCCATCACCCACAATTATATGTTCAACTGGACTATTTGTTCCAGGCAGTGGCTTCGGTCCTGGTATATTTAAAGTGTTATTTTCTAGGCACCTGTATAGTGTACTATCTTGGAATATAGACGAGTCCGAGTTTTTTCTATATGATCCAATGCTTACATACGTAAAACAATAATCTGCATCGCACATGGCCTGAAGAATTATGGAGTAAAAATTCTTATAGTTGTAAAACATTGAACCACCACCGTTTGGATTTACGATTCGGATGTGTTTGCCATCGATAGCACCGATGCAGTTTGGAAAGTTAGTCTTTTGTAGAAACTCATTTGAAACTTTTTGCCACGTATCAGAAGTTTTTATCGGTATGCATTCATCACGTAGTGTTTCCCATATTACCTTACACACTTCGTCCACGATTAGACTGATTGTTGTAATTCCAATCCTAAAAGAATAATGCAAATCTGTGTATGTCCGACCGATAGCACAAAACCTGAAAAAAAGAATTTTTTTTCAGGAAAACTGATTCAACAAAGATGGAAAACAGCCAGAGACGCCTTCTTTAGAACGAAGAACGCTACGAAAAGAACACCTTCTGGAAGTGCCGCACCAAGGTATAAAAAGTACATTTATTACGACGAACTAAGCTTCCTTAATCCGTCTGCTGAGAATGAAGTTGATGAATCACTGAGCGAAACTATGTCGCCCTCTTCAGTAAATAATGATAATACGGCATCACAGGACAGTACGGTACCTTCAGAAAATACGGTACAGGAAGAGCACAATGATCATGTTTTTTGATTCCAGATCATCACAAAGACCTTGGATGCAAAAAAGAAAAAAAAGGCAGCAACAAAGAAACCAAGAAAATTCATTATTTGAAACACAGTTATTGACTGTATTAAATAATCAAATCCCAGATCTTGCCGCTGACGACATGGCTTTTTTCTCTTCTTTAGGTCCAATTTTAAAAGGGTTTGATATAGAACAAAAGCTGGAGTTTCGGTCGAGAGTGTTGCGGGACATCACGGAAATTAAAAATTACAATTATAGAACAAATAGCTCGCTATCGTCTCACTCCCAAGACATAACATCTCCACCACAACAAGACCCATATGAGCCATTGTCATATTATACGACGCCAAGTTACTCAGGGTATCAAACAACCAGCCACAACGATGAATGAAAATGATCTTTTCTGGATAATGTTCGTGACATTCAATATTACAATTTATGTACCTAACTATATATGTTTTATTTCTTACCTTAAAGTCACCATCAGTCGTTCAATCGGTGGTATAGGCACACGTCGTAAGCTGCATTGGACCAGTTTATCCTGTGTCTTTGCCAGTAATTCGTCGAAAGTTCTAGTCGACATTCGAAAGTAATTAAAGAATTTTGTTTCGTCGGCCCTCAAATCGCCGTATAACGTGACAAATTCTCCTGCGACGGCTCTCTGCTCAACTAATGGATGGACATGCAGTCTTCGTCGCAAGTTTTTCCTTCTTTTTGATAGGTAGTACAAAGCAGCAATAATTAATGCACTCCGCATTTTTGTTTGCGGCTGTAGCCCGAAGCGGTCAGTGCGACACTAAAACGACCAACGCTGTCCCTCAGCGCTGACAAGCTACGCGCTGAGTTCTCAGCGCTGACGGTCAGCGTGATACTAAAATCAGCCTAAAAGATGTAGTTTCTTCTAATGCAGTTTTTAACTTGGTAATGCACTACCATTGAAGGTAGTACTAACAATATATTCTTTGTACATCTGAAGCAGAAACAAAGGTAATTTTTTTTAATTTACAGTAATAATACTCTAACAAAAATCGCGAAAAAAGTTTATTTTTAAATAATACTCTAACAAAAATCGTGAAAAAATTTATACCTAATTTGAAGCAAAATTGCCAATATCCTGAGGTATATTCGTAGAATATCTGATATACATATATATATATATACATATATATATATATATATATACATATATATATATATATATAATTAAGAAAATATAGACAAACTATTAAATCTCATCCAATTTAAAGCAAACTCTAGGTTATAATTCATTTATCTATAATCAGTAAATAAAGGGAAGAAAATTCAAGATCGAAATATAATACGATATAATCGTTTTCTTTTTTTATTTAACATTTGCGTAATCTTATTGAAATTTCAAATAAACATTAATATTTGTCTGATACTTCTCTCCCTTAAATTTTCTAATTTTAATCTAAACTCTATACCGTTGAACTTATCTTACTTTTCATTGTAATTAATTACATGCAAACCATGCATCGTTAGATATATAAGATAGAAGTGTCCGCTTACTTACTCATCGTGGCATCGTCTTACTTAGTTTTCTTAAAAGCTCATTTAACCTGCGAGCTTTGAAGCTCTCAGCTTTAAGCTCAGTGTGTTTTCCGCCTGATGTTATCGACTCCGTATATATATATATATATATATATATATATATATATGCATGTATATATATATATATATATATATATATATATATATATATATTGTCATACCTGTCATTTCTTCCATAGGGTTTTATATAATTTAAAAATTTTTGACATCGTTCTACTTTGATATAAGTATGTTAAGAACTGAGTCTTTTCATATTTATGTCCTACTGCTTATATTGTACGTGACGATTTGTTACCTCAAACTGTTACTTAAAAAATTATAATTTATTGTCTCGAACTATTAAAATATATTAGTAAGAAGAATATCCTTCAACCATATATTTATATATATTTAAATAGCTATTTAAAAGTCTCTAGCCTCGTTAAATTACATTTAACTCTGTGCTGTAAGCAATAACTCTAATAGAATATGTTCTATTTTTATTGTAAATGGATAAAGTGAAAAGGTGAAATGTTATACGCAGATATTATCACTCAGCTTCCGGTGTACGGATTGAATAATTTCTTTTTTTTATTTCCCCATTCGTTTACAGCATTTCATTGCTCTCACAAGGGTAGAATTTACGGCGTTTGGTGTTTAGGTACCTCCATCAAGATCATAACAGCTACGTCGTACTCCGGGTAACCATTGCTAGTCGGATATATAAAAGTTACGGACTTGATTGTTAAATATTTAAATGTAGATACTTGGATATATACATATATATATATATATATATATATATATATATATATATATATATATATATATGTATATATATATATATATATATATGTATATATATATATATATATATATGTGTATATATATATATATATATATATATATATATATATGTATATATATATATATATAATATATGAATATTGATTAAAGAAAATTGGGAAAAAAACCTTCGAGATAAGCATTATGTCGAATTTTCTGAGATAAAATATATGAACTCCTTATATTGAAAAACTAAAATAATAAAATTAAAATTCCCAAACAAGTATCTCATCTATTTTAAGTTATGAATTTAACATTTTGCTGTATAAGTTTGAATCGATAGCATTCGTTGAATAATTGTTAAGTAATTTAAAACTTTTGAAAAGTGGACACGAAAGTTTCAAATATGAATGTGTTGTGGCAAGTAAACTAAGATTCTAAAATTGCAAAAGAAAATTAATATAAAATGTAAGCGTAGTAGAACATATCGGATCCAATTTTGAGTTAATTATTTGGATTTGTTACCAAATAATTTTAAAATAATTAACGTAAGTGTGGTATAACAAAAAAATTAAATTAGTAATAGCTGACAGAACCGTGATTTGTTAAATAATAAACTTTGGAAGGATTTAAAAATAAGAATACGAAAAACTGAAAATTGCATGAACGAACCACGTATAAAAGAGATATATCTGTAAATTGCATTCATCAAAACTTGAAAAGATGCACACAAGTAGTATAACTTAGGTGAGGATTAACGAGAGGAAACAATTAAGAAAATGAATGTGTGATATGTTAGACAGGGATAAAAGTTTGCATTAATATGTTTATCTAAACACGTGAAAAAATTATTTAATAACTATTTTCTTTAAATGAATCCCCAAAGTCTAAATTTAAAAAAAAACTGAAATCGTCTAATTTGAATTATTTTGATAGGAAAAATAACATAAATAGATTTGATACAATCACAGTTATATTTAGTACCAAGAATATCCACAATTAAATGAAACTACGTGATGTAGTATTATTTCTACTTTCTTTAATTTCTTTACCACGATCTAGGTTTCGTTGTACTACAACATCTTCAGGTGGGATATTAGCAAAGATTTTTGTTAATCGGGATATTAGCAAAGATTTTTGCTAATCGATCTTTGCTAATATCCCACCTGAAGATGTTGTAATACAACGAAACCTAGGTCGTGGTAAAGAAATTAAAGAAAGTAGAAATAATACTACATCACGTAGTTTCATTTAATTGTGAATAATGAATTTCTACAAAATTAACGCCAAATATATTCAATACCAAGAATATCAGCAGACGTTTTATGGAATATGTTCTCAAAGGAAAGATATAATAGCTACAATACAAACTTCTAAACACCATTAATCTTACAGAATTTAATCTACAGTAATAACAGTTTTCTCTCGAGTATCTCTCCACATTCCCGCATGGGGACGAAAACTCGCATTGTCAGAGACGCTAAGGAGTCCTCAGTTACAAGTACATTCCGCATATTCGCATAAATCATGTTTGCATCCCATTATGTTTTCGACCGAGCGACGCTCCGTATCGGAGGTTACAGTTCCCATCCGTCTTCAGCCGCTTTAAACCGGGTCCGACCCACGACACTTCTGATGTTATCATGTCATATTCTAAAGCAGTCGGGAGTATTACACAAGTCTTCGCAGCTGCCGCTCCAAATTACGTAAAGAAATTTTAAATTGCGTTGCTAACAAACCACGCAGATGGGGGTCTAGCATAATTTTAATAAATTTAACTTGGCTGTATTTATTTAGTTAAATTACACGTTTTCCAATTTCAAACTACATATCTTTATGCCCTCATGGGAGAGGCTGCATCAACGTCCTACATTTATTTTTGCGTTATTTAGTAGAGCTACATAACGATATTCAAAACACCCACTTTTCATCTATGCAGACTTAAGGTGTGAGAAATTATCACGTAAAAAATCTAACGGATATTTATATATTATGCCTTTCGTTATTTATTTGTTAAGAGCTGTGGATACTTTTAAATTAGTATATCACAGTACGGTAAAATTAAATACAAGTTCTAAAAATTCTGGATGTTTAGGTTCTTTATAATAGATATTATTAATACAATTTATTATTTACGATAAATGTATATATTCTGTCATTCAAATGATATGAATAATAATATTTCATAAATATCTTTTTAGAAATCCACTCCGATCTTAAACATTCAAATAAATTTCAATTATTCCGCACGTGGGAGCTGAAATGTAAATGTTTAAATAAAATTAATTTATTAAATGTTCATATATATACATATATACATATATATATATATATATATATATATATATATATATATATATATATATATATATATACTCTATGTAAAATAAGGAAACTTTTGGACTTTAATCTGTAATAGTGCTAATCAATGCACCTATTTTTTTTTAAATCGTACCACTGTTTTTCATATTTAAAGATTGTTATGTCATTAAAATGAAAATCCATCAACCTTTTCTTATATTTCTCTAAACGTAAGAAATGTGGCAATATTGCATGATTACTCTTCTTAGCGATCGACTTGTCTAACTATCCATTAAATCTGTACAGTTTTACATACAAATTATAAAAAAAAAAGAAAAGGGTAGCAAAATTAATTTTAAGGCCAACTTTATTTACATTTCGTAAATCAAAACTATTGCCATTTAAAAATCTTTAACATCTGTTCATTATTCCCTCAAATATTAAATGTTACAAAAAATGTTATTATCGATTTTTAAAATAAACTTGTCGAAATGTCTATCAATACGATATTTTTTCATTTGTCATTTAGGTAAATTATTATTGGCTTCTTAATAATAAAATAATATTAATTTTATTCGTTTAATTCAATTTCAATCTTTATAGATTATTTATTATTTAATATGGCAACCCCTTCACATTTCTTCTAGTTCGAATATTTATCAAACTTTAGTTTGACATAACAGTTAATTGGTATAATGCGCTTTTATTCTGTTAAATGATTTGTTATTTGTGATATTGAGTTAGTAAAATTAGGAATACGTCGTTTTTCTGGTGCTGATGGAATATGGTATTAGTATGATAAATGTTATTATAATAGCCCAAAGAATGTATGTGAACGTTATCCGACAACCAAGTCTTGTTACAATAAATTCAATACGGGAGGATAACCCGTGATTTCAGTGATATTAGGCGATACTTCTTCAACAATATCGATGAACATGGAATAAAATGTGCAAACCATTTTAGTAGGAAGCAAAATTCGAATACGAGACACACAACGGGGATAATTTAAGTAAAGTTATTGTCGTAAGTTCCGAAAATGCGGTACGAGGAATTACGGGGAAAGTACTTAACATGGAAACGGATCATAAAATTTAGATACGTATATATACTACATACATTCTAAAACAAAATTAATTTTGACACTGGACAGTTTGCAAAGTTTGTAATAAGCGTACAGATTGCCAAACTGACATTATAAAAATCAAAATGAAAAACGATTGTAGAATACATCTCAGATATATATATATATATATATATATATATATATATATATATATATATATATATATATCTGAGATGTATTCCACCGATTTTAATAGCGTTGAAGACACACATATATACATATATATATATATATATATATATATATATATATATATATATATTTGATGTAGGTTTATTGTTATAAAATATGTCTAATTTCCTTTATTTCACAACTAGGTTAAGAGTAAATATCGATTTTCTAACAACACTTTCACCTAGCCGATTCCGCTTCAATTGTTAATTTAATTTGGAAGATCTTTTAAAACATGGAACTTTCCGCCAGCTGGCGTTTCTCCTCTTACTTTGGAGTTTCTTTCTATTCCATATAGGGATTTCTGTAACCACGTTCAAATACGGATTGATAACGAAAACAAATTTAGTATGAGGAAATATCATGTAGGTAGTTTTAAAGCATTGAAGAGAAATCGAATGAATGATGCGCTACGTTTATAAGAAGTTTAGTGATAATTTTGAAAATATAGAATATAAAAGGATATAAAATGATGAAAAATATATATATTTTATGTGACCTCGTGAAAGAAGAAATAATTGCTTTACTTTGATCAATTCTACAAATAAAGTATATAGGATCAAAGTCATTGTCAATATGTAGATTAAAAACCCTTCATATGTTATTGGTACAGTAATCTTTGATAAGATTTAAAACAAACAAGAGACGTAGATTGCATCGTTAGAATTACGTCGTTAATATGATTACTAACTTTTCCAGTACGGCAAGAAACTGAATGTATGCCTTTATTATTAGTCTGTTTTTTATTTATACTAAGCATGCCCCGATTTTAATAGCGTTGAAGACACATTCGTGATAAAAATGTATTTATGATAAGAATATTTTTAAATATTTCGTAGTAAATCTGTAAAATACAAGGTGGCAACGGTTTTCATTTTAATATAAAAATCCGATGTTATTCGAAGTAGTCGAATTTTACATAATTATTCGATGTTAGTAGTTAGTAAAATACATTTTAAAATAAATAAGAAAAGTTGAAAATAATAATTGTCAAAGGCAATGGTGCTATAACGAAACTTTGTCATATTTCACATATGATTTATGGGTAAAATGTCATTACACGAACAGATGCGAAAATTAATAAAAGTATCCAAGGTCGTAGACAAAAAAAAATATTGCAGGTATTTCTAGACTTATTATATTTTGGTAATCATTCTTGTACCGATTAGTACATAGAACCTGGGTAATCTAGCTCAAGTGATATAGTAGCTATGACCTCGAACGAATTAGATGTATAATTTTAATATTTTGAATTGTTTTAATGCATATATGTCAATCTTTCCAATCATTATAAATTTCGGCGAAAGTAGTTCTAATTTATACTCTATACATATTGAACATAATTATACGTTTCAGCAAAATTTTCCTATAGCCTATAGCATTTTTTAGCCATAATTTTCCTATAGCATTTAATTTTTCGTGCATTTTTGGTGTTTATGTTTATTACTCTTCTCATGTAAATGAATTTTGCATAATATAATGGTACTATTAATTAAGTCTGTTTTTTTTTAATTTAGATTATAATATCAACAGGATAAATTATATAGAAATTGTTAAGGCCGTCAGAGGGTGAAGAAAGAGAAGCAAAGGAGCAAAGGGCCGCGTTTCATTATTACTATGAAAATAGGAATAAATATAAACCAATTTTTTATAATATGAAATGTATACATTTTTAAAAGCTAAATATTTTTTATAGAAACTTAAAAAATGTTTATAAGTATTTTTTACTCATCTCTTTATCAAATAACACATAAATAACAAAAAATACGTTTCATTTAATTGTCTTCTTCTTGAAGTTTATCGTTAGATGTTCTGCCATAAAGTCTGTCTACATAAATTACATTTCCTTCAAAAACTTTATTTAAAATTTTTCTAGATACTATTATATTATAATTGAGAAAGAATTTCCAAAGAATTTTATCAAAATATTTAATCACATTTCTGTAAAAATTGTAATAACTTCATTATTATGCCAAATGCAGGATAATATTTAGTGCGACTGAGATGATTTTTCTTCAGTAAAAAAGGGAAAAAAGTGTGACCTCGAATAAATATTGCGAAAAATGTACAGACTCACTTAGATAAAGTATGGAAGGACGGAAACCTCTCAGGACATTCCAAGTCGCGTTTAGTAAGAATATTATTCATCTTTATATGTGAAATCGAGTCATGGGCGCTGAAGATGGCCGATCATAAAATAATCGACGACTTTGAAATATCTTGCTGGAGGAAGATTTTCAACGTCTTATGAACCGAACATAGAACCAACGTCTCGATTCTAAAAGAGCTTGGAATCGATACTAAGTTGTCTTTGAGTTCCTCCAATTGTCAAAGTTTACCTTTTGTCTCCAGAGGATTCTTGAATTCTTTGAACGCGCTGTGTGAAAACCTGCCAACAGTATTGAGGGTGCAATGTCACATACGTGACTGAACCAGGGAGATCGCGGGGTGCAGCTCCAGACTCTGGACAAACCACATTCGAGAAACGATTGGCATTCTATTACATGATATTCCCACACAGCGCCTGGGATAAATACTCAATTATCATATTTTGGAATTTTTTCTAATTTATGCAAAAGTGTCACTATTGTTCCGTTACTGGTAATTGAGTATATCGCTGTTTGATGAATAATTAGTCAAGGATGTTCTACAATCAGATAATCGATTTAAATCAAGTTCAATAAGGAATCCGGAACGGTATTTGTCACGATTATAATCCTAGAACTTCGTGAACAAAATTTTCCTCACATATGGCACTGTCGACTCGCTTATGGCATGAAATATATAATTTGTTACAACCTTCATAACGTTATTCAGGGAAAACTCACAAAAGAGTAGAGTATGTGTTTGATTTCTAATTAAATCCATTATCTTTGATGTACTGCATATAAAGTCACTAACTGTCATTAACTGCATACACTTCCACTTATTAAAATAAAATATTCTGAAAATTTCAACAAGCTATCTAGAAAAGTTCTAAATTCGTCAATAAAACCTTACTATCCACCTTATTGTAACATTTTTAACGAAAATTTATGCTAATAGATATTTTATGTCCTTATTACGATTTTTAAGATATAAAACAAATATGCAACAATTTTCCAATTTTTGCAATGTTGTATACATTGCAAAAATTGGAAAATTGTTGCATACTTGTTTTATACACACAGAAAATTACAAAAATAGACTATGCGTTGCCGTGCTCCTTGGTAAATATATAATGAAGTACCGGATCAAATCGGTTCGAAGTAGTATCCATGATCCTGATTTTAATTTCCCACAACTTATTGCGATTTGATAATTAAAATTGGGGTGATCGGTTAGCATTTGGTAAACTTTATCCTAATTTGTTAATAATTGAGCATCTATCATTTTATAAAAAGTTTTCGTATTTCTTTTACAAAATTTTGGTACAAATTATTTTATCATGTAAAAGGTTTAATAAAATTTAATTTAGTTTAATAATTTATATGATGCTAGAAAAACTCATAAACTACTGACGTAATTCAAGCTTTAAATAAATAAGAATAGTATAATTATAGATCCCTCATTTTTAATAGATTTTATCTTGTAGTAAAGTAGTAAATATCTAAAATAGGAACCCGTATTTAATTCAGATTTTAACGAACCAAATACAGGTGAATATCTAATAAGAGAATAAATTTAAATAAATTTATTAATCACAAAAAAAATATTTTGCACATTCTTATAAATTTCACAAGAATTGATATTAGCATTAGAACTTAATTAGTTTTCTCATTAAAATAAACTTTAAGAAAAAAGGTAGCAAAATTAAAAAAATAACATAAACATGAATCAAATTTACTCTTTCCCATAGGACGTCGTTGACTCATCACATTATTTGTGTAGTCTTCGTATCGTGATCAAGAGGGAGTTGACAAAATAGTAGAATAGGTATTTGATTTCGAATTAAATATATCATTGTAAATATTGTTTATTACATCAATTTATATTATGATCAAACAGTGTTTTCAAGTTTTAATGAATAGTTCGTTTGAGTAACGAAAAAAAAAGCCATACATGCATATGGATATTTTTGTGAGGACATATTTAAATTCAAGCAACTAACAAAACTTTCCTTCCAATATGCTTTGTCTCGAAACCCTCAGTTGTCATTCGACCTTGGTGATAAAAGAACAAGCGTCGTATAAGCATCATGTTACGCAGTATAGCTATCATCATATGGGGAGGAGCGGTATTGGGTAAAAAAGGTCTGAAAATATGATGTGAAACTATAACTTGACTTTTATCAGCTTATGAAATTTCAAGTAATTTCTAACAATCCCAAGTTTGATTCTCATGTTCCATTTATTCTTATATTCCTAATATTTTACTTTCAAAATTTATTTTTTTTTTAAATTTATTGTGAAATAAATTCATTAGCCTCTCGATTGCAGCCGTTCTACAGGCATCTTTGCCGCCGACATTAGCAAGTCACCATTAAAATGACATAAATATGTGATAGTTTAGATACATATTCCCTATGTTGTATCATGTTACTTTATAAATAAAATATAATAATTAGGCTTTAAGCAGAATCACAATATTGTATCATCATAAAATATTTATTTTAACAGCTGTGTATTTTAAAATGGCGGCTTATTTCACTTTTGGTAAAGGTTGCCGAAACAGTTAATGTTACGGCTGACTTTATAGATTATTTAAATATTTCTTTCAGTAATTGAGTGAAATTAGCCATACTAGTATTATTAATTGAGTATGATGAAAAGCAAAATGTCTAATTTTTATGGTTATCTTATAAAAATTATGTTATGTACTAAATTATATACCAGCAAACGCTATTATATACTTCATTTCATCAAAATTATTTTGCATTTGAAGAAACTCTTGTAAAATCCTACTTGAGAATTGAAAGATGCCTTGAATCCATTTACATTATCAAAGAGTACTTTTGTAAAATACTTTCGACTATTTAAATAAATAGCAAAGTTTAGACAATTTGCAGCGGTGCTTGAAAGTGACACGAAGAATAAATCTGACTTGATGCGCAACAAAACTAAATACTCTATAAAAATGCACCTCCTGTCATACAAAGTACAGAAATGCCATCGTCGACGAAATAGTTCCGTCCTTTTCTTTCTGCTCGTAAAATTATATGATGCTATTATTTTCCCTCAAGTCATCGAACTTTAATGGAGAATAAAGGTAAAGATAACGCGATTGTGACGATACAGCAAGGCAATTTTTAAAGCAAACGTTAAAGCGATCGTTATTATCATGAGTTAGCTAATGCTTACATTTAGTAAAGTGATGCAAAATACAATTAATTTTGATAGTTTGTGCTGAGATGTATTCTGCCTTGAGATAATGGTACTGAAATATATTATGCCTTAAAATATAATGAACCAAATTTTAATTCGAAATCGGGATTTTCTCATTGACGTAATAAAATTCAGTGCCTGAAAAATATGTGAAACAACACCCAACTGGGGAAAGACAGTTTGGATACAGATTAAAACAATAAAAATTTTAAACGAAATTTGTTTTTGGACTGGTTTTTTAATTATCTGATAAAATAATAAATTTACACTTTCCGGAGGCCACATTTATACTAAACCGAATACGGCAGCATTTCACTCAATAATCCCTCCTTGAAGATCTGTCAGTATTATTACATTTCGTAGTTGACAGCATCTCCCCTCAAATTCGTCGTTTCACGAACTATTTGATCTCTGTCTCGTCTGATGACGTTAAAACCGCTTATTATGTCTTTAGTATGCTTGCAATATTTTATTATCTAAATATAGTATTACGAGTTTTGGCTATATTGCATATTAGATAATTGGTAGCGTTACATGTTTAGGTATATCTAAAAATAAACTGAAGATCTTAAATTAGAAGCATATAATATTATGAGAATATAATTATTATTTTGGTGGTATACAATTTGTAACAAAATGATAATTATAACCATATAATTCTATTACGGTGGCCTAGTGTTAACGATTCTAAGAGTTTATTATGCCTCAGCAGATTCACGGCATCAAGTACTTATTAGTTTAGTGCCCCGGATTACATTTCGAAACGCTTCTGACGTCCCTAACAGGATACATCATTCTATGAATTCTGATTTATGGCAACTACTGCTAAATTGTGAATTAAGATGAACTCTCGGATGATCGGGCAATATAGGCATCCTAATGTTATGTCAAATAGTTGTGACTTACGTAACTTCGTACTGTTTTGCCTCCTTTTTTCCTTCTCATATCTCATTCTTCTTCTTCATTCAGTCAAAATATTTGTTAGTATGTATACATTTATCTGTATTTGAACACTTTAAATATATTGGAATATTTATGTATTAGATTTTTTAAATTTAAGTACATACTCCATTTCTTAGTTCTCACAACTGACTGCATGATTTGGTATTAAGATCCTTTTAATTATTTTTGGATAATTGTAAGTGGTTACTCTTGAAGCAATATTTTTACATTATGCATTAATGCAAATTTTACTTTATACAGAAATAGATATTGTAGAGTACGGAGATGTGTTTGTGAACTGTTTCTCGTGGATATGTACGGGCCGTCGAGCTAATGTTAGAGTGAAGAGAGTGGACGTAGTGTAGTGTCACACAAATTGCATTGTCGAGCCAGTGATCTAGGCAAGAAGCAGACCGTACAGATATATTCTGAAGAAATTAAAAAGGTTTTGTTCTTTTTCTGTTCGTCAATTTCTAGCATTAATAGTTTGTCCATTTCTAGTATTAACATTTTCTTTAAACACCTCAGTTACCAATTTCATTTATTTATTTCGGAATATAATTTTTTTGCAGTTCATTTAGGCCACTTGTATGGAGTTTCTATGGACTTTTTACAGATCCAACTATTTGTCATAAGTTGGGCTACTATTTATTACTCGTAAATTAGTAAAACCTCTTAGATGCGATATTTGCATTTTAATTTCAGTATATACTTTTAGATGTTCAAAAATAGCGATCTAAAATACTTTCCAAACTATTCAAAAGCAGTGATTTAGCCGGTAGAGTGTGGGGGGCACATAACTCTAAGAAAACTGACCATATTAAAGATCAATATTTTATAAGCGGGTCCATGCATCCAAAAAGCGTTTATTATACCCCAAATATTATTGAAAGACCTATTCAATAATACTATCCATACAACGATCCTATATAACGGAGTGTACTTAAAAACTCCCCTACTTTACATAAGGAGGTTTTTTTAAATATGTTTTTTCTAAGTTTTCATGTATTACAAATATGTGTAGATGAGCCATTTCAGCTTTACAGCCTCAATAGACACTGAGTTAAATGGCTGTGACATACAGACGGATAGACAGAGATGGCGAAATTATAAGGATTCCTAGTTTGACTACGTAATCTTAAAAAATAAATATGTGTAAAATATATCATTGTCTGAAAATCAGTCTATCATTGAGTAGAAACTTCATGTGGTTAAAAAACTATCATTTGGTTAAGATAAACATTCGCCTAACAAGAAACACCATAATAACACTGTATATAATCACAATGAGGAGACACAAAAAGAGAGTGTCATACAATAATAACTGAGATACTGGCGAGGTCATCGTGTTGAACCCAGTTGAAGTAGATCACACTAGTTTGGACCCGCTTTCTATCGTAGTACAGAAATTATTTAATTGACCTCGTATATTTAACTCGGCTCGGAACTATTCATTGCATTCCTATTAGCCTAATAAAATGTTTCTTTGATTTAAATATGTATTGTTGGGTTTGCCATCGAAATAACGGAGTATCCATTTTAAAATTTACTGGCTCTTTTTTTTTTAGTTCTCTTTCATTTACGTGACTTCGTTCACATGGACCCTTGAAATGATTATTAAATTAACTGCATCAGCTGATAATCCTTAATTAATGTGTAATTAATAATGAGTATATAACTGAACTTTTTCAAGCGTTCGTTTTATTAGAATTTCAAACTAACACTTTTTAGTTTCAAGCGTGCAATGAAAAAAAGAGTTTATATTACCTATCCCCAAGGTAATATAAACTTTTTTCCCGTCAATTAAAATACCATCAGAATCTGTTCCGTGATTCTTGCATAATATGCAAACACACAAACACACCTCCAGAAAAATAAAAAGTACAAAAATATTTTTGTGTGTTATTGTTTTGGTCAAATTCCACCAAATCATTTATGCATAAATATATTCAATGTACAGACATGCCAGTATTACAGTTTTACTACATATACATATATATGTAGTAAAACTGTATATTCACTACATATACATACATATAGAAACATATTGAGTTATTTCTTAAAAAGTTTATTATCTCCGACACGGTTTACAGGAATTAATTAAAGTAAAGAAATTATACCGTATTTTGATATATGGTGAAGAATTTCTAATCATACTCTCGAACACATCGGTTTAGAAAATATAAATGAATATGAATGCATCTGTCTGTCTATACTTTCATGCCATTATGTACCTATACATAGTAAAAGCATATACTTTCTTATCCTTTAACAAGGTTTAGTAAACTCTCTTCTATTTACTTGTATTATCTTTATGAATCCTTCATGAAACTGGCAGGTGATAACTTCCAGGTTTCCAGAAACATTTGTTTTTTTTAAATATGCTTATCAATTGTGTGCAACATTCATCATTCTATTAAAAGTTGTTTTATTGTCCTTCTGTCCAGTCAGTGTATCAACATTAATGCATATGTACTGCAAGTGACGAAAAATATATTTTCATTGTTTTATAAAAAATGAAAACTTGTTGAACACTCAAATTGTTGTTTGTTTGCGCTATGATTTTTTAATATTTATCAAACATTTTTTCTTATTGTTTTGTCATTTTCCATTGGTTACATGGTGCTTAATTAATATCACTGCGCTTTTTGCAAGCACAGATGTCACGGGCAGATGCCCTTTACATTTTTACATTTATTTTGTTACAATCGTAGATTTGATTATTGTAAGCGCCTGTTTATATAAGAGGTCGCTACATAGGTGCTGTGGAGTTTTAGAATAGTACATATACCGCATACACACAATCTATTACACAAGTTATGAATTTAACCTACTTTCATTTAAATGGTTTAACAGTGCAAATCAATGATAGGAATGAGTAGCTCATTACTCACGGAAGCGATGTTACTGGATGTGATGTGTGATGGAAACAGAAGCAAAAGTATTTATGTTAAATTATTCATTTCAATGTATTATTGATACCTTTTGTTTGTTTGTTATTTAATATATGGGTGAAATATTTACTGAATTTAAAAAAATATTTAAGAAAGAGATTAGTGCCGAAAATGAATTAAAAAATGCCTAAAAATTTCAAAAATAAAGTTTCTTCTTCGAATATTTAATCAAAATTAATTTTAAGAAGCAAAAATATTGAACTTTCACATTAAAAATAAAGTTATACTTATGAATGTACATAACGACCCCTGATGAGTAAATATATAAACCAACAATATTTTAAATATAGATATTTATGTATGATCTCTGAGAATAATATCAGATCAGGTGATATATGTGATTTCGCAATCGAAATATTTGTCTCGGCAATATCTCCTTGTTGAACTTTTAGGAAACAAAAGGTATCAACAATACATTAAAATAAATAATTTAACATAAATACTTTTGCTTCTGTTTCCATCACACATCACATCCAGTAACATCGCTTCCGTGAGTAATGAGCTACTCATTGCTATCATTGATTTGCACTGTTAAATCATTTAAATGAAAGTAGGTTAAATTCATAACTTGTGTAATATATTGTGTGTATGCGATATATGTACTATTCTAAAACTCCAGAGCACCTATGTAGCGACCTCTTATATACACAGGCGCTTACAATAATCAAACCTACGTTTGTAACAAAATAAATGTAAAAATGTAAACGGCATCTGCCCGTGACATCTGTGCTTGTAAAAAGCGCAGTGATATTAATTAAGCACCATGTAATCAATGGAAAAGGGCAAAACAATAAGAAAAAATGTTTGATAAATATTAAAACATCATAGCGCAAACAAACAACAATTTGAGTGTTCAACAAGTTTTCATCACTTGTATTTGGTTCGTTAAAATCTGAATTAAATACGGGTTCCTATTTTAGATATTTAATACTTTACTACAAGATAAAATCTATTAAAAATGAGGGGATTTATAATTATATTATTCTTATTTATTTAAAGCTTGAATTACGTCAGTAGTTTACGAGTTTTTCTAGCATCATATAAATTATTAAACTAAAATACATTTTATTAAATCTTTTACATGATAAAATAATTTGTACCAAAATTTTGTAAAAGAACTACGAAAATTTTTTATAAAATGATAGATACTCAATTATTAACAAATTAGGATAAAGCTTACCAAATGCCTAACCGATCACCCCAATTTTAATTATTAAATCGCAATAAGTTGTGGGAAATTAAAATCAGGATCATGGATTTACCAAGTAGCAAGGCAACGCATAGTCCATTTTTGTGAATGAATATATGGGAGATTTTTTAAAGTATTAAATAAGTTTTACTAAAATCTGTGCTGATATTGAAAGAAGTTTCAAAAATGTTTGTATAGGACCAATGTTATTTGCGAACTCAAATATTTGTTATAACATTGTTTTGTCTACGTATCGGTTTGTAAAAGGATGCTGCTTGAGAATGATGATTTTCTCAATGAAAGGTATTTTAATGGAAAACCGACCAACATGTGTTCTGGAGGAGTAATCTGGAGGAAAAATGTGTGTCTAAGTTTACTCTAAAGATGAATTTAATACGTCTATATACACTTCTTCGGTCGCCATTAATATTTATTGGTAGCTTTCAATTTTAGTTAAGTTTTCAAAACTACTTAATCTCTTAAATATCCTCACTTCTTGTTCTTTGATTTAGAGAGTGTCGTAAGCTTCCTATTATTAAGATAAATATAAATAAACGAAATATATTCTTATCAGTATCAGACGAAGGCTTGTATAATCACAAATAAGTACTATATATATATATATATATCACATGACATGCTTCCGACTTTAACGAACCTCATTTATTCCAGTAAAAGTGAAAGTTTTGTCGAGACCGAAACACAAATTGCGCGCCTGGTGCGACAATTTTAGCGGTTGATAGCAGCTCGCACTGCTGTTTGTCCTCGCTCGTCCCGACCGCGAGTCTCATATTAAACGATGAGAAGAAATGCTCGATTGGGCCGTCGAAACTTTTAAGTATGGATTCGTCTAGCATTACAAGACATTTAGGATAAGTGGTAATTATTGTTATATATAAAAGAACCATCTGAACAGAGAAATTATTTGTTTCGTTACTGGTAATCTAGGATTTAAATAATAGCAATTTTTAAGTTTCCAGTCTCAGATTGAGAGTATTCTAATTCCATTGTGAGATGTATTTGAAAGTAATAAGAGAAAAAGTATTTTTCGCATCCTTACCCATAGTATTCTAGCTCATTCCATTTAATGTTTATTAATAAATATACGCCGAAACCCATCATTCGTTTTATAGCACATTAAAAATTACTTTCACACATAACATATACATTCACATACACACATATACACATTAAAGAGTCCAATGAATGGAATTTTAGATTTTATTGGAGATATTAAAAAATACTCAACACTCAAAAGCACAAATTAAGCTTATTTTTTTTAAAGTATTATCGACATCACGAGACTAAAAAATCACAAATAAAAATCACGAATCACATTCGAGTCAGAATTATTGAAGACATAGAATCTAATATTTCAAAAATCTGAGTAATATAACGAAGAAAAAATTTGTAAAAAATTAAATACACGTAACGGAAACGTGGATAAAAAAAAACAAAGAAACAGGCAGACAAAATAAAAGTTTTTACAATACTAATGCAAGAATGAATATAACGCGTGAGGTATTGAGTACATAACATTATTATTTTCACAGTTGGAGAAGAAATATATTTTACACAAGTTACTTTCCATGTACCCTGTTGGTGTAGCGATGCACACCAATCTCCATACCTCACGAAACATAGTTATATTGTTACATAAGAGAAACCTGATCAAACTCCTGATGATTACAATCCCAATATTTTACTCATTATTAAATAGAAATATGTCAACATAGTCATCACAGAGACGATTACATCGAATTACTTTAGATTTTAATTCGATATAGGACGGATTTGGCGAAAATTTCGCTGATGTAAATCTACGCGGTGAGAGTGCACGTGACAGTTACCGGCATAGCAGCGTAACTGCCACTAACTATCGCCGTGTATACACAGACGAACCTGTTAGCATGGCAGAACACTTTCATGACATCTGCCACGGCGGCAAATGTCTCACGAACTGTCACCGTGTAAACGCCGCTTTACTAACTCATGTGTAATCAGCGACTAACGTCTGGTTCTGTGTTTGTCTTGTCCGTGGATTATGATAGGGCAAAACTTGTGACATTTATTACGCGAAAAAGACGTGTTGAGTTGCGAATTTTATTCGTTTAAAGGGTGATAATTATTGTTGTTGGGAATGGCAATAATTAAACATTCGTTACGGAGTATTGCAACTAAGAGTCAAACTGAAAATTATAATTTTGAAATACCTATTTTTGTGAAATTGATTCCACTTTTATTATGTATATATATATATATATATATATATATATATATATATATATATATATATATATATAATATATAAATATGCTATCTCGTAAGGAGTGAACCAATGAAATGTCGGTACTAGAAGGGGTTATTGCACATACGAGACAATAGTTTTTTTAAAGTAGACCTAATAGTTTTAGTGATAAGAATTTTTAATTTTTTAATAAAAATCGTTTAGCGTTTAATTTTTATGTTGCTAACAATAATGAATGAATAACATTTTAAATAGAAAGACGAATGTTATATTAAAGACCTTGGGTAATAAAAAAGCAGCAATAGTAATAATACCTAATAAAATAATTTTTTTTCATACGCGGTAACAAAAAAAAATGACATCTCTAAAACTATTAGGCCTAGGATAATAAAATTTATTGTTTCATATGTATAATAACCCCTTTATTGCCGATATTTCGTTGGTTCACTCGATACGGGACACTGATATATAGATGAATTAGTTCTTAAAATAATTTTCTAACTGCCAAGCTTTTTGTCCATTATTTTCTAGAAAAATTTAACCACCCGAAATTTCTACAAAGCCAAGTTATCCATTCGATTCATTGTGCTCATTGAGATAAATAGAAAGGTTTTACCAGTAAACTAAAACAGATCGCACACGACGTCTTCAACAGATCGTTGCGCAATTGTGAGTGAGGCTAACTTCCATTTATCTACTTCGGCTATACACTATCGGTGGCAATAGGTCCGGTTTAAGATTTAGTGCACAACCAAATCTAAACTTTTACCATATGGCATTATTTTGATTATTTTTATTTTTAAAATTAAACGAAAATTAACTGTTTATATGGAATATTAGTTTTGGTCATTTTAACTCAGGTTTACCTTTATTGTGATATTTGAACTGTAGATGAGAAAAACGGAATATCTTTTTCAATTTTACAATGAAGGTTTATTAAGGCAATATTAATAATTTTTAACTACTGCCAAACTTAAAAATTAATAATAAAGTTTTGCCAAAATTAAAAACAAATACCTTTAATTTATAAATGACCTTATGGTAAAAATATATGATTTCTTTATATTTAAACAGAAAAAGTATTAATATCTATATAATCACAAAATTTGCTGTATAAATGGTTAAAGTTTCGTGACCAACGTATCTCAAAGTTTCTATAATCTATAATCTATAATCCAAAATTTTCAGTTTAACAAATTCAAGGACTTGGTTTGCTTTTATATTTATAAAAATGAATTCAATTTGCTGGTGCAAAGACAACATAATTTTCCATGAAAATAATTTTCTGTGCATGTCATGTAATTTTGGGCTAAATAAATTTTTATGCCGTGAAATTATGCTTGAAGAAAATCTCATAATGTTCTTACAATTTCTAAGCATTTTTAGGAAACTCTCCTTTAGTTTCCTTCTATTATGGAATTTAATTCATTTTCAAAATTTAATTTTAGAGTTTCGTAACTCAAGAAAAATTCATGCTTATTCACACAACCCCTTCCCCCCTCTTCCCGGCACATTGGTCTTCCACAATTATTTTTCTCAAAAACTATTTTAAATTTTTGGCCCTACACATATTAAGAACCCAAAAAATATATATCTAAGTGTTTTGGAGCAGGCAATTATGCTACAAAAATATTTTTATTCGGCCTTATGATATTGCTGAAAATTTTCATAGAAATACCTACGTCCCTCTCTGTCTTCACAATGATGACATTAAAATTTCGAAAGAAAAGGGTTATAAGAAATTTAGGAAAAAAATACAATAAAGATTCTAAGTCTCATGATTTCTTATCAATTTGATGTTTTTACTTTGTTGATGGATTGTACTTGTATGATTACTTAAACCGCGTCTTTTTTTAAAATTTATATGTGAAGGCCGGGAACATTTGATCAGTAATCAGCTTCGAGCGAATTAGGTTGGGTGATTTTAATCACACTTAGATCGACTGTCTATTTTCCAAACTAAGGAATTTGGGCACATCATTTCATTCCTAAAAGCTAAAATAAAATTCAGAAAACATGAAGTTGGTACGGAAATATTACAAATTATTTGATATATAAACATCCGTCTCTAGGCCTTACTACTGGTTTTGAAAAATCGGTAATATATTATTTTTCTCGTGCTTAATTTATTGTATGATTATATTAATATATATATATATATATATATATATATATATATTATACACATATATATTGTTCTAAAAAGGTGTAAATATGCTGTGTGAATTTAACTACGAGTGAAAAATGATTGTATATTACTATTTGTTTTTCATCAAATAAATAGTGGAAAATTATTGAAATTCATAAAGACAATTTTATTTCCCATCTACTTCTGTGACTGTAGATCGGAGAAAAATTTGACAAAAATAGCTTACAAAATTTGACAAATAAGAATGCAGAGAACAGGATCCAAATGCTATTTTTTTATTAGCATATATGATCTTCCATATATAACAATATTTTAAAAGTAGTAACAGAAAACTTGAGTATTTCTAGATTTGAAGAAATAGTTAAAATCCTTAACACTTTGTTATATATGATTATAATGTATCGAATTTGATAATATTTTTTGTCCTTACACTTTTATTATTTTAAGTTTAGATAATAATTTCGTTATTTTATTTGTATTACTTCTTAACACTGACCTAAAAAGAACTAATTATGATTTTATTTAGTACATGCACTTGCATTAATGTACTTATTATTTTGCCTTAATTCAAAAACAAATAAAAACATTTTATCTTCGGACCTATGTGGTTTTGAATTCCAATTCTTATGAAATTTAGATATTATTGTGCATTTCGCTCTATAGTAAATACAGTTTTTTTCCACAAGCTTCAGACTTCACGATAATTTGGAATTAAAAACAAGCTTCAGTTACTACCTAGTTTTGTAGCATTAGGCAGGATTTAAATCTAAGTTAAACAATTAAATGAACTGACCGTTTTGATGTATGGGTACCCAACAAAACCTTTTCTGCTGACATTAATCCATCCAGGATTTATCTACTGAAACATTTTACTAAGAAATGACTTTGTGGAAAGTAATGTACAAATGCTCGAAGCATGTAATACATGTATAAACTTTGTTTATCCATTAAAACGATATTGTATTAACATATAACTATGGATGAAAACAATTTCTCTACTTACTATAAAGTAGTAATTACTCGCTGAAACTTCTAATTATATAAAATACAAAACAATATGAAATGCAAAGTTATGTAAGCGATTGTCGATCTCAAAAACAAAGTTCGTTCAGTGCTAATCCTTACGAAAATGTTTGAATTGTGATTGCCATTCTGCGTTATGATAATGAGGGATTAACTTATTGCCTAAATCATTCGTTAGGGACTTTCTTGAAGCAAATAGTATTAATTTAATCTTATTATGTCTTTGTTACGATTTAGAGTAATGTTTATTTAAAAAATATGATATGATGTAGAAACTTGAAATTTGGCGAAGAAATAAAAGGTATCAACTCGCACATTAAGAAACTAACGCTTTAAATTGTTTACGTGGTAATTTTAGAGGGGTAAATAAATAGTATTTATTTTATTATTACACGCTGTTTAGATTTACATGCTGTGAATTTTTTATATCGCTTGAAAGTTATAAGAAATTAAAAAAATATTTCGTTTGGAATTTAAGTAGCATGCTCTCAGAGATATTTACTAAAATTTGCAAAAGTTACCATACCAAAATTCGAGAAAAGTATGGTTAGTAGAATCTGACTAGAATATTACAGGAAAATTATAGCGATGATTTTAATTATTATAACTTTTGATATATTCACCATGCTTTCAGGCATATTATCGCTATAAAATTAATAGAATATTATATGTACACAAGTGTGTAAGGAAACCTCGCAGTACGAGCTGTGTTCGTATTTGATAGGTTTTTTAAATAACTGCACTTAGTGCAGTTATTTATCCCGGGGTTTTTATTCCCGGAAAAAAAAATTCCGGGAAGTAAGCTTATTTTTTCATGTCAGCGTAATTAAAAATTTGTTTTACATTTGTTTTGCGATTTAATTTGGGTCAATGTATTTTGTTTGCTTATGCACAAAGTTAAGAATCTACCAAATATTATTATCTTTTTCCACTCCTCTTGACGAACCTGGAATCTGAAGTTTCAATATTTAAGTTTTTATTCCCAGCCATATAAAGAAGTGAGCGAATTTTTTTCAAAATCTACAAAACGTCTCATTATATTAAAATGTATTTGCAAAACATAAAAGCGATATTGAACACTGAGTTCGACAGGTAAATATTGTGTTAATGGGTAGACAACAAGTAAACCAATCTTGTTCATGAACTAGTCTCTCGTTCAATAATTTATACACTTAATTGTTTTTCTATAAAAACATTTATTGGTATTGTATATAATTTTTGCCTGGAGTATAAAATATAAACATATTACCAATCAACCCAATCATTTATAATTAAGACTGAGATGTAATTAAAAAAAATGTGATCGATCTCATTAAAAAAATGGAAAACTTCTCTATAATATCCAAAGTTTGCATAACTTCTATACCTATGACTGTTTTATATTAATACAATCTCCACAAGTCGATTGTTATTCTCAGTTAAAGAAAAAATGTTGAAGCGGCCGGAAAATATACGTATTAGAATTTCAGCTATTTCAAGGCCGCGTACTTCTTTTGACATTTAGGGAGTTTTTTACAGAGAGTAAAAAGAATCCGGTTTCCAGGAAATTTCAATGAAGAGCACTTTGATAGTTTAAGTCCATTGACTGCATCCATAGATTCAAATAATATTGTTAAGCCTTAATAACACCCAATATTTATTAACCTCTCACATATTAACAGAAAGTGAACCGAATTTTTCCTGTACTGTGTGTAAAACGCAACATGCAACTCGCCTTTAAAAGTCTTCACCTCAGTTCAGACAAATATGTTTCTTCCACTGAAACTCATGTTAACGGCAAAAGAGTAAAAAACGCAAAAAAGATTGTGGCCTGAGTAGGAAAAAAACAAGTAAGAGAGGCTCTTTGAATATGTATTGAAAAATCATACCGAGGTCAGTACAGCAGCTATTAAAAAATATTATGAGATTCATCCTGCGGTCAATACTTAATTTTTGTTTGATACTTGCAATTAAATAAATTAAAGAGAGATTAGAAATTAGGTTCTTCACTTAGAAGAAAAAGCATTTGTCTGATTTTGAATATGAAGATTAGTTATTCCAGGAATACAATGTTTGATCTCGGACCACCATTACCCTGTGTGCCGCGCTTTTAAATATCAGGATGAATTCAATGAAATGTGCTGCATTGGTCGAATGTTATCGAATATTACTCAGAACATAGTTTTCTCATTGGTCGGCAGAACATTGTTTTCTTTCGTTCAAAAATACAATGCATGTTTCCAAATAGCATTTTTCGGAGCTAAAGAGGTCAATGAGCGTTAATTTGTGCCAACTTTCGAAGTAAAAGGTGTTTAAAACACCTTTTACTACCAATAGGGAGAATTATGGCCGGGCATCGGTAATAGCGGCAATAAGAGGAACATATGCTATGACTTTTTCCCTACCATTAATTCAGAACTGGTTGACCAATTGCAGAAGTTGCTGCATGAACATGGTATATGCAATATAGATTTTAAGACCACTATTCATTTGATTCCTAAAGAACGAAAACGACTACGTAGCTCTGAGGTAGCTCGGCGTATTATTTTATTCCTTATTCATAAAATGTATCCACCTATTAGGATCCTTGCAGTACTTCGCGAAAATGGTCAAAGAATATGTTTTACAGAGAACAATGTTGTTGATAGAGCAACCAGTTTTCAAACTTATGGTCAAAATTCTGGCCTTTTACGAGCTGTGCAAACTATTGTTGATATCTTCGTAATGACTCTTTTATATTGCTAGCTTCTGGCTTATTACATAGGAAAAATCAATCAGTTTTGCCAAAGGAAGAATAGGTAACGTGCGTGGGGTTGTCCGAAAGTGATGAACGATCTACTATTAGGTCGAGTTTACACTGTAATTGTCTGTTTCTCCAACGGTCAGTTCTATGTAGCGTACTCTAGAGTTAATTCACTTAACAGTTCGGTTATTCTATATACACGAAAGAAAAACAAGAAATTTTGTTTACAGGGAGGTTATAAATAAAAATAAAAGCCATCCCATTCTTAGATTTCAAAAATTATTCTAGAAGCAGATATATAATTTTTGAATATAAAAAACGGCATGCAAATTACGAAATCCACGCGTACGAAGTCACGGGTATCAGCTCGAATTAAATTGTAGTTGTAATTTGGAGCAAGCTTACAAAAAACATAGTTCAAGTACTAATCGACCAAGTTGCTAAACTTGAGTTATCAAAGAAGAAAAAATAGCGTACTCTGTACTATATTTTAGCTTCTCTAAAGTTCTTTTTATGCCAAAAAAACAAATTGAGATTCATAAAAATTTGTTAATTTTCTCACAAACTTCATTTTTTAACAATATTATCGAAGTTTTCGTATCGCCCTTACCTTAACGGAGACGTCGTTCGACTTGTGTCATGCATATGAACAAATTTGAAACTAATTCCAGGTATATTATTTCTAAAATAAATTCTTTATTGAATTAATTTAAATAAATAAGTAAAAATAGGCATATCGTGGAAATAATCTTTAAAATATTATTCATATGACAGTACTTTTTGACTAATATTTTCGTCAAAACTTAAACAAATTATATCTCTACAAAGCCAAGTGACATGTTCGATTTATTGTGTTCATTGAGATAAAGAGAGAAGCTCCACTAATAACGCAACGGCAAATCGCACAATGTATCCTTAAGTAAGATTTTTGCTTTGTTATGAGCAAGGATAACTTCCATATACTTACTTTAGTCTATGCGCTCTTCGGTCTAATAGAGTTCTAATAACCAAGAATTTATAGTATAACCAAATTTCGACGCTATTCATTTGGCTTTGGCTTGTTTATCTTATCTTATTTCACTAGACTCAACTGATTGTCAATCTTTTTTGAGGTATTTAAGAACGCGTCTGTGCATGTTTACAGTTTTTAGTAGCAATTAACAAATATGGACACAACTATCACTTTGTCAATATCCGTTTTGTAAAGGTTACTTGAATTATTTTTTTTAAGTTGTAAACATGAGTACATTTTCATCTACGTTTGGCCTTTTATGTACCTCATTAAAAATATTCTAATAATTCATGATGATTTCTTGTAGTTTACACGACTTAAAATATGGACATCTCATGCCTGCAACACTTAGATTCCAATTACGACAACGGTATGAAATATATCAAATAGAACTGTTCATCTATAGTATTAATGTTCATATATTGATGTGAAATCTATGATACCGGAACAATAATTGACTGTTTTATCAGAATTTAAATTACTATATTGCCAAGGAAAAAGTTTAATTTTGAAATATGAAGTTAAAATGTGATCGCTAAGAAATGTTTTTTTTGCTTTAAAATATTCTTTAAAATCGATTAAGTAGCTGAATTATATAAAACAAGAAAAGTGTTAAATATTGTTAAGTTACAAGTAGATAGATGTTACAAGGGAATACATGACTTATAAAAAAAGCGAAATAAAATATGACAAAGAATTTAATTAAAAGTTCATTGTATGAATTGTATTACAGTTCATTTTATTCAACTTAGACTTTGTTAATCTGTTGTAGATAGCTCATATCAATTTTAAAGTCGGAGAACTACTCTTGCTGAAAAATAAGGTCAGAAAATATATTCCATTATTTGTAAATAAAGCAATTTTTTTGGCTTCCTTATTATAATACGCAGAAAACCGCGCAGAGCTTAATTAAATTATATTACATCATTTCCAGCAAAATAATTTTTAATAAATATGCGTATTTAAAATAATACGACGAGAAAGACTAACAAATTAGAAATGTAGAAACAAAGTTTTCCTGGGAATCTTAATATGTTGACGTAGTTCCGAATGTAGACAAAAAATATTAAACTTAAAATGAAAAAAAAAATATTTTGATACATCTTAACTTAAAATTTAAATTAAAAAAAAAAACCATTTATCATCGTTTAGATCATTATTTTAACATCGTTTTAGATCATTATTTTAACTATATATGTAGAAAAACAGAGATGAAATATTTTTAAATGAGGCAGTATAATAATATTGAATGTATAGTGATTTTTATACAATGTAATGGAAAAATTTTATTTTAAAGATATTATACATAGAAAATATTTCAAACGTTTCCTCTTGTAAATTTGAAGCATAAGATGAAAAATGTCCCATATTGAAAAATATTTCACTTTTAATAATGGTTTAATCCCTAAAACGTACTTAAGTGTTATTAAATTGTATCTGATAATTTCGAACGAAAGTTTTACATGCGTGCTTTTTTCAGTTCATTTTAAAGGGGAGAACTCTTATTTAAGATAACTTTTATTAAAAATACCCGGACTTTCTTTAGTTACACGCAAGAATATCGTACCAAAGAATTATACAAATGTTTTACAAAACTTTGTAATCTTTATGGCTTAGTGGAATAAACCACCATAAGTAGAGTCGTATGGATGCAATTAAATCTTACCTAAAAGATTTAAAAATTTTCAGTAATAAATCTAAAATTCACAATTAAATGAAACTACGTGATGTAGTATTATTTCTACTTTCTTTAATTTCTTTACCACGACCTAGGTTTCGTTGTATTACAACATCTTCAGGTGGGATATTAGCAAAGAGCTTATCTTTGCTAATATTCCACCTGAAGATGTAACACAACGGAACCTAGGTCGTGGTAAATAAACTAAAGAAAGTAGAAATAATACTACATCATGTAGTTTCATTTAATTGTGAATAATGAATTTCTACAAAATTAACCCCAAATATATTCGATATTCAAAATCTAAAATTGTTTATTACTTTTAATACCAGGAATCTAGACGTACGAAAGTTTCCGAGATATTTTTGTGCTCTATATATTCCAAATCTATCCATATGAATCAATATTTCCTAACCAATATAAACAAACAAATTCCCATACAGGTAAATTTCTTTGTTTATTTAAACCCTATTAATGTCCTAAATTAACGCCAAATATATTCAATATTCAAAATTTAAAATTGTTTATTACTTTTAATACGAGGAATCTAGACGTACGAAACTTTCCGAGATAGTTTTGTGCTTTATTTATTTAGAATGTAATTTTACTAAATGTATCGGTGTTGAAAAGAAAAATTTACTAGCTTACTAAAAATCTTTAAGACGGTAAATTTTAACAATGTAGTCATTTATTTACAATATAAACCATGAAAACTTACAAAGTAATAGTTTAGCGAAAGGAAGTGATAAGTTTTCTTTTTAAACAATTCAAAGAATGTTAAGAGTGTTTTCTGGAAATAACTGTGAGTGAATTTTCATAGAATTTGGCAATAAATTATATCTCAACTCTTTTATCGGTGAAGCTGCTCGCTGCTTTTTCTTTGTACCGCTCTTAGTCTTTTTTTTGCATTTATGTTTTTGGTTTGAATTGACATTTCCTATAACAGTCGATTGTAACGGGCATACGCGTGTGGGTTTCTCATTTGTGCAAATGTATGGATGATAGAAACATCATGACGACAGTTGCAACTGATGATTTCTTTTAATATTGATATATATTTTATATTAGTTGCTAATAATACCGACAGATTGCTATTAAAAGTCGTAATGCTTTTCATTACCTAACGCAAAAAGAATAGTGTCTGCTTTATAATAGATAACATTTAAATTTATTATAACTATAAGTTTTAAATCTATTACTACCAGCATTCACTTACCAAAAACTGATGAAAATTTAAGAAAATAGATATAATTCTATTTTGACGTCAAACTTTAATTTTCTTAAAAAATATTAATGAACAAAACGTACCAACATTCAGTCGTATACTGATATACGACTGAAATTAAGCATTCAAAACCACTGGCAAGTTTTTGCAACGCGAAGAATCGAATGATAAATATAATTATTTAATAATTTTGTTAAAATAGTTCTAAAGACATTGTTGAAAGTATGCACAAAAATTTTCTAAAAACGGTTTTATGTAGAAACTTGAAATTTGTTTTAATAGTAAATCATATTAATTCCCGTATATACCGTGGTCAACACTGAAAAATGTTGAGATGGAAATTTTATGAGGGGCAAATAAGTTACTCATTATTTTTAATTTCTTGTGTCGTGGAATATAATTTGAAAGAGTATGTTGTAAGGATTACAAAATATTCGTTTAGAAATTACATAAGTTTGTTCAGGATTATACACTCAGGATTATATACTTATACAGTGTAATAACTTTTTCAATGTATATTTATACCGTCGTCGCTGTGTTGTGTTGGGTTGATGACAAGGCATACGGCCTTTGACGATGCGGCGCACTGCAGTGACTCGGGTTCGATTTCCGGCCGTTCGTCGAACGGGGCTGGACTGGTGTTACGGTTGGTTGTAAGAGATCGCACTCGTAGCAATAAGTGCGCCATATGTATCATTTAGATATATACACACCTGAGTGTGTAACACTTATTATGTTTCGAAATTAAAGTTCAAGGCTTATTTAAAATAATCTTATCTCTTATACAATGCGTCTTGATCTAAGGAGTTACTTAAAAATACTGATAATATTTGCCTTTGTAAACAAGAAAACCGGCTAAGTAATAGAAACTTGACTAATTTGAAACACACATGAAAAGATAAAAAAATTTGATCTCAAAGATTTTAAATTCGAATTGATCAGAGAAAACAACAAAAATTATATTTCGATCATTACAAACTAAAGATAGTTATTTCGATTTACAAGAGACCTGTTCATGAAACCTTATAAACGGATTATACATTTACATTTAAGTGTAAAGGAATTGTAAACAATAGGAGAAAAAATAGAGTTAATATGTTGACACCCTGTTATTTTAAAAATATATTCTCTAAAGAAATAACCACGTGACAGTTGTTTCATTTTTGAAACAAAGCAAAGTAGGAAAATGTGTTTCATTAATAATAAAAAATTCATTAAATTTTAAATAATAATTTAAAATTAACTTACTTTTAAAATAAAGAAATTAATGTTGTATAATAAACGAAACCCGTATGATATTTATATTTCTTATTAAATTATTGACATTTTTTAGGAAACATATTGAAAAATATAACACTGTGGAATATCGGAAAACTACTTTATTATTATCTTTTAGATCCCAAAGGAAAAGCACATAGTTTGCAATGAAATGCTTTACAATGTGATAATTTTATGTGCATATTTAAAAGCTTACCACTTCATTATTTGTAAAGATATGTACTCAGAAAAATATTACCTAAAGTAATCGAAAAGCTTTTTAATCCGAGACTTTCATCTAAAAGATTTTAAAAGAGAGTGTATTCTCTGCAGCTTAGAATTTATTGTTGTATCCATTTAAACGAAAAGACCGTAGTGTGTTTACTATAATCACAAGTCTACTACAAATTCGTATCTAGGTATGTACAAAGAAACTACATTTAAAACCCGTTAGTAAATAAAACCTGTAAATATTTGAAACGGCTTTAAAAGTTCTGACTCAAGCTCTCTTTTCAATTGTATTTACAACTGGTATAAGGCTGCAGGTTCCGGCTCGGCTGGATTCCTTTGTGTCGAAAGTTTAATATTATCCCCCGATGGCGGCCCAAGGTGAACTTCGAATATTGTGTATTTAAAGAAACGTTTCTTGGTATATGTATATAAATATATATATATATATATATATATATATATATATATATATATATATATATATATATATATATATTTATATTTGATTGTTAAGATATAACTACAATAGAACATAATAAAACTTTGTTTAATAAACAATTAAATTTATAAAGGTTACTATTGATATATCAAGCGAGTATTGCAATTGACTTATGCTGGGAACTGACGTATGAGCTATGTAAAGCAGTATGGCTTATGAACAGAATCTGCTTATAAAATAACCGAAGGAAAATATATATAGTCGGCTGGATGTGGTTAGCCTACTGTTTCTCATGATCGCTAATATTGCAATAGTTAAATACGAGGGAACAGTGCATGACCGTGCCAAAGTTTCCTATAATTCAAAGAAAAAGGGATGCTTATTAATTAACACACCTCTTAAATATACTGTTTTTTAATTGTGAATATTTCAATACTTTTAAAAAGATAACCTTTTTTTATATTTGTTCTATTGACTACTTTTGAACCATATCAATTGGTTATTCTAAAGTATATGAATAGTATAATATTATCTTCCATTTTTTGTATTAAAACACTTAATGAAAAATGTTTTTTTCTGCAAATATTTGTGTTTTATTAAATATGTCGCCATTTATCCTTCGCTTTCAAAATTAATTACGTAATTTGAAACCGGATGTGTTTAGAACTTTGTGTTTTCGTAAAATGGTGGAAGAATCCTCGTAATAATTTTACGACCTGTTGAATGATATCCTTTTTGGTAAGATATGCGATAATTTTTTTCAGTTTCATTTTTTTATGCAAGCCAGCAAAACTATTTTTTTCTCTCTAAAAGCCTAGCTTATGACATTAAGACATTAAGTACAAATCGATTAACATACTATTTTATATTATTTCGTAAAATCGGTTTAGTAGTTTTTTGGCTAAGATCAAACATCCATACATATATAAACTGGTAAATTCATTATCTTCCTTGGCTGGGCCGTAATCGGATATAAATAAGATAATATTCTAGTGATTTATTTATTGCAAACTATGAGGTAACATTAATTACCAAGAGTAAATTAAATGACTTTATTACTATTCTAATGCAGTAATTTAAATATATCCATATTCTACGTACCGGCTTGTTATTGTTAAAATATGTTTGTTAATTCAAAGTTCCGAATAAATAAATGAACTCTTCATTGCTGAACAACTTCATTACTAAAGACTCTCTCCAAACCTTTATAAGGGTCCCGCTAAATATTGATAAGGGAAACAAATCTTTTGTAAAGTTTAAGTTCGAAGCTGATTTGTTTATTTACTCGTGTACTAAACACACATAATTTTTATCCACAGTTTCTCCATATTTTCTACGACAACAAGTGCTGTTTTTACTACAAAAAGATGGCAAAAAATATAATTGTCATCATTTTGTATTCGTACGCGCGCATCTATGTATCGAATGATGAATTACTTGGGAAAATATTGACCCTTGCCTAATGGAAACGCTCACATGGTAATTTTGCATGTCAGATATCTAGAATTGGATATCTATCGCAATAAATATATTATTGCGATATCGACGAAATCGATGCCAGATAATATCTGGCGTCGAATTTGGATGTCTTCACTTTAGACTCTTAACCGACATTATTTAAAAATATGTACCTATTCTGAACAATAACAGTTTTATTTTAAAAACTGATACCCCTCTACAGTCCGGGCGTTAATTAGCGAATCGATGCAGATAATTCTGAACAAATAGAATTCGCGACATCTGCACCGCCAAAACTATCAACGAATTGCAAAAATTACTTCAATGGAAACTATCTGCAACCATACATTATCGAAAAGATTATGAAATTTTTTAGTGCATAAAAATATTTTGGAAAATTGTATAATTTTGAAAATACCAATTTCTCGACAAAATTTCAATTATTTCATAATATTTCATGAATTTTAAGAGATGAAAAATTGATTTTTTTTGTAGAGAAAACTCATATAAATTTACATAAGAAACGTTTAAAATCACATTAGTCGAAATTACATGCAAATGTTTCAAAAAAATGCATAAATATTATTGAAAAAAGTGATTTTTTCGGAAAAAAATCGCTACGGTAAAACTAATTATATTTTTATTTTACGACTTTCTTTGATGAGTTTCGTATAAAATTCAAAATACTTTATGTAAGTTTTGTGAAAAAGAAATTAGAAATAATTCAAGAAAAAGCGAGGAATTTTTTCTTCTTCATATACTACCGTAGTGTTCTGTAAAATTGCGTCAAAAAGCATTTATAACTCGAATTGTATACATTTGATATATATTTTTAGAGGCATAATCTTTAAAATATATATAAAGAAAAAAAAATTACGTTTCTCTGATTTGCCCACAGCGCGTTTCATGCACTCGAGAAATATCGTCCTTCATTATAATTCTTTCATCAGAAACATATTTTTTAATTCGTTCGTCACAAAATAAATTACATACAAAATATAGAAAATAATATTACTCCCTGTAAATATATAACGTAATATTTTTAATTAATTCGAAAAACGAATGTTCAATTAAATATGCTTAATTGAACTCTTGGTACGCAAATCGCAACAATTCGCAATAAATGTGCTTTATTTTAATATATAATATATATTTTACAAAAATTTACATTATTTTTTTATTTTCGACAGAAGTTCATGAAACCCACTTCATAATTCACGAACATACATCGTCCGAATTTTGAACACTATTAAATAAATGTAATAATATAAAATATATTTTTGTATAATTTCATCACGTATTCAAATCGCAATAACTGTTAAATATTCGAAAAATACAAAGTAAATAATCACAATCCATTTGAAATTTCATCAGAGCAAAGAAATATTTTTTTTCATAGAAAGTGGTCACTTACGAGAACACGCTCTATTTAGACAGCGTATTACTATTTTAATGTCTTATTTTGATTTTAAATTACATGTCAAACATACAAAACATTTGACATCGGAATCCAACTTATTTCTTTGTTTTCTTATGCCCTTCCTCTATTTTCTTTCTTCTTCCTATTAAATGTATATAGCATGCCATTTTTCCGAAGATCTTGTTCTTCATGATCACAAACATAATTTTTCAGTGTCGCTTTCTCGTCAAATATAATTCTTTTCAAGCTTCCGACATCATAGCTCTTTTATTGTGAGTGAAATTAAGTATAGGAAGACGTAATAGAATTTCGGTGACTCTGTCGCAAGAAATGAGTATACCAAACTTTTTTCAGTACGCTTTTCCCACTCTCTACATGATTAATGTTTGAGGAAACCAATATAATAGCATTTAGTAATTCAATGCAAAAAAATGTATCAACTAGCTTTATTAACTATTACGAACTGCTATAAACCTTTAAATACACAAACGTTTGTGTGTATCTAAATGTGTGCAGAAATTTAGTAGTGCGATTCCTGATCATATTTATCAGGTTTATTGTTTCTATCAGTGACCCGAAGAAATTAATGGGTTTAGTTAATTTTTCTTTCCACAACCCGAGAATTACAGAAGACCGTATTAACAATCTTCTGAAATTTGTTTACTTAAATATCACAATAACAATATTCCTTCGTTTTCAATCCGTTAAATATAAAAATAGTTTAAAGTAACACTTTTCGTATCCTTTTCACTTTACAATGTGCCCACATTAAACTATCTAGGTACCTAACTAATATAGAAAAAGGGACGTCTCGTTCGCCTCACCTACACCGCGATACGTAGCAACTACTTTTTGTCACATGAGAGCGCCGAGGCGAATACAGGATGAAGCAGGTCGACAAAACCATAATATATATAAGCAAAAGTAAATTACATTTATATATGTTAGATGAAGGTTACTAACACATACATAAATGTAAATTTTAGAATGGGCGAAATATATTTAAAAATAGTATGCATTTCGTGAAATTATTATTGAAAGCTGCTTCATGAAATGAAGAAGCAAATACAGTAACAAATTAAAAGATCCATATGAATAATATGATAAGTAACATTCATGGTAACTTAGAAAGAAAACACAATTCAAATATATAAAATTTCAACAGCAGAAATCATCTGTAAATTAGATCGCGAAGAAAATAATGTGTATTTAGAGTAACTACAAAATCATACTAAATAACGGAATGCAATAAAAATAAAGAAAATTATAAAATATGAAATTTAACCACGTTATTCATCAATGCCAGCCATAACACATGACACATTATATTTGAAATTAAAATATATATTAAATAAAAAAGTTTTTGTATCTTATGAAAATATATGCCCCTTTATAGATAAGCGTAAAAGCTAATAGAATTAAAAAAATTAAACCTGTTATTTAAAGTAAAAATGACATAAAGAACTATAAAATATGCGCGATTAAAAGACATGAAATGCTACGCAAATAATAACACACTGTAAAAAACTGTACATACCATCTACGACAAAGAAAGTGCTATTCGCCCGAATGACGCCACGGTCCGCTTTCTTCGTCCTGCTATGAAGGAAGCGGACCGTGGAGTCATTCGGGCGAATAGCACGTCCATGCAACGAAGGGCGGACATGACGTGAATCTATGAACTTATTACTGAAAGTGAAATTGAAAAGAAAATATTATAAAATGCTAGGGTGTGTGTAATTTAAAATCTATACTCTGTTATTTATTTTCTTAGATAAAAATCGAGCTAGATTAACCTTTACTTTTTTACTGCAAGGACAGATATGCTGCCTGTTTGAATAATTAATTCTCCCCATCTATAGTTCTATGGCAAGAAATTAAAAGAAGTTTTACTGCTATTATATATATTCTTTATGTAAACTTAACTAACGTCAAGTTTAAAGTAAAGAAATTTAATCGCGTTTATTACACGAAAAGGTGCTACATATTGAAACTTCACCATTTAAAACTTCACAAAAGACTCCCACTGTAATTTAGTGCGCTATCGAGTTGTATCATGTGCGTCACAAAATTTTGTAGACACTCGAAGTCATTTATATCCACTATGTAATATAGAACCTGACTTCAAAATTGTACTTTCTTTGGCAAATAAATTAAATCGTGACGTCATATAATGCCATAATTATTTTTTATAATGCGTTCCTTCCGATATGTTTTCCTCTTTTTCCGGTGTTTCATGTTGTTTATAAAACTAATCTTTTTAGTTTGATGATCAGATTAGTATTTCAAGCATTTATCTTGAAGAAGAAAAATAAACTGGAAGGATGATATACAAATCTTCATATCATGCTACACCTGGATGACCCTACATAATGTCCTTTAAAAAGTGCCTTGATATTTTACTCACAGTGTTTATATAAAATATAAATTACAATAAAAAACTCACTCAAAGAAACATAATTTATGAGAGGTGTCCCTTTTATAACAGGTGTTACGGAGGGATGAGCGTTTAGATTTAATTTCATATTAAAATACAAATTTTAAAAAAAATTTAAAAATTAAAATATTACTAAACGGTTTAAAAAATGTATTAACATATTTTAAAAATAAAAGTCATAGTAGTAATTGTATTTTAAGTCAACTTTACGTATGATCCACATTATAAAAAAACAATTGAATTAATGACATCGAAATGAATTGAAAAATAATATAGATCGATATTTTAAACTATTACTTTGATCTGTATGATTAAACTAATAGTTTATTTTTTTTTATTTTCAAATTAATCCAATCAGCAATTAATAGTGAAAAAATGTAAGCACCCACGATTTTCTAACCAAAATAAGTTAATAGATCACAATTAAATGAAACTAGGTGATGTAGTATTATTTCTACTTTCTTTAAGTTCTTTACCACGACCTAGGTTTCGTTGTATTACAACAACTTCAGGTGGGCATTAGCAAATCTTTGCTAGTAGCCCACCTGAAGATGTTGTAATACAACGAAACCTAGGTCGTGGTAAAGAACTTAAAGAAAGTGGAAATAATATTGTATCACGTAGTTTTATTTAATTGTGAATAATGAATTTCTACAAAATTAACGTCAAAAATATTCAAGTTAATACATGTTTAGTTTTAAAATTGTAATCTAAAACACGAATTCATTTAATCCAATTTTTTCACTTTTTTAACCTAGTTTGGAGAGGATTCACAAAATATACATTTACGACTTTGAATTTTAAAAATTATAGATACCTTGTACTTACTATTAGAAAATTATTATATTTCATTTAATGCCATAATTTTTCGAATTTACAAAAATTTAAAAGAATGTTTAATTTATTTTAAAAAACGTTTTTAAGTTTTATTTATTGTATTGGAAATAGCTATTGTGATAATACATTTTTTTCTTTTGCAGGTAAAAAATCAGATTTATTCATCAATACTTATAACACCACACAGTCTTAACGTACAAATATGTAAGTTAAGATATCAGTTTTATGTTTTAAGTATTGATTCTACATAGTTCATTCATATATTTACATCTGCCATATTTTTGTTCACTTATTTAACTCTGCTTCTTTCTGTAAAGAAAGAAAAAAACTACTATTATTTTACTTCTTTGCTAAAAATTAGATACTCTGCACACAAGCTTTGTACTTCTTTATTGATACGTTCGTCACTTCAGCTGATATATTTCTACGTTTAATTTTTACACAATTTAGACGTAATCAAGCCATCTTATTATGTTCAAATATCACTTTTCTTATTATTTGAATTTAAGATAGCCTATGAATAATCTCATTTCTAAGGCAGGGAATATAATCCTTTCGCAAATATTACATAATTGCGTCCTTTTCTAGCGTCGTTTCACGCAGTTATTACATTATTTAATTAGCAGTCTATTTTAAGCCGTAAACTTCTTAACACAGTTTGCAGTCTTGTACAAAGTACCCCATAACTTTGAAGGTACTTAACGGATTTTTTAAGCTGACTAGAATTTTGAAATAAATATCACATCTAAACTGCGAAAATTGTGATGTTAGACTATGATAAAATGTATTTTTCTTTATAAATACGTAAATGTATTTTTCACATAAACTGAAAATCATAAAAAAATCAATTAAACTTATATACATTTCGATTCCTTTAATCCTTCTCGAAGATCACATAGCATTGTAACAACAAATGAATTTCGTTTAAAAAATTATTTTCAATTTTCGATATTTAAAAAAGGAACTTTTAAAGAACGTTGCTTCCGATTTGGGATAAGTTACTTATATTCCCTTCTGTTTAGTTCACCGAGGAGAGTCGGTTGTTAATATAATATCTTGCAAATCTAGTATTTATTTAGTCAACATATTTTCACTGATATGATATTACATTTCATTTAATCTACCCATTTTCCTGGTAATAAATTTCCTAAAAATACATCATTAATCTAAAGGTCTCATTGCTAATTTTACTACCAACGCAATTTTGCGATAATTTTTTCATTAACTATCTCTTTACATTTATCGATTTTTGAATCGAATCTTCCTTTAAATATATTTTAGCTATTTTTGTCACCGGACTTCTTAAAAAACGTTATTGAATGTTATGTTAAAACATAATTTGTAAGTTCATTCAAATTTAGTAATAATAAATGAGAATGACTTTATTTACTCGCAAAATAAATATTTCAAGGAATGTAAACGCATAAGACAATGTGAAAGTAAGCGTACTTGCGCCCAATATAATTAATTGGATCGTTATGAATATGGCGAAGAACACTAGAATGAAATAAAAAAGCTACAGAAGCTGTGTAGAATGCTGTAGCTATGCTAACAATTATAATCTGAAGTTAGGTTAGGGTCAGATAGGAGGAAAAACCAAATTTATTGCAGTGGAAACAAGGTTACAGTAAACCGTTTACGATTTAAAACCGGCCAAGCGGACTGCCAGACCATGAAACAAATCATGATTTCATAGTTAGTTCTTGCTTATTTACATATATATATATATATATATTCAGTTCATATATATATACATATATATATATATATATATATATGTATATATATATATATATATATATATATATATATATATATATATATATACATATATATATACATTAGTTTCATGTGTCGTCTGTAATGTCATTTAAAATAATATTCATATCAAAATATAACATTTGTTTTCATTATTTTTAAATAGTTCAGTAGAAAGTTACGTATCATTAAATGTACCTAAGTGTGCACGGAGCCATCGTAGTGCGAGATGTATTCTTACTTAAGAAGTTACTTTATAACATTGACAGTTTAATACTGAGCTTCAGCTAGTAAAGAATAAATAAAGTATGGCTGGATACATTTTTAAATTTTGTTTTATATAAATGTAGTAATAATAATGAAGATCTAAATTTATCGAATAGATTTGAAAACATGGATAGTAAGAAAGGATTTTATTGTTGTCTGAAATATAGTATTTTGAAGAATTGAAACAATTTTTTTTAAATCAAAGGGATTAGTTTGAAAAATGGCTTATATGATAAATAATTCGTAAACGAGCTAATGCTTCATATCGGTTAAGTAAAGAGCCTATTAATATTAAATAAGTTCTTGTGAGTTCTAGTGTTAAATAAGTTTTGAAAAAATTTCATTTAAAGAGGACAGCAATGATAAATTGAAAAAAAAATTGAATTTTTAGAAGCCCACGCAAAGGTCGTAAAAAAACTATAGTGATGATTCTAGATGTAATCATATTTTAGATATTCCCCATAACTTCACGCCTGGGAAATACATGGAAGGCAATGTATTTACTTCTTATTAATCCACTTATTTTACCCCACCAACTTTTTTATTTATATTCGTAAAACAATTAAAGCAATTGAAGGTCTTCAAATTTTTTTTCTTTCATTTTATATATCACCTACAGTATCATTTGGAAATGATAATATTCTTTTCACAGTTTAATTTGCATATTAAAACTTACTTCCGAAATACTGAGCCGTAATTGTATAAAAAATAGGTTTGTGACTGGAAGATTACGGGAAGAGTATACTGTAGTATGAATTATATCCTAAATCTTATAATTTTTAAACTATACACCACATTTTTACGCCTGTGAAAGTTATATGGATTTATTTTACAAGAACATTTTTTAGAGTGATTTATGGCAAGTAATTTGTAATATTTAGTTACGAAGTAAATTTAAAAGAATTTTAGAGATCCCGCAAAAGGATACGACAAAAATCTAATTTGATATATCAGAGAAAAAAATATAATAATTTGTTACGCGTTGAGTAAAATTTAGACTTCTGTAATTTTATGAAACGTTTTCCAGAATGGTGCGATATATTTTATTTTTGTGTTTATTATCTAATCATTTATTTATCTTTTATGTGTTGCAAATAGAATATAAAAAATTGATTATGTCCATCTTATTAGACATAATATTTATATATTATTGTATGTTAAGTCTTCCCTTAAGAAAACTTTATAAAGTACCGTAAACTCAAGCGCAATATGCATATATAAAGGACAGATCCTCGTCAATGAAAGTGTCACATAGCCAAATCATTTCGTAGCTTAATAATATACATTCACTTGTAGTTCCTCCTCTATTTATAAATACACATTTATTCGAAACTGTGACTCTCCGCTTTCTATACAGTCCATACACACGCTTGTTGCACATGCGTTACCGCGCTGCAGTCGATGCCAGATGTGGAGCGGACACTCAACCGCGGTGAACGTGCACCCGCATAACTTGCCGATGGGTGGGGTGTTACGTTGTGACGATTCCTGCAACACACGTGCAAGCTGGGAGTACACGTGGCCCGTGCATAGTACTTGATGTGTATTTGCTTCAATATGGACAAAAAGTGTTTTTTACTAAAAGGTAAATAAATCAAAAACATGGGATAAAATTGGTCTATCAAAAGGATAGGTTCGGTAATGGAACGCAGCTAAGTATTAACATAAAATAATATTACACCAATACAGGATATTATCGAACAGTTAAATAACAATCTGCACTATTTAGGTTTTATGGCCTATTCTAACGCATGTCATAGTGTAACATCCGAATAACTTACTATATGGTATAGAAAGCTAAACTACAAACTTAACCTTTTAGTAAAATATGTACTGGTCATTCCCTTTTCCTGAGTTTTTTGAATGCACATTTTTCGAATACTAAATTGCCGGTAAAGTTTCTAAGCACAATATTTAATATTTTATCTAAATAAATACAATCTGATTAGTAAAATTTTTTATTGTGATAGTGATTATATGCAGCAGTTTGATAATCGTGACAAATTAAAATATAATTTTCAGTAATAGCCTATACAGATAACGTCAAGTATAGCCACTGATATCTGCAAATTTTCTTTTGATAATAACAAAAACGAAACAAAATTCCAATTATCTAACTTATCATACCTATTAACGTTGATGTGAAATGTTATATTCATAATATACACTATATATATATATATATATATATATATATATATATATATATATATATAATTTTTTTCACATTAAGACGACAAGTATAATTGTTTAGATTAATTTTAGTTTAATTTTCAGTCGACATTCTTAAAATTTAACTTGATTAATTTTTTTGTCATATGATTTATATTTCCCTCCTATCTCAGAATTGTCTGCGGGATTATCGAGAAAATATTTTTTACTGATTTATTTCTATTTCTAAATAAAACCTTATGTAATACGTCCTTATATATTCGTACACTTCAGATTGCGTCATAAATTTTTGTGATGAAATTACGCAGTAGTATTCGGTATTACGTCATTAGCGTAAATTTTTAAACATATTAAAGTACATATGTGGTTACGTTTAAGGTTTGCATGAGCACTGTTTAAATCGAATTCACATAGAGTGTAATATTTATAAAAAAATTATGTTTAGAAAGACACGACATTAAGTGTGTAACGAACTCTGAATAGACCTAACCTGGTCTACGTAATAAAGTAGGCATCAGATATTTGACATAAAATATGTATTTATTATGAAATTTAGATAAGAGAAATTTAACTTCAAGGGCATGGAATACCTAATGTGTAGGTTATTTAAACTACAGCTACATTGAGCATATAACACTTTCAGTGACTTCCGATGTTACTACTACATATCCCCACTAACGGAAAAACTTTGAGAGTTGACAGAGTTTTTTTTTACTTTTTTATTGACTTTTAACTATCTTTTATGTAAAAATAAATTTCTAATCCTGAAAAATGTATCTGTTAGTCATAGAGTGCATACTGCTTACGTTTTACGTCAATAAACGTGTTAGTGATGTACGTATGTTCTGTGAACTTTTTAATATTTTTTGCGTGAACTACCAGATAATGAAAATGTTTAAAAAAATTGGCGTTCATAAATATGTAACCTGGGTGATTATATATAACAATATTTTCTGATAAATATACGGATTTACTCTTCTGGTAAATGGCTTCTATACACATGTTCAAAGTGTAATTTAGTCTGAATTAATAAACAAAAGGTCGCAGAGTGATTACATACTCGTAGCGTTTCACTGACATGGTACTTTCCTAACGTCATCTCTCGGTCAATGTACACAAGTATTTTCTTAATATATTATATGATATTCAATGAAATTACTGTTGAAATTTCAACTAGGGATCATAAATAGCCTAATTATTTTTATGACTTAAAGCAAATACTTTTGTTTATTAACCAATACCTTGAAATTGTTGAAGTTATTTTGAATTTAACTTTTGTATAATATAAGTAACGTTCATATTAAATTACAAGTTTGTGAGATCGAAGATGATATCATTATAATATTAATATTAATCCGCAATTAAATGAAACTGCGCGATGTAGTATTATTTCTACTTTCTTTAAGTTCTTTATTACGACCTAAGTTTCATTGTATTACAACATCTTCAGGTGGGCTATTAGTAAAGATATATATCTTATATAAATGCTAGAAAATTGATAGTCACTAAGAAATAAATTAAATTATTTTTCGATATTAAGCCATCTTAAAACAATATAATAGCGACCAAGCGCAAATAGAACTGTCACGCCTAGTGTTCTACGTTCAGTATTAAATATAAAAATATTCCATCACACCCACTTGTAAACTCTCTGTATTAGAAAATATGTTATCGATTATTGTCGCATCACTGTTGTAAGCTCATAAATTTAAAAAAGGCGATCTTTGTAATATACGTAAAATAAAAACATATTTCTTAATTAATTTTATTTACATAAGTAAAAGATTTTAATGTTAATTACATTTTCTCGCATTTAAATGCGTATTATGTTTAATATGGTTAACAGTTAAAGTCTTTTTAATTAATCGGTGATAATTACTTGATTCATTTACAAGTGTGTGTTATGCAGTCCATTTTTCTAGCTATACTCCTTTCGGCGCGAAGTAAGTCAGCAAACGTTAATTTTATATCAAGAGAAAATAATAATAGGTATTATAAGTCGGAAATAATACTAACACATTAGGAAATAATTTAAAATTCGAAAGAAGCGCGAGAAAGTACATCTAACTTGTGAGTTTGCAAAAATCATAACTAAATTAAACGATTTAATGCCTCCTAACACAAAATCATCCAAAAAATAGTTCAATACATTACAGCCGACAATGACGTCTACTTTTAAGCGCTACCCCGTTCAGCAGCTCGTGACGACATTGCCGCTAATCAATGACATTCGGTGATTTTGTCACACCTCCCACTCACGTGCAGTCAACACGCCCCTGCCTTCACGTCGTAGACGGAACATAAATAAATTAGCAAACGGGATAAACAACAGTTTGATATAGGAAATAGATAGCAAAAGACCATAAATGAAACCACCATTAAAGCGATTTAAATAGTAGTTAAAGCGATTAAAGCAATGAACCTTATATGGGCTGAACATAACTTGGTTGACTCAATACTATTTGGCTTTTCATAATTTATGAAATGAAAAGAACAAAACAAAGGAATGTGTTCGATTACTGAGATTGATACGATTTTCAAATAGCCAGGAGTGGAAATAAAATATCTTCTTCAATTTCACAAGACTTTTACGCTAGACTGACCAGTGCCTTCAGTTTTAATTTTTTTTTTTAATTCTGTGAGATTACAATAATCTATATTGATCTGTTGTATTTCAGTATTAAACTTGAAAACAGTCATCTGCCTATACTTTGTCAACTTTACTTCTCTGAAAGTTACTTACAACCCTCTACACAATTGCTAGAACGTTCTAACAGGAGTGAATGGCTCGGTGCGATCTGAATTGGTTATTGCAACGTATTAAATTGTACAAGAGATATACACCTAGGTTTCGTTGAATAAATTGACATGTGGCAGCAGGATCATTCTCAATAAAGTCCAATCATTTTGCAATGTTACAGTTAGTATTATTTGCGGAGTAATGTTTGTTAGCGAATGTCTGAACTTCTAATTTAGAAGATAGGTAATATTTATGATTCAAACGAAGAGACAATTTATTAAAACATTAATAAGAATAAAATTCCCATAAGAAAAAAATAACAAGACGAGAACAATTTGTTTCCTCTATTAAACTTCATTTAAAATTTTAAAAAATTGAGTACAGTTATTTCCCTTGAAAATATACACTGATGTCTTATATGTACGTATAAATCACACTTGTAACCAACATCAATAATCTAATATTATAAAGCAAATAAAACATGCGACTTATTAGAATTAAATGATTTACCACTTTGTAAATTATTTATTTTTTCACGTATAGACAAAATAATATGAATGCATTCTGCATAAAATAAAAAAAAATATTTAGGATAGAAGACGATAACAAAGAATAAATAGGAACCCATAAGAACTAAAGTACAAGTACTTAAAGTTCAAGTTATATCTGACAAAACCCTAATAGTGATTTCATGGAATACCTCATAGGGTTCCATATTACAATTCCAGTAACTTATCCTAGATTACTTCGAAAATTGACGAATTTAAAACACTTCATATACCAAAATATATGTAGCTGTTTAGGTTTTAGGTTGGTGTAGACTCACAAAGTCGTACCCACATAATAAAAAAGAAAAACATTACCCTTCTTTGCTTGCATGATTAGGTAAAAATCGATCACGACAACGTTGAAGGTTTAAGGGGAAGGAATTATCGCTTGAGCATATTATTATCATTTCCGGTGAATGAAAATGACATTGCATGATTTTTCTCATTCTGAATTGACAATAAGGTGAATGTTTCACCGTGACTCAATAAATGCTGATAAAGTTAAATCAAGCTTTTTCGTAGATACAATTTTTCACACTTTTGAAAACATTTAAAATAATAAACTTGCCAATATTTCTTCCGGTGATTAGCTTGGAATAGCCTCTATAAATTAACAAATGTACCATTTTACAATAAAGGTGTGCGTGGACCGGAGGCTCGAAGTACAATGGCATTCGCAATTGCCCGGTGGAATTTAATAAGAGCGAATTATTTCGACTAGCAACATTCGCAGAAATATTACCGTGAAATCGTACGTGCCTTATAACGTCAATACGGCGTTTCTGTAAAATCATTCTGAATGACTACGCCTTTTTAGAGTTTCGTATTTTGATCAGCGTAAACCTTTATGGGTAAGGTTTAATCTTTTGGCGTAGAGAGGTGAAATTTGAAGTAGACGAAATTACTAATTCGTGATTGGTAGAATTAGTAAGAACAATTTATTGGTAGTATTAATAATAACAATTTACTGTATTTTAACTGTACTCTTATGATTACTTTATTTCCCACCCTAATTAACGGGCTTTGTAATTATTTATCACAGAGGGCATTGCCAGTTTAAATGGTGTAAATGCCTTTTAGAACTAAATACATATATTCTAATTAGAGTAAATTAATAGAAAAAAAAATTAATAGAAATAAAAGAGTAAATTAATTTAGTATTAAATTTTTTAGTTCAAAACTATATTTCAAATATTACAAAAGTTTTTAGATCAGGACACATACCTATGACGACAATGAAGTCTCGATATAAATGTTCCGTCCTAAAATTTTGAGATGGTTAATCGTCAAAAAGATCGAATTATGATGATAGATGCTCATAAAATATTTCATGCTTTAAAGCTATTCGAGATATGAATATATTAAAAAAAATTAATTAAACTTACAAAAAAATATTATAATAAATGTGATATATTTGATGCATTCACATCGAAAAAGAAATTTTTCCTAAATTCCGGCATCTAAAACTTTAGTTTTTCTCTTTCTCATACGTAGCTTGATACACCGTAACTTGTGATTTGAAATACAGCCTGAAATGTCTACAAGTAGTAACGATCGAATAAAACTGAACTACAACAAAATTGTCACTTGAATCCCATATTTATATTGACGTGAATTATTAAACGTCGTTTTTATATTTGCTTTACTATTTTTAAACTGGAAGTTGATATATTAACCATACAATTATATATTTTGACCTCTTGGTTATACTTAATCCAAAAATTAATCAGTTTTAGAAAACATTGAAACTCAGATTTATATAAGAAAATACTAGCCTACACTTGATGACTACACTTAATTTCCTTAAAATAATTCCTTTTATTCATTACTTGATTTTTTATAAAATTTGGTTTTTAAGAATATATATGTATTGGGATTGTAATATCAAAGAAGGCAAAGAATGTACTATATATTCTCAAAACTTGTATATAGTTGGCAGTAATGAGATTTAAGTGAAGAAAATCGAAGTGTGCTCAGTCCATTTGTACGTTAAACTTTTATAAAGTTATAGCTACATTAAAATGACGCCTAAGGATATTCCAAAATAAAAATATGCAAAAACTAATCGTGTCATGTCACTGTATAATAGATTATCTATAAATGAAACTTTTCTGTTTCAAAATTGGATAATAAAGTAGTATTGACTTAAAAAAACGAAAAAAAACTGAAGCGTTACGGCTATATCAAAGTAACATTGCAAACAAATTTAAATTCAATAATAAAAATTTAATAATATATTGCACATATAGATAATTTATTACAAATATTTTCATGTCAAAAGTGTACATCACAGTTCCTTATACGACTAAAGTTTAGAACAGATTACTAAATAATTGATAAAATAGTTAAATTAGATCAAATACAAAAACATTTATTTGAATATGACAAAAGCATTTAAAACAAAATTCATTTAAGATTCCTCTCCTCCTGGATAATGCCGGGATAGGTAGCTAGTATGCCAATATAAGTTAATACTTTTATATAATATTAATTACATTAAAAATTAAAATGATGTTATCAGTTCCAAAATCTTAGAGGAAAAGAAAGTTTACTAATTATAAAAAAATATATATTTTCGCAACATTCACTAACACAAAATACGTAAATACTAACACAAAACATTTCCAGACTCTATGTACATATTCTGAATTTGCTATAACACTTATGTATTTCATTCTCAGTAAATCAACACTTAGTCAGTGATACTATAAATGTTACTTTCCTTACTTGACAGATATTTCCAATTCAAGTAAGCAGAATTCTCAACGAGATTATTAAGCAGTTCTCCTCGTCTTCCTAGCATATTATAAAGTGATCCCTCAGACTACTTTCGAGACACTCAGTTTTAATCGCGTATTTGCTCTGCGGAATGTAATTTATTTGCACGGGCAATTTCCACAACGACTACTAACTAATGAACGTAATTACGTCAGAAGACAGTGACATTTTTCCTTTTTATAATATATCTTTTCTTTCCTTTAAACGTGAGTTCTCCTCCGCGCCACGATTCTGCTGATAATGAAAAAGTGTTTCTTCATTTTAAGGTTTATTTCATGTTATGTTACATTTAATTGAATATTTTTATGCTCTGTGTGGCAAATATAAATTAAACCTTATTATTTGTTTCATGATGACTTTATTACTGGAGGTTGCAAGTAGCTTAATGTTACAATTTGTAGCTTAATGTTACAATTGGAACGAATTTCGTTATCGCACGTTACACGCTTGGTGAATGTGAACTTGTTCTGAAAAAGTGTAGGAAAAGTGTAGGCGGTACATTTGCTACAGTATGAAAGTGGAAGATTTGGATCGACAGTTTTGCTAGAGTAAAAATATATGTGTTCACAAGCCTATGTTAAATAATTTTTCTGCTGGCTTTCTTTTGCAAGCCAATCATCTGCCGGACCGTTTCCAATTCGGTATGCATTTATTTGCATTGTAAGTTATACATTTTTAATCAAATATTTAAATTGATAAATTACAATAAATTGTTAGTATATTCATTTATTTTCATTTTGAATTAAGCTTTCTTTAGATTGTTTTAGTAAATTTAGTAATTTATTATATCCATTTAAATTTTCAGAACAATTAAATTTAAGATTAATATTAAATTCAATTTTATTATATTAATAAAAAAGGAACAATAAATAATAATTATAATAATAATATTAATATATTAATAATAAAAATTTCACAGATGAGTAGTCTACCACTTTATGTTTCTATTGGTTTTCCATTGTAAGCCTAGCATCTTCCGGACCGTTTTTATATAATCGAGTTTGTATTAAATTGAATGCTGATTACTAATTTAAATTTTTAAGATAATTAAATTAAATTTTTTAGGCTTCAATTTTGGTATCATCTTTTATTTGCTTCGACAAAAGTTTACCCATATATTAACTGATACCAAAATTAAATCAAGCTATACTCTTCACCTATTATTCAAGTTTTGTTTTATTAAAAGATGTTGCTTGGATTACTTCATTACCATTATTGATGAGAAACATCTATAGGCGCAGGTATAAACCGGATCGTTGGCGTGGCGACGCTTGCCGTGGCGACGGGTCGCCACGCTATACTAAGGTATATATATAGTCTATATATAGTAGAGTGTACGGTATGGAGAAATGTCGCCATGCGCAACCGACTACGCGACCCCCTCCTCACTCAGTTCGGCGCTGTTGTTTACAAGTCACCATTTTCTGTACGAAATTCGTAATACTTCATTTTTATTTTTTCATTATGGTTTATTTAGTTCCTGTAATAATCTTGTCTATTATACATATTACTTGTACGAACACAATGTTTCACATCTGCCAGGCGTCCCGTGACGGCTCTCTTTTTTATTTTTTCATATTTTACAATTAACAATGTTTTATTTTATTCAAATGGATAATATCTATTTAACATGTAATATACAGTAAAAGGATTTTCGTTCTAATCAGAGTTCCACGACACTCCTTGTTAATTTTTTGGAGTTGTTTGGTATTTTCCCACAAAGGAATACAAAGAATGAAGGGTAATTTTCAGTGAACTTCCATATCCTGATTTTTTTTTGAGATGAAAACTCTAAAATTTTGTATATAAAAATTTATATCTTAATATCATTTATCAGGATTTTCATATATTTCGAATATTTTGCATTAAAGAAGATAAAAGAGCAGGGTATGTTTTTTACTACACAAAATTGATTTTCAATGTTTCAGGCTATCGAAAGACATCAATTTAAGTACATCCGAATTATTTTCATAACTTGGTCTGTACTGATAATTAGATATTGACAATATTTATTAGGTTTATACACAAATTTCAAAAATGTTTTAAAATTAAAATTTATTTATGTTTATAGTTTCAGTAAAATTTCTTTAGTCCCATTGTGCATTTTGAAATGGCAGGAATATTTCATTAGTTATGAACGTTGTATCGTTGGGCGTTCTAACGCAAACGAGAGAAAGAAAGGATATGAAAATTACGTAGAAAAATAGTGAATATGGAAAATATATAGGTTGCGTGCACCTGGGCATACAAGCCGATATCGGTATTGGGTGAATGTGTCGATTAAGTTTATTTGCATTCTATGTCGATTAAGTTTAATAATAGTGTAAAAATTGAACGTCAGTTAATTTGGTTTAAACATTGTAAAAAAGTAAGAAACTTTCAATAATAATAAAATAAATAAAGAAGTTGATTGAATGTAAATTTTATAAATAAATTCTTCGTATAATTTTGCTAAAAAAAAACTATTTCAACATTAAAGAAAAATTACAACTAATGCTACATATTAATTGCATAATATCGGAAACAGGTTCGTGTTTATATCCTGATGATGTAAGTGATATATATATATTTTAAAAATGTGATGTTTGTAAGTAGAATTTACATTTTCTCAGTTACTGAAAAAAATAAATTTCTAACCGCACGCAAAGGTCACATACTTATATTTGCCAAGTTTATTTTTTAACTACAGCCGCAACGTACGAGTAGTTAGCCTCGACTCTAACTTCATCGAATTTCACCGGTAATGCATAAAGTTAATGTCAGGGAACCTCTGACCCGAATAAACTCACGCTTGAAGGCTTAGCCACGTTTGAAATTTGTTAATATTTTAGCATGCTGTTTTTCGGTTTCACTATTTTCTATTTAGTAAGTGTCAATATCATATTTTTGTTAGGTAAATAATTACCTGATTATTATAGTTCACATAAGTTCAATAAGGTCTTTCAATTTACGGTTGTTTTAGTAATTTTTAATATAATTATTTCTTTATAATATTATCGTGTGTTTAACCTTTTCTTTTTATTTAACTTAATTAAGTAAGGTAACTTCTTATTTCTCGTTCCAAAATACACATTGTTTATTAAATTTTCATATTTTCTTAAATATCGTTTCGGAAAAATAAAATAGTTTAAGATTATAAGACAACATAATATTTAAAATAAATCAAATGTATGTGGTAATGTATGTTACATTTGATTTATTTTAAATATTATATTGTAATGTTGTACCACATGCAATTATGGTAGGAAATAGCAGGGATAAATAATATTGGAGTGAGAAGATGAAAAGTACTAGAATGAGGAAATGATGGAGAATGTTTTAATAATTGAGGTATGACCTTTTTTTGAACACTTCCAATGTATCGTTGGACAATCAAATGTTGATTAGAGAAATTCAAAAGCAAATTATAGATTACATACCTGAAATTGAGATGGATTCTCCAACATATACTTCAAATTGGAAGTGATATTACCTCACATATCCGGATCTCAGACTTACGTAATTGTCGTATTATTTGCAGAGAAGTAATTTTTTGATTCCATTGTTAAAATATGTTGCTATAGTGAGATTTATATGAAATTTGCTGCAAAGAGTTTGATGTAGACAGTAATCCTGTAAGAAGGTTGTGTTTATTTATATCGGCCTAGTAAGAATTATTACTCTTTTTTTCTCTAGGAATACAAAAACTTGGCCAGCAAAATAATACAAAAAAGTGATGTATTTATCTTAAATTGCTTCATTAAAAATAAAACCATGCGGGCTAAACCACGAAAAACAAATAGTATAATATAAAGAAATAAACATATTTATATCAGCTATGGTGAATGACAGAAAATGTCTTAACTTTCAAAGAGAGCCCAAGTGTGGTCAATCTAGAGATTGCAGGGAGATCCAATGAGAGAGGGAGCTAAAGATGAAGATTCCGGGAATCTATAGGCTAATTGCAGGAAATGTCGAAAGCTCCTTGGACCTAAAGACCTTCCTTGTACCGTTCATAGTCAAAGAATATTAACAAATTTATATAGATTTTCCATGTATAATTTTGCATAACAAAGTGACATATGTGGCCTTATCCGTATGTTTTATATCCTTAAACTGATATACTTAAACAAACAATATTTATGTTTAAGTGAATTGTTGTAATAAAATAAATAATTTTATTTAAAATGTGAAAAAAAAACGAGAGGAAATAATATCGTAGCAAGATTATTAGGAGACTTGAAAGTGGTTATCAGGTGAAGATAATTCCATATTTCAGTATTTGTACATTAATATCATACCTTTCTATGAATGTCTACAACATCTGAATATTTGTAAGAATATCCGTAAGCTTATATATTTAAACTAACAATATTTACATTTATATGAATTGATATAACAGAATAAAGAATGTCATTCAAAATTTAAAAAGGAATGGAGAGGAAATAATGTCGTAGCATGATTATTAGGAGACTTGGATGTGGTTATCACTTTAAAAATCATTCCATATTTCAGTATTTGTTAAATTAATTCATTGGTCTTAGAGGCTCTGGAACTTATAGACATAGTATTTTATAACCGCATATAGTTATAATCACAGTCCATCGATTGACCGAAATTTAAATTTGGGTGAAAAGAAAGTTTGAATCATTATTAACATAAAGCATAAATTTGGGTTAGAGCCACCACAATATACTTAATTTAAACCCTATATTCTACTATGTTTAGACTGAAAAGTATATAAAGTACATAAAATTAAGTTATATAAGGATTTTAACAGCTATTTTAGAATATAGTGTATATCAATCATATATGTGTAGAGTTTGGGAAAGGGCACGCGCTTTGAATGTAGCAAAATTGCTAGACTCTGCATACGTATGTCTTTACATTTCTATATAGAGTTTACGAAAGCTGGTTTCAGCGTGGAAGGTGAATATTATCGTAATAATATAGGTACAGGTTTATGCTTGAACATCTTTTTTTAATTACCCATAAAGAAAAGTTTCAATAGCATCCTTGCTTATTACCTTGGAAATTTAGACCTTTGTTTAGTTTTATAAGAGAAGATGATATTAATATTGTTCATTATGTAACTAAAAGAAGTAATATAATTTAATTGAAAAATGGTATTATTCAAAACAAACTTTTTCATGAACGTTTAGTTTTCTTGAAATATTGACTAAAAAGTAACAAAAAAGTGATGCTTTATTTATACATGTTCTAGACATTATCTCAAAAAATTAGGTAGTAACGTAATAAAAAAAATATTGAACTTCCGGCTAATGCAGGTAGTTTGAAGATATTTTAAAATTCGAACTGATGGTAAAAACTCATATGATATTTTTATGAATACGACAGCCACGATTTCTCCAAAATCAATAGAAATATGCAATACATAAATTATACAATCGGCAGATATACACGAGTCTCAAGAGAGATAAATCATACGAATTCATGACCTATAACCCGATAAGAGACCTATCCTATGGTAAGTGCTCCAGCTATGTGATAATAACAAAAGTGAAATATCGATTAGCGAACCAATTGTTCTGTACATCGGTGAATATTATATTCTTAATTTATGATATATTAAATATCAGTTTGGAGTTATGAATATATATTATTTGCCGTTAATAAACTGATTTAAAAATACCTCAGATGTTTAAATATTTTTGTCATTGTCTACTAAGAACGCAACGGAACAGGATACGAGTTATTTCCTGCATTATGCGCTATGTACAGCTACGGTCGCTAGCTGAAAATGTGTCGAGGAGTAATATATAAATAAAAATACAACAAATATAGATAAAATTCAAAAAGCTAGCGGGAGTTATAAAACCAAATATGTCAAATCCGGACAGAAATTGTTTATTGGTTCATCCGCAAAAAAAAGTCAATGATCGTTTCACACCAGCAGGCCGTGGCAAATTGCCAAAATATATAGTGAAATTATTTCTGAACACAATAGAAATAATAAGGCCAAAATTCACAATTAAATGAAACTACGTGATGTAGTATTATTTCTACATTCTTTAAGTTCTTTTCCACGACCTAGGTTTCGTTGTATTACAATATCTTCAGGTGAGCTATTAGCAAAGATTGAAATCTTTGCTTAGAACATCAATAAATGGAATCTTTGATTAACAATCTTTGCTAATAGCTCACCTGAAGATATTGTAATATAACGAAACCTAGGTCGTGGTAAAGAACTCAAAGAAAGTAGAAATAATACTACATCACGTAGTTTCATTTAAGTGTGAATAATGTATTTTTACAAAATTAATGCCAAATATATTCAATATTCAAACAAAAAAATTTATTTCATTTTACAAGTGTTCTGTTGTAGAGTGAGTAATATTTTTAATAATTTTTTAAAACATTTACTCGTTTTATGACCTTTAATTAATTTGGTAGGAACAAAGTCTTTCATTGTTTAAGGAAATTCGGACGTAAAGTAATTTTTATTTAAGTTTCCAATTTTTGTGTAATTCCTGACTAGTATAAATTTCTCTTGACATACCGAAAGCCGATCCTATCTTACTAATTTATTTATCTCAAGCATACGAAGACGTTGCGAGATAAAAGCTACACTGTGAAATAATCCTTGATTCTGCGAATTATAACCATTTACTATGTACTTGCAGCTGCATCTTAAACAGTAGTCAGAATTATTTGAATGAGAATGAAGATTGATGACAAAAATTCTTTTGTTAATATTATTATCCAATTCACATTTCATATATGCTTTTTTATTAAACATTTATCAAGATATTCGAATGAGCCCGCCAAATTATGGAAATAAAGTGCAGGCCGCCGGCCAAACTATAAAAGTAAGTACCTTACTTACAAATTTTACCGAATATGAAACATGAAAAACAAATTAATTAAATGTAGGAACACGTATAAATAAAGGTTCTTTAGTAGATTTTACCTCACGAAAATATTTATACAAATTAATCAAAATATTTTACATGATAAGTTCTACTAAAATATTGAATATATTTGGTGTTCATTTTGTAGAAATTCATCTTTGCTAATATCCCACCTGAAGATGTTGTAATACAACGAAACCTAGGTCGTGGTAAAGAACTTAAAGAAAGTAGAAATAATACCACATCACGTAGGTTCATTTAATTGTTCAAATCAAATGTTGATATCTACATTTCTTTCACATTTGTCAATTTTTCCAAAGTTTGATTGAAAATGGAGGCGATGAGACTTCGTTTATAAAGCTTGATATAAAAAAGTGGTTTAAAAACTAAATCTTGTGGCTCGAATCTCGATTATAAATTAAATACTATTTAAATTTAAGTACTAGGCTACTTCATAAAATAGATGCGCGATAAAAATATTTTCGCTCCACTACGAGACATATTTGGGGAGGTACGTTAATGTGTTCAAATATTTTTCTGCATATTACTTAAGATAATGCCAAGTAGATATTTGTAATTTTAAGTGCATTGGTCGAAAACTATAGAAACTGCTATGCTTTAACAGACAGACTAACGAACGGACATGGCAAAAAAATAAAGGTTACTTGCTCCACCACGGAACTCTATAAAGAAAATTTTTTTTTTAAGAACGAGGAACCTCTTTTTATGATAATGTTATGCACAGAAAAAATCAGTTCAATTGTTTTATTAACCTTTTACTGTGCGAAAAATTAGTCTTTTACTTTTTACAAATATTTCTTTGTATCTTCACATAATATTTAATCTCTATCAATTTACTACTAACGACTATGACCTATATCGTACATTCATGCAAATAAGTTACGAAGAGAAAAAGATCAAATCAAAAGGAAAAATGCAACTATTGTAATTTTTAAATAATTTTTTTTATTAATGAACATGATAAGTATATTTAAAAAAAATTTTAAATTACCACCGGCATAGCACCGAAAAGAGAACTGAAAACAAAACAATATTAGAACAACTGTGACAAGACTACGATGGTAGGTTTGTAATTATCTGGTTAATTTTTAAATTGTTTAAACTCTCATAAAGTATTTCAAAGTAAAATTGTGATATCTTGTAATTATGCAGTATTGCTTCATATTTCTTCAAAGTGGAGAACATAGGTAAAACGTAACAGGCTTACCATATTACGGGAATTATAAGACACATAGAGGTAAATTAAGTATATTACAAAAAATTAAAATTACGCAAGAAAATAAATCCAGTTAAGGGAATAAACAAACAAGAGATAGATCTTTGAAGACATAAGATATTTTAAAGAATGTAATCAAGGCAGGGTTTAAAAGTGGCTTAAGCAGAAGCAAAACGAAACACGGCATTATTAACACTACTCCATCGAATTATTTGACATCATTAGCGACGACATCAAAATACACAAATTACTTATGTTATAGTTTATTCTAAAAAACATGCGTAAAGTTAAGTTATTTGATAGAAAGAACTATGTACAAATATAATTGATTAAAATCAATGTCCAATTTACCTATTTTATTTCATGTAGGTATAAAAAATCTCCCTGCGTTTTAATAAAAACTGCACACAAATCATATTAAAGAAAGCTACAATGAAAGATTTTCCAATAAGATGTTCAAAACTTTTTCCAAAGTGTACTTAAGTAAAATTGTTTGCACCCAAAAACAAAAAATTATGGGCCGCAAATTCTCCAGCCGCCAACCTCATAGCTAATTCCCACGGCCATCATGATGCAAAAAACGTAATTCCTACTTCCATTATTGCGCCCACTACCCACGAAGCGTTGTTCAACCGCACAACGTACTTGTAAGTGATTTGGCATCGTTCAGGGCTTTGTGTGTAAGAAGTAACGCGTCGTAACTACGGCATGCCCAGAATGAAGACACGCAATAGGTGACTATCGACAAAAGTATACTTTATTTATTTTATTCTTTTTCAGAATATTCTACTAAAATTATATGAAACGTAGTATTTTAATACACCTTTGTGCTTTAAATAATAATCTAAAGGAAGTTAAACTAAGAAAAACGGGAATATGATTTAAAAAATGATAGAATATTAATATGGTTGGTCTTTGTACAGAGAATAAATAGGGAGACAATTTAGAAAAAAGTTATAGCCGTAGTAAATAAACACAAAAAAAAAAATTATTTCATGTTTACATCTGGTAAATAACAATTCAGAACTTATCAATATAACAAGTAGTCAAATTACATATTACGTGATGTCCGATATATGTGTATATTATACAATCAAATGTGAAAAATGAATGAGTGACGACATAACACTATATGTGCGCCAAGTTAAATAAACACGTTTACGTAAATGTTATAACATGCAACCAAAAACGGTTATAAACATACGTTTTCATATTTTTAATGGAATGGCCTGGTAATAATAAGCATTGACTGAATTAATTCGAAAAATGTTGGAAAATAACTATTAAAAAAAAAAGTGCTAAGTGGATAAACGGAAAAAGTGGCACTTCTATGTCACTTTTATTTTCAAACATTATTAAATAATCTTTAATTGGAAAAAATAAAAAGTAATCAAATAAAATATTAACCAATGAATTATATCATCCAAGTCATAAAATGTAAATTGGTTTTACTTTTTCATAAATCTACTTTTAGTTTTAAAATTAAACAACACAGAGAAACATTGGAAGACTTGTGTACAACGAAAAACCGAGGATAACATCTGTGACAATACCCGTCGCTAATTTTTTAAATTTGTATTCTTAAGTCTTACAGGAGATTTGCTGTAAATGGTTTCACATTGCGCCCTAAAATGTTCTATATTCAAAAAAAATATTTCCGCGCAACCGAATACATTACTGAGACTTTACTCACTATGATTTATCGCTGGTATTAAGGAAAAAATAGTTATATATAGTCACATATTATATTAAATTCCGAAACCGAGTCAAATAATTGGAAACATTTATATACGTACGCAAGTTTGTGCGTCGATTTATCTTTTTTTCTCCTATATTCTCTAAAATATAATCCTATCGGAACACAATATTATCAGCATTATCTACAGTTTAATGTAATTATTAATAGCGAAACAAAATCTACGCTCAGTTCAAAATAAAAAAAATCAAATATTTACAATTATTGGACTTGTTAAATATAATAAATCCAAAAAAAAATTATAGAGTGCCAACTCTTCTGGTTTGCCAAGCAGCAATTGTTAATTATATGTTTTTTTTTATTCCAAATCATTTAATAACAAGAGGTTACTAAAAGTAAACTTTACTTTATCATTTTTATCTTTACATTTTCATTCTATCCGTAAAAGGCTAAAAATCGATAACGATAAAATAGATATACGCAAGTCACTTCGTAACTTGTGAACAAACTGCGAGTCGTTTTTATATGCCATAATGCAGGGAACGCCTCTTCCTGTTTGCTAAAATATTCTCGCTTAATCACATAGTCGTTTATGCAGAAGTACTAAAATCCTTACCTTCCTTCTAAGTGAATACAGCAAAACTTATGAGATTGGCGGTTTTAACTAGTGCCTAGTGAAAATTAGAGTTTTTCACAAAAAGCTTATAAGTCAGTCGCTTTATTTAGTTTAATCCTAAAATATAGTTCAGATATTATAATTTTATTCAATGGATTGTGCATCTTAAAAGACGAAATTACATGTTTTTCCTGAAAGACGAAACGACAAAGCTTGATGAAATTCTATGATAGAAGTGAGGATACCTCTATTGATGTACGAATCTACATATCCACTACTGTACGTTGTACTGGCATAGTCTCCGCTCTATCATAAATCATTCTCTTCCATTTACCTCTCTATATATGAAATTAAGGTCAATTTATAAATCTTTATTATTACATATTAGGTTTGCCAGCGACTTCGTTCATATGTGGACCTATAGAAAATATTATTTAGTTAATTTTAAGATTAAATCACGTCATACCACCTATTATAGCAATTATGAAAGTATTATTTTTAAATTAAGTGCACTTTATATTCAAACCTTAATTTCTAAATGCGCTCAATCCTAAACCTACTAACCTATATTAATAATAACGATAGGAGATTTATACTTGAAAAAAATTGAGGAAAAAACATATGTCGAATACAAATATCATTGAAAAATTGTATATGCGTAAGATGACTAACAATGCCGTCTGTTTTCATACATCTGCCCACATTCAGGTTGCTTACTTTAACACCACGTACCACTACATATTTCACCTTTGGTCATGCATATTTTTCCGACTGACATTGAAAATTTAGTAGGCAAATGTCATTGCGCTATTTAAATTGCACGTAGCTCCATCTATTAACGCACACGCAAATATATATATATATATATATATATATATATATATATTATAACTTCGAGTAGCTAGGCTTTTGTGTTGTATTAAGTCAATGTAAATAAAATTAAAAATATTAAACTTATATATCTTCTTATTATGTGCATCGATTCCGATGACACAACAAATACCTGTTAGATCAAGTCAACCTTTATATCTTTAAAAAAATAAATCTTAATTGAGTGAATAGTTTTTACGTAATGCGTGTTTGAATAAACAAAAAATAAAACAAACGTTTCAAAAATTACTTTTTAGTATTCTATTATTTTATTATATAAACCATTAATGGTTACATATAATACTCGTAGTAACTAAAATTTTGTCAAGTTCACTTCCATACTGATCTAATTAAGGGCATTTCAACTGCTTAGATTTAGTTGACAGGCAAAGATTACTCTAATAACAATAAGTCCGTCGAACACTCTGATAGAAATAAGTCCATTATATTCAATTACAAAAGGGATGGTAGCGTATACGCATCATATATTTAATGTGCACATATTGTTGCGTAGAACCGTATTTCATATCCGTGCGCTCAAAACTAATGTTAGTTGGGATAATTGGTACATCTTTTGAATGACTTTTATGGTATTGCAATTAGAAGTCCCGTAAGAATTTATAATGGATTATGAAAAAAAGAAATAGGGAACTGTAAACCGCTGGCATAAAGATATTTACTTTATGTTGATAGTCTAGGACCTGTTTGGTAGTGTGTGTACGAGTTTCTAATTAATACTTTACTGTTCTATAAATAAAGGAAAACATGATATTTTACTAAAATGGACTATGATTAGAAGACTTTAAAAAACCATAATTGATTTTTATCACATGTCATTTTTTCCTATACTTAAATTTGTTGTCTCTAAATTTTATACAGGATCTTTTTCTGTAATTTTTATAACAAAATTTATATTCAATACGAAATAAATTCATTTGTTTTTCGAAATTAAACCATCATAAAAGATATATTAATGATAGCTTGGGCCAAGCACAAGTAGAATTGGCGTGCCTAGTGTTCTACATCCAGGATTACAACTAATAATTTTAAATCACGCCCACTTGTAAACTGTCTATATTAGAAAATATGTTATCGATAGTCGTCGCATTACAGTTATGGGCTCAAACATTTTAAGAATGCGATCTTTTTAATAAATGGAAAATAAAAACATATTTCTTAACGCAAAATAATTAGCAAAAAATTAAAAACAAAATTACATCTCTATCTAAATCAATTTCTAAATCTACTTCTCATGCTTTTAAATTAATAGCAAAATAATTTAGAAGCGTGAGAAGAACAATTAACTTGTGCGTTTGCAATAAATCACAACTCAATTAAAAAATTAAATTGCCTCCAAACACTCAATATCGTTGAAAAATAGTTTTACACACTACAGCGTCGGCTGTAATGACGTCCACCTTCAAGCGCTACCTCTGCTCGACAGCTCTTGATGACATTGCCGCGATTCGATGGTATTTGATTACATTGTCGCACCTCCCACTCATACGCAGCTAATGCGCCCCTGTCTTCACACTGCAGACAGAACATAAAGAATTCAGCAAACGAACTCAAAAACAGTCTTATATCTGAAGAATAACTATTTGCATAATAATTTTATTGAGAGGGATAATTTTGCAATATTTTACACATTAGTGTTCGTGAAATATATAAATAAATATATTAAGGCTTCATTAACCGTTTTTCAATATGACTTGTTCTTTTAAATTTGCACTATCTGCCTAACAGCAAAATTAAGTGATAAAATATAATGTGCTGACGTTACAAACGTCAATATTTCTCCCAAAATTGTTTCATCAAACTTTGATAGACAATTGGAAAACTACTCGAAAATGCGCGCATTTTACCTCAGAAGATATTGAGCCTAAATTTTTAGAAGAGAATAATATTACATGTAGGTAATTATTTTTTTTACAATGTTTGTTTTTAAGCCATGCTCCTCAAGGATCGTAATATAAATTTTCTTTAAATTCCAAATAAGCGGGAGTGAGAAATAAAACAAGTTGTATGTTTAATTTGACACAACAAAATTAGAAAGTGGAGAGCCATAGATCATAAATGAAACCACTATTAAAATGATTGAAGTAGTAGTAAAGGGCTATTAAAGCCTGTAAAGTAATGACTTATATTAGCAAAATATAACTTATAATTACAGTTAATACAATTTGGTTGACTTAACACTATTTGGGTTTTCCTAATTTATGAAATGAAAAGAACAAGACAACAGCATTTGTTCAATTACTGAGATTGATACGATTTTTAAATATTCAGGAGGTAAGGTATCTCTTTGATTTCCTAAAACTTGTGCTAAACTGGCCTTTACCTTGGATTTTCCTTTTTTTTAACAAATTCTGTAAGATTACAATAATTTATATTAATCTGTAATATTTTATCATTCCACTTGAAAAGAGCCATCCGCCCATACTATCAACTTTACTACTCTGCAAGTGACTTACCACCCTCTACCCAATTGCTAGAATGTTCTAACACAAAGCAGTACCTCAGCATGATCTGAATTGGTTATTGCAGTGTGTTAAATTGTGCAAGAAATATACACCTTTGTTTCTTTAAATGAACTGACACATGGCCATATCAGCAGGATGATTCTGAATAAAGCCCAATTAGTTTCAATGCTACAATTTGTGGAGTAAAGTATATTAGTGAATTTGTGAACTTCAAAAGTAGAAAAAAGATAATATTTATGATTCAAACGAAGAAAGAATTTTGTAAAATTTTAATGAGATGAAAATTTTCACAAAAAAAAAGAAGACAACTATTTGTTTAATCTTTACTTAAAATAAAAAAAAAATTATATACACTTATTTCTCTCGACAAAATACATTGGTGTATTATAAGTGTGTATAAACTACACTTACAACCAACAGAAATATTCTAATATTACAAACTAAATGAAACATGCGACTTATTAGAATTAGATGATTTACCATATTTTAAATTATTTATTTTTTTCATGTACAAAATTATGTCAATACATTGAGCATAAAATAAACAAATACTTAAAACAAAAGACGACAACAGGGTATAAATATAAACTCACAAAATCTGGAGTATCTGTCCTCCAAGTTATATCTGATAAAACCATAATGGTGATTTCATGGAATACCTTAGAAATTAGTTATAAAAAGTTAATAAAATCATAAAATTGGAAATGTAGACAAAATTTAATTTGTAGACATTATATTAATTATCCTTTGATTGACGACCAAATATTATCTATTTCCAAAGAAGTTCATTATATTTTTACTATCTGTTTATGCGCAATTTTATTTGGGTGGTTTACGATTCTGTCTTTCTGTGATTTTGTGTGTCTATCAATTTCCTCTCTAACTGTGGGTATTTGTAGGTCCTTATGCAGTTGTTTCCTTTTGGTTAATATATTTTTTGCCAAGTTAGTCTTTTGTCTAGGTGTATACCAAGGTAGCGTATGTTATCAGCTTGGTATATTTCAATATTGTTTAGTTTAACTGGAGGACAGATGTCTCGTCTGTCTCTCCATTTATTTAATTCCAAAACGATAAGTACAGTGAAATATCTTTTGATAATCGATTTAACGAGACTATTTTTTATTAACAATCAATATCACATATTAATGTTTTTCAACAAACATTACAATACAATAACTCAGTAAACCTCTCTAGTGACAGTAGCTGCGAGTTAACCAATAATTATATTTTGTATTTGTCTAAAATGTGATATGTACGAGTATGTTGCTCGCTAAAATATATGTTTGACGAACAATATATTATTTTACTTTGATGAAAGGATTAAACAAATTGTTTCTTCTCGTCTGAATAAACGCGATACATAAGAATACATATGGTTCCATGGTTACCGTGATGGATATAGTTATCGCAAAATTGCAGTGAATGCCCTTTTCCCTGCACAGTCCTACAATTAAATACTCGTAGAAGGTACACTTACTCGGCTATTGATAGGTATGCGTAGAGAAAGGAAGAGGGTAGCTGTGAATTATATTTCATAGTCCGTTAATTTTATCTTTTTATAAATAATAACTAATTTTAAATATCTCAGAAAGAATACAAAATTTATTAATATTTTACATATATGCAGTCCAAAATCTTTGCTGCATTTCGTTCATTTGAAATAGCGATCCAAGAGCTGTTTTTCGGTGAAGTTTGAAAATGGTTTTTCAGAAATAAATTTTTTTCGGAAACTACGAAAATTATAATTTATATCGCCGGCGGATATTTTCTTTTTACATATTTTTTTCACTATTCCTGTACATTTTTGAATTTATTTTTTATCAATTTAACCTTACTTGAAATTAATTATTTACTAATAGTGATTTAAGGAATACTGCAAAGAATAAAAAAAAATCTGTATGTAGTCGATGGTTGGAGGGACCAATAATGGAATATATTAATAAATAACGGCATATCCCCATCTGTGTGAAAGTGAATAATTAGATCTAGGGACAGCACTGAAAAAAAGCATACATTGAGATAATAGAAAAGGCTTACATGGTTTCTTTTATTTGTAAATTATAGGTAAACAATAAAAAAAATTAATATACGTTTAAGTTTGGTTGAAAAATGGAAACATGTGAAGAAAATAAACGAAAGTTTACGAGGAAAATGGGGAGTGAAAGACAGAATTGTTATGATGTAAAAGAAGAATTTATAAACATCATTCATATTTAAATATAAAAAGAAATGCACATCTTTATGTGTATATAAGGCTAGTAAAGGATACATGGAAAACCTTCAATTGTGTTTTGTAAAAAAGTTTGAAATAGTCTTATATAATAAAAAAATAGTTAAAAAACATACTTCGTGGGAAAAAGCGTACTGATATTTTGTGAACTAGTAAAAGTCTAAGCTGTGGCATGAAATTATTTCTCGTTTCCTAAACTTTTAGTAACCAAATAGAAATTACTTAAATCTTCGCACAATATCCATGGCAAGAGTATCATTCATTAGGCTGTGGTTAACGTGTAATTTGGGGCAAAGTGTTACCGTTGTTTTTCTTATTTGAATCACTTGGGAATGCATTATTTTAGAGTTCATGTCATTAAAACCAATAACTTATTTAGTATAAGATAGCAACGTCTGTCATATTACAATTTCAGTAACTTAACCCACATTACTTTAAGAGCTCTGACGAATCAAATAACACTTCAAATATCAAAGTCTATATAACAAATCTATGTATTCAAATATCAAAATCTATGAGCCTAAAAGCTCTAAATTGCTATAAAAACTCATATAATTGTACCTACATATATACAAAGGAAAAACATTACGTTGAAGGTTTAAGATTAAGATTAAGACTGTGAGGAAAGCAAAGCCGGTTTATCGGTTAAAAGGTGGCTCGTCAAGGGGAAAGAATTATCCCCTGATCATATTATTACAATTTCCCGTGAATGAAAATGATGCATTATTTTTCTCTTTCTGAATTTACAATAAGTTGAATATTTTGCCGTGTCGACGAATATAGTGATTATACGTATTGTAAGAATTGCTGGAAGATATACGTCATTTAAAATACCGCACTACTAAATACACTCATTCTATAAGGTTTAAAATTAATTCAATAAACGCTGACAAAATTAAATCAAGGTTTTTCGTAGATAATACCCTCCGCACTTTTGAAACCATTTAAATGAATGAACTTGCCAATAATTCTTCCGGCGGTTAGCATACAAAAGCATCTATAAATTAACAAAGGTTTCCATTTTACAGTAAAGGTATAAATGCGTGTATGGACAGGAGGCCCGGGGTACAATGGAGTTTGCAATAGCGCTGTAGGAATTTAATAAGAGGGAACTATTTCGACTGGCAACATTCGCAGAAACACTACCGTGATGTCATACCTGCCTTTGACGTCAACACAGTGTTTTTGTAAAATCATTCTGAATGACTATGCCTTTTAGAGTCGCATACTTTGATCAACGAAATCCTTACTGGGTAAGGTCTAATCAAGTAAATAAAAGACAGATGAAATTTGAAGTAGACGAAATGACTAATTCGTGGAGACTCAATAAACATTTTTTATTAGCAGGGTTAGTAGGAGACATTTATTTCCAAACTGTACTCTTACGATTACTTTATTTGTCACCCTAATTAACGTGCTTAGTAACTGTTTATGACAGAGGACATTACCGGTTTAAATGGTGAAAATATCCCATTTATTTAGATTTTTTTTGTTTACTAGAATTTTGACTACTAATGCGCAACATTTTAAATATTAAAATATTAATTACATCAAAAATGCTTTTCTGTTAAAATACTTGTTCATTTTGATACGATACGAAAATTATGAATTTAGATAAATTGAACTTAAAGTTAAATGTAGTGATGTTTTAAAAATAACCGTATTAATATTATATAATTATTATAATTAAAAATAACTTTTTATTATACTTCCTAATAAGTAACTCCCACATTTTTTTATATTTGTTGTTTTATGACAGGTAAAAGTAGCTAACTTTTGATCGTATTGCGTTTTTCAGAATGAATCCATTTTTTTAGATTTAAATTCTGCAACATTAGTATCAAAACTCAAAGCTAACAAAATAAAAAATGTTGAACAAATTTGTGCCAAAGAAATCGGTAGTATATTTTATAAATTTAGAAATAAATACATATCTTTTAATTGGGCATTATTTTTTTAGTTCGAAACTATATGTCAAATATTCCAAAAGTTGTTACATCGGCGCACGTATCTGTGACAGAGAGGGGAATCGTTAAAAAGATAAAATAATAATATGATATTGAAATTAGTATTGTAATAATAAAGAAATTAATGTAAATAATTTGAACATAACAAAACATGAAGTTATTAACAATACATAAATATTTATAATTGTACTGAACCGTGTTTAAAAAAAGGCAGCGTAAAAAAATTTATAGCCGATAAAATATTTCCTGCTTAAAATGATACGAATGTATCAAAGTAATTTAATTAAACTTACAAAAAAATATTATCCCAAATGTAATATGTTCTGAAGTATTCACATCGGAAGAACAAATTTTCCCTAAATTCCACCATCAAAAACTTCGGTTTTGTCATTCTTACATAGAATTCGATACACCGTAGCTTGTGATTTGAAGTACGCCTGGAAATGTCTACAAGAGTTTTTCCAATAACAACATCGCACCGAACGACAGGTTATGAATTCAAAACAATGTCTAATCTTATGTCAAAACAAAGTTAATGAATGTTACTAGAAGTTATCTCCATCGTGTTTACAGTAAATATTTTTGAAGCTTTAAAAATATGCACGAAATAATTACACTAATATTTACGGTGTAAGTTTTAAATTACACCTTATCGAATTTTATAAGATTTGTATATCCAATTGTCGCCTTTTTAATTTTAAGGTTTAAGTATTTCGTAATTGAAAAGTTGTAAATGGAATTTAAGGTTTATTTTTAAAGACCCTTCTAATTTTACTCTACCACTACTTTTACCTTCTACCACACTTCTTGGTTACAATTTGTTTCTTATTTTTAAGATACTTTACCCTAAAAATAAAAAAAAAAATATTTGCTATATATTAATTTAAGTTTTTATCTGAAACTTATTTGTAGAAACTAGGAGCGTATGACAGATGGACGGATACCTACACCGACATAAAATTATAAGGGTTTCATAATTGGCTATATATCTCAAAAAGTTCGGTACTATATTAATTTGCTTCACCAACAAAAGAATTGAAATGAAAAATGCCAACAATTCAATATTGAATATATTTGGCGGTAATTTTGTAGAAATTTATTACAATTATTTTTTTTAATTTAAATAATAATAACAATTCGATCTTAATTGTAATTTAAATTCTAATTTTATGACAGCTTTTCATTTTCTCTGCTCGGAATTTTTTGTATTATCTATTGCACAGTGGTCTCCATTTCCTTTTAGTGTAAAATACACCAGCCAATATTACCGTTTTACTTAGCAATTTTTTATTTATTGTTAATATTTAAATAACTACCACGTACAAAAATTTGTACAGGTCATGTTTGGTGTAAATATTAATAACCTACGCGCATGTCGTGTTTTAGTTAGACGAAGACAAAGTAAGGAGCGTGGAATAGAAGGTTTGAAATGATATGGGCTGTCACACGAATTTAGTGATGGTTGTAGCATAAATTTGTATCAAAAGAAAACAAATTAGTTAGCATGAATCTGGCCCAAAAATGTTGCCCCTTTTCTTTCAGCCCCCGAAAATATTCCCGAAAAGGTCATTTTAATTTGTTCATATATAACGCCTTCAATTATACTAATACACCCTATAACAATACCAAATTGCTAAGTACAATAGATTCCAAAAAAAATGGAGGTTAACGTGCAAACAGGTAATGTGATTCAATAATTGTTCTTCATTTACCATCTGTATACGACCACTTTTAACCAAAAATTATTTATAGAGCGTACCTGAACTAAAAATAATTTTACCAAAATAAAATACGCTACGAATCCGATGATTATAACCAAAATATTTGTACACTTTTCTGTTACGAATTAAAATAACACACAAAATTTAGATTGGTTCTAATATTACCCTTTAGCTTTTACACAATAATAATCAGATCTAAATGAGGATTCAATATTAAAGATTAACATATAATAATATAATATATTACTTAATTTATATTGACGCGTCAAGTTTATATTTACACCCTTAATGCACACGAATAAATCATGAATCACTTCCTCCGCTCCTGTAATTGCACCCTCAATTTATAACGAGGTCAACAAATCCCCGGTAAAGTATTATAACGGCACCACTATTTCAGTAAGCTCGTTACCGCCATCGAAGGAGATTAAACCCGCATGGCTTCCTTCAATCATTCAAGGGTGGAAAGGGCGAGACTCTGCCACGAATACCAATTCAACCTTTGCTGCGTTATATGCCTCCACAGAGTACCTTTCCTTGTAGGCGCTAATTAAATTGTCGGAATTAAGAACTAAGATAGGTACTTGCCGCGATAAATTTGGGCAGAAAATTAGGAAGGATCGACACCTACAAGATATTGAATGAGATAAGATTAACCGAGTAGGGGATAGAGTTTCTATTGAGACATTCCGTACTGTCAGTTATTTTGTAAAATAGTGTTTATTTGTTCTACAGCTATTGCGGTTTTATCTTTTAGTATGGTTAATTATTTTATGGCTGAAAGATAAATAAATGTATTGAGAACCAATATGAAATTTAAACTCTGTCAACAAAACAATTTTATGTCTCGGTTTGCCATTTTACTGACACTAAAAATAGGCAGTTTTCTTTATTTAAAGTAATTTAAAATTTTAATCTTCATCCTAATTTCCCATATTTTAAATAAATCGAATAATTAGAAAACCTTTAATATATGGAAGTCGTAATGACAGGGACACTATTTGAAAAGTTATTTGAATATTTTTTTTTCTAAATTTAATTTTGCGATAATAGTAATAACCGGGCACTGAGCTTAATATTCATTATTTTTTATTGCATATCCAGAAAAAAATGTAATAATTATTACATAAAATTGAGGAAAGGTGAGCATTTTATATTCATATTAGAAGAATTACGTAAATCCCTAAGATTATTTACGTAATCCTTTTTAACAGCAAGAATTACGTAAATTCTGATAAAAAAGCCTTAAATGTTGAATATATCAAAATGCATTTACAGACACATCTACAAATAAAGTTAGCAAGTAAATTATCATCCACGTTAATGCGCCAATAAAACACATATTCCTGATGTTAATTAATAATTACTATAATACGCATTTAAAATAACTAGTGGTCGAAATTCGACCATAATAAATTTAAATTATAAGTTATTTAATATAAAGTATTAAAATATAATGCTCAAACATTATTAAGGTTCTATTGGCAAAGACTATATAGTACTATATAGTTTTTGACAGATTTCTTTTTTTTTTAGATTTCGCCAACGCTGTTATTTCCCTATTTAAAAAAAAATAAATTATATGGAAAAGGAGAAAAATAAAGAATACCTATTTTAAAAAAAAATTATTGAAACAGAACATGCTGTAAGATGATGAGAAATAAACAAATTATGCGGTAAAAAATGCTCTCCATTGAATAGCATTTTTTATAGCATATTGCGATAATATAATTAATGATTTAAAACTTCTCTGAAAACAATGTTTTTTGTAAAAACTCTTTCATCGTTTGCTAAACGTCCTTGACCGTTATATTCGGAAATATAAAACCTTAAATCATCGAATGAACGGACTCTACTTGCTGCGACATACAATTGCCCATGTGTGAAAACTGGACGATTCAATAAAATTCCAACCTTTTGGAATGTTTGTCCTTGAGACTTATTTATTGTCATCGCAAATGCAGGTATTATAGGAAATTGTATTCTTTGAAAGTTAAACGGTAAAATAGTTCCAGAGTACGTTAAATTTATACGTGGAATCAAAATTCTCTTACTGCGTGCGGTCCCAGTTAAAACTTCGCAATCTATTGAATTTCGTTGCAAAAATTTGATACGCATTCTTGTTCCATTGACTAATGTGTTCTTAGTATTTAAGTTTCTGATCAATAAAACTATGCAATTAACTTTCAATACTAACTTATGCGGTGGTAAACCACTAATAGACAAAGAATTTAAAAACTCTACCGGATATTTATTGATGTCATTGTCATTATCACAAATTATTTTATCACAGCTATGATATGTTCGCTGTTCACCAGGAATTTGATTAAGTATATCGGTATTAATCAAAGTACAATCGTCATTTGTAGGTGCTAAAATAACGGAGTCCAATATATTTTCTGAGAGTATGTTATTGGAAATATTTCCATACACCTCATCAATAATATTGTTTTTATCTCCTATTAATTGATGAAGTATTTCAATAACATTTTTACCAAACTGAGGGAATTGTGGAGCCTCATCATTATCAATTTTTATTCAAGAATTCTACAAATTCTATTTCATTTGGTAAAGCTCTCATATTTCGAGTAAATGTAACTTTATGAAAATTAAGAAATTCATGCCAACTTGTAACACAATTTTCAATTAAAGTTCCACCTGATCCATGTGGGATTACTGGTAATATTTGCCGAAAATCACCGCACAGAAGTATATTTTTTCCTCCAAACACTCTATGTTTATCGTTTTCATCACATAGATCACGCAATAATCTACCTAGGATTTTCAACACTTGCAAAGGACACCTAGAAACTTTATCAATAATTATCAATGATGACGAATTTATGAATATGATGATGAAATTATTTGCAGTAATAGTTGATACAGAATTTTCTAAAATGGGTATAGGCAATTTAAACACATTGTATAAAGTCCTACCTCCAAGTAATAAAGTTGAAGCTATGCCACTGAACGCAGTTGGAATACAACGAAGATTAAGCGAATTTAATTTGTGAATTAATGCTGTTTCAGTGAATGTTTTGCCACAAACGGCGTGAGCGGATAAACAAAAAACATTGAATCCAGTATCATGATACAAAATTTCACGAATAACTTGATCAATGAGATTACGCTGTTCAATATTTGCACTTTCATAATACTCACAAAACAGCATCTCTTTTTCTATTATATCAATAGTATTTTCTTCTTCTATTCTCTGCGAGTATGTGGGAACTGGTAAACCAAGAATTTGACAGGACAAATTATGAACATTCAAAATATCATCAATTTATAATAGAGCTCTATTAAAAGATACTTCTTATTTGCAAAGTCTTAGAAAATCTTCACTAAGATATACTTTAAATTCATTCCATAACGCTAATGCATTGGCTGGCACATTTATTGCACAAATATAACCAAGTAAATTCCGCATTTGTTTTGGTGAATGTAATTCTTTTGATTCATTTAAACATTCCCGCCATTCATTATCATTTGAAGCTATTCCGCGAGCATGGCACGCTTCAACAAAAGAAGGGTATAAAAATTCATTGTATGTTCTAAAATCCTCTAATGACTTCGGACCACAGACATGTAATAAAAGCAATGGTAAGTGAAAAAGTTCGATATCTTTTGGTGACACTACATATATCCTTGTAATGATTTTATCACCTCCACGGATTCTCTTCTTCCGTTTATTTCGGGAATCTTCCCACACATAATGCATAGGAATTTCAGTATATTTATACTCTCGTGCTGATGGATCTGATCTATTCAATTTAAAAAATGCTAATAATTTTGTGTCAGTACCATTATCACGTCTTCTGTATAATGGATACCCATTTGAACGATTCACATCTAGTTACATTAAATCGTTTTGGATACTCTTTTATACATTTTCCATCTCTCATACATACAGAATTAGGATTAAGTACTCCGCATGGACCATGCATCATATGTTTTACAACATATTTATGTAATGTTGGATGTGTTTTAATGTGTGGAATTTCTGCAGATACAACTTTATCAATATCAATAGCATTAACAATTTTATCTTGCTCATTGAAAGTGAGTAAAATGTGAGCATGAGGCAATTCTCTTATTTGAAATTAAATTGTATAAATGAGTGCTTCAACTTTACCAAAGATATTATTTTGTATAAGGCCCTCTATGAATGCTTTCAACTTTGACTTGAATACACGCACAATAATATCAGGTCTAAAATTAGCAGCTTCACCTACACCAATGTTGTTAACTCTTTCTGGCCAACTTGGATTGCAAGTCATTGTAATAAATAAAGACGGTTTTCCGAAATGTTGTACAATTGGCATTGCATCTAAATCATTCTGATACATATTTCTTGGAGATCCATTGAATGAAGATGGTAAAATTATTCTACGACCAACATTCCTGGCATTCATGTACAATTCTAAGTAAACTGTTAAATTGTTGTAAACTTCAGACCTAAGAATTGTTTGATTTTGTCGAATGAAATGTAATCGTGTGCCCTCTATTCTCACATACATATCAACTATCCACTGCAGAAATAATTTTTGCGAATTGTGTAACATGCTGAAATCATCTCTAATTGCAAGTCCATAGGCTGCATACTGACGCATGGTTAATTTATTTCTGGGTGCTCTTGAATTAGATGTAGTTGGTGCATTATGTGCAATATTGACATGCCACCCAGTATCACCGTTGGGAAAAAGTAGTGGATACGCTAAAGGATCTAATGATGAATCTAGAACTGAGATATTTTTAATTACACCATTGACTTTTGAAAAAGAAATCATATTTCGTTCAAAAGGTGGCTCACCATCAACCGTACTAAATATTACGGTTATATCAGTTTGAACTGCATCATTGAAGCGGCGTAGATCTAAATCATGATTTGCTTTAATAAATCATGATTTAGATCTACGCCATATATCTTTATACATCATTATCTTTATACTACAAATATCTTTATTTTGATTTTCGACTGTCCGACAATGATCTTTCATTGCAATGAATGACCGCACAAAAGGATTACTGCGTTCCAATTGCAGAGAAATTTCTCGCATTATGGTGTTGTTACATTTTTGATTAAAACGTTCTTGTAATCTATAATTGATAGCAGTGTCAACATCATAAAAATATAATTGCGCATAACATGGTGAGCGACCATATGCAGCAGTCATTGGACCTGATCTGTGATAAAAAAACATCATGTATTTTGAAATGATACACTCCACTTGTAACTGCCTCGGGAACTTTGGCTTCTGAGCTAACCATAGCAAAACATGAATTATATTTCCGAATATTTTCAAAATAATTTTTCTACTTATTTTTTGTTAAAGGTTCATTAGAAGTAAGTCCATCATACAATGATTTGAAATATTCATTTTGACTTAATGGTGGTAATATTGCTTTACCTTTATGACAACGTGAAGTGAATGCAGTTCTGTCGCCTAAAGTCACTTGATATTCAAAATGTTTCGCATTGCAAAACCTGCACTCTAAATCCATTAATCCACAATCATGACTTAAAAACATTTTTGGTGTGTCATTTTGTGCACATTTAAATGTATATCTCAAAATCACTTCTTCATTCTGTATAATGTTAACAGTATTTGGATAAGAATAATTCCTTCTTCTTTGTCTCTCACTCCGACCCGTTAATGTTCTACGTCGAGGCATAATGAAAGTTCTTTCAGGAAATTACTAAAATCAAGAAGAAAAAGATTTTATTAGTCTCCACAATAAAAAAAACACCAAAGATCTTTGAACTAGCAACAACAGATTTACTTTTCTTGTAAGTATATGAAATTACTGAAATCGGAAAAGGATAGATTTTTATAGCATTAATTAAAAATACAATAATTGCTTTGAACCAGCAATAACAAATCGTATATTTTTTTACCTGTATGATGTTATTGTTAATGAAGATTGCTGCTACAGAACTTATATTACACAAATTTGTATAAGCGAGCGGTATTTCATGTGGTATTTTTTATATTAAATGCAAAATGGGGCAAATAAAACTTTTCTGTTGGATATTCAATAATTTTAGTTGTTACATTTTTTCCCTACAAAGATGGAAAGCAAAGGAATCTAGACCATACAGCCATGTCTTTTGTTGTAACATAAAAAATGCGGGCTTTTATTTTGACAGTTTCCGCGCTAACCTGACATTCAGTAAGACCAAAGTAAACATATAAGACAATACTCTATGTCTATGTCAGTACTCTATGTGTATAGACAAAATGATAAACAAAAGAAACAATTTGACCATAGAGTCGTATGTTTGCGTGTAATATAATAAATATACTTGTGTTTGTGTGTGTCAAATGCGTGGTAGTGTGTGTAATGTTTTATTTATTGATTTTGATTGAAAAATATTAGCGTTCTGCACTTCTCCTACATATAAACTATAAGTATGGCAATTCATACTCCTCTGTCCGCGCAATTTTCGTAAAAAGGGGTCCAAAGTTTTTGCTTCACGTATTAATATATAGATATTCTAACATCCTCAAATGATTTTGAACCACAGACGCGTAATAAAAGCAATCGTTAGTGGAAAACTTTGATGTATTTTGGTGATACTACATACATGCATGCAATGATTTTGTCACGGCCACGGGTTCTTTTCTTCCATTTTTTTCGGGAATCTTTCCACATATAAAGGAAAGGAATTTCAATATACTTTTATTCTCGTGCTGATGGATGTGATCGATTCAATTTAAAAAATGCTAATAATTTTGTGTGTGTTATGTTTTCAATTGCTTGACGTTTTTGCTCTTCTCGAAAGTACACATTCTGTCTACGCGGTAAATGTATATCAAGTCTGACGATAACATGTGACTGAAAATGCATTGGTAATTCATAGATGCGCCATACGGCTTCTGTTGATCCGACATAATGAATAATTAAAAAATTTGTAACTTCATCAATTTGTAAATTTTGACCTTGTTTATTTCTCCCTGAATCTAATTCAACAGATGCACTGTTATGGCTTTTATGTACGTATTTATTTATGTATTTAACGTTTTTGACTGAAGTGCAAACTTCACCGTTTAAAAGACAATTAAATTTGGTAAGTAAATATGGATTGTATGGTACAACGTAATAATTGTCAAGACAACTACCGTGAACTTTTTCATGCGTACCATTATTACGCCGTATAATGGATGTCAATGTTGATTCACATGTAAATTCATTAAAACGTTTTAAATAATCTTTTGTACATTTTCCGTCTCTCATACATACAGAATTAGGATTAATTACTCCGCATGGACCTGGCATCATATGTTTGACAACATATTTATGTAATTTAGGATGTGTTTTTAATCCTCTTTTTTGAAACTCGATTGTATAAATGAATGCTTCAATTTAACAAAGATATTTTTTGTTAAAGGCCCTCATTAATGTTTTCAAAAAACTTGAATACACGAATCATAATATCAGGTATAAAATTAGCAGTTTCACTGAAAACAATATTGTTAATTATTTCCGGCCAAATTGAATTGCAATTCATTGTAATAAATAAAGAAGGCTTTTCGAAATGTTTTATAAATGATACTGCATCTAGATAATTCTGATACATATTTCTTGGAGATCCATTGAACGAAGATGGTAAAATTATTCTACGGCTAAGATTACTGGCATTGATGTTCAATTCTATGTAGTCTGTTATATTGTAGTAAACTTCAAATCTAAGAATTGTTTTATTTTGTCGAATGCAATGTAATGTTGAGGCCTCTATTCTCACATATATATCAACTATCCACTTCAGAAATATTTTTTTGTGAATGGTGCTACATGCTGAAATCTTCTCTAATCGCAAGTCGATAGGCTGCATACTGAAGCATGGCTAATTTTTTTCTGGGTGCTCTTGAATTAGATATAGTTGGTACGTTATGAGGAATATTGATATGCCACCTAGTATCACCATTTGGAAAAAGTAATGGATGTGCTCAAGGGTCTAATGATGAATTTAAAATTGAGATATTTTTGATGATACCATTAACTTTTGAAAATGAAATCATATTTCGTTCAAAGGTGGCTCACCATCAACTGTACTAAATATTACTGCTACATCAGTTTGAACTGCATCATTGAAATGGCGTTGATTTAAATCATGATTTACATTAATGAGCATACAAATTTCTTTTTTTTTCTTTTCAACTCTATGACAATGATGTTTCATTGCAATGAATGACCGAACCAAAGGATTACTGCGTTCCAATTCAAGAGATATTTTGCGCATTATATTGTTACTGCATGTTTGATTAAAATGCTGTTGTAATCTATAATTGATAATATATAATTGATAGTGTCGACATCATAAAAATCGAATTGCGCACAACATGGTGAGCGACCATATGCCGCATACATTGAACCAGATCTGTGATAAAAACATCATGTTTTTGAAATTATACACTCCACTTGTAACTGCCCCGCAAATTTTAGCTTCTGAGCTAACCATAGCAAATGATGAATTATATTTGCGAATGTTTTCAAAATAATTTTTTGCCTTACTTTTGATTGAAGGTTCATTTCAAATAAGTCTATAATACAATGATTTAAAATATTCATTTTGACTTAAGGGCGGTAATATTGCTTTACCCTTATGACAACATTAAATAAATTCAGTCCTGTCACTTAAAGTCACTTCAGATTCAAAACGTTTTGCATTGCAAACCCTGCATTGTAAATCCATTAATCCACAATCATAACTATGATTGTGGATTAATGGATTCTTGAAATTACATTTAGTGCACATTTATATGTCTCTAAAAAAATATTATTTAAATTTGCGTTTGGTCTATTAATATGTGTATGCGAAACAAACTATGAATATGACATTTTCATAATTATGATTATTTTTGACATTCAGTAAGACTATGGACAAATAATATTAATCTCAGTTTGACCATAGACTTCAACCATAAACAAAATAGTACATATGTGTGTGTACATATGTGTGTGTGTCAAACGCATGTATTTCTAATAAAAATCTATATATCTCTTTCTATGTAAAAATATTAGCTTTCAGCACTCTTCTCCATATAAACTTTAACTGTGCCAAATTTCATACTCCTCCGGACGCGTAATTTTCGTAAAAAGGAGTATAAAGGTTTTGCTTAGCATATTAATGTTTTGGTTATTATCAACCTTTAAATTATGGTTATTATTAACCTTTAAAAAATTGAATAATATTTTATTAAATCGTAATAACTCTAATTTCTATATATGGGAAAATAACAAAGTTAAAGCACAATAACTTAGAAACTGTCTTACAGATAAACTACAATGGAAAGCCAGTGGAAAAATAAAATTATGAACAACTCATATGTCAATATGTGTGTATATACATGTGTGTGTGTGTCAAACGCATGGTAGTATGTTTTTTTTATTAATTTAATGTGTTTCTAATGCATTATTATATAAAAATTTTAGCTTTCCGTACTCCTCCAAACAAACTTTAACTGTGCCAAATTTCATACTCCTCCGTCCGTAATTTTCGTAAAAGAGGTACAACGTTTTTGTTTCACGTATTAATATTATGATTATTATTAATAATGTTACATTAAATTATAACAACTGTAATTCTAGATAAAAGATCATTTTTTTTACTATTGTTTATGAGAAAATAACAAAGTTGAAGAACAATAACTTGCGAACTGTCTGGCAGATAAACTACAATGGAAAGCTAGCGGAAAAATAAAACTATGGACTACTCATATGTCAATTGTATGTATATACATGTGTGTGTCAAATGCATGGTAGTGTGTGTAATGTTTTATTTATTAATTTAATGTACTTTGTAATCATTATTATTGAAAAATATTAGCGTTCTGCACTTCTCCTACATATAAACTATAAGTATGTCAAATTTCATAATCCTCCGTCCGCGCAATTTTCGTAAAAAGGGGTCCAAAGTTTTTGCTTCACGTATTAATATATAGATAATGGAATTAACGAAAAGTCTATTCTTTATTTTTGTTTGCATAGGCATTTATGGTTTGTATATCAATGTATATATATATATATATATATATATATATATATATCTGTGTGTGTGTGTGTGTGTTTATGTTAGGGTCATTCATACAAGACTAAACGAATTTTTTTATAACAATAAGAATTTATTACAAACAGGATACAGTTTTATGTATTTATGAATGAAAGTACTAAATAGCAATAATCAAAGTTCTTCTACTTGTAAGTAGTGAGAAAAAAATATTTGTAATATAAAAATTGCCTTATTGATGTCGGGATTTTTTTGTCTACAATTCTTAACTAACAACACTAAGTAAGGCTTCTGCTCCTCATCGTTTGTGTGCCAATTATCCTTCTTACTTTAATGGCAAAAAAAGTTCAAATTGTTTTTAACAATCTATCCTTTTTATGCTTTTAATATATACACCGAAGTGCATAGGGAATCAACATATTTATTTAAGACCCAAATTAAAGGAATAATAGGAGGGAATAAAAATCCGCATTTTCTTTTTCGTACCTAATGAAACATCGCCAAATATTTTTCAATGAAATTTTCCCTTAGAATAATTATTTGCTATACACGCAATTACAAGCGAAATGATGAATATTACTTCAACTAGGTTAATGCGTTTCTGCTAGGCGTATATCGTTACAAAAAAGGGATAAGCTGTGAACGAGTAAAGGGTCCATCCCTGCAGGCCGATGGAGGCATTCGAACATATTCAACTCCCGCCATATAAACATTTTACAGGGTCCAAAAACGCCCATTCATCTCTATAACCTCGCTAATCTCTCCAGAAATATCAAGCTGGGGCTTATGTAGATATGCGAGATAAAATTGACGCTACGTTCGTTTTAAATTTGCGAATTATCAAGAGAATATTTTGTTTTATGAGCAAGCGCTCTTATCGTTTGCTGTGTTAATTTTACGTACAAAGCAGATAAAAACACGGGTGGAAATAATTAAAATATTACCGTATTTTGGAGCAATGCCAAGGTGGTGTGACGGGAAGACCGCAACACGATACGTAAGGTACATGGTACGCAACATCTCTCTAGTTTGAGAACAGTGACATATATTAATGATCCGTCCATTGCAAATTTATTAATTCTTATGGAAATTATTTTAAAACGTAAACTGGTGATATAGTTATTATCTGATCTATCCTTATGTTATAAAATATGTGGTTAGGAGTAAAATTTATTTATGCTTTCATGAATTATGCAATGTACCACTCTAAACAAATTTATACAATAATGAGATATAACACGATACAAGTGGGATAATATTGAAGTTTCAGAAGTTTTTAAAGTATTTTACTTTTAGCATTCTGTATCTCAAAAGGAAAAAAACAAACCCTTATAAGATAACTCACGTGTCCATTTATCTGTAGTTCGCAACCATTTTTATAAGAAAATATTTGATATAGTAACATTAAATTCGGCATAGTAATAAAGTGTATTGACCACCATTAATGTCAATAGTTAACTATTAGAAATATTAAGAAATTATGATGATATGAAAATACTACAGGGGTTAAATTAAACATTTTGCAGAAATTCTTCTTTTTTAATTGATTTATCATGTTAGTGTCTACTACATGATAAATCTATTCTATACTATTTCTTATGTAAGGCGTTTTTCAAAATCTATTTATTAATTTTCATTATATGGAATTTAATAATATAAACAATAAGCAGTGCTTTAAAAATGTAAAAAATACCAGAGAATTATTTATATATTTCCAGCATCCTAACTAGCAAGGTATAGATTTTGCGGTCCGTAGCGATCTGCTCTTAGCAATTTTTCCAACGAATTTTGAAATGCACAACTTGCAGTCTTTTTAGTCATAAATTTACATTAATATGGACCTCAGAAACCATATATTAAATTTATACACCAAATACGAAAATCAATACTTTTTATACGCTATCTTCGGAATATGCTGTTTATATTTGGAACGATATGATTACAAACAAGAAGAATTTAAAATCCATCCACTTTGCATACTCAAAGAGATCCTACTAAAACAGAGATTTTTAATATGGCTGAAATATTTGTGGACGCATGGAGCTTATGCTTCTGCCTGGAAGGATGGTTCTAAGGAAAATTTCTTACATAATTAAAAGCGTAAAAACCGATAGTATGACTTAACATGTCGAGAACTGAGAATTTATACTTTTAAAATCAACAGCAATAGCTGTGAAAACATCGTCCAAATCTGTACAGTGTAGTAAAAATTAAGGCCGGTTTGCGGAAACAATTTTGGTTTCAAAACCTTGTCCGAAGTAAATACCTTATAAAATGAACATGCCACTAACTTGATGTTGGGTATAATATAGACTGGGTTCTGTACATACGATCATCCTCATATTTCTATCATTAATCAAATTTATAATTTGTTTTCTTTCGTCTATCTCCCTGATGAAATTATATGATATATGGTTTAAAAGTTTTAAATCTTAGTTTATTTCAAGTAGAATCTAAAAAAATAATTTTATGCAGTATTTATTGCAACTTTCTCTCTCTTTTGTTCTAATGGAAACAATTATACGAGTACTCGTATGCGTTACAATCTCTGACACAGCACTGGTATTCTTTTAGTTTACTTATTACTTTTATGTCATTATATGTCCACATATAATAATAAAATGCAACGATTTGAAACGACAAAGCGTAATGAAATCAGTTACGTAAAATCCTTGTAAATGTTTCATGGAATACATTACTCTTATAAAATATCCATATAAATGAAGTTACAAGAAGTTATTAAAGATATTTCTTATTCGATATCTTTGTGACGCGTTAAGATCTAAGTATTTGTCCCGCATGCGTGAATGATTAGTATACTCAAAGTTTTATTTGTGGTTTTGCTTACACATATAATAAAAAATATTCGTATACTTGTCGAACCGCCAGTTACTTATATTTCGAACCAACTTATGTAAAATAGACACATAGTTTTTTGTATTTCGTTTCTTTCTGCATTTGTATATTTATTTTTAAATCTCATTCTGACTTTGATTATACATACTTATATAACTTTCTTCTAGTTAATAATTTTTCAGATAATGATTAAGGAATATAGATGTTTTGAGAAAACTTTGCAAATCAAACATTGCTTGAATATGTTTTTTTTTAAATATTAGTTTTTATTTTTTACTTCATGTGCGCGGATAATTTTTTTTAAAATATTTAGCCTGATCTCCCAAAAATACTGCAAGTATATAAAATGCGCAGGTGGTTTAAGAATAGTATTATGTTAATTTTTGCTTGTAATCAATATTACATTAAATTTCAAATCTTACTTTGACTTAAACTTAAAAAATTAAAACTTAACGGAAATCGAGATAATCGGGATGTAAAAACAAAACAAATAAATATTGAAATAAGTTTACTTCTGTATTAAATTTTTTCTTAGGATATATTCTAAACTTTCGAATTTAAAAAAAGATAAAACGTTTCGTTTTGATATCGTTAAAATTTTATCAACTTTACTCAATTCACAAGAAACAAGGTATAGTGACCGATGTTGTTAATTGTATTTATTTTTTAATATAATATTAATACTCTCGGCATACTAGTATGAGTTCGATTCGTCCTTAACCAATATTTTATTACTAATTAATTATAAAATGTGAAAGTCTAAATACGGCTATTGATGAAGAAATGTAATAATCTCCAGGAGAACGTCCGGCTGGAGCGCTTGCGGGAAGCGGTTCGCGCGAAGCGACGAACTAATACGATACACGCGCACCCACACCAATGAGTAGAACTTTTGATGTGCCCACTGCCACAAGAAATGCATGCGGAGTGACCATCTCAGGTTAGAATCATTATTTCTTTATAATTTTATTTTGTCGCCACATACTCACTTGTCCACACACTTTTTCAACGCTGAGAAGTTTATCGAAGGATTTGTTATACGATGCTATTGCCGAAATATAAGATGAAGTACACGTAATGTACGCAGATTAGAGTTTTCATGTAGTAGGCGTCAATAAATGAGTACAATGTTTTCTGCGTTACAATATATGAGTAAACTTCCAAAAATTATATCACGTAGCGTCTACGTAACTTCAAAAAATCAGTCAAAGTGATCATGCTGACAAATGGAAACAATTTAATTATTCGGTGATATCAAAAAAATAAGGTTTTTTTCTCATTTTAGTGGAGCTCTATCTCTTTCCTTATGAAATAAAAAAGAGTTCTCTGCCCTGTAATTTGAATTTTATTCTTTATTCACTCTTTCAGTCTTCATATTATATCTTGTTCCTATTAAATTTTGATTTTTGAAAGAATGACGTCCCTCACTTCATATTTTTGTTGTAATAAACACAAAATTAAGAGTGCTTATCTTTTGTCTCGAATTACAGATTTTACATATACTCTTATGAAATATGTCAAATATTATATATACCTTTAATATATTTGACATTATGTAAATTAGGCATATCTGAGAAAACTTATAAAAAAATAACTGTAATGCAAATTCAAATATTACTTTTTAAATTATTTTTTACACTACAACTAAGAAGTTATTCATATCTACTGATCATAAAATATAGAAATATATTTTCTCTTATGCTATGAGATATAAATTCATATAACTAAGACACAATAATGGAATTATTTATGGAAATGCCCCCTTATACTATCGCAAAGAAATTATTAGAATCAACATGGTGACTAATAATTTCTTTGAAAAGACAATCAACGTTAATAAAAACAGAAGACACTTTTCTGTATATTTGAGTTGAAAAAAAATGTTTTAAAAAAGCCTGCAAAAATTTTAACCATGTCTAATATTGACTTTAATAACAGGAATGAAAACAAATTTTCAGCTCAATTTTCGATGAAACATTTTTACCGGGAAAGTAAAATTCAGTGCTAAGGTGGAATCAATAATTGAGCATTCCGCATCTAACGTTTTCATTATTCAATTATCCTGACGATATGCTGCTGGGGAATTAAAATCAAACAAATTATTTTTTTAAATTCGTTACCTAATTTTCCTAAATTTACCATCATTTGAATTATTACTTCAAGGCTGACAGTTAGATTAGTATGTAGCTGAAAAGCAGCATTTTGATTTGTGTGGAAACTATTGTTGAGTCGATTATTACTCGATAAGGTTTTTTATGAAGCATTATACGAGTATGTAAGCCGATTATTGATATATACATGGAACTGGTGACGATTACGATTAGACGATGTAGAGTATATCAGTGACATCATTCTCTAACTACTACCCGGCTTATTTAAGGGTCCTTTCAGGACACGTAATGACTCTTTTCATGTCACACAAGTGTACAGAGACTTTCTTAAGTTCCTAATAGTATATCTTATTTACTATCAAATACTTTCAATCAACAGACTTAAAGATTGTTACTACCCAATGAATAACATAGTGCCTCCCTTCTTTCGAGTACTTTTGAAAAAGTCCCTTAAAAAAAAGTCTCTTTCCACTCTGACCAAGTAACTGTACAAAACAAATATATACACTAACTATACACAAATATACACACGTTTGTAAAAATATCAAAATCATCATTTTTTTGCCCATTGGCCGCGAAATTGTGTATATATTTGTGTAGTGTATATTCTTCGGTCAACGTCCTGTGAATATTATGATTTGTTTTTATGCACATTACCGATATCTGTGAACATCTGAATTATAACGTGTTTGTGATTTTAAAATGTTGTCCGTATAAATCTTTGTATCTAGATGAGAATGTTGTATTAGTGTTTTACGTTGACCTGATATGGATAGTTATATATTTATATCTTTTTTCTTGATTATTTAGTATAGAAAAAAATATATACTTATTAATATTTTCTTCTGAACACAAAGTTGAAAATCGTATGAAAATCAACTTATAAGTTAAAGAAATATAGGACTACGCTTCAATATATAAAAACTATAGCTGACTACGTCATTTTATAAACTTAAAAAATTATGGTTTCAATGGAAACTTGTGCATCCTAATTGATTCATATATCCTAATTGATTCATACGGGACCAGCTTAAGGCATCAATTTCAAGAATACTATGAACTAAACATTTAGGAGTCACAAAATATTTGGTGCTATAGAACTCGTAGGAAAGTTGCGAGACAATCAGGCCTATCAGGTTTCGATGATATAATTTTGAAAGATGAGGCGGTCATTCATAATCACATCGCAATTGTGAGTGGGATCTTTCAAGCGTAGCTTTATCTAGTTCATGGCTTTGTACAAAGGTGACAGGTATATATGTGAATGTACGTTGTAGCGTATGAATGTACATTTACACACATTACAATATATTTTATTGCTTAAATTCCATTCGAATACTGAGAAAATATTGCGTCGATATATCTCACTATTTAATCGGTTATCTGTACCCAAATAGAGTTTCAAGTCTTGGTTAAAAGAAAGTTATGAGCAGTTCGGATAGCTGTAACTAAGTCATATGTCGAAATGAGAAATATAAAAGGACATCAATTAATATATTGGCGAACTCGACATGGAGTAAATTTCCATTTTCAACTTAGAAATTTTTCAAGCCCAAAAAAATTTACAAAAATATTTTTAGAACGAAAGAACATTTCGACGAAATGACTAAGGTCAGTGAAAGTTAATCCTTAGGGAAGAAACCATGTTGGTAATTAGGCTTAATTCCGCAATTATATTTGTGGATGTATAACGCAATATCGAATAATTTCGGATGATTGCGCGAATAAAATAATATTGTTATAATTTTTACATTTTAACTGAAACTAAGCTTGATAACCAAAAAAATTTTCCCGAGTAATAAGCATCAGGATTTTATAAAAAAATTTAATATGGATGAGAACAGTGAATATAGTAGAACTAGATTTACGAATATAAAATAATTTTAAATGCTGTAACCAATTAAATAATACAGCTGTAATTGTTAATATTTTACCTGTAACTAAACTTGAAAAAGGAGCAACTGGAGTTTTCTTTCAAACGGAGGGATGAATATCAGTTTATGAATAGAAATAGAATGAAAGAAGTGACTGTAAAATTGAAAGATACAAGGACGTGTAAGGTTTATGTTAATCATTAATAATGTTAATAATAAAGAATGCTTTAAAACGACCCGTCATTATCCGGCTGTAGATTATAGTGAAAACGCCGTTAAATACGAATAGAAGGCCTACAAGTTCCACATATATTTAGGTACATATCAAATTAGAACGGTTAAGTGTACATAGTATTAGTGTTAAAATAGCTACCAATTTAATTATTACATTCCACTGTATCTTCACGGAAATAAAACAGAAATAAAAAAGACGATTTCTCCCAACGATATAAAATATGAAATTAAAACTTATCATTGTTAAGTTAGAAATGAAATAACATATACTCAAATTACAACTATAAACTTATATAATATTTTTTAATTTCCTTAACCTTCAGCCACAAGGTACCTTCATGTAAATCATTCACATACGTTTTTCTGTCGGTCCATTTGCATGCTCTAGAGCCACTACATAATTTCTTAACCCGAATTTCAATTCGACTGTGGCTTTGGTTTATTCTTTTACATAAATTTCATGTATATAATATTCATTTTTAGAGAGTGATGACAGAGAGGCGGATGGACAACTGTTCATTAATTTTTTTTAAATTTTTTCTTTTCTGCATTTTTTGTGTATCTGAACTTCCATTTTAAACATTTCTTGAGTAAATGTATATATTTATATGCAAGTACCTGTGTTATATAATGTTTAAATAATGTTTAAATAAAATCAAACTTGGAAAAGAAGATTTTTAAATTTCAAAGATAATTAAAAGTAATCTAATTCTACATTTTCATAGTGGACAAAAAAATTATGAAATAAAAACTAACACAAAACTGAATACTGTGATTACATAAGCCGTTAACAGCTTGTAATATATACAGTTATTGTCTACAATACTAAAATGTATGTCACGTAAGTTGAGAGCTTGGAAATTTGCCAAATTTTCTTGGAATATTTTCCGACTGTGGTTTTTTCCACGATAGAATCAATTATTTGTGTCGGAAATATCCAGTTTCCAGTTTGTAATCAAAATATTTCTCAAATTCAGTTGAGACTTAAATATTAATTCGACACATCCTAGAGTTCGATATCAGCGTAAAAACATCGTGAGACACCATAGAATTTCTTTTGTCCAATTTCTGTTCCACTCAGGTTTTTGGTTATTATCTATACGTATAATAAAAATGTAACAAAGTGATCTGAGTATATGGAAAATATTTTAAAAAGAGGGATCGATTTCGCTTACATAATGATAAAAGAAATAAGAAAACCTGTTTTTAAAAATGTTAAATTAAAATAAAATTTTTAAATAATCTATTTCTTCAATCATGCGTAATCTACTAGATGGAGATATAAAAACCATCTCGTGTGTGTGTGTGCGTGTGCGCGTGCGTGCGTGCGTGCGTGCTTGCGTGATTGCGCGCGAGCGCGCGTGCGTGCGCGCGTGCGTACGTGCGTGCGTGCGTGCGTGCGTGCGCGTGTGTGTGTGTGTGTATGTGTGATACAATTGCTGAAAACACACTTGTTGATGCAATTGCTGGCTTAACTCAACTTCCGTCTCTCGGAAAAAGAAAGCAGTTAAGTAGATAATTTTATTCATTTTGAAGGCTGTTCTGACCCCAAATTCTTAATGAGTTAAATTCAGTTTTTACTTACCACGAGCTGAGGTTTTGTTAAAAGCTTTTTAAACCATGTATCTTAACTGACTTATAATAAGCTGTGTAAGCAAAAGACTTGCGTTTCGTGTATGTATTATATTTAATCTATTTCTCGTTATATACTTTCTTCTAGTTGAGATCATTATGATGGTACGCTGATAATGAAATGACAATGAAAATATGGGCATATCTACTATTGCACTACATACGAATGGATTTCTGAGATAAGTTTTGATAACGGCGATACTAATATAAAGTCATATTTCCCAAGTAAAACTTATGAATGCGTGTTATTACTCACTACATATGTATTTTAAGCAAGTTACATAGAAAAACATACATATTAGGGAAAACTAAACAGATGAATTAATAAAGAGAGTTAGGAACGAAAATTTTTCAAAAGACCTTTGAATGCCCGAATTGACGACGCTTTCCAGATATAGGGATTTTACTTATTCTACATTTTAGTGATATTAACTGTGAAGAAATATTCATTAAAAAAAGTCATGTAAAGTGATTTTTGATACAAATTCCAATGCCATGCGCAGTTAAAACTGAAAATCTAGACCAGTGGATAAACCTGAACTATGAGAATACTTCATTATATTAAATAAAAAGCATAGAACGTGCGGATTGTGCAAATCTTTAACCACTTAAGCTGCCGAAACATGGTCAAATTTACAATTCACACATTTTTTAGTTATTCTAATTTCTTTAAGCGATCCTGGGTAAGATGTATATATAATACATATTTTCATAGTGAAGCAAAAGCAGTTGTTGACATATTTAAATTTTTTTTTTGTTGGGAAAAAATATTCAAGATACTTTAAATAAAATATTCTGCTGAAAATTTTACGATTAACATCGTTTACTTTGGGCTGCCAATTGAGGTTTTAAGCGATTAATAGGCTTAGATCTTTGACAGTAGTGGAGTAGAGGATTACAATATCCTAAAATAATTTGTGTAAGAAAGATTTTCCTTGAGCACCCATAAACTTGCATTTGGCTTTAATTTATCTGAAATAGTTAAATGAAATTACTTTAAAAAATACAATATGTTTATAATTTCTTCATGTTACACAAGTCTGCTATCAAATTTTATATTCCATTATATAAAAAAAGTAATATATCTAACTTCACCTGTGAACTAATATTTTGGACAATAATTAATATAGCTGTTACATAAAATAACGAAAAATCACATTATTCAAATGGTAGAAATAAAACTATGCCCTGTGAAGAACTTATTTTGACGGCACTTCATTTCTTTTAAATGACATCAGAGAATATAAGACGGCTATTTACATTCAGAGTTCGAAATTATTTCTTTCTCTCGATGATGACTTCAATGATGGCTGAATATTCGTAATCGCAAAATCGACGTCTTGGTTTTTGGAATCCTAAAATGATGTTATTATAAATATGGAATCCTAAAACGATGTTGGAATTACAAATTTCGAACAGACGGACAAACGATGTTGTTATAATAGGACTCTGGATCCGAAACCCTTCGGATCCAGAGTGCTGTTATAACAACATCGTTTGTCCGGCTATTGGAAATTTGTAATTCCAAACCAAATAAGATAAAAGCTTGATATTTAAAAGTAAGAGCATTCTGCTCGGAAAAAATATTTTAGACGGCTAAAAATTTTTTTTAAAGGCACATATGGGATTTTTATTAAAAGATACCTTTTTGGATAAAGCACAAATATGTTAATTTTCTTTTTTAACGATAAATATTGATTTCGTAGATATAAGACAATTCTTTTTATTCCACATTTTGATATTCAATTTCCTCATAATTTTAAATAAGAAAACGTGAAAGAATAATTTTAACTTTTATTTTTTATATTCCTTGTATTATACATATTTACGTTTTATTAAAAATAAATGATTTAAAATACATACTATGAATTGCGGGACTCAGTTGTACATTTAAGACCATGGTCAAATGATATCAACATCGCCCATAATACATCCACGTGTAGCACACACGCGAGTAAACATAAATTAAGCCGAGTCTCATTTTTAAGCTCCCTAAAATTATCCTTATATCGTCCCTTTATAAAATTTATTACAGTTTGTTAGCATCTTCGTGAAAAAAAATGTATTTTGACATTATCGTTTGTAATATAAATATATTAAATAATTTTATTACTTTAAGACGAAATTTAAAGAAAAAACATTACAAATTGCAAAATTGCAATTTGTAATGTTTTTTCTTTAAATTTCTACTTAAAGTTATAAAATTATTTATACTAAACCCCAATAAAATACCAAAGGTAAAAACAACACAAATCCGTTACATTATACACATATATGTATTATACAGACTCGTTGTTTTTGATCCGTTCCATCTACATACAAGCAATATAACTCAAAAATATATTTCGATCAGCAAAATAAAACAAATTATATTTAGGTTAAGAACAATTTATTTATTATGTTAAATGCGCATATCCTGTAATATAAGCATAATGGTACCTCAGAATGGGGGGGTATAATAATATAGTGTAAACTATAGTATTTCACAATATATAACTTGATGAGTAGCTGTTGGTTCTTCCACACGTTATTAAACGGAAACTTTGGCGCGTCGCCAGTTCTCGCGTTACCATTTTTTAATAAATTTCGAAACGTTGTATAGTTATATGCAATATAAAAGAGTAACACTGAGTTTACTGTTTTGTATTGCACATAACTATATCTGTTAAAATATTAGTGCAAATTACAGGTTCTTATTGTTTTCCCAAAGTATTTATTTAACGATTCGGTTAAATTTATTTTCTGAAATTTCTCATAATAGGTGATAAACATAAAAATAAATGGCTTACATATCAAGTTGATCATATTAGTTCGTGAAAGTCATGGCTTGAAAACGTCTTGTCTTTAAAATTATATTAAAATTATCTTTATGCAATAGACATTAACCCAAAAATATCTATTTATCCATTTATATTACATAGCTGTGTTTACCGAAACAAAATCAATTAGGTTACAACTTGCGACATCGCAAAAATTCTCATAGTTTCGTTTATTGATACATTATTTCAAATAAAATCACCTATTCTCTTTATAATGTTTCTTATAATTGATTCTCAAAGTTTATAAAATATAACGACTATAAAAATGTTTTTAATCAAATGAGAAATAGCATACAATGGTCATAAAAAACCATTAAATAAAAGTTAAGTATGGGTTTTCATATTCCTGTTATTAAAAATATTCAAATTTATCGCCAGAGATTTGCATAATAAATAATATCATTTAGAAATAAAAGAGGACCTTCGAGGACCGATGTGATTAAAATTACGAAAAAAATGTTTTAAAAAAACGTTCTCAATGCAAATTTTCGCGAACACTCAAAACACAATTTCACCATGACAAATACTAAAATACGGCAGCCACCTTTATATAGTACACATACAGCTTTATATACCCTTTTGGTTCTGAACTTGACACAAACTTCGAGAACATTTGACGTAATTATTGACATATAATCGAATATAAACTTTAAAAATAATCTCGAACTTCGCGGTTGATCTCTAAATTCAAAGAAATACTTTACCCTTATACTATATTTTTACCCGAACTGCCGTACGCCAAAGAGGTTATTGTATTTATTAGACTATGAATGTACGTATGTAGATATGTCCATGTGCTACTCTCTAGACCTGTAACAGATAATTCACTTTGAATAAACGGAGTATCGTTATCATTGTATCCTTCCCCGTATGTAAAGTAACCGACATCGCCCTCTATATAAAATGGTCGCTGGTAGTTACCATTTTGTATAAAGTGAAAAACTGAAAATTCGAAAATGCCATCAAAACATCATATTATAGGTCTTGATGAGCAAATTATAAAAAATATGTTGTATACGTAAATACGATAATTCATAAAGAAAATTTAAAATGTGCGAAGTAACGTAGTTTCGAACTTGACTTTTCAGTAATTTTTGAATTAAAAATCTAGTTTCCATTCTTAAATTCTCAGCATTGCGTTATAAATTCCGAGAAAATTATTTCTCCCTTCAGTGCCTTATTGACAAAAATGAAAGAGCTTTGAAAGTCCACTTTAAGAATATAAAAATAGGTCTTGTACGAAAATAGGGAACGAAAACAAATATCATAAAGGATATCAAAGAAATAGTAAATAATAGAATTAAAACAGATCACATTTGTTTCGATTTGTTTTCTAAATTTCTATTTTATAGTAATCGGTTTTCCTGTTAAGGGGCATCAATTGTTACATTGATTAGTGCATATTTTAGTGCAATTTAATGACAATGTAATAAATGTCATTTAAATATATAATTTTCCTAACAATATATTTAATTAATTACTTCGCCTCGGTGACTCTATGAAAATGATGGTATGGTTTTAATTTAAAGAGTGCGTCTGTCGTCCGCGATTTGTTACTTCAGAATCAATTTTTGTAGACAACGAATACTTTGTTTATGAAAACTGGTTAAAGTAAGTATATATACAATATAAATCTTGGTAATTTATTAGTGTAGTCGTAAAATAGCATTTCCAAGTAGTAAAATTTAAACAGAATAAAATATTATATTAATTTTAATATTAATTATCCAGACTGTTTTACAATTTTTACGCCAATGTATAATTTATACAAACAATTTGAATAAAACTAATATTTTAATAACATTTCGTACGGCTGATTAACTTATCTCTGATTACAAATATAAAAAAATTAAAAGTTCTCTTATTGCTGATGTTCAGAATCATGGTACATATGCCAATTGGTCATACTGCCGTGGTGCATAATAAAATAATCGATATGGTTTCACCATATCGATTTATTGCCATATTTCGAGCCATTCCCATAATCATATGGAAAATGAAAATAGACGAATAATTTCTTTGTAGTCGCACGGCACTTCACTAAAGTTCATACAAAAGCGGCACGTGAAGCAATAAGTGCGATAGTATTTTCTCGCGTAACACATTGTAATCATCATCGATGTCTATCTGAAATTTTGCTATTCAAATATTCTTTTGTCGTATTTCAAATGAAAGGCTCTAACTACGTTTATAATAACTCGACTTCTTAAAGAAACTTTTCGAAAAAAGGATATCATTTAAGGATCCGATGACCTGAAAGTCGAACGAGTTTGGCTGACAAAATTATCGATAAGTGACTAAAGCCTATTAAATCCAAGAAAAAGTTTTTTTACGAAAGTTCTTTACACACTTAGGTCTATATAAAAGTATAAATATTTAAAATGTATAGTTGTAAATTATTTCTGTAAAACTAGTATATTTACATGTATTAAAATTATTTTCAATCATGTAAATATGTCACCTAGTATATCTTTTACACTCCTCAAATTATGATAAATATCTCAAAAATTATCACATCTAGATTCACCGCTGTATTTTTATGATACATTTCAGGTTACCTTTCTAGTGTTTATAATAATGTTTACTTTTGTTGATTAAAATATATTTTTCCACAGAGGTTATGTTTATTGTGGATACATAGCAATATTTGTGAATTAATCTTAAATACAATTCTCAAAAACTTACGAAAATTTTAGTTTAGTCTATTGAAGTTTCTGAAAAATATTTTGGAAATTTTTATACTGTGCCGTAACGATTATCACTCTGCGCGACTGAAAGCATTTGTTTCATACTAGACTTTCCCTCTCCAAAATTCTCCGAGAACTATTTTTTTAGCTTTTTACTATTGCAAAATATGTGAATCAATATATTTTGTTTTTTTACCAAATTTCAACTTCTTATTTTTAAATAATTTTTCAGAAAAGGGCTCTGACAAGCAAACAATCGACATAAACGTGAGCAGCCATTATTATTTTTAGTTACGTGACATAACGAGAAGTTAGTCTCCACACCATGGTAGGAGAAACTATGTATAACTTTAAATTTATAAATATATTCGAAGTTCAAAATATCTGAGATTTTTTGTGTTATCGCTGAACATACAAATGCAAATGCAAATTTTGTACACTAGGTATTTGCTTTTATTTGCTAGGACGTTTGTATTATTATCGGATTCCGTAGCTTTACATACAATGACAAAATTGCCCATAAGACACTACATTACATTGCTAACTAAAACCAGCAAATTAACAAGGAGATTTAGGTGATACTCGGTTAATTTTTCTTAAATTTACTCAAAATTGTTACATCTCGTATTGCTTCATTCCCCATAATAATGGTATTTCGTCGTAGTATTGAAATTATTTAATAAATTATTTGTAAATATTTAGAGTCAAATTTTGTAGGTTATTTGATTTTCGTTATCACCTGTTTGTCTATTTTTATGTATATATTTAAGATTATTGAATTTATTATTAACTTATTATTGCCAAATCTGTCGATACGATTGACTCAGTTATTTATTTTTTTTTTAATTAAAATTCCATCAAAGTAAAACTTTGCTCAAAATGAGGCAATACGTGGCTCACATTAGTCAAAATGGAATGCCAGTGAACTTTCATTTAAAATCCATTAGGGTTAGCAATACATTTGACGCTTTGTAAAATATCTAATCCAATGTGAATTATTCATTGCGTTTATGCAGTGCGCTATTTAACATTTCCTACGATTTTGTTTATAATACGTATAAATAGTCATTGCAACGCAGTAGTAACCAACATTCCCATACCAACATTCCCTTGTAATACATACAAGGGAATGTTGGTATGGGATTCTGTTAGAGGTAGAAATATATTTTTCTCCCTGTACAAATGTCAAGTTTAATACGATACTTCAATTATAAAATAATAAATTTCCACTTTTACTACTACTGCATGTGTAACTATATTATAGTGCCTATATAATACAAGACAATAGAAGGTATATGTTACAACGGAAAATCGCATTGAATTTACTATTAAAATATCACATTAAATAAGAAGTTAACCAAAGTGTAATTTTTTTCTTGTGTCTCCTGTATAATCCGTAGTAGTATTCTCTTGTATTTGCACTTACGACTAGGGCTTGTATCATTGTATGATGCATGCCTGAGAGTTATTATTTAACGCAAGATAAATAATCGCGAATATTTACGTGAATTAATTTACGATTAAAACATTACAATGGAGTAAACATTTTATAAAGCGTTAAATATATTGCTTTATGCCAATATTTCCTTATGTTTGTACTTACGATTACTGCTAAATCATCGTGTTATTTATGATAAAATCAATTATTTTAAATATGTTACAAGTCAATACTCATAAATGCGTATAATAAACACACGTACACGTACACGTAGCACACACACACACACACGATTACATTATGTTGAGAATTAGTTTATATTCAAAACTAATATTGAATACATTTATTTACAAGTAAAGGATGGCTTGTGTCAAACCTACATTATTTCAACCTCTTAGAACATCATTTAGCAAATTGGACGTGCGAGAGTACATACATTATATTTATGGTAATAGTAAATGTCCAAGGACTACAGTTCGGACAGCCGGTCCGCTTTAATTACATCAAATTAAGCAAAGGGATGCCCTTGGGAATGTGCTTTCCATAGCAATCGTCGTTATGGAACTTGACGAAGATATTTAACCGATTCATGTTTTGCGTGACGGGAAGCATAATTTTATTAAGTATGTTGACGTTTATTCCGTTGTGAAACTTGAGAAATATTTCAATTTACGTGAAAAGTTAATGGACAAATATTATTTAGTATTATTCTTACCAAGATTCTATCATTTGTTCCCGAAAAATGTTGCATAGATTCTTTTATTTGGCGCCGGTAAATCGTTTTTCAATAATTCGTAAAACGTAAAAAATTATATTGTCAGTTAGTTATGCTGTCCTGTTATTTTTGAAAAATTTGAAGGATCTCGATTTGGGACTGGTGAATTTTTTTTTGCTTGTGACACACTTGAAAGATTCGTGTAAAAATATTTTCTAAAAACTTATCTTAAACGGCAATAAAATACTCAATCGATATTTGAATAAATAGAAATTAATGTTTGATTTGATTTTAGATAAATATATATTTATATATATATATATATATATATATATATATATATATATATATATATATATATATATATATATATATATATATTTATATATATTTAAAACTCGTCTATAGACAATGACCTTTTCACCACTTTTCTAAGATTTTATCAGTTACCATATGAGCATACCTATAAACCACGCTTACATTAGGCATTTTTTTTTCAAGTACAAAAAGATTCAGCCAAATGTATTAAGTGGATATTTAAACACCACACACATTATCATAACTAAATTCCATCAATACTAAATGTATCTAATGAACAGTATGCAGAAAATAGAAAGCATTGCAAAAATGCAATATAATAACTTATAACTTAAACTTATAACTTAAAAACTTATTTCTTTTAACCACCTTATCAAATTATTTATTTGTGATTCCCTAATAATTTGTGTCTCTAACACAGGTAGTATTCTAGTTCTTTGAATATAATTTAATAACTTAAATTTGTTTGATAATAACACAAAAGCTAATTTCTTACTTATAATTGATTATTATAATTAATGGTTAAAGTTAATTTCTTACTTATAATTGATTATTATATTCCTTTTTTAAATTTGAATTCTTGCTTCTTTTAGCAGAAATAGTTGCTAATATCCATTTCTACTTTTTTACGTCTCACACAAATGTGGAAAATGTCTAGAAGAAAAATAAAATTCGTTTCTTTTGATTTTTCTGTTGAAGCAAAATGTAAAAGGCTACAAAGAATGATTACGATGGTCCGCTGACCATATTGATTTTCACAAAATTATTAAAAATAATGTTAATAAGGAATTAAATATTAAATACGTTTATAACATTTTTGTCCTGCCATGAAATACTGGGTTATCTTCTCATAACCACGTTGTATTTCCAATTTCATGGCGGGAAGATAAATATAATATGTACGTATACCTATTTATTGATTTATCTTATCTATATACTTTAAAGTATCTAATTGATACATATGGCGGACTTATTGCTACGAGAGCAATCTCTTACAACCAACTATAAGACCAGCCCAGTCCGACGACATTTAATACCGTATGTAAATATGTATTAATTTTTAAAGATAAATAATCTCCTCTGTACTACTCACTCCTTTCCTGTTGCTCTTTGAAATAACGACTGCGCCGTTGTCAATTAATATCTGTAAATACCATTGCCTTGTCAAAACTAGAATAAACAAAACATACTACCACAAAATAAGAACGTCATTTGAAAATATATAAGTTGATATCTTAAAGATAATTTTGTCAATATATGTATGTATATATATGTATATATATATATGTATATATATATATATACACATATATATATATATATATATATATATATATATATATATATATATATATATATATATGTATACACAAAAGTATGTACAATATATTAAAACTAACTATCAACAATGATAGCAGAGATGATGTCCCTACATTTTGTTACATTTATTATCCCGAACGAATTCACGTCCCTATTTTATCTATCGCTACTTTTTCTTTCAAACGTCATATCCTATATGTACCTATACTATAGTATATCAATTTGAAAAGATAATGTTTATAAACAATCAGATTTGACAGTTCAGGGATTCTGAACCTTTTACTTACATTCACGTTAGTAAATAATGTGACTATTTCGTATTTATGATTAAAAACATATATTTTTATTAGTATGCATATTTACACTGTATACATAAGTAATATATCTTATAGAGGAATAACGATAAGTACGATGAAGTGTTTCGAACAATTTATAAGTATTACTGTTACATAAAAAAATATATGAAATAAAATAATACCTAAAATTTCGAGAGAAATAGTAGTTTAATTGAATGTTTTCTATATAACTTAATAGAAAATTATTATAATGTAATTACAAATACTTAATTTTTGAATAACCATTAAAATATTTTTTAAAAACGAACTAGTATATAGAAATATACGAATACAATGGAAATCTTTTAATCGTGTAATTTGAAAGTAGTGTTTTCTTTCGCCGCATATAATTTCTTTTCTCCAGATAATTTTGATTGTGTTTATTTTACAGTGATATACGTCAAACTTAACATTTTACAGTGATATGTATTCTCAAACAGCTGTCTAGGTACTGTTCTTAGAACAAAATTCGCCATTTCAATTACACTCACACTTAAAAATATTACAGGTTTAATACAACGAACTTAACGTTATAAAACATATACTAAAGTAATACAAAATAGTTTTATGAAAGGTCAAAAATTTAGGGAGCAATATTGGAAAATGACTATTCAGTGCGCCTCGCGGTTTTTAATCACTATTACGTTGATAAGCGTTTAAGCGTGGCAAGCAAGCGTTGTATATACATGGTATACATGAGTTGTATACATACAGTAAACGAAAAAATATAATTGATCTCCTGAATCTATATGCCTTTGGATAAAAAGTGTGTCCCTTGCGAACATATAAATAATGAATGTAGCAAATAACTTTGCTAGCTGTGCGCTCATATTGATTCAGATTTGTTAGTCCTACGTAGATTTATGTATGGCCACTCCAATACAACTGTTAAGTTTCCTGTTTGTGTAACCCGCGGATAGATAGATAATGATATGAACCCGCATTGGTTGTCCTCAAAGCAAAAGCTAATAATTTACTTTTACCAACATACATATCCGAATGGAGAATAAAAGTTTATCGCCCCATAAAATCGTAAGCACAAATCGATATTTTTATCTGATACATGATAATTTTATGAAAGTCGAACCAAAGTACTGTTTTAAAATAATATTATTAACTAATTTTCAAGGTGTATTGACGATAAAAATGACTATTATATTTCATCTCTTTCTAATATATATTAATTTTTTTTTTCATATTTTTCAAGTAGTATAAAAATTAATATAGTTATGTCAATTTGTAATAAATATTTAATTATTTGTCAAAGATTTTGAGATGAGTATATATATATATATATATATATATATATATATTACTTTTTAAACTACTTGTACGAAATTACAAACGTAGTTACGTGTTTTCTTTTTAGAATAATATTTCAATTACTATATCGTTTTCTTTTTGCAAGACTATTAAAACGCGTCATAAATAATCACTGCGAATGCGCTATAATATATGTAAATACAATCACGGTTGTGTTTGACATGGCAAGTTCGATGAAACGACTAGTCGAAAAATTTTACTGTCTTTGCTCTAGATGTCGTGAGCTAAGATTGGTTAGCGATTGCTACTCGAACGTGTACATTGCTATATACATTTTTTTATTGAAAAAAAAAATTAAGAAGTAAATATTTTTAAAGTTCAAAGATTCAATTTGCCTCAGATTTTTTATAGGTCGAAAATTTATGTTGTAGTGGTTATATTTTTAAAACTTATTATGTTTTTTCGTTGAATATAATAACCTGTCGATAAAATAACCTCAAATCTAATAACAAAACAATGAATGGCGCTAAATTTATACTCCAGATTATGCTTACGTATCTGATAATCTTAAAAATGACCATTATTGAAGAGGTTTCAATGATACTTGAGAATCCTATGTCTGAACGGGTTCAAGAAGAATTATCACGACAACGTTGCTCACAAAAAGATACGTCTTCAAAGTACTTAAATGACACGTGGCTAGTTGTAGAGCTGCTTACTAACATTCGGAAACGGTCCAAGTAAGTAGCAAACTTAATCACATCTCCGGATTACATTAGTGAAGAAAGGAAAGGGAAAGTAAAAATAACAAGAATATGAAGAAAACAAATAAAAAAAATTAGATTGGATTAAAAAGCAAAGAATTAAATTAGATTGATGTTCTGAGGAAGAAGAAACGATTTAATTATCATGAAAAAAATCAGGTACCGAAGATAATACATATGATTGCGTGGAATGCAGCCAAAATTACACGAGACTGAAAAAATAGATTAGCTGCAATGCATTTTTTTGTAAATTATGGCTGCATGAAAATTGCACTCCGTTCAACAATTATAGCAATCATTGTAGCAAGAAAATGAAGAAACAGGAAACAAAAAGTAAAACTTATGCGAGAAAAAAAAGTGACGAGCGTGAAAGTTACTTAAATTTTTAAGTAACTTTCGCGTTTTATTATTTTTAAATTTCATAAAAGATACTTCCAGATATTTTAATAAAAATTTATAAAAATATATTCGTCCGGAACTATCTGAAAAATTCTTAATTTTTGAGAAATTCATCTTATTTTGGTCCTGCAAAATGCTTACTAGGAAATATATTTACACGACGAAGAATTATATGAATATCTGTGAATGCTTGAACAACAATACTACGTACCCATAAATTGTTAAATGTTTATTTGTAGACAATTAAATATGTACAAAATCCTCATGATAAACTTTCTACATGTATTTAATAATTTTTATTATTTATAAAACATATAACACAAACTTTGAGCTCATTTATTAACACCATCTTCCGAAACTCGTCAAATACACAATTTGTGGAGTTTTTTTTCTGGATCAACGTTGTGTTCAAAAGTCATTTTATTATGTTATACCTATACAATTTCCATATTAATATACTTTTCAGACATCATTGCTTTTTTCTAACTTACGAATCTCCTGTGCATATTGAGTGTTTTAATGATGTGCCATATGTATGTAATATTAGTACAAAGCTAATATCTATTAGGACTTAATTCTAGGTAAACAGTTAATAATCTCTCTTAAGGCCAAACAATATAAGGTTTTTCTTATGCGGTTTGGTTGGAGAAGTTTTGATAATGGACAGATGACTAACATAATTTCAGAAAACACAGGTAAGAGAGAACCCTACTAGCCGAGTTCCGTCGAAATTTGTTTCGTTAGTAAATTTGAATTAGTCAGGAAGCAGAGAAAAACCAAACTTGCGCTCGGGATAGTTGAAAAGCTTCACTATAGTGAACTATAGTGAAGCTTTTCAACTATCCCAACTATATCCAATTAATGGTGTAATTGAACATTTAATTTAAAGTTTCAAACTTTGAATGGGTATATTGTTCAGAATTTATAAAGGTACTACCTGTAAACATAATCGCATGTATTAATTAACGTTAATTTAAAAAACGAACTCATTTAAGTCTAGTGTCAACAATACATGCCATATATAATATGAAAACCAATAGTTAGCTAAAATTATTTCCTTGCATATTAATTTTTCTCTCTTTGCCATCAGTACGGTATATGATAACGTAGCCGCATCATTTTTATGCCAGGATACTACAATTAATATTTTGATACACATAGGTGAACTCTTTCTACGACTATAGATGGAACATTTATGATTTCTCAAATATATTTCTTTAAACACTGTGGCATGTAGGGATAATGTCATATGTATGGCATAATAGGATATGGTTGATATATGAGTTCAATGACTTTTTAAAGTTAATTGTCTTTAAAACCTGATATTAGCCTTAAACCTGGACTTAGCCCAGGCAAGATTAAACTCACCTCAACATGATTATTATCACTGCTACAAATGAGCATAAACTTTCTGCTAGGAATTCTTGTAACTTATCAATGTCATATTTGTATTAAATGTAGAATCCCAATCAGAGTACCCCCTTATTCAAATGTTTGTTACGAACAAAGTGAAAAATGTTTTCAAAAATTGACGGTGGACAACGAAATTTTATAAATATTTTCATTTTACCTTAAAATGCAATATTCTGAACATGAAATTATGATTGCAGAATATTAAATTTGAAAACGGATAATTTTTGTTCCGGAATAAATCAGAAAAGTCATAATTTAAATTAGTATTGAAACTTTGTTCTAAAGCATTGTGTGACACTACATTAACGAAACTCTCATTATATAGCTAAAGTTTAACTTTACCAATCACATACGCTAACATTATAAAATAGTTTAATATTTAATATTCCTGTGTCAAATTTAATATTTCCATTATTGAATTAAATATCTCTATATTTCTAAATAAAAGTATCTAATCTACGATATTTCTAACTTAATGGGAAAGCCTATTTCAACAGCTTTATATTTACCAAACAGATTTTCCGTAATTTTACAAATGTCACAATAGCTATACACGTAGCTCCCGGGATGGTAGCAGAAAGATTCAAATCACTTCCGTTTACAAATAATTCTTTCAGTTATCCCCTGTTACCATTTGAACTCCCAGCGGTCTCGTTTGCCTTAAGGCTTATCGGATTGTCGTTTTGTCTGAATGCTTTTTGTCAACCATTAGACGCAAGTGGTAGTTTCTTGCGCTAACTCCGCTTCTCGCTAATCATCGTTAGGGCATCTGATTAAACGAGTAGCAACGCAATGAGGTATATAATAAACGTCACTAAAACAAAAATTTATTTTTTATCCCCTGAAAACGTTTCCAAACAGTGCAGCTCATCGCTGAATTAGTAATCACTCAATATTTTACCGTACTAATTCTAATACCGTAAACGTAGAGCTTAAAATAGGGTGCCGCTTCCAACATCATATTAAGCCATTATGGGGAGTCACAATTGGTAGTTGATAAGTATACGTGTTTTTTATAATTACTTTGCTAAAATAAATAGATGACTGACGAACACGATTATACCAACAGCAAAAAGGAAAGAAACAATGATGACGTTCAGCATTAAAAACACAGAAAATCGATCATTCCAACTACATATATTTACTTCCGTTTATATTATGTTTCTTTAGTTTTAATTTACAAACTAATTTTATAATTTAATTCCACTTCTCTCTATATCCATGTATACGTATGTCTTCATAGTTTTGCTCGCGTTCAAAGGCTAAATCAATATTTTACGATCGTAATTTTATATATATATATATATATATATATATATATATATATATATATATATATACATTTAGTGAAATGCCACACACAGATGTTTCTTATTAGCAGAAATACAATTTATTAGCAAAAATAAACGTGCGACGTGAAAAAAGTTTTGAAAGGATTTGTGTAAGCTGGTATTTTCAATATTATTAACAAATACCTCAGAAATAATATACATTTTATGAGTTATATTTATATACCTTTAATTATATACATTTTCGTAAAATTTTAATATCGACTGCATATGAACAAATACTAATCCATAAAATTTTCTATAAAACATAAATTGAAACACTAAAATAGGAGCATTCTGCAAAAAGAGTTACGCAAATACCATAATGGTAATACAAACAATAATTGCTAGAAATTTGAGTTGTAAATAGTCAATAAATCAGTATTGAAAAAAAATTAGATGCATAGAAGTAAACCAATAGAAACTTCTAAAATTTCTTTATTCTATTCTTAGTACCCATTCTATTACATATATATAGATGTATATATATATATATATATATATATATATATACATATAGATATATATATATATATATATATATATATATATATATATATATATATTATATATCACAATAAAAAAAATTATTCCTGGGAAAGAAAATTTTGTACTCTTATACATCTAAAAGATGCAACTAAAGCGATGAGATATATTTATTTACCTGTACAAAGAAAATATAAAATATTCAACAAAATTATCTGATATTACATAATTTGCCTGAGCGCTACTCGAGATTGGTTTGTTACATTTTTATGTAAAAAGGCAATACACTCGTTATTTTTTGTTATATCCTTAAAAAAATACTTCGACTTGCTTTCTTCAATTATTTATGAAAAACATATTTTAATATAATTTTTACGTTAATCTATCGCTATTTAACACGTTTATCATATTACTTTTTAATATCTATATAAATTCACTCATAACCAGCATCATTATATCAGTTAAACTATGTGGAATTACGCTTAATTTTCCAAAATTGAAGATTTTTGCTTAAGAAAGAATCAGGCGAATTCGTTAAAACTTATGCTGGAATATCTTAAACGTATCTAGATTTAAAAAAACCAAAGAACTACTCTTGATGATGAAGTTTAGACCTTATTTTAAAACTCATTGTAACTTTCTGTTGATTTAAAAATAATTCGTTATTAATAGGTCCCTTAATAGTAAATGTTATTCTTGCCATATGGAGATCTTACAAATAACGATTGCACTTTTTAATGATTCGAGCAAATGTAATTATTGCACAATATAATATGTAATACTTGAGAAGGGGACAGTTAGAAAGAATAAAATGTTAACAAAATATTCACAAAACACCAAATGTCAAAACGTGGAATTACTATAGGAACGGTAACGACACCATTCTATTGCACGAACACTACTTTAAATGTATGCATTATTATCCTTTTGAGGCCAAACTTGCAATTAATTTCGAGATCAGATGGAATAGGAGTTTTCATCGAAATTAATTTAAATAAATTAATGTGGATCTTAAAGTAATGAAATAATATATAAACATATATATATGTATATATATATATATACATATATATATATATATATATATATAAATATAAATATATATATATATATATGTATATATATATATATATATACATATATAAATATATATATATATATATATATATATATATATATATATATATATATTAATTGTGCATACCATTTTCGTAAAAATATTTTAATATTATAAGCCATGTCATAAAGAAGACGAAATTATATTTTATACCTTATAAATTATCTATTAAAATAAACTTTCGATTTCAGAAAAGTATCAAATTGATTTTTTTTCAAACGAGTGCATTAACCTTCATAGGGTAGACGAACACATATGTCTAAGGGATCTTTACATTTACCATTAATACGCATTACGGGACTAGCGCAAATGAGGGTCCTTCTTTAAGGCGCTAACAATACCAGATTGAGCTTATTTACAAATTTTTTTAGCAAAATCTACTAAATTTATGACCATGAAAATAATATATTTTGTTCTTGACAATATTTTTAAGGTCCTGGTTGTTTGAAGAAGAAACATCTCGTAACATAAATTTTAAACCTAATTAACTCCGTTATTTATGAATAGCATATATGGATATACACTTTATGAATAGAATTAAAAATACTAACTGTTCACATATTATTTAAAATCTTGGTTGATTTTTATTTTCAATAAAGTGAATAGAATTCCGATAAAAAAAATAAAACGAATTATTTCCCTCGAATGCAAAGACCCGTTTTGGCGATGTCTATTGCTTCTCTTTTACTCGAACGCAAACCGAGAGTGTGCGCTGAGGCGCGGTATTAGTCGGGTCTCTGTCGCTTGTTCCTCCCCCCGCTCAAAAAGCAATAAAAATAAAAAGAGATATAATTAAATTAATTTTAATATTAGGTTTGGATCTGTGTTTTCATATCGTAGGAATAAGTTCAGTTTAGTCATAATAATACTTTTATATTTTTTTGGATAGGACATGGCATTGACATGAATATGCATTATATATTGAATGCAATATATATTTTGAAATACGTCGTGTATTTCAGAATATATATTGTAGCTCGCGATTGTTTATTATAAAAAATCGTTTTGAAAATTTTCATACTTTTGTTTGCGCGGCAATAACTTTTTTAAATACTTTTGCTTATTCACTTTTGAACATTTTGGGTTTGTCTTTTTTATATTAATTCGTGTTTGTATTTATAAATTTATTTCACGTATATTTTTTGCTTATTACATTTTTGGACCTTTTGAGTTTTGTTTGTATCAATTTATGTTTATATTTATAATTTTTCTTTATGATGTTTTCGGTTATTTTTTTTAATTATCCATTTGTGCTTTTATTTATAAACTTTCTTACGTGACCCTTTTTGCTTATTCAATTTTTGGATATTTTGGTTTATTTTTTTTGTTGTATATCAATTCGTCTCGCATTTATATTTTTTTACGTAATCCATTTCTCCTACTAAATTTCCGATATTATGGGTTTGTCTTTTTTAATTAACCATTTGGATTTGTATCTATAAACTTTTTTAAGCGACCCTTAGTAGTTGGCGCACCGGGAAAAGACCTGAGCTCCATTTCGTTGCGAGAAATATTATTCTAAGCAATATTAAAACCCTTAATAATATTATGAATGCAAAAGTGTGTTTATATGTACTTTTTTCAAGTCAAAATGGAGTAAAAAGATCAACGTGACTTTCGGCACAGAGATAGTTGGTGAGCCGGGAAATAATATAGGCTTCTTGTAAACGCGGGAGATCTCTTATTATTTAGGTTTTGTTTAAAACTCAAATGTGTATTTGTTTGTCCTTTTTTCCCATCGGAATAGAGCTACAGGTCGGCGTGATTTTTAATATAGAAATAGTTAGTGGAAGGAAATAACATAGATCAATTGCAAACCCGAGAAATCACTTCCTAACTAATATTACAATCCCAACTTACTTTAAAAATTACGAAAGTGTGTTTGTCCGTTAGCGGACCGGGAAATGATACAGGCTACTTACGAACCAGGGAATCTTTTCCTAACTAATATTACAATCCAAACTAATATTAAAAATGCAAAAGTGTGTTTTTTGGTCCTTCTTTCACGTCGCAATGAAGCAACAGATCACCGTGACTTTCTGCAAAGAATTACACAGAAGATCGAAAAACAAAATTGGTTAATTACCAACCCGGAAAAACTCATTCTACCCAAATAAAATTAAAAATTTGAATGTATGTTTGTTTGTCCTTCTTTTCCGTCGCAACGGAGTAACAGATCTATGAGAATTTCTGCACAGAAGTTGGCGGGAGAGAAAATCATATAGACTAATTACCAACACGAGAAATCTCTTCCTAACTAATATTACTATCCTAAGCAATGCTAAAAATTCGTTAGTCTGTTTGTTTGTCCTTTTTTGCATCGCAGTGGAATAATTTTTTGCATAATTTTTTGCACAGAGATGTTTGGTGAGCAAGAAAATAATATAGGCTACTTTCCAATCTAGAAAATATTTGCCTAACTAAAACAAAAATCCCAACTAATATTAAAAATTCGAAGGTGTTTACTTGTTAGTCTTTCATGCCGTAATGGAGCAACAGACCAACGTAACTTACTGCACAGAGATAGTTGGGTGATTAGGAAATAAGGTAGGTAAAATGCTAACCCGGAAAATCTCATTTTAACTACAATTACAAAAAATATTAAAAATTCAAAAGTTCGTTTGTTTCTTTATATCGCAACAGAAGAACATATCGACGTGGCTTTACATATAGAGATAGCTGGTGAGCCAGGAAATAATACAAATTACTTTCCAATCTAAAAAGTTTTAACCTAACTAATGACATCCTCAAAGTAAAGTTTGGTAATAGAAGTTTCCTTTGTATTACTTAATTCCTCTATAAACATATGTCTATTCCCAAATATATGGAAAGGAATTAGTTGTCTGGCATTCTTTTATTATTTTTAATATTCTTTTGAATGTTATTCAAGATAGACCAAAATAATTATCAATCATTCACAGGATTCACCTATTTTTAATACATGTAAATAAATCCCTAAATACATTTTGTAATATGTAGAACATCTTAATAGAGAAGGTGTCTCTTCAAAAATTATATTTAATTCCATGTGATCAAAACTAATCCCAAAATGAATATCGTCTCTTTACTGTATTTCAGAAACTTAATTTAAGTGCTACAGTATATAGTTGTGTAATGTTTGTAATATTTATGTTATAAAAATTTAAATTATGAGTTGTTAAATTCAGAACGGAAATGTTAAATTTAGTCACTGGAAATCAAGTATTTTTGAGCGACGCGAGTAAAGTGTAATACGAAAAAATTATAATGACTTGTCAAATATATCTTAATTGAGTTCGATGATGTAAAATCTTCAATGGTTGAATACATAATATCTTAACGCATTTGAAGCACACACTAAACATAACATGTGAAATGATAATTCAAAAACAAGTATTACCGTTTGTACTTCATAATTTATTTGCCCTTCTATATTTCGACTTATGGTATAATGAATCCTGTACCAGCATGGATAACGGACATATTTTCAATCATGGAATGATACCTGAAATAAAGAGCAAGAACGTAAAGAAAGCTTATGAAAGACTGCAGTGATTATTTTTGGTTGCATAAATTGTTATTTTATGACATATCTTTAAGTGCCTAAACACCGTATTTAACTTTTGGGAACATAGCTTCAAAATTTAAAAGGTCGCGGGTGTGTGGTATGTGTTCAATTTATTTCCTCACAACTTTTAATTAATTTTTTTATTTCAGAAATGTTTTATGATAATACATATTAAGCTACACTTTTATTTTTAATATAAGTATTGTCATCGTTAAAACCATAATGTCATTAATTCAGTCGAAGAATAATCGTAAATGATTTAATAAGAATAAAAAATCACTTTTAACTTCATATAATTTATATAATTGGTCTTTTTAATTTCAGTCAATCTATCTAGATTTCCGTCTAGAACGGTTTCTTAGCAAAAATATTATTTACAAAGATTAAATGTACTATACATTTAATCTTTGTAAATAATATTTTTCTCCGAATTTCACGATTTTAAACCGGCGAGTCTATGTACTCGTATTTATCAATGAATTTTGCTAATTGTAAAAATCCCTGTAATATATATATGACTTATATTATAGTCGGATTATTTAAGAACATCCTAGCTACTGCCTGCAAGTATGGCTGCATAGATTAGTCTTTGTAGCCTTTCTGTAAATCCAAGCTGTAAAAAATTTAAAGAAAGATATTTTTAAAATTTTTGCAAAATCCTTTCGGGTTCAGTAGTAACATTGTTATCGGGTTATAATAGATAGAACATTTAGTATGCTGTTCCACAGGATCCACTGACCTGATTGAAGAATTAATGATACACGTTACGATTTAATATATGCTGGAATCAAACTTACAGAATTTATGTTAACAAAAACTACGTGATAAATTAGGAAGTTAATGAAAATCATAAACAATGATATCCGTCAGGAACTACCTGAAATTTTCCAATATAAGTAGCCTACATATTGAAAAGCCTGTAATATATTCTTATACCAATATTCCTACGTCAATATTATTTCGTGTATGTTCATTCAAGAATTATAGGGTTGTAGATTAGGAAACATTTATCCAGTCAAACTTCCCCACTAATAATATTAGTTAGGATACCTAACAAAAGCCGAATGGGAAATACATAATCAAAAAATATAAACTCAATAAATTTGTACCCGAGTAAAAATGAAAAATTTATATTTAATTACAAAATTTCGGGTCCGCCCAATATATCAGATTAATTGATATGTGAATAATTTACTAACACTAAACTGTAGGTACTAGTTCGCATTATTAATTTGAAAGCCTTATTATTAATTACGTTATCGCTAAAGGTTTGCTCATAACTTTTTGATTATTAGACAAGCTGCTTGGAAAATATAAATATTTAATGCAGCATCTTGCAAACAAACGGTTGGGGAGAATATAGTTATTTATACATTATGAAATATTGATTGATTCGTTGGTAAAGGAAGCCCAAAGGGATGAGTCGATCGATTAAGATAAATAATAAATCTCTATTGAACTTAATATTGTGATACATGTTTTAACATTTTGGTACATTTCTTTTACTATTACTAGCTATTACCCGCGACTTCGTACACGTGGACTTTGTAGTTGGCATGCCATTTTTTCATATTTTTCAAATATATCGTATGTTTCTGTACGGCTTTTAAAACCAAGGAAATAGATGGCTTTTATTTTTGCAAATTCTCTTTATAAACAATATTTCTTGTTTCTGTTTCGGTCTGAAAGATTACCAAACTCTTAATGAAATAACTCTTGAGCACGCCACGTAAAAACTGGGTTGGGAGAATCAGTCATTACTAAGATCTACACCAGCAACTTTCAAATTTTGTTTTTGTACTTTATTAATGGTCATCGCACAGCATAATTTAATTGAAAATTGCAGACCTTTAATTGCAAATTGTTAATCTCATGGTGTTCAGGGAAATCTGTGGGAAAAAGATAGTTTCTCCTTGGTTGATGCCAGTATAATGGCGGCTTCGAATATTTGTTTTTCCAAAGCCTTTATCTAATGTCTGATCCTGTTGCAAAATTTTGAAGGGTTTAGATTCAAGAATAAAATGATTGAAGTACCAACTTTTAAGTACATAATTTGAGATGGTATTCTTGGTTTTCGAGAGCCTGAATAAATTCCATATATCGCATCATCGAATTACAATACAGAATTCATAGATTCATATTTTATTTCAATAGTTGGGAGCTTTACGACTTTCATATTAATTTATAAGTGAGAAATTGCAATCATATATGGATTACATATAAGTGGTCGAATAGCTGTGATCCCTCTCAATTAATTTAAAAACAGTCATATAAAGAATTATGTTCACATTTGTAAGCTTTATGTATATATATATATATATATATATATATATATATATATATATATATATATATATATATATATATATATATATATACACACACATAGGGTTGGCTAATAAGTTTTTAACTCTGAGTTGCTGTCAATAATTTGTCTAAAAATGTATATGTTACACTAAATTTAATTTAAATATGGACCATTATTATTTAGTACTTGTCACCATCTAGTTGATAGTGACAATATGCCTTTTTTGTAAAATTCCGGTGACTTTGATTAAAAAAACTGTGCGAGGTCGTTCTGGGGATCTTCTTTAACGTCGAATTTCTTTTCACATAAATGGTTACTCTGAGTAACCTGTCCTGAATAAATAGTAATCAGAGGGCACCATGTCTGACGAATATGGTGGATGAGTGAATAGAACCCAGCTGAACTCCTCTAATTTATCACGAGTACATTTTGCAACATGCTGTCTAGCATAATCATATATATAATATAGTATATAGTGGTATAATTTTTCACAGTAAATATCTATATAATATAGTATATAGTGGTATAATATATATAGTGGTAGTAATCATATATATAATATAGTATATAGTGGTATAATTGTTCACAGTAAATATCTGCACTAACTGTAGATCCCTCTAGAAGCAACTTCCAATGAATAATGCACTTGACTTTCTATCAGAAGCTGAACATCACTTTTTTGGCACTTATTTCAGGTTTGTAAACTGAAACTCCTGTTTCTCCGACACCTAGCCCCTGATGTTTGGTGTATGGTTATCGGACGTAACCCCCTTCTCATCGCCAGTTACTAACTGAGTCAGCTAGTCGAAGTTACCTTTCAATGTCAATAACTGTTGACAAGTATCAACTCTGCACTGTAGGTGATATGGAGACAAATCGTGGTGTGCCCACAAACCGTATTTTAACACTTTTACCAATTCGTGCAAATGTGTTTCTATGGAGCCATGGCTGCAGTGTAGCTCCTTTTAAAAGCCTCGCGTAAGACACCGTGGACTCGCCCATTGCATGACAAATATTATTTGTTGCAGTTTTTGCATCATGATCCAGACGAAATTCGTAAAGTAATACAATCCGTATTGGATATAGATTTAAACCCATTATCTTTTATATAATTCAGTTAAAGCTTCTTTGGTTGTCAACTGACTGCACTTTGGCTTATTTTTACCTTACAGTAAAATGTACTATTATTTACACTTTTTGTCAAATATTTTAATTTATAATAGCTATAATCTCATGAGAATACAAGTAAGATTACCGTGTCAAATGGACTATTCGATATAAATACCTAGGGTACACTATGGAAACATAGGAAAATATTGGTATTCGCTGTTTACATAGAACATAATAATATTTCTATGTTTAAATTTAAAATCAGGTGATACCATGATTAATTTGAAAAAATACATATTAGGCTATAAAGAACATAGCTTAATTAAACAGGGCAAAAAACGTAGAAAAATAAGTTTACTGTAAATTATATACTTAAATACAAATATATATGAGTATTATTGTATACATAAATTCACTTTTAGAACATGTACCTTTTACTAACAGGTATAGGTTCAACCATGATAGTGTATAACTTATAATAATAACTCAGAATTTATAGCAATAACTAACGTACAATGATTACAAAGATTTTTTTACTAGTAAAAGTGCAATAAAATGTCAAACATCAAAATAATATCATTACAATGGAATTGATAATTCTCTCCATCAAATTGATCCACCTAAATCTTCTAAAACCCACATCAATATTCACCATGAAGGATCTCGCCAAACTAAAATGAATCGGAATTTCGACCGACAACGTCTCCGGCTGTCTATTTGCTAATCCTTATTACATATTCTAACCGGGTCCCGACCTACTTTTAATGTAACGTAACGAATACAACTCAATTCAACCACATGTACAAACTACATGCGTGTTTGTGTTTTATATATCCATATACGTTAGCGGATTTTACGAATTGTGCCGCACATAGATGTTACTTGATAAATGTCCCAATTATGTTAATGGATTACGTAATAAACAAATTATGGAAAGGTTCGATGTAATGGAGAGAATATTAAGGGCTGTGTATAATATGCTTACTTAGAGTATTATGTCGGCCTTTTATCTATCTACTATATATTTCAGAAAGGATTTGACAAATTAGGTTAAAATGAATACCCATACTTCTTATATAATATAACTTACCACGTAGCATGACCAAATGTTTTCTAGTATGGGAATTTTTTTAATTGAAGTAACAAAATTATCAATGTTTTAAAAATATTCTATATTACTCGTAAAAATTTTACTTTAAATTAATAGGAAAATTAAAGATTTTGAAACCTTTTCTTCGGTAGCATTGGCCTGTTGGTTTAAAAAAGAGCTATAGCTTTTGAACGTTAAAAATAAAATTCACAAACGAAGACGAAGATGAGTGACAAAGAAATAATAAAATCTAAAGTAACACATATTTGGAGGAACTCGAAAACATTATAATATTTGAATAAATAAATGTTTTAACAAAAGATAAATTACGAGAAAAAAATGTCAGGAAAAGAAAAACGTTATATTTGAAAAGTACATAATAAGTTTTATTTTGGATAGAACAATGACGAAAATTTAAATTGAAATCCAAAAGTTTCTATATCGCTACCTGAATGGGATATTTAAAATTGCAAATATTTAAAAATTTATTGGAATAACTTTTCATGTAATTAGTTAGAAAGTTCATATGAAATAATTTTAATATATGGAATAAAAAACCAGTCATGCATATATACGATGTAGGGCATCAAGTTGTCTATATCTTCTAAAATTTTTGAGCATAACTTATGGAATTGAATTTGAAATTAATAATCAAGATGTTTACAGATTTTATAAACCTGGGGTTGAAATTAAGGGGGAAGGTGAGGAGTGGTACATTGCACATGACTTTTAAGCTGATTATTTCGAAACCGGGAATTAGAAACGAAGATCGTAAAAAACCTTAATTTCACTTAAAAAGACTTAAGTGAAATTAAGTAACTAGAAGGGATGAGCAAAAATAATTCTGTCCCATTTTTACATACATTCTATTTGTCCATACTACATGTCCGTACCATATATATATCATATATATATATATATATATATATATATATATATATATATATATATATATATATATATAAATATATCGGAGAGGTACATTAATATATATATTTTTTAATATTTTGCTGCAAATTAAATAACACACATGAAGCATAATCTTCATATAAGTCGAAAACCGTAAAACATGTGAGGCTGCGAACTACGAGTGGATGGACTTACGGAAAAACTGATAGATATGAAGAAATACAAGGATTCCTTGTCACGGAACATTTAAAATTGTTGCATATTGCAATATTAACATTTAATAATTGTGTGGAACACAATTATTAAGTGTTATTCTATTTTTATTTTCATGTCTTGGATTTAAAAAGTCTAAGACATGGAAATAAAAATAACACATAATAAATGTGCTCCACACATTCAATTTACAAAACATTGATATTTTCAAAGTTTGGTGTCGTATCGCACCTGGGATCGAACTGAAGCCAAAACAATTTTTTGGGTTTGTTGTCTATTTGTAAATCAGCCAATTGTATGAAACTTTTGCGGATATGATAAGGTTTCATTTACATTTTGTCCCGAGCAAATATTCCCTAAATAATTTTTATCTGTCTGTTTTTCTGTTTAGATCTTTGTTTTTATATTAAAGTATCATGATTTCGGAAAGAGCGTACGATCTCGGAATTTTAATTTGGGACAAACTTTCGTTTGGTGGTAGTGTAGTCTCCTGAATGTAAGTCCTAGAAACTATATAATCGATTTCGAGAAGATGCGTATCAAGCTTTTTTAGCCATTTATTTATTTGATATTAATGATCAATCATCCGAGCAGCTGAGTCAGTAGCGCGATAAACTGGCATTGCTCAAATTTATGACAAGGTCTCGGTTTCGAATTCCACTTTTATCACTTTTTTTTCTAAATTTTTTTTTTTAATTTCTTTCTATCACTGTAGAAAAATTATTTATTTTTAATTAGCCGTAATACGTTTATAATTATTTACATTAATATATTATTCCGCTTATTTATGTCGAATAACTTAACTCTTATCTTATGAAAACTTTATAGATATACGAATAAGTAAATAATACCTTATTTTTCTTTGTTCACAGCAAATATGAAAGACGCCACAAGAATGCGTTGCCAAATCAGCGCGGACCTTAGCGCCAAGTCAGGAGAAAACCGATCGAAATTCTCGATACTTCTTAGTGGAGTTGCAGCGAACAAAGCCAATTGCTTACCCGCTTAAGTAATAATTTTACTATGTATATTGATCCTCAGACCAACTATAGTGTAGTGACTAACGTATTTCTTGTAAAACGAAAATAAAACCAAATCATTCTGTTAATGGACCGTTTTGGTACCGAATCATCTAAATGGCAACAAGATCATCGGTAGAAATGGTTAATAGAACCGATTTAGAAGTAAATCCTGTTAGAAACTTAAAATAACTTGCTTCATTACAGCGGCTTTTCGAATGAAATAAAAACCATAGTATGAACAAAACATTTTAAAAGTAATTTTACTTTTCATACAACTTATTGGCCGGCTATTCCTCACTTTTTATAATGGAACACAATCGTCTTTTGATTTTAATTTCATAAAATCATACTAATATTATAAAGATCTTTTTTCCGATTAAGAAGAAACTTTGAACAGGGTACAGTTTATTGGATCCAGATAGACTCAGAATACACACACACACACACACCCACGCACACCCATATATATATATATATATATATATATATATATATATATATATATATATATATATATATATATATACATATTTGGTATGTGTGAATAATGCAATAGTGATTCTGTGAAATAGTTGAAATTTGCCAGGTGCATTTTCGAGTTAAACTTTTAAACTATTATAGACGTTAAAATAATATATGAAAATATTGCAGTTAATACGAAAATTTACAAAAAGTTGATATTGCCACTTAAAGTTTATATTGCTAATTATTAAAAATTGTATCTTATGAACTGTTTTCTGTTGCAATATTGGATAGAATTATTTTTAAGTTCGAAAAATAAATCGCATAGTTACATCAAAATAATATTTAAAAGAAATTTGTACGACAGTGAAGTCTATAAGAAGGTTACAGGTTGTTTGTATATGGCTAATTGTTTAGATTATTTGATTAAACGTGTTATTGAAACTATCACACTGACCACTGTGTTAAAAAAATAAGGACAAAGTTTAATGCCGCAGAAATTGAAAGTATTTTTTATAATAAAAATGTTAATTTTCGTAAAATTAATTTTTCAATGGGCAATAAAATCTTATTAGCAATCAGAGTTTTAGTTTCGTAATATATTCATTTCACGGAAAATTTTAATTTTTCGTGTAGCGTATTACGAGTAGTATATCAACAATTTTGGATATTTGATTGTTTAAGTTCAAGATTCAGCTTTATTTTCGGCTAAGTTTTTAGTCAAGTCATAGGACAAAAACTACATAGTGTGTATTCCGTTAATTTATAACAATAAAGAATATTTTAGAGAAAATAATATATCGAGGAAAGTTCATACCATACGTTGCTCATAATCGATATTTTTAATTTGTTTTATTAGTTTTTTTGACTCACAGCTTTCAAACTGCAATGGCTATTACGATTGTAGTAACTGTACAATTCTTTGGATAGATGATTATGAGAATTTTCGATTTCTGAGGCTCTCCATTTTAATATCGTTACTGTTTTACCCAAGGTATATATTTTATCCATGCAGAGGTTTCCGTACTGTTTCATCTTTAGCAATAGTTTTTTTTCTACACTTTCATTACTTATTAATCATGATATTTTAGACATGTAATTTATTTAATATGCTAAGTGCTATTCAGTTTTAGGTTACGTTTCTTTGTCGTCACAATATTTTAGTGTTTGTTACATTGCTTTAAATGTTTTTATGAAATAATTTTTTTCTAAAAATGTATAGTCTCAATTGTATTTTAAATCCGTTTCGTTATTAAAGACATCTCTCATACACCGATCGAGTTGATTACGACCAGGAGATATAGTTATTAATTTGATATTGAATTACAAATTATCACCAAATAATATTTATTTGCACATACATCATCAAACCACTCGTCTAAACTAACAGTTTTAAGAAAGGTCTTCATAATGTATTCAGCTAGTTTCCGAGTTTAGTAACTGAACTAGGCCCAAAACTAGCTGAAAAGAATAAATTATCAATCAATAGGACTAAACAACAAATTTATACAGCAAAAGTATTTAATATTTATACAAATGTGATTACCAACATGAACACATTTCAAAGGTGAAGGAACCCATTTTACAGAGAAAGATAAATCTAATTATGAGTAAATATAAGTAGTCCTTTACGTGATGATATAAAAAATAATTAAATTATACAATCAATGACGTACTTTATACAAAAAAAACAAATTTCTGTTTTAGTTTTTGAAACTCGTAACCATCAAAATTGAAGCACACTTTGTTTAGTCGTTTTATTGTTTTTCCTTTTCACATATGCGTCTTTTGTCTTACAGTTTTATAGTTTAATGAAAAAACATACAAGTTTTCGTTAGCAGTCGTAGTTCAAGTGCATCATAGCATTGGCTTTAATGCGCGTTCAGTTTGAATTACTTCATAATAGAAAGAATTAAATGGGAAGTGGAGATTAATTTTACCAACAGTCGAACTCTCAGAATAGGATTGAAAACTGGAAATATAATTTGCCTTAATTTATGTCTGAAATTAGCACAACCGGTAGCTCTATTTTTGCTGCAAAATAGCTATATTGAGTACGATCTAGAAATTCTATTTCTTGTGATTTTCGGCTAGTTAGTGTGTTTCTAAGACCAGGCTACGACGCAGTTGAATACAAATCTTACATAGCGCAATAAATATAATAAACGGAGTCTGTTAAATTATTTCTACTATTGCCTGCAGAAATAATTTTTACATTTAAAAAAATGGATTTTTAACTATAAACTATACAATAACGTTGACCCAGATATGCCAAATCTTTTTTTAAGAAATAACGCTTTGTAAGACATAGGTGTTCACCGTTCAATTGTTTCCGTATAACGTTTACTCCCAATTAATATAATCGGTTTATAAATAAATCAGGGCAACACCGACCTTTTCTGACTAAAGTAAGCAGTTGTTGCTGTTGACTACAAATATTGATTGTCTACTTTTGCGTCAATTTCCGTATTTTTGTACTATTCATTATCTTATATATTTTAATCGTATTATAAATATTCGAAGTTTTGCATCATTGATATGTTCTAAAAGACATTTCTTCTAATTTAAAATTTAATTTCTTGTTGTACATGTATTATAAGCACGTATTTGATTTTTATGTGAAATTCCTTTCCAAGTTTGTTCAATTTTAATTAAATTATTTGATTCTTTTCAATTATTCCAAAACTTCGTCTGCTTCTAAGGGAAAATCAGAATTAGGAATGTATACAAAATTTAGTTGAATTTTCAATTATAGAGCCAATCTCTCATTACTAAATTTGATCTCAACATATTTATTTGGATTTCTTTGCTAACCTTTTCAATATTTTAACAATTTTACATTAAAGTTTACTCTTATCACTTTTTGTATGTAATTGTAAAATAAACAAATCTGACTACGGTGTTGAAGATATGAAAAAAAGATATGAAACTCAAAAATTCAAATCTCAATTTTGTCGGCTGGCAGCAACTGAGTCTTTTACATCCTTTTTAACAAAATAATACCAAATGTTAGTCTCTTTAAACTTTATGGGTAATTAACAATTTTGCATTAAGTTCAACAGGACAGTAAAAATTAAGGCCGAGATGGAACAGATTTAACCATCAAATAAACCATTTGAATTTAAACTTACTAAAATATCGAATAGTATGTGCTATAAATATTTACAGGAGCACTCCCTTAATTACCGTTCACGTGCTTAGGACATTACATCGAAAACTAAACAAGCTATTTCGTATCTGCGAAACGATTAAATTGTTATGTTTAAGTCTAGGTTCCTTGATAAATAACCAACGTATTGAAAAAAGTTTCGTTAACGATTCCTTGATAAATATTGGAAAGAATTTCGTTAAATCGGTGCGGTCGTTTGCAAGTTTTGCTGTAACAACTTTCATTAAGATTTACGAGTACATGTAGACAGACATTGACATTTACGTCGAAATAGATTATAAAAGAAAAAAAATATATTTGTACTTATTTGATAATATAATTGAGTGTTTTGTCCTTCTTTTCAATTTGGAATTATTTAATATTGATTTCTTCAAAATCAGCTTTTAAAAGCAGAGTTTAAAATTATCTTAATTTAAATTTCTATAATACGTAAAATTATTATTTAATATAGTAAAAAAAAATTATTAATGAAAAGTAATATAAAACCTTTTACAAATCTCAGCTGAAACCTCATTAACGAAACAATAGTTATCTTGAAAATAATCGTAAATCTTTATAGCGCCAATAATGATGAAATAAATTCGTACATGTATCTTTTATTAATGCTCCCTGGAGTTTCCACATTAATTTCTTAATCACAGTGATATAAAATAAGCTTAATAAAGCTATGAGACGCTTTCGTCGGTGCGTTTTTGGCGAAAATCATCTAATAGTTAACTTATTAGAATATATTATTTTAATATATCTATATATATATAAATATATATATATATATAAATATATATATATATATACATATATATATATATATATATATATATATATATATATATATATATATATATATATATATATATATATATATATATATATATATATATATATATATATATATATATAATTTTGTCAACAAAATGATTAACAGAATAAGAAAATTTTAAATAATGAAATTTTAAAATTTAAAAAAATGAATTAAAATTATAAATGGGATTGAGGGATTTTTTTGCTGTTAATGTCAATTAAATATAAGTTTTTATTAAATAGGATATTGCATTAAATACTATACTGCTGTTATTTGAATGAGTGAATTACACATAAAATGTATTTTTTGTTTAGTTTCATGTCTGTATATACCGTTTCGTTGTTGTGGATGTCTAGTTCAGTATAATATTATTATAAGTTTTCATTTATTATACAATTTTAGAATTTTATATGTCCATTCATAAAAAAAGGACAATTTTTATCTCTAAATTTTACGAAATATAGTGTATCTTATTACAGCAGTTGAATAATTTATTAATTTTTAAAGAAAAACTGTCGTTTATTTTGAATTATAGTGTCAGAAAAGGAAATGTTGATGCGAAATTGGTTCAAATTAACTTTTTTCCGAAAAGGATCCCCTCTCGCGATACGTTTGTTAATTAATCATAATAATAGGAAATTTAGGCAAACAATTGTTAAAAACATTTAGACGCAAAACTTTGACACCAAAATATTTCCATATTTATTTTTAAATCCGAGGATGATTTAGTATTTCCCATTACACTTTGAACGAGAAAATATATTGGACCCTGATACCGAAAAGTGGTCCTGGATGAATGTTTTCGATTTTATCTCGCCTAGCTTCTCGTAAAATATAGTATTTTCCAACTTAGCCAATACTTTTCCCGTTACAATATTAGCAGTTTAATTAAAAGTAAAAAAAATGTAATATATATATATATGTATATATATATATATATATATATATATATATATATATAAATATACGTATATGTATACATATATATATATATATATATATATATATGTATACATACATCAGTGATGACTTATGATAATGAAATAATTTCACTTTAAACGAGATATAAGAAAAGTGAATGCCAGACTCGTATTTGATGTTTTTTCACTTTCATTGCTTTAGCGTTATTTAAAAAGAATATTTTTTGTCTTATCTTATAAGATATTTTAATACAATAATGAATTTATTCATTTTATCGTTAAATTAGCGCGAATCCAATAGTTCTACCTTACTAAATGTCCTTTTTACTTCTTTTGATTGCTAATGATTTGTCTGATGATCATATCATATGCCACAAGCAGCTAGGTACCATTTAATTTTAGATAGATAGAGTTTATCAGCGATTCTGTTAATTAACGTCTCTAAAGTCGTGTGATTTTTTTGACTTTATAATGTTAATCTTACTCTAATTAACGTATTACCATCCGCACTAACAAGCCTGCCCTATTAGATATGTTAATTATTTTTTAAATTTTAATGTATTTTAATAAAAGCTTGTTTATAGAAAAAAAATTTTTGTGTAATTTATTCCAGGTAAATTTGCGTACTTCGCTATTTTTAGATCTTCAAATATAATGTAAAATGGGATAAATATGTGCATAAAGTATCAAATGGTTCTTATTCAAATATATGCTGCTGATGCAGCGTAGTGTGCTTCCACTCTCGCTCTGCTTTACTTCCGCCACATATTTCGGTTAAGTTATTTAATAAAAAATACACACAATTGTGTGATAAAGAGACCAAAATATGAAGAACGATGATCCAATTAAATGGGGAGGGGGGGGGGGGGTGACGATAATGGGTCAAGAAAAAATGGCTAGTTCAACATTGCGCGTCTACAAGTGACTAAAGAAAATCTATATAAATATAGCTCCAGAAATCGCTATCGATTTTATTTTAAGTCTAGAGGTATTATGTCTATATATTTAGATGTATTATGTTTTCGTTAGCATAAACGACGAAATATACATGTACATCTATTTTAGTAACTTAAGGACATAAACATAATTCTGTGTAAATATTTGACACCTTTATCGTAGGCGGAAAATTTCAACAAATATTACATATTACGTAGCAGACAATATACCATCAGTTTATATTTTAATTTTATAAACTTATCTCTTGGAAGAGTTATGAAATCAAAATATAACAAGTTGTCTATAATGTATACAATAAGTCTAGCTAAGTGATGTATGTAATAATTGCTATATAATAATTGGCTGTTGGCAATGTTTGAAATGGGCAGAAACTGTAGCAATCTAAGTCGCTAAAACTAAAAATCTACTCTAGGAAAGTTAGAGAGGAAATAAATAGTAATTACTAGTGAATTTAAAAGCTAAATTTAAGTCTTACATAGTCTAAGCCAAATTAATTAACATGTACGGATAATTTAAGCGACCTAAGTCCATTAAATTATTCGAACCTTTTATTAATGACTGATATATTTCGATTTGTGAAGTTTATTTAATTCAAGAGTTCTATAGAATGTTTATATTTGAGTAATCTCTGCTTGATGTGCACATAAATTGGTCGATAGGTTGGAAACATGTAAATTTAATAAAAATAAGTCTTTTGATTCACTCATATATATATATATATATATATATATATATATATATATATATGTATATATATATATATATATATATATACATACAAGGTTAAAACCAATCATTGAAATCTTACAGAAGGAAAAACTGACCTTTTTGTCTGTTCACATTTATCCACAACATGAAATTCGTATTTTATGTAGCTATTTCAAAAACACTCCCAATTAATTTTATTAAATTCAGAAAACCTACAGAGCATAATTAATTGTAGTTGTTTTAATAATAGGCTAAAACGCATTCTAGGAATAAATAAATACTGCTGTATGAACACTTCAATTTGAAGTTGAGATATCTTATGATGAGATTTTCGTAAAATTAACAAATAAAATAGGTTTTATTGCAATTTGTAACGCAGGAAATATACCTTTCATAGGCTTTTATTAAAAATTATATTTTCTTTCTAAACGTGTCAACCAATTTTCTTTAACTTACTTGCACTGAAATTTTGGATCACTCTTTAACAGGAAATTCGTTATTACTCTGATCAGTAATTGTTTTGACAGTCAAAGTAGCAGAATGAATAAAATAATTGATATGTTTTTTTTGTATCACAGAAAACTCCTTAGGCGGATACAGATAAATTAAATATGTGATTCACAATACTACTGTGTATAAGAAATTGAAAGTTGTTTAATTTAAGAAAATCGGAACAACAAAATTTTCTAGCCATGTAATACGGATGAACGAAACAACAACACTGTACATTACGAAACTAATCGTGTTCCAATTTTATTTCTATTGTGGTCTGAATTAAAAACCAAGTTATTCAAAGATACATTGACTGGTTTGAGAAAACTTCAACGTACTGAAATCAAGGAACTGGAGAATAATCCCCAGGAAAACTGGACATGACTTCTTGAAAAAGTTAGTGCCTACACTGAATTTTCGCACCAATGAAGAAGAAGGTAATAGATGACGGTATAATCGCCCTTAGCATCAAACAATTAAACTAATTATTAAGTGTAAAATGAAGTTTTCTCTTTACTGCAAAGTACCTTAATATCAGTCCCTAGCAATACAAAAGTGCAAAACATAGTCGGAATAAAAGGTAGATTCGTAGATTCCCTCGGCTACGAAATAAAATCGTTTACTAAATTTTTCACTTAGGGATATTTTTTACAGGTATAAATTATAAAGTAAATACGGATAGAAATTCGTGACTCAATTATTCAGACTAAACCAGCAATCTGCCTGTTCGTCGCTCAGGAAAAGTTGTACTATGTTGGACAACTTGTACGTTTCTAGATATTCAAATTGGTTTTTATGAATGGGGTGAATTCATGAAAATGCATGAGAGTTCAGTGTACATTAATAATACTAAAATTACTAAAATCAAAATATAAATGCAATATTAAAATAAAAAACTTTATTAAAAATATAATAAATGTCATCATCTACCGTAGGATTATAAAATGAAGTTTTAATTCACTTGAATTATGATGGTTGTTAATAAAAGGAAAAAGATAAATTTGTTAATGAATAAATTAGTAGTAGTTTGAGGTAAACATCTGAATAGCGAATATATTGCAAGTTACCTTTGTGTGAAATTTCATTTCAATTTAATTTGCGTTCAACGGGTTCTCCACCTTCATTAATAGTTTTAATTATTAATAATTAATAAAATGAAATTATTTTCTTATACTTGTACCCAAAATCCGATCCATAATTAAATGAGGTTTAAATTGTTAATTTCAATTAAATTTCTTTTTAAATAGGCACCGCTATTCCTGAAAGTATCCCTCGATTGAAGCATAAGTAAAATATTCGTACTGATAAAAAATTAATGATAATATCTCAATTTAAAATGTTCTATCCAGCATTCCTAGCAACTACCCAATATATCGCAAAAAATCATTGGGTGGAGTAAACGAACTAGTCTCAGATAAATAATTTTCCTAAATCCAATCCATAATTTACATGTATTTTATTTAACAGAATGCAACAACTCTGTTATACCTGTATGTAACTATAAAGCAAACGAGTACATAAGTTTACTTATCCACAAAATTTATTCACAAAATGAAGCACTATCGTATACATCAATACAAAGCTAAGTGTGAAGTTAGTAAAGTTTATTACCGTTGTTGTTATATTAACAGCTAACAAGTTAATAAATAAATCTTCAGAATTTTTTTAGCACGTTATAAATGCTATATGTAAAAACAATGCCTCTAAATGTCTTTATAACAATATTCCGAATACAAATAATTTGGCACCGTTTTCTCTATTCTCGGATTAAAATTAATTAAACACTTTTTGTTCTTAATTTACACCTGCTAATTTATTTGTTGCAGTATTGTGTATATTGTTATATATTATTGTATCTCTTAAGTAGTTAAAGTAAAGGCAAATTGTTCTTCACGCAGCTGTAATCGATATATTGAATATATCTAGAATAAAATTCCTTATCAATCTTTTTATTTCAGCCAATCCTTTGTAATAATTAAGCTTACAATTATTAACGCACCTTTTATTTATTTCTTACAATAAAACAAGCCAAAAGTTCAAGTACTGAAAAACACTGCAACTATATTAAAATTCTGAATTTATGTTAACGGAATATAAGATTTATTTATTTTAAATAAACACAACGTAATACACATTCCACGTGTTGCAAAATTTATTGGATAATATTGCAGTAAATTTTGCACACCATTTAAGTCTTCATATATTTCGTAGCAAAAATCACTTACTACTGTGATAATTATAGCAGTGAAAACAGAATAAGAGTTTCAATTTAGCATTTACAAATAAGACAGTGTTTTACTATAAGAATTATTGTTTAAATGATACATCGAATGTCATCACTTACTGATTGTTATGGCTAAAGTAGCTAAAAAACATTGAATACATTTAACGTTAATTTTGTAGAAATTCATTATTCACTAAGGGCTATCAGCCAACTTCTTTGCTAATAACCCACCTGAAGATGTTGTAATACAACGAAACCTAGGTCGTGGTAAATAATTTAAAGAAAGTAGAAATAATATTACATCACGTAGTTTCATTTAATTCCAGCTGAAAAACTTTAATTATGTATGTGGCTTAATGCGTAACCTTCTACCCTTCCTCATAGTTCACTATATTTTTGTAACAGCAATCTGTCAATTGTGACTACGTTTTCTGAGTAATATTGAATAGCCAAGCACCTGGCTTTCGAACCAAGGAAAGGGAAAACGGTTTGTTTTGTTGATGCTTGATTTCTGAATTGTTTGAAATTAAGTTAAAATTACAAATTGAATGTAAACCATAGAATGTGTCGAAGTATAAACGATTGAATCATCAGTATTACTTAACGAGTATTTAGATAACGGCAACTTTAAAGGATATTTATGAAAGCCGTTACCTATTTATAGAAATAACAAAAATGAAGTATAATATAAGTGGTATATACACCACATTATACTATAGAAATACAATAATACCATAGTGCTATAGGAACATATAAATGTAAAATATAATTTAATGCAATTAATTTCAAATTTATTTGAAAAAAATCGTAATCAATTATTTTTCCTTTCATGGCACTGATTCATAACAAATATATCTTTTACGATATTTTTAATGGTCGATGTCATTACATTACATTCCTGCATATTTCATTTTACAGTTATATATGTACATATTGACTAATCTGACTTTATTCGCATATCTATTTATTTTAATTATTTGAAGATTTTATTGAAACGTACTAATTTCGATATTTAGTATCCTTCTTTATTCGAAACAGTAATTTGTGCACAAAAAAGATTAATTTGTGGATGTACAATTATATATCTAAAGGGTTAGTGTATAAATTATATATTTTAACTAAAATTTGCATGTTGTCAGAAGTTCATCTAAGGAAGAAATTTACTCCAATAGACTAAGTAATTTAACTTCAACATAATAAATCTAATTTCTGAAAAGACCATTGTAGAAATTTAAATGATAAAACCAATGGATGTGAATATGGGCGTCATTATATAAAATACAAATATTTATAATATTATATGGAAGTGGAGAAGAGATATTCGATTATTACCAAAAAAATTACATCTTTGTTTTGTTTAGGACTGATATCACCGACCGATTTGTAACAACAGAGCAAAGAGCCGATGTCACCAGTAAGCAAGGGTTTACTGGAAAAAATTGCACGCATGACAGGTAGCTTTTTCTTGGCTTTCCGATCAAAGCGGCTTGTCAATGTCAATTACGAATAAACGCAATGATAAAGTAATGTAGCTCACGTCCAGACTTCACTCACAGATGTTTTCTTTTTAGGTTTTCGTAGTGAGAGAAGCAAACAATTCTGAGGGATACAGATACACGCGGAACTCTCCTGTGTAGGTATACCGATAAGCATTTAACATTTTTATGTTTATTTTTTATATTCAAGTTTCGATTAATTTTCCTCAGTACTTTTAAAAATATTTTATTTTAGTTACCTACAGTATATACATTCATTTACAAAAAAAAATTAGACTACTCATAAACTTTTTATGTAAACTAAGAAGATGAATGTCAATGTTGATGGAAAAAGGTTTTCGACGGAGAGGTATGTTGGCGTGCCCTGCTTAAATCCTTAGATATATATAGAAATAGATTACGGCAAAATAATTCTCTTAAAAAGTTTTACAGTAAAATCCGCTCTAGGGTATGTATATATATTGAATAAAATCAGTAATAAACATTTTACCGTTTGTAACAGAAAATCATT